>OY728125.1:1967649979-1970049979 GCA_963277665.1 Viscum album | reverse complement strand
TATACGTATAATGAGTCTTGTGAATAAAACCTTTTCACATTGACAACCAACACCCATTTTAGTTTGTGTGTATGACGGACTAAGAAAAAATATGTGTGGATATTTTGTGTGTGTGTGTAAGAAGGCAATGGACTTTCATAAAGGTAGTGTGAATATTGTGTTAAAGATTATACACCTCAATCATTTACAAAAACTTATTATGGCTACACAAGTGCTTTTTTACATTATATGTAAAGACTCGTAAAATTCCATGTAATATTTTTTAATTATTTTGGATTATTACGAGTCCATGAATATTGTGATTCCGAGGCCCGCTGCTCCCAGAATGGATTTTTGAATATTTTTAAGGTACAATCAGTAAATGTGGAGAAGCCGTTTTCTATCTTTCAAACCGATGCTTAGATTAAAAATCTGAGAGCACCATTTAATCCACAATAATAGGATTTTCTTAATGGAGGCTTCACTTGGACCGCAGCAGGTTGGGAGAAAAAGTTAGTTTTTGGACTTTTTAAAGAAAAGTAAAATGACATTTAATTGTTATTTTATTTTCTTTTTCTCCAACCGATGAGTGGCGGTGGTGGGACTAGTGACTTTTCAATCAATTTAATGTCTTTACTCATCGACTGTGTAACTCCACCATTGTGAATTAAAAGAGGTTCATTAATTAATTTAATGAACCTCATTAATTCTTCAACACATTACTCACCTTTTCCCCTCCTATTTAAATGGATCATGAGGTGGGGTTTTGGATTGAATTCTTCAAGCGAGGAAACTCTGATGAAGTCCTGCGACAACATCCAATAGGAGTATAAGACTAGATTTAGTAATCGGTGACGAGTGCTACCGAATCACGAACCAATGACAATGATGAAGGCGGTTCTGTCGATCGTCGTCATCGGGCGTCTCATCTAGGTAGGGGGTTTATGTGGGGTGTTGGTTTAACATTATTGAAATTAGTTTATTTAATGTTTAATGTTAGATAAATACTCTCCCACTTATTATCATGTTAACGTGGATGGATCAGGCCGAACGAACAAGTCTCGGACCATCCGCCGCTTCATTCACATTGCATTCTTTGGGGAATACTTTTCCCAATTTTGAAGGCAACATGAGATAGAGGTTCACACTGTAAAGGTGGATGTCCGAGAGGCTCATAGGCATAGATGACACATAGAATGGACCACTAGAACATGTGCACTGGCCTGTAGAAAGAACCACCGATGCGCCATGCTGGCGGCGGCCAGAGGAGGCCCACGACAACCGACCGAGGGTGGTGGGAAGGCGGTGTGCCATTGCGCACCGTGGTGGCCAGAATGAGCTATCCACTCAAGAGAAGGGTAGAACTAGTAGGTGTCACCGATGGTAGAATCTGCGGTCAATAGCCCGCGATAGGAGGGGGGAGGCGCGACCCCGTGCCACACCGCATTGGCTGGAGATCGGTCGGCCACATAGACGTCCATTACACGCGGTGGGGCAACACCCCACTGTCCAGATGAAATGGCCTCACATCTGTAGGGACAACTGGAGAAACGGTCTACCTTCAGTTGGATCGGGCTGGACACAAGCTGACCGAATGGACCGGACCCGCGGCCTAGTGGGCCGACTGCCACCCGGCAGGTCGGGCCAACGACGGCCCAGGCCCGTGAACCAGTCAGGCCAAACCAGACAAGCCAAAACAAGTGAATCAGACATAACCTTAATGGGTCGGACTCAAGTGAGGTCAGGTCGACTCCGGGACCCGTTGCATCGTGCCAACCTGACCGAGTCGGGCCAGACCGAGGTGTGATCACCCCCATTTCACAGAAAGGGGTTTAACTAACAGACCAGGCTTCCGATCGATGCGCCGTCTTGAGAATAAGTACCCTTGTGACAAGGAGGTACTCTTTAAATAATCTAAGTGAGTTTTTATGGAGTTTTATGTGTGACATGGGGTGGATCATACTTGAATCTAACCGGGCCTTTTTTATAAAAGTTCTCGTATCTCATAGACCGGGCGTCCGATCGACGTGTCGTCTGTTATGTTGTGACCCCTATGACAGGGTAGTCCCTTGGGTATGATTTTTGTGGGACTTCATACCAGTTTATATATGACTGATGGATTGAGGACAAAAGTTTTACGGAGATCAGGTGTGCTTCATGCAGGAATGAAGTGGATGGCTATAGAATTGAAAAGAAGAGAGACCAATACAGGACAATATCAGAAACTCCAGAGTGGGATGATCTAGCTGTACAAATAATAACCCCTACCTCTATACCAATGACCAATATGGGTCAGCACCAGGGACCAATACAGGTCAACATTAGAGACCAATATGGGTCAGGACCATCGACCAATACGAGTCAGCACCAGCGACCAATACGGGTTTGCACCAACGACCAATACTGGTCAGGACCAGCGACCAATACAGGTCAACATATAGCGACTAGTATGGGCAACATATAGTGACCTATATGGGTCAACAGTAGAGTTACCATGGATAGGATGATCTGGCTTTACGACTAGTCGTCCCTATCCTAGTAACCATGAAGTTATACCATTAGAGTGAGTTGTCGCTTTTGCTTTGTGCTTCCTGATTTACATCATGCTTGTGATATTTCTTTTTTGGTATTTCTTATGATGTTTTCCTTTGTGGATTACTAAGAGACATTCAGGGGTCTTGGGGTCCCCTACTGAGTTTTTATACTCATCCCTACATGGGCTCTTCCCGCACGTGTGTGTCTGGTGCATACTACTGATGCTCCGAGGCAGACTTTGGAGGTTAGAGACTTGGTGGATCTTGGTGCGATAGGAGATGTCGAGATCCTCTTATTTGACACCAGACTTATAGAAACAACCCTATAGGTAGAGCTATAGGGTAGATGCGATAGTTTTTTACTTTCTTTTCAGTTTCTAGGGCTTGTATTCTGGCCCACTTTTTTCAGTTTACAGTTGTACTTGTGGTTGTACTTTACACTCTTGGTTGTACATTACACTTGTAGTTGTACCTTAATTTTGTTGGTTGTTTACTTCAGTTTCCCTTTTTGAGTATGTATAGATCTTTAAGGCAATTACTTCTCTGTTTGATAAAAGCATTCATGTGCTAGTCACAAACCCCTGACCTATGGAAGACGGGTGTGGGGTAGTCACGTCCGGGCCCCGTGGGACAGGTCGTGACAATGTGGTATCAAAGGGTGGTCATTTCTACCAGAATAACTAAGAGTCTAATTTTAATTAGGAAATGGTGTAATGTGTATTGAGTTTAGTTTTCAGTACAAGGAGTCTAGTGTTGGTGAGGCGGTCGATGTATCCATACACTAGGAACATGAATTCTATTTTTTTACTCGGTACATGAAAACACCTATTACTAGCATTTTGAAAAGTTTTCTTGATCTTTCCTGAGTCATCTCACTAGGTATAACTTATTGACTATGGCACATCTGTTTCTTATAGGGTGCCTCCATGAAGAAAGCCAGCTAGGATTCCGGTTATAGATCGTGAAAGTGGCCCACCAAGAAACATAGCGTTGGTAAAGGGACCACTCATAATGATGCAACCTTCAGGTGGTGTACCAGCAACACCACCAACCATTGAGTAACTGATGCTAGTTGTGGATCATGCACGCCTACTAAGCGCATTGCATGAGTTCCAGAGAAAGAGGCCTCCAAGGATTTGAGGCGAGACCGACTCCTAGGCAGCAGAGGACTAGCCTGAGCCAGTTTTATGGGTCTTCCACTTCGTAGAGACACCCCCAAGCAGATAGAGATCTTGGCTGCGGGCCTTCTTCAGGGTTTGGCAGGATGATGGTGGAGCTCGATGCTCGAGATGCATGAGGAGGCGACCCTCACCTGGCCAGACATTGAGAGCCTTTTCAGGCCGGAGTTCATGCAAGCGACACTATACTCTTTGCACATTCAGGAGCTACTACATATGCAGCAGGGCATCCAGACTATGGCTCAGTACTTAGAGAGATTTACTGACCTCTTCTGATACTCCACCTGCATGGTATGAG
Organism: Viscum album; assembly: GCA_963277665.1. Lineage (NCBI taxonomy): Eukaryota > Viridiplantae > Streptophyta > Magnoliopsida > Santalales > Viscaceae > Viscum > Viscum album. The sequence goes on along the minus strand of OY728125.1, from coordinate 1,970,045,990 downwards.
ACCCTTACTTCAGGTCCCGAACCTTTGAGCTCGGGATCTAACAAGAGATCAGAGCTATGAAAGTTTCTCTCAGCATCCCGATGCAGGCTCGGCTGCTAGAGCAAACTTTTTTGATGGAGATCTTTCTTACTGAGCATTCACCGACAGTGAGAGACCCTACCTGATGACAAGTAGAAGACTCATCTGCAACTGGAAGTAGGTAGACGATGCAGAAGCCCAAGTGGTCTAGACCTTCCAGAGGGTGACCTAGGGACACAGGGTCAGAGGTGTGAGGCTCGAGAGGCTGACGGAGTCACCAGTGAGGCTTGATCTATTTTTTCTTATAGGGTACAAGGTCACCAAGCTTATGACTATCCGAATCCCCACATGGATGATCGGATGAAGGTGGAGGGGACACCGAGGCATCGTCATCGACAGGATTATGAGCATCAGCTAGGCTGCAGATGAGGCAGGGGAGTAGGACGTGCAACAGGAGGTGGTCGAGGTCACCAGGCACCACCACCACCACCCCCATGCGGTCCACCATGAGTTCTCGGAGAAGGTGGATGGGGAAAGACCCAACTACAGAAAGTAGAGGCACACGATCCATAAGTCCCTAAGATGATACAAGGTATGATATCTATCTTCACTACTTTATCAGCGATGCTTATCAACATAGGTTCTAGCCACTCTTTTCTTGCTATGGACATAGTTCAGGACTCTGAGATTCTGACGGAGCCTTTATCTTGACCTTTGAATTTGGATACATCTAAGAGATAAGATTTAGTGGTAACACACTAGTTCCGACAGTGTGATCCTACTCTTGGAGGAGATACTTTTAAATGGGATCTTCTAGTAGAGGCGTTGAAGCCCTATGACATCATTCTAGGAATGGATTAGCTATCAGCAGTTCACGCACAAATTGACTGCTTGAGATGTACAGTGAGATGTATGTGCAGATATGGAGGCCAGTTTTCCTTTGTTGGCAAGAAGGAAAATAGAGTAGCACGAGATAGACTTACACTCAGGAGGGTGTAGTCGATTACATATCAGCTGGCTTGCATAACCTTCGACATAGTGGATGAGGTGAGTCCAAAGTTCCAAGTGGTGGTGGATGAGTATGAGGACATATTTTCTTAAGATGTCACCGGACTACCTCCTCGATGAGAGGTATACTTATGCATTGAATTGTAACTAGGAACAACATAGATATCTACACCATCATATAAGATGGCCCTTGCAGAGCTCCAGGAGCTGAGGGTACAATTGGAGGAATTACAATGGAAGGGATTCGTAAGGCCCAGTGTTTCTCCATGGGCATCCCCGGTGTTGTTTTCCAAGAAGAAAGATGGAAGTTAGAGTCTATGCATGTAAATTGGGTTCCTAAACCAAGTGAACATGAAGAACAAGTATCCTCTACCAAGGAAAAATGATCTCTTCGACCAGATGAAGGGAGCTCCTTGGTTTTCCAAGATAGACATTATATTATTCTATCACCAGCTCAGGGTATGAGACGAGGACGTACTGAAGACAACCTTCAGATGTCAGTATGGCCATTATGATTTCTTGGTGATGCCTTTTGTCATGAACAATGCTATATCAGTGTTTAACGGGCTCATGAATAGGATCTTTCAGCCATACCTTGATAACTTTGTGGTGGTCTTCATTGATGACATCTTTGTGTACTCAACGTCTGAGGAAGAGTATGCGGTACACTTGAGGATAGTTCTGGACACACTCAAGGAGCACCAGTTATATGGGAAGATCTCATTGTGTGTGTTATGGATATAGAAGGTCCACTTATTTTTGGAGTTGCATTGGATCCAGTGAAGATCAAGACAATAATTTCTTGGGAGCCACCCATGAATGTTACAGAGGTGTGGAGCTTCCTTGGATTAACAATATACTATCAGAGGTTCATACCCTATTTCTCCAGAGTATCAGAACCTATGAATTCATTGAAGATAAAGGGGAAAACCTTTTTGAGGTCAGATACATGCCTGCAGAGCTTTCAAGAGCTAAGGCAGAGCTTGAACAGTGATCCAATCACGAGGTTTCCAGAGGAGGCCACAAACTATGTGGTTTATTGTGATGCATCAGGGACCATACTCAGTTTCTTTCTGATGTAGGGTTATGAAGTGATTGCTTATGGATCACGATAGGTGAGGCCTCATGAGAAGAACTATATGACCCATGACTTGGAGTTGACCACAATAGTCTTCACACTAAAGATGCGGTGACACTACTTGATGGGCAAGAAGTTCATTGTTTACTCATACCACAAGAGTCTTAGGTATGTCTTCACAAAGAAATATTTAAATCTGAGACAATGATTATGGATAGAGTTCCTCTAGGACTATGAATTTGAGATAGTCTATACTTACGGGAAGGAAAACCTTGTGGAAGATGCACTTAGCCAGAGATCGAGTTTGCAACTACTGAACTAGGATTCAGAGCAGTTAGCCTCGCTTCAGATATCCTATGTGGATAGAGATGAGATAGTATACCTCTAGTCGATGGTAGTTTCACCTCCACACCTTCAGCGGGCTAGGGAGGTGCAACTCGGAGACCACAGCTGTGAGACTACACATGCTCTGATATCCTCAGGCCATGCACCTAACATATATTCTGAAGGCGGGGATAATGCTATACTTTTTAGAGGTTGTGAAGTTATACCAGTGGTGCTAAAAAAAGAGGTCCTGGGGGAGTTCCATACATCCCCCTTGGAAGTACATCTGGGCATGATGAATATGTATCAGGACCTCCAATGTCAGTACTGGTGGCTAGGGATGAAGAGAGCTATGAAAAAGTTTGTTTCTAGATGCCTCACATTCCAGCAAGTGAAGGCTGAGCACTAGGTACCAGCATGCTTGAATCAACCCCTTGATATACCAGAGTGGAAGTGGGAAAAGATATCGATGGACTTCATGACAGGGATACCATGTACATCCAGAGGGCACGATACCATCTGGGTGATCGTTGACTGACTCACCAAGTCGGCCCACTTCCTTGATATTCAAGAGAAGGGTTTGGTAGAGACCTTGGGACGTATCTATGTTCAGGAGATCGTGCAACTTCATGGGGTTCCTTTGAAAATGGTCTTAGACCGTGACACATGCTTCACATCCTAGTCGTGGAAAGGATTGCAGGAGGCTTTTGGGAGTCAGCTTTTCTTGAGAACAGTTTTTCACTTGCAGACAGATGGTCAGACTGAACAAACCATCTAGAACCTGGAGGACATGCATCGTGCATGTGTCCTAGATTTTGGTTGCAGTTGGGAGGACCACCTACCCTTGGTGGAGTTTTCATACAATAATATCTATCAATCCAACATTGGTATAAACCCTTTTTAGGCATTGTGCAGACAATTGTGCAGATCGCCCTTGTGCTGGATGGATCTTTGAGAGCCAGTACTCGTGGGACCAGCGATGGTATAGTCTACCACTGAGAAGGTGTAGGTCGTCTGAGAGAATATGATGACTGCATAGAGTCAACACAAGTCCTATGCTGATAGGCGATGGAGACCACTGGAGTTCTAGGAGGGGGACCATGTATTGTTGAGAGTCTCCCCTCGATGTGGACTATAGAGATTTGGCTGAGGCAGAAAACACTCACCAAGGTTTATCAGACCATTCCTGGTACTTTGGAGGATTAGAAAGGTGGTGTACCGCTTGGAACTGCCACTGCAGTTGGAGAGGGTGCATGGCGTCCTCCACGTATCCCAGTTGAGGAGATACGTGCATGACCCATCTCACGTCATCGGCCATGGCGAGATGTAGATTGACGATGAGGCGACTTTTGCGGAGCATCCGATGGAGATAGATGATCGATATGAGCATATCCTTTGTGGGTGGTCGATAACTCTGGTGCACGTTCTACGGCAGCATGAGAATCTCCAAGAGAGCAGGTGGGAGTGAGAGGCTCATATGCGTGCCCAGTACTTCTCTTTGTTTGTGTAGCCTTATTTGGATTTCGGGGAAGTAAATCCCCAAGGTGTGGAGATTGTAAAGACCCAAAAAATTCTATGTATTTTTTTTAATTTTTTGGGATTATTATGAGTCTGAAAAAATTGATGGTGTGTGATTTAGAGGCTCAGTGTGCCCGGAATTTATTTTTGAACTTTTTTAAGGTACGTTCAGTAAACGCGTGGGCAACATTTTATATCTTGTGAACCAGTGGTCTAATTAAAAATACATGGACACCATTGAAGCCACAATTCTAGGATTCTCTTAATGGAGGCTTCACTTCGACCATAGTAGGAAAGGAGAAAAAGTTAGTTTTTGGAATTTTTAAAGAAAAGTAAAATAACATGATTTTTTTTCCTTTTTCTCCAAAAGATTAGTGGCGGTGGCAGGACTGGTGACTTGCCAATCCATTTAATGGTTTGACTCATAAACTACGTAGCTCCACCATTATGAATTAAAATATGTTCATTAATTCATTTAATGAACCTCATTTATTCTTCAACGCGTTAATCACCTTTCCCCCTCATTTTTAAATGGAGGCCAGGGTGGGGTTTTGGGACAAATTATTCAAGCGAGTAAAATTTGAAGAATTCTTATGGAAACATTCCCCTGGAGGATGAGAATAGATTCAACGAGTGGTGATGAGCACCACCGTATCATGAACTGAAGACAACAATGAAAGAGGTTCCATCGATCGTCGTCAACAAGCGGCTCATCCAGGTATAGGGTTTATGTTTGGTTTTAGTTTAACATTATTTAAATGTGTTTATTTTATCTTCAATGTTAGATAAATATTCTCCCGCTTGTTATCATGTTAATGCGGAGGGTGTGGTTTGAAAAAACAAGGCCTGGACCCTCCGCCGTTTCATTCATGTAGCGTTTTTCGGGGACGACTTTCCTCAATTTTGACAGCAACATGGGATAGAGGGTCACTCTATGATAATGATAGTTTGAGAGGCTCGTAGGAACAGATGAAACCAAGAATAGACAACCAAAGTAGGTCTGATGGCCCATGGAATGAACCGTCGGCGCGCCATACAGGCAGTGGCTAGAGGAGGCCTGAGGAAACCGGCTGCAGGCGGTGGGAAGGTGGCACACCATCGAGCGCTACGGTTGACAGAGGAGGCCGGCCCAAGATGACCATTCTGAAGAAGGGAGGACCCCATAGGTGCCACTGGCGGTAGAAGCCATGGGTAGTAGGCCTTGGTAGGAGGGGGGCGGCACTGCTGGAGACGGTTCGACCACATGGCTGACCGTTGCGCACGGTGGGGAAGCGCCCCACTAGTAGGATGAAACGACCCTCGTTCGTGGGACCAGCTAGATAAATGATCCACCTTCAGGTCGAATGGGCCGGATGCAGGCTGACCGAATGGACCAGACCTACCCAGTGGGCTGGGCCGGACCCGCGGTCCAACGGGCTAGCGTGGGTGGGCCGAGCCCCACCCTGCAGGTCGGGCCAACCACGACCTGGGCCCAAAAACCAGTCAGGCCGACCCCGACGGGCCGGACCCAGTGAACCGGGCCAACCCTTAATGGGATAGACATGAGAGGGGTCAGGTAGACTCCGGGAACCGTTGCATCAGGCCGACCTAACCGAGTCGGAACTAGCTCAGACCCAACCGACCCCCGAAAAAATAAATGCCCGTAACTAACAAACCATATGTCCATTTGACACATCATCATTGGTGTTGGGAACCCTTTTGGGAATCCGTCCCTTTGGCATATTCCAGCGGGCCTGACCAAGCCGGGCCAGACCAAGGTGGAATCACCCCCATTTCACGGAAAGTTGTGTAACTAACATACTAGGTGTATGATTGACGCGCCGTCTATGACATAAGGACCTTTTTGACAAAGTGGTAATTTGAGATAATCTAAGTCAGTTTTTAAGGAGTTTGATGTGTAACCTAGGGAGGATCATACTTGAATCCAACCGGGTCCTTTTTACAAAATTTACCTTATCTCACAGACCGGGCGTCCGATCAATGCACCGTCTATCACATTTGGACCCCTATGACGGGGCAGTACCTTGGGTATGAATTTTTCGGAACTTTGTACTGGTTGAAATATGATCAATGGATTGAGGATTAGAGTCTTCCAGAGATCAAGCATGCTTCGTGCGAGAATCTAGTGGCTGGCTGTGACATGAAGAAGAAGAGCGACCAATATGGGCCAGCATTAGAAACTCCAGAGTGGGATGATCTAGTTGTATGACTAATCAACCATACCTCTGTACGAGAGACCAATACGGGTCAACACCAATGACCAATACCAGTTAGCACCAGTTACCAATACGATTCAACACCAGCGACCAATACGGGTCAACATCTAGAGACCAATACGGGTCAGCATACAGTGACCTATATGGGTCTATAGTAAAGTTACTATGGATATGATGATCTAGCTTTACGACTAGTCGTCCCTATCCCAGTAACCTTAAAGTTATACCAGTAGAGTGATCTGTCTCTTTTTCTTTGTTATTCATTATTTAGATCATGCTTATGATATTACCTTTGTGGTATTTCTTATAGTTTTTTCATTTGTGGATTACTAAGAGACATTCAGGGGTCTCACGGTCCCCTACTAAGTTGTTATACTCACCCATGCACAGGCTCATCCCACATGTGTGGGTCTGGTGTAGACTACTGACGCTCCGAGGAAAAATTTGGAGGTTCAGGACTTGGTGGAGCTTGGTGCGACGAGAGCGGTCAAGATCCTCTTCTTCAAATTCAGACTTATAGCTACTACCCTCCAGGTAGAGATCTAGGGAAGATGCGGTAGCTATTTACTTACTTTTCAGTTTCTAGGGCTTGTATTCCGGCCCACTGTTTTCAGTTTACAGTTTTACATGTGGTTGTACTTTACACTTGTGGTTGTACCTTTCTTTTGTTGGTTGTTTACTTCAGTTTCCCTTTTTGAGTGTGTCCAGATCTCTAAGGAAATGCCTTCCCTATTTGGGAAAATACTTCAGGTGCTAGTCACCAACCCCTGGCCTATGGAAGGCAGGCTTGGGGTAGTCACGTTCGGGCCCCGTGGGATGAGTCGCGACATTATAGTAATGACAGATTGAGAAGGATGTATACTTACATGAATCATTCTATGAATAATGTGTGTATTCTTGTATATGCTTATAAACATGTAAGAAGGAATAAAGGTAGTTCTTTTGAAGGGAACACATGTTGATATGCATGTACAAAAAAATATAATGTTTGAAGGTAATTGATACAATGTGTGTATATGGTGCCTTTGTGATATTTTCACAAAATTAAGGATAAACTTACACCTATTGAGGTTTTTGTAAAGGAAGACCAATGATACTCACTTTAATGGTTGCACTATATATACATTGTGTGTGTAGGGTAGCATTGTGTACTTTTATAAAGAAGATAAAAAGTATACATAGTGTTGTGAATTTTTATTGAACAAAGAATGAACTTAAAATAGCATGTATAATTACATTCATTAAATATTTTCATGTGATGATGGAAACTACATTCATGAAGAACACACAATTTTGATATCTGTACTAATTGAGATGAGATGATGTAACATTTATCATTGGACCAAAGAAGAAGAGAACTTGTAGTTTATTAACATAACTTAATTTGTTCATTATATTACTATAGTGAGTTGAATTTGAAGTGTTATCTTATACAATTCAGGACAGTATATAGTGATGAATATCATGTAGTGTTGTTGATTATATTTAGTGGAAATCAAAGAGTTTTACTTGAATTGAGAAGGTGCAGAATCATTTTAATCTTAGTGGCTTGAAGAGGAAGATCAATTTTGTGTTACATTGAAAGTTTGATGACATTGTGTTCTTTATTATTGTTTTTAGTGTTTTATTTTCAAAAAAATGAGGGGATACTAGTATAAATAACACTGGTGAGATTCCAGTATAATTTGGGAAATAGTTTATACCTACCCACAATGGTTTCATGGTAATACCTGACCAACACAATTGTAATTGTTGATTTATTTCTTGTAAAGAAGTTATGTCTTGGATCATATCAAGCACAATAAGGATTTAGTCACCCAAATCAAGGATGAACCTTGTAAAAATATTTTGTGAAGTTATTCATTTACTTTGTTTTTTGCATATGGTATAATTATGATTGCAAATGGGGAAGATTCATTCACTCTGACAAGTAGATTGGTTCAAATTATATAATAGGGGTAAAATAAAAGAAAAGAAAAAATTGGTAAAACATGTGTACACTGATTCACCCCCATCTTATTGTACCTGCATGATCCACTAGGAACTTCATAAACAATGCAATTCCTCAAATTATGAGGTCAAATCATTTGTGTTGATAGTAACTGTTAAAAAATATTTTGAATTATATAAAATCATTTTAATATCAATGTAAACTACAAAATTAAGAATAATACATGTAATAGTGATGAAAAAGATATGATCCAATGATGATATTGTATCTATTTGGTAGTCATATGAATAATTAGTGTTTTATATGTGATTCTAAAAGTAAATGAAAATAAAAATGACATGAACTTTATAAATTGAGGTAGTGGGTTTCTTGAGATCGTGATATAGATAAATATGATAATGGTGAGAGAATTTCATAAAATTAATTTGGATCTTTTTTAATGATATAGATAATATTATATGATAGATATATTGAAATTAATATTATGATAATTTAAAACTAAATAATCCAATAAATATCATTTAATTATCATTGAATTTTGATATATTTGGGAAATAAAAATTATAAATAATGTTATATTGAATTATGAATTAGTTTACACGGATTTATAACTAACTAACAAATTTTTAATTGATTGGATTGTGAGTATTATTTATAATTATTAATTATCACACAATTTTTGAAATATTCAACAGAGTGGTTTGTTTTTGTGGATGATGATAAAGAATTAGAGAGTCTGTTATCATACACTCTCAGAGAGTTGGGTTCAAGTTATATTGTGACATAGATATGTGTATATTCTTATTATCTACAATATATCTATATTTAATTTTTTTTGATGATATTAATGATAATTTTATCCCATCCTTACCCATTGAATTAATATTAACGTAAATTTTGATTCAACAGAGTGTATACACTCTTTCTCTCTTTTGGATTTGGTTATAGTGTACAAATATTATCATGTACATGAAATTTTATAAACTATATCTTAGTTCTTATTGAAAAAATAACTAAACTGGTGCTACTCCATGATGTGACTAAATTTAGATATGCATCTTCTGCTTGAGATGGTAGGGAATCATTGGTGTTTTTTGGGACATAATATTTATAATGGGATGTGAGATGGTAATATTAATTTCTAATATTATTTTATTTCATAAAAAAATTCACGTTTGTGATGATTGAGATTCCAAAATTCATTTAAGTGGTTATTTAGTGATTCTCTTGATGGTTAGATAATTACAACCATTACCCTTATACATATAACTTAGGGACATATTAGAGCACATTAGTGATGAAAGACCATATTCCTAGTGGGATTTACTGGTTTATAGCTCGTGAAGCTCAATTTAATTATGATATTTGGTACTTTAATATATATATATATATATATATACATATAAAAAAAATTTATTTAGTGAGTGTAATGATGGTGATCTATGCTTATATTGATAAGAGATGATCATAAATATTATTGTGATTAAAAATAATGTTTAGTGACGTTGGTTTGTTATAAACTATATTTATTTGAAATGTACATTTAAACTGTGGATTTTTAGGGATGAATCTCTACATTGGAATACTATACTAAGTATCATTGCACAACTATATATATGTACCAATGTATTTTTAGAACATTTTTTCATATATATCAGTAAATTAAATTTATGGATGATTCATGGAGTTTATAGAAAAAATGAGAGATTTTTTAGTTAATATCCCAAAGTCATTGATAGGGTGATCATATTTTATTCACCCATTTCAATTTTATATTTCATTACATTTGTTTCGAGTATTATATATGTACATGGTGATCTAATAGGTCACATTATATTATATTATAGATATTTTTATTATATATGAATATCTTATATTGCATTATTGGTTTCTCATTTTTACTTTGGTAGTTAATATTTCATGTATGAGGTGAAACGTTATATTTATAGGTAATGTTTAAAATAATATTTTAGAAGATATATCTATATTAATTTCTATTCCCTATCCTACTAAAGGAAGGTATTGGAAGTATATTTACGAATATGGTGGGAAGTGAAAAATTAAGTTTAACCCATCCCCCAAATGTTGACTGCACCCCCAACCCCACTCATTGCCCCACCCCCATAGACTCCCCCACCCCCACTCACTGACTAAATCATTTATTTTAAACATTTTTTCTATTTTCCTGTTAAACTCTTCCATTAATGTTAACATATCCCCCACCAAATGATTCCATTTTTTTATTTTTATTTTTTATTGATTCTTTTATTATATAATTACTTTATTAGGTTTTTTTATTATTATTGTTGTTCTTGAAATATTAGAATAATGTTAGTTATTATTCATGGTGAATGCATTAAAAAATTTCACTAAATTTGTATAATAATTACAATAATTATTATTTTTTAATATTATTAAATAATAAGGTAATCATTAATAGTTTTTGAGGAAATAAATTTAGTTTTTGTTGTTCAAATATTGCAATGGTTTAATGGATTGGGTTTAAAATGAATCCTCCTCTCTGGGTTACAATATTTTAAGTAAAATACTAAAGATAAAATCTAGTAGATATTCCTCTAAGTTATACTTATGTTTTCTAATGGTGGTATATAAAAATTAGAGGTACATGGGGATAACATCTCAAAGAAATATCGAGATGAAAAAATATATTATTTGTATGAATTGTTAGGAAAATATTTATAGATGCATGATGTTTGGACACTATAAGGGATTTTTGATGAGCATAATCATAAACCTAAATTGTAATTTGAGGGAAATGGACATGAAATGTGATTTCACAATGATAAAAAAGTTATTTGGTGGATATTTTATTGATGAATGAGAAATAATACGATATTCTATCAATTATAAAGGATCAAAATGAGAATGAAAATTCTTTGATGACTAATTTTTCTATCCCATGGATACACCATGGAGTCGTTAGTCAGATGAATAATCATGAGTGATCTTAATCAAGAAAATGGTATGAAAATAGTTACATAAATATCCAAAAAGAGTAAGGTATGTGATGGTATTTATTTTATAGTTTACACATGGTTTCATGTTTCATGTAGGGAGTTCCAGGTTTCATAGGTAATTTTGTTCCCAACACTATGTATAAGTGTTAGAATATCCTTTCTAACTCATCTATGTTATCATATCCATAACATGAAATTAGAATATATAATTAATGCTTGAAATAAATTTTTTATATTTTGTTTCAAAATAGAGCACCATATCATTTTAGACAATATGGTGCATGTGGTTAAACAAAACTAGAGAATGTAGCATATTGATATTTTTATTTATGATAGGAATTGAAAATTTTCTATGTGATTTTGTAAGAATGTGTTGGAATTAATATTTTATAATTAATATATTATGTGAAGTTAATCCTACACATAGACACCTATCGTAAGCTGTGAAAACAATTGGCTCACTCGTCTTTTGTAGCGCCACCCATCATGGGTTATTTTTACATAGATTATTTCACATATAAGAATAAAATACGTTAAATATGACCTCAAAAATGAAATTATTTATTCACATTAATATTTTTAATATCACATAAACTATATATTAGAAACTTTAATGTCCTCACATATAGGACTCACTCGATTAATTCTATATAGTCACTGAGATAATATCATATGAATAACATGATTAATATTACATGGGCTAGTGAAAAATTAATCCATGTTATGTTAGAAGTATATTATTCTTATACATGGTTTTAAATATGAGTTATTCTAACATTATTCCTACCAAATTTTGTGATACCCTTCTGATATTTAACCCTTCATATCCTTACTGTCAATCATTTTTAACAATTGGGGTAAATTAATAAATACAGATATGGTAAAAATGTGAATTTTCTAGGATTCAATTTGGAAATGAATTTAATTATTTATTAATTATTTATAAATTAAGATAAAATGTATTTTTGTAAATTAATTATTTTTTTATAAAATTATAAATTAATTAATTTTTATGTTTTTATCATTAATTATTCAATTTCGTATGAAAAATTAATTGATAAATAACCCCTAAAATTGAAAAGAATATTTGAATAACTTTATAAAATTTTATATAATGCCTTGTAATTTACAAATAAGGGGTTTATTTACAAATTATGATGGAAAATTTATAAAATTCTTATTAATTACAAAATATGTCCAAAATATAAAAGATTTTATATTAATTATGAGTTTTTCATAATTATATAATTTGAATGGTTCAAATTAAGAGGACTTATATGGTAAATTATTTGAAACACATCAATATGATTTTTTATTATTGAGTAGATTAATGATTAAACAATTATTAATATGTTGTGTTTGAATTATTTAATTAGTTACATAATATAATTGAACTAAAAAATGTTTGTATTTGTTGTAATATCATATATTTAAAGTAAATGTCACAAAATCTATATTATAAATGAGATCATATTAGAAATGATGATAATTTTTTCACATTCAAATGTTATGGAATATCCGTACTGATTTGATAAAATTAAAAAATATTAACTTTTTATGAACTATTAAAAAATAGATTATCACATATTTATACACCAGATTTATTAATTTATATACAATTCTAGGTTAAATTAATGTATATAATTTTTTTATAACATGAATATGTGTATGATTTAGTCTAAATTTTTTAATCAATATATGAACATTCATACATTCATTTAAATAGTTACATGTTAGGTATGCTGATGGTAATAGTTCTCCTCTATATTGTATTTGGATTGTTCTAGGTTATGAACATGAATTATGAAGTTAATTATGAATTATACAAAACATGAAAGGGTTTCTTGTTCCTTATGCATCTCATGAATTTGGATGTGAATAATTGATTTTAAATTTATTTTAATAACACATGCCATGAGTTATATAAAGATTTAAATATTAATATGATTTGATCATTTCATTTTTATGAAAAGAAATCGGATTACAAACTAATTTATTATATCGATAAATACAAGTAAAGGTAATAACATGAGATAATATAGTGAGATTAAATCCCCTTTAAAAATAATAATTGTTAGATTCCTTCTAAATAAATAATGTGTCAACACCTTGATCGTTCAACTAGTTATGTTCACTCAAAGAAATGTTCTCATGGATTATCTTATGTAATACAGGGTGGAAATGGATAACCCTAAGAGTTGCATATCCAGATACCACTATGAAGGTTTAACATAATTGGGAAACCCCTAGGAAGGATACTAAATGATTACTGTTGAATTTATAAATATGATGTACTGGATAAACAAATTTTTTATGGACCATGAAATATTCTTAAATTATATTATTAAGATGATGTATTACCTAATTAAGGGTTGTGAGGTATACAAAATCATACTCCTTATTTATTAAAATATTGACCTTTGACCAAAAATGGATATGATGATTTTAAATGGGGTTATAATTTTATTGGGAGAACATTTATTAAAATTCTTTATTAGTTTTACATTAAACAAGACACTTATCAGATAAAAACTTCTATCATTGATAATAGAATAATCATTTTAAAAATAAGCATTGAAAATTATCCTTAAAATGAACACTCTTAATATAAAAATCTCTAAAAACTAGTTAATCGAGAAAAATTATTCAAGAAGGATAATTATATGTGTTAGAGAAAACCTTCATGAGAAACCAAACAGTAGAATAATTTAACAAGTGTATATAAATTCCAAGGTTAAGTATAAAATGACTCTATTAAGGGTGTTAAATGCGTTAAATTATTTTTTATATAATAATATTTAATATCCACTCATATCTACCCCTTTTTATTTGGTTATTTAGCGACTTGAATAAATTGTGGGTTTTCATAAGGCTTGTTCTAGTTATTAAATCCATTCTATTAACAGTAATGGAAAATTTTCAACAATATGAACGAGTTAAGAAATTGTTTACCCATTATTCAATTTTTTTGAGGATAGATAAAATAGATATATGAACTAGGTGGAAGTGATATATTATTTGTCAATGTGGCTAAAATTTTAAATCGAATGTAGAAAAATTAGTTTGGATGTAAAAAATGATCTTCAAATTGTCATGAAAGGATCTTAAAATTTAGAGTTATCAAGAAATAAAGAAAATTATTTCTTTGTGATGTGATCTACCAAGATACCTAAAGGGGTTTTTGAAATTACATGAAATGACTATGAGATATCAATTTTATATAAATAATTTTTTTGGTTTTGAAGGTTATATGATATCAAATTAATACATTGAAAATGTTGTAAATATAAATGAGTTTAAAATTTATAGAGATTGCAGTATTAATTCAACTAATGAGACATAGATTTATTGAATTGATGATTTTAATGTAAATAAATTTATTAATCTTAAATGGATATTAGAAAAGGATGTGTATAGTTATCCTATTTCTCTTATATGATAAGAGGATTTGTTGGCTAACAATTTTTTGTTATGAAAATTATAACAAAGTCGAGTCTAGACACATTTATTAGGATTCATAAATTCGATAACATATCTTAAAACATAAGAAATGAATAATTATTTTATCAAGGATAAAATAATTTATCCAAAAGTTTGTCAAATTGTGAGGAATAATGATTCTACCACCATTAGTGTAATATATTTAAGAATAATATTATTTTCAAGAAACATTCTCCAACCAAAAATAACACCATCAATGATATGGATATAATAATATATTTTTTAATATTATTGTTAAGATAAAATAATTTCTATTTCCGAACAAAAAATAATTTTTTTGTCTTATAAAAACAATATAAATAAAATATAGTGTTTAAGAGGCTATTGGAGCATGTTCTAACATAGAGAACTACAAAGTTAACAAATAAAAAATTATGCCCATATTCAAAGAGAAATTTCACATTAAATCTAAATGTATTATGAATCTAATATTAAATATAAATATATAGAGTAATATTTAGTATCCATAACATTGTAAATATTATTATATTTAAAAATAGTTTAGGATATGTTGGTAAAGAAAGAATGTCAACAGTTGTTGACGTAACCCAAATATTCCAATTAAAAAATTGTGATGCAAATGGGTCCATGTATGATTGTGATTCACTTAAAATTATTTCTCATATAAAATTAGAGGTTATTAACATTGTAACATTTGATGTTATGAAGTTATGGAGTTTGAATATTTTAAAAAAAAGTTAAACATTATGAATAAGATTCCTAAATCTCACCATTATTCACATTATAATACATTATAGATGTTACACACTATGGAGTTTTAATGGGAGGTTTTATTAGGTGATTCTATAGTGGTGTGGAAATAATCACAAAGTGATGTAATGAGTTTAACAAAACTATTAAAAGTGATGTAAACATAAGGCTCGTCTGGAAGTTTATTACATGTTATATTGTAGACAGGTTCTTAAGTTAGGATTTTAAAGTATTCATAATTCTTTTATAGATATAAATGTATCATTTTATAAAACATGAAATCTATACATTACCATTATTTCACATTGGTTGCATATATATAAATATTGAGATACATCTTGTAAAATGTATGATAATTTAACTCTCAAATAATTACTTTGTAATATCCCTAATCAATGTTTATCATTGAGTATTATAGGTTATGATGTATTATTAAGGTTATCTAGACTATTATTCATATATCAGGATAACAAGCATGATCTCGAGGCACAAAATGTGATTTTTGTAGTAGAAAACTCATGATTTATACCACATGGAGTTCCAAAAACTATTTATTTGGTTGACTAAGGGTGCATAATTTATATTTATAGTTTCAAATACTTGAGTATGGGGATATTACTAGCCTAAGAACCTTCATAAATTGATACCTTTATTTCACAAGTATTAAGGCTTAGAATATATTGGGTAGAATGACATGTTTCTAATAATTTCATTAGTTATGGAATAATTATTATCAAATTTTACACTCATATAGAAGGTATGGAATAATATCTCTTAATTGAGATAGACTGGGGAAGTGTAAAATAATATCCATAATGTAGATATGACGCCCTTATATATTCAGTCTTGGTTCATCTAATATACTCATACCCAAAGGTTCATGGTATGTGATGTCTTCATCAACCTTGTCATCCTACAATCTAAAAATAGATAATGAGTGATCTAGATATATGGGATTTACATACACTACGTACCATGGACAAATAATATATTTTACTAGGGGATCATATGAAAAAACGTGATTTTATATGATATAGATAGTGTACATAGTTATCAAGATACATGTGTTTGATAGAGATCACATCAAACTACTTTGTAACATGAGTAGAACTGATTATTATATTGTTTCAACCATTTTCATACATTTATATTTCAAGTGATTCATTTTTTTTATGTTTTACAAAAATATATGGGGTCAGATATTTTAATTGAATAAATTGATATTGAATTTGAATCATAGAGATGATTTAAAAGTGTTTTAGAATTTATCAAAAAGTGTTTTTGATAAATATTCTTAAGGTATGGTATATGATTTAATACATGGTGATGTTGATGTTAAATTTCCAAAAGTTTTTTAGGAGATTACCAAATTATGTTTTAAATAATGATTTACATGTAATTTTATATGGTTAAATATTTTGTTTAATGACACAATGTTTAAGAGGAACTACTGTAAGTGGGAGATTCTAAGAGATATACCATAAAACCTAGTGTGTATATGATATATGTTTTCATATATCATAGGGTATGATATATTTTTATCATATGGAATTATATCTACTACTCAATGAAAATTTTAATATCATGAATTGTACATATTTGTTACTATGATATATGTGACATCATAGTCACAACCTTAGCCCTTTATTTTTTATAAAGGAAATAAAAAATTAAATGGTGTATTGTTCAAATATCTTATATAAGATATCATTAAAAAAGTTTTTTAATAAGTTGAAACACCCAAAATGGGTGATGAATTTTTTTGATTTGTGCATGGTTGTCAGTTCCCTTAACATATAAGTTATAATCTATGATTTAATACGTGGGAGCATCCTAATGAATCTATATTGTCATGAACTGAATGTGGTCTCCATCAAAACCGGTACTCGACCCAGCTCGAAACAAGGCCAGAAGGGCATTCCCGATCCCCACGGGTTGGAATAAGTGCCTGGGTATCATAAAATTAAAATTGGGAATGATTTACCAAAGTTTATAAACATAAACCAACAAAAGAATCCAATAAAACGAATCTGGATTTTTCAATCCAAACAAACTTCTACAAAAAAAAAACAGAAATGAATTACATATTTTAAAACAACTCAACAAGACTATAAAAAGGTAAAAACCCAAAAGGGAACATCCCAAGAACCCTCATGGCAAGGGGCACAACCCTCAAACCATCTCCCCAGGACTTCACCACTAAGGACCTGCTAGAAACCCGAACCACTGGAACTAAAAATAGTACCCAACCTGTGACAACAAAAATAACCAAGTCTACTTACACCCAAGGGTGTAATTTGGGTGTTATCAAAAGCCCAATATGATACCACCACTAATATATTCCATGTGATAAACATTTAATAAAGAAAAGCATGCAAGTTTTCAAAAACATGAAATGCTAGTTACAATTTCTAAAAGATGAAACATTAAATAAAAATTGTTTTCAGGCGGGTTAATTTAAAGAATAAAAACTTTTTAAATAAATACCAAAGCTACGGAATTTTCTAGACACTCATACCGTATGCTTACGGTACGAACAAAATATCTAGTGAGCACAAGCAATGGGAAATAACCCCTAGGCACTAGCTAGTTGTGGGTCCCAGGTACCTCGTATCTCGGTGAGAGTAACCATCACAAATGTCCATTCTCATGCACGAGAAAATAGTAGGGAGAACACCCATAACCTAGTGGTCCCCAATCATCATCATCATAGTTTAGTTAGAGTTGTAAGTATCAATCTTGCTAAGTGAAACTGAGGCCAAACCCCTACGGATTGACTAGCATACTAGTACACATCCACCCACCTAGATACCCCAGTTTTATCTTTGTGCTCAAACAAGTTAAAAAAGGAAATGAATATACTTTTTAAATGAAAATATCATTTCCATATAATAAATTCACCAAACTTCCCACATGTATACAACACAGGTCACAAAATTCCACTTTTCATTCAAATTGATTTTGAAATCCGACTCACACCAAAATAGCCCACAACACTTTTCACATTTCTTTAACACTTCCAAAAATCCATTAAAAATTTTTATAAAACCATTCCAATATATTAAAAATCTCATAACCGGCCAATCACTTGTTACATAAAACCATTTTTACCTTCTAAATCATTTTATCATCAAACTTACACGAAACAGCCCACAAACAAGTTTCGCTCCAACATCACAATTTTAAAAAACATTTCAGAAATTTAAAAATAATTCTAATTTTTTTTTGAAATCTTAAAAAAACACTTAACCTTTAAAAACCCATTAATAGGTGAACACACACACCAAAAAGTACATATTCACCCTTTTCCCACTTTGTTTAACCAACTAAAACATTTACAATTTTTATAAAAAGAACTCAAGTGGTGTAAATATGTCATGCACACAAAACCCATTTCAAACCCCCCATTTAAGACCAAAAGCCATACCAATTCCTATACAAAAAAGAATTTAAATCCCTAGAGACATTTATAAAACCACTTTCAAGTTTTATAAAATCACCTTGAATAATACTACAAAAGATCCAAATGAAAACACACTTTTTCATAAAATGATCTCAAGAAGTATAACAATGTTTTACACATAAAACCTATTAAAAAACCATCCTTTTAGGCCACATGACACTAAAACATTACCAAACCATAATTTTCAGGCCAAATAAGATTTAGTAAACCAATTCCATATGTTATAAAAAAACACCCAAATAATACCCCACAAGTAACACATGAAAACACCCAATTTCGAGTTAAAATGCAAATGTAAAATTAAACACTTAACCAAATAAATAATAAATATTTTTCACACCACACCCAACATATGAGGAATACGAAAAATGAGTAAATACAGCAAGATAACTCATCAATAATTGTTTACACATGGAACCACCTACCGAAAGTGTCAAATCCCTCAAAACTTGGTGTGAAACATCAACCTCACCACTGCCGCACCACAAGGAAGATAAATCCAGCCCTAGACCAAAATATTTAACCAAAAATACACCAAATAAAACTATAGGTTTGAACCCTAACTTCTTTATATTTTAGAACATAATTAAAGTGGGCGGAAACCCTAAGGAGAAGGAAGAAATGGAAGAGAGAAACACTTACTCAAAACAATCTTGAATAAAAAAAACCAAAATCCACCAGTATCTGAATTTGAAAACATCCAAAAATTCAAGGGAGGTTCGAAAAATTATTAGGAGATCATGTAGGAACTAGAATGGAGGAAAAAAAGTAAAAATAGAAGGAATTATGAAAGAATCAATTTACATCTTCAAATCTGGGCGATTCCTGAAATTCAGAGAGGTCTCGAACCATTTAGCGAGTGTATTGAGCTCCAAATTGTGGGTGGAGAGAATGGGGGAGCATCTAAGGTAAGTGGGATTGTGTGAGAGTTGTAATTAAAAAAATGTAAATATTAATGGAGATATTAAAGATATAAAATTTATTTTTAATGCAGAAAATGGGCTTTCGGGCCGGACTAATCCCTTAAATAAAAACCCATATCCACCATGATTATGGATTCCAAAATGGTCCAAATTAATATGGTGGTTCAAATAGGTCAGGGGATGACAATTAGGAATTTGAATGGATAAAAAATGTTGAAAAATGAAAAATTTATAAAGAAATAAAAATTTATTTTTAAATCAGGAATTGGGATCACGGTTTGGCCCAATTCATGAAAACTCACCCATTCCTCCATAAAAGCTTGGGAAACCCCCAAAACAAAGAATAAATGAAAATTAAATGGAATTTAACTTTAAAATAAGTCATTTATGTGAAAATTATCTCCACCAAGAAAAATTTTCACCCTGGAAAGTCACATCAAGGCCAAAACAACAACCAAACCCAACTGAGAACCAAGAGGTACTCCCTCGCCAGGTTTCACCCCCAAAGGCCAAAACACCTCCAGTGATCAATTAATGAATTATTACTCTAACAACTAAAACTTACACCACATTAATGAAATGATCAATCACATTCATACTTTATCCCAAAAAAACTCAAACACTATCCGAACAAGACTCAATCAATTCACCCAAATGAACAACAACATCGAACAAGGTTACACTTACCTTGCTATAACTAAACCATTGGGCACTATCCAATCTCAAAGTTTACTCAAGGAAGATGTAGGTAGTTTGATAGCTCTGAACGAGACTACCTAACTCCATGAAAATAACATGGATAAGTCTAAGTTACTGGTACGAGGGAACAAAAATAGGCTCCCCACCATAAGAGACATCCTATATATTTTTCCGAGACAGAATCAGGACACTAACGAGGGGAGGAATGAATGGACTCCCTAGTACAAAGGGTATAATTCCATAATAAATATACAAAATAACTTATATAAGACTCGTAGTGGGTCTCCCCGCCATAAGAACCAACCATCATAACTGACCAGCATAGGCTGATACAGAAAGACCCCAAAATATAAAGAGTTTGGAAGACCACATGGTTAGTCTGCACGGTTTAGGAAACCATGCACTAATAGTGGGGATCCTTCTATCTAAATGGATTTCTGGGGCTTGGTAACTACTAAAAAAGTGAAAACCATGTTCTCAACCAGTCTAGAAAAACATCAAACCTTTCTCCAAGGACTCAATGGAAACCAAAGAGGAAGGGAATAACATTGGGCGATGACATGGGTATAAGGCCCTCCACCTATTTCCACTGAAAAGAAACAATAGAAAAAATATGATGACGCCATACGTTTAAACTCTTCCTATCTTTCATATTGAGGATATGACTTTTTACAAGGGTTTAAACGACCCTGTGATTTCCCCAAACTAAAAGCCAACTTCTCTCCAAGACCTATAGCTGGAGCTCAAATGATTGAATCATATTCGGCCTCATAGTTAGGCTTTGGAAACCCCCTGAACGAGAATTCTTATTTCGGTGCAACCAAAAACTATACCTCAATCCCCGATAAGTTTTCCAAGATATAACACATTCCAAACTCACTTTACCCTAACCTGATATTTCACTGAAACAAGGGCTTAGAAGATGCACACACATCACACCTTGTTTTTTTCGGGTGAGAAACAATAGAAATAAAGAACACCTATACTCACCTTCCTCTAAAATGGAATATTTTTAAGTTTCTCCAAGGGAGAATTTATCCCAACATAACAGAGACTCTCAGATGATTTCCCAACTTTCACCTTTACGGTCAATCGAGCCCATGACATCATAAGCCATCACCGAACATGACCATTGCGACTGATATAAAAAATGCATGGAGAGGGACCTTATAGAACATCCCCAAACAAAAAAAATTCTAAAAAGTGGCCATGATATCCTATCATGACCATATTTCCCACACTGGTGGTTTAACATGAACTCATGCTTCAAAGAAACTATGAAGAACCTAGAGGCCCTCTTAGACACCATCGAGACACTCATCCCCACTAACAACCCTAGACCACTTCCATGTTCGATGAATTAGGAAACTTAAGAAACTAAGGTCTCTTTCAACCTTCCATGAGCACTCTCCCACAACAAGAGGATGTAAAAATCAAAGAATGGAATGGGTGTAGAGTCAATCAACAAATATCAAGAAAATATTCTTTATATTGATCAACTAGAGGATTTTCCAATGGTGAAACAATCCGGGTTGCACTTCAGTTATGCATTAACCCTTAATGGGGGCATACCTTATCCAATGAGAGAACCAAAGGACCCAACAAAGATGGTCCATTGGTAAAAACAAGCCATAAACCAGATCCAAACACATGAAGGGAACCACCATAAAGGTGTCCTGAAACATATCTCAGAAGAGACTACTAACCAGTCCTTCTACCCAGCTTACCGACCAAAAGTAAACCCAAAGCACAGTTCAAACAGGAGGGGTTATTGGACTCAAAACATCCCACAACATCAACATTTCCCAAAAACACATAATATAATCCATCCCAAACAATTCATCAAGACATCATGTTTTTCTTTAAAAACATTTCTTGAAAACAAACGGTTCAGCGGTTAGCGTATCCACTAATGGTACCCCATGGGCCGTACACATACATGTTTCTGTGCCACACCAGGAACCCTCCTCATATCCATCCCGACACTCATCCAGTCATTCCATCAACCATCCATCATCTCATATAACTCCATGCATGTGGTTTCCCACAAAAATACCAAAGGTTAAAACAAAAAAATTCTTTCCACTTTTCAAAACCAAAATAGGCAACCAACACATCATTTTTCTCAAAACTGATAACCACAAAATAAAAATCCCAATTCAAATCATAAAAATTTTTCATAAAGACACAAACATTTAGAAAATAAAACATCTCATCCCATTAAAACACCCTTTTATTGTTTAGAAAACTCTATTAGAAACACTTTTCAAAACCAACTTCAATATAGTTCCTACTTTCAAAAGAGGTGTAAGCACAATATTTTCCTTTTCAAAACAATTATGAAAATTCAGTTCCATCGTTTCATAAATCAAACCATTCCCTCTTTATTTGAAAATAATTTCAAAAAAACTTTACGCTTCTTAAAACCAAAGTTCCAAGATTTCAAAACTAAAGCACAAAACAATGCGAGAGGAAAGTAGATTTAGTGGGTGACTTGGACATATGGTTGGCAGCCATATTATAATCAATTCACTGTCACAATGAGTGTTCTAGGGAATATCCTTGGCTCCACATGGCTTTCTAGGCCCTGTGAGCTCACTAAGTCCATTAACCCAACTCTCATTTCATTCCCCCTAATCATCATTGAACCAAGAAAACCAAAGGACTTAAATAAATCCCTAATTATCCTAGAAACTTTAATAACATAATGAGGTGTGGTGATCAGGCACACTACCTATAACTAGAATTCAAAGTCCCAACAATCCTAACTTCAGACTATCCTAACTCTTCTCCAAATAACATGACCCAATGGGTTAACCTGAACCTCCTCTGATACCATTTTGTCACGAACCGAATCTAGTCGCCATCAAAACCGGCACTCGAACCAGCCCTCAACAAGGCTGGAAGGGCGTTACCAAACCCCATGGGTTGGCACAGGTTCCTGGGTATCATAAAATTAAAATTGGGAATGATTTACCTGAGTTTATAAACATAAACCAACAAAATAATCCAATAAAACGAATCTGGATTTTTCAATCGAAACAATATTTAAAAAAATCAGAACTGAATTACATATTTTAAAACAACTCAACAACACTATAAAAAAGGTAAAAACCAAAAGGAAACAGCCCAAGAACCCTCATGGTAAGGGGCACCTCCCTCAAGCCATCTCCACAAGACTTCACCACCAAGGACCTGCTAGAAACCCGAACCACTAGAACTAAAAATTGTACCCAACCCGCGACAAAAAAAACCAAGTCTACTTACACAAAAGGGTGTAATTAGGGTGTGAGAAAAATCCCAATAGGATACCACCACTAATATATTCCATGTGATAAACATTTAATGACGAAAAACATGCATGTTATCAAAAACATGAAATGCTAGTTACAATTTCTAAAAGATGCAACATTAAATAAAAATAGTTTTTAGGTGGGATAATTTAAAGAATAAACACATTTAAAATAAATACCAAAGCTACTGAATTTTTCATCCACTCATACCGTATGCTGACGATAATCACAAAATATCTAGTGATCACAAGCAATGGGAAAAAACCCCTAGGCACTAGCTAGCTGTGGGTCCTAGGTACCTCGTATCTCGGTGAGAGTAACCATCAATAATATCTGTTCTCGTACACGAGCCACTAGTAGGGAACATACCCATAACCTAGTGGTCCCTAATCATCATCATCATTGTTTATTTAGAGTTGTAAGTGTCAATCTTTCTAAGTGAAACTGAGGCCAAACCCCATGGATTCACTAGCATACTAGTACACGTCCACCCACCTAGATACCCGGGTTTTCCCTTTGTGCTCAAACAAGTTCAACAAGTCAATGAATATAATTTTCACATGAAAGTATCATTTTTATATAATAAATTCACCAAACATCCCACATGTATACAACACAGGTCACAAAAGTCCACTTTTCATTCAAATTGATTTTGAAATCTGACTCACACCAAAATAGCCCACAACACTTTTCACATTTCTTTAAAACTTCCAAAAATCCATTAAAAATTTTATAAAACCATTCAAATATATTAAAAATATCATAATATCCCACTAACGTGTTATATAATACCCTTTTTTACCTTCAAAATCATTTTATCATCAAACTTACACAAAACAGCCCACAAAAAAGTTTTGCTCCAACATCACAATTTAATAAAACATTTCAGAAATTTAAAAAACATTATAAAAATGTTTGAAATATTAAAACATAACATCACCTTTCAAAACCCCTTAATAGGTGAACACAAATAACAAACATTACATATTCACCATTTTCCCACTTTTTTTAACCAACAAAATCATTTACAATTTTCATAAAAAGAACCAAAGTGGTGTAAATATGTCTTGCACAAAAAACCCATTTCAAAACCCCCATTTTAGACCAAAAACCATAACAATTCCTATCCAAAAAAGAATTGTATGCCCTAGAGACATTTATAAAACCACTTTAAAATTTTATAAAATCACATTGAATAATACTACAAAAGATGCAAATGAAAACACACATTTTCATAAAATGATCTCAAGAAGTAGAACAATGTTTTACACATAAAACCTATTCAAAAACCATCATTTTAGGCCCACATGACACTAATACATTACCAAAACATATTTTTCAGGCCAAAAAATATTTAGGAAACCAATTCCATATGTTATAAAAAACACCCAAATAATACCCCACGAGTAACACATCAAAACACCCAATTTCAAGTTAAAATTCAACTATAAAATTAAACACCTTACCAAATCAATCATAAATAGTTTTCAAACCACACCAAATATATTAGGAATATGGAAAATGTGTAAATACAGTAAGCTAACTAATCAATAATTTTTTACCCATGGAACCACCTACCGAATGTGTCGAATCCTTCAAAACTTGGTGTGAAACATCAACCGCACCATTGCCACATCATAAGGAAGATAAATCCAGACCTAGAACACAATATTTAACCAAAAAGACACCAAATCAAACCATAGGTTCTAACCCTAACTTCTGGACATTTTAGAACATAATGAAAGAGGGAGGAACCCTAAGGAGAAGGAGGAAATTGAAGAGAGAAACACTTACTCAAAACAATCTTGAATAAAATGACCCAAAATCCACCAGTATCTAAATTTGAAAACATACAAACATTCTAGGGAGGTTCTAAAAAGTATTAGTAGATCATGTAAGAACTAGAATGGGGGTAAAAGAGTAAAAATATAAGGAGTTATGAAAGAATAAATTTACCTCTCCAAATCTGGGCGATTTCTGAAATCCAGAGAGGTTTCGACCAATATCGTGATTCTATTGAGCTCCAAATTGTGGAAGGAGAGAATAGGGGCTCTACATAGGTAAGTGGTCTTGGGTGAGTGTTTTAATCCCAAAAAAAACGTAAATATTGAATGAGATATTAAATAATTAAAATGTATTTTTAATGCAGAAAATGAGCCTTCGGGAAGGACCAATTCCTTAAATAAAAACCCATATCCAACATGATTATGGATTTCTAAGTGGTCCAAATTAATATAGATATGCTAATAGGTTAGGGGATGACAATTAGGATTTGTAATGGATGAAAAATGTTGAAAAATGAAGGAGTTATAAAGAAACAAAAATTTATTTTTAAATCTGGAATTGGGCTCACGGTTTGGCCCAATTCATGAAAACTCACCCATTCCTCCATAAAAACTTGGGAAACCCCCAAAAAAAAGAATTAATGGAAATTAAATGGAATTTAACTTTATAATAAGTCATGTATGTGACATATATGTAATAAATCACTATTCAGATGGAGTAGTTCATTCTTGACCATTTTCGTATTGATAAACCTCCATTCACATATATCTTTTCCTTCTTCTCTATTTACTTTATAATGTATTAGTATACTATAAGAGAAAAGGAGTGTCTCACTCACACAGCGAGTGATTTATCCATATCATGGGTACACCATATAGTGGGGAGTCTGATGTTCTCCCTTGAGTGATCATAATCCAATATGTTGGACAAAAAAATATAAATAACACAAGAGGGTATTTTATAACAAATTTGTTATTTAATAGTTTCCACCTAATTTCATGATTCACACATGGATTTACTTATTTTATGGTATTATTTTATTTAAATGGATATATATAAGTGTTATAAGAACCTTTGAACACTATAAATTAATGAAGATATGATTAATGAATTCTTATAACTAATTTATAAAACATTAATAATAGTTGATGAAATGTTTGATGGAAAAAACCATTTTCTTGTTTTCAGTGAAGAAATGACGAGCACATAATTTAAAGGTTTTTTATTATGAATAGAGGTGATTATATAGATACTTTTAAATCCTAAAATTGAAAAATAAAAATTCTATTATAAGGAAAAAATATTAAAAAAAATCTAGAAAGGAAGAACATAATTGTTATTGAAGAAGGTAGTGAATATTCTTGTCATGAAGAATATAAAATTGAGTTCAAATTATATTCTAAAGATTTTTTTATAGAAATAGTTAAAAAATAAATTTGAAAAAGCATATTGAAATTAACCTGGTGGTATAGTAGAAATCAAAGATGATCATGAAGGTTATGTTGTGGAATTGTATATCATAATAAAGAAGAATGATAAAATTTTTAGTTTTTTATAGTGTATATATCATATGTTAACCAAATAAAAGTTAAAATCACTCAGTTATAGAATATTTTCATGGATCAATCAATTTCAAATGAAACCTTGATAGAATTTGTCGATTCTAGAAAAAAACAAATTGGATATTAAGTTAATCAATAAACTTAATTATTTTATTAAAGAACTTGGAAATAAAAATTACATACATGTATAAAAATTCATTAACTTAAGAATTATGTTTGAAGTTCAATTAAAAGGATGTGATTCCAAGAAGAAACATAAATTTAAATGATCTTAGATAAAAAAAATCAAAAAGGGAGTTAAAATATTTTTAATGAGTATATATAGTGTTTGAAATGATCAATGAATCAAATGGGTAAATTATAATTGGATTTTAAGGTGAATTATGAAAGGCCTCAATAGAAAAAAAAAATGGAAAATGAAAAAAAAATAGATACAACTCACAAATATTGAAAGGATTAAAAAAACCGAGAATCTAACTGAAGGTTGAAAAAATTGGAGTCAAATAGATAAATTATTTTCCCAAATTAGATGTTACTTTTGTTGCTACATGTGACAAAAAATGACCGAATGATCTATTTCTGAGGAAAGGAATTCATAATCTAACAAGGAAAAATGTAATTGTTTCCTACACCCCAAAAAAGAAAATCATTTTTTGAAATATTTTTTTTCACTACCTTAAATTTGGTTATAATGGTATTTATTGCATGATTAGAAGAATAAGACACAAAATAAATCAAGTCTCATATATAATTTATAAGTAAGTAATAAAATAAATTTCAGTGGGGATCGAATATTACTCATTGGAATAAAAGGAAAAATACTTCACTACTAATAAAAAATTAATGACGAGACACCCATGTTATTTTAAATTTTACCTGGATTGTTATTGAAGGAAAAGAAAATAAAGAAGAATTATATTTATCAGCTTAAATCACATTTAAGGAAAAAATAATAGCAGTACATGGATTCCCAATGGGGGTTTTGATTTCACGTTATTGAGACTATGAAATTTTTGAATAATATATCAGGTCATGCGGATGTTATGGTCTAATTTTCTAATAATAGATATATAAAAATTAAGGGCATTAAATAATCATAATGGTGATGAATTAAATAGAATGCATTTATTTCATGTTGATGTAATTAATTAAAATCTATTATGTATATCCAATTTTTTACTTGAGACTTGAAGTAACATTTGATTGGATTAGTGACTTAATTAATTGAAAAGTTGATAAATCATTCATTCATGTTTCAAGGTTGAATATTAATATATATAAAATGGAGAGAAAGGATAATAAAATCCTCTTTATAATGGACTTATAGAATAGAATTTTTCATCAATGAATTGCTCACATTCATCAATGAATCATGGAAAATATCTCAAATATTAATGAAAAATTTAATGCTCCAAATATAAAGTCACAAAGGAAAAAATACATGTGATAATTTAATTGACTTGATTTACAATGATGTGTCCAGTATATTTAAATATCTTTAAACTTGTGTAGAAATTTATTTAATCTTGTTTATGGATGGGTACAATAGTGTGGGTTGAATTTTGTTTATGAAGACAAAAATGGAGGAGATAGAAAACATAAAATGGTACTAAAGAAGTTCATATCATGAAATAGAGAGATCAAATAAAATCTTATAATCATATAATAAAATTCCATAAAATTCCATTAAGTTAGAAAAGTATTTATAGAAACATGGTTTTGAACATGAAGTGTAATCCATAAAAAATGTAGAAAAAATTTATTTATAGATAAATGAAGAATAATTTTTAATAACATAGAAAAAAATTACTCATTAAGAGTGGTATATCATGGAATTATTGAAAATAATATATGAAAGTGTCATTGTACACATAATATAAGTATTTGTTATGTCTTGTTAAGAAATGAATAACATAAGAAATCGATCATAAAAGGTAGGTGAATTTAAATTAATTTATATTGTTTAAATGTAAGTTATTTATTTGAAACAATAAAGAAAATAAATTAATGTAATGGGATGAAAGTGATGTAGATAAGTTTCTTGGCTACTCAACTAAGAGAAAATCCAACAAATGTTCTAATATGCGATATCAAAAAATTATGAAAATAAATCATGATATGGTGACTGAATAAAAATTTAAGAACAAATATATACACTCATATTTGGAGGAAATCATTAAATAAGAGTATTATATTAATATAAATTATAGGGAGCCATAAGTTTTATCACTTGAATAATTATTAAAGTATGAATCATAGAACAATCAAATTGTTTCATAGAATCTATCAATTACTAAATATAATAAGAAAAATGTTAAATTTCATGAATCTAATTTTACTGGAGATATGTGGAATCCAAAAAATTGTTAATAAGAATTTTTAAATAGATTTAACCATTATCATAAGATAAGTTTAATTCATTTTACAAACTAGTAATGGATGTATCAAAGTTTAAGGACCTGGATTAAAAATTAAATCAACTGGAAAAGAATCAAAAATGGTTTCTTTAGAGATGTTATATGGATATTAACGTCATTAAAATGACGTGTTTAGTTGAAAATAAATATAATAATCATGGAAATATAATATGAAATAATTCTAAGGTGGTACAAAGTGTCTATGCTCAAATTGAGGGCATACATATACATGAAAGATTTACACAACTAACTACAAATTCGTTGATATGAATATTCTTATTGGTTATGATTCAATGAGGCTTCAATATATATTAAATGGTTATGAAGACAAAATTTTAAAATATGGTTCTTAATGAGGAGGTAAATATTAGACAACTGTTGGGTTTTCAAAATAGTGATGAAGTATAAAAGGTGTATCGATAAAAGAAAGCATAATATAGTTTGAAGAAATAACTAAAAGTCTGGTATGATCAATTTGAATATTATCTAGATAAGATATAAATAAAATTAAGAGTTATTGATCACAAAATCTATGTGATATCATCAAATAAATATTTTTTTAAACTTATATTTTTTGATAATGTTTTTGAAAGAAATATGAATGAATCAATGAGATATTTTTCAATTTTTTTGTGATTTTTTTTAAAAATAAATCATAATTAATTAATTAATTTTAGTATATTATAAGTTAATAAAAATGGGGATTATTTTTATTTTTATGAAGAATCATATTCAAGGAATTTGGGGAAATTTTTTAATATGGATGATGGTAATTTTTTTACAATAAAAATTATGGTTTGAACCAAAATAAATAACAATGAATATATTAGAGTTCTAGATCTGATTTAAAAATTTGATAATGATAAAAATATTTTTTTACTTGAATTAAATAATGTTATACATTTCTTATTCATATTTTTTGGGTGCAAATTTTTAAAATAATAAAAAAGAACATCTCACTTTAGTAAAAATAATATTGGGTTTTGTGAAAGTTACCTTTGATTATTGAATGGTGTTTGATACAAGAAGTTAATATTTAATAAAATATTTAATTATGGATTATGATAAAGATATTTTGGATATAAAGTCTATAAGAGGAGGATAATTCATTTTTGGAATAAAATCTGTTGACTGGGAATGCACAAAGTTAGAGATAACTTATTTATGACTTTTATATTTGGGATATATTTTGGTGACAAAGTAATGCACATAATTGATATAGATGAAAACAATTTGTAGGATCCTAGTGAATAGGTGAATGTACCTAAAGTGATATTATGTGAAAACAAAATCTTTATTGATTATATAAAGAACCCATTACAATGCTCACTTATATAACACGTTAAAATAAGATGTCAATTTATAAATAAAATGATAGATTCTAGAATTTTTGAGTTTTAGTTCACTAGAACACATAAAAAAGTTGAATTAATTTTTTAAAACCCATTTGGAACAATATATTTTGAGAAAAATTAGTTTAATATTGGAATTCAACCACCTTACATGCCATGAGATGGTTTGTCATACCTTATCTCCCAATATGATTTCATTTTTTAACATGGTTATTAATTATTAGAAAAAAAATTCACTTTGAGATTATTAATAAATAGATAAAAATTAGTGACTATTAATGAAAAAATGATTGGAATTTAGAAATTAGAATAAGGGGAT
The DNA here is from genome assembly GCA_963277665.1 of Viscum album. Lineage (NCBI taxonomy): Eukaryota > Viridiplantae > Streptophyta > Magnoliopsida > Santalales > Viscaceae > Viscum > Viscum album. The sequence goes on along the minus strand of OY728125.1, from coordinate 1,970,014,874 downwards.
TATTAAATTATTATATTTGGATTATACCAATATTGAGATTGAAAAGTTAATTTAATGGAATATATATTGGGAAAACTATTATACCCATAATGGGATGTTTCTAATACACGAAGAAGGCAGGGATACAATCCCTATGGAATCACATAATGAATAAATAAATACAGGTAGACTAAAGTGAATTAAATTTATAACAAGTAGTTGATTAGAGTTGAATTTTAAAGGTATTTTGGAATTTAATTCTCTCTTTAACTCTTGTTTCTCTACACTGATCATTTATCGCATTAACATAGAGTGATATATGATTTTTTATTTTAGTATTTGTCTTTGTTAGAGAATTAATGAATCCTTAAATTAACTTAGGATTTCCAAATAACTAAATTTTGAATAATTTTGGAACCTGATATTTTGAAACATAAAAAATTGAAATAAAATAGTTTCTTATAAATTAATGGTTTATGATTGTTTGGTATGATTATAATCATTATAAAATTGAATAAATATAAACTATAAGATTTTATGAATCTTGAAGAAGCATAAAACATACTTAAAAATATTTGATCTGGTTTCTTTTTGAAGGAACATAGTCTAATACATAATGAATCAAACCTTTTCATGATTATGAAACCCCCAAAATGGTTATGATGTGTTTTAAAGGTAATGGTTCATGAAATAAAATAATTGAATAAAATTACATTGTAAATATCACGCTGTAATGTTAAGGAAACCACAACCATTGTGTAAGTCAATTTCATGAAGAAATTTTTAAAAATTCAATGGAGGAAATTGGATGATAATAACATCAGGCACAATTTAATAGATAAGAAAAAAAATAAGGAATCTAAATGGTCTTTATAAACAAGATGATCTTTGTTTCCACATGTGGTTGGAAAAGTAGTGAGCTAGAATATATCACATCGTAATAGTAGTGAGGGTTATATGTTGATCATAATAGATTTTTTATAAAAATAGATAATTATAATTGAATGTGAATCTTTATTTATTTCTATAGATAAAATACATTCAATCATTTTAGTCATCTTGATATATCGTGTTTTCTACAGATAATTGATTAATGATACTAGAATTGTGAGAAAAATATCAAGTCATGTTTTGGGGAACACCAAATCATTTTTTCATAAGAAATAAATTATTATAGATGGAAATAAAAGGATTTCATGAGATATACGTTTTTAATGTTCATGGGTTTTGATGTCAAACTTTTTGAAAAATAAAATAAGATATATTAGATATATTTATGTCATCGTTTATATTGTTTTAAATGTTATATTGGATTTTTTCCAATTTTAATTTATAGAAATTATTTATCAATTTTTGGGAATTTCAACCATCAATGATGTCTTGACCTAATGAATTTAAAGAGGTATGTTTTTAGAAAAATAATTTTGTTAGATCATGAAGGGAGATTTTAAATGACTTAGAAATGTATTTTACTACTATAAAGTGGGTTGAATTAGCGAAACATCATTTCAAATTTTATATTTCATAAATAAACCTATATTATATATTAGGATATGATCTTATTAAATTAAATATTATCCATACCATATTGAAATTGAAATTAAAGAAACAAAAGTCATATAAAAGATTCTCATTTTTAGTACCAAAGTGGGTATTTACTCCTTGTTGTGATTAGTTTAATTCCAACTAATAGAGTTTCCATGAAAATGAATCCCCAATTACAAGTTGATGTGTATATATAATCCTCTTATAAGATGTATTTAGAAACACTTTCTATTCTGATAGAAATAATAATAGATCCCACCAATTTATAAAAATGAACCTCTAACACCATCAATTACATCTTTAGTCAAGTACAAGGTTGTCTCATCCCCACTATATGAGATCATTTTCTTCTACTTATGGGACATAGACTACTAAGAAATAATATAATTATCTCTATATTCATATCATTTGTCTTATTCTTTGAGACATAAAAAACATTATTCTCCTTCAACACTGTATAAAATTATTTTCTAAGTTTATCTTTGATATTTTAAATATTAATCACCCTTAGTTTATATATATTTCAATACCTATACCCTTTAATATATTAAATCCATAAAAACCATAATAATACCATTCAATGATAGTTACTTTATTTGAATAATTTTCATTGTCATTATATATTTTAATAAATCATGGAAATTTCCCTAAAAAAATATTGAATAAATACTTATATATTGACCACTTCCTTTGTATAAAAAATATGGAGAATATTGCATGGAATATCTTGTCACAAATTCACTCTTTCATTACTCAATATGGATTTAGCCATGAATATAATTCCCTCACCCTTAATTTTACAATAAAATGGTTCTTGAATCATGTTTTCAAAATCTACCAATGATATTTATTCATAAAGGAATAACAGTTAATTATCAGAGTTGTTTGCATGGGTTGATATAATCAAAAAGTTTGATAGGGGTTATATTGAAAAGTTTCAAATTTAAATTGAATTCATAATATAATTAAACTAAAAAAATGTGAGTTTAAGGGAAATATAAAATATAAATGTAAAGTAATATAGTGAAGAAAAGTATATATGAACACTAATAATTTTATAGTTTTTCAGATAAATATGTGTCCTATGTATACTATTCACTTATCTACACTCATCGAGATAATTGGTATTAATTAAAAACATAATTTTTTATGAGATTTTAAACCTTAATTATAATATAACTTATTAATGAAAGTACAAATAGAACCAAAAAACCATACTTTTTCTAGGCGTAAATACTATTTACAATAATACATTTTAAAATTTGAAGAAAAATACATACAAAATCAACATTTTATAGTATAGGAATAACCAAATTGAAATATTCTTTTTGAGGGAAAAACATAAACTAGTTACTATAAAATTTTAAAGATAAAGATAAATAAATACAACTAGATAACCAGAAAAACTAAAATACAATAATTTTAAACAACCATTATATCTTGATAACTTTCAAAAATGTGTTTGATCTCGTTGAATCTGTTAATAGTGCTCAAAACAAGTATATAATCAAGATCATAATTATAAAAAAAATTCCGAAAAATTATTCTTAATCCGGTCCATTTGAATGGTATTTATAGATAAATTCATAATAGGAAAATCAACGAATTTTATAAATTCATCTTCAATGTTTTGAACAATCATGTCTTCCAAAATATGACTTTTCTATTGGTTCATCAAAATAGTTTCCACATATCATAGTATGAGTCTTTATATTAGATTTATAAAAAAAATCAAATATATATATATATATATACATAATACTCTTTGGTATAGAGAATATATGGTCTAAAAAAGTTTCTGTAATATCCCTATATACTCAAACATCATAACATCTGATATACAATCTGATAATAATAACTTAACTAGAAAAATATAAAAGTCAATGTATATGAATACATAAGTCCTAATAGTTTTCCTTTACATCATAAGTTGTATATACAAAATTTTTATGATTTATTCAACACTTACAAAAATTTGAAGTAAACACATTTTCTATAAGTAAATGAAAATTGGGTAATCATAAAAAACTTATTTCATAAGGATTAATAAAAAATATATGCCTTTTTTAAAGTTAAAATTTTATTTTTATAAAATGTAAGGGTCATTGAGAAAAATATAATGTATATTTTTTAAAATAATATAAAATATAAGTGTAAGATAGAAAATATAAGAGTAAATGTGAAAAGAATAAGAGTAAAATACTTATCTTCTTTTCCATATTTATAAAGTCATAATACTATTCTTATGAATCTTTTAAGACTTTCATTTTATATTATATATCACAATTTCATAATAATTTCATCAATATTTTATTATTTTCTCTTTTTTAAGGTTTTAAATCAATTTTTTAAGATTTTATAGATTCCCTAATACTTTTAATTAATCTTCATAAGTATTTAAAAAATATTCAATACTTATTACTTAAGAAGATTTTCAATTTTTCATCTCATATGAATTATAATCTTGAGCTAAATACTACGTTCTTTATCAAATACAAAAAACCTCTGAGAAAATTTAATTTTAAATATAGAATTAGAGTTATACATAATAGGTGATAATTTGATAATAAAAACATAATAGGTATAAAATTAATATGTAATAAACAATACATAGAGAAATCCTTTATCATGAACATTTATGAAAAATAATAATAATAAACAACTCATTATAGTCAATACAATTTCAGTAATTATAAAATAAGAATAAATATAATAAATAGATAAAAGTTTTTAGTTATAAAAAAATGTATGAGTGAATGAATCCATTCCAAAAATCATTCCCTTTTGTTATTTAGATTATAAATCCTCTAAAAATACCCCTGATAAAAGAAAAAATTTAGAGAAACTAAATTAAATATTTTTATTAAAAAAATAAAAATATTCCCCTCCTTTCAAGATAACTCTCCCTCTTAAAAAATTGAATAAAATAGTAAACAATCAAAATGCCTAGAAACTATGAAAGTAAATTACTGCATACTCAAATTGGATTGAATTAGATAAGATACCTCAAAATGATAACTCTCTTAAATTAATACATAATAAAAAATACATAGATTTTTATAATATAAAAAACTATTGAAAATAATTTGAAAAAAAATTATACAAATATTATGATAATGATACCTTCCATGAAATTTAAGTTTTCACTTTCTAAAATAGATATTGTAGTTAAAATACTATCATTAAAATTTCTCCAATAATCAAGTTAAAAATAAAAAAATAGATGTGAATAAAGTTCAAATTAATAACTAATATTTTAAAAAATAATAATCAATACTTCTCAAGCAACCAATTTAAACATACATCATTACAATATCAAACTTTATCTACCCAATCTTCACTATGTACAATGAATTAGTGGAAATATCTTCTAACGTATCATTTTTAGAAATATTTTCCAAAATAATATCTTCTTTATAAAAAATATATATAATAAAATGAAATATAACTTCTTTATTATTTATTCTAGAATGCTATAATAGATTCATAAATTTAGAAACAGTATAACAATTATCACAAATAATCATAAACCTATCAAAATAAACATAAAATCTAGATAAATTTAGTCTAATATATAATGATCAAGTATAATAGCTAGTAGTAATAATATATTATACTTCTTTTATAAATAAAGAATACGATCCCTATTATTTTATTTCAAGAAATTGTACATATACCTAAAATGTGACAAATTGAATAAGTACTCTTTTGGTTAATTCTACATCCTCTGAAATCAGAATATGAATAACTCCTAAACATAAAAGATTCTATTCTGATATAAAACAAACCATGATTTTTTACCTTTAATATATCTTATAATAATTTTTATACCTTTTGGGATCCATTCATTCATTTCATATTGAAATACATTACATATAAATAAAATATATAGAAGATCTATTATACTATAGGTTTTTTAAAGATAAAAACCTATCAATCCTCTAATAAATTTAATATAAATTTATTTACCAATTAAAAAAAATCCAATTTGAAAGACTTACTCATATATTTAATTAAAATTTTACTTGAATAAGATTTAAATATCCTAATAAACTTCTTAGAATACATACTAAAAAATAAAAATTCCATCATTTCGATGGAAAATATTATGTACTTAAATGAATTTTAATTATTTTATAATACTCAAGTCAAATTTAATTATATTTAAATCTTAAAAAATCATTACACGATTATTAACCAATAGATCTTAAAATAATATAATCAATAAAAATACAAATAATTAATATTTCATTGGGATTCATCTGAATAAAATGGTTAGGGTAAATTTTATCTTTCATAAAAACATTCATCAAAATATAATAAGATAAGATATCATACCATGCATGAGGGGTCAACTTAAGACCCTAAAGAGCCTTTAATTTTTTTTAAACATTATCATTTTTCTTCATGTTCAAAAGTATTTTCTTATTTAACATAAATATCTTTTGAAATCATTCCATTTAAAAATTTAATTTTCACATATAATTGATAAATTTTAATTGATTGAAAAAAACATAATATACTGAAATTCAAACCAAATCTAATATAAACATATGTGATAATGACTCAACATAATCAATTCATTATTTTTGAAAAAAACCATGAGCGATTAATCCTTATTTTTTCCTCTTAATGCATCCAACCTCATCATGTTTTTCTAAAGATACACATATTTTAAATAACATGTAATTCATTATGCATTCCAACTAAAGTCTAGAAATCATTTATAGTAGAATAATTAAGTTATTATCCTATATATAATTCTAATTGTCACACCAGGTTTTGTTTCTTTTCATGTGTTAGTTTTGATCCGTTTAATTGAAAATCATGATCCTTTTCATGGGTTTTGGGTGATATTAATTTGGAGTTTTGAACTTACATATATGTATACTCCTCCTAATTTGGATTCCTTATTGCGTTTTTCAGAGTTTTTGGAGAAATGGTGGTTACTTCATGATCTGGGCCAACCGTGAGCCCATTTCTTGATTTAAAAACCAAATTTGTTTCTTTTATGACTATTTTTTTTAACATTTTGCACCCATTACAATTTATAATTTTCCTCCCTTAATATATTCAAACCACAATATCCTTTTGGACCCCTTAATAATTCATAATAATTATTAATTTGGGTTAATTATTTGGGTATTGGGCCAACCCGTGGACCCATTTACAGTTTTAAAAAAATAATTTGTTTCTTTTATATATTATTCAATTTTTTAATAATTGTTAGTGATTCTACCTCCCACTAGAATAAAAAATCTCTAAACGCACCCCCATTATTTACGTTTCTTTTTTGGAGCTCATTTTCATAGAATTTGTGGGAGAAAGTTCTAAGGGTTCCTCAAATCGTTCATATTTGAGAAGGAAAATTCCTTCATCCATAAATCATTCATTTATTACTCAACCCCCCCTCCCCCCGCCCCTCCCCCCAATTTTTTCCCTGGTTCTTAAATACCTAAGGAGATCCTCCTATAAGTTTTAATCCATTATCTTTCCTATAATGGTGCAGATCTAATGGAATACGAAGAGTTTTTGAGTTTCCATGGTGAGATTTCTTCTCATTTCTCCTCCCCCTTCCTCCTCGTTTCATTATTTCTTGGTTTTATATTCTCCTCTAGTCATTTTAGACTTGTGGTTCTGTTATACCATGATTTTTGATGGGTTTTTTTTCGTTTGGACCTGGTCGTTATAGTTTTAGGTATTATAAACCCTCAGAAGGTGATATCGGGTATGCGTTTCCATTATGCCAAGGATTTGAGGTAGGATATCCCTTGAAAATTCCTTTATCATTTAAGTTTCTTCATTTTATTATTTTTCGAACCTGATATACATGTTTATTATTGTTTTTTATCCCTTGTATAATTTTTTTGTGTGCAAAAAAATGGTTTAAGCCTTGTTTTGTGAAAGGTAGTGATGTTTTTTCATAAAACTGCACACCAAGTGTTTGTTTAAATGTTATGCTGTCTTTTGAAAGTATTTTGGAAGGTTTAGAACCTGGTTTATGGTATTTTGAACATGTTCTAGAATCTTGAATAAAATATGGAAGGAAATTGGTGTTTTATTCCTTGTAATGTTCTAAAAATAAATTGTTTTGTTTAAAAGGGCATGTCATGTGTTTGGTAAATTTCCCAATTGGTTTTTAATTGTTAAGTGTGATTTAAAAATTATTTGTCTGGATTTATAAACGCATTGGAAGAATTATAAATGTTATTTTTTGGTCCTTTTATTTCTTTCCAATTTGGATTTAGTTTTACAAACAAATGGGTTTTGGTTTACAATGTGTTTTGTCCCGAGTTGCTGGAATATGGCCCGTTTCACATCCTTATGAAAATGGTTGTGTTTTGAATATGTAACCTGGGTGTTTTAAGAGATTTATAAACATTTTTTTCTTCTTTAAATGTTGTTTATACCCCTCATTAATAAAAGTTAAATTTATACCTTTGTAAAATTTTAGTTTTGAGAAAGGCTTAAAGGCTCGTTTGACATTTTTTTTATAAAAATGGATTCCATGTGTATTTCATGTTCTAGCTTTTGGGGACATTTTATAGTCAATGAAATTGATTTATTAATTGGTTATGGGGATTACAAATATGTTTCGATATGTTGTTTATGGGTTTGTGAACATAGATGATCATTTTTAATGGATTTTATGTACAAGGCCTCATTATACTCATTGAAATTATTTTACAAAACTTTTTAGTGGTTTATCAAATTGTGAAAGAAATGCAAAGAATGTTTTCAGGATGTTTGTCTGTTTATGATTTGGTAAATTAATTTTTATGTGAAAATTGTATTTGATATTTTGTGTAACTTGATTTATCACTAAAGGGAATCTCAGGTATCTAGGTGGGAAGACGTGTACTAGTATGCTAGTGATCCTGTAGGGTTTGGCCCCTATTTCACATAGCAAGTTTGATGATAAAAACCCTAACTAAAATAAAGTGATGATGTTGTTGGGGAACTCTAGGTTATGGGTATGATCCCTAATAGTGTCTCGTGTTCACAATAACATATATTTATTATGGTTACCTTCACCGAGATATGAGGTACCTGAGCCTCACAGCTAACTAGTGCATAGGGGTGTTCCTGTGACTTGTGCTCATTGGCTATTTTTTACTCACCATCGGCATACGGTTTGTTTGGTTGGTAATTTTATCAGTGTGCGTGATTTATTTAAAACATTATATTCTTTAAATCAACCCTCTTGAAAACTATTTTCATTTTTAAGTTTCACCTCTTTCAATATTGTAAGTAGAATTCTTGGTTATAAAACATGGAAGTTTTTGTATGGTAATTTATTTATAACAAGGGACCTCATTTGGAAAACATACCTTTTATATCTTGTATTTAAAACTTGAAATTGATTTTTCTTTTATTTTAAAGTATGATCATTGGAAATAGAATATCGGGCTAACCTACTGTGTTTTAATACTCACGTCTATAGTCTTCTATTTTTATCCCTTGTGTAGGTTTCATCTTGAGTTCGATCGCCTTGGGAGACATGTGATCATTGTGTTGGAGAGTGACCAGAGGGGTCACATGGAGTTAGTTGGTTTTTAGGTTTGGTCAATTGAGTTTTTAGTTTATTTTTACTTTCAGTATCTTTTACAAATAATGTTCATTTCATGTTTTATGTAATTGTATTTTGGGATGTCCATTTATTTCCGCTATTTGTTTGATTGTTTATATTTGGGTGAAATCATTCCCTTGTGTACTCTATTGATGCCCTTGGTGCTTGTATCCATCCTAGGAAGATCGGGAAAGCCTCTCGGGACATTTCATGGGATGGCCTAGTTAAAAGGTTCAGGGTTGACCTGGGATGGTTCGTGACACTAACTATGACATTTTAAAGATTCTAAAAAATAATTCAAAACAAATTATAAAATAAAAACTGGGTGAGTAAAAAAATTCATTAGAGAATTTATAGTCAAAACTCGAGAATCAACATCTCCAATAACTCTATATATAGGTTGATATTTCTTAGTTTCCATAACATTTGATGAGAGTTATTTCCTATTTATAAACAGTAATTTTATCTTTAGTTTTATATTCTCTAAAATTAAATTCTTTAATGTCATTTTCAATCTATTCTAAATCATAAATTTTCTTTGTTAATACATTCTTATAAAACATACCCTAATAATATTATTCAATATAAATGGTTTATTCATAACAAATATGATATTATTTACTAATATCTAAGTATGATATAAATAACATTTCACCATATTTTTTTAAAAATTATCCAAATAATATTTAAAATATGAAATATAAAAATGTTACTACCAAAAACTCAAAAATATCATGCTTTTGGATTCTTACCTTTTCATGTTTTATAAATGATTTTCTTTAACATTATTCTATTAACATTTATATTAAAAATAAAACATAAAATATTCATAACTTTAATCAAGAAATATTTAACTAAAAATAATTCATTCAATATAGTTATATCCATTTCTTGAATATTTCTATTATTTCTCTTAGCTTGACTATTCTACTCAGGTGATATAGGGGTAGAGAAATTTTGAAAATAACCATTTTTCAAAAGAATTCTCCAATTAAACATTCATAAATTCCTTAACTCTATCACTTATAATAAATATAATTATATAAAATGTATCATTCTAATCCAATTATCAGTAAGACAATAACACTGATGAAGTTTCACATTTATGATATTGAAAATAAATAAATGAAAATCTACTAAAATAATCAAAAAAAAAATCCATACCAATGAAACCTTATATTTCAACTGGTTCAAATAAATATGAAAGAACTATTTCAAGGGGTTTTATAGTTTTAATATCTTTAATAGATTTGAAATATTATCTTAGCTTTACTCATTCATAAATTAGTTATATGCATGTTATTTATTCATTGACTTCGATCAGCTCCACTACATGAATATGATTTGATAATTTTTATAGTAATTAATAATTTACATAGTAAATCCTCATACTACAAAAAATATCATTTAAATATATACAATTTTGAAACTTTCTATTTTGATATATTAGAACAAAAAAATTAATAGAATATATATATATATTAAACTATTAGTTTTCATGAATTAAAATAGAATCATTTTTCAAAATTAATTATTCAAAATCAATAATTTTTATTTATAGTTGTCTATAAATTCTATAGTACCTCAACAAAATCTATTATACTATAAGAAAATTTATGTATTTCAAATCATGTTTAAGAGATTCCTCTTTATATATAAAAAATGTCCTTGAGAATTCTAAGTCCCTTCACTAAAAAAATCATGCCAAAAACTATTTTAGTTCAAACACTACTTTGTGTGTAATAATATTAGTAGAAGAATTATTCAGTTCCCAAATTTATTTTAAACATTAGTTTGTTTTTAATATTAATGATAGTCTTATAAAAAAATTATTCTATGTGTCTTAAATATTATCAAAATCTTAAAGAACATTCACTTGAATAGTGACCATTCATTCTACATATAAAACATGTAATAGTTTAAATAAATCCTTTATGGATTTTCACAAACAATGTTTTATGAATTTATGGTAATTTTATATCATATGAAACACCATTTTTTTTTATTTTTTTTTAAGATGTCAATTTACTGCAACATTTTTTCTTGTGAAAAATTAGATGGATTTTTATAAAAAAACATTCAATTTCCTTCATAAGTTGTTAATTTTCAATTTGAGTAATCTATAGGTCATTGAAAATATATTCATTAGTTCTTGAGTATATTTTTTTAATTTTTCATTTTATTGAAAGATAATATTATTCTCCTGAAAAATATACTTATTTTATCATATAATATCATTATATAATTCACCAATTCTTAATATTCCCCTATATTGTTTTTCAATATTTTCATTATTTTCATTTACACAAAGATTTTAATCATTATAATATTAATCATAACCAAATCCAAAATACCTAACAACCTCATTTATTGCGGCCATAAGAATATTTTGAATAGAATTACCTATAGTTTCTAACTCTTCACTTGAATATAAGTCCTCAGTGAAACTCCAACTAACTACTAAATTTATTTTCTATTTGATATTACAATATTTATAATTTATCTATGTCATAAATCATGTGAACTCTATCATAATATTCCCTTTATTTTTTTCATTCACAACATGTTATATGTAATATATTATTAACAAAGGATTTAACTTCCTTATTTCCTTTTTTTTCTCCTCTAGGATATTATTTTCTAAAATTTATTTGAAATTCTTTACTCTATTACATTCCCTTGTAGACACATTTTACTTTCTATATAAATTTTCCCCTTTTAAAGATCTAGATTCCATTAACAAAATATAAATAAAATATTTATATTTTATTTAAAAATAACACAATTCTTATTTATAGTATTCTCATTAGATATGTTCTTCTTCTATAATTAATGTTTTATTAATTAACTAATGAGTTCATCAAGAGCGTATTATTTAAAGTATTTTTTTTTGAGAATGGAAAGCTTATTTAATTTTAATTTATTTGGTAGGGATCTAAATACTCTTTTAACTAGGACTGTACTATCCAAGGATTCACCAAGTGCATTAATTCCATTTATAATCCTTAGGAATTAGTGGTATATACAATTATTTGTTTCTTATTCCCCATCTTAATGTATTTATTTTTATAATGTATCATTCTATATTTGGTTCTCTTTATTTTTCATATTCGATTGTGTGTAACATGAATCTATGTCAGAACTATAAATCTTGTATAGTTTTACCATGATTATCTAGTAATTAATGGTCATGTTCTTATGTTATTCTTCCATTTTCTCATTACAATAGCAATAATCAATACCATTGAAGTTATGTGAACTTTGATGAATCCATCAATCATTATAATTTAAACCAAATAACCCAATAAAGATCATTGAAAAACCATTTAATATCTAGATAATTGATTAAATAAATCAAAATAGTATAATAAAATAAAACAATGAGGGTTTCAAAGGGATGGCTTTGATACCAATTATTTACACGGCTTTAGATTGTAGAGAATTTCAAGAGGTTTACTAGTATAAAATATAAATAAAATTTAAAACGAAATAAAAAACGAGTTTATAAAAATATAAAATAATAAAGTAAACTAGAATAGATTATAAAAAAACATAAAGAATAAGATTTTTTGTAGTACTCAAAAAAAAGAATCTTATGTCTACTCTTCACTTACCTCTACAACTCCAAAGAAAACCCTAAATTTTTTCTATAGTCACAACTCAAGTGAAAACAAACATTCTTTAATGGTGATATACCTATAATAATACAATATTCATTTTCATGTGATTCACAACCAAATATAACCCTAACTTTTACTAGTGGAATCACAACAACATATTGCAAAATCCTTTTCTAGATTAAACACAATAAAAAAATTATTTTATACTAAAAATATAAACCATATAAAATTGAAAAAATATAAATCAATGAAAATAAATAATAAAAAAACATCAAAAAATAATATAGAATAAGGGTTGTAGTTTGATCACTTTCATCAATGTGTTTCAGTATGATAATTATCTTCATAGTTATTGAAGAAAATCTAAATTCATGATTTTAGTATCAAAATTTTAGTCTAATTACTCTTCAATCATCTAGTTATTTTAATATTTATTTCTATAGAAATTATATATTGATTAGTGCATGAATTTCCTAATTCATGTTCAACAATTGGATTAGTTATAGTTTCCCAAATATTATTTTTCTACTAGTGATTCAAAATAGATTCCATATATTATAGTATGATACTTCATTTTAGTTATGTTAAAAATAAATTCTAAAGACTAATATATATATATATATATCACTACCTGGAATGATGAATATATCATTCTAAAATATTCATAAGCATCTTATGATACTCTAAAATTACAACTAAGTATATCATGTCATTTGATAAATATATAATGAAAAATCATAACATAATATATATTTATACATAAACAGTAAGATTTATTCTTTAAATCATAATGGTCATAGAATAATCCCATAAGATTAATTTAACTCAGAGAAAAACATTGAGTGAAAAAATTTCTTAAGTGTAAATTAAAAGCATATAGGGGTAAAAATATAATTTCATAAGTGTCAGTAAAAAAATCCATCTGTCTTTTCAAAACATGTAAGTGAAATTTTGAAATTCAAAATTTTCATTGAAAAAAATTGTGAGGGTAATTTCCCTTGTTAAAAATAAAAACATAAAGGTAAGAAATAAAATATAAGAGTAATTTTCAAAAGTGTTATAGTAATATACATGAAAAATTTTATTTCCCTCTCAAATCCTAACTTTATTTTGAAACTCATATGAATTTTATTTCATAATACTTCTATCAATTTTTTATGAAATTAAAAAATATATTATAACTATATTCATTTAATAAAACTTTTATTTCATTTCATGTGGATTTAAAAATATCATAGTACTTTCAGTTGATCATAAAAAAAATTACTTCATAGTCTAAGAATTATAACTTTTGTATATTTCTAAGTATTCATTTCATAAGACTTATAATCTATATCATAAGAACCTTTACATTAAAAAAATTCTTCCAGAAATATAATAATTTAAATACTAAATAACAGTCACACATAATAAGAGATACTTTGGAAATTAATATATAAGAGTTATAAAATAAATACATTAGAAACTATACATATAAAAATCCATTAACATTAAAATGTAAGAGAACAAATATTAATAAGTAATTCATAAAATTCAAAATCATTCTAAAAATTATAAACGAAGTATAAAAAATAGAGAGTTTGGAAATTATCAAGACCAAATGTTATGAGGGAAATGATACACTCCAAAAAGAGTTGTTTTTTGAAACTATTTGTGGATTTCACCATATTCCAGAAAATAAATCTTTCACAAGAGTAAATGTATCCTTTGATTCATTGTAGTTACAACTCTATTACTCATGTATATTATGAATTATTATATCGACCCTTTAAAAAATATGGTATCTCTTATATTTGTCACATATTTCTCTCCAAAATTGTAATGATCCCTATGAAACTTGTAAATGAATATTAAAAAACTGATTAATGATACTTATGAATTTTCATGCTTGTGTAAAATACTCTTATGATTCTCTTGTTTCTTCATGAGTTCCAAATACTACAAAACACAATATCAAAATAGAACTTACAAAGAAAATTGATACCCATTATTTATTTTTAATATACTCTTACAAATTTCATAAGTCCATTTGTCATGTTTTTAGTCTCTCTAGTGAGGATTACACATATGAAAAAGTTAAATGAATCTTATGGGTTTATAGTCAGTCAAATTATTTAATTATAAGGTAGAGTTACTTTTACACACTAGTAAGGTTACTCTTAAAATTTTAAGGTAAACTATAGAAATATTTGAATTTTGATTCTATGGCTAGAGTTACATTTATTCTAGGTTTATAGGGCTCTTAAAAAACATTACATTGCTAAATTTCTCTAAAATTATACAACATATAATTAAAAATAATCTTCATTAAAACATTTATAAATAATCCAATATCCTCAACCCATCATAGAAATATTTTAACACCCTAGAAATAATTCTTTATCAACTCACACTAATTTTTATATGTGGTTGAAAATTGATACAACACTTCAATAATTAAACTCTTCTTTTTTGTTCTTTTTTCCAACCCTAACAAATCGCACTAAGTTTCATCAAATCACAAAATTTTTATAAGAAAAAAATCTTAACAATAAACTTCTAGATATGATAATGTTTTTGAGATAATTCCATACCTTAGTGATAATAATCATTTGGTCAAGTAACTTAGATTCCTTCTCAATTAATCCATTCACTCATGAAATTATCCCCACTTATTTATATTAATAACTTAATTAAATTAAAAATACAAAAATTGAATAGTTTACCTTTATCCCATAATAATTTTGTACTTATTAACCTAAAAATATAATAGAATCCAAGGAATTATGTTGGTTTGGTTTTTACAAACATCCTCAAGTGAAAGGGGAAGTCCGAACATGATTTATCATCCTTAATAATGAAAAAATATCTCTTAGAATTTTTATCATAAAAACATCTTTTATTTGATCATTTTTGGAAACAAATTCTGAATTCACATTTGTATTTGACAACTTTTCATTAATGAAATGATATTTTATTTATATTTTCTTATGTTTAGAATACTGGATAGGATTTTTGGATAGACCTATTGTGAATTGATTTTAATACATGACCCTCATTGTATTTTCAACTTATAATTTTAAATCTTCCAGCTAAACTATCATCCAAATAATTTGATTGTGTGCATGTGTTATATCAAAAATGTTCAAACACACTTTATATCATTTCACTCAATTCTAATTATTAATTTTCCAACTCAAGATTATTTCATCTCAAAATAAATTTTCAACCTATATTTATTTATTATCATTAAAAACACCATCCAAATATGCATCTGTGAAACCCAACAGATTCTGTTCTATAATGCTTCTATATATAATACCATCATTCGGTGTACCTTATATATATCTATGTATTTTTTTTCAATAATATAAAACTCCTTTGGATCACTTGGATATCTTTCATTGATTTTCTCTGTATAACCTATGTATGGTCTTGATGTTATTAGTTAAATTATACTTATAATGATAGTTCTAAATTATTTTATATTGATACTACTTCACGTGTCATCATTTCTCAATCTCATTCCAACTTCTTTGAGTGTTTATAAATATATAATTTCCTCCATCAAAAATGTACTCGTAAATTTATGTTATATATTTTTTGGATAGGAATATATAGTTATCCTTTGGTGAAATCATCAATCCCCGAATGTATATCAATTGACCCATCATTGAAATTTCTTAAATAATATTTGTTTATTTTGAAAAATCCTTATATGAAATCTCCTTATCACTTGAATATATTATTTCATGAAAATAAACTATGAAAATATGAGTACCTATAAAAATATATTTTATATTCAAATTATTATCAAAAATTCATTTTTAAAACTTAGTATCCCATGGAATGCTATCCAATTTAGAATAATAGGATCCAAGGGATTATTTTTGTTTATCTAGTAAATTATTTAGCAATAATACAATACTACCAACACATTAAATAATTATGACCTTAGGTTTTTCAATATAAACATTTTATTCTTGGTCTTTATCCAAATAGAAAGACTTCATATTCATCTGGTAAACCATAATGGTTTTTTAGATATAATAGAATGAAAATATTTTAATAATTAAATTCATACGAATGGTGTAAAACTCACTTTATAGTAAATCCCTCCCATATATGAATATCCTTTTAATACTAGTTTATCATTATTTCTTAAATCCTTTTCATTTGCAATTATTTTGAATTCTCACTTTACACCATTAATATTTTTGAATTAAAGTCTAATAACATGCTACCAAGTAGAATTTGATTCTATCTAAGAAATATCTTGATTTATAGCATGTATCCACTCTTTATGTTTAACTACTTATGCTATTAATTTTCCTAAATTATTAAAATGAGAGTTTTTTATTCTCAAAACTCAATCTCAATAATTTTTACACTCAATCCTCACGATTTACAATAATATTTTATTCTTTGACATATTTCTTCAATATTTAATGTTTTAACTTATCATTTTTATAGATTAACCCTCATAAATGGTATATTAAAATTTAAAATATGTAGAAAAGTTTTCGTTTTAACCTTTTTATTTATTTTATTTACCAGTAATTTTCACACAGCCATATTCTAAAATTACAATGGTTGTTACATTTTCCACACCAAATATGAGATGATTTATTAATAATATTGACATCAAAATAGTCTACCTATTTTTGAAACCAGTTATTCCATCACTTGAAGCCTATTTTATATGATATACATCTTATAAAGATACCATCATTATCTTTATCTTAATAATTTCCTAAAATTGTTTTGATCGTCATGAAATAATGAATAGCAAAAATATTGGAATATATCACTATATTATTTCTCCAGTGCCACATTTCAAATAGATCCATGATGGTATTAGGTCTCAAAAATCATATATTTTGAATAAGAAAAACTAAACACACCTTTCCCATCTAGAATAATTTTTAGATTCTTTATTTAAAAGGAATTGTTTTTCCCGTCTCTACCAAGATCCTATTATTTCTTTCAGAAACACATTTTTTTTGTGGATAATAGGAAAACTATATTGGTTCTTCATTTAATGTTTTGAGACATATCTTTCAAAAATCATTTTAATTATATTTCTTTCCATTATATATTCTTATATATTTGATATAGAATCCCATCTCGTTTTCAACCTATCATTTAACAATTTTGATATCATCCAATGCTTTGAGATTTTGATTCAGGAACATTACATTGGCCATTTAGGTGAAATAGTAATTTAATGTAGTAAATTATAGATCACCTCTAGTTTGATATTTTCTCATATATGCACATAACTCAGTATGAATTTTCACAAGTGTACTGGTTTATTCGATTTCTACTCTTTTCTGTGTGCCTTTACCAATCATTACCTTATGAAAAGTATCATAGTCAACCATTATTTCTTTTCTTCTATGATGGTAGGTCCTATACCAAAATCATACATTAATATTTCAATCATAATTATTTAACAATCACAACCATGATTTCTGTTCCATGTTTTTTTCTATCCTTGGCACTGAAATATCATGAAGTTGATGGATCAATTATATAGAAAATATTTCTACTTATTCCATACCTACTGTATTAATTATCCCTTACTTTTAGATATTGATAAAACGGATTTCTTTAAAAAATAACCTTATCTTCATCATCATAGATTTAGATCAAAGTTTTGTTTAATCCCTTCAATAAAAAATACCTTTGGATTTCATCTTATAGGATGTAATTATAGAAGTACCAACACCTATAATTATTATAGAACAATAGTTTCCAAAATTAACTGATCCTTTATTAAACTCTTCAATATTCATTAATATTTTTTTCACTTATCATATTTGAGGAACAACCACTCTAAAGATCCCATGACTTACTTCTCTTGATATATTTCAATGAAAATCTACAATAGGTGAATTTTATTTCATTATAATCATATTCATAGGAATCCTCATCCTATTTATATTATTTTTTAGTGTTATCTTACCTTCACATGTAATATTCTCGTTGATATTGTTGTAGAAATCAAGATTTTTTCTCAACTGAAAAGTAATGATATTTTTTTCAATTAATCATAGATTATATCCTCTTTTTTCCATAAAGAATAATTTTTATGGTCAATATTGTCTAGGAATTCTTCATTATTTTTATTCCAATAGTGGTATCTTTTAGATTTTATCCATATCCTTTAATAATACCAAGTATTTCATTAACTCAATTGAAATAATAAACAATCTTCCCTTATTTATCAATATTTATATCCACAAATATGTTTCCCTATATTTATAGTTTACATATTGGATTTAAAAGTTTATTCCTAGATACTTTCTATATTGTTCCAAATGTTCTTAATTGTTTGCATACCCTATATATTTTCATAAAATTTTTCATATAAGGCTCCAAGATTGGAATTTATATCTTTTAAATTGACCAAATGATTCTTTTTATTTGAATATTACATTAGTTAATTCATTTAAATTAATGGAAATCTCATTGTATTTGAAACTATGATAGAAGATATAGTAAAATATTATACTTATATCCATGAATGTTTTTTCTATGAAAGGTATGAATACCCATGTTTTTTACTGAGTTTATATTATATTTTTTCAATAGGGAGTGGATATAAGAGTGGTAACATGGTTATACTTTGTACTAGTTAAATTAACAGGGAATAGGTTGTACCATTTATAAGGGGGAGTAAATAGTTATAATTATTTTATAATTTCTCCTTTTAGGAATATATGTATATTTTCTATTAGGATATTGTCAAATAAATTTTAAAACTTTATCATTACCCAATTTGAAAAAATTAAATCAAGATAAGGGAACAAAATTACAAGGTTCGGTCTCAGAGTGGGTACCTTCTTTTTTATCATCAATTTTAGTTCGTCTCATAAATTTTAATATAGAATGATGAATAAAATAAAATTGGATAGTTAGGTTTCATAATTTACCTTTAAGTGTATCATACTACTTTTCTCTAAATATAAATTATACTAGTTCCCACTAGTTGATAATAAGAAACAACTAAATCTATGAATAATATTTTCTATATTGTTGTAGGATGTCACAACAACACTATATGAGATCTTCTTATTCTATTTATAGTAATTTCAATACCATGAAAGAATTTTAGATTAATTATATTCAATTCTTACATTTCCTTCTTTCATATAAACAAAAATTATTCTTCTTTAACAATGTATACAATCCTCTCCTAACATTCACTATCTTAAACATTTTCAATATTCAACACCCTTAGTTAACATTTAACTCATTACCTATGATTTTTTTCTTAAATTTGAATCCCAAAAATGAAACTGAGATCATATTTCGTTGATTATCTCAGTTATTTTTTGATGATCTTCTTTGTGTAAACACCTACAAGATAATTAAGAGAGCACTGAGCGGGGGGAGAATCAACAATCTCTCTATTTTTTCATTTAATTCAAAATATAATTCATCAATGTTTAATATGGTTGGTTTTTTTATCCAAACACACAACCAAACACAAAAAAAATACAAGGAGTATAGTTATTTTAAAGCTTATCCTATCAATCTAAGAAGGTTATTCACTGGTGAGATATAGATTCTTTTAATATCACACTACCCACTAGAATCACATTGTAGGTATTAGAGAGTAGGTTATATCCTTGAAAATCATGATTTCATGTCTATTGACTACACTAATGTTCATCCCATACATTAAAATGATTGTAAATTTTGGTAAACAATGATATTTCAGACCCCAATAGACTATTATCGAGTTATTAAGTTTGTTGAGTTCTTCTCACCACCTTAATTTTATTGCATATAAATGGTCAAAGTAGACAACTCAAGAGGTTTTCAATCGAGTTTCAGATTATATTTTTTATTAAAAATTATTTAAAATATAAATCCTTCAATTTATAAAAGACATCCCAATTAACTAAAATTGTAGAATTATATAATTTTATATTTTTAAAAAACTTCTTATAAGGTCAATTGGAACTCAATTAAAATATGATTAAAAACTAATTTCACAAGATTTTTTTCTCAATAAGATACCTAATCCTATCTACTTGGAAATAATCTTCCATCTAATAGTTTATTAAAAATTAAACTGATCCACATCTTGGATTAGGTGTTAAAAAACACCATAGAATTATATACAGGCTTCACAGAGCCTCTTCTAGGGTTCAACATTGGAGTTCATACAATAAGAAAAAAATATTATGTGTTTCTATATATCTTTGGTAAAATATATGAGAGAGGGATGAAATTTTATACAATTTAATGCACATACATAGCTCAAATTTAAGAAAAAATGTGTAATAAAATAGAAATAATTCAATGTATAAAAGTATATAGGTTTTTTGATCTTTAGGATATTAATCTCTTCTCATTATCCTATTTAAATTTGTAATCAATTAAATAAGAAAATCATATGTTACTTAATTTGTCATTAATGCTTACATAAATATAGAGTTGTAGAAATTCAACTAAAAGAGTATGTTCGATATTTTTGTTAGTCAAGGATTATGATTTCTCTATATCACTATTTATTTCTTGTGTATTTGGTATTTTAGAATGTAGAAGCTTCCTCTAAAAATAGCCATTTAGAAATCATCATTGAATATACCCATAATTTAGTAAGAAATATAAATTCAATAAATTTTTATGAACATAATTTAATTGTGTAAATAAAAGTTATAGAATTATTATATTTAATAATTCAATACTTACATTAGGTATGATCACTTTAATGTTTCCATGTCAGCACCCACAGTCATTTTAGGTTTTCCACATCAACATCCATGAACTTTTGGGTTTTTCTACATTAGCATCTATGGTTATATTGGTGCTTTGTAATAATTATTTAATAGGTTGTATAGTCAATCAATTGTATCTATGGTCTATCATTTTTACCTTTGATCAACCATTTTATACTTTTGGTTGATAGATTACATTGTCATACTTGGATAACAGACCACAATCACATCACATAGTTTTATTATTGACAGTTTCTTAAAATTCCATTATACGAATGGGTGATTTCATTTGTCCTTATTGTGATATGGTTGTTCATGTGATTTATAAAATTTGTCTTATGGTCGATCCAACAATTTTTTATGAATCAACTGTGTTCGATCTATTAGGGATGGGTATGATTCAGTACTTTGAGAAAAAAATGTTATCATGCAAGTTGACCAAATTAAAAAATGTGGTTTTTTGGTTTGTCTCATGGTCACCTGACTCCTTTTTCATATACTCTCTATGATTGGCCAGATGGATGTGTAGTTGATGAATATTTCATGAATTTGATTCTTGACATAGTGAAATATCCATTCATTTACATAAATTTTTTTACATTAATAAAATATAAAATGTATTAGAAATAACAAAATAATTATTTGTGATTACAAAAATAATTAATTAACGGAATATGATAATAATATCACCATTATTATGATCAAAAATCATGGAAGAAATAATTATCAAGGGATTAAAAATTATTCATTAATATTATAATTCTTTGTTGGTCACTAATATGTAATAATTTACTTATTATAGGTTTATGATATATATCATACTCAACCATTATGATTATCAAAAATAATTCATAAATGGTTATAGAGTAATGATGGAATAAAAAAAAGAAAGTGTATATAATAAAAAAAATTCATAGAAAATAAAAAATAAATAAATATTTCATTAAATTAAAAAAAATTATTAAAAATATTGATCAGAGTCTAATTAAGTTTATGGTCATTTGGAATAGATTAGTCCTTTTCTAATAGGAGCCGGAGTAGGTGATAAGGTTTTTCTAATGAAAAGAGGTGCTATAATAAATATTCCATTATAAATGGTCAGATCTATTTATGGGATGGAGAAAAAGGGAGACCAAAGGGTCATATAGGAGGTATTGGTGAGGTATATGTTGGAATAGATTTTGCAGAAATAACTAGAACTATGTTTGATTCTTGGGAAGGAAATGTATAGAGTCTGGGAAAGGGAATAGAGGGAGGGGATATGATAGGAGAATTAAAACACACTTATATGGATCTATGATCCTTGTAATTTCAGCCATAGCTCTCCTGCAGTGTTCCATAACCTCAAGGAAATCATATTTATCTAATATGAATGGATTGAGAAGAGGATTTATTTAAATTAAGTTATCTACAATAGATTTGAGATTATATTTCAGATGGAGAATCTTAAAATCTCTAGCTTAATAAAAGCAACAAAGACTTAAGGTCTTTCTTAGTTTAAATCCTTTAAAAAATAGTATCTTTTAGAAACCTTGATTATAATTTTATCCTTGTCTATCTTAATAGAGTCAGCCTTCATCAAATGAAATTGTTTTCCACCATTAGAATAAATTTCCAATTTCACTTGGTTTTTAACATCCTTTACACTATCCAATATATTATGACTCTCTTCATGAATCAAACTTCAAGTCAAATACTGATCAACAGAAACTAAAATATAAGAAGGTACTAAAATTCTAGTAATCCCAGAGAGATATATTATATTAATGGTATCCAAAATATCTATCAAATTAGCTTGCAAGGAACCAGTGTGACTTCTAAAAAAAATCTATAAATCTTCTAAAATCCCAAATCTATTGATACATATGGTCTATTTTTAGAAAGAACTTTCGATGAATGTGTGAACCAACACATTGAATCATATGTGAAATATAATAATCTATATCTTGTGAATTATCTCATCCGATAGTCAAAAAAACATTCTATAATACTTCTAAAAGGCCATTATTTAATTAAATGATGCATATAGAGGTAATTATACATGGTTGAGTAGAAGAGGGACCAACTTCTTGAGATGGAATAACATAAGCTTGATTTAGAGTAACTTTAATAAGGAAATAATCAACTAGATTATATAAATGATCACTAAACTCATGAATAAATCTCCAAGAATCTTCTTTAAGAGAAATATATTTGGTGGAATCTCAATTTTTTTAAGAGAGGCC
Organism: Viscum album; assembly: GCA_963277665.1. NCBI lineage: Eukaryota > Viridiplantae > Streptophyta > Magnoliopsida > Santalales > Viscaceae > Viscum > Viscum album. The sequence continues at coordinate 1,969,991,221 of OY728125.1, read as the reverse complement.
TTAGATTCATCCTCAAAAAACTTCTATGGACCCAAATGTAATATGGGGATGAGTTTTATAAACTAGAACTTGAGAATGGATTTTAGGAACATCTCTTGGATAAGGAGTATTGTCCAATAGATTTAACAAATCCTTAGACGTATAAGTTCGTAGTACTACTTCTGCAATAGGATTATGAAGAATCTAAGTAAAAATACATTCTTCTTCCATTTAAGCAATAACAAGAGAAGTTACTTCTATATTTAAAGTAAGGTCATCATAATCATTGTCATCATCATCACTCTTATCAAACTTATAATCCTCATTATCATCCTTTCTATCCATTTTTTATCAACATCATTAGAAGAATATATAACCTATAACAAAGAAACAATTATCTAGAGGGTATTCTTCATTAGTGGGAGAGAAATAAAAAACTATAGCTCCCCTATCTCAATCCTATGTTGAATCTCCAATATAGTAGGATCCATGTCTTTATCATTTTTTTAATTAGAGGGAGATGGTCAAAAAACATAGACCTAGAAACTCTCTCCTCCTCGTGATGTATATCTACTTCTCATTGGGATTCAACTAACAAAGTTATGTTAGTTTCTTTTATAGGTTAAACTAAAACATGATAAAGACCTTAATCATCATGAGAAAATGTTACTTCTTCCCTTATAGGCTCTCTCTTATCAAGAATCTCATAATGAAGAGTGAACATTGCGTTCTACTCAAAATCCTTTCTATAATCCTCACTTTTGTTCATAGTAGTGTGAGATTCATCCTCATCAAAGGAGTGATCATAATCAATAATTTCATCTAGTTCCAAACTATGATCAATAATATCACTTGGCCTAGAGGGATAAATGGCTAGATTAAATATCTCATACAGTTTCTCCTTGTCAGTTATCCACATCATTTTATAAAGATTGAAGATAATGTTAATATTTTTTCATGTGGTTTGATTCATGTAAACACCAATGGAAAACACTATCATTTACACTCCCATAGTGATTTTTTCCAATCGAGAAAACTAGAAATAGACTTAGGGTATGGAATTGTGTCAAATATTGAATAAGATTTAATTTTCCCTTTCAAATTTCTCATTAACAAATTAGGAAATATTATCTGAATTCCATTAACCATTGGGTATATAAAAACATACTTGGTACCTAAGAGGGAAAAAATATACATTCATAGGGAAGAGAGTGTGTAAATTAAATTTGAAAAAAAAATTTCATTTTCACTTAACTCATTAGAAACCAGTCTCTGATAGGTTTTATCATTCATTTACTTTTCTAGAGTATCCCCAACATCAAAATGGGGATAGTTTATAGGGTATGAGATATCCCATCCAAGATTTTATTTTGTGGTATTTCTCTCTTTTATTTTGGTTATATATTTATTGAGAATAATTACATGGGTTTTTGGTGAAAAAATGATTTTTTTGGACCCTACAGTAGGTGGATCATTATTAGAGCATAGTTAGTAGACACTATGAATCAACCTAGAGGAGACTATGGACCCTGGATAGTGGAACTATCCAGGACGCACACCATAGAACATGAGCATGTGGCTAACCATGTACCCATACCATTGGGTCTATTTGAGGTGCATTGTTTACCGCACAAGCATGTTCACCACACAAGCATGTTCACATCCCCATATAACTATGAAAACCCAGTTCATTTTGGACAGAGGTGCCATATTGCTTCCACACTATTTGTAAAATCATTTGGCCTACCCATATCATTTAAAATATTGAATTTATAGTTTTCCCTCCTTTAATTTTAACCAAAATCCACCCCTAATTCGAACCATTTGACCTCTCATTTCCTAGGCGCATATCCCCTCCCTCTAGGCCCCCATAAACCTCAATTTATTGGTGGTTTTGGTTTGGATTCTTCATGAAATAAAATCATAAGGCTCTACTCTTTTTTTTATTCCTTATTCTTGGTTCCTTATTCCATCATTCTTGGTTTTTTTCCTCAATCATATTTATTTTTTTAAAGTGGTTTGAACCCTGTTTCCCTTGTGGGATCATGTTTTTTATAGTTTCCCTTTAACTTTATAGGGTATCCTTGTGGTGTAATTGTGGTTTTCCACTAGTTTATGGAAGTTTCCAAGTGAAAGGTAGGTGGTTACATGGTTTAAAACTATTGGATGATTTTGTTTCTTAATATGATTTCTAAATGTGTTAAATTAATTGTGTGGGTGGTGAGAACCATATTTTTCTTAAGGTTTTTGGTTTTATTTTTGGTTATAAAGGGATTTTGAAGTGGAAAATGGTGGTTTTCATGTGTGTTTCTATTTTTGAGTGTGTTTTTGTGTGTAATTGGTGGTTTATATGGCATTGAATATGTAATTGAGCACAAAGGGATTAATTTGTAACTAAGTCAGAAAGACTAGGTATACTACACTCAATAGTCCAATAGGCCCGAGGCCATGTTCCCCTAGCAGGATTGATGCTACATCACTAACTAAACATGTGATGATTATGGGATACCACTAGAACTTGGGATGTGTTACCCACTTTTTGATCAACCACAGGGATGTAGTGGGTTATAGTTTGTAAGAAACATCACCAAGTTACGATGATCCTAAGACCCCACTAACCATGGTTCCTTAGGGATTACCCATGGTGCTAATATGATTTTATTCATATTATATGACTTGTGGGGGTATCTTATTTATTTTTAAATCAATGATCATTTTTTATTTAAAAACAATTCATTTACTTTCCTTTAAAAACTATAATATTAATTTTCCTTATAATGTGATGGCATGGAATCCCTTTTTTAGTGGCATCCTATTAGGTACTGCCTTACACTAGATTCACATCAGGTGTATATAGAACTTTTTATGTTTGACCCATTTAAAGAAAATATGTTTTTTGGTGAGGAAAATTAATTTGGTTTCTAGTGGTTTATCTTCTTGTAGGTGTTGGTGGTGAAAGAATGGGATTGCTTACCATCTTGTTGAATAGAGGTTTTGGGAGTTTATTTGATTCCACCCCTTGTTTTTTATTTTTTATTTATGGTTGAAAATATAACATGTCTAATTTGTGATAATTTTATTACTTTTGGTGATATTTTTTGGCTATGTTGTGATGATTATTCTTTTTTTACATTTCTCCCAAAAAGTAATTTTTGATTCCTATGTATTAGTTTCTATCCTATGGGGATCAAAAACACCATTCCGTCCCTTGTATTAGCTGGTTCGAGTTTTATGTTGAATGGAAGTCAAGATTTATTCATTAAAAATGTGATCAAAAACAGGTTTTTCCATTTAATTAGGTCATGTAATTTGGTAGAGTCTAGATAAACATGATATAGGACTATTGGAGCTTGATTTTTGGGGTTGCGAGTGGGATGTCTAGCCAACACACCTCATCATAGGCCTTGGGACACCTTGGGATGTTGGAATATGTTGCGATTTCTCCTAAAGTTGTGACACAAAGGATATAGACTATGAATGGACATCGAGATGGGTGATATAGGTTGCCTTTGTGTTTTTTATTATGGTTTTTTCTGTATTTATAAAAGTTGTTGGAGTATATTATAGATGAAAATTTTTCTGGATAGGTGTTCATAGTTGTCCTCTATTCCTCAATTATTATTGCACCATGCCTCCCCAAATACATACTATGAAACTGTGGGAAGAGGACAAAGAGAGTTCTCCATGACAAGTTGATCAGTGACTAGTGGAAGTAGTGGTTCGTCCTATCTGAGCATTGCATCAGGGAGCATGCTCTAGTCCAACCAATGTTAGGGAAGATGGGTCATGTTTGGAAAATGGATAAATCTCAAGAGTTCCTTGAAAAAAAAACAATATTCATTCAGATGTAAGACATACCAATAGGGAGTTTACAATTGGATGAAATTGTCGAAAGGATGTTTGAGTTTATTGATACTCCTGAGGTCGTAAAAGTGAAATTTGATTTATTTCTGTTAATAGGTCCCATTCAAAGGTGGTGGAACTCCTTGGTTTAGGATGTAAATCATGAGAGTATGGGTTGGAATTAATTCATGTTATTCTTCAATGATAATTATTTCCCTAATACCTTATCCTTCACTAAGACCAGGTAGTTTTTTTTATCTTCACCAGGGGGATCGTATTGTGTTGGAGTATGAAAACTATTTGGAAGAGTTATTCCTTTTCACATGATAGGTTGTTTTTAATGAGTAGCTAAAGGATTAATGAATTGATATGGGTTTTTAGATAGACATATATTCCTAAGACATCTTGTTTAAGTGGAATAATTACACTATGTAGTTCAATTGATTCTTCATGGTTGAGATAGACCATTATGACAAGTCTTTTTTCTAAAGGGATGTTCCAGTATTGGCTCAAGGAAGTGGTTGTTCTTTTAAAAAATAATATGAAGTGATATGAGTGGTAATATATAGAAGGATATCTCTAGCTATCCTTCTCGAGAAACATTTTTTTATAATACCGTATGTTGGATCATCCATATTCCATTAGTGTGGAAGGATAAGGAATATGCGATAAATATGTCCAACCCCACCTAGAACTTTCCATATTTATAGAAATATGGAAAATTTGTATCAGTTTTCAATGTTTCATTCCAGTTTCATGGAGGTGTGGGTTCCTCATTCTCTATGGTAATAAAATACTAGTTAGAATCGTCTTGGACAGTGTGGTCTCAGTTTGGTGGCCACGACGGTAGGGATGGATATATATAATGGAAGGTTCAGATTAAGGTAGATCTATAGGATAAAGATCATAAGTTTTCTCCAGTAATGAAAATTCATCTTCATGTTGTGGATCAAGTTCCAGTGGAGTTAGATGTAGGACCTACCATGGTTTGAGGTATGATTCTTATCCTATTATCTATACTTGTTTCCTTATTTGACAAAGGTGGTACTAATTCCTTTATCTATTACCATATTGTTTTTTTAAATTATCAACTGATATTATTCTATATGTGATGGAGTTGGTAAATCTCTTGGTAAGAAGATAAAATAGGGTTTTAGGTGTCTATATTGTTCTCTCAGTTTTCAGTGGTTGATCTAGAATGTGATTTCATAGTTTTGGAAATGGACCTCTTTGATGTGATCCTCGATAAAAATTGGATTATATTTTTTCATGTGCATATCGATTGTTTTCAGTGGATTGTGAGATTCATGGAACCTAATGGGAGTACAAAGGTCTTCTAAGGTTAATGGGATCCTTGGTCCAGACATGTTGGTCCTCTACTTCTATAATTCTATAATATTGTTTCTCAAATTTCCCCACTTATACTAGAGGGTGATGGTATAGTTCTTGAGGGTAGATTACCTATTATCTTAAATGAGTTCCCATAGGTGATTCTAGATGATTTTTCAAGATTTCCTCCAGTGGGGTATGTGGAGTTCACCGTTGATTTGGAACCAGGAACACATCATATATCTCTTCCCTCATACTATATATCCCCCGTGAGTCAGATGAATTAATGATATAGTTAGGTGATTTGTAATATAAAAGATTCATTTCTCACAGCATCTCAACATGGGTAACCTCAGTTTTATTTTCAAATAGGGCTGATGGATCTCTCTGTTTGTGCATTGATTACCGGATTTTGAATAATGTAACAATCAAGAATAAGTAACCTTTCAATGAAATGATGACCACTTTGATTGGATCAATGTGGAGAGGTGGTTCTCTAAGGTTTATATGTGCTATGATTATCACAAGGTTAGAGTTAGATTTGTGGATGTTCCTAGTACATCTTTCCGAAGTAGGTACAACCACTTTATGTAATTTTTTATTCCTTCTAAAATGACTAATTCTCTAGTGGTTTTCATTATTCTCATGAATAAGGTGTTCTATTAGTATCTAGAATCTTTTTCTATTGTGGTTGTGGAAATCATCCTGGCCTACTCAGTGACTGAGTAAGAGAATGAGAAGCACTTGAGGATTACTCTAGTCACTCTTCAAGATCACCATCTACATGATAAACTTTCCAAGTGTACTATCTAGATTAGGGAGGTAAAGTTCTTGGGTCATGTGATCTATGAATGTCAGGTTTTGGTGAACACTGATAAGATTAAAGTGGCGATGACATGGAAGAAACCAAGGAATGTATTCAAAATCAAGCGCTTTTTGGGAATGCTAGGGTATTACAGTCATTTTTAATGGATTTATCTGGGATCGCTTCACCCATGACAATTGCTTACCTAGAAATGGGTAAATTTTGAGTAGATCCCTTAATGACATGCATCATTTGAGGAGCATAAGTAGCAGTTTAACATAGTCCCTTTTTTGATCATTCTGATACCTGGAAAGGGATACATTGTATTTTGTGATGCCTCAGGAATGGATATTGGGTGTATGTTGATGCAAGATGACCATGTGGTCATGTCTGGTTCCTTGAAGATTTGACCACATTAAAATAACTACCCAAACAATGACCTAGAATTAGTGGAAGTGATGCATTCCTTGAAATTTTAGCGTCATTATGTTTTTGGGGAGAATTTTGGTCATCTACTCTGATCATAAATGATTGGATTTCATTTTCTCATAGAATGACCTAAATTTGTGGCAGTTCCATTATTTCAAGTACTTTTTGGGGTTTGATTTTGATACCTTCTATACCCCAAGTAAGGGTAATTTTATAGAAAATAAAATGATTTGGAAAATATCGGTGCAAGTGGTGAAGGTGTCCAGTGATCAGTGGAATTTGATGGGGATTTCTCCTGAATGAATCTGGAAGACAATAACTATATCAGAGTTGCGTTATTGGATAGTTTTCAGTTGACACCCTTCCTCCAAGAGATGATTTTTCAAGAAAACTAGAATGATAAGTTGTTCCATCATTTTATGCAGTCTTTAAATTTTTTAGAGATTCTCAATGAATGGACTTTATATTTTTATTGAATTATATGATTCATGGGTTGTTTTTTGGTGTCGTCTTCATTTTGAGAGGTGGTGATGCAGGATAACCACAAGTCTCAATTGTCCATTCATCTAGGGTCCACCAAGATTTTTTATGATTTGAATCGTTGGTTCTAGTATCCTGGTATGAGGTGGGATACAACATTTTTTGTATCCAGGTTTTATACCTTTCAACAGTTTACAATAGATCACTAAAGGCTGACAGGTTTACTTTAGCCCCTACATATTCCTACCTGGAAGTGGGATGTGGCAACATGGATTTCATTATTGTATTACCATGTACACCACAGTGGAGGAATATAATTTGGGTTGTGATTGACCCTATGAAAAAAATCGTACCATTTCATTATGATTAAGGGCTCAACCAAAGTTGATAAATTGGTCCAGTTGTATGTTCAAGAGGTATCAAGTATTCATGGTGTTTAATTAGTTATATTTTTAGATAGGGACCCTAGTTTTAGCTCTCTATTTTTGGAAGGAATTCATAAGGAAATGAGGTGGCGAATCAAATTGAGTACTGCATGAAATCCTCAAATGGATAGTCAAATAGAGTGAGCAAATTAGATCCTAAAAGACATGATCAAGGCATGTGCATTGGATTTCATAGTCTCATGGGATAACCATTTGGGATTGGTTGAGTTTTTATAATACAATATTTACTAGACCTCAATAAGAATGAATCTCTTTTATATGATTTATGTTATGCTATGTTGGTCATCAGTTTGTTGGAATGAGGTGGGAAATACATCATTTTTTGGACTAATCCTTGTGTAGGGGACATTTGATAAAGTCTGGTTGACTAAGAATAATTTTTTGACATCTCAAAGCCTCCATAAGTCTTATGAAGATAAATGATACCAATACATATAATTATCAGTTAGTGATTGTGTGTTTATTAAGGTGGACTATCTCTTAGGTCATCGACATCTTGGTAAGTAGGGGAAGCTGACGCCAACGTATGTCATACCTTTTAAGTCTATCGAGAGTGTAGGTAAAGTGTAATTTTGGATAGATTTTTATTTTAGTTTATTAAAATTTGAGATGTAATCCATGCATCATAGTTGAAAAATACAAAAATAGTGTTGTCGCATGTGCTAAATTTGGAAGAGTTTGATATTGAACCCGATTTGTCTATGTTCAAGTAATTAGTATAGATTTTGGATTCCCAAGAGAAAGTGCTTTGGGGGATGTCTATACTATTGGTTTGGGTTATTTTGCATCATATTGATGATGATAATGAGACATAGAGTAAATATATTGTGTTAAGTAGTAGTACCCATTTTTATTCTCTAATCAGACATGGGAATGGCTTTTTAAGGGTGTAAAGTTTTCATAGTGGAGTGAATTTCCACATCTATGATTTTATTTTGAGGAATTTTTTCTTTAATTTTGGTCATATCATTATTTAATAGATTTAATTAGTGTTTTGGTGAAAAATGAGTATTTTTTGTACCTTAATGTGGGTGGTACATAGTTATTAGAAATTTTATGCCATCCTAGAGGTGACTGTGATATTCAGACATTGGCATTATCTAGTCTACATGGAAAAATAAATGGGCACATGGATAACTATACACACAGAACAGTGGGTATGTTTAAGGAACATGATCCACTACTCATGAACGCACCCTTCCCCATAAAACTATGCAGACTCTTTTCCCTTTGGACAGAGGTATCACATGGCTTCGACATTGTTTGGAAACACTATTTGTCCAAACCATATGGCCTACCCAGATCATTAATAATTTTGAATTTCTGATTTTCCCTCCCTTGATATTAACCCCAATACACCCCTAATTTGACCCATTTAACCTCCCATTCCCAAGGAGTGTCTCCCATCTATCTTATCTCCATTGGAAATCCATTTTATGCTTGTTTTGTTGGCGATTCTTCAATAAATCATCATCTAAGTTGCTCTTCTTCTTGTTTAATCCTTCTTATTGTTTCCTTCTTATTTATTTCATAGTTTTCTTTTCCTATAGTGTATTAGATTCCCTAAACTTAGTTAATCCATATTTTCCTAAGTTGGATACTAATGGTTATACTTTTCTTTTTTCCTTCATAGACCCTCATTGTGGAACAATTGTGGGTATCCACTAGTTACTAGAAGTTTCCAAGTGAAAGGTAGGTGGTTCTATGTTTTTTTGTTTTATGATATTATCATTGTTTTTTTATTTATAAAGGTGTTCGTTGAATTATTTTGTTGGTGTTAATGATGGTTTAAAAGGATTTTGGTGTTCTTTTTGGTTCGAAAGGGGTTTTACTTCTGAAAAATGTTAGTTTTTATGTTTTTTTCAGTTTGTGTGTGTGTGTATATATAAGTCGTGGTTTAAATTACATCATATATGGAATTGTTTACAATGGGAATACTTGTAAATTAGGTTGGAAAGATTAGGTTTAGTACACTGGGCGGTATGGTAGGTTTGATGCATGGTTCCCCTTGTAAGATTGCTGCTTAAACACTAACTAAACATGTGATGATGATTATATACCCTGGGATAAATTACCCTCTAATGAACCATTCATAGGGACATTGTGGGTTGTGGTTTTTAACCATAACACTAAGGTAAAAGGATCCCAGGACCCCACTAACGCTATTGCATAAGGGATTGCATGTTGTTCTCACGTGATATTATTCTTATCTTATGGATTGTGGTGATATCTTCTTTCATTTATAATCTTAGAGAATGTTTTATTTAAAATAGTTTATTTAATTTTTCTTTTAAAAAATAGCATGTTGATTTTTTGAAGAATTTTATGGCATGGAATATCCTTTTTAGTGGAATCCTACCTCACATTATTTCAAACCCTACATACACCCTCAGGTGTAAGTAGACCTTGTTATGTTTGATCCAGGTAAATAAAAGAAGTTTTTTGGTGGTGATAGTGAATCTAGTTGCTAGTGGTTCTTATTCTTGTACGTGTTGGTTAACGTGGAATGGGGGTGCTGAATCTCTTTTTTCATAGAGGTCTTAATAGTATATATGGACCCCATACCCATTTTGGAATTTTTGGTTTTTGGTTAAAAATGTAACATGTTTAACTTATGATAGTTTTATTTATTTTTAGTGATAGTTGTTTGTTATGTTTTGATTTTATGTTATTGTGTTTGTTTTTGGATGTTTCTCATGGTTGAAATCATTACTAAAATTTAATTTTTTATTCGCATGCACTAGTTTTTAGTCTGTGGGGATCAAGAATTCCATTTGGACCTTGGTATGGGTCAGGTCAAGTGTCATGTTGGATGGAAGCTCATATAGGTTCATGAACAGACCTCTAGTAGTCACCATATTCTCTAATATTTAGGACTCTCATTAAATCATCCCAAAAGATTCAAGTCAATTAAAACTCTTTACCATCGATAACAATCCTAATATAATTTTAATATTCTCTATCATAAAACACTTTTTTGAAGTAAAACTATTTTCTATGGCTTGGATAAAAGGATCAAATTTCATCTAGAAACCAAATTTTATAGTTCTGATAAAGGAAAACTCTTTAAAACAAGGAATGGTTTGTTTTGAACCACTAAATATCGACAAATATTTCAGATACAACTTTTCAAGATAATATATGTGTGTTTAAAAGTATCATATACTTCATTGAACTGGTCTTTTCTCACTTAGACAATTTGGGGATATTATCTTTAAAAAATCTATTCTTTTCATCTACCCAGATTGAGAATCACAATTTGAAAAGGTAGGGATTCATAGAAGGGGTCAAGAATGTGGGTTTGAAAAGAAGGGCTGTTTTAATTTATAAGAGTTGTAGTGACTCAAATCTGATTTTAAAATTAAAAAATTTATTGATTTAATTATACAGTAATGTAAAGAAAATAATAATAATAATTTAATATATTTATAAACCCATATGATGTATTTTTAAAATTAAATAACTAAAAAAAATACTTGATAAAATTAAAAAATATATATATAATAAGTAGATTATAATGAATATTAAAATATTTATAATTTTTTAAAAAATAAATCTGAACTAATTAAAGTCTAATATAATAAGTTCACTCAATATTAAATTTTGTGTAAAAATGTAAAAAAGTTGATGCTCAGTACTAATGAATTCAAGAGTTAAATCAACTTCTTGAAAATAATCTCTCAAAAATTCATGTCTTATGTTAATACAGTTGTTCCTTGAATGTAATAAAACATTATTAAAAAAAATTATAGCACTAATGTTGTCACAATTTAATGGGACTTGTATAAATTGAAATCTATTTTCAAGTAAAGTGTGTTTAATCAACATAGTATCTTCACAGAAATTTGCATTCAACAATGTACTCTACTTAAGCTGTAGATTGCGCAATTGAATTCTATTTTATATTATAGAATAAAACTATTAACTTTTCAAAAATATGACATGTTCTAGATATTCTCTTTCTACGGTATTTATAAATTATTATCACAAAAAGTAAATTTTATTCTATTAGATTTAATTGAAAACATGAACACATGAACACACAAAATATAATAATAGGTTGGCTAGAAGTCTATTATAAAAAACATTTAATTATACCTCTATAGGTAGTTGGATATAATAAATTTCATGTTTCATCTAGATCTAGCTTGCATCTTTCACTCATGTGAGTAACAATACGTTTTGTACCATCCAAGACAAAAAAATAATAGACCCTTAGTGTACTTTATTTGATTTAAATAAATTCAATAATTTTTTTAAATTTTAATATAAGAAATAATTTTATTTCAATAATTAAATTCAATTAACATTTATTTTTCATTAATTTTGAAAATTTAGTACATAATGATTTTTTGGATGATACCAAAATAATATCATAAAAATAGATTTGGACTACTAAAACACCTTTTGAAATTATTTTAATATATAATGTAGGTTTACCAATACCTTTTTTAAATCCATTTGAAATAAAAAAAGTTATGATTCTATCAAAATAAGATTAACGAGCTTTTTTTAAACCATACAAATATTTTTTAACCAATAAACATGATATGGAAAATGATGGTTTTGAAATCCATGTGGTCATTCAACAAATACATCCTCAATAATATACCCATTTAAGAATGAACAACTGACATCTATTTTATATAATTTTCAATTAATATGTGTATCATATGAAAGAAATATTCTTATATCCTCAAGTCTAGATACTGGTGGAAATGTTTCTTTATAGTCAATAATTTATTCTTGATTATATCCTTGTGTAGAAAATATTACATTGTTTCTAATTATTATACCAAAATCATCATAATTTTTTTTCTATAAACCCAATTATTTCCAATAGTTACATTGTATTTTGGTCTATCAACAGATTCTTAGACATTATTCCTTTCAAACTAGTTAAATTTTTTGTTCATTAATATTACCTAATGTTCATCAGTTCAACTTATGACAAAAAATAATTTTGTTCAAACTAGTTTATTAGTGAGGCTCCACTTTGTGTTCCTCTCTATATATTACCAATTATAGTATCAAAAGGGTAGACATTAAGAGTATTAATAGTTATATGGAAAGAATTATTTCATACTTAGTTATCTTATATAGGTTCAGGTTGAGAGTGAAGATCTCTGTCTGAAGATTTATCTAGTAAATCAGTATAATGATCAGAAGATTCATTGGTATTTTTATATTCAAATTTAATTTTTCATCCTCAATTTTTTCTAAACTATTTTTTATTTCATGTGGTTTTATCTCATTAAAAATTAAATGAACGTTTTATTACATGATATTAAATATATTTTCAAATACCCTATAATCATTACTAGATATTGAATAACCAAAGAAAATTGATTCACATCTTTTTAGTGAAGTTTTTTTTTCTGATTCTATTTTGTGTTGAGAATATATATATTAAAACCAAAAATAGTAAAGTAATTTATTTTGAGTTTTATATCATTCCATAATGGATATGGAGTCTTTTTCAAGAAATTATTAGTAAGAACTCTATTAATTGCATTCAATGTTGTGCGAATAGGTCCATCCCATAAATAGATAGAAGTTTCGTATGTATTAAGAATTATTACATAAATTTCTTGAATATCCATTTTTCAACTTTAAACAACCCCATTCTGTTAAGGTGATTGAGGTTAAAAGAAATTATGAGTATAGTTGTAATGTGAGAAGAGAGATTAAAATTCTTGATTCTAAAACTCTCATCCAATATCATTTCTCAAAGTCTTTATAGAAAATCCACTATGTTTTTTAATTTATTTAACATACTTAGAAAAACAATAAAGAGTTTCACATTAATGATAAAGGAATATATATATATATATATATTAAATAATCATTAACTACAGAAAAATAATTTTTACTACTAAATTATAAACTCTTGATGTTACAAATAAATCTATATATAAAAATTTAAGTATTTGTGATGTTGAGATGTCTTTCACTATTTTGAAAGATATTTTTTTGTTTCATTCCCTTTTCGACAAGGATAACACACTATTTATTTGAAAATTTTCATAACAGGTATATATTTGACTAAACCATTCATTGTTATATTTATAAGTGAGAGTATATTGCAATGTGCTAGTCTCCTATGAAAAAGACATGATTCTATATGAAAATACCTCAAATAAGAAATTTTTTGACAGTAATAATTTTCTAAATTAATAGAATAAACATTATCATTTCTAAAATTATTAAGTAAAAAAGTATTCTTAGAAAAAAAAAATATATGCATTATTTTCAAATTTTAAATTGAATCCATCATCACATAACAGAGAAATACTAAGATGATTAAATATTAAATCATCAAAAAAATTTAACATTAGAAACAAGGGCATATTCATAATTTCCAATTTTTTTAAGTCAAATAATTTTTATTTTTTCAATATCAAAAATTGTGGCACACCCACCATACACCTTTATAATGTTTTTGAATCTTGTGTACTCTCCAATCATGTGTCTCAAATATCCATTGTACTGAAAAAGTATATTTTTTCTAGATCTATTTAATAATTTTTCCTAAAATCAATTAAATAAACATTTATTTTGGTTCCCAAGTCTCCATGGATTTATATAGGTTTGAAATCAATTCTTTTGGAATATAAATGTAATGACCTATAAATTTAAAGGGAAATTTTTTATTAATTTCCTTTGGAATTATACAAGAACGCAGTTTCTGACGGCGCCTGATTCAGAGGCCCGGTGTGCCCGGAATAATTTTCCAAAGTTTAGCTTGGGTAAGTTCACTGAATGGACGAGAGGGTTTTTACAACTTTTGATCTGGTGCTCAGAATTGAAATCTTAGGACACCGATGAAACCACAAAACTGGTAATTGCTTATGAACAGCTTTCCTGAAGGTGTGTTTGCTCAGGAGGATTTGTTAAAAAATGTGTGAAGAATAAAAATATAGTTGCTTTACAATTATATTTTTTTTATTATACCACTAGTGGTTTAACTGTTAATGGAAAGGAAGTTGTGAGGAAGTTGGGGTGAATCCCACACGAGCCCCCAACTCCTTCAATTTCCCTAACACCCCATTAAACCCCCCTCTAGAAATTAATTTTGTAACTCATCCACTCTTCCACATTAATGTACGCCAATTAAACACCTAATTAATTTGACAACACAAGTTAATAATTTGGTGAATTCATTTTGAATTTTATAAATGTTGGAATGTGTGAATAAAAGAAGACAAAGTCTTATTTTATTTTTTGGTGGATTCGTTGTGTGAAATCTGGGGAGAGAATAACTAAAGTCTGGAAGAACATCTTCTTCCTCATAGAAGAACGCGAGGAACACCGACACACCTTTCGATCTTCTTTCCACGTCAAAGAAAGGGGGATGCTGCATCCTTCATCAGGCGTGCACCGATGATGTATACGGAGCCTCGTTCTGCAACACCATCTTCCACGACGCTGTTTTCCCATGACGATCATCATTCGACAACTCCTTGAGGTAGGGGTGTGTTTTTTACGATGCGATTATTCTTTGCGTTCATCGTTAAATATTTGGCCACCTGTTATCAAATTAACGGGAGGAGGTCGGACCGAATAAACACGGCCGATCCTCCTCCCCCTTTTTTGATGTTCACCATTGAGGTTTGGGACGAAGGTGGTGCGGTGAAACCGCACCACGCGGGAAAGAGGAATTTCATCTCGGCGAAGGAGCGCAGCGCCGCCGCGCCACGCCGTTGAGGCTGAAAGGGGTCGCGGACGGGGCAGGCCTCGGCAGAGGGGTGCGGTACCGTCGTGCCGCGCCGGTCAGACCAAGGCCGTGACCAAAGGCGGGGTAGGGGGGGCGGCCGGAACCGCCGGCCGCCGACGCTCAGGAGGCAGGACCCGCTGGTCCCGGGCGGCACAACTAGCCGACCGTTATGGCCGGCCAGATTCGGAAAAACCAGGGGTTTGTACCCCCGGTCAGTGCAGCAGGGTGGACCCCATGGGGTCCGCCATTCGGTTCGAAGGGGGGGGGGGGGTGGAAACTCCCCCCCCCCTTCCGCGTTCGAGCGGTGCACGGCACCCGTGTCGGGTCGCCCGCGCCAGTTCGAGCCACCCGCGCTGGGCCAGGTCCCCGCGTAGGGATGGGTCGTGCGCGGCCAGGCCGGGCCACGCCAGCCAGGCCGGGCTGCACCCTAGTGGGCCGGACCCGGACTTGGGTCAGGTCTACCCAGTTTGGGCCGACCCAGGGGGTCTCGAGCCGGGTCGGTCGTGGCCCAAAACCCCTTAAAATCGGACAGCCTCGTTCAAAGGTCTGTAACATGGGCTAAGGACCTTTGATCGATGCACCATCAGTTTTGATGCAATCCTTGGATCAAGACTGTCGTTTTGGTATATTACACACAAGGTTTTGAAGAACTTTGGGTACTTCCAGGTTGGTTTGAACACGAAACCAACCGGGCGTTCGGAGCGGAAACGCTTATAACTTGAGCTCCAGACGTCCAAATGACGTGCCATGGACTTTGTTTGATTCATCTTACTGAGACGGTTCTTTTGGATTACTCCGATCGAGGTTTGGACGTAGTTGGAGTATGGTCGGGTTGGTTATGACTTAAAAACCAACCGGGCCCCTGGGATGAAAAAGCCAATAACTCTCAGACCGGGCGTCTGATTGACGTGCCGTTTGTCGCGTTGAGTTCCTATTGGTGAGATGGAACTTTGGGATACATCAAATCCGGACTTCGTTTCAGCTGATGTATCGATCCCCCTTGGCTCGTGGAGTGGACCCTCCCGGAACGAGGGTGCTGTGTGCGAGAACCCTAGAGCTGGGTGCGACTGCGATGACGATGACGACTACTGCACTGGGATCCTCTGTGGGTTCGACGAGGACGACTACCAGACTGGGATCCTCCTTGGGTTCGGCGAGGACGACTACCGCACTGGGATCCTCTGTGGGTTCGATGAGGATGACTACCGGACTGGGATCCTCTGTGGGTTCGACGAGGATGACTACCGGACTGGGATCCTTCGTGGGTTCGACGAGGACGACTACCGAACTGGGATCCTCCGTGGGTTCGATGAGGACGACTATTGTACTGGAATCCTCTGTGGGTTTGATTACCATGCTGGGATCCTCTGTGGGTTCGATGACGATGAATACTATACTTGGATCCTTCGTGGGTTTGGCAGCGACGACTACTAAACTTAGATCCTAATTGGGTTCGGAAGAGGAGATGATTCAGAGGCTACATCTAATCATCTCCACCCCTCTTCATGAGTAGTATACCTGTGTGAGCTGAGTCTTGACTTTCAATCATTATCTTCGATTGACTTGATATCCTGTGTAGATAGGACTATGCTTCCTATGTGGAATGGGTCATACTTTCCTATGTGGATTATGTTTTACTTCCCGAGTGGACTGGATTGTACTTGAGCTCATGAGTTGGAGATGAACTGGATTTGATGACTTAGGTATATGTATGGGCATATACCTAAGTAGTGTTGGATGATACGTCGTTATTGTATCTTTTCTTTTTGGTTATCCTTTCTAGATTCAGGGAGAGTTTCGGGGGTCTCAGGGTCCCAAATGAGTATCGTATACTCACCCCTGCATGGGCTTCGCCCGCACTACGTTGTGTTGGTTGCAGACGACAGACATCACTGATCGTGGACGAGGCTCATAGAGCTAAACGGTACCCGAAGGAGGATCTCACGAGAATACGGTTCCCGGAGGTGGATATCACGATGAGTTGGTACCAGGAGGAGACATATGGATGTGGAGTGATGTACCTACCCTTCAGGTAGGAAGCCGGAGGACGATCCAGGAGCAGCTTGTCACCTTTCAGCTGTTGTCCTTGAGTTGTACATTACTTTCAGTTGTAGCTGTACCTTTCTTTTGGGCTTGTATTTCTGGCCCAATGTACTTTCAGCACGTTTGTTTACTGCTTACTTCGTGTTTACTTCATCTTGCGTACTCTGTGGTGTTTGTTTACTTTATAAAGGCAACAACTTCCCTTTTATCAGGATTTACGCCTTTGGTGCTAGTCGCCAGCCCCTGGCCTATGGGAGGTGGGCTTGGGGTAGTCACGGCATGGGCCCTGAGGACAAGCCGTGAAACTAAATTTATTTTATAGGCGTATTAGAAGTATATTTAACATTTTTGAAAAAACATTTTTAGTCCAAAATTATTTGAATTATTTCCAAAAGTAGTTGAATTATTAGAAATGATATCTCAATTTTTGGAATAAGGATTTAAATTGATTTGTAAAACTGATTTTTCATTGTAGGTTGTTAACCAAAACCAACTATTAGTTTAGGTATATCATGAATTACTAGAATTTTATTTAATGTTTCTTTTCTATTATAAATATATCTAATGTATCCTTATAATTTTTTATTAACTATTTTCAATGTATTAATTTATTTTAATAGATTATCATTATTTTATTTTTCAATTTTAATAGAATATTTTTCAACATAACATAACAAATGTTCCTTTTTAATATTTTTTTATTTTCCTATTATCTCATTCATATTATCTTCCAACATCACACAATATTCTTCTAAATCATTTTTAGTAATTTAAGAATAACCAATAATTTGAGTATAAATAGATGGTACCTTAAAAGTAGTATACATAAATCAAATGTAACAACCTCGAACCCAGTATCCCAAATATGAAACCTATTTCATTACATTTTCATAGATATGAAGAATCAAATATAGAAGGAGTAATTAGTTTAAGAAGTTTTACAGATTCAGATATATACATGATAAATATTTTACATTGGTAATACAAAATAAAACATAGATAACAAAATAAAACTCTCAACATCCTTGAAACCTCATTCAAATGATTCATCTTTATAACATGGGGAAAGGAAACAAAATAAGGGTGGGCTCAAATTCTTAGTAATGGTTAATTATAGTAGAAGTTTTAATGAATAATTATCTAATTATAAATATTGGAAAGGTAAATAACTAAATACACATTTCATGTATGTGGAACACGATATACCTATTATCAATACATTTCCCAAGACAAATTAATCTGCAGGTAGAAACCCATTTAATTTGGCCAACTAATTTTTCTTATGATACCTACCGATTCATCCAGGGGCTGTATAATTCCAGGGCCCACCCATCACTATTGGTCTAAATAATTATTCATATAATGAATAACTAATTTAATTCATCAATAAATCTTCCTTACCATCAAATATATGTATTAATAAAATGATATGGGTTTATCAATATTTCCCCTGTAAATCAAATTAGATTCAAATTAAACACCATATATAAAAATGGTATGAGGTTTAGAATATAATAATATAATTCACACCATTTTATAGATATCTAAGATATATTTAATGAAAAATGAGTAATTATCACAATAAATTGATTGTTTTAAGTGAAAGATAATAATCACAAAACAAACTGTTGTTCTAGAATTACTTTTACAACTTGGTCATTTTCAAGTCAAAAGACATTGAATAAAATAATTCGAATTGAAACTTAAAATATGAAGTGTGAATGAATCCTGATATCACATGTCAAAGGGGTTGTATATACACCACATAAAATTAAATTTGTTCTTAATAACAAATATTTCTCAAGTGAATGTTAATTGAGATAAAATCCCTTACCTCACACTTCCTTTTATTCTAACATGATTTAAACTCATGTATGGTAGATTTAAACATTTTATTAAAATATAAAATAATAATAACAATTTTTATAATATCATATATAATCCCATCATAATATTTTACCTCCTTTTTGTTAATAATATTTCATTATATTCATTATTTTAGTTGTTAATCGCATGGTTTTCCCATTTCTACATTGTCATTAATGATATGGTTACCACACATATTACATGGTTTAATAATATCTATAATAATAGTCATAAAAAATATAATTTTTTCCGAAATTTTACTTTCGAAACCAATTATTAATGATTTTTATGAATGATGTAGTACGTTACGATCATAGAGACACTAGGCCATACATATGCATGAGTAACGTTTCTATTTTCCAATGATCATTATGAAAATATGGTAAGAAATCTATTATCTTTCCAAAATTTTCATAATATCATAAACAAAAAATTATTCAATTAAATATACTTATATATCCATGTGGTGTGGTGATTAAAAGAGAGTCAAATCATTTCGTGAAGGTGGTAGTCCTCACGTAAATGAATAACGTTATCATATTCCATTGAGTGATAACAAAAGAAATAAAATGATATATATTATGTTTTAATAATGATAAATATTTAATGACTATAATATTTGTTTCATCAATGTCACATATAATCATTAAATTTATCTATATCACCTTCCATGTTAAGCATTAGTGGAAGAAAAATCACATCACTTCCTGAGACATCAATCTACGGTACAGACGAGCGATGTTATCATATTTCCTATAGAATTGAAGATTAAAAGATATGTATGATATATTTAATCCATAGGTATAAATATTTTATTAATATAATATATATAGAAATTATATCCATAAACATACTCAACTATGAAAGGTTGTAATGAAATAATGAATGACATCAGTTCGCGTGGCAGTAATATGCCATGCACACGAATAATGATTTTTTAACCCATTTGATGAATATGGAGATAGTTAAGTGTAATTACATTATTATAAAAACATATCAGTATATGGAATATATTTATGTTTTTATATCATAATGGATTAATAATAATTAAAGGCAGTGGAGAAAGAAATAAACTAATGACACTCATTGAAGGACATTACCTCTTCTTCGGGTATCCTTCTTAGGTTTCCAATAAATCCTTCCATGGATGGTTTTTTTTTCAAAAAATAAGAATTATATTATGTGTTTAGGGAAACTTTTTAGTGTTCTGGTAAAGTAATTTTTGAAAAAAAAATATGTTCTATGATGTGAAGAAGGGGAAGAGTGAGTGCACTTTTATAGTGCGGTCAGTGATACACTTGTTATATTTTTGAAAATATTCAATCATACCCATGTTTTTATCATTCCATTAGCTTAAAAAATTTGAATTATGTGATCTAAAAGATATGAGATCTACATATGGACATACAAAGGTTTTCTGAAAATTCTTTAAGTCAGTTTTACACCTTATCCTTTCAGTTTAACTCCCTAGTAAATCATTTTTAACCATAACAGTGGTAAATAATTTGTACTATTTTCACTATTCATTTTGGTAAAAAAAAATATTTGGAATTGTTAGAAATTATAAAGTATGATTTTTTTAAAATAGAGAATCCACTTTTCCAAATTAAATTCAAAGAATTTTCAAAATTTAAGTAAATAATTAATCCCACGCAAGATAATAAAGGGGGGTTTTAAAGAGAAAACGTCCAGAAGTTTATAAGGTTTTTATATCAAATTTTATTATTAAAATTAATATAATTACCTAAATTGGAATAATTGGTATATAATATTACTAATTTTACTCTAAATACAATTAAAAGAAAAATTTAACTGGATAAATAATTTATTGAAAAAAGAATTTTTCAATTAATAATCAATATTTTTCACTATTCATCAAAAAATTAAACTTTTAAGAAAAATCCTAAAAATTAACCCTACAATAATTTTGACATTCTTATTTTAAAAATTAATTTTACCTTTTAAAGTTAATTTTATAAAATTATTAAAAATTAATTATAAATTATGATTGAAAAGTTAGACTAAAACATATTTTATTAAAAATACAGTGTTTCATAAAAAATTTCATTTCTTCAAAATGACTCTTATTTTATTTTATTATCTATAGATAAAAATAATTTTCATAATTTAGTCAGTACTATTAATACCTAATGATTTATCATATAGGTGAAAACTATCCTATTAAATGTTAATATTTTAATAATATGTCTTGTGTTTTTAACTTGTCGTTGTGTATAAGGAAAGACAAACTCTGTATTTCATGTAATATAAGCTAAACATAGTGTTCAGTGTAATTAAAGATATTAAAGAGAATGAGTTTATTTAAAAACTAGTTTATATTAAAGTGTCATAGTGTTATATTTTCTTATAAGCTGGGGGTTGCGTGTCACACATGCTATCGAATACTGTGTTATTCTTTTAAAATCTCGGGGTGTTACTTTCTCACAACCTAAAGTTTTTCCTCGCAAATAAAACATGGTCATGCTAATCAGGGGTTTGATATTTTTAAATTATTTTAAAAAAAACCCAACATCATAATATGGGTGAATAAAATATAATTTTAATAATATTGAATGGTAAGTATAAAGTTCATATGGAGTAACACATACTAGGTTTATAAATAAGAGGACATAGGTGGGATATGAAAACATTTACCAAGATGAGAAAACAAACACTCAAATACTAATGGATATTGATAGATGTCATTGTAAGAATGATGTTAAGGACTAAAATTCCAACATTTAAATAAGTGTGAAAAGGGTCATTGATATAATAAAAAATGATGATAATAGAATTTGTTTAAATATTAATTTCCTAGAGTTGAGGAATTATTTCCCTCTCTCTGAATAAAATAGAATATACTTAGATGATATATTTTTATTTTATAAGCACAATCCCATCATTGGTTATGCTCAGGTCTATTTCAACTTTGTCTATTACACCAAGAAAATAATATCCTAGAATGTAAAAAAATTACACCTGAAGCAATAAAATTAAAATTTAATAAAACATAACATAAATAATACAATGATAATTTATTCCTTTGATATCTAATTTTCATTATAGAAAAATTGTTAGAACGAGTTATCTTGTAAGAATAAATCAATATATGGGGATGTAATAAATTAATATCTAAAACCTCATACAAATTTCATATTATACCATTTATTAAATGGAAATCCTTTTGACACTTAAAAAAGATTAAGATCCAAAACTTTATAAATAAGGTCACTAAATTTCTAAAATGATCTTATCAATAATCTCCGAAACAACATAATGTGGCACTTAATAGTCAAATGACAAACATTTTAATATCTTTATCACACATTATCTTAAAACATGCTTATAAATTTAATTACCAAAAAATAATATTCAAAAAACTCATTCTTCTTTATTCCATAAGTAAAAAAAAATATATTATATATATTCATTAAATCAAATGATATTGTAAACTTCATCAATTATAAAATAATCTAATTTGTCAACAAATCATTAATTAGTCCCAAAATAGTTTGTAAAATATAACATAATTTATCCATATCAATCATTTTTTTATTCCAAAATCATTATCTCAATATTAGGAACATATTAAGGGTTATCTTTCCCAAAGTCATATATTTTCTAATATGTTTAACATCTCACAAAATCATTTTTAATAGTTCCATACAACACATATTTTAAAATCCTTTAAGAAATAGAACTATTGTAAAATCCTTATATATTTCATGATTTTAATAATTAAAATATCATAAATATATAATTTTATAAAATATTTCATATATCCAAATACACAATCACATTAATCATTTCTCCTCGGTCATACTAATAGCCTAATCTTGACCATGATCCCTTAACTTCTTTTGAGGTGTATTCCTTTGATTCACGAGGAATTAATTTGTATAGTTACCCACATACTTACAACTTAAGTATTATACATTAGCTAATTATTTCATGCCCATGAAATCACGATCATGGTTTCGTTTCTCTCTAAATTTATAGAAAACTCTCATTCCCTTCAAGAAAGTACAACGATGTATCTTTCCACAATTATTACATGTGGGAAAATATTTCTTTCCCTTCTTATATTTATCCATTGTTTCTCTTCCATCATATTATTCTCTTTAATCCCTTTGAATTTATAATAATTGGTTAATTATTTATCCATATTGATATCATATAAAAATATTTCATCAAATTAAGAAAATGATTGAGAGGATAGTGCCCTTCAGAGACTTAGCTTTATCCCTTCAAATTAATGGTCAATATTGTACTCCATGTTTCATATGTAATCTATATCAATCCTATATTAACATGTAATGATGTCTTTACACTCTCTATTTCATTATTCCTCTTTTTTATTTAAAATAAAAAATATTCTCTTTATTTCAGTATATTGATACCGAAAGAAAATATTTGTAAAATAATGCCTCCTTAAAAGATTTACATTCCATGAGTTCTATTTTATCTTCCTCCCTAGTATTCTGGATTTAATACCACCATTGATCAGCATCTCCATGGATACAATACAGTGAATTTATAACCTTTTCATTTTCATCACATCTAAATGCCATAAATATATTATCCAGAGACTTAATAAATTGCTTAGTTACCACTGGATTAGAAGTAACACTAAATGGTTGGTACTTCTGTAACATAAAGTGATAAAAAATTAGAGAATATCACTATTTAATAGGTTTCTCAATCTAGCCAAGGATATTTTCCATAACTTTTTTAAGATTCCCTAATATTTCTATTATTTTCTCACTTCCAATACCTATTATACTAGCTTCCTCAATAGGGAAATATCCATGTTTTCCATGAGTATTGATACCCTTACCCCTTCCAAGTTCCATTTATAAATGACGTTATATGATAGATTAGATCATATCCCAAAACTAGTGAAATACTTAACATAAATTGAAAATTTTATGCATAGCTAATCTCATAACCATAATCATGGTTTCTTTAGAAATTCCTTAATTTTAAAATACTTTATAATTATTTATAAAGAAAATATGAATTATCCTAAACATATCCCTCATGGGTTTAAAACTAAGTGTATATTAAGACCCATTTTTTTGAACTGGTGACAATCTGGTCCAACTGAATGTGCCCTTTTTAGAGTTAATACCCCAAGGTACCTCTATAATAGAGCTACACCCACTTGTAGTATCAAGACATAGATTTATTACTATGAAAACACCATAATATTTACCTTACCAAAAAAATATATTCTTATTATATATTTATCCTCAAATACTTTCATAGGGTTATGTTCCTAATATATGATTTCCTCAATATAGTTCCAAAGATTTCAACTAAAATTACTTTGATACCAACTATAGCAACCTTAACCCCAGTAGCATAGAGAAAATGCCTAATTTATTAAATTTGAATAGATTTTAAGAATCAAATCGAGATAGAATGATTAGTTTATTATTTTTGGAGAACCAGATACTTACATGATTCCCATTTTAGAGTGGGAATAGAAAATAAACCATAGTACACAACAAATGATAATTCTCAGCATCATTGAAAACTAATTAAATGGACTCATCTTCATATATTAGGGAAAAGAAACAAAATAAGGGTGAGATAAAATAATCAGTAAGGTGTATGTAAAGTTGAATATTTAATGAAACATTAAAGAATAATTAATATTGGTATGTAAATAACTGAACACACATTCAATTTAAATAACTTGATTTCATGAACAGATAAGGCATGATCAATTTGGGAAAATAAATAACTAAAAACTCATTCCATTCAATCAAAAAACATTGAATGGAATTAATGAATATATAATATCATTGTGAAAATATCATCGAATTTAATAAATCAAGTATTAATGAATGTAATGGTTAATTATTATATATCATGTCTAAGGATCATGATACCTCTACTCTCAAGACCATTCACTGAAAAATTTATTCTATATGTAGAAACTGATTTAATTTGTTCAAATAATTTGTTTTATGAGACATACCAATGCATCGTGGGTTTGTATAATGTTGGGACCCACATTTCACTATAGGCCCAAAGAATTCCTCATGTATTTAATAATTTATTTAACTCATGAATCAATATTCCTTATCATCAAATATCTTTATTGAGTAAATGAAATGGATTTATCAATATTTCCCCAATTAAAAAAACATTATTCAAAGTAAAAAATATATGTAAAAATGGTATACGGTATAGGAAATAATCACATCCATCATAAAATATTATTTATAATTAAGATAAATGTAATCACCAATGAAAAATGATCACATGAATGTAATTGTTTTAAGAGAAAGATAACAATTTAAAAAAGGTGAGGTTGTATAATAACTTTTAAAACCTTGTAATATTAAAGTCAAATCCCCTTGGATGAAATGATTCATGGGGAATCTAAAAATACTATGAATTATTAATGAAACATTATATAACATGTCAAAGGTTTTGTATATACACCACACAAAATAGAATTAGTTCTTAATAAAAAAGTCTCAAAGGATTGTAAATTGAGACAAAATCTCCTACCTAAAGCTTACTTTTGGTTGAACATGATTTAAAATCATGTATGGTGGATTTAAACATGTTATTAACTTATAAAAGAATCGTAATCATTTTTATTATATCATATATGATCCAATAATAACATTTTACCACCTTTTTGTTAATAATATTTCATTATTTCCATTAATTTGTGTGTTAATCGACTTGTTTTATCATCCGTGATTTTTCATTAAATATCGGATTTTGGAACATATTAAATATTTTCATAATATAAATAATAATAATCTTGAAATAACAATAATATTATTACATAAATTTTTATTCTAAAATCAATCATGAATGATGGATATTAGATATGATGTATGTTGTGATCATAATGATTGTAGGTCATACATACGCATGAGTAATGCTTCCATATTACAATGATTTTTATAGAAAGAATGTAAGTAGTATATTATTTTTCAAGAATTATCATAATATAATAAATTTAAAATAATTTCATTAAATATAATTATATATCAATGTGGTTTAGTGATTAAAAGAAAGTCACATCCTATCGTTAAGGCAGTTGTCCATAGGTACATGAATGATGTTTTCATCTTTCATTGAGTGAAAAGGTAAGAAGTAAATTGTTTTGTATTTTCATTTTAAAAAAATAAAATTTAATTACGTTCATAATTATTTCATTTATGTAACATATAATAAATTACTTCATCTACAAAACCATTCATGTGAATCATCACTAAAAGGAAAATCAAATCACTTTGGGAGGAAATAGTTTGTAATACACAGTAGAGATATTATTATATCTCTGATGGAATGGAAGGTAAAAAATATATATAATATAATGACTCCATAATTATAAATATATCTTAAATATAATATATATACTTTAGATATATCTTTATACCCACCCATTAATGGTGGTAACTGAAGAAAAAATGACATCATTTTGCAAGGTGTTAGTCCACCATATGCATGAACGATGATTTCATGACCCATTTGATGGAAGTGGATCTGGTTTTAGTATGTTACATTATTATAAAAACATACTAGTAAATGGAATATACTATGTTTTTTATGTTATTTTAGTTTAATAATAATTTTAGGATATGGAGAATAAAATAAAATAAATAAGCTCGTTGAAGAACATTACCACTTCTTCAGGTATCCTTCTTAGGTTCTCACTAAAGCCTTACTAGGATGGATTTATGTCCAAAATAATACTTATTAGAGGAGGGGAGGTAATTTGGAAATTTATTTTGGAAGTTAATGTCTAAACCAATTAGTATTTATTGTGTTAGGATGATAGGAGAGGGAGTGACTTTTTATACTGAGGTGATTGGCACAATTTTATTTTTTAGAAAGGATTCAATCATAAAAATATTTTTATCCTGAAAAAACTTCTAAAAGGGTAATTTATCAATAATAGATAATATTAAGTAGAAATATGTAAAAACGATTAGTGTTGTAAAAATTGAAAGGTAATATTAACCCTTATCCTCCTAGTCTAACCCCCAAGTAAATCAATTTTTACCTTAACCATGGTAATTATTTTTACAGTTTTCAATATTAATTTTACTATTACATTAATTTAACCTTATAATAAATTATAAATTATTATAAATCCAAATTTGGAATCCATTTTTCCAAATTAATTTCATACAAGTGGTAAAATTTATTTTATAATTAATCTTAAAGATGTGATGAGAAATAAAGGTTTTAAGAGAAAAAATCCAAAAGTATACAAAGTTATTATATAAAAATTCAATATGAAAATTAATACAATAAATTAAATTGAATTATATGTAATATAATTGAACTAATTTTCATCTAAATTTTTTTAATATTTAATTTAACTATACAAATAATTTAAATGAAAAGGAAATTTTTAATTAAAATTCATTAATTATACTATTCATCAAAAAAATAATACATTACAGAAAAATCCAAAAACATCACCGTAAGAAAAATTTTGTATTACGATTTGAAAAATCAAGAATATTTTTTAAAATAAATTTCTTATAGTGCTAAAAATTATTTATTAATTTTGTATGAAAATCATGACTAAATCTTCTTTTATAAGAAATACATTTTTTTAGAAAACATTTCATTTTCATCCAAATGATTATTATTTTCATTTATAATCAATAAGTAACCCTAATTTTCAATATTTAGTTAGTACTATTCATACGCACCAATTTATTGGATATGTGATAACTATCATATTAAATAGTAACATTTTAATAATATGTCACTTTTCATTTAAACTCGGTGTTTAATGTACTGCAAGATAAACTCTATGTTGTATTTAACAAAAGATAAACATAGTGTTGAATGTAATTCAAGCTATTGAAGAGATTGAATTTATTTAAAAACAAATATATATTATTGTTTCATGGTGTTAAATTTTCTTCAAATATTGGGGTTGTGTTTCATACATTCCATCAAATAAAATGTTATTCTTTCATAATTTTAGGGTGTTAGAATATAGATTATCATTTCCGTTCATATCTTCTTAGCTGAATCTGAGTCACTTGATCTATCCTCACATTCACTCTAAGTTGTTTTCGTTTCCATTTTTCACCCATTTACCTTATACTCATATTTAATATTTTATTTTATCTTTGTAGAGTCATCTTTTATGTGTCCTTTTCATCTACATTCGTAATAGGTTATCTCATTAGATGATTCATCATTTTTCTAATATTTCTTCCAATTTCATATCCATTCATATTTACCTTTATAATTATACTTCCTAAAAAAATTCCTCCTTTTTATAACTTTTTAATACTTCTTTCTAGATGATAAATTTATTGACCACTTCCAGTGTCACCTTAACCTCCCCTCACACCATCATCTTTAACTACATCATTTTCCATTTAATATGGTGCTTTAAATGTAACAAATTTTCATTTTCATTCATCATCCTCATTGTTTACCTCCATCCCTTCTTTATACATCATTATCTTTCCAATTAATTTTTGATTGGTAACTTGTGGATAGAATTTTATTCTTGGATTGAGTGTGTAGTTCCTCTTAATCTATCTGGTAAACATCTCTCATTTTAGGATCATAATTACATCATATTTTTCATCCATTGGTTTCCCAATAGTGATGATAGTGTTAATTATTTCATTAAACCTAAAACAAATTTCCAAATTACATTCATCTGGTTTCATTATGAAATTATCTTATTTTATAATATATGTATTAATCATTATTTCTTTCACATTAGAGGTTTCTTCATGCAACATAGATAGAGTATCCCAAATAAGATATGTAGTATAACAAGAAGTTATTATATTGAATTTATATTCACCTAAAAAAATAAATCATTCAAATCATTTTATTTAAATCATAAGAAAAATTATTTTGATAATTATATTATTATCTAGTAGTTTTCAGCTTTTCATATTTATCCTCAATAGATCTCCAAATATCAAAGCCCATACATTAATGATGGATTTTTATTTTGATTTTCTATTATGCATAATTTTTACATTAAAATAATGAGATATATTAGTTATATAACCATCAGACCCAACTTCCATAATAGCATATTAGATTATATAAATTAATTATATATTGGTAAAGAAATTTGATCAGAATACATTGTAAATAGAAAAACCTCTAATACCCACTTTTTGTTAGAGTGGAAAAATAAAGAGTAATTGAATTGAGTTTAAAATATAAAATTTATGTTAAAAGGGATTTAAAAACTAAATTTTTAAAATTTTAAAATACGGCCTAGTTAACTAATATAATTAATTTATATGATTTTAACTTTTAAAAAAAAATCTTAGAAGTTCGATCATAACTGAGTTAAAACATGTTTAGAAATTACTTTAATATTTGGAACAAATTTATTAAAATCAAACACTATATAGAGAGAACAAGTTAAAGTTAACTATAAAATTATTTTTTTATATTGTTTAGAAAACTAAAATAGATTTAGAAAAAATAAATCAAGATAAAAGTGGTAAAAACCTATAGCATAACAAACTAGGGGTTTGTTCTCAAACAATGACCTAGTTATCTCCACTTGGTAATCACCCACTACTAAGAAGTTTATTATGAAACTATCTGATCCACAACCTGGATCGAGTTTTACACAACATCACACAAGGATTCTCAAGCTTCAAAAAGAATATTTATTATTATACATGTAACATACCAACTGGGGTCAACTAAACAAGACACTCAAACCAGCCAGTCATGTAATATAGGTAAAACATGATTACAAAAATCAGCCTAGAATACTAGTTTAATAAGACTTAAAAATATTGAACGATGAATAAAAAATATATATACCACAAAATATATATAATCTAATCCAAAATAGGCTAAACCATAAATTATTTCAAGTCCCCATGTGACCAACGGTCACCTCCAGGAAAACCCGAATCAAAATAAACAGTAAAAAAGGAAGTCATCGTACTACATGACGATCTTCTCTTTACCTAAATCCTTCACTAAAACATCTAAAAATTACAAAATTCAAAAGTAGGTTGTGATACAATTCCATTTAGGATACCACCAAAATTTTTATGCAATGTTTAATATCAAGAATTCAACAAATCTAGCTTTCAAAAAATGTTTTACAAATAATTTTCATAAATTTAATCCATTTATAAATCATCTTCTATTTTTCTTCCTTTGGTTTTCATAAAACCCATTAACATCCTTAAACTATAAATATGATAAGTAGAAGTTATAAAATAGGAAATAATTTCCATGAATCAAGAGTTAAATAGGTAAACATGTATCCATGAGACAACCTATCATGTGAAGCTATGTGACATAAACTGATATAAAATTCAGTAACCAACAACCCATGATAAAACAAATCATGAAATAAATAACCATAAATGATGAAAAATTACAAAGCACCTCATATTGGTCTATATCCTATGAAAAATTCATACTAGACACTCACAAGACTAAATAGACATATATTTGGATCCAATATATATTGAGTCCTTCCATTCAATATAAAAGTTACCTCCTAGTGGTTCAAAACATGCTAAGGCTACCCATATCTCCTTCCTGATGCACCCAAGATTCCCAATGTTCTTTTTTAAAATCTTTTTCAAAACCATGTTAAAAATATTATAAACCATTTTTAAAGCTAAGAAAAGATTTTTCAAAGTTTGAAAACCCATTTCCAAATCAAGAAAATCCATTTCTAATGAAAACCCCCCTTTTGAAAACATTTTCCTTTTTAGGAAATCATTCAAAACCACTTATCACTTCAAATTAATGAAAACCCAAAGGAATTTATCAATATTAACATGAAATTAATTAAATTAACCCATTTTATAAAAATATCTACCTCACATTGCTAGAAACCTAGTTATTTCAGAAATAGTGACTTGAAACTAAGTGAATAGCCTTTGATAGAAAAGTCATGACTAGAAACGAACACGTATTGATAGAAAACACTGTATGATCACAGAACTGTATCTGAATTCATAGTTTCCACAAACACAAAAGGATATCTAGAAGGATGACCTACATGAAGAGAAGTAATATAACCACAATTTTGATCAGTCACTGAACGAAATGATCTGGATGGGATAGAGTCACCCAAAATCATCTCTGAGATCCTTTAGGTCAAGAGGGATAAAAGATTCCAAAGGATGGAATGAAAATTTTGCTGAGTGGCACTCTAAAAATTCAACCTTGAGGAAATTAATCAGTGTGTAATGTGATTACACATCATGTAATCCTTTCAAAACATATATGACAAAAACATGTTGATTTTTATTAAAAAACCCAAAAATTTCAATACATGATGTGAACCAGTTTCAAGACATATAAAATTATCATTATTTGTATCAAGATCATAGCCTCAACCCTGCAACCATTACTTTTCATGCACTCTAATTACATGTCAGGTAATAGCCTAGTGAATAGAAAAAACTTTATCTTTATGTTGAAAATTTCTATAAATTTCAGACTTTACTATTATAGGTATCCTCCCAATTATTTTGAGCATTTACCAACTAACGAAAAAGGAAAACAAAGGTTAGAACATACCTAATAGAAATATAATGAGTTGCTAAAATCTACCCATCATAAATGCTTTTTTCCCATAAATACCTCATCATCCTAGATTGAAAAATAGAGATATCCACTTGTTCCTAATCAATGAATCCAACTCCCACATCTCGTCCCTATCATGTTTGTAATACCACAATACCTGGACCAGGTGGTCATTTTTTCATGAAATAACTTATCATGGTGATACATAATCTAAACTGACTGCTCAACCAAAGTGGTATCAGGCTTAAGATAAACATCCTTCCATATAATAACATTAGTTTGATATGGTATATACCTCTTCAACATGAATAATTAAACACATAGTGGATAGATGTAATGTTATGTGGTAAGTAAAACTGATAGGCTACCCTCAAAAGTCGTCTAAAAAACTCTCAATGAGCCCCAAAAAACTCAGTGAAAACATACCCTGGCTACCTAAGTGATGATACACCAAGTGAGGTGAAACTCTATGAAAGACCCAAAAACCATCATAAAACTCTATTGGCTAATTAGAATGGTCCACATAGGATTTATGAAAACTCTATTCCTTTATCAGACACTTCTGGATCCACTGCACCATCTTTGTCATCAGCTGAACAAGACTCGACCCATCCAAGGACTGCTCTCCCAACTCTACCAAGCACAAGGGGGATCTACTTGGATTCCCGTACAAATCCCCAAAGTGATCCATATATATTGAAGCCTGATAACTATTGTTATTTGAAAATTCAACCAAAGAAAAATTATTTTCATAATATCCTTTGAAATCATGCACACATTTCTAGAGCAGGTCCTCTTGAACAAGGATAACCTTCTCTATATTTCTACTCGTTTGTGGATTATAAGTCATGATTAATTTAATCTGGGAACCCGAAGCCTCCTTAATACCTTTCCAAAACTTCTATTTTCACCTCACATCCCTACCAGAAACCGCTATATAGGAAATCCTATAAATTCTCACAATCTCTCAGATATACAAGCCCCCATGATGTTCAACATTCATTATCTCATTGATCGGTAAGAAATGTGATGATTTCATGAGACAATCAGTGATCAGCCATATCACATACTTCCCAATAGAAGTCTATATAAAATCAAAAATTAAATCCATGAAAATATCATCCAAATTCTATAAAAGAATGTGTTATTGTTATAACAACCTTGTGGGTCTCTGGTGCTTTGCCTTATTTGATATGTAAGGCACTAAGATACTTAATCCACAATTGACCACCTCATTCCATGCCAATAATACCGATTCCAAAATTCATAACACATATTGGTATCCCCATGGCTCATGGACCAATAAGACTTGTGTCCACTATCAAACAACTCCTACCTTAGGGAAAAAATACAACCAACCCGCTATTGAAGCACAAAGCTCTACTGGGAGACTTAAACCACTCACCTAAGGTCTCCCCACTATAAAGGAATTCAATAAATAGTTGGAACTCAATTTATACCTCCTACTCAAGGAAAAATATCTCATCAAAATATGAGTCAACTTTTATCAAGGCTATGAAAACCAATCCAACAAACACTTCAACTTACAATCTCATCAAAATAAACAAACCTATTAAAGACCACTTCTCAACTGATTCCATCATGGCTTGTGCCATAAATTTTATGACCAATGCTTCAGTAGCCACATTGAATTTCCCAAGGGTATAATAAATGTAAAAATAAAATGTATTAAGTTACTCCACCCAACATCTCTATCACAAATTCAGATCCATATGATAAAAAATATTTTTCAGTCTCTTATGATCAGAATATACTATAAACCTCTCCCCAAAGATGTTGTGACATGAGATTTTGAGTTCAGGAATAACTATATCCAACTCAAGATCATGGGTAGGGTAGTTCTTCTTATGATGGTGTATCTGTAATGAACCATATACCACAACATTTTTCCCTTACATTAAGAAACTTCCCAAACGTGTACCAGAAGCATCGTAGAAAATAATATAAATTGATATTGTTCTATAAGATTCAAAATTGGTGCTGAATTTAATAGAATCATTATCTCCTCAAAATATATATGACACTTTTCATTCTAATCAATTTTTATACCATTATGGGTTAATTCAGTAAATGAATAAGTTATATTGGATAAGTCTTGAACAAAACATCTATAGTATCCATCCAATAATGAGAGTCTATGGATCTCAAACAAATTTTTGGACCACTGCCAAAAAATAAAAACCTATTCCATTTTAGGATCCACTGATACAAACATCTTAGATATCACATTCCCCAAAACATCCTCCTCTCATGTCAAAATAACACACTTGGAATGCTTACCTTTCATATGATGTTCTTTCAAGGATTGAAGAATGATATCCAAATGGTATATGTGCTACTCCTCTAAATTGGAGTACACCAAAATATTATCCACGAAAAAAACAAAAAAAAAGAGTCCATGAACTGATGAAAGATCTATTTCATCATATCCATAAACATCACAGTAGTATTAGTGAGATCAAATGGCATAACCAGTAACTTGAAATTACCTGATCGACTCCTAAAAGTTTTCTTCTGTATATCCTCTTATTAGACTCTCAACTGGTGATAACCTAATTACATATCTATCTTAGAAAACCAAAGATCCCCTCTATGTGGATCCAAGAGATCATAAATCCTTGAGAAAATATGCTTTTTCTTAACGATCACCCAATTAAAATTTTTCTAATTAGTACAAATTTGTAGTCTCTTTTCTTCTTTCTTTGTGAAGATCACAGGTGAATCCCATGGTGAAACATAAGGATGAATAAAACCTTTATCTTGTAGATCCTCAAAATGGACCTTATGTTCCACCAACTCAGTAGGTTCCATACAGTAAGACGTAATAGAAATGAGAATCATACCCTAGAGAAGGTCAACAGTAAAATCAATCTCTATCCATAGTGATAAACCATAAGAATAATCTGGAAAGACCTTAGGGTACTCAAACACCACTATAGAAAGTGAAACAGCCATGATAGTGTCAAAAAAATCAAAAAAAATATATTCCAAAACTAGAATTAGATTACCATAACATAAGGAACAACAAGTCCTTAATTTCCTGATCTAGAGTCACACTAAATTTGGAAAACAATAGTGACTCCATCGCCAGATAATAACTAAACACAATAGTGATAACATTATATTTGGTCTTGAACACTTATCATCCAATCCATGTTGATAATCAAGTCGAATATGTTTAGATCAATCTCTCAAAATTCCAACTCCACCTAAAAGTTATATAGCGTCACCTAACATGTGGGACATATGAAAACTTGTTCGGAACACTTTACCAAAGTTTTGGAAAGATCCAAAAAGAATGTAATAAGTTCTAAACCCAATACCAACATGTCAACTACCTTTAAAGATATAAAAGAAAGAGTATACCCTATATTAAAAAAATCTAGTACCATAGATAATGAGATAAACATCATCCACCTAACAGTAGTTAGCCCTACTTAAGATTCCTCTTTCACATACTATTCTGCATAATTTTCTTTTCTCATAGCCATGTGACCATATTTTTTGGCCTAGGGATTATACTGACCACCCTATGAAGCACCTGCATGAACCTACAAACCCTTAGTGAGAGTGGATTCTACCCAACTTCTTTGAGATATATTTTCAAAAAAACATCATTTATGGATTATTTTTACAAATATGACATCTCTTAGGAGACTCCACACAATTAGGATTGGTATGACCTCATATTTCGCACTACTAGAAGACAACTTAGAGTTTCTCTATCTAAGGCCTTGTAATTCGTCTTGAAGAAAATTGGCCACTCTTGGACATTCTTTTTTCTCTAAAGATACACCATGGATAACCACTAAACCAATTGTGGACTCACCCAAACCAATCTTCACAACTCTTTCTACCTTAGATAAATTATCCTTTTCAATTATCTCTGCAAAGTTCATAAGTAAATTGAGTATCAACATCATTATAATATCTAGCCTCAATCCAATCTCAAAACTTTGAACCTTTAGGTACTCTTTAGTGAAAATCCATGGCTTTAAATGAACCAACTCAGTAGAATAGGTAGAATACTCTATAATGGTTTGCTCCCCCTACTATATGGTCAGAAACTCCTAGGTCTTCACCGCATTTAATGTATCGGGATACAACTGGTGGATAAATATTTTTCTTAAAAGAAGCCGCGGTAAAATCTTCATGTATCTTAGTTTTCACAAAATAATTCCACCATATCCTTCTTGGCCCCTTGATAATATACATGCCAAACCCCACCATAGAATCTTTAGGGGTATTTAATAAGTTAAAGATTCTATCTAACCACTCAATCCACTCATCTGATTCATGGAGTCCTTTGTCACCACAAAAGACAGGTGGGTGATCCATAGTAAATTCTAATCCATGATTCAAAAAATTTCCTGGTTTCCTAACACACACATGACCTAGAGTCTGGCCAATGTAGATAATATCTTCTTAAAATTTAGGTTCCACTAGAGGATTCACCTTTGGAACCTTCCATGTAGCTTTATCTCTCATATTTGGAAGATCTCCTCAAGAAGCCCTTATATAAAAAATACAAAACCAAACCAATCATTAAAAAATTCCAAAATCATAGGACATACTTTCGTTATTGATAATAATGAAATAAAATTTTATAATTTAAAGATATGATAAAAAAACATTTCTTAAAAAGGAACATGTGAATTTGAATAAAATTCACATACAGATCATCCAAATGACTGTAAACTCTAATTCTTAAAGCTATAAAAGTCCAGGAACAACCATGTTTACTCGGTTTCTGTCACGAAATTAAGATATCCATGCCTCTTTTCCAAACCTGCTATACAAATTTTGGTGGTCCTAAAACTGGTATTCCTAATAAAGAGAACAAAAATCAGGTATTTCTTACACACTTTAGACTGAGCATCCCTTTGATACAAATTTTTAATGAACCAACCTCTGTCAACTAAAAAATCTACTAGAACCAGACCTTCATGTAATATAGGAAAAATAGGATAATAGAAACATTTATTGAATATCAGTAAAACACAATATAAAACCATAGTACGAAGTGGAAACAAATAAGATACCATAAAATACATACAATCTAATCCCAAAACAAGATAAACCATAAAGTAATAAAAGTCCCCCCCCATTCCCAATGGTTACCTCTAGGACAAAACAAACCAAAATTAGTATCAAAAAGAGAAGATAATATACAATAATATTCTATTATATTTACTTGAATCCCATAATAAAACATCTAAAAATACCCAATGACACATGTAGTGTGTGAGAAAAAATAAAAGTAGGACACCACCATAGTTTCTATAAAAGGTCTAATGTCAATAATTTTACAATTATATCTTTTAAAAATATATTTTTACAAATAATTTTCATAAATATAAACCATTTATAAATAATTTTCCATTTTTCTTCTATTGGGTTTCATAAAACCCTTTAATATTCTCAAACCAGAAATATGACAAGTAAAAGTGATATAACATGAAAGAATATTTATCCACCAATAGATAAATAGGTAAACACATATCTTAGAAAAACCTATCATTTGATTCTATGTGATACAACCTCATATATAAGATTGTGAGAAACAATCCATGATAATAACAATCATGTGATAAATAACCATAAATGATGAAAAATAAAAAACACATCATATTGGGATCTAGTCTATGGGAAAATTCATATTAGAAACCCAAAACCCTAAGTAGGAATAATGTTCAATCTAATAGATATATATGCTTTCAAATTTATATCAAACAATTTTCCTCTTAGTG
The DNA here is from genome assembly GCA_963277665.1 of Viscum album. NCBI lineage: Eukaryota > Viridiplantae > Streptophyta > Magnoliopsida > Santalales > Viscaceae > Viscum > Viscum album. The sequence goes on along the minus strand of OY728125.1, from coordinate 1,969,953,964 downwards.
GTGAAACACACACAAAGGCTACATCTGTCTCTTTTCTGACACATCCATGGTTCCCAGTGTTTATTTTTTAAAATCCATTTCAAAAACCATTCTCACAATTTTGAAAAAAATATTCAAATTGAATTCAATCTTCATTAGATCTTGAAAACCCATTTCCAAATAAATAAAATCCATTTTCAAATAAAAACAATTTTTTTAAAATATTCTCCATTCCATGAAAGAATTAAAAAACAACTTAACACATAAAATTGAGGAAGAATCCAAATGAATTTATATAGAATGAAATATAATTCATTTAATTAACCCACTGATTAGAAACACCTAACACAACATCGTAGAAACCTAGATAATTTCAAAAATGTTGAATTAAAATCGAGAGAGAATCCATTGAAAGAAAATTAATTCCATGAAACTAAAAGCAATAAAGAAAATACTATATTCTCAAAAACTACAGTCAATCCCAAAACTAAAACCAAAACAAAATAATATTTATAAGGATTAACTACCCTAAGAGAATTAATCTAACCACAATGGTGATCAATCACAAAAAAAATCAATCCTAATTGGTGGGTGTCCACCAAAATTTCCCCTAAAATCCCTTAGGTTGAGAGGGAGAGTAGATACCAAAGGATTAAACAAAAATTCATTTGAGTGGCATGTTAAAAACTCAAACCTCATAAAATTAAATTTTGTGTAATTTCTTTCATGTTTCATAATCCTCAAATCACATATATGAAAAAAAACTCCATCTTTTTTTATTAGAAACTAGAAATTTTTCATTACACGACATGAACCCTTTACATGACATGTAAAATTATCATGTTTTATATAAATTTCATAGAATCTTCCTAGAATAAATTACACATCAGGTACTCTAATTACACATTGTTAAATTTACCTACAAGAAAAAACACCTACAAGATTAATCTGAAAATTCCAATAAATTCCTGACTTCACTATTACAAGTATCCCCACAATTCATCTTCAGTGATAGTAAACTAGTCAAAATGGAAAATAATTTTTTTTAAACATACCAAATAGAAATGTAAAGGGGGATTACACTACATAAGAGCACATACAATAATAAAAGGACATTAAATGCATCTAGAACCCTCTAGTTCAGAATAAGAGCTAATGATAAATATTTATACAATAAAAATCATAGAAACAACTTAAAAGTAGTAAAAATAGTTTAATATAAATGAATAAATATGATGTAGAAAAGTATATATTTCAGTTGTTCTATATGATATTCTTATATTCATTTTTTTTCTTTCTATTTTGATTTTATTCATGATTAAATTCATATGTTCTTTAATTTTTCATTTAAATTTAATCAAGAACAATGTCACATATGTTCAATGAACATAGTATATGTTGGTAACTTATGTTCATGAAAAATTATTATATCTCTATCTTACTCATTATTCCATGTGTCTTTAGTATTCTAATATGAATAATACTCCTTCAAAAAATAGCCACTGATAAATCGTCATTTAAAATCCTCATACATTGGAAGGATATCCAGGTTTAAAAATTTCCATTTATTGGAATTCAATTATATATAAAAAATTGGTTTAATTAATATATTTAATAACATTATACTAACTTTTGGTATGGTCTCTTTGATGTTTCACATAGGCATCCATGGTCACTTTGGGTTTTCCACATTATTATCCAACGCGTCTTTGGGGTTTCAACATCCACATCTATAGTCTCCTTAGTGATTTTCATAAATTCTTTGATAGTATGCATGGTAATTAACTTTTAACTTCAATTTATCATTTTAACTAGTGTTCGATCATTTTTTACTTACGATTAATCTAATACTTGTTCATATTGGGACAATTAACCATGATCAATTCACGTGGTCTTATAATTGATTCTTTATTGGAAGTTAATTTTACACATAGTTTATTTTAGTTTCCCATATAGTAACATTTTTGTTCATGTGATTAATACATCTATTCATGTGGTTGACCATATAGTTTGAGATAAAAAATCTACAATTAGTCTGTTAGGCATGAGGTTGATCCATGCCTCTGTACAAAACCTTGATCATACTGGTCAACAAAATTACCGCATGTGGTCACTCATTTTGTATCATGGTCACTTTGATCTATTATCATATACTCACCATGGTTTATTAGATGTTAATTTTGTTAAATCATATTTCATTTGATTGTTTCCAAAATTTGACGCATGCTTATCATGGGGTATAACAAAAGAAAATTTCTAAGTTTTTCTAGTGCAACATGTAGGCTGACAAGGGTCATCTCACTTGAAGAGCATCACAATTGGTTTGATCACTAATTAAAATTAACCTAATATATTTTTTTGTTTTTATGTCATTTATTAAAAACAATCGTTTGGGGTTTTTTAAAAACATGAAATTAAAATAATACAATGCAGAATTGAAATCTAAATACGGATGTATACAAAATGAAAATTAGATAGAAAGGTATAGGGTTGTACATCACAGGTTCATTAATTATATATATTTTTAAATTCATTTTGATAATTCATTTTCTAAAATATCATTAATGAATTACTTTTCTCTGATTTATTTAATGTGTGATTTTAGTATGCGTCTGACACACCAAACAACACTTCCTCCAATAGAAAAATTCCATAACACCTCAACCAAGGATGATATTTATACAAGACCTGACTCCAATGTATGCCGTTTCAAACCTTATGTAAACCCAAAATCCTCAATATAATGGTAATTCCTAAGATAAGGGAGGGAAAATTATTAATCACAAAAAAGAAATGGAATTGAAAATAATGTTGTGGTGGATGACCGCCACACCTGTATAATATTACCACATCAACCAAAAATATTTCTAAAACATTGTGAATTGATGAAAATAAAAAATAACACCATGAAACATCCCCTAGGGACAAGCATTGGGTTAGTAACTTTCCATTTCAAAGTGAATAGAGATCATGATGGAATGATAGAAGAGAGAGAATGAGATTGAGCTTGGGAGAGAAAAAAGATAAAATAAGGAAATGGAAACCATTTAGTATAAAAAATATAAATACATTACTTGAGAAAAGAAAAATAAATAAAATAACATAAAATAGAATTCAAAAATAGCCATTGGACTCCTCTCCTTGGTTCCCCAGATGGTGTGGGGATGGAATGGAATGCTTTGAGAGGTAAGAGCTCCTCTCCTTTTATAGAAATAATTTTTCATCCATAGGTTTATGAATTTCCTCCCCAATTAATGATCTAATCACACATTGATATATCCTAGAAACTTCTTCATAATTTACATAGGAATCTACCATCAAAATTTAATAATATTTGGATGCTTTGTGAGGGAGTTATGTCCGTTTTTACTCGAATAATTAATTTCGTCTAGACAGACTCTCCACATTTCACATATCACACTTTAATGACCATAAAAATAGAATCATCATGCATTTTAGCCTTAATGAATGTTTTTCCAAGTAGTCCTTCTTATCCACCCTCAAAATTTCAGTATATTTTTCCACCTCATATATGAGTTATGCATTTTTTATTGGTTGTTTATTTTTCTGGATAAAATTTCCAAGAAGATTTATTCAATCGAGTTCGTTCAAAATAAACCATAATGAATGCCAAAATTTATGAAAGTTAATGGGATAACTCACCATTGAATCCTCTTTAATATCTAGGTATAATCACTTCAATTGAAGGTATATATACAAATAATTTCTTCTGTTATAGTGGTGGGGTCCATTCTGTCTTCTAAGAAAATTCTTTAACTTCATTGAGTTTTTTAAGGCCTCTAGATGCTCGAATCAGCCCCTGGTTTAGAAGATAAATATTAAGGAAATAAATTAGTGATTATCAAAAAATGAATAATTCTATTTGGAATTATATTTTTATGAAAATGACTAGAATACTCTTCATGTGAAAATCTATCAAAAATCTAGATATAAGCTACTTTCAATTTTTCGCCCAAAACACACCAAAAATATTAAAATCATGATATTCAGCTCAAATTAACAAAGTGTATGAGATTAAATAATTGACAATAATATTAAAAATAATGAAAATATTACTTCTATAAAACTTTAAAAAATTTCCATCTTCTCTTGAAAATGATTTTACACTCCTCAAAAATAAAATGGATTAGATGTAAAATAAGTATGTATGTGATTATTAAAGTAAGGAATTTTTGGAATAAGAAAACACATAGAACATCCCGAAATCTACAATATATGTATCTTATTCATGAATGATATCCTTAAAAATATATGTCAGCATAAACTTCTTCTATCTCTCTAACTCATTTGTGAACATTATGGACAACTAATATAATCTTAACCAAAATATTCTTGATAATATTCTATAATATTTTATACCACTTCAAAACAATATTTATCTTTTTCCTTGAATATATTTCAATATAAAAATATAAATATTTTCCCACTATTTCTATTTCATTTTAGTCTTCTACAATTAGAAAAATAGTTTTTGATATTTGTATTTAAATACTTGAAGACTTATTCTTCAAAATATTCTCATACTCCTTTTCATGAATACTCATAATGACAAGTCAATTTTCAAAACTCTCATTTTATTCTTCCTTTAAACCTAAAATTATTCATTGAAAATTTTTACTTTAATTAAATGTTCTCTTTCATCCACATATTCATGTATTCATTCATAATACAGATGTGATGATGATTTTATTCTTTGAGGTGCATAAATATTTACAAATTCTTCTTTTTTATAACATAGATTATTCACGATACAACATCATGATATTTATTATCATGAATAATTTTTACTTGGAATTGGTTGGTTTAAATATATCTTTACAATATATAAATCCTTAAAAACTCATGTTTCTTTCATGATAGAGAATTTATGAAATTCTACTAATTGTTGAAGTCAAATATTTGGTGTGAAAGTATTATTATTCACAATTAACTCTTGTTATATGACTTATCATTTCCATAATTCTTTATAAGTTAAACAAAATCCAAATTCATATGTTACTAACTTTAGATTAATATAAATTACGGTGTCATATGATGAAGTCATAAAATGATTCCTCAGAGATACATTAATGTTATACAGAGTCCCAAAAGAAATGTATTAAGGTAATTTAGAACACCCAAAGACCTAAACCACATTAAATAATTAATATGTTTATTTATATGTTATATAAGATCGCATGAAGTCTTACAGATTATCCAAATTCATATGAAAACATCATGTATTTTCTATTTTCAGGATTAACTCCAAAACATTATAATTGTTTATATTTTTTATAGAACCTCTTAAAACCTTATTCTTACAAATCAAAACATCTGAGAACCTTCACCTCACATAAATATAAATTATATAATGTGAGATTGAATATCATTTATTCATTAAAAACAAAATCCAACATCATAGAATATTTCCACTTGAAAATTCTATAAAAAATATTACCTATATTATTTCCTTAATTAAATTAGAAATTATTCAAAACCATAACATAGAAATATTATATTAGGACTTCACGATTTTTACCCATGATTAACTTCTACTAAAATGATCCAAAACACAATACATTGTCTCAAAAATCTTCCCATGGGGATTTTTTTGTCAAACAAGATACCTAAATGTCAAAAAAACTCATCAATAACAAAAATAAAATATTATGCAATAATTATAATCTTATATAAGTGAAATATATGTATAAAATAATAATGTTGAAACATAATATAAAATTTTGAATAAAAATAGTGATTTACATTCAATATTGTTAAACCTTATCCGCAATATTAAACTTTATAAAATGATACAACTTGAGAACGAAATTGATAATCTATATTCCTTTAATAAAGAGTTAATAATCACATTTAGAATAAATAATTTCTTCAATAATTACTTCCTATTCACATTAAATCTATTCAAAACATGATATATCATTTCTTTTAACCTATTTAAAATTAAAATCACCCAAGCATTTCAATAAAATTATTTTAATATTTTATACAAGCACCTACTGAATTCATAAATTTCTCATTTAAAAAACTCTCTTTAAATATATTCTCCCCTTAAGAGGAAAATATATTAATGGATTCTTACCATATAAATATTCTCTAACTTATTAACAAAAATATAATGATAAATAAAATGTACAATTTCTATTTCCAATATTTCTCACTATTTTAAGAAAATATATAAATAAAAGACAAAAGAGGGGATTGATACACCAATCATTATCCATGATATAAGTGACATTAAACTCCAAACATCAACAATATATTCTTAAATTATAATCGATTAAATGTTATTGTGATAATGTCAACAATTTTCTTTTTCAAAGAAACAAATTGAAAATTTAAATCATTTTATTCACTAAGTTCCATGATGAAGTTATATTTGATATTACTGTTATTTCTTCTTGAAATATGAATATGATTCATTGAAAAATTTATGTACATGGATTATGGTAATCTAATTGAAGTTTAATCAATAATTTAATATTGAGATCTTCTAATAGGGTCTTTCTACTCATCGATTTGGTTGTGATAAAGATGGTTTCTACATATTCTACCTCGTTAATGATCAAGGTGAAAAAAACTGCTATCTAAGTGTGCCAAAAAATACACCTCTACCAAAATAGAAAACTCTACTGGATGAAGACCTCTTATCATCAACAAAACCTTCACAATATGAATCTATATAACCCAACATTTATGACTTCTTATTGCATTTATATTTCAAGAAAAAACTATTTTTTCATTTTAGGTATCTACAAATCCTTTTTCTAGGATTGGAATGAGACTAAATTGGGGAACTTTGATACCTAGAAAAAATTATAATTTCATAAAAAAAATTCTAGTATTGATGAAATTAAGTACAGTAAACCTCTAAAAATCTTTCTAAATTCTCTTTGGTCTACTTATATTCCTTAATTGATATTTATATTTTGTGGTTCTCACTAATATTGGGATATAAACCTGATTTTAATTCTCCATGTAAAACATTTTTAGAAGCTCACTATCATAATTTTCTTTAGAATTAAAAATGTGATCTATTTCTTGAGAAAATTTCACACAATAAATTACCTCATATCTCTTAGAATCTACTTTTCAGATAATATATACATCCCATTACCATATATCTCATAAAAGTTTTTATAATTTACAATAAATATGATATCATATACATAAATAATAGTAACACGAGATAATTATTTATTATATTTTATTCTGATATTATTATCCACTCTCCCATTTTTTAAATTCAATTCCTTTAACCATTTTTACATATGATAATAACAAACTATCAAGTATTTTTTCAGACCTTATAACTAATTCATTAACCTGTAATTAAAATTAATTTTTTTACAAGAAAGAACCCACATGGTTTCTCAGTGTATACCTCCTCTTCAAACTCTCCATTGAGAAAGGATGATTTAGAATAAATTTGAAAAATACTATCCTGGATTTGTGATGAAATAATATGAAACATCCTTGTGGTATCAATCATTTAAATAGGATTAGAGTACTCATCATATTTTGTACCACAAACCTATAAATGGGTTTTACAAACTAATCTTTATTTATTTCTCACCTATTCACCTTTCCCATTTTTTTTTCAAAACATCCATTTTTCTTGATGACATTATTCTATTCAGGATTCAGTACCATCTACCAACAATCATTATTCTTGATCTATTCTTATAATTCAATCATATAATCAACCCACTCTTGATACTTTATTAATTTTATAATATCTATCTATGAAAATTGAGAAATTAATTTTGTAAGTATTTTTTCCCCAATTATTACCTAGTATATGCATACAACTCTTGATCTATATTAATGTTTTATACTTAATATTCCATCATTATCATTAGATGAGATGAATGAGATTATTATTGATAACTTTAAATAACTTAATATTCTTCTCCAATATTTAAATATTCACTATTTTCATCTTTATCTACAATTTCTTCAAGTTGTTTAATAAAAATAACATCATCATCACTTTGAGAAATTACATTATATTGTGAAGCATCTTTATTAGAAGGGTTTATACCTAGATCTATAATGTTATTTTATACATAAACTTACCTTATCAATCATAGATGAGTTTAATGAGATTATTCATCATCACTTGAAATAGATGAATCTTATTCTTTAAACTAAAAATATTCACCATTTTTTAACTTTTTATGAAATTTATTAATATTTTTAATAAACAAACACCATCATCAATTTAGGAATGTGATTATTTATGTGACACATCTTTCATTAAATATTACTGTATCTTCAAATCATAACTATCAATAATATTTCAACTATTTTATTATAACAATTATAAACACTACAATTTGGATAATATCCATGGGCGAACCCATTAACCACTTGTTTTATAACAATCCCAAAACATTTACATTTTACCTTGATTACATAAGGTATTCGAAGAACCAAAATATAATTAAATATTATATATTGTTTACAATAAATTTCATAAGGGGGAATATCAGAATATGGACTATGTAAACACTATTTTTCAATTTAAACCACTGTGCTAGTATATTTCCTTTAAAAGTATCATGATATTTTATATTTGAATAAAATTAATTTAATATCAACAAAAAATATTTTTTCTTCCATTAAACCACACAATTTTGTTAAGGTGTTTATAGTTCGCTAATATTATGCATGATTCCATGTTTTCACTGATAATCTTCAAGAATTTAGTTTTTAAACTCAGTTCTATTTTCTTGATCGATTTTCCTGAGAGAAAAACTATAAAATTTTTATATAATTATTCAAAATAAATTAAACATTCTCAAATCCTCAGAGTTTTGTTTCATAAACATGATAAATGTAACGTGATTAATTCCATCCCTAAAAGTAACAATGAAATTATTTCCATTGGTTTATTGATTCATTATGGTTCTACAAAAATCTGAATGAATGTGCTATAAAGGGTGATTAGTTTTAATCTACACCATCTTTTTTGATTTTTTTAATAATTTAACCCTTTTTTCAAGTTTATAACATCAAATTAGTTTCACTTTTATGTAAAGGAACATCACACTCATTATAAACATAGGATATTTTATTCATTTTTTAATCAATTCATAAAATTATTTGATGGAAAAAATAAATTTATTCTTTTATTTCTAGATAAAATGTGTTTCTAGTATCACCCACTTGAAATGAATTTTGTTTTATTGAGTAACCTCTTATCAAACACATTTTATACCCAATGTTTTTGACCAAGGACCCATCCTATACTAAAAATATATTTGTTTCACTCATCAAAAAAACCCTGAAATTCATAATATATTTCATTCTATTAAATATTATTTTTTTGTATTTTATCTTTTATTTTCCAATCACTGTTGAAACAACTCCTTTAAGATTTAGTGACTTGTCATTTCCAAAATACATTGATCCTATATTACACATCTTAAAATAAATATAAATTTTTAAATCTAGAGTCTTTTAAGAAAAATGTAATTCCTAGATTTCATTATAATATATTACTCTTCACACAAATTTTATTTCCTTTAATGATTTTGTCACCCATAACAACAAGTTTAATCAAACCATTAAATTATGTAAAAATTATAATTTAAATGTGATTATCATATCATTTACATAAAATTTGAATAATGGATATGAATAACTAAATTTTAAAAAATATTCATAAAATATTTAGGTAAATAAAAAATATGGATCAATACGTACTCAATATTTACTACAGTCATTATATTCTTTCAGAATACATTTTCACCAAAATATGGTTTTTATTAATTTTTATAAACAAATAATATAATTAATAGCTGTCATTTTAGATTTTTTTTTGAGAAAAGTAACACCATTTTTAAATTTATCAGTGCAAAATTATCTTAGAGTTAATTTTTTATAATTTTATGAAAATTTTGACTTTACAATGAAAATGTAAAAGTACCGATTTCTACTAAAATCTATCTTTTAATTTCAAGAATTTTCAAATTTTCATTTTAATTAATATTTATTTCTATGTATTATTTTTTTCATTCATATTTTTCATAATCTAATTAATGTCATTTGAATTAATTTTTTTGTTTTATTTCTGTATAAAAATGTTTTTTACATAATAATACATTTTTCTTGAAAATAGTTGTTCATCGCATTTGGATGGTTTAATTTAAAATAAATTATACCACTTATATGAATTGAATTTTATAAAATTTATCATTTGGAGTAATAATAATTAAAATAGTATAATTTTAAAAACATAATTTTTCATCGTTACAAATAGTGACTATATTAAACAATGTTAACCATGTTAAAAGAGGAAAATTAGGTTAAAAGAATGAGGTAAAATATTAAAATAACCCTAAAACTTTCCATTATCCTATTGTATGATTGATATTCGAGAAATTTTATACCTATGGAGTAAAATAATGAATATTAAATTATTATTTTTTAATTTTATAACCATATATTGACATTTGTAAAGATATGTAAGATTTTATTCAAATTAAAAACTATTTTTGGGTCTTTTCATTTAATGTCATAGTTGGAAGGTGAAATTATATTTCTTTTCTCCAAAAGTGTAAAAGATTTCCTTATTTTCTTATTAATTTTTTTTGTTTAAATCAATTTATTACATTATTTCAATGTAATGCAGTTTTTACTCTTAAATCATATATTTTCTTAAAAATACTTTTTCATGTGTTCTGTGTTTTTATATTTAATGTAATTTAAACCCAATATATAAATTAAATCTAAAAAATTGATTTCTAAATTTATAATCATTATATATATTTTTTTTTTGAATTCCCCTTTTATTTGGTTTAAACAATTATGTTATCTAGGTGATAATTTTAAAATAATCTCATTTAAGGTAAAAATTTGATTAAAGTGGTGTAACTTGAAAATAAGGCTTAAAATATATCGAAAACCTTTATGAATATGATTTTTTATTTTATTTAAACCCAATAATATATTATATATAAATATTTGGTTCCCTAGTCCCACTTTAACTGATTATATATATATATATATTAATCTTTTATGTAATTTCAAGTGTGTCATTTCCCTCCCCTATAAAATGATACACCTTATACTCTCTTCTAAAAATATAATAATCCTTTTATATTGGAAAATACCTAACTTAATAACTCAACATATTCCTTCCATACAACTTTGATCTTTAATTCTTTTCAAAATATCGCCCTTTAAATGCTTAAGGTTTAATCCAAGATGGATTTCTCAATAGATAGGTACAACTCATTACCGAGTACTATCAATTTTATTTCTTCTCATACCACACATAAATAAATGGTATAAATTATAAAAATAATTAATTAAGTATATTAAATATACTTGATTATTATTTTTATTATTTTAAAAATATTATCCACCTCATTTATATCCAAAAAACATCACTTATGCGTATGTATGAATTATCGTCTCTCCATAGCATTGTAATTCATTTTTAATCACCATAGTACTTGAATAATTATAAAGATGGAATTAGTGATTTATATTATATTTTTGATATTATTTTGGTTTTTTATGTATAAAATATTATTTATATTTCTTTCCTCCTTTTTATTATAAAAGATAAAAATAGTTGATGAATACGTACAACATCATTCTATATAGATGGTGTAATTTATTTTTCTATCTATATCTTTTATAAATTACTATAAATATATATTATGAATATATAATATATTTATATCATTAATAAAATTATAAATATGTTGGAACCATGATCAAAGTACAATGACTGGATATACCAAAGGAAAATTCCCTTTAAAAACAAAACAATTAACATTTAAAAACCATGAATTTTAAAAGAATTTTTAATAAATGTGTGTTAAAATAATATAAGGGGGTAATATATGAAAATATAAGTAATTAAATGATTCATTATATAATTATTATAAATTTAAATTTATTATACATGATGTTATGTTTATTTTAAAGAAAGTTGAACTTGAGGTATGTTATTTTCGTCTCACTTTCATTCCTATGAGACACATACCATATTCACCCCTTGTTTCATTTATGTTGTGTATATACTACCCATGAATGTATTATATGATGATTCTCATAAAATTATGTTTATTTAAATATCCTTATATGTTTCAATATTTCATGAGATTTTGATTATAATGTTAATAATGTGGTAAGGATTTTATGCTATATTCTCATTATTTACAAGGATTGTTTGCGATTAAATTTCGGATAATGGAATTTTATGATATATCTCTGATGAAACTCATGAGAATTTATTCTACTATAGAAATTTATAGATTTAACAAGTTTTCCTTCCATTTTTCCTCTTTATATAATCAAGATACTAAAATAATATTTTTAACAATAAATAACTTTATTTCTCTCTTTGGTCAAATATCTATTTTCTTCCCTATCCATGATTTCAAAAAATGTTTTTAATTTTTTTTTAAATCTCCTAAAAATGTTTAAATTAATTTTAAAAATTACTGTATTATTTCAAAATTATTTATGTTGAATATTATTATCATTTTATGAATAAGGTACTTTAGACTTTACTTTTTCTTAACATACATGGCTTGACAAATATTTTACGTTGTATGGAACACTCAATGAATTAAAATTTTGATTAAATGTCTAGAATGTTATTTAAAAAAATGGTTTCATTAATATTTGAGAAATTTTTATATTTTAATATGTGAGTTAAAAATGAAAAGGGTATATTTCAAAATAAACATATTCGTGATCTTTTAGAGGAATTGTCATCTAAGATGGAATATTTTGATGTCACATAAGATTTGCTAGGGATATAATCCAATGGTACCATGATTATTCTTTATATGTAGGGTTTATTATTATGATGATAAGTTATTTATGGAACTAATTTCCTTTACATGGGTTATGTTATGATGAAATGATGATAAGATTATGAAACTTATTTCCATTCCTTGGGTTATGCTATGATGAATGTTTTATGATATCATAGAATACTTACATATGATTTTCATTATATTATTGGTGGTCCTATATTATATATACCTCCAATTAATTGGGTAAATATGGTTATTTCATGATATAGTGACTGAAATATATTTTGATCCATGTTTAGTAATTGAACCATTCTACTATGAATGTCTTGGGAGTGAACCTTAACTAAGGGCACGATGGTTTTGGGAGTAAACCAAAACTAATATGAGAGTCATGAAAGTGATCCTTTATTGCTTCTAAAATTATTTTATATACTTATGTATATGATATAGACTTTTGTCTTATTCTAATGTGTATTTGAAAACTAGACAACCAACAAGGAGCATAATTTAGAAGGAGGAAGAGCAAGGATCTTTCACTATAGCAGAAGCTAAACGGATTGAAAGAATGAGAGGGTATGGGACCTGCCATCGGGACAAGCCAATGCATGAAAGGGAAAGCCTAGTCGAGTAGTCATGCGAAGGTGGAGAGCTAATTTCACGATGAAGATTCTGGGGAGAAGAAGTTCCAAGTAGTTAGTCTTGGTTGTATGTAATGTTTGAAGCCTACGGGCATTGAATTCCTCTAAGGCTTATGGGCCATGTAATACATACACCTGTGGGCCTTGTTAGGGTTCCACCTCACCCCTTGAAAGGTGGATTATCAAAATCAATAAAAAATGAAGGCCTTTGGTCCATTGGAGGATATTTGATATAAAATGTGTGGTATTAAAATGTTAGGCTCACATTCTCATACCCTTATTCACATGTTATGTTTATGTGATCATTTCTCTCTCCAATGTTCACCCTTTATAATTATCTAAGATCACCCCTTATTTTGTTTCCATTACCCAGGTTATGAAGAGTTGTTTTAGGTATGATATGCCTAAAAAGTGTGTTATTTTTGAAGAAATTAATGGGATATGAGGTAGATATCTTTTAAACTAGCTGTTTAGGTATCTACATTTCCAAAGGTACTAACACTATTTAATTCTAACATTGATCATTTTTTATGTATTGAATATTCATCTAATAAGATATTTTTTTAGGTAAGAAATGCATTGGTCACTATAATTGGTATTAGAGAAAAATGTTGTAATCTTTAGAAACTAAGATGTGAAAATATTAGTGTTAACTTTTAGGATAATCCTAGGTTTATTAGAATTACATATGTTTTGGTAAATAAAGGAGTGTTTTTTCTAGTAAAACATATATATATGGATACTACATATGGACCTAGTTTTTGAACAGGTGCATCTAGTGGTAATAACTTCGAAAAAAGTTCTTTTAGAATATTTTGATTATTATTCTAGTTTTCAATAAGATTTCTATTACTGCATACCTGGTTTGAAACTCTTGAAGGATATTCATGGGTTAATTTACAATTTCATTACAAACCATTATGGTTGAATTGAAAAAATGATGATCATGGATGACCTAGGATAATACTAATGTTTCATATATTGAAAGGAATTATCAAGATTTAAACATCTTATAAATTATTTTCATGATTATAAGATTGATCAATCTAATTTATAATGTTTTATAGTCACACAAACCTTTTTTGTTTTATTAAGGGGTTTAATATAGGACAACGAATATGAGGTGGTAACATGTATTCTCAAATACAAAATTACTACATTTAACTTATATAATGTATAATGTTTCAATAAAAGTGTATAATAATGTTAGTTCCTGAATTTAATTATTATAGGTTGATTTATAAATTAAAACCCCTAATGGTATGATGATTAATTCTCATGTCTATAATTCTTCTCCAATTGAAGTTTCTGGAAATGTTCTTCCTGAAAATATCTTTATTATACCTCTAATTCAATTTGATGTTATCATAGGAATGAATTATATTTATTTACATAAATCCCACATAAATTTATAAGGAATGGAAATCAAATTTTTTATCCTATAACAACTTATTATATTCTATTAGTGTGATGATAAATAAAAAAATCCAATCTAAATTACATCTATTATATAAGTCTTGAATCCTAGCAAAATGTTTTGTTTAATTTAGATGGTTGGTGAGAAACTCAAAATCAATGACATACCTATTTCATGAGATTTTGATGATGCGTTTATGTATGAGTTTCCTAGTCTTCCACTAAATCATCAACATGAGTTCTCAATAGAACTCATTCCTGATGTTACACTGATTTTAATGAATCCATATAGAATAGGCCTCATTGAGTTTTAATATGTAAAGAATAAACTCTTATAAAATATTGATTAGGGATTCATTTAGTAATCTATGTCATATTAGGGTTCCATTATTCATTTTTTAAGAAACATGTTAAATCTATGTGAATATGGATTGATTATTGGGAGCATAACAAGATAAAAATCTAGAATAAGTATCATCATCCTTATATTGTTGAATTTTTTGATCAACTATATTGAGATTATTAATTTTCCTAGTTTTAAATTTACACCAAATATCATAAATTATGGTTTTATAAGGAATTTATTATCAATATAGCATTTAGTAAAACAAATGGATATTATGAATTTATAGTGATTCCATTTGGTCCTACTAATGACACTACCATATTATTTGAATTAATGAAAAATGTCTTTAAATAATTCCTTGATAATTTTTAGTAGTATTTATAGAAAATATTTATATATATTCAAACATAAATTAGAATCATGAATATCACATGAGGATTGTGTTGATGAACCTAACAAAGGATAATATATATGTAAAATATACCATGTGTGCATTTTGTATACAAAAGGTTTCTTTTTTTAGGTCATATATCTAAATAGAGGGTATATCTTTAAATCCAAAAAAGATATATTTTATTAAATGTTGGATCATACTAACCATGGTGACTAAGATCTAATGTTTACTTGGTTGGGAGATGTATTATTGATGATCAATTGATAATTTCTCATGGATCTCTAATCCACTTACCATCTTAACTCTGTAGGGATCCATGTTCTGATAAATAGTTGAATGTGATGAAAGATTCGTAGAATTAAAGTAATGGTTAGTTAGAAAACATTTTCTTACACTACATTATAGTGTATAAGGATTTTATATTTATAGTGATACATTTGATAAGGGTCTGGAAATTTTATACATGTAGAATTATATTATGAAATCTTATAACACATGAAAATTGAAGGTACATTAGAAAAATTATCCTATTCATGATTTGGTGTTTTTAGTGGTGATTTTATAATTAAAAATAATGGTGAAACATCATTATGGTTATAGGTGTGACATATATATTTATAAACAATGTTTGGTGTATATATTCACTCAGATAGGGTTTAGTATTCACCACAGAAGATGGTTGGAGTTGAATACTCAATAAATTACCACACTGAGAAAGTGAATAAGGTGGTAGATTCTCTTAGTCAAAAGGATCATGTTAATTTATCTATGATTGATATCATAGAGTATATAATATTTCTAAATTTAAAAATGATAGACCTTGAGATATTGAATTAAGGGTAAAAATATTATTTTGTCAAATGAGTGTTCAACCATCAATCCATGTGATGATTAACGAAGCACATAAAAAATATTTAGACCTAAAAAAGTTGGTGAGAAATGTTCCTACTTTAAACCTTGAATATGATGGAATGATAAGATTCAAAAACTATATATGGGTCTCATATGTACATTATTTTATGAATCATTTATTGGTTGAAACTCATAGTTCATCAGTGTCTATTCATCCTATAATTACAAATATGTATAGGGATATGAAAGAATATTTTTTTGTGAGAAAAAAATGAAGAGAGTTATTGATTAATATGTACCTCAATTTTCATCATGTTAGTATGTTAATGATGATAGATATAAGTCTAATGGGACTTTACAACTATTACCTATACCATAATTGAAATGGGAAAACATGGACATGTATTTTCTTGGGGGATTACCCAAAATGTATAAGGTCCATAATGTTATTTGGGTTGTAATCAAATTCATTAAAATTTAATCACACTTAATAGTTAATAAAGAATATGTCTCTCTTTAAAAGACTACTAGAATATGTATTAAATAAGTGAAATTTTTTCCTGTAGTATCGCATCTATTGTATTGATCGGGATCTCTGGTTTACCACAAAATTTTGGAGAATCGTTTATTAATCTCTTGATTCAATGTCTTGTTTTAGTACAGCTAATAATCATTAAAAAATGGATAGAGGGATAAAATATTTCAAACATTATAGGATATACTGAGGTCTTTTTCCATGTATTTTAAAGTGGTTTGGGATCAACACCTTTCTTTGGTTGATTTATCATAAAACAAAAGCTTCCACTCAAGTATTCAAATGCATCCTTATAAAGACCTATATAGAAATAAGTATAGAACACCAATATGTTGTGATAATGTTGGAGAAAGTAATCTATTTTTACCTGAGATACCTGAGGAAATGGTAGATAATTTCATGTTCATTCAAAAAAATGTTAAGGTAGTTTAGATTCAACATAATCTTTATGGTAACAATCATCAGTGAGACATAGAATTC
The DNA here is from genome assembly GCA_963277665.1 of Viscum album. Taxonomy (NCBI): domain Eukaryota; kingdom Viridiplantae; phylum Streptophyta; class Magnoliopsida; order Santalales; family Viscaceae; genus Viscum; species Viscum album. Next base: position 1,969,936,521 of record OY728125.1, on the reverse strand, counting down.
AAAGGTGGTGAGAAGAAATTCTTATAATTTCCCTGTAATGTTTTATGAGATTTAAAAAAAGGAAAGATGATAAATATGTATATTTTTAACTTTTATATTATTAATTTAGTATGGACAATATTTTACCACATGGTTCTTCCACCAAACCTCTATCAATTTCATGATGTGATCTATGCGTCTCTCCTGAGGAAGAACATAAATGATCCTTTACAAATAATGAACTGAAAGGCTATATCCATGTAGAATGATATTTATGAAGTATAACAACTAGAATAAATATTAGGTCATATAGAAAATGTTCTATGGAACAAGACAAAAAACCTACTCACAGTTCTTTACATGAATCATAAATTCAAAGGCTTTAATTAAGAAGCTGAGGATGTGATTAAACAAATATATCATCAACTGTTTGTATCAGAGTGATGGAACTTGGATAGTGATATTCATTTTAAGTTGGGTAAAATTCAACTAAAAGAAATTTTATAATATATTTATCATTAAATAAATTTTATTTCGTTAATATCTTGTGTTACATGTAACACCAGTTTTAGAAAACCATTATACTATTGAAATTTTATTATTTAAAAGTTACTATTATAACCGTATTTTAAAATTGGAGGAATTAATAAGAAAAAAAATAATTTATAAAAATATGTATAATGGATTCAGATATAATAAATATATTGATATGTAAGAACTCAAATTTTAGATAAGTTATTATATGTTTTAAAAATGAATTTTTCCTCAAAAATTGAATTTTATAACTTGTTGTGAGATTAATTTATTCCAAATTTAGAAAATATATTTAAAAAATTACTTTTTTTTAAATTAATATTTCATAATTATCTTAGATTTATCTTTTTTTTTAATTTTATGAAAAGATTGATTTTTAGATGCATAGTGGAAAAGATAAATTGTTATAGAAAAAATGTATTTTTGTTTCAAGAATATTCAATTTCAAATTTTATTTTAAAATTATCTTTAAGAAAAATTAGTTCATTTATATTATTAATAATCCAATTAACATTATCAGAATAAAGTTTAAATTTTATTTTGGTATAAAAACTTTTTATAATTAAGGATACATTTTTTTCTAGAAAATCGATTTTTGTTATGTTTTATTTATTTAATTTAAAACTAAATTGTTCTAATTATTGTATTAAATTTAATAATATTTATTCCATTTTAGGAATCAGAATAATTAATATAATATTATATAAACAAATTAGTTTTTTTATTATTAATATTGACCATAGTAAATAATTATCACCTCAGTAAAAGAGGTAAAATTGGGTTAGAACCATGGGATAGAACATTAAAATAACCCTAAAACATGAATTTATCCTGTTTTAAGTGTGTTTTTAGATCTATGGTCTTATTTAAAGAGTTATATAATCCATTCTAAATCATTATATTTAATTTGGGGTACCCTATCTTGACTTTTGTGAAGATAAGTCATATTTTATTAAATTTTAAAAAAAAAATTGTGTCATTTCATTTATTGGCATGGTGGGAGGATGAATTTGGTTTTGTTAAGATCATATATTAAAAAAATATTACATAGTTCATTATTTATCCAAAAAAGTTATTTTAAATAATTTTATTAACTTATTTCAAGGTAAAATGAGTTTTACTCTCAAATTGGGTATTTTCCTAAAAACAATTTCTCATGTGTTCTATATTCTTTTATTAAAATTAATTTTTACATCCTAGAAAAATTAAATATGAATAAATGGATTAAAAATTTATAATAAATATTTCAAAATAAAATTATATTTCCTCTATTATTCATGGTCATGTAATTATGTTATCACGGTAAAAAGTTAAATTATCAAAGTTAAGGTTAACATTGGTTTAAAGTAGTTTTATTAGATGATGAGGATCAACATTTATACAAATCATTCCCATTTTTTATTTACTGATTTTATTTCAATCCTATAGAATCTTATATTTCAATTTGGGGTTCCATGGGGATACATAGAAGGATTATGATATATATCATTTAATATTTTTAATAATTAAAAGTGTGTCATTTCCCTCCACTATAAAAAGAAGTTGCCTCTCCACTCTTATCATAACTTCACAATAATTTTTATATTAGATAATACCTTTCATTATAACTTCTTATCTTACTTCCCCACATCCCATATCTTCTATTTTTTTCCAAATACAAGTCTTTCAAGGGATAATATGTAATCTAAAATAGGTTTCTCAACAAATAGGTATAACACTTAACCAGGTAATTTCAATTTTATTTCTTATTATAACTCTTATAAATCAATAGTATATATTGTAAAATATTTAATTCTCTGTCTTAAATTTATTTAATTTTTATTATGATGTTTTAATAATCATTATCCACCTCATTTCCATCCCATGGAAAGCTAAAATATCGTGCATGCATACATATGACTTACCATATCCGCATACCGATGTAATTTGTTTTTCTTCACCATTTACATGGATTGTTTTAAATATAGAAATAATTTTTATATATTATTTTTATGATATTATTTTTATTTTATAATTATGAAATATTTTTTTATCATTCTTACATTATTTTCCCTAGAAAAGTAAAAAGTGTGTTCATGGATACATATGACCTACTGTCTCCATGAACGATGTAATTCATTTTCAATCACTATTTTTTTTGATGAATATAAATTTATATATAATGAGTATATATTACATTTATATCATTTTTTACATTATGTATATTTTGTATCCATAATTAAATTATAAGAATCAGAGCAACCAAACAGAAGTTTTTTGAAAAATGAAACAGTTAACACCCAAAAATGACGGTTTTATATGGAATTGTTAATAATTTTGTGATAAATTGTTATAATGAGATAATATATGATACTTTAAGTATTTACGGAATTATTTTATATAATTATAATAAATTTAAATTTATTATATAGGGGGTAAGATCACTTTCAATGTTAGTGGAACTTGAGGTAAGGGATCTTCGTCTCACTATTAATTCTGAGCGACACATGTTTTATTCACCACATGTTTATTTTTTTGGTACATGTATTGGACATGGATTTATTTTATGATGATATAATAGAAATTATGGTTACTTAAATATTCATATAATTTTATATCCATCATTTGGTTTTAATTCTAAATTCAAGAAATTGGTGTGCATTTTATGTTACGATCTCATTATTTCCTATGATTGTTTATGATTATGTTTCTAATGAAGAAATTTGATGATCCATATCTCAAGAAAATTATGATAATTTATTATTCAATTTTTATGTCTATATATTAAATTTTTTACTTTTATTTTCCACTTTTTAGGTACTAAAGAGTTTGAAGAATTATTTTTATGGAAACCCCAATTTATTTCTCTCTTCAATCGAAGTTATTTTTCCATCAATGTTTATGTTTTCTATAAATATTTTCATAAATGTTTTTATTGTCCTATGAATGTATCAATTATTATTTTCCAATGATTTAATGTTTTTTAAAAAAATCAAGGGAATCTTTTTTTTTCAATCCAAACAAGATACTTTTGACTTTTTCCAGAATTATGAAAGGAATCAACATTTTAACATACAAGGTATGAAAATAATTTTCCACTATCATGAACACTCAATGAATTGAATCTTTCTTTAAAAAAATTCAATGTTATTTTCAAATAAAATATTTTACTTTGTATTTTGGAAATTTATATATTTTAATATGTTATTTAAAAATTAAAAGATTATTTTCCTCAAAAAGTATTTTAGTGGTCTTTTAAATGAATTTTCATCTAAAATTACATATTTTTATGATACTGTGGAATACATATGTATGATTTTAATCATGTGATGGTTAGTACTATAATTATATACCTCTCTAGTGAATTGGGTAAATATAGAGATATCATAAGATAATAATCACTAGAAAGGGGAGTAAACACATTTATTTAAGGGAATATATCAACTAGGATAGTCTTAGAAATTAACCTTGAGAAAGGATATGATTATTTGGGGAGTAAAACCAATCCACTATGATAGTAATGGAAGTGATCCTTAACATCTAAGGAAATGGTTGTCTATGCATATTATTATACTACAAACTGATGTCGTATGCCAATGTTATGCTCTCATGGACCAATTTAATTGATTCTGTTGAGATTCAACTCTTATGAAATTCCAATATTTATCTCATGACTCATTAATGTTTGATATATAGGGTTCTGTTTGAAAATGTTAATCTCATGTTCTTGTAGCCTTATACTATTTTTAAGTTTAAATGATCATTTTTATCTCTATTGTTTACCCCTATTGAGTATCTGAGCTCATTATTTTTTTCTGTTTCCTTTACCTATGTTATTAATAAATGTTTTTAGTATGATATATCTAAGAAGGGTGCTAGTTATGAAGAACATAATTAGAGATATCATAGATCTCTTATGAAATAGTAGTTAATTTATCCATGTATACAAAGACACAAAATATATACACTTTTTGTGTGGATAATTTTGTAAGGTATTATATATTCATTTAATAAGACTTAATATTTATGTATATAATTTATGGGTGGATATAAGGTGTATACACTATTAAATATTCATGGAACATCCCCTTTAGATGCTTTGAGTCCAACTTCCACAACTACTTTTTTCTACAACCCTTTATCTTTTTCCAATATAGCCTTTGATAATTAAAAAAAATATTTTTTGGTGCTGGTAGAGTGATGAGGCATTAATTTTCATTATTATTTGATAATTTATATCATTTGTAGACATTATCAATTTATTAAAACTATTTTTAAGAAATTTATTCAAAAAATATAATCATTTTTTATTATTTCCTACTTTAATTGGACTAAATACCCTTTAAACCTTTACTTATAAGCCTCTATATAATCTCATAAGAATGATAATTTAACCAAAAATTTTTTTTTTGTATTCTCAAATACATTGTAGTACTATAAAAAATACATTAAAAATACCTTCCTTTTTATAAAATATACTGTTGAGAAAATGGTACTCGTATTCTTTTGAGCCCTGAGTCACCAACCATGGCTCTATTTTTCAAACTAAAATTATTTTCAAATCTTGAAATATTCTTATCAATATTAGGATACCTATAAATCATTCCAAATTCATCATTTATAGTTGATTATTACTTTAAGTTACATTCCCCAAATTTCTAGATGTTTTGGATTCGTTATATTTTTCTACAAACATGACAATCATGAATTATTTCTTCTACTTTGATTCTTATATAATGTTTTTTGAATTTATTATTTTCTTTGAGGTTTATTTTTCTGTTATTCAAAATAATTTTTCATTATTTAATATTCTGCAATATTTCTAATATAATCCTAAATGGTGGATGTTTAAATACCTAGGTATTATTATTATTTGAAAAAAATTGGTGTATCTATCTAAAATCTCTTTTTTACCTTCACTTGATTTTCTATCTTGATTTTAATATTATTCTCAAAATCAATCATATTTTTCATATAATCAATCTCTTTTAGAGATTGGTGTTTTTATTCAAAAAATATATATTCTTTTCAATTTTATGACCAATTATCTTTTTTAACACTTTATAATATATTTCTCTAGTTTATATATCTTTTAGGGAATTTTTTTAATTCCCTCTTTAGTATGACAAACATTTTAGTCTTTTAATATTAACTTTTATAACTTCAATTATCACAAGTATATTGTTTATTAATTACTATAGCAATGAGTATCATTTGAACATATTTATCAATGATAACCCAACATTATATTAATTTTAACTTCTATTACATTTTTTAGATAATATGTTTCTCAATTTAAATTTAGAGATCTTCGTACCCCTATATTTTAAATAAAAAATTTATTAAAATAAAATATTCATAGAAAATATTATAAGAACTTCTTTTCCTTTATAGTCACTATATTCTTGAATTTTTTTATTTTGGGAAGTTTTCTACGGAATTACTAGTAGCTCAACACCTGATACACATAAATAGAGATCTACCTTATATATTGCTTTTATTTTTCTCATTTTTCATAAGAAATAGTGATTAACTTCTTAAAATTATCATTCAAATCTTCCTCAAATTCTAAAATTTTAATTTCCTTTTCATCAACTATAATATTCAATAAAATCGCGGTTTTGGGGGGTTTAAAAGTAATCTCCCTATCATCCATACCCTTATTTTTGACATCATTATATTTTCTCGTTTAATTAGTTATCAATATAAAATATATTTCATCAATAGGGATGTCACAAGGATCTTTATATTTTAGAGAAAATTGTTTCAAATAAAACTTTTCAATTAAGGAATCCATGTTCTTTTTTACAATAGTAGAGTTTTAAAACGTCTCATCATAACCTCTAATAATTATCGAAACAACATTAACCCTTGTAAAGTATTTGAGTGTCACCATCATGAATTAAGGTAACTTTATACTTTAGAATCCAAATATATATCTTTCCTCACATTAATTTTGTATTTTCTTCATAAATATTTTAAATATTTTCCCAAATCCCTTTTTCTACTTTTATTACTTTGACTTTAACAATTTTATTCACAAATAGTGAATAAGAAAATAAAATTTATAGCAAGTCCATCATTCTCCATATTCTTCTTTTCTTACCAAACACAAGGCATCACCTTCAACATATAGGGGGGTCCACCGGTTTTTTCTTCTAATAAATCATAACTTAAAAATAAAGGGCATGGAAATATTCTATCCTCCCACACATGATAATATTTCACATAAAATGTGTGAATCCATTTGTTTTTTGTTGATTTTAAATTATACCATAATAATATTTATAATTACTGAAAAATTCATCAATTAGGGAGACTTTACATATCAAATTCAAAATAGCCATTCCCAAATGAATGAAACCTTTATACGATACTACTTATGGAACAACCTATAACACCTTTAGGATATCACTAAGTGGGGTTATAATTAGTGATATTTATTTTTTAATATTTATTTATAAATAAATGTTTCCTCTACTTACGGTGAATGTGGTTTTGTTTCCACAAACACTAAAATAAAAACTGAGCAATGTTTTCTGAGGTTTGCCTCCCATGTTCAAAAACCCAGTCCTTTCTATGTTATGGATTCTCTAGGATCACACTACCCACTAGAATCAGATTTTATAGACCAAAGAATGTGGTAAATTCATGAAACTTATATTTTCACATATCCCAAGTATGATTATAATAACCCTTCACACAAATTTATCCCACACTTTTCAATGATAGTAAATTGGGAAAAAAATCTATTTCTTACAACACTAGACTAAAATTGAGTTTTTGAGTGTGTCAATTTTTTCTCCTTCTATTCTTATAGTATATCAAGACTCCACATCAATTTTAATGCACAGAACTACATGTAACCACTACTATCTATGACTTTTTTATGAATGATATCCTTCAAAATACATGGTAGTTGTGACTTCTTCTGTCCATCTCTTTTTTATAAATATCATTATAAACTCACCTAACCTTATTTAAAATATTATCAATAATATTATGTAGGATTTATCCACCAATTCATAACACTCTTTCACTTATTTTTCCTTGAATAAATATTCATGTAACTATAAGAATATTTTTCCTTCTTTTTACCCTCATTTTTATTCTTCTACCTATAATAAAATTGTTTTAGATATTTTAATTTAAATTCTTAAAGACATAGTTTTCAAAATACCCCACTAATTCTCTTCATAACATCTTATAACTCAAAGTTGATATGCCAAACATTCAAGGAATTCTTTCTTCAAAAATACCTTTTTCCCATAAATATTTATATATCCATGGAATCTATTCGATCGGACATGAATTCATGTATTCATTTATATTATACTTGTGGTTTCCACATCATTCACTAACATTAAAATATCTAAATAAATTATTCTTCTTCATTATCACCTATAAGAATCATGATACACCATGGGGATATTTATAACAATGTAGAAAATATTAAATGAAAATATATAGTTAAAAACTATTTTGAGAATATAAAAAATATAAAAAACTCAAATCTTATATATATATATAATATAATTTATAAATGAATTATAATATTTTTATCCACACACTCGATATAAAAGTCCTATGATTCATATTTAAATACTCTTATATAACATACCATCTTCTTAATTCTTTATTAGTTATATGAAATAAAAATTCATATATTCCAATGAGAAAATGCATATTAACTCTAAACTCATATGTTGATTCCATAAGAATTCCCTAAAGGCAAACATTAAAGTCATTATGAGTCCCTAAATTCATATGTCGAAGTCATATGAAACTTCAAAAATCATACATTGACTTTAAAAAAGTCAAATATCCAGGTCAAAGTCATATGAGATCAAATAAATTCTTATCTATTGTCCAATTTCATATTAAAACCTCATGCCTTTTCCATTTTCTACCTTAATTACAAATCATTTATTTATATTCTAATCAAAACCAATCTAGATCATATTCATACAACTGTAAACAACAAACAATCATCACCTAAATAAACATTATATAATGTGAGTTTGAATATGATTTATATATTGACAGTAAAACCAAACACAATAAACTATATCCAATTTGAACTTCTCTAATTCTTATTATCAAGATAATTTCAATTTTCAAGAAGAAATTCTTTAATCTCACAACATGACAACTTTATCTCAAGACATCAACAATATCCCTGAAGTTCATATTCTTCTCAAACATTCCTTAATTTAAACTATGGTATATACATATTTTATTATTTCTTATAAATTATAAAACATCCTAAATAACCACTTTTACCTTGAACAATATATCTATATATAAAAACATAGAGAACATGGAATGGAATTTCCCATCATAGATTCTCTTATTTATCACTCACTATTGATTCATCCATAAGGTAGAAACCATCCTGTTTAATTCTCCCTGAAAAGATAACTTTAATCACGACATAAACATCATAATGTGATATTTAATCATAAAGAAACATGATAGCATAATTATAGTAGATATACAAAATTATTTTCATACATTTTAACCTTCCAAGAAAACCATTTTATAAGAGTAAATGGATATTATGATTCTGTATAGTTACATACCACTACTGAATTTTCAAAAAATAATTTATTTCTAAAAATTGTAAATAAATATTAAATATTTTTCTAGATGTCTTTTATAGGGTATCTCTTCCCTTTATAACATTTCCCTCTCCACAATAGTAATCACCACTACGAGACAAGTAAATGTATCTTATGAAACAATTCCAAGACTTGGAAAACAAAGATATTCTTACTAATAAATCATTTTTATGTATTATTAATATTAATATTAATTAAATTGATTCAAATTAACACTTATTATTATGATAATATTATAAATATTTTTATTAAGTTATTGAACGATAATAGGATTTCTATTTTAAAAAATAAATTGTTTATATTCATAATAAATTATTTTTTCATACACTAAATGTTTTTTGTTAATAGTTAAATTTTAGTATTTTTAGAATTTTAAATTTATAAAATTGAGTTAATTTTTTTTCTGTTGATGTTCAAATTATCATAGGGTGAATTTTTATTATTATTCTGAGAAAGCATGTTTTTAGTGAATATGATAAAAATGCAGTTTTTAAAAATATTGTATCTTTTATGAAATCATCAAGATATAAACATGATATGAAAATTTATGAAACTTATTGAAAATATATTACATGAATATATATGAAAAATACTATATAAGTATTATTTAATTAAAATAAGTTAAATTTTATAAAATGTTGATTATGATAAATAATTATCAAAGATGAAGTAGTTCTTTCACAACATTGGAAAAGTCAAAATTATTGCCATTAAGATAATATTTAAGAGTATATATATATTACATAATTTATTTAAAAAATAATTTCTAATAAATTATTTGGATATATATTTATAAATTTTAAATTTATATAATAATATAATTATCAAAATCTATACCCATCGCTTGCATAGGGAAGGAAAAGTCCAAACCATTAATATAAAAATGTTATTAACATATAAAGGTAAATAATTAATATTATGAATGGTGTTATATGATTATATTAATGAATAATATATTATATCTTCCTTATTACTTCATTTTTAATATTATTTAATAGGATAATTATTAAAAATGCTTATGCCGCATCAACACAGTTCTTGTACATATAAGAGAAAAGTTAATGTAAACATAAAATTATTAAAATTATTAAAATTATACAATGGGGATTAGTTATGGAGTTTCAGGATTTAAATGGATAATCATGATAGGTATTAAATTATTTAAATTTTTAAAAATAAATTCTGTAGTTATATGAAAATTTTTAATTCAAATTTTGAGAATAACCCTAAAAATGACTTTAAATGGTATTTATATTAAACACTAATTTACTAATTGATAAATATCATAGAAACATATAATGATTAAAATGGGGAAGGTAAATGGTATATAATATCATTTATTGTCAATTTATAAACATTTTTCCATTTTAAAATTACATTCTTTACCCTTAAGCATTAAATATTTGTGAAAATGCTATCAAATTTTTACTATAAATGGGGACCCAATATAACATTTTCAAAACACATCTATGGTTATCATTTCTCAAAAAAGTATTCCCCAATAACTCTTTAAAAGTCTTTATCCCTATACATAAGGAACTTACCTTCCTAAAATTCAATTCTCTGATGGAATTGGACTTATTCTAAAGGTGGCTACTCCAAGAGCAAGGTAACTATGTACAAGCCTCTTTATACTTTATTATTTTTGTTTATTTTATGATAAAAATAACATAAATATTTGATTATTTTTATTAAATTATTAAATTCACAATCCAATGTAATATTTTTGAACAATTAAGAATTAAAAATCATCCACTATCCTTTAATGAAGACTATTTATATGTCATTACAATGCTAAAAATATGATTTTTTCATAAATAATTTTTTTTCCATTTAAAATAACATATTAATATTTTAAATAACCTAAAAAATATATATAATTAATCATCAAATAATAAATTCATTAAAGTGTAATTTTTTTTCAAAAAGTAAAGTATTTTTTGGGTTTTCCCTTCTATTAAATTATGCTAAAAACTAACACTCACTAATATAGATAGACCACCTAAGTGAATGCTGATGTTTTCATTAACTTGAGTTTTTTCAGGTATATTCAGAATTATTTATTTAATTATCGAATATAACATTATTATTCAACTATATTAATCTTTTTAATTCAGTAATGGTAATGTTTTCCTCAAAACAATGAAATTAATGGTAAATAATCAACGTCATTTTTAACAATCTAACATGTTTTTCATTTAATATTCCAGTAATGTTGAGAATATAATGACGTATTAAAAAAATTATTTTTGAGTGATGTGTAAAGAACCTTTATGATTATAGATATTATAAAACTCATGCACAATTATCATTTACCATTACAAATATTATAAGGTAATTTTTGAGGTTATGAACTAAATGATCCCAAAATAACCGATTAAAAAATAAAAATTAATTAAATAAATGAAAAAAGGTAAAAAAATAAGAAAAATAGTAATAATAAAGTTTAAATGAAAAAAATTCTAAATAATTTGTATAATTAATATAATTTTATTATTTATGAAAGTAGAATCCATATGAAATGAGTTAGGAATATGGGTAAGGGGTGTTTCTTATAAACCCTTACATTAAATGTTATGATTTTTCCCCTGAACTATTTATACACCTTATTCATATTCAAAATTTTATATTATAACTTTTTTTCTATATTCACCTATGATTTCTGAAGTCCATTTTTTATTTTCCTGTACATTATTTAAAAAATAATTAAAGGAATCACTTTTTATGTTTTTTGTATGGGTACATTCCTTCTAAATGTGTGAAAGTAATATATTTTTAAATTAATTTCTCATAATATCACTTTCGCACTATCTTTATAGGTTTTCTTTTCTAATATTCAACTCTAAGGCTTTATTGGTTTCTAAGGTAATTTCTTTTATCATTTTTCTATAAAAGTATTTCCTTTGAAAGAAATATTGTTAAATGTGTAAAGGGTATTTATTCATAATTTTATTGGTTAACTAAAAAATGATATTTCTTATGGATGTAAAAGTAAATTCTTACAATTTTTATTTCATGATATGGGGAAATTAAATCTCATATATGTTTAACTAATTTTACAATACTTGTTTATTATATATGATGTCAGGCAACACCAAGATATATATATTCAATGCTTTGGATTATGATTTAGTCTATAAAGATAATATTTTGTATGTAACTGAATAACTCATTTAATTGAAGGGGATATTTTAAGGGGTAATGAAAATGATTTCCTAATATTCATTCATGTATTATTTATTATTTTTATGATATTATAATATATAATTATTTATGAATCTCATCTTATGATTCCATCCATCCAACGGCCCGAAGGCCTTCAATTTTTTTTATTTTGATAAAACTCTATTTTAAGGGAAGAAGGGGGTAAACCCATGACATCAAGACATAAACAACAAACCATGTCCTAATGGACCAAAAATCAAGATCAGTAATAACCCTTACTACATGAAATCAACTCCTCCCTGCAAAAAAAAATACATTATATGTGCTTTAGTGTATTTTAATGGAATAATGGGTTTAATTTATCTTTTTACCCCTTAATATGCTTTATATCTTTATAAGACGTTTTAAATTTTTATAAAAGGTTAAATGATGAATATGAATGATAAAAAAACTTACAATTATATATAGTTGTATTTAATAAATAATTTTTATTTTTTAAGAACTTTTTTGCTAGAAAAAATTTAAATTGAGTGGAATTTTGGATTTTATAATGTAATTGGTTTCATAATACTCTGAAACATTAAAGCTAAAAGTTCATAAGAATGTGTTTAATGTAATACTTTTGAAAAATCTATTAATTATTGAGTGATTATGTTTATGGTGTTACAGTTTGCATCTTCGAAATGTTAAGATAAATTCTGGTTTATTTATGTTGGTAAGGAATCAATGGAAAGATAATTAAGGGATTCTAATGATTTTTTATAGGGATAAAAATTTAATTTATCTTTATATGAGCATGGGATAAATTTTTATTACTTTAAGGGTTACTTGCTTTATTTATATAATATATATATATATATATATTAGAATGTGTTTCAATGGAGGTAACATAGTGAAAGAAGTATAAAGGAATCAAGAGGACAATACCCCTATGACTCTGCAACATGTAATGGTCAGGGATGGAGTTGAGTAGTTTTTTATTGTGATAACTCAATTAATAGAATCCATAAATGGTGGTACCGAAGCTATAGATTGATCGACTTATCCATAGTGGAATATGTGTAGATTGGAGAATTTTATGAAATAATATACCTCATTATTTGGTGTAAAATTATACCCTATTATGGTTAGTAGGATAATTAATGCTTTGGAGAGTATATTTGAAGTCCTGGGTTGTTTAGAGCAGTAAAAGGTAACTGTAACACCCCAAACTTCCACGGTACGTTTCTATTCAAATAATGCAATGGCGTGCATTGTACGCAACTTCGAGATTTTAACACACCATAACCAATCAAACTAGCTGTTATGAATAGTAATACCTAATTTTTGAAATTTTATAAATTCTATATCTCAAAATGTACTTCATTTTTGGATTCGGAATATCGAAATTATCCTAGGGTGAAATTTTGGTACTTTTCGGATAACTTTCATATTTTGATGAATAGTGAAAATTACTAAATTTTAATTAAAAACAACTTTTTTAATCAAAATAATTAATTGTGATAAATTATGAATTTGAGTGGTTTTAAAGTATATTTAGAATATATTTTTACCATGTAATACAATGTGGGTCATTGACCATAATTTCACATTTAAACCAGACATAAACAAGTGCCAATCTTTTGATAGTTATTATCTCTTAAAAACACGCTTTTTTGTTTTAACAACGGGAATTAATTTTAAATTAATTTCTTCCACTTCTGTGTTTTTAATTTGGAAAAATGTATTCCATATTTGGAATCAGGATCTTCAAATTGTGTAAATAGGTAACTTTTATTTTTAGACATTTTGGATAATTACTTCGGTAAATATTTTATTTACCATGGTTAAAGGGTAAATCCGGTAAACAAGGGTTAAAAAATAATATTATAATAATACTAAATTACCATAAAATGAGTATTAACCCTATTGGTTGATACATGGTCGACCATTGGCATCTTTGGGTCGATTTTGTGACCCCATGGATCCACTTGTAAGTGATAATGACACTTTATTTTAATTAAGTTAAAATAAATACAAAAATGACACAAGCATATATCTTTTAGAAAAACAATTGTTACATAGGGTTATATATGTTGAATTTTAGACTATATATATTAATTTGAAAGATAAAACGATTTCATACATAATTCTATTTTATTTATAATTTTTAGACATTAAATAAGTTAATTTATTAATGACACAATGGTGATGTAGTAATTACCATAATAGTGAAAAATTAGAATAATTGATAATATAAATACCCAAATAAATATAATTTGAGACTTTTATTGAATTAAACTGATTTTATAGGTTAATATGACATATTAGGATTGATTTAATTAAATTTTTTCGATGTAATAATTCTGTTATGTGTTTCAAAAAAATCAACTATTGAATAGTGTCAAAATTTACATAAAAGAGTTTTTAAAACAAATATTATATTATTAATTGATATTAAATTCTTAAAAATCTAAGGATCGGCCAAGAGACTTATATCATGATAGTTATATCATTAGTGGACCACTTGGGGGTCTCTTGGATGTATATAGTAAGTTTATTAACCATATAATATAAAAATACAATGAGACATTGTAAAAATGAAACTAATTAACTAAGAGTTAATACTTAAAGATAAGGTTAATATAATGAACCAAACCTGTCTAAATTCTATTTTTTGAGTTTTTTTAGACCCATACCCGTATTAAAATTTAAATAATAAACTTTTGAGCCATTATAAACCGAATATGAATTTATTATAAATTAATATTTCTATCTTTTCCAAAGGTGCCCCTCACCCCTCTTATAAAAGGGAACTTCTCCTTATCATTTCTTCACACCTTCAAAGCCTTTTTGTTCGGCCAACCCCTGCCCAAATAATCTCTAAACTTCCCTCACTACAATCTAGAGCCCTTAGTTTGATCATAAATCCAACCTAAGGATCCCTTTTGATCAAATCAAAAGGAAGAACCCGAAGAAGAGGTAATGTTTTCCCCACCCCTTTTCAAGTTCCTTTCTTCTTCCACTTATTCTTTCTTTGTTATTACCATTATAAAATAATAACTACAGTATAATATATATACTGTGATGTTATTATAAATACGGTACAACCATATTCAGTATTCTATCCATCCTTTGAATAACATGTCACCATACGTGCGTACGTACGGCTTACCGTCTCCACGTCGTGGTGTAATTGTTATTCAATATATTATTATTTGGATGGGTATAATAAAGATGTGTAACTCATGTAAATAATAAATATAACATGATAATGATTCTTTATATATGATATACCATCCAATTATATATTATTTTAATATCAAAAGAATGATATTGTCGCTCGTGCGTACGTACGGACTACCGTCTCCACGAACGCGATGAGATTCATTCTCCATCATATCCATTCAAGAATAATTATAATTTGATGATTTAAAAATAGTATCTAATGACTTGATATCAATATATATATTAATTATATACATCCCATTAATAACGAATATGGCTCACATAACAAGGAATATAATGTAAAATGAACCCGTTAACACCTGAAATGACGATAATTCTAAGATATTAATAACAAATCAATGTTAAAAGATCATATATGATATCATATTAAAGTAAATGATCTGTGTATAATTAAATAACAATTATTTTACCATTATAAAGGAGGTAAAACTACCGTCGACCAAGGAAAAAGTACAAATTAAGGGATTTTCTTATCTCACTTTCAATTCTGTGAGATTTCCATTATTCGCAACTAATTTATTGAAAGTGGTATATTGTGAACTTCCATTTGATATATATTATCTTTATTCTCTTTATATTCATGTTATTCTGTAAATAATTTGGTGGTTATTAACTTTTGGTCATACGACTCAGTTGATTACAACGTGGTAAGGGGTTTCTTATCTCACTTTTAATTCAGTGAGATTTCCATTGTTCACCACTTATTTATTGCATGTGGTGTGTGTAATACCCATGATTTTATTCATTGTGTAATATACTTTAATTTATGGGTATTTAAATCATCATTCTATGATCCTTCTTTCATTGGTGCATGTTTCATAAGTTACCAAATCGATAAAGGAATTTGAAATTTCAATTTCCACTCATTTGGTTTTACGCATATTTCATTGATTATATTACCCCAAGATTATGTGTGGAATCACTATTCATTTGATTATGTCATAATTTCCACTCCCCTTCCTGTGGATATACTTTTGATACACATAATCACTCCATTGATAATTTCTCAAGTCATTGATATGAATTTGATAAGAGTAATTTTAACTCATTCTCCATTAGTTGAGTTAAACATCCAATTCGTTGGTGTTGTTTTTACAAAAATATGTGTGAATGTCCTTGATTGTTTTACACTGAATATCCAATCATATTTAGTGTATTTATATTTGTCACACATAATTATGTCGTTGATTTATCCTTAACCTAAGGATACGGCCTTTATGAGAGATTTCATCTCAATTTACATTCCATTGAGACTTCTTTGTTGTTATACACCAAATCACTTTTATGTGGTGTATATAACGTACTTTGAAATAGTATATCATGAATTCATTTATTCTCATTATATTACAATGTTTTGATTACCTCAATTATTTGTATTCAAGTGTCTATCTTTTGGTTAGAAACTCTAACTAAAATACCATTTTTAAATGTTTTAATGACTTATTCTTCTAAATATTTCTCATTAATGTCCATGTTTTTAAAATGGTTTTAAGGATTTATTTATATGGACATTAATGTTTTAAAATTAAAACTCCTTTTAAAAAGATTCAAAGTGGTATGGGACACTTTGATTCAAAAATCTATTTTTAAATGGCTTCTTGACAAATAGTGTGACTTTTAAATGATTTCAAGAAAAGGGGGATATTTCTCTCAAATAGTTTTAATGATTATTTTCATCTATGTCAACATCCTTCATTATTATTGATTGAGGTTAATGTGATACAATACAATCTTCCATATTGTATCTAATGAGTTATGTTTGACTGTGGATGTGCTATTTTTATACCATTCATGGTTTGTGGTAAAAGTATTGACATTTCGTATGCTAGTTTTAATATGAATGTTTATGTTATGTTTAAACCTGTTCATATGGGGAATGCATTGGACTTAATAAGTGATGGGTGGAGCCCGCTATAGCTCCTCGATGCATCGGTAGGTATCATGAGAAAAACTAGTGTCTTGGCACAAGGCCTTGGCAAAATCTTATTTGTAGTCTTGGAACGAGGCCTTGGCTATGTGGTTATGATAGTCTGGAATTATGCATTCCATCATTATGAAAGTGGTTATTGATATTGCATGGGATTTTTCAACTAGCAGAATATCCATGTGAGTATGTAAATGGAATTATTTTATTTTATCTTTTCCATTTTATGATGAAGTTCAAGTTTAAAAGGCTTTTGTCTTAGTTATAAACTGACTTAAGTGTTTATGCTTATCTATGAAAGCTTCTGCTATAATGTTATCCTTACTGAGCATCTGATCTCACCCCTTTCAATGTTTTATTTTTCCCAGGATTATGAAGAAGTAATTTATGAATGACCTGCAGGGATAGTATGATGGGATATGAAGACAAGATGTTTTTTTATGATGTAATGTAAAACTTTATGGATGTATCTAGTCATTCCAAGGCTACTAAACTAATCGGTCTTTAGATACTTGATCTTTCTTGTGATCATGCCAATGTTATGTAATAATGCACTGACTCTGGGTAACTGGGGTCGGGGCGTTACAGTTGGTATCAGAGGACGTTTAGTATAAACCTTGGAATCTAGATTTAGATAAACTCTGATTAAAGCACGTAGACCTAAGATGAACTTTGATGATTAGTATTGAAGAAATTCCTAGAATTTTGGTATTGTAGAGATTTTGTGAGTTTTCCGAGCAATACATCCCTGTCTGGATACGAGCAGGTAGAGGCGGTTCTGGCACAAATGTACCTAGGGGTAAAACCCGAAAACACCACTTTGAGCTAGACTCGAACGGGAACTGGTGCACGACAACGGGCCTTGCTGCACTCTTGGTTACGACACTCCCAGGGGATATGGTTAGGATAATTTACATTTTCTTTACAAACTGATTCAAAGTATAATATATATAAGATGAGAGTAATTGACCTTGGTTAATCCTAATGTGTTTCAAATTGAGAATATGGTGACAAGTTAATCTCTAAATGATTGTATGACTACTATTACTCACACAATGCTTTCTGGTTTTAGTCAATGGCTGGATTCCAAGGAAGTCATAGTGACTTTGAGAATGATGTACAAGGTGGGAACAGTGGTGGCAATGAGAAAAAAAATGGAATGTTGATAGGCGTAAAAGATATCGTCTTTATGCCAAATCAGTTTTCCAATAATATGACCAACAATATATATATTAACCAACTCCCAGAATCAACAAGGAAGAGAAAGGTGATAAATGATAAGAGCTCCAGCAATGGAGACCATGGAGAAAAGAACCCTCAATTTTCATCATGCAGGAAATGTGGAAGGAGACACCCAGGAAAGTGTCTTAATGGGACAACGGAATGCTTTACGTGCGGGAAGGAATGACATAAAGTGAATAATTGCCGAAGAAAAATGAAGAGTACTATGGAAGAAGATAAAAATGGTCCCAAGAGTCCATTTACAGTCATTTGCCGTAAATGTAGGTGACCTGGCCATTACCCGAGTGAATGTCCTATTCTATAGGATATTTTCTTGGTCAAAGAAGAAGCTATGTGGAAATAAATGGTTGGAGAAATGTTTAAAAAGTATTAGTGCTCCATGTTGATGGGTTTACTTTGGAATAATTTTCTCTTGTATTTGTAACCCCGCAGTTTGCCATGTGAGAATGATATTTGAGGAAGAATTGTCTCTTCTATTATGGATATAGGTATAAATAACCATTTGTTTTTATAAGATCATTGGGGTTTGAGAAAATTATAAGTTATTATAATTTGGGATGAAAATGCAAGGTATGATATAACATTTGTGGTTAAATTATGTTATTTTGAGGAATTTATCTCATTTTGGTAATATTACAAAATATAGTTTTTTAAAAAGGAAAACACGTAGACCATGTGACAACCCGTCACGTCGGACAAAGCTGTGGGAGTCAAACCCACAACCAAAGTGCGATTGGGATTTATCGCCTACCACTGGACTAAGTGAAGTGCCTGGTTAGTGTGACTATTTTCTTTAGTTAAATGATTTTACTGATCAATAATATGTTGATTTGGGTTTTTATGTCTTATCAAATGAATACCCTTAGGAAAATGATTTGGTGATTAAGTGAAAAATGTTATTTTGGAAGATGTTCACTTTGTTGGGAAAACTATATGTCCAAGGAAAATAGAATACTATGGGATGCCATTAGAGGAGTAATGGTGGATTTTTATCTATGTTTTTATTGTGGATCTATAGTGATTTGGGTTATTTATGGAAACTATTAACCTATAATAAAGAATATGTGATTAGGTTAATTTCTTTTAAGTATGTGAATTTAAGAGTTGATGATGTCATTTGGAGATACAATTTAATGTGGAAGACTACATTCTTATATGTTTTGGGTTTCAATATTAGTTTGTATTATATTGAAGGATTTTAATGGGAATTTATTATTGAATGGTATTTATTTTACTTTGGGGTATTGTAGGTTTAATTTTAGAAATTAAGATTAGTATTTTTTTATCTAATGGAATATACATTTGGGGGATCATCAGATCTTATACTAACCATTTTGGTTTTGATTTATCTCTAAAGACAAGTTAAATATATAGTTTATCCTACATGGATCATGTATTTCTATAGAAGTTTATTCTAGCTCTTTTATTGTGACCAACTCTTCTTGAATACTCATTGTTCAAAAAAAAATAAGTTAGTGGTAAAAAGTTATTAAATAATGAAACTCTACTTAAAAAGTAAGTATATCTCTTTATGTTTTTAGTCAATATCATATTTGAATTCCTAGTCCTTATGTAATGTAACTTAAAACAAAAAAAAATGTTGTCTGTTTACTTTCCTACTAGGAGACTAATGGTCGTTTGTCCCAACACAAGTTTGTGGTTTTCTTATTTTTAACTTTCTCCTGATAATGATTTCTATCCCTCTCCATCAAAACATGAAACTTAGTTTATCATCCATATCCATGTTTTCCTACATGGAATCCGAGTGTGGGTTATCTTGGATGACCTTTATACCTCTCTTTCTTTCTTTTAAAGTGATAGTTTTATTGACTCTTTTTCTGATGTGGGACTTTCCATTATATTCCCAAGCACAATTTTAAGAATTGCGAGGACGCAATTTATTTAAGGAGGGGAGAATGTAACACCCCAAGCTTCCACGGTACGTTTCCTTTCGAATAATGCAATGGCGTGCATTATACGCAACTTCGAGATTTTATCACACCATAAACAATCAAACTAGTCGTTATGAATAGTAATTAATACTTTTTGAAATTTTATAAATTCTATCTCTCAAAATGGACTTCATTTTTGGATTCTGAATATCGAAATTATCCTAGGGTGAAATTTTGGTACTTTTCGGATAACTTTCATATTTTGATGAATAGTGAAAATCACTAAATTTTAATTAAAAACAACTTTTTTAATCAAAAATAATTAATAGTGATAAATTATGAATTTGAGTGGTTTTAAATTATATTTAGAATATATTTTTACCATGTAATACAATGTGGGTCATTGAACATAATTTCACATTTAAACCAGACATAAACAAGTGCCAATATTTTGATAGTTATTATCTCTTAAAAACACGCTTTTTGTTTTAACAACGGGAATTAATTTTAAATTAATTTCTGCCACTTCTGTGTTTTGAAATTTGGAAAAATGGATTCCATATTTGGAATCAGGATCTTCAAATTTTGTAAATAGGTAACTTTTATTTTTAGACATTTTGGATAATTACTTCGGTAAATATTTTATTTACTATGGTTAAAGGGTAAATCTAGTAAACAAGGGTTAAAAATAATATTATAATAATACTAAATTACTCTAAAACGTGTCTTAATCCTATTGGTTGATACAAGGTCGACCATGAGCATCTTTGGGTCGATTTTGTGACCCCATGGATCCACTTGTAAGTGATAATGACACTTTATTTTAATTAAGTTAAAATAAATACAAAAATGACACAAGAATATATATTTTAGAAAAACAATTGTTACATAGGGTTATATATGATGGATTTTAGACTATAAATATTCATTAGAAAGATAAAACGATTTACTACATAATGATATTTTATTTATAATTTTTAGACATTAAATAAGTTAATTTATTTATGACACAATGGTGATGCAGTAATTACCATAATAGTGAAAAATTAGAATAATTGATATTATAAATACCCAAATAAATATAATTTGAGACTTTTATAGAATTACACTAATTTTCTAGGTTAATAGGAAATATGATAATTGATTTAATTAACTTTTTTAGAAGTAATAATTCTGTTATGTGTTTCAAAAAAATCAACTATTGAATAGTGTCAAAATTGACATAAAAGAGTTTTTAAAACAAATATTATATTATTAATTGATATTAAATTCCTAAAAATCTAAAGTTAGGCCAATAGACTTATATCATGATAGGTATATCATTAGTGGACCACTTAGGGATCGATTGGATGTATATGGTAAGTTTATTAACCATATAATATAAAAATACAAAGAGACATTGTAAAAGTGAAACTAATTAACTAAGAGTTAATAATTAAAGATAAGGTTAATATAATGACCCAAACCTGTCTAAATTCTATTGGTTGAGTTGTTTTCGACCCATAACCACATTAAAATTTAAATAATAAACTTTTGAACCATTAGAAACCGAATATGAATTTATTATAAATTAATATTTCTAGCTTTTCCAAAGGTGCCCCTCACCCCTCTTATAAAAGGGCACTTCTCCTTCTCATTTCTTCACACCTTCAAAGCCTTTTGGTTCGGCAAACCCCTAACCAAATACTCTCTCACCTTCCCTCAATACAACCTAGAGGCCTTATTTTGATCAGAAAGCCAACCTAAGGATCCCTTTTGATCAAATAAAAAGGAAGAACCCGAAGAAGAGGTAATGTTTTCACCACCCCTTTTCAAGTTCCTTTATTCTTCCATTTCTTCTTTATTTGTTATTACCATTATAAAATAATAAATCCAGTATCATATATATACTGAGATGTTATTATAAATACGGTACAACCATATTCAGTATTCTATCCATCCTTTGAATAACATGTCACCATACGTGCGTACGTACGGCTTACCGTCTCCACGTCGTGGTGTAATTGTTATTCAATATATTATTATTTGGATGGGTATAATAATGATGTGTAACTCATGTAAATAATAAATATAACATGATAATGATTCTGTATATATGATATAACATCCAATTATATATTATTTTAATATCAAAATAATGATATTGTCGCTCGTGCGTACGTACGGACTACCGTCTCCACGAACGCGATGAGATTCATTCTCCATCATATCCATTCAAGAATAATTATAATTTGATGATTTAAAAATAGTATCTAAGGACTTGATATAATTCTAGATATGAATAATATACATCCCATTAATAACGAATATGGCTCACATAACAAAGAATATAAAGTAAAATGAACATGTTAACACCCGAAATGATGATAATTCTAAGATATTATTAACAAATCAATGTTAAAAGATCATATATGATATCATATTAAAGTAAATTATTCTTTTATAATTCAATAACAATTATTTCACCATTATACATGAGGTAAACCTACCTTCGACCAAGGAAAAAGTACAAAGTAAGGGATTTTCTTATCTCACTTTCAATTCCATGAGATTTCCATTATTCGCCACTAATTTATTGAACGTGGTATATTGTGTACTGCCATTTGATATATATTACCACTATTCTCTTTATATTCATGTTATTATGTAAATCATTTGGTGGTTATTAACTTTTGGTCATATGATTCCATTGATTACAACGTGGTAAGGGGTTTCTTATGTCACTTTTAATTCAGTAAGATTTCCATTGTTCACCACTTATTTATTACATGTGGTGTGTGTACTTCCCATGATTTTATTCATTGTGTAATATACTTTAATTTATGGGTATTTACATCATCGTTGTATGATCCTTCTTTCATTGGTGCATGTTTCATAAGTTACCAAATCGATAAAGGAATTTGAAATTTCAATTTCCACTCATTTGGCTTTATGCATATTTCATTGATTATATTACCCCAAGATTATGTGTGGAATCACTTTTCATTTGATTATGTCATAATTTCCACTACCCTTCATATGGATATACTTTTGATACACATAATCACTCCATTGATAATTTCTCAAGTCATTGATATGAATTTGATAAGAGTAATTTTAACTCATTCTCCATTAGTTGATTTAAACATCCAATTCGTTGGTGTTGTTTTTACAAGAATATGTGTGAATGTACTTGATTGTTTTACACTAAATATCCAATCATATTTAGTGTATTTATATTTGTCACACATAATTATGTCGTTGATTTATCCTTAACCTAAGGATACGGCCTTTATGAGAGATTTCATCTCAATTTACATTTCATTGAGACTTCTTTGTTGTTATACACCAAATCACTTTTATGTGTTGTATATAATGTACTTTGACATAGTATATCATGAATTCCTTTCTTCTCATTATATTACAATGTTTTGATTACCTTAATTATTTGTATTCAAGTGTCTATCTTTTGTTTAGAAACTCTAACTAAAATACCATTTTTAAATGTTTTAAAGAGTTATTCTTCTAAATCTTTCTCATTAATGTCCATGTTTTAAAAATGATTTTAAGGATTTATTTATATGGACATTAAATATTTAAAATTAAAACTACTTTTAAAAAGTTTCAAAGTTGTATGGGACACTTTGATTCAAAAATATATTTTTAAATGGCTTCTTGACAAATAGTGTGACTTTTAAATGATTTCAAGAAAAGGGGGATATTTCTCTCAAATAGTTTTAATGATTATTTTCATCTATATCAACATCCTTCATTATTCTTGATTGAGGTTAATGTGATAAAATACAATCTTACATATTGTATCTAATGAGTTATGTTTGACTGTGGATGTGCTATTTTTATACCATTCATGGTTTGTGGTAAAAGTATTGACATTTTGTATGCAAGTTTTAATACGAATGTTTATGTTATGTTTAAACCTGTTCATATGAGGAATGCATTGGACTTAATAAGTGACAGGTGGAGCCCGCTATATCTCCTCGATGCATCAGTAGGTCTCATGAGACAAACTAGTGTCTTGGCACAAGGCCTTGGCAAAATCTTATTTGTAGTCTTGGCACGAGGCCTTGGCTATGTGGTTATGATAGTCTGGCATTATGCATTCCATCATTATGAAAGTGGTTATTGATATTGCATGGGATTGTTCGACTAGTAGAATATCCATGTGAGTAAGTAAATGGAATTATTTTATTTTATCTTTGCCATTTTATGATGAAGTTCAAGTTTAAAAGGCTTTTGTCATAGTTATAAACTGCCTTAAGTGTTTATGATTATCTATGAATGCTTCTGCTATATTGTTATCCTTACTGAGCATCTGAGCTCACCCCTTTCAATGTTTTATTTTTCCCAGGATTATGAAGAAGTAATTTATGAATGACCTGCAGGGATAGTATGAGGGGATATGATGACAAGATGTTTTTTTATGATGTAATGTAAAACTTTATGGATGTATCTAGTTATTAAAAGGCTACTAAACTAATCTGTCTTTCGAGACTTGATCTTTCTTGTGATCATGACAATGTTATGTAATAATGCACCGAATCTGGGTAACTAGGGTCGGGGCATTACAGTAACTCTTATATATTTTCATCCTGATGGAAAATTAAATCAATAGAGGTATTTAATTAAGAATATTTTGGAGTAGAATAAGATTTATACAGTGTATAGGAAGGTATTTAAATATATTTTTCTTGAAAATTATTTTCCCTAACGTTATTAAATTTAAAATATGAAGTAAATTCATACAGTTAATCAAAAGGGAGAGGAGTCAGTTGTTTCTTATGAATTTTTTTACATGATTGGAAAGGTATGAACCAAATCTTATTCAGTCCCATGGAATGAAATTTGATAGATTTTATTCTAACATAAAACCATGATTATGAAGGTTAGTGGTTACTCATTTATTTGAGAGTTGTAAATGAAATGTTTTATGTGATGAAAGTGTTTTGATAGAGTTATTTTACTCTTATATATCTCCTAAAATAAAGGATAATAAGTGGTCATTTTGGAAAGCTATGGGGAAAACAACATGGAAATCTATATGTATACATCTCATGTTTTTAAAAATATGGTAAAAAAATTGGGGAGTTCATTAATAAATAAATAAAATTTTATAAATTAGGTAAATTTTGAAATATGGATCATTATTACAATGAAATGGGTAATAATCTAACAAAAATTGGTAAATCCTGAGGTTACATAGGCAAAAAATGTTTTAATTTAAATGATATGGGTTATTATGTAAATATGTGTTCGGTGTTAATTACTTAAGAAGTAAATTATCAAGATCGAAAGAAAAAGGGTGAAAAAAGATCATTTATAGCTATTGTGGTATATATTGGTATATCAAATCAAGTGGTGATAAGAATATTATTTTATTCTTAAAATTTTGATAATTTCTTCTTTCATTATGAATCTACACATTTTTTATGATTTTGGTTTCATGCCTGAATTTGGTTTTGTCAATGTGGACAAACATTAAAATGGTAGGTGGTCAGTGATGATTTTAGAGAAATATATTGGAATTAAATTGGTTAAGAGGAATATAGTTTGATATTTTTCCAAAAAAAATTAGGTGGAATTGTTTCCTACTCATGGACTCCCTTATAGATTTTAGGCATAAATATGGATCTATACTGATTTCTAATAAAAAACAACTACCACTATTCAAGTGATTATATATGAAATTGTTTTTTGATGTAAACAACTATATGTATGATGGGTTCTTCTTCTTTCTCTTGATAATTTGATTATATTACCCTTTAAATCCATATAACTATTAGATCAAGAATTTATCATCAACCAAGGAGGTGGTAGATATTTATGGTGGTGCTATCAAACCCCTCAAAAAGGATTCCTACACACCTCTCTCAAGGGAATAGAAAATAACATATTTTGGTGTCACTTTACTATACACATCCAAAATTTTGGGGTCATGTTTCTAGGACCAAGATGGTTTCTTTTCAAGTTATACAATTTCGACAAATTCCAAGAATTTAAATGTCATCAAAAATAGAGTTCTAGGTGAATAGTTCTTAGTGATATTTGTTTTTGGATTTTTCAAAATAACCCTCGTTATTATTTACCGAAAAAATAATATATACTAATGAGGATAGATTTATTTTACATTTAATATTTCCCTATAAAATATGTCATTAGTTTATGTCATGGGGCATGGCCCACCAATCTGGATATGATCTTACAAGGAATATGGCCTAATAAGAAATATTTACATGGTATATATACCCAATGGAAGAACATATGATCATATGGGTAATTTATCCTTGTGAGGGAGGACATAATTAATTTTATTAGAAATATGGACTTATAAAGACAGGTTCACATGGAATATAAAACTAATGAAGATATGGTTTGAGATAAATTGTGTTTAAATATCAAATATATGACCTATTTATCTTGGTCAAGAGGAATTAAAGATCACATATTTTTTCATATATATTTTATTATAACATGACTGGACTATACCTTGAAATTTAACATAATACAATAAGGTAAATTTCAGGAAATTTTATGCCATGTGATTGGGGCATTATCGTATAGTTTAACATCACGTGATAAGGGAATATATTTCTTAAAAGTGGTGAAAAGGGTTGAATGGGTATTGTTTGTTGGGAATCAATTTTTTAAACAATATTTTTATGACTAGGAAGATAAAATATGGTTGGGGATTAAAAGTAAGGCAAAGTCACTTGTGTGTTTCTTGGGAGAAGAAATGATATGAAGTGGGGAATATGCATATTATTTACTTCTCTTTCTTGGGAGTATGGAATATTAAATGGACCAAGGGTATTTAACCATAAATGAGTACATTATTAAGTCTTATAAATATAAAGAGGCTTATGGTTCTATTAGGGAAGTGGTAGAACATGAGTGGGGAATATGCCAGAATGTGTTCAACACTTGTGCATCCACTTCATGTTATTTTATGGTATAATTGAAGTACAAGGGAACTCATATGCAATATTTACCCCTGATGAACTGGTATGTGCCTACACAAGTCCTTCCTCAGTATTAATGTCCCAAT
This sequence comes from Viscum album, assembly GCA_963277665.1. Taxonomy (NCBI): domain Eukaryota; kingdom Viridiplantae; phylum Streptophyta; class Magnoliopsida; order Santalales; family Viscaceae; genus Viscum; species Viscum album. Next base: position 1,969,908,915 of record OY728125.1, on the reverse strand, counting down.
ATCATTGATATCTTCTTATAATATAAACATTAATGGGAACATAAAAGTTCTTTAAACCATGTGAGGATATAAAAACACTTCTCTTTTTTACACACTTAAACAAGATTTATTACATAAATTTTCACTTAATAAAACTATGAGGATTAATAGTTATAGTGTCTTGAGAAATTAGGAACATTATATAACAACTTAGAACATAAAATACAACATTTTTTATTGAAATCTCATTTTATATGACCACGACATTCCTTCGTACTTTTCATTACATGGGATAACCTGAGGACATGTATAAGAAAAGGGTGCACTATAAAGCCTAGTAAGAGAGTAAAGAAAGGAATAGAATTAATAATACAATAAATGTTAGGAAATAGTCATATCAATGGAGCAAAAGATAAACATGAACATAAATACATGATATAACATGATTATCCTAACATGGAGATGTGGAAACAACATTTAACATTATATTAACACGATCCAAGGATCACTGCACATAAAGCATGAGTGAACCCTCATTGAACTTGAATAGGAATGAGTAAAACCACATTTCAATTGATTTATCATGATAATATTCCTTAACCAATGCATTGGAGCACTATCAGGGCACACCCTTCTTAATCATTTTATTTCATGCATAAGTGTGCCACATAGATCATAAAACATGAATTAAATAAAAATTATAATTTATTCCATGAATAAGAGATGTGGAATATATAAATTTAATTCCACAATAAACAGTTACATGTTCATAAAATTGAATACCCTAGATAGAGAAAAGTGTATGGTATTCATTTTCACGGTGATTTTGGTATGGGATTTTTTGGTGTAACTTCTCTAGCATAACAATGTCAAATAGAAATCGTAAAATGGTTTGATGAGATATAAATGGGTATCTCACCATTTATACATAAAATTAATAGTAAGGGGTCTTCGAACATAATATCTCAACATATGTAATGGAATTTACATGCATAATATAAAATAATTGCTTGAATGTAAATGAGGAGAGAGAAATCCCTTACGGAATTTCAGCATGGTAATGAGTGTAAATGGGAGAAATTAATGAAAGAGAAAGGGATATATCATTATTAAAACATAATTAGGTATGTATAGGGGATGTGTGAAATCATACCAAAATTTATTTAATTGAAAATAAAAGGTAATAACAATATAAGGAAACTTGGACATAAATAAGGAAGGAAGGAAAGTGGGGATCCCTTACTTGGAAGTGTGATCCCAAAGGATTGAGAGAGAATTAAGAGAGGCTTCTTGGGATATTGGGGCACCTTGTGAGGATTTTATAGAGATTAAGTTATAGTTTGGTCGATCTAAAAATAGTTTTAGTGAAGAGGTATGGGATATTGAGTGGGTTTATATAGGAAAGAAGAGGGAATTCTTTATTATTTAGGTTTTCGACACTACACATTAAACTAATCAAAACCACAAACCATCACATGGTTATTTCCCATGGGTTTTGAAAAAAATCATTGGAAAAAATTATTTTATATGTTCAATGGACAAACATATTAAAATATTAGCCTTTTAAATGTGGAGGTGAGTCACACTCTCAAGGAAAACATTTTAAAAAGTTATAATATTTTATAAGTCTTCGAGGGTCCACTAAGGCACGATAAAATTAATCTAAAAAATCAAAAATCACATTATTTTAAAGGTAAAATATATATTGGACGAATATATGTTTTATTTAATTTTATTGCATCACTATTATGTCGATATGATGTCATAAAACACATTATATATTTAAACGATATTTAATTTTTACCCAAAAATTTGACTTTCTCAAAAAATTATGAAAAAATCACCGTTTGATAATTTTGAGGTCCTAATTCCAAAAATAATATTCATTTTATATAAATAATTTTCTATGTATGTGAATTTATACTTTTAAAATAAAAACCTACATTTATCGAAAATTCATGAGTTTTGATAAAAATAACTTTCAAACATTAATAAAAATTACCATTGCATTCGTAAAAATTATACGATAATTTATATTTAATAAAAATTAATTTAGTAATTATATTTTACTAAAATATTATTTCATTCAAAAATCCATTAATTAATCAAAATATATATCTTAATTAAATTTTAATATTAACTAAAAATACAATTTTTGATATAAAAACCATTTAAAAAGTAACAATAATAAAATGAATGTATATTATTTATATAAATATAATGAACATAATCATAGTTCTAGGTTCATGTTACATAACTCCTTATAATATCCACAGAATACCTAAGGGTGAGGTGTGTGATAGTGATAGACTCTTGGGGTGGCTCGGATAATATCGCTCGGGTGGTAATCTCTATTAAGTTCAACTTCTACCATAGGCAATTCTGTTCATTCTTAATGTGTTAAAGCTCATCTTGGGCTTGGTATAGAGTGAAGCCCAATGACGCTACCTCCTTTCCAAGCTCTGAAAAATGGGCTTCGTATGGATCAATTATACTGGATGAGGCCATCACTTCCTTTTTCTGAGTAAACTGGATTTTTAAAGCCCTATAGTTATACTAATCATGTGATCACTATTCAACATCTATATTAGAAATAGTAATAATTATTAATAGTATTTTAAAATCCACAAACATAAAACCAAGGAAGTGCATATGTTTTATATAACCTTTTTACTTAATAACACATTTAATTAGATCAAGAGTAATTTTCATTAATAAATGTTTGTGTCGTTACAATCTTCTCCCCTTAAGAATTTTTTTCCTAGAAATTTCCTTTTCCTACACTAAAACAGATGAGGGAAACTCTGCTTCATCACTTACTCTGATTTCTAAGTTACTTGTTCAAACTTGTGGCTTTTCCACAACACTTTGATGAGGGTAATTATCTTATTTTGTAGAACTTTTTCTTTATGATCTATGATATTCACCGGCCTCTCTTTATAAGAGAGGTCATTCTACAATGGTACCACATATAGATTGAGTACATGCGATGAAAGTGATAGTTGATAGGCCACTAATCCAATGAGATCAAGGATCTCAAAAGGGTTTATCTTCTTTGGACCAAGCTTTCCCTTCTTCACAAATCTCATAAGTCTATTCGACATCGATATGCGGAGGAATACCATGTATCCAACATCAAACTCTTGGTCTCATAGAATATTTTCAACATAGCTCTTTTGTCAACTCTGAGAAGATTTAATGTGTTGCTGTATGGTCTTAACATTCTCCACCATTTCTTCAACCATTTTTGGACCTAGGATTGATGATGTTAACTTCTTCATTATTCCCATGTCTATCTTCATCAAATCTAATAATATTGGATCCTTTTCAATTCTAATTAATGATATAATCCTTGGGTCCTTTCTAATTAGAGCATCATCCACCTTGTTCTCTTTCCAATTGGTGGTAACAGATTGAGAAGTCCTAGTCTTTGATCAGCTCTAACCATCTTCTTTGGTGCATATTCAACTCTTTCTATGTGAATATATACTTGAGGCTTTTGTGATCTATATATATTTCACACTTCTCACCAAAGAGTTAATTTCGCCAAATTTTCAATGCGAAGATTACTACAGCCAACTTCAGATCATGTGTTGGATAGTTTTTCTAATGAACTTTCAATTGCCTAGAATCATAGGCAATGACATTGTCATTTTTCATCAACACATAGCCTAGGACCCTCTTCAAAGCATCACAAAATACCACAAAAGTTCTCCACTTGTGGGTAATGTTAGCACAGGCGTAGTGATAAGAATACATTTCATCTCCTTGAAGCTATGTTCACATTCATCCCTCCAAGAAAAACATGACTCCCATATGAGTTATCTTGGTAAGAGGGTTTGAAAATCATGACAAATTTCTCACAAATCGGGGATAATATCCATCTAACCCAAGGAATCTATGGATATCCTTCCCAGATTTTGGCCTCGCCCATCCCTCAATTTTATTTTTCTTGGAGGGATCTATAGATATCTCATTGCTTGTGATGATATGACCCAAGAATGATACTTCCTTCAACCAGAACTCACACTTGATGTACTTTTCATAGATATTCTCCTTTCTCAAGGTCTCTAGTATAGTTTTTAGATGATCCTCATGATCCTCCATTGTTTTGGAGTATATTAGAATATCCTCTATAAATACTACCACAAATTTGTCCAGGTAATATCTAAAGACTCTATTCGTCATGTCCATAAAGATTTTTGGAGCATTAGGGAGTCTGAAAGGAAATACTTTGAATTTAGTTCCTATACCTTTTATGAAAAGCAGTCTTGGGTATAACCTCCTTCTTCACCCTTACTTGGTAATATCCCGACCGCATATCCACCTTGGGGAAGTATTGTCACTACTAGGAATTGATGATATAGAAACACTTATATAGACACCGTTTAAAAAAACCGTGGCTATAGGTTAAGGTAACTCCACGGGTCATAAAATACCTGTGGCTTTACCCTTGTTCTTCCTATACGTTCGCAATCCCCACCGCCTTCCTCCCATGCGCTCGCGATCCCCACCCCATTTCTTCCCTACTCCCCGCTCGCGATCCCCACCTCCCTCCCTTTCTGCCCAACTCCATTCGACTCTCCTTGCCTAGCGCTGTTACCCAAAACTTCTATAATTCTACTCTGACGAAGTGTCCTCCCACCTTGGGATGATTCTCCTTCGATGATGTGATCACCCACATCCCTGTAAGCGTTCCTCTTCCTCTTTCAATGCTTTGCCGCATCCATCACACCTCCCCACCGACGTGGGTCCGATGCGGCCTCCCCACCTCCCTGCTGATGCAGTTCTGACATTGTGGTGTGAGTTTGGCTGAACCCTAAGGTACTCATATGGTCCGATTTTTGTGGGTTCTCCTTACAAGCTAGGCTTTCTTCCATACTGCGGGCTTCCTTGGACCAGATTGAGGCCGGATTAGGTCTCACATGGACCCGATTGTAGTATGATTGAACTCAGCTCAAATGATAGTTCTTTCATCAATTTCTAATTAATGAAACATATATTTATGATTCAACTCATATGAATCAAATACTCACTATTAAATATTGACACCAAATACAATATCATTATCAAATGGTTCGAACACTAGGCTGGGAGTTTACACTTGGGAACACACCTTTTTTGACCATTCATCCCTGTTTGGTTTCACCACTATGAGAAAATCAAATTTTTTTATCACTTTCACTTCATAAGGAATTGTTTGAATAAGTTTTTCTATACATGGTGTTTTCTTTGTTTTTTTGGATTATCTTGCGTGTGTTAATGACTCTTGGAACCAGGTTTAAGTACATATTCATGTTTATATAGATATATCCCCTCTTATTGTATATATATCTGTATGACCAGGTACCTATGGTGAAACCCAACATTACTTGGATTTGGTATTCTATTTACCCCAAGGGTCTTGCTGAATTTTTAGTATATAATACCCTTTATTATATTTCCTTCCCATGGGAGAAACCACCTCCCACATTAGTGTCTTCTAACCCTTGAAATTTATACCAACCTCGGGAAATTAGGATGTGTGCCTAAGATGTTGTCGAGACCTGACCCAGTGATGCTTGGGTGATTGGGTCGTAGTTGTTAAAAAATAGTATCAAAGCCCACACTTTTGGGCTCTTGGTTTTGTAACTCAAGATTATCTAAGAGGAAAATGAAATTTAACATTAATTTATTATAGAGTATGCCACCGATATGGCCACTACTTGCCGATAAGGACAAATTAGATGAACATGCTCTACCCAGTCCATCTGTAGTGGACCCTTACATTTTTACATGTTTTACATGATTTCCCTATGCCTTCAAAGTGGACTAGTAGAAAATTTAAACCTACCCAGTAGTATAAAATGAAATTTCCTCCACTTTAGAGATGATAATATCCTCATTTTGAGAAAAAGTATGGTCACTATACCCAAGGGACTCATACATAATTTATTCATCTCAAAAGGTGTGGGGGGGGGGGGCTGGGTGGGGGGGGGACTGGTGCGGGGGTTAGGAAGGACTGGTGCAGGGCGGCTGTGGGGGGGGGGTACTGGTGCAAAGGGGGTGTGTGTTGGGGGGGGGGAGGGGGGATAGAATAAAAGAAGGAAAATTCTCTACTTTATAAAATTGATAAACCTATATAAACTAAGAATAAAGGTGAAGTCCAGAAAAAGAAGGATAAGAAGGATATAGGCATGAAGGGTTTTAGGTATTTTATACATTCAAGTAATGGATTTTATAGGTTAGGAACAATGTCTAATCCATATTTCTCACTTTTAAGTGATGATGGAGGTTTACTTTATTCTCATATTTTGGTGATTTTTGATTTTTGAATAGGCAATTGAAGGTAATGTTTAAAAAATAAAGAGATTTAATAATGATCATGTTATTTAGTATTGGTATGTGAATATCAATTTGAATATTATTTGATCATTGTTGGTTATGGATTCATGTATCATTTAACATGTACAGTTGACACACTTATCACATATATGTAAGAATTTGTTATATCTCATTTATTTTCCGACTATTTTATTATAGGTGGTTTCTTATGATAAGACCGGTTCTATCCACCACCATCAAAGACAATGAGTTCAAGATTTGGGTAAGGTTTATTCCGTTTTTATTCTTTGGCCCAATTTTAATTAGGGCTTTTTTGATTTTCGGGTTCCTTGTATTTTTGTTGTGTGTTTTGGATTTCATTGAGGTGGATTCGAGTTGCCGTTGACGAAGGCTTACATGTTTATGCATAGGTAGGCATATGGATATATAAGTTCCCCCTTTATATATATTCACTCATGGCAGTATGATTATATATATTGGGGCTAGGTGTGCTTATATATAGATATGAAAAATGCATACTCGTGTAAGTGTAAAGGGGTATATTCAAGTATAAACATATATCTAAGGACCCCCTTGTGCATATTTGGCCTTGAAAATATGTACATAGGGGCTAGGTGTCCATATATATATATATATATGTTAAGTTTCATATGCATGAAAGCGGAAAAAAAGGAAGATTCGAGTTGTCATCATCAAAAGAAAACATGCCTTGAGGTTGAGGTTGGGTTCCTCTCCTAGCCTATTTAATTCAAGAATGTTTTAAATTGCATTTATTTGACTTATTAATTTTTTATGTTTATATGAAATTTCAATTCTTGAATGAGTTTTAGTTAAGATAATTTTTTCATTTGATAAATAATTCATGGTTTTGTAATAAAACCCCTCCAACGGAGGTGCGCTGTCTGCGAAAACTCATAGTGGTATACCTTTCTTAACATTATTGCATTGATGTTTTCCTTATACTTGATATAGTTGTTAGTCATAAAGCACACATTGTACTTGACCCTTTTTATAGCCACGAGCAGATCATTCCATGTGGGAATAGATTCTTCGTTTTTTGTCCTCCATCGAGGATTTCTTCTCCACTCACCCACTCCCCAATCTCTCCCTCGAAACCGTTCTCCTTCGATCGTCTCCCGAGTTATTTCCCCCTCATCCGATCCTCGCCAGATTCTCCTTCACCCTCATCGGCTTCTCCATTCACAGATCATCCATTCGCAATATCTCCATTCGTGGTTCCTCCACCCCTCACGTGTTCCTCTCCTCCCACATACCCTTCTTCGGGTGTACCTCCTCTGTCCGGTGCATCAACCGATGCTTCCACTCTCCAAGATTGAGCTCCCTATCCTCTGCCCGACTGAACTTCCCTTCCCTACCTGCTACTCTTGTGAAGGACTCGATCGGATCCCTAATCTCATGACATTGTCTCACGCAATGGAACCCTACCCGCTCCGTCGCTCCCTGCTCTCACGGATGAACCCTTCTTTCCAAGGGAATGAACCTTCTGGCTCCCTCCTATCGTGATTCACCCCTTCCGGTAGGTAATCAAAATTCTTACATCTCTTCGAATGATATGAATCCTCATCTTCCATTCATTTATTTCTGACCAAATTAAACATATGTTGAGATATTCGTTGTAAATTGTCTGTTGTCTTTCATGTTGTAATTTTTACTTTCATGATCATTGATATCTACTAGCCTGTTTTCATGTTTCGACTAGCCTATTTCCAAGAGTTATTTTGATAATATTTTCATTAGGGATATTTTCATAGAGAATACACTTGTGTTTTTTACATTTTAAAAGATATAATTATTTATTCTTGTAATTATTTTTTTTCCAATTATTGAGATCAAATAGATATGGTATAGAACCTGATTTTTATGATAATTCATGATGAAGGGCTACTGCTGATCCATTGAGTAATAGATTACATGGTTAGTAAAAAAAATTTCTTTTCTTAGATCTGTGAAGGGATTTTTTTTCTTGGAGAATAGAGCGTACAAGGACTGGTTGTTGATACATAACAATGGGTTTTCAATCGAGGAACATCTTGGGGATAGAATTGAGATACTTTGGCTTAGGTTTCAAAGCACATGTCAAATAGTTATAATAGTTAAGGGATTCATTGTTCTATTTTTTGTTAATTGATATTCTTTAGGGATATTTGAGTTGTTACTCAATACATTATTTTTTATATATCATTGTATTTATAATTTCTATTGTTGACATTCTATTGGATGAACTATTTTTTAAGTGCTAATAGTTTTATTTACCATAGATTTATATTGTACTCTATTATTCTGTGATTTGATTGGAAGATTATATCATCTTGTCAACATCAACAAGACTAGGATGACTGTTTTTTTTTTGGTTTTTACTTTACAATTCTCACCCTAATATAGTTTCATATCATATCACATCACATCTAAAACCAATAAAATAATATTTTTTGTAAACTAAAATGGCAATTGGTTTTTTCATCTAAGAGATTAAATAAATACATAGCACATCTGTACAAGAATAATAGAAAGGGTATCATTCTAATATCATTCTAACTCAAGAATTGAAGAGGAAACTGTTGAACCACAATGTAAAATTATCTAATGAATAAAAATTGTCAAATTAGGAAATCTGGGAAAATTTGGCAATATTGACAGCTAGACTTTCTTGAGTTCTAGCGTGTTATCTAATGATTTCTTTTTATCCCTCATTATTTTAATGTTCTCGACATTAAAATATTTTTATCAAGCTCATAGCCTCGTAAACCACCTTAACACTACACATCCTCAACATCCCCTCCATGGAAGTCTTAACTAGGCACTCTTACTATCATGTGAAAAGAACTCATCCCTACTAACTAAATGAAAAAAACCCATTTTCTGCTAGCTGAGGCATTGTGTTTGATATACTTGGATAAAATTTTTCCTTAATTCACACTTCATTTACTTCTACAAAAAATTACAGAAACTTCTCCTACTATCAATGATAAAAATTCCACGTATCACTAAATAATAAACATGTCAGATTCTTTCATCCATAGACAACTTCATTAAGCACATAACCAATTCCAAGATTATTCATCCAACCAGATCTCAATCGTGACTTACCTTGCCCAAAACATTCTCCAGGGAACTCAAGAAATATCTATAATCATTAAACAACTTCACTCACTAACTCAAGATCAAAATATTTTCATCAAAATTAACTTTTCAATTATAAATTAGGGATTTTTTTATTTTCAAATAATTTTTTGTACCCTTCCATAGTGCCATTGGAACATGGGTTACCATGATTAATGTGACATATCTCACTTACACAAGTAATCTTAATCATCCAAAACCTTATTTCCGACCTATGCCAGCATCATACATGAATTCAAGCTTCTCCACATTTCAATATCCATTATTTCAAAAGAAAAAACACCAAAAAAACCCACTTTATAAATATCCATCAACCATTTTAACTCACAACCAATCATATTTTTTTGGTGAATACATCTCAGATAGAAACATTTGAATTGATATACCACTACCTTGATTCGACACCACTCTACTCATCCTCATCAAAACATAGGAATTTCATTTGTTAAATATTCTATATTTATGAAACCAAAATAATAAGGAAATTGGAGGCTCCAATATTTCATTTTTATTCAAGCAGAATAGGGAACACTATCTATTGAATAAAAAACATTGTCTTTAATAGCCTCATAATGGAATGATTCTTGCCTTCAATTCCATATCCATGGAAATTTACTTAAAAATGTTCTTTGGAAATCTCTTCAATCCTATCACTTTATTCATTCATCATTGTTCCCATTTTATTTATGCTGAAATTCAAGGTATCTTCTCTATTCCATTTCTTGTTCTCCAAGTCATAATCTTGGATCATCACATTTAAAATTCTTGCATGAAATCCCATTGTTCCACAATCTATTATAAGTCTGGGATATCTTCGTTTAAATGGGATGAACACATCCTTGATTGGAACTTGATGTTTTTTCCACCTGTTCATAATACATTATTTTTATCTCCATAATAATCTAAAAAACCACTTCCTTTCTAAAAACCAATGTTATAATCACATGAATTTAAATGGGTTTTAATATATATTTTGGTGAAAAATATTTCTACACTAGTGTTATATTGACAAAGACAAATCCATTAATAACTAGTAACTACATTGATCTATATGCAATTATTATCAATATAACTACATATTTGTATTTATTTTCCAGTATACATATTTAGGTATGCACTTATCTCCAGTATGCATTACCAGTTTTCACTCACATCGAAAATAAGTGTGACATAGCTACTGTATGCATTGATTTTTCACTATAGAGTACTAGTATGCACTTATATAGAGAATAAGAACATTAATAGTAGTGCCTTCCTGTTTGAACTTGTTTTCCAAGAATTTATATTAGATAAAATATAATATATGTGTAAGTGAATTTATAGTAGACAATTATTTTAAAGCTTACATAGAAATAGAAGAGAAAAAAATATAGAGGAGAGAGAGTTTTGAGAGAAATAATATATATATATATAATTATATGTATTTATTATGATTTACTATTAGTATATTATTTCCATACTTATGATATATTGTTTGTATATTAAATAAATCACCAGATGTACATCTAGAGAAGAAATCAAATCAATTAGGATAAAATACTCTTCATATTACATTCATAGTTATGTTAATATACCAACACTACATCATAATTAAATCAAATAGTACATCTTGAATTGAATCAATTTCAATTCAATAATATTATCAATTTGAAAATGTTAACATATTTTAAGGGAATCTGTTAGAATGTATTAATACTTGAGTTTGTATGTTAACAAATTATTATGTATAATTGAGGAAATAATAAAAATACATTGTGATTAATATAAAATGATATATTTTAAACTGTTTTTATAACATCAATTATACATAAAATGTAATAATCAGATGTATTTATAATAACCAAGGAAGTGTTCTTTCTTCAATTAGAGGAGTTGATTAGAGTTTCTTTAGAAAAATCCAACTTAAAATCATGTTTGTTAACAAAACGATTGTAAACTACAATTTAAATTTTAATCATAAGATATCCAACTCAATTATGTTGGTATATTTGTTGTAACACCCCAAGCTTTCACGATACACTTCTCTTTCTCTAATGGAATAGCTTGCATTGTACGCAAGTTCGAGTTCTAACACACCGCGACTAATCAAAGTAGTCGTTATGAATAGTAATACCCACTTTTTAAAATTATAGAAATTTTATATTTCAAAATGGACTTCATTTTTGTATTCTTAATATCGAAATTATCCTAAGTTGAATTTTTTGTAATTTTCTGAGAACTTCCATTTTTTTATGAATAGTGAAAAATACTTAAAACAACTTTTTTAATCAAAATAATTTATAGTGATAAATTATACTATTTAGTGGTTTTAAAGTATAATTAGAATATATTTTTACCATTTTATCCAATGGTTGTCAATATAATTAATTTCACTTTGAAATTGGAGATAAACAATTGTCAATCTTTTGATATATATTGTTTCTTAAAAACACGATATTTGTTGTGACAACGGGAATTAATTATAAAATTAATTAATGCAACTTATATGTTTGGAATTTTTTAAAATAGACATCACTTTTGAATTCGGAATATCAATTTTTTCTTAGGGTGATATTTTGGCATTGTTCTGAAAAACATCAATTTATGATGAATAGTGAAACCACTAAGTGGTAGTTAAAAAATTGATTTTTCATTTAAATGAAACATTACCACTTCTGTGATTTTATTTTCAAAAATCCAACATACATGGTTGTCATTAGGAAGTAAAATGTGGTTCAATGGGATTAAAATAATTTTTTGGTGACTAGTAACTTTTAAGTTTAATTAATCGCGATGAATGGTAATTAGTGAAATTTAAGGTAAAAATGGTATTATAAAAATATGAAATGACATTTACACTTTTCCTACCTCTATTCGATGAGTCATGGACGACCAATACAATCCATGGGTCAACTTGGGGACCACATGGAGCAACTTTGGTAGGAAAATGACATAAATAGCTTTTATTTAAAGTTAAAATAAAAATGTCACAAACATAAAATGTTTTACTAAAACAATTTTTAAATGGGGTTATACAAGTCATATGTTTGACTATAAATATTCATTAGAAAGTTAAAAAGATTTCCTATATCATGATGATTGTTTTATAATTTTTAGACATTAAATAAATTAAATTATATATGACACCATGATGATGCCGCAATTACCTCATTAATTAACGATTTAAATAAAATGAAAGGATAATGTAAAATATAAGGCTTAAACTTGTCAAAAACCTATTTTATGAAGATATTTAGAACCCTTATCACCTTATACTCTAATTATATAAGTGTGGGACCTTTACAATCCGAAAATCATTGTATAATAAATTAACATTTCATTACTTTCCAAGAGTTCCCCTCCTCTCCACTTATAAAAGGCCCCCACCACTACCACTTTATTCACACCTTCAAGCCATTTGGATTGGCCAAAACCTGCCCAAATACTCTCCCAGATTCCCTCTCTTACTCATAGAATCCTCACTTTGGCCCAACTCTTCCCAAGGAAGCCTTTGGCTCAAATCAAAAAAAGAGTTACCCGATTTTAAGGTAATGTCTTCTCTTATGTTATTTTGTTTTATTTTGCTTCTCCAACCCCCTAAACTCTTTTTATCCATTTATTTTGTAACAAAACAAGTATACTATATATAATAAGATGTCGTTATAAGAAGTATTCGAGCTACACTTACACACACCTACATCTAATGGTTAAAGAACATACTGTTTCTGTGGATGTCGAATTTCTGCCTCACGAAACGATGATTGTTCAACACTCATATAACACCTTAGAAGGTGTCCATTAAGATGTCACTATATTTATATATGATATATAATATGTTTATGTTTTACTTAAGATTCTGTATTTTCCATTTATGGCATACCTTTGTGGTTTCCATTATGGGTAAACGCGATATTTTCATTTTAGGAAGTGCGGACTACCGCCCCCTCAAAGTGATTTGAATCGTTAATTACATATGTGGGATGTATAAAGGATGGAGTAAATGGTATTATAAATTATATTATACTGGAATTATATTATACCATTATATAATTATAACTTCATTCCACTAAATATGAAATAGAAATGAAAGTAGCGTTCATGCGTACGTACGGCTTACAGTCTCCATGAACGGTGCATTTCATTTCTTACCTCTAAACGTTATGGAATATTATAAATTATGTATATACTGGATATATATGAGATATATGATATCTATATCCTGAATATAATTCTGGATATAGTGGATATTTCACCACATGAACAACTTGTAATTATAAGAAGTTTATTTTTGACTCAAGTACCAAAGATCGACAAAACTACAGTTATTCACTTAAATAATTACATAATGTTCATAACATGGTAATAAGTGATATAAAAGGAATAAAAAACTTGAAAAAGGTTCTTAAGCAATTATAAATTAACTCTAGTTTATTATTCAGGAGGTTAAAGAACGGTCGAGTCAAGACAGGACGCAAGGTAAGGGAACCTCTTAACCCAATTTCTATTCTTTAGGTTAATCCCCTACGTTCAAATTATGTCATGATATTATTATGTCCTATCTTGTATTTGTACTTTATTTATGTGTACATATAGTGAATACACATAATAGATCTATTTTATTTAAAAAATTGATCTTTGTGAGGGACTTCGTCTCAATCTCCTTTCATTGAGGCATATTTAGTTTTATACACAACTTTCCTTTATACGGTGTATAAACCCCTTTGAATTTTACGTTTATTCAAAAGGAATCTTTTTATACGAAGTGTTTTACTAAACGAAAAAAAGGAATTTTTTTCTTGTTGTACGTATGTGGCGACAACGACTTCTCCGCCGCCATGGCCATTATTTGGGTTTCGGCTTCCTCTACAAGCCATAACTTTTTTTAAATGAAAAATAAATAAAAAGTTTTAATTTTCAATTATTTTGGTATTGAAAATGGTTTTGAAAGTGTTTTTATTATATCAATGTGTTGTATTTATATCTTGTGATTGAAATGTGGAAATGTTATGTTTCCTTTATGCATGTTTTATGTGATATGATTATGTTATGGTTTATGATATGTTTAAACCTATTCATATGAGGAATGCATTGGACTTAATAAGTGACGGGTGGAGCCCGCTATAGCTCCTCGATGCATCGACAGGTCTCATGAGACAAACTAGTGTCTTGGAACGAGGCCTTGACAAAATCTTATTGTAGACTTGGAACGAGGCCTTGGCTACGTGGTTATGATAGTCTGGAATTATGCATTCCATCATTATGAAAATGGTTATTGATATTGCATGTGATTATTCGACCAGTAGAATATCCATGTGAAGAAGTAAATGGCATTATCTCATTTTACTTTTTCCATATTATGTTGATGTTAAAGTTTAAAAGGCTTTTGTTTTAGTTATACATTGCCTTAAATGTTTATGTTTATTTATGAAAGCTTCCACAATATTGTTATCCTTACTGAGCATCTGAGCTCACCCCTTTCAATGTTTTAATTTTTCCAGGATGTGATGAAGTATTATAGGAATGACCTACAGGGATAGTCTGAAGGGGATATGAGTGTGGAAAATAGAGACTATGTTATTGTAGTTTTTCACTTTGTGATGTAATGTAACATTTATGAATGTATCTAGTGTTTCCAAGGCTACTAAACTAATTGGTCTTTCGTGACTTGATCTTTTGTGATCATGCCAATGTTACGAAGTAATGTACTGACTCTGGGTAACTGGGGTCGGGGTGTTACAGTTGGTATCAGAGGCAGTTTAGTAATAACCTTGGAAGCTAGATTTAGATAAACTTTAATAAGATCACATAGCCCAAAGAGAGACTTTGAGGATTAGTATAGAAGAACTTCCTAGAATTTTGGTATTATAGAGATTTTGTGAGTTTTCCGAGCAATACATCCCTGTATGGATACGAGCAGGTAGAGGTGGCTCTGGCACAGATGTACCTCAGGGTAAAACCCGAAAACACCGCTTTGAGCTAGACTCGAACGGGAACTGATGCACGACAACGGGCCTTTCTGTACTCTTGGTTACGACACTCCCGGGGGGATATTCTTAGGATAATTCTCATTTTTTTTACAAACCACTATGAAGTGTTATGAGTATATACTTTCTCAAAGAAAACTTATTTTATGATTATGGATTATATCCATAAATAGTTCAATTAGTTTTAAGTGTTTTACAGGTATGGAATTATGTATTTTGATTCATAAACTAATCTAGTTTATGCCATTATTTAGAAATGGTGCCTAGTGGAAGGAATGGAAACCGTATCAACACACGCAATCCGTGTAGGGATTTCCCTCCTGCTCAAGATAATTATTGTGGATCTGGAGATACAACTGGTGATGATCAACTTATTACCATACTGGGACAACTCACTCAGGTTATGAATAATAACCTTACTCATATGGAGCACCCTGATCTGTAACGTGGAGGATCAATGTTAGACCGCTTCATGAGGTAACAACTGCCAACATTTAATTGGGGTACAAATCCATTAGTAGCTGAGAAATGGATAAAATCCTTAGAGAAAATATTCCACGCCTTGGGGTGTATCAAAAGGGAGAAAGTTGTCATGGTAGTTTACCGCCTCACTGGAGATGTCGATCAATGGTGGTCGTTGATTCAAAACACAAAGGAAGATGATGAAGTACCAAATATGGAATGGAGGGAGTTTAAAGATCTTTTCCTAGAAAAATACTATACTCGCGACCATCGAGCAGATATAGAAAGATAATTTTTGAGTCTGAGACAAAAGGAGGATGAAAATGTCGCAAAGTATGAGGCCAATTTTACAAGGTTAGCGAGGCATGCTGCAGATTATATACGTAACCCAAGAAGTAAGATTGATCGTTTCTTTGATGGGTTAAAACCATTTCTTCGTCGAGCATTAGTCTCACAAACCTTCTCGTCGTACGAAGACATTTTCTCATGTGCTATCAAGATAGAAAAGGAATTCTCTAAATCTTATGACAATAAAGTAAAGAAAGAGAAGAATAGAACGGTGGAACAAGAGAAAGATAAAGGGAAAAAGGGAAAGAATGATTTTCCATTATGTGATAATTGTGGGAAGAATCACCCTAGTACTTGCCTAAAAGTAATGAGATTTTGTTATAAATATGGAGAAAAAGGTCACCAGGCACGTGATTGCAAGGGAAAGAAAGAGGCTATCAATGTTGAATGCTACAATTGTAGAGAAATGGTTCATTATGCAAATGAATGTCCTAAGCATCAGGAAAACTTACCTTAGAAAAGGCCAAGGGATCAAGGCCAGTCTTATGTTGTGACTACAGTTGAAGCAGAATAATTAATATATTGGTGCTTTTGGACTCATGGATTATATTCTGGTTATTATAATAATGTGATATATATATAATGATTGTACTGCAATACATGTTGATTTCATTAAGGTTTTAATATGATGAAGGTAATCATATTTGTGTATGTGACAATAAGATAAACTTTACCTTGTCTGAGGAATCTGATGATACAATTGATTTTGGAATTTAGATACATTTTAGAGAAAGTCTGGACAGAGGTAGTTTGGATAACTATAAAGGCTGGAATGGATTAAGTTGAACCTTGGATAATATTGTTTAAGGTTAAAACATTTCTGAAGATTACTTTTGGAATATTATAATACTATAGTTTTAGGAAAAGGACAACCTGCAGGGTGGGGCATAACCCGTCGTGTCGGACAAAGCTGCAGGAATCGAACCCACAACCATAGTGCGACATGCCTTTATTACCTACCACTAGCCTACATGAAGTCCCTAGTTATTACAAAATAGTTTTACTAATCTAAATGGTATGTGTTAATATTTGGAACCTTATACAATTAGGATAAATAGAATATTTTTGAGTTCTATTACCTTTTAGAGTGAAAGATGTGTTTGTGGTAAAAATTTATTAAAGAATGAAAGTCTACATGACAAGTAAGTATATTTCCTTACATTCTTAGTAAATCTCCTAAATAAATTCCTCAACTTTATAAAAGGTAACTTAAAACAAAAACGTTGTCGGTTCACTTTTCCAACTGGGTCTTCAATGATCGTTTAACCAATCACAAGTTTGTGATTTTATTATTGTTAACCTTCTACTAATCTAGTTTTCTACAACTCTCCATCAGACCTTGATGGTTTGTTTTTCTTCCATATCCATATTTTCATAGAATCCTAGTATGGGCTATCTCGGGTGACCTTTGTACTTCTCTTTCTTTTTGTTAATGTTATATTCCTATTAACTCTATTTCTGATGTGGGTTTTCCACAAAGGTATTTTCTATTTTAAACCTTTTATTTTCGAAGAACATTTTCAAATTGCGAAGATGCAATTTATTGAAGGAGGGGAGAATGTAACACCCCAAGCTTTCACGATACGCTTCTCTTTCAATAATTCAATAGCTTGCATTGTACGCAAGTTCGAGTTCTAACACACCGCGAATAATCAAAGTAGTCGTTACGAATAGTAATACCAACTTTTTAAAATTATAGAAATTTCATATTTCAAAATGGACTTCATTTTTGTATTCGTAATATCGAAATTATCCTAGGTTGAATTTTTTGTAATTTTCTGAGAACTTCCATTTTTTCATGAATAGTGAAAAATACTTAAAACAACTTTTTTAATAAAAATAATTTATAGTGATAAATTATACTATTTAGTGGTTTTAAAGTATAATTAGAATATATTTTTACCATTTTATCCAATGGTGGTCATTATAATTAATTTCACTTTGAAATTGGACATAAACAATTGTCAATCTTTTGATATATATTGTTTCTTAAAAACACGCTATTTGTTGTGACAGCAGGAATTAATTATAAAATTAATTAATGCAGCTTATATGTTTGGAATTTATTAAAATAGACGTCATTTTTGAATTCGGAATATCAATTATAACTTAGAGTGAAATTTTGGCATTGTTCTGAAAAACTTCAATTTTTGATAAATAGTGAAACCACTAAGTGGTAGTTAAAAAACTGATTTTTCATTTAAATGAAACATTACCACTTCTGTGATTTGATTTTCAAAAATCCGACATACATGGTCGTCATTAAGAAGTAGAATGTGGTTCAATGGGATCAAAATAATTTTTTGGTGAATAGTAACTTTTAAGTTTAATTAATCGCGATTAAAGGTAATTAGTGAAATTTAAGGTAAAAATAGTATTATAAAAATATGAAATGACCTTTACAGTTGTCCTACCTCTATTGGATGAGTCATGGCTGACTAAGAAAATCCATGGGTCAACTTGGGGACCCCAGGGAGACACTTTGGTAGGAAAATGACATAAATAACTTTTATTTAAAGTTAAAATAAAAATGTCACAAACATAAGTTGTTTTACTAAAAAAAATTTAAATGGGGTTATACAAGTCATATTTTTGACTATAAATATTAATTAGAAAGGTAAAAAGATTTCCTACATCATTATGATTTTTTTATAATTTTTAGACATTAAATAAATTAAATTATATATGACACCATGATGATGTCGTGATTACCTCATTAATTAACGATTTAAATAAAATGAAAGGATAATGTAAAATATAAGGATTACACTTGTCAAAAACCTATTGTATGAGGATATTTCGAACCCGTATCACCTGATCCTCGAATTATATAAGTGTGGGACCTTTAGAATCCGAAAAGAATTGTATAATAAAGTAACATTTCATTACTTTCCAAGAGTGCCCCTCCTCTCCACTTATAAAAGGCCCCCACCACTACCACTTTATTAACACCTTCAAGCCATTGGGCTCGGCCAAAACCTGCCCAAATACTCTCTCAAATTCCCTCTCTTACTCCTACAATCCTCACTTTGGGCATAACTCTTCCCAAGTAAGCCTTTGGCTCAAATCAAAAAAAAGAGTTACCCGATTTTAAGGTAATGTCTTCTCTTATGTTATTTTGTTTTATTTTGCTTCTCCAACCCCCTAAACTCTTTTTATCCATTTCTTTTGTAACAACACCAGTATCCTCAATATACTAGGATGTCGTTATAAGAAGTATTCGAGCTACACTTACAAACACCTACATCTAATGGTTAAAGAACATACTGTTTCTGTGGATGGCGAATTTCTGCCTCACGAAACGATGATTGTTCAACACTCATATAAAACCTTCAAAGGTGTCCATTAAGATGTCACTATATTTATATATGATATATAATATGTTTATGTTTTACTTAAGCTTTTGTATTTTTCATTTATGGCATACCTTTATGGTTTCCATTATGGGTAAACGAGATATTTTCATTTTAGGAAGTGCGGACTACTGCCCCCTCAAAGTGATTTGAATCGTTAATGCCATATGTGGGATGTATAAAGGATGGAGTAAATGGTATTATACATTATATTATACTGGAATTATATTATACCATTATATAATTATAACTCAATTGTACTAAATGCGAAATAGAAATGAAAGTAGCGTTCATGCGTATGTACGGCTTACCGTCTCCATGAACGGTGCATTTCATTTCTTACCTCTAAACGTTATGGAATATTATAAATGCATGTATATACTAGATATATATTAGATATATGATATCTATATCATGAATATAATTCTGGATATAATGGATATTTCACCACATGAACAACTTGTAATTATAAGAAGATTATTTTTGACTCAAGTACCAAAGATCGACAAAACTACCATTATTAACTTAAATAATTACATAATTTTCATAACATGGTAATAAGTGATATAAAAGGAATAAAAAACTTGAAAAGTTTCTTAAGAAATTATAAATTAACTCAATTTTATTATTCAGGAGGTTAAATAACGGTCGAGTCAAGACAGGACGCAAGGTAAGGGAACCTCTTAACCCAATTTCCATTCTTTGGGTTAATCTCCTACATTCAAATTATGTCATGATATTATTATGTCCTATATTGTATTTGTACTTTCTTTATGTGTACATATAGTGAATAAATATAATAGATCTATTTTATTTAAAAAAATGATCTTTGTGAGGGACTTCGTCTCAATCTCCTTTCATTGAGGCATATTTGGTTTTATACACAACTTTCCTTTATACGATGTATAAACCCCTTTGACTTTTACATTTATTCAAAAGGAATATTTTTATATGAAGTGTTTTACTAAACGAAAAAAGGAATGTTTTTCTTGTCGTACTTATGTGGCGACAACGACTTCTCCACCGCCATGGCCATTATTTGGGTTTCGGCTTCCTCTATAAGCCATAGCTTTTTTTAAATGAAAAATAAATACAAAGTTTTAATTTTCCATTATTTTGGTATTGAAAATGGATTTGAAAGTGTTTTTATTATATCAATGTGTTGTATTGATATCTTGTGATTGAAATGTGAAAATGTTATGTTTCCTTTATGCATGTTTTATATGATACGTTTATGTTATGGTTTATGATATGTTTAAACCTATTCATATGAGGAATGCATTGGACTTAATAAGTGACGGGTGGAGCCCGCTATAGCTCCTCGATGCATCAGCAGGTCTCATGAGAAAAACTAGTGTCTTGGCACGAGGCCTTGACAAAATCTTTTTGTAGACTTGGCACGAGGCCTTGGCTACGTGGTTATGATTGTCTGGAATTATGCATTCCATCATTATGAAAATGGTTATTGATATTTCATGTGATTATTCGACCAGTAGAATATCCATGTGAAGAAGTAAATGGCATTATATCATTTTACATTTTCCATATTATGTTGATGTTCAAGTTTAAAAGGATTTTGTTTTAGTTATACATTGCCTTAAATGTTTATGTTTATTTATGAAAGCTTCCGCTATATTGTTATCCTTACTGAGCATCTGAGCTAACCCCTTTCAATGTTTTAATTTTTCCAGGATGTGATGAAGTATTATAGGAATGACCTGCAGGGATAGTCTGAAGGGGATATGAGTGTGGAAAATGAAGACTATTTTATTTTAGTTTTTTACTTTGTGATGTAATGTAACATTTATGAATGTATCTAGTGTTTCCAAGGCTACTAAACTAATCGGTCTTTCGAGACTTGATCTTTTATGATCATTCCAATGTTACGAAGTAATGCACCGACTCTGGGTAACTGGAGTCGGGGTGTTACATTTTTTATTATGTATTGTTATTTTTTATGAATAGTACATCACAATTATATATTGATTTAATAACATAATTGATCCAACTCATTTTTTTTCACATCTAATATTTATGTTATAATAATAAATACATTTGATTATTATACATTGCTGTTTTTTTATATTGTTAGTATAATAAAATTTAGAAATACATTATTAAACCCCATTTTGCATATGATGAATCATTATTTTTGTGGTCTGAATATAAATTTCATTGTATTATAGGTTGTGCCTTCGGATGCAACCTCTTGAAAATTTGTTTCAAGTACTACAACAATTCCATATTCATACTCAATAGTATAAACTATTTAATTTTTTTCTGTTTCATGTTTATATTGAGAACACAATTTTTTTTATGTAAACCTTCACATTTTATTGGTGAAACTCCTTTTTCATTCTATGAAATATATTTTTGAAATATACTTAAGCTACTATTTTTCTACAACTTCTAAAAAATTATATTTTCAATATGTTATGTATTCTTCTCTTTTTTTCCATAGCTGCTGCTATATCAGTTTTATATATTCCAGCAACATACACCTTTCATTTGGGGTTTGATAATTAATCTCCTATTCTAATTTTAACACACTCATTTTAGATGTGGAACAATGTATTATTTTTTTCAAGACATTTAATTTTAATTCATATTAATTCTCATGATATTGTTCCATGATTTTCTCCTTTTCATATTAGTGTTCTGATGTCAATTATTGTGTGGTCTTATAAAATGGTTTAGCTAACTCCCAAAACTCAATGCCCTTTTTTGTTTATTTTGTTCATTACCCATATTTAGAATTTCGGAATGATTATTCCTCTTCATGGCATGTATATTTGTTAATAACTAGTTCCCTTAATATCCAACCATTTCCATCTCCAAAATTTCTCAGCCTCATTCACCATGGAATGGGGAAAGCTGTTGTGAAATTTTCATTCACCATATCACTTTTATCTTGCTCCTAATAATTCATTGTAAGCTCCAAATCCTTCCAACTACTGGTTATTCTTTAATAAACATAATAAACAACATCAAACACCATTTGACTTTCCACCTCCACATGCGCATCCATATACTTCCATGTGAACCAACTTTCTATATCTCCTTAGATAATTCTCTTTTTATAATTTCATTAATATATTCCTATGCTTTAAACATTTTACATAATTTTTGATTTTTAAAAAACCAACACACCAACTCTTTGGTTACAAAATTCTCCCAATTTGGTGTTCATTCTTAGCTCTACTCTCCATTTCTCAAGAAACTTCTTTCACAAGATATATGATGGAAAAAAACAGCTTTTCATGCCTCTAAATATGAATTTCATATCTTAGTCCCCTTGTTGGATAGAATAATTCCAGATTTTGTTATTTTTAATCATAGAACTACTTTCTTTAAACCCACCTACACTTTCCATAGTTAATTAAAATTAGTGAATTCTACACTTTGAATTGAGTTGTAGACAAATCCTCTAGGCCTTATGAGTTGTATATTTATGTATGAAACGATATTTTAAGCCAATAAACTTGTTTGTTATTTTTCACTCACCACTTTGACCTACCACATGATTACATGGCCTATTATATAAGTGTTTATGCCTCTTTTTCCATCCCTTTCTTCAATAATTCATGTATTATTCTAATATTTAGTTATGAATTGCCTAGTTATTAAGTAGTTTATGGTATTGTAGAAGTGAAGGGATACACTCATCATTGGTTTTAGGAATGTTCCTGATTGAGGATGTTCCCTATTATTTTTTCATGCTGCAAATCCTGATTGGGAAGCTCTATCAAAGTCTATATAGTCTGGTATGTCCTTTAATTGCAGGATGTTCAATGCAGTAGCTTTAAGAATCGATTTTTCTTTATTGTTAAAGATGATTTTGATGTGGCAGTAGGCAAGGGGCAGGGGTCCTATCCGGGTTTGGTGGGGATCTGTCTCTGTGTGTGGGGGGGGGGGAACTGGTAGGGGGGTGAGGGAGGGCAGTGGTGAGGAGGGAAGTGGGGGGGGGGGGGTCTGCAGGGCATAGGGGAGGGGTGCAGGGGGGGCAGGGGGGGTCTGCAGGGGAGAGGTGAAGGAGGTTAGGGGGAACTGGCAAGGGGAGATGGTGCAGGAGGGTAGGGGGTGTCTGTAGGGAAGTGTGGAGGAGGGCAGGGGGGAGTGGGGGGGGGGGGTCTGCAGGGGGAGGTGTAAGAGGGCAGGGGGGAAGTGGCAGAGGGAGAGGGTGCAGGGGGGCAGGGGGGTGTCTGCAGGGTAGTGGGGAGGAGGGTAAGGGGTCTTCAAGGCAGTGGGGAGGGGTGCAAGGGGGAGGGTATGCAGGGCATAGGGGAGGGGTGCAGGAGGGCAGGGGGTCTGCAGGGAAGAGGTGAAGGAGGGCAGGGGGAGTGGGGGTGTCCAGGTTCTGGAGAGGGGAATTTGCAGGGGTAGGGGGGGACTGGCAGGGGTGGGGGGATGGCAGGGGGAATGGGAAGGGGCAGGGGGGTGCATAGGGAAGGCAGGGGGTAGGGTGGGGAGGGAAAACTGGAAGAGGGGAGGGTGAAGGAGGGTAGGGGGTGTCTGCAGGGAAGTGGGGAGGAGGGAAGGGGGGGACTGGCAGGGGGTGACCTATTTAATGTTATTTAACTATCTTATGTACATATTACTAAATGATTAATCAAAACAATTTCGTTCTGGTCGAAAAACTGCCCAAATTAACCCAAACAATCATCATTTAATTCTTATCTAATGATTCATTCACATGGAATATCATATAACTTATTATAAGATCATTTAAACTTCTATAATATCATTAATAACTTGAAATATCATTTTTGTATGTTTATCCATGTTCTACATGAAAATTCATTTAAGAATACAAGTGAACCACTCAAGAAAACCATAAAAATGAACATTCTTGAACAATGTTATTAAACCCTGTAACTCATCAAAAGGCCCATTAAATAACATAATGAAACTGGTCCGAGCCAACACGTCGTGGTCACGCCGCATTCACGTCGCGGTCAGGCCGCGGTCACGCCGTGATTTGGCCCTGCTCCAGCCACATCCAGCCCACACCACCCCCTTCCACCTTCACTTCGGCCCGCTGCCACCAACGTTCCAGCCCGCAACACCCCCCCTTCCACCTTCGAATCAGCCCGAACCATCCCACCAGCACCTGCAACCATCCCCCTTACACCAGCATTCCAGCCTCCTCTCACTCCATTCGCTCCTGGCTGGAAGATGCTGCCTCGCGGATGTCGCTAGACCGGGCCAACACGTCGCGGTCACGCCGCAGTCACGCCATGGTAATGCCGTTATTTGGCCCTTCTCTAGCCACATTCAGCCCACAACATCCCCCTTCCACCTACATTTGTATTCCCCTTGGAAAAATCTTCCATTATGTTATTTCTTGACTCTATTTTCACATACAAACAAGGCTTGTTGGCATGAATCTATGTTTTTATCCTTCTTCCATGATAGAAGAACTAATCCTTTTATATTTAGAATCTGGCTTAGACTTCTTAAGTTTATTACCCAAGGATGTATGATCTTCCTTATTTAAAAACTTCTTGGGAATATTGTTTCCCACTTTTTTTTTAAATTTTCCAAAGGAAGTTTTCTTCCATTTTTCATCATCGGTGGTCTTTATTATCCATTTGTTTTTAACACATTTATATGAGCATGATCCATTCTAGTGGCCACACTCAATTAAAATACAATATAAATATTAAATCAAGAAGTCACCCAAGTTGAAACATTACATGATTTTAGTAAAATAAGAGTAGCTACCACACAAACTAATGATGATAATATTACTAACAAAAAGACTCATAATTGTGTCAAAATAACTTTAATTGATCCACTATTTTTTTCACTGTAATCTCATGGAGGAATGTAACAGACTATCCTGATAAATCCATTGTCACTCATGATTATTTATCTATTACCCATGGTTTAAAAACAAATTCTTGTACAAATATGGGTGTGATTAAATAATAAGAATCCATCCAAATAATCCAATTTGGCTATGAGCATGAATAAAATACTTGGATCTCTAAATAAATCTCAAGATCATATTGTTGTAGTCCAAAAATAGAAAGCAAGAAAAACTAGATATAATACATACAATAGAAAGAGAAGGTGATTTATTTGTCCATAATAGTGATACTAGACATTTGGACAGAAGTGTAGTGAATGTTGGCACAATAACGTCATGACTGATGGAAGTGAAGAGGATGTTGAAATAGAGATGAACTGCCTACACTATGGAAGAATATTCCAGATCATGGACCATTGAAAATTGGCCATTAACGTCATGACCGATGGAAGTGAGCTAAAGTAACAAATGGAATCAATTCAGGAAAGGAATCGTAGAATTCATTTAATTGAATATATCCTAGAAGAAGAAGAGTAATACTGACTTCTAAATAATGGTATTCTAAATTATACCAAAGATATCCTAGAAGAATAAGAGTAATACTGGTGTAGGAGGGGGGGGGGGCTGGGGGGAGTGGTGTAGGGGGGGCTGGGGGAGTGCAGGTGGGGGGGTGCTGGGGGGGTGCAGGTGGGGGGGGGATGGGGGTGCAGGTGGGGGGCTGGGGGTGCAGGTGGGGGGAGTTGGGGGGAGTGGTGCTGGGGAGGGCTGTGGGTGTGTAGGTGGGGGGTGCTGGGGGGAAGTGGGGGTGCAGGTGGGTGGGGGGATGGGGGATGGGGAGGGGTTGGGGGGAGTGGTGCAGTGGGGTGGGGGTGTTTTGTGGTGGGGTGGGGGAGTGGTGGGGTGGGGTGGGTGTGTGTAGGGGGTAATGGGGGGAGGGAGTGGTGTAGAGGGAAGTGGGGGGGGGGGTGCTGGGGGCTGGTGCATGAGGGGGGGGGGGTGCTGGAGGGTTGGGGGTGAGTGGTGTAGGGGGACTGGTGCTGGATGGGGGGCAGTGGGGTGGGGCTGTTTTGGGGGGGGGGTGGTGGGGGGACTGGTGCAGGGGGACTGGTGCTGGCTGGGGGCAGTGGGGGTGCAGGTGGATTCGAGTTTCCGTTGACGAAGGCTTACATGTGTATGCATAGGTAGGCATATAAATATATAAGTTCCCCCTTTATATGTATTCACTCATGGAAGTATGAATATATATATTGGGGCTAGGTGTGCTTATATATAGATATGAAAAATGCATACATGTGTAAGTGTAAAGGGGTATGTACAAGTATAAACATATATCTAAGGACCCCTTTGTGCATATTTGGCCATGCAAATATGTACATAGGGGCTCGATGTCCTTATATATATGTGAAGTTGCATATGCGTGCAAGTGGAAAAAAAGGAAGATTCGAGTTGTCGTCAAAAGTAGCGCCTTGATGTTGAGGTAAGTTTCCTCTGCCTAACCCTTTAATTTGAATTCTATAATTTCTCTAGTATTCTAAAAACTTGTTTTCATTATTATATAATGTGTATATTCTATTCAAATTGGTTATGGCTCTTTATAATGACATTTTCACCTGTTTTACATGATTTACCTAATCCTTCAACGTGGACTAGTAGAATGTTTCAGCCAAATCAATAGTAGAAAATGAAATTTCCTTCACTTTAGAGATGACAGTGTCCTCATTTTGAGGAAACATCAACCGATCATTCTCATAAAAATCTAAAACTTAAAGAAAATATTTGTTTTCATTTCATCAAACACAAACAAACGGCTTTGAAAACTTGATACTTTCTTGAGTCTAATCATTGTGAAACACTTGGCACAGAAAAAGATAGAATTTAACCTATTAAAATAAATCCACCTAGGCATGATTCATGGTGTGACCAGGGGTTTCACACCATGAATCCCTACACCTAGTAAATTTATGGCTTGAACTAAGGTTCACAGCCGGAAGTGTTCTAGATATGGGGTTCACCCCTCAACTAAACATAATGGTGCTTCTAACCATATGAATTTTCAACTGAGAATGATCTTACAACGGTCTATCAACCAGGTAATTAGATTTCGAAAAATTATCTCAATGCGGTTTTCAGCTCACTACATCCAACCCCATGAAAAACACCCGTCTGTTCTTCTCTAGATTAATTTTCCTGAAACTTCTTGGTTTCACCCGCTGGTGTGCTATCGCATCTCTAAATCAATATTAGATGATTCCCTAAGGTCATATTAAACCCAAGATCCATCGATGTATTGAACAAAATCTTGAAGTATATCCTCCAATATTTGTATCATCTACTCTTAGTGTCTGTCTATATATTGATGGTATGTTGTGCTCGATATTAGATGATTCCCTAAGGTCATATTAAACCCTTTCCAAAAA
Organism: Viscum album; assembly: GCA_963277665.1. Lineage (NCBI taxonomy): Eukaryota > Viridiplantae > Streptophyta > Magnoliopsida > Santalales > Viscaceae > Viscum > Viscum album. The sequence continues at coordinate 1,969,881,116 of OY728125.1, read as the reverse complement.
TCATGGCATAATATGTGCATCTCTCTCTGATATAATTCTTAAGGAACTCCATGATAGTATTAGTCTTCACAGATATAAAACATTCCTATATTTTCTACTAGGTCCATGGCCACCAAAACAGACACCCAAATTCATCACCCATATTTGTCTCTCAAGGATTCAGAAACCACAGAGGGAAGACAGTCTCTTATCAATTATTCACCAAATGATTCAAGGACTATAACTCTTATAAAATTGTAACACTTCATCATCAAACAGTGAACACTCAAGTGTCAGTTTACCACTTTCTAGTTGTTCCTTCATCACATTAAACACAGGGTTAAATTCTATACTAACCTTCCCCCCAGCCTATATGAGATGATATGGTAACTAATGGGGAAAAATAAATTGATTCTTGGTCATTAGAATCATCCATCCTCCAATTAGTGTACGTGATCATAATGTGTTATTGTTCTTCAAAATGCTTTTAACCAGGTTCTAAGGGGGGAGGGGGGAGGGGAAGGGGGTGTGCTGGGTTCTTTTTCAAGGGGCAGGGGTAGGGTGCAGGGGTGTGTGATGGGGGGTGTGCAGTGGGCCGGGGGGGGGGTGCAGTGGATGTGTGCAGGGGGGCAGGGGCAGGGGGTGAAGGGGCAGTGGGAAGTGCAGTGGGATGGGGGGGAAGTGTAGTGGGCAGGGTGTGTCTGCAGGGGGGGGCAGGGGACAGGGTGAGGGGGCAGGGGTGGTTTGCTGGGGGAGGGGGGAGGGGGCAAGGGGGGATAGGGTGAGGGGGAATGGGGGTTTGCTGGGTGAAGGGGGGCAAGGGGTAGGGGGTGTGAAGTGGACTGGGGGGCAGTGCAGTGGGCATGGGGTGTTCTGGGGAAGGGGGGAGGGGTGTAGGGGGGGCAAGGGGCAGGGGGGAGTGTAGTGGGCAGGGTGTGTGTGTAGGGGACAGGGTGAGGGGGCAGGGGTGGTTTGCTGGGGGCAGAGGGTTTGCAGTGGGCTGGGGGGAAGTGTAGTGGGCAGGGGAAAGTGAAGGGGGCAGGGGGTGTGCTGGGGGTAGGGTGTGTGTGCAGGGGGGTGCGGTGGGTAGGGGGAGAGGTGTAGTGGGCAGGGGCAGGGGTGTGTGTAGTGGGTTGTGGGGGGAAGTGCAGTGGGTAGGGGGGAGTGCAGGGGGCAGTGCTGGGGAAGGGGGTAGGGGGGGCTATTTTTTTATGGAATGGGGGGACATATATCCATGGTTTTAAACTGTGGCTATAGGGATATAACCACGGTTCAAAGCCATGGAAAAATTCCTATATCCACGGTTTAAAACTGTGGCTATATATATTTCCAGACTTAGGATTCTGCCATGGTTTGAAAACTGTGGCTATAGGGTGTTGCCAAGGTTCAACCCGTGGCTATAGGTATATAGCCACGGTTTGAACCGTGGCTATAGGTCTATAGCCATAGTTTTAAACCGTGGCTATAGGTTTTTCCCTATAGCCACGCCAATACCAGCCACAGTTTATGAAACCGTGGCTATAACCTATAGCCACGGTTTTTGGGCCCATAGCCATGGGTCCAAATAGTGGTTATAGCCTTATTTTGTAGTTGTGTGTGTTACAAATAGCTGTTCAAACAATTCATCAATTCATGGTATAGGATACTTGTTCTTAATCGTGATTTTTTTAGCTCATGATAATCAATGAAAAGGCACATTGACCAATCCTTCTTCTTAATGAAGAGGACCGGTGCACCCCATGGTGAAGCACCTGGGCATATAAACTATTTATCTAAATTCGCTTTTAATTTTTTCATTAGATTCTCAAGCTCCATAACAACCATTATACATGGTTTCTTGGGTATTGGAAAAGCCTCAGTTATAAGATCAATTGATAATTCAACATCTCTTCTAGGAGGAAGGCTAATGAATTCCTTGGGAAACACTTTTGTGAATTCACTCACAGTAGGCATGTCTTCAAGGATGGTTTCTTCCGTAAACTTGATCATCTGATCTAGATATGCATGCTCATATGGCAGTAATATCCACACTTGAGATGATGGTGATAAAGAAGATTCATCCCCCTCCTTTCACTTGTATATAATTAGGGGTCAATTCACCATATGGAGAGCGATTTCCCTCTCATAGAAATTTATATTGTATCTATATAGGGATATCCAATCTAAGCCAAGAATTGCATAAAATTACACCATAGGGAGTATGACGAGTTTTTACAGGAAGTTCAATCCAAAAATTGTGACAGGGGAGGAGTTATATTCATGGGATGAAATTATTTACCCATTTTTCATTCTCACTGATATCTTTACATCCATGATTTTTTGTGGTGTTGGAATTGTTCTACTAAATTTTTAAGATATAAAAGAATCCATAGAACCAGAATAAAAAGTACATTAACTATTATTGAATGAATAACTAGCGTACTTCTCACCACTTTGTTTTCGGGGTTCGCTTCAATGGTAGTGATGGAAAATCTCTCCTTTCCTACCATGGAGGTTGTTTGTTTCTTTCAAAAACCCCTGGCTTAGGGCAATATTTTTCAAAGTGCCCTGGTTCTTTATAGTTGAAGAAATGAACAATGTGTTGATGGTCGAATAGAGTGTTCCTCTCCTCTATCGCAGCAACAGATTTTTCTTGCTGGCAATTAATGGTCAGGTTCTATTCACTTCCACACCTAAAACATTTCTGCATCCCCTTTATAAAATTTTCGGGGTTCTTCTTTCTGCACCATTGGAAAGTGTGGTGTTGGAATTTTTTTGCACCGTTGGATTTATCCATCAGACTATCAGCATTAAAGTCCACTTTCCACTTATTATCCCCATGATACCCCTGAGATTCACAAATCTCTATTTTGTCTTTTAGAGAACATCTAACAATTTCCACAAAGCTATCAATGTCACGAATCACTAGGGATTTCCGTAGGCTAGGTTTCAGCCCACCCAATAAGTATTCAACCTTGCATTAGGGGGTAATGACCAACCCGAAGGCATATCATGAAATCCATGTGAAGTTTTCCTTGTATGATCTAATGGATTCTTTATCTTTTTTCTTGATGTCAAGGAAGTCCCTTTCCATCTTATGTTGGAGGGTACTTGCAACATATTTACTAATTTGTTTTCTAGAAGTCCTTCCATTTTAATGCCTCAATCTCTTTATCGGGCTCCATATTTTTTATCAATGTCCACCATTGATCATCTTCACCCTCCATACCATAATATGGTAGAATAAACTTCTCTTGTTTGGAACATTACAGGATGGAGAATATCTTTTCAAAGGAGTTGATCAATTATTCTACGATTGTGGGATCAGATGATCCATTAAAAGTAGGAGGCATTTGTCTCATAAATCTCTTGATTACGGCTTGTTATTTCTTGGGGGGTGGGTGGAAATTCTTCTTGATCCATGTTTCTATTCTAAATTTTAGTTAACTAAGTACGTATCGTGATAAATTTTGCAATTCCTACTCCTATCGGATTGGGAATCTCATTAGAATAGTCATCACATTGATCTTCGAATCAGTTGTTAGCCTGAGTCCTCCTATTACCATCCATTTTCTGGAATAAAAGGAAAGTTAGGGGTAACACATAAAGGGGAATCCAAATACAAAAAGGAATATCATAAAATTTACTTTTATTTCCTTGACTTATGAATTTATAGTCTTTAATCAAATTTATCCATGATCTAGTTCCCAATATATATTCTTAGGGGAATTTTTTAATTCCCTTAATAATGGTTCATAACAAGATTATGAATTTACCAAAGCATATCCCCCGAGAGTGTTGAACGAAGAGTGCAACAAGGGTCATTGTCGTGCACCAATTCCCATTCAAGTCTAGCTCAAAGCGGTGTTTTTTGGTTTCACCCCTAGATACATCTTTGCCAAAGCCACCTCTACTTGTTCATATCAAGAAAGGGATGTATTTTCTAGATAAACCAATTACTCTATACTCACCAAATTTTAGGAATGTTTTTATTATACTTATTCTTATCATTAAGTCTTTCACTAGGGTTTTCTAATCATAATCCCAAGAATAACTAAACCTATCCTCTGATACCAACTGTAACAACCCTTCTCTTTATTACACACTTAAACATGATTTATTACTTAAAATTGCACTTAATAAAACTCCGAGGATCGAGAGGTATAGATACTTGGGAAATTAGGAACATTACAAAACATCTTAGAGCATAAAATACATCTTTATTGAAAAATCCTTTTACATGACCCCAACATTCTTTCATACTTAGAATTTTATGGGATAACCTGAGGACATGTATAAGAAAAGGATGAGATATAAATCCCATTAAGGGAGTAAACAAGGAATAACATGAAGAATACAATACATGTTAAGAAATATTCATATCAATGGATCATAATAGAAACATGAACATAAAGGCATGATATGGACTGATTAATATAACATGGATATGTGGCGATAATATTTAATAAGATATTAGCATGATCCAAGGCTCATTGAACTTGGAGAATGATTAAACTCTCATTTAACTTGAGTTATAATGATTAAAAACTCATTTTAGTTGATTTATCATAATACTAATCTTTACCCAATGCATTGGATCGCCCTCAAGGCACACATTTCTTAATCATTTCATTTTATGCATACTATGCCACATAAATCATACATCATGGATTTATTAAAAATCATAATTTATTACATTAATAAGATATGTGGAATACATAAATGTAAGTCCTCAATAAACAAGTACATGTTCAAAATGGTTAATACCCTTGATAGAGAAATCGGCATGGTATTCACTTACATGATGATTTTGGCATGAGAAATTTTGGTGTAACATCAGCAGCATAACGACTTCAAATAAAAATACTAAAATGGATTTATGAGAGAGAAATGGGTCTCTAATAATTTACACATGAAATTGCCAATAATATGATCATTGAATATAATATCGCATCATATGTAATGGAATTTAGATTCATAATATAAAATAATTTCTTGAATGTAAATGAGGAGAGATAAATCCCTTACGGAATTTTTGAATGGTAACGGGTGTACATGGGAGGAATTAATGAGAGATAAATTGGTCTATAATCGTTAAAAAATAAAGAGGGAAGTTTTGGGGAGGTTTGAAGTAACACCCCAAAATTTTTAATTGAAAATAAAAGGGCGTAACAATATATGGAAACTTGGACATAAATAAGGAAGGAAGGAATGTGAGTATCACTTACTTGGAAGTGTGGTCCCAAAGGCTTGGGAGAGGCTTGATAGTGGCTTCTTGGGAGCTTGGGGTGCCTTTTAGGATTATAGGGAGAAGAGGGAAGAGGTTTTTTGAGATCCGAATGGTTTGAGTGAAGAGTAATGGGATATTGAGTGAGTTTATATAGGAAATGAGAGAGAATTCTTTATTATTTAGGTTTTGGACACTACACATTAAACTAATCAAAACCACAAACCATCCCATGGGGTTTCCCCTGGTTTTTTCCAAAGTGGAAAAAAATTATTTTATAATGCCAATGTATGAACTTATTAAAATTTTAGACTTTCTTATGTAGAGGTGAGTCACACTCTTATGGAAATAATTTTAAAAAAGTTAACATATTTTATATATCTTGGAGGGTCCACTAAGGCACCATAAAATTAATCAGACAAATATAAAATCACATTATTTTAAAGTTAAAGCATATATTTTCTGAATATCCCTTTTATATTATTTTATTACATCACTATTGGGTCATTATGATGTCATAAAATACATTATATATTTATACGGTATTTAATTTTTACCCAAAAGTTCAACTATCTTAGAAAATTATGAAAAATTCACCGTTAAATAATTTTGATGTCCTGATTCCAAAATAAATTTTATTTTATATAAATAATGAATTTTTTACTTTTAAAATAAAAACTGACATTTATCGAAAATTCATGGGTATTGACACAAACAGCTTTCAAACCTTAATAAAAATTACAATTATATTTGTAAAAATTATAAGTTCATTTATATTTAATAAAAGGTAAGTTAGTAAAAATTATTTATTGAAATATTATTTGATTCAAAAATACTTAATTTCATCAAAATAGATTTCTTATTTTAATTTAAATATTAACTAAAAATACTATTTGTTCTTTAAACCCCATTTATAATGTAACAATAAAAATGAATGTATATTCTTTATACAAAAATAATGCACATTATAATAGTTCTAGGGTTTTGTTACATAAACCCTTATAACCCCCACATAATACCTAAGGGTAAGGTGTGTGATAGTGACATACTCTTGGGGAGGCTCGGATAACATCACTCAGGTGGTAATCTCTATTAACTTTCACTTCTCCCGTAGGTGATTCTATTGAAGCTTAACGTGTTGAAGTTTGGCTTGGGATTGGTCCAGAGCGAAGCCCAGTAATGATACCTCATTTTAAAGCTTTGAAAAATGGGCTTCATATGGAGAAATTCTACTAGATGAGGCCATCACTTCCTTTGTCTGAGTAAATTGGATTTTTTAAAGCCCTATATTTAAACTAACAATGTGATTACTTTTCAAAGACTATATTAGCAAATATAACAATTATTAATGGTATTTTAAAATCTAAAAACATAAAACCAAGGAATTTCATATGTTTTATATAATATTTTTACATAATAAGACATTTAATTATATAAAAATGACTCTTCATTAATAAAAGTTTGGGTCGTTATAGAGGAAGCATAAGGAAGTCATGGATCGTTAATTAGAATCAGGTGCCTAAAAAGTTTCCATGTAGATTGAACTTAGGAAAAATTTATCTAGGTTTAGTTGTGAGATCTAGAAAAAATTTCATAGTTATCCTCCTGATAATAACCCATTTTATCAAGGGAGTATAGAAACATGACTATCCCAAGGGTATTAACTATTAAGGAGGATTTATTTGGAGACTACTCTTATCAATTGAATATAAAATTGAATTGGTCGTGTTCTAGTGTGAATTATAGGATCTTTTGGATCTAGTGGTTTCAAAATATTCCTTGATAATTGAATGGTCATGAAGGAGACCTAGGTGAAGGGATTCTATGACACTAAAATCCATATTTTCATAGTACCTTAGTGTGGGAGAATTGTAAATCCATTCACCTTAGTTTAGGGATTAGATGACGATTCTCCATAGTTATGGATGAGTTAAGGGAGGTTCCTAGTGAGGGATGAGTAATGGGATTGATCTAGTAAGAGATACATGACATGTTTAATAAATTTTGGTCTAAGAAAAGGGTTCACCCTTGTTAGGGATTAGAAAAGGTGGTTATAACTAGTGATACTATGGTGAAGTAGTTAACCTACTGATAATAGGGGAAGTAGATGCTCTACTAATAGAACCTAGGAAACGCTTCTCCCTAGTTGCTAGGGTTCTCAATGTATGGATTTATGAATTGGTTATCTAGTATGTCACATGGTTATTTTATATCACCCTAGTGTTGAATAACAATAGAGGCTGTGGTTTCCCATAAAGATAGTAATTGTATTAAACCTTCCAAAAATATAATTACCCTTACATTGGGTCAATTCCCTTAGATTTTAAGAATAATTGGATATATGAATGTTTTAAGAGACTAGGGCTCTAGAAATGGGAGAGAAGAGCATTAGGGTGTATCCTCATCTTCCAAAAATTGAAAATGATGAGTCTATGTGTTTATTTATAGGAAAATATGGATACATCGGTGAAGTTGATATTGGTGTGTATGATGGTCATGAAAGTACATATAGGAACAACATGGAAAGTGTACATGATGGGTGAATAGATCAAACTTAGACACAAAAGCTTAGGATAAGAGAAATTAACCTTGGGTTAACACCCATGGACATAGGATAATAATCCAGGTAAAACCCAAATAAACCAAGTAGAAACCATGTTCCTTTCCATGGGGATTTTCATTCCTCCTTTAAAGGTATTTATTTGTTTAAAAAATGGATCAACAAAAAAATACCCCCTCTCAAAGTTGGATATGATTGTAAAAAACAGAATCTAATTCTATGATCATAGTGACATTAGAGTGAACTTTCCTTCAAAATGGGGCTTTAGGGTCCCATTTTTTACTAGGAAATTATAGTGTCATGCTCTACCTATGAATTCATAAAAATTTACACTAGTATCTTCCCACTAGTATATGATAGAATCTGTACATGATGCATATAAATATTACACCCCCACCCCTAAATTTTGTGCCCTATCCTTTTTGTGAGTGAGTGGTCATAATGTTTGTGCACCCTTGTGATTTATTTTTCATATGTTTGGTATGATTCCCATTGGAATTGATATTCCCTAATAAAAATTATTCTTAGTGCATAATAATTTTCTAGGACCTACACTTGTGTTAATTGATCTGGGAAAAGGTTTTAGGTGATGTTTCATACATTGGTAGCTAATTTTGGAGTCTTAGAGAATGACTAGTCCATGGGAATATGGAGAGACACATAGGTGAATTAATTTATGTGTTTTTAAATTTTTCAACTGGATGTTATGGACTTTTATTATCATTGACTTAGTATTATCTTTTACATTCATGATTTGTCCATTAGATAAATCATTTATTCTCATTATAAGAATCAATGGATCATTTTTAAATAACTAGTTTTTATGTTAATTTTACTTACAAGATTATGGAATTGGTTGATATAATTAGTCAAGGATATCATCAACAATGTTATGATTTATTGAAATGCCTTGAAATGATCCTATGAAAACTACATCAAGAATATGTTTCAACTGAACTCATTCCATTTTAAATGCATGGTTTTTTTGTGGGATTTACTTTTTCCAATTATAGGTGAATATATATTGTTATCTTGGTTTTATAAGTAAACCAACATAAATAGGTATGAAATTGATTAAAAATATTTGTATATGAAAGAGGGATGAACTAGTCATGTATACTTGATATACCAATCTATAGACACCCCTAACACACAATCACACATATCCGATCCACAAACACATTATTTAACATTTTGTTTCTATCATTCATAAAATTATTAAATGAATAGATTTAATGAGAATTAAGACTCCATCCTAGGAGGTGGAATCAACCTTGAACAAATTTGGGTGTACCAGGTTCACTATACATATATTGAGTTCAAGACTGAGATGGAAATTATTTTTATTTATGAGTTCATTTAGATTTCTCAGACATATGTGTATAATAAACCCATATTAATAAAAATTTTATTGATAAATTATATTCTAAAAACTAATACAAACCAATTGACGTATAAATAAGAGGACTTATCATGTGGGACATATATCAAATATTTGATCCACCCATCCATGGGGATATGCATGATGAGTTCATTCCACCAAAGGAGAAATTAGAAAATTCCAAGAGAATACCCCTACTATCACATTAACTAGTAAAACTAGCTTGGGATATCATAAGGAATGAATTATATTTATGGAGTGATGTTTTTATTTAATAATGGATAAGAATTTTTTTAGTTCCCTATATGAATGGTCCCATCAATAAGTTCTAAATGGGGTTCACTTATATGAATAGATAGGGGTCCTTAGGAATATATTTTCTATTAATAGTCCATATCTATAATGAATATTAAGAATATGATATTAACCAAAAAATCTATTCTCATACCCAACTTATAGGATTTATAGCAATGTGGTTGAGAAAATATTTACTTCTCATTTATGACTCTCATAATGGAATAATGATCAATTTATTTTTCATCAAAACCATGTTGGAATAAGAATATCATTTGATATTTATGGTAATAATGATGTAAAAGATACATCAATTCCTATTGAAAGTTTATATGGGAAAGGAATCCTTCTTCTCAAGGTCATTTCATGTGCTATAGGTATACGTAAAAATATACTGTAATGAATACATGATCCATAGTGAATTCAAAATTCTAGAGTGTGGATTTCACCCCTTAATTAGGGTTATTTATGGAATTAGGACCCTATCTCTAATTTAAATTGCTCCCTCAAGGGTTCAAACTCTATAATTAAAATTTAATTTATTCTCTTTTGGTGATCCTCCCACTAGAATGATCATTTATAATGGTTGGGATAACTATTAATCATAGTTGTATATGTTGCATTTAAGGTATTGAACGTTGTTGAAATTGTTCACCAGTGATTATATATGTAAGGCTTAAATTTCATACAAGTTTTCATGGAAATTCTAGTTCCTACAAAAGGGGATTGTGTCATAGCTAATAGATATCAATGAAAATAATCATATCTTGATGGCATGAAAAATATGTGTAATAATGGCATAATAATCCAACCATACCATAATCATGTTTCCTCCATTGAGTATACTTTTTGGGATGATACCAAGATATAATATGTTTGGGATATCTTCATTTACCTAGAAAATGTATTCGTGTATCATTACCAATGTCTCTACTAAGGTAGATTTGGTGGGGTGGGAGTGGACTACTGTATGTATTCACAAAGGTAATGAAAATTATGATATTTTATAATAAATTCTCCCTCTAATAGAGGTTTTTTGGTGAATTAGAGAGATGTAGATAACGAGACTTGAGGTCAGGATGAGATGATATATTAAACAATGATGGGAAGACACCAAGACTCTGGGTGAGGAGGAAAGATTCAGAATATAGTTATAATCAAAGGACCTTGAGTCATATTTAGGTCTAATGGAAAGGATAGAATAATCCATTGGCAATTAATTTATCAAAGCTTCCTTATTTACAAAAAATGGGCTTGCATCTACTGATATCAGGGGCATATTGGTGGTACTTCAAAATAGATTCCATATTCCCTAGATTGAGGATATAAATGAATCCATGGACATCAATTTTAAGAACAAGTCCAAATATGTTAGGAAATTAATTTTAGAATCGGAGATACTTATTTATTCTACCAAATATTAGATCCCTACTTCTAGAAAACTAATATAGATAGAAGATTGAGGTTTTAGTGAAGGGGTGGTCAATGGATCAACTGTTGAGTGGTATGAGTTTTTCAATCCCAATGATGTAAATTTCTTAGTAAATTAATTATTTTGATGGGAAAAAATTCTTTTCATAAATTATCATTTTAATTTTCAAATCATTTTGATGAATCCACTGATGAAAAATCCTCATAGATACTCTATTATCAACACTGTATTGGTTGTTGAGAAATAAACCCCTCTATATGAAGGGTAACTATCTCGAGGAAAATACGTATTGAAAGAAGAATAATTGTAATTTTTTATCACATACCTCTACAACATATTCTGAATAATGTAGGGGTGTAGACTTATCCATATAAATATAAAATTCGGTTTTAGTGGAGGGATAATATTTTTTATAGGAATCTATACCCTAGTGAGAGTGATCAGACTCATTTTCCATGATCAATTTATTTTTAAAAATACTTTCTCATACCGTTATTACATAGAGTATTACTCACTACAAAGTATAGATTTCATATGTGATACATGTAAGGACCCGAGGATACCTTAATATGGATCTTTGTTAAGTATCAAATTTTGTATTCCAAGATAGATATATTTGTGGTAGATGGAGAATTGGAAGTGACTATCTTACCCAATCCTATTAGTGGAGGATTATCTGGTCCAGGTATCAAAATAAAATGTGATTTTAGTAATAAAAAACACCTATAGACTCCACCTTGTTAACAAGGATAATTATTTTTTTTTTCTAAGACAAACACTCAATGGAAGATCACTTAGAGTCCATAGGTACCTCCACCTCTCTATAAAATTTTAGGAAGCTCAACAAGTTTCACGATAAACATGATTTATATTTATTTATCTAATCTAATACCATATATAAATTATTTATCGTAAAATTCCTACTCTATATAGAATCCTCAGATACCCAAACACTGATGGTAATAAACATACTGGACATTCCTAATGAAAACCATGAGTTTCCTCCAAGAAATATTTCCTTATCAAACATCCCTTCCCAGCATACTTATGAGATGAATATTATCAGAGGTGGAAAAATTCAGATAGTTATATATGCTATAGAAGGATATGATAATTTTTATATACATATTAATGAGCCTATGTCAATAGTTTAATCTCATAATATTACTAATTATGATGCATCTGTTGTAAGAGATATTTCTATGGCTCTACCAATTGGTTTGATGCTAATACTAAGGGTTGGTGCATCAACAAAAGAGGGTGATTATCTATATTTCCATCTATTTTTATTTTCTCTCATTGAATAATTTTTTATTATCATATAGTATACAACACTACCATAAAAAATAAGGGGCTCTAATGATATAATTTATCATCGATATAATTTTATATCCAAATTGCACAGAGGGTAGGTCTTTTTGAATTCCAAAGGATCTCAAATGGGATAAACATGTATTTTTTAAATAAATTGATCCTCGAATACATCATTGTTTTTAGGAGAAACACTAAACTAGACAATTAATATCTAGGCTTCAAAAAAATGTTTTATAATTTTTTTTGTAAGATTATATGAAATATAATATTTAGGATCCCATGGATGATCTGGGTAAGATATTCAATGACTTATCTATCATTTAATGTTTTTGGGAAGTGGGGATTTAAGTATCAGGTTATCTTAGTTTTCATGAAGGTGGTTATCTATGCATGATAACATGAGAGATGATCTATGGAATTTCATTTAGATGTAAAATTAATTTCATGCTCTCTTAGTCTTATAATTTTGGTCCTTCTATATGAATCCCAATATATATATATATATGGCATTATAATAACAAAAAAAAAACAAATGATGAGTTATCTTTTCATGTATTCTACCTTTAGAAAGCGCTAGATACCCCTAAGAGAATGCTTTTGGTGGTCCAAAGTCTCATTGAAGTTCCCAAATTGAGTAGAAAATGGATACTATCAAGGAGGGGAGACTATTTTACAACACTATTCCTCCATGAAAGTAATTTTTTAAAATATCATTTTCATCAAGTGTGCCTCTATTATTCATATACTCCTCTTCCACTTTTTTAAAATGAATGGAAATAAATATTTTTACCACTTTTCATTAGTAATTAGTCTTTTTTTTACCCTTAACATTCCTTCATGGAAACCTATAAATACGTAAAAGATAAATAAAAATATATCTGGAGTACACCAATACATTTAAAGGTAATGAATTAAGTCAATCATGGTTCCCAAACACTCGAGTCAGAATGATTACCTCCTATGAATAAGGTGTGTCTCATTCATGTATATACGAATAAACTCCATCACTATGACAAACCATTATTTCTATTCATATGTTACATGAATTCATCCTAGGTGTAGCTCATGTAGTTTTATATTTATAAACACCATCAATATAACAATAGAGTTGTTCCATTCATAAATGAGGAGGGGACTCAATGTTGTGAGGATCATGAAGGGGTAATTTTGGAATGAGGATTAAAATGTTAAAGAGGCCTAAATAATCCAATAATTAAATCTTCATTTATTTTTTGTGGGACATTAATATTGGTATATGAATGGTAATATATGGATATTTTAAATTTTTCCTTGCCCAAGGGACCTCCAAATAATAACATGAATTCTATTGAGAACATATGGTTAAACCAACTAGATTTGTGTCTTTTTATTGAACATCAATTACTTTTTATTAATCATTATATGGGGAGGTATGGTGGGAAGAATCATGGATTTTTCTCAGGCCACCTTTTATATGTTTTTGTCCTAACACGTTTTATTCCTTTTCCATTTTCAAAGATCACAATTTTTCTTTCATCATGTAGAGTGCATCTCTTATGAGTAGGGGACTTGAATTTTTTCCAAGAAAAAATTGGTGTTTTTCTAATTTGGCGAGTTATACATTTTTACCTCATACATTTTATAGTTATGAAAGTCATACCAATATTGATTATGTTTTGGGTTTGACAGCATTTACCTAAAGTGAGATAGTCTATAAAAAAACATGGAAATATTAGACCTAAAAAGAATAAATGAATACATTATGTTAAGGAAAATGGCCTCAACTATTAATTTAGGTGGTTTTAGGTTTTGTTTATGAGACTAGAGGTTGTTGATGATTTAGTTCAAACATATTTGACTACTTGTTACTGTAATTTTTGGTCATATATCTTGGACCAAAATGTGAAGTGATATGTCTAGCGAAAAATGGGTAAAAAATTCATTATGAATGTAAACCTGAATGTCACTAATTTGGGTTGACTCAATGGAAGTGCATATTATTTTATGTTAATATGTTTAGAAGAAAAAAATGCACTAATTTTTTAGGTTATATAGCTTTAACCACACATTATTTTTTTGTTTAAGGTTGTATACATTTGACCAAAAATACATTATAGGCTACCCTATAAGGCAGAGATAAACCAAATTTGAAATAAATACCAAATATAGTGTATAAAATCTAGTGAATTTTTTCTCTGGGTTTACATTTGGATGCTCAAACCATTTTTTCATGTGCTTTATGGTCATGTAATGAGAACCATTATGAGTTCAATAACTAAATGTTGTATTATTTCTTCTAAATGGGTAAGATGAACCAATATGTATCATTAAGGATTTTTGAATAAAATGGAAAATTTTGATTTTTAAATGTGTAAGTCAAAACCTAGTATATTTTAATTGGTAGATGATGGTTTTAAATATGTGTGCAAGGATGACCATGGAAGAAATTTAAATGATGGGTTCTTCTGTGATGTTACTAGGGTGAACATTGGTTATATGATCCTCTCCTTAGGATTAATATGCCTCTTGTTAATAGCTCCAATATATTATCACTAGTGATCATTAATATACACATGTGTCCTTCAAGATCAAATTATCTTGTTATTGATGGCCAATAAAGGATTTTAAATATTCAAATCCCTATGAAATGAAGTAGTATTCTGGGTGGAAGAGTATTCAAGAAGGTTTAAATAACCTTAAAGATTACACATACATGTAATGAACTTATATTTTGTGTGAGGATATATGGCATGAAATTTATCATACTTTTTCTAGAACTAGTGAGACCAACAAGCATAACATAAAATTTTCTAGAGCCATTTGATAGACCTCATATGATCTTTGTATTTTTAATAATTTTTACTCTAACCTTTTACCTAGATTATGAATGGGGTGACCTAGAAAGTGGATATTTAAATTTTGATCATGTATCCCTTTTATAGGTTATTAACCATGAAAATATTTTACCTTTTTTTTATAGTTTAGGGTTCATAAAATTTTGACCATTTGGGGCTAGAGTTTAAAAGTAAATATCTTGGAAAAAATGTTACTGGGGTTTATGATCACAAAAATTCTACCTAAAAGATATAAATTTTATATAAAAATGGTAATAAAAAAATTAACTTGATTTGGGATTTGAATATTACTATGGATCAAATTTAAAGAGTACACAAAGTTTACCATTACAGTGTTTGGACTAATAGTAGGGTCGTGAAATGATAGCCTAAATAGAGGTTAAAGAAAAAGATAAACCCAATACCATTGTATGAGGAATGTAAAAAATGTAAATCATGATTTAAAATATTTTAATCTATGATTTGAGATGGGAAATGTTGGGCACATATAACCACTAACCAAGGTTGGAATGACGAGCTCCACGGTGATGATTTCAAAGGAATATTTATATTATATTATCTTTTTTGGGGATGGATATGACTCTAGTTAGTAGTGGTAAATATTGTTGAACCTATGATCATTACAAGTCATAAGTGTCCCTTGGATATGAATAAACTTTTTACTAATATTTTTGAAAGTTTATGGTTACTCAAATACTTAAGGGAACAATGTGTGATGTATGAATGGAAATAACCAAGATATGGTCATAATATCCTAATCTAAAACTAATAGTGTTCAAACTATTTAGGAATGATAATATAGTAGAAAATTATGATGATATTCTTCTGGGTATGAAATATTTAGTTCATAAATCACAATGTATTTAGAAATAACAAGAATCAAGAAACACATAATACTTAAAAAATCAATATCCCATGCACTGATCTACATTTAATAATGTGTAGGGGAATTTCAATATCCTAGTATGGGATTGGAAAGAGAAATAACACCAAGGTTTTACCAAGTAAAATAATTGTAACATAGATAGAGATGAGTGTGGGGGGATATACACTAGGAATTTTGTGGTCAAAGGATTCATTTTAACATAGTGTCGTGTCACATATATCTTATAATTTTATAAGGATATGAATCTCATGTAGGAAACTATGGTTCATTTTGCATGAAACACTCTATGAATATTATGTTAATGTATGATCAACCACACCAACATATTTTATTATTATACAAAAAGGATGAAGGATTCTATAGTTTAAGGTTATATGATAGGGACTTGTACCATTAAGTTTAACATCATGTGGCAAGTATGTGTACCATATAGTTTGACATCATATGAAAAAATAAAAATAGAGAATTTACTAGAATTATATAGTTATATGTTTTTGAGGGATACATTCATGTTATAGATTAGATGAATGAAAACATATGTATAGGAGAATATGAAATTATAAATATCTCTTTTATGGAAAATAACCTTTTGGGGATAGTGGGATTTTTGAAGAATAGGTTCTAAGGATCAATAAATATTTATTGAAGGATTTGATGTAGATTTAGTTCATATATAAAAGCAGGGGACTTTTTATTTTTTCATCATGGAATCATAGATAGAAGTCTATGTGTTGGTGATGGTTCTACATTGATCTGGATATTACACAAAGAGACTAAGATGTGGAGTTTAGGTTTCTCTAAATAGTTAGTGGTATTTATGATGGACCATATTTCAAGCATTTTATCATAACATGCTAAAGAATTTTTACTGCATAACATGAAATAATGAAACATATACTCAAGTATTCCACAATCAAATTTTGTATAATAAAACCTGAAAAATTACAGACATTTTTATATTTAGCATGACTTCATGCACCAAGATCCCACTGTTGAAGAGGGAATCTCTTGATGATTTGGATCTTATTATCTAGAGTAATGTTATATCATATTTTCCACTCTAAGTAGTTTTAGGTTATGTGTAGACCATAATATAGACATTTTCATCAATCTATCTTATGAATAAAAATGGTGTACTTTAATCTCAATGATGGTTCTAAGAAGAAAACCCAATGTGAGTGAAAAGGTCTAATTATTTAGATGAAGTGTCGGGAATTTTGTTTGAATTTTCATCTAGGCATGCTATAAGAGATATAGGAATCACTATATATCCTATGTAAATAAGAATAAATACAGACATGGGTCTTATATACCATACCAATTTATATATTTGGATTATTTGCAAGGTAATATGAGTGAAATAAATGTGCTGATAAGAAAAGGAAGGATATGATAAAACATGAAATAACAATTGCATCATCATCGGTGAATAAACATTGAGAGTAAAATATATTTCTTGGACTGAGAAAAAATATCTCAGCATCACTAGATATACCAATTCATGATAATAAAGCCACATGCAGTTCTTACAATATGAGTAAAAATAAGATAAGCTTTCCATAATTCCAATCAGAGAGAGGGAACATGAACTAAAATAAATGGGGTTCTTATTCCAAAAAAAAATGGAGAAATAATTTAATTGAACATGTGGTTAGGCCAAATATATGAGATCAATGAATCACTATGTATCCTAAAACACTAGAAATCAAGCCACACATATTTCTTATATGGTTAATGTTATCTCAGTATGGATTGATGAATATATTTTGACTTCTTACATGGATATAAATCTTGTATAAGAGTATTAGGTTTATAAAATATACAGTCCAAAATTATTTGAGAGGATATGTAAAGTGGAAATTATTCTCTGTAATTTGACAACATGAAATGGGGAAAATATTTTCCCCAATTTGTGGTCATGGGATAAAGAACATGGTTATGCATTTTACCTTTTTATAGTGAGGAAAAATATTTGTTGGTGGTTTTTGTGCTGGGTGAAAACTGAATGGTTTAAAAAACATGAAATGATAAATCCTATATAAATTTAGATCTCATTTAAATATAATGGTATATAAGGTGTTGGAGATTAATTATTGGGCCCCAGATATGAGATCCTAGTGGCATTTCTTATCCAAAACTATTTCCAACCAATCGACACAATTTTTATAAGATTGTTCCTAATATAGGTAAAGTTAATTCATGTGTAGAATTTGATTTAGTTTTGAATAATGAATGAAAAAACCCATAAAACTAATGGTTTATACAAGTAATAGGAACCCATTTAAGGAGGAATGACACAAATAGTGATCCACTATTTGTAGTTTAATGTTTTTCAGGGTGGTCTCAACTCTATGCAGTGTATAATTATGTATCTAGGACTTTGATCCCAATTTTGGGACATGATTCAACCTGAATATGATAAAAAGGGGAATCAAATAGAACCACTGAGATCACATGAGTCATGACCAGTGCATGAAACAATAGGTAAGTTGAAAATTACCTGGATCACTTTAGAGTGAATGATAAGGTTGAAATTTGACCATATAGTTTAACATCATATAATGAGGAAATTTCATCCAGTTTTACATCATGAAATGATTATTTTGGTATTATTTGGTTTAATATTATTCCATCAAGACAAATATTCTATGTATTTTAGTGTCATATTTCAATGATGATGATTGTTATATGTAGTTTAAAATAGTATGGAAAGGACTATTAATATATAGTTTAACATTATATGGTGAGTATGTATTCCAAGCATTTTAAATCCTTACAAAATAGACTTCTTCTATGTATTTTAATTACCTATAGTTAATGCTATTATAAACCCAACATTAATTTTATACAAAATATTATTTCAGAAAATTTTCATTGGTGGAAGGTATGATGTTCTACCCTTTAATAAAGATCAAGGAATACGATCCGTTATACTTGACCTTATGTATGGTTTATGTTCCATCCAAATTTGGTACATGATTTGAAGTTTTCTTACTTGGTTTCATTAGAGACCATATATCTATAACCAATTCTAATTTAAGAAACATGTATAGGAAAAATTTCGTATTTAATTCCCATGAAATCCAGTTCTAAAGGATTTTTATCTTTTGTAGTGTGCACAAAAGTTTCTCATCAACTCATTTCATTTTACCCAATTGATTATAAGATTGTGAAATACAGTACATATAATAAAAATTAGTGATGTTATGTGAGGGTATATTTACCTATATAGGTAAAAATACTTATATTATGTATATAATTTAATGTGAGATCACTAGAATAATAGTGTGGGTTATGGTGTGATATGTCCACAATTATTTTTAGAAAAAATTAGTTCATGGATTATTATCCATTAAAACCATTATCATGAGTATTTAATATAATTCCCAATTTAAATAAATTATATACCCATTCACAATTGTATAATAGTGGGATAACTGGTTTGGAGGAATATTCTATTTCAAATATAACATTTTAAACTCATATGATTTCAAATTGGTTTAATTATCTGTCAGCGTTGTGTGAGGGATGCAGAATATATTAATGTTGTTAAACATCATAAAGTTTATTGTATACTTATTTCCAACTTTCATGAGGGATATAACCTCAAAATACTATGAAACAATTTCAATAGTAGTACATAAATACTAGAACTACATAGTTTTATATGGGGAATAATTCCCCATAATATCTCTTCTTTAGGCATAAGATCTCCAAGAGTATTTAGAGTATGAAATAGATAATAGGTTGAGGAATTAAATTGGAATATCTATAGAAGTCATGAAATATCCTGGTAAACTCTATATCCTCTTGTATGATCGATGGATAAAAAGTTCTAATCATCCTTATATGATGGAATTTTTTGATCTTGATATATGCACACTACATTTTATAGAATTGACTTCATGCATGGTGGTTATGGTCTCTCCTATTTCAATATATCCAAGGATAACTCCATAAAATCCATATTTTTAGAGGATTTTTCATGTGTTTGTTCCATTATAGAGAAATAAATTTACTAATTGATGTTATATTTATTCCCACTTTTCATACTTTTAAGGAATGGTTTCACATTTGAGGTGATATAATAAATTGGATATCCATCCAATGGTGATATCATTTGATGAGTATGATGACATGAATTTTTTAGGATATTTGTTTTTTTCACTGATCTATTCCATGTCATTTATGAAAAATGGATAGTCCACTATGTGGTTCATAATACCGATGACCATTTTTCATTGGTCTAGATCTTCATGGTTTTTCATCTTAGTATAAAATTCATTTGAATTGGAATTTTTTAATGCAGTATGTTAGAAAGTGTTGGATTAAAGGAAAAAGTTTTCAATAACCCTTATACATAACCAAGTAAACAGGTCAACTATTCATTCCAAAAGGAAAATTCTACATTTATTTTATTGATCACCAACTCTGACTCACCTATGTTATTTGAACTAGCCAAATGTTTCTATAGGGACACCTCCAAGACAAAAAATAGATCATGTTATTCTAAAAAATTATTGATGTATCCCTCTAATAGTTTAAAGGAATAAAAGAAACCCACCTTTTTGAGAATATGAAGAAAATTCCTAAGATAAATTTTTTATTTTTTAGATATTTGATTATATTTACTACCAGACTTTGGGATGACCTATCAAAAATATATCACCTATTTTTGGTGAGTGTCGTAAATACGTAAAACTCTTTCACGTGGAATCATGGTACTCATCAGTGTTTCTTTTGGGGTATAATTTGATGCTAGAAAATCTATCATCACCATCCATTTAACTAAAATATGACATATGTAAAAAATGTTATATTAATATAGGATATCCACCCATAATCCTAGATATCAAGTTAGCATTGAAATACAGAGGATTTACTTTATTGGTTCAATGAGAGATACTAAATGGATCTTGTGATGCTTCATGTGATGTCTCATCTTCATCTCAAAAAATATTAATTCAAGTAAAATTTTCTCAATCTCATACTATAGAGCCTTAGTATCTATAAATGTTCAACAAATATAGTAATGATTTTTTCATTCCTAGAATTATTATTTAACATTATATTGGAACCAAGTGATATCTCCTAGAATTTTTCATGTAAAATAAGAATATTTCATTCAATGGTTGCCATTAATAATGGTGTAATCAATGGGTAATATTTGAGATTGTTAAAAACTTATTTAAAATCCTTATCCCATAAATAAGTGTATCCCTTCTTCATCAACCTTGTTATTTATAAACACTTACCCATAAGGGTTCCTATGAAGTTTTTAATTTATGTTTTATGTCCTTGAATCCCTCTAAACTCATTTATTTTTGAGTATGTGACTTGTCAAGAATTTACCTATTCATCTCAAGTTAAACATTGATACTATGATGGTGTACCATGAATCTGAGAATCATTTTTGATGTCACCTAAAAAGAAAATTTCAAGGTATTATCTTCAGGATGTATTACAATAGTTTGTTGAGTACTATTTCAAGATTGAAATTTTAGTAAAATAACTATTGATACTTGAACACCAACTCAAAAATATATCATTCCATGATTTTCCAAAGGAGGGACTAGAAACTATGGTTCTTAGGGAGTTTATATGTAGAACAAGCATTCTTCAAGCCAAAGGGAATTACACAATATTAATATACCCATTTGGATACCTAGAAATAAGTGTCCTTCTCTTCTTTGGGGGGTATCCAGAACTCATTATAGATAGTGAACCCAACTGTAAGGGATAGTTCGTGAAACAGAATGGTTTCATCAATCAGTAGCTTTGTAATCAATACCAACAAATCAGTATTTGGGTAGTATAAGTTAATATCCTTAAAATCAATAAAAATAATGATAATATCATTATTTATTTTAACAGAGAGAATATTTTTGATCCATTTTAGGCATTAGACCTCTCAAAGGATATTGTATTTAATTTTATTTTCAAATTAGACTTCTACTATGAAGTCTTTTTTCATATGTATTATCTTGGTTACTTGATTAAATCCATGATGAACATATGTTAGACTATAATGATGTTTTGTCACATCAAGTTTTAGACCATGTCTTTCAGAGTAATTCTTGGAAAAAAACATGATGATACTTTAATAAGAAGTTATAGGTCCCTTTATCATCAGGATACATTGAGACACTAAGTAAAGTGGGTTATGGATCCTTCTCTATATCTAGATTCAATTTTCTAAACTCATCAGTGGTGGTAGATATTCCATTATAAAATACTGGAGGTGATCTTTGAGATATTCTCCAACTTCTTCCTCAACCTAAATACTATCAAGAATGGAAAATGATGGGTAATGTTTTGATCGAGAATATTATAATGGGGCATTTTCATCAATTTTAAATGATAAGAAGACGCAGATTATGAGGGTGTTGATATATGTATATCATTATTAGGGACATCCTATAAATATTATCCTTACTCTTAGTTATCATCTGGGTCAGATGATGTGATGACATACTGAGATTCCATAAATTATTTGGGAATTAAGATAACTATTATATTCACTACAATTAAAACCCTCCATATTTGGTAAAGGTTATTTTGACATGGATAACTACATTAATACATGAGGAAAGTGTTTCCAAACCCCATACATGACTCATTATCTAGAGTTTTATGTCTAATTGATAATGATCCTTGGTTTTGTGGGGTATAGATTGGTTGAACCAATCATCTTGTAAAGGAACTCAACATTAATATTGACCCTTATAAGAGGTGTAGTTCCCTTCTTCTTTGTTGATGATGTATACATTATAATAAAATTTTCTTGGCATTTATATTATAACAATTTAATTAAGTTCTTTGAATTTTAAGGTTGGATTTTAAAAAAAACTATGATTTTCATTGGCTAGAGAAATTATCACAATCCAAATTATATCCATCATATAGTCATCATCAAGTTCATTGAATGGATTGACATGAATCATTTCGAGAATATTTGGGGCAATGATTGGGATGGAATATTGTGTCACTAATTATATTACCTACCTATAATATAATTCATAATATATGTATTCATATTAGAAGGCATAAAAAGTGTCACTACCATCATATTTCACTCATACATATCTATTTATGGAATACTTAAGAAACAAATTATAAAATAAATGGACTTCCATGTATGAATGAATACATGGTGTTCCCAACTAAGTATTTGAAATTGTGTCCTAATGAAAAAACATGAACTCGAAGTAATAGATAAGGTCACCTTATTGGGATTGAATCTTGATTTTCCCCAGTGCCTATTTCTCACTTTTTTCATACTGTTTAATCTTTAGATTAAAGGTGGAAAATTCATCATCTCTATGGCCAAAACATTGGTGGGTCTAGACCAATATGATATTCATTCTAGATAAGTTATTTATGTGAAATTTATAGACATAATTGTTATTTTTTCATAAATATATAGGTTTCTAATGTTCCCCTTTATAGTGACTTTCAAGTATTTCTAGGGGGAACCCATACCCACACACCCAATTAGAGTGCTAAAAACAAATTCTTTAAACACCATATTTGATACAAACATTGGAAACCCAAGATAAACATATATTTATTTTATATCATTTCAATAAGTTAAATATTAAATCATAAAAATAACAAAAAATACCAATAATACAAGGTTCAGTGTCTTTAAAAACTAGAAACATATACAATTTCATTAAAAATCTTATTCCTTTCCATATTCACCAAAAAACAATTATTTTAGAAAAATATAAAAATTTAACCCTAATATAATTTTGAAATGTTAAATTCAATAATTTTTTTCATTTTATACAATTCATATCATAAAATATATAAATTAATTTTTTTAAATTAAAATAAAATATATAATGAAAAATATTATAGAAAAATGATATTTTTATGTGTTCTTTATATTATTTCACATAAAATAAAAATTTGAAGAATGATAATATTAAATTTCATGTATAATAATATTTTAAAAGTGGTCAATTATGGTAAAATATATATCACTTCAAAATATTTATTTTATAATGAACAATTATTTTTAGTATTAAATAATATTAATTATTTATCTACTAAATGTAAGCAATTTTAGTTGACTAATGTCATTTTATTTACTAGAGGTTTTTTATTGTTATAATTTTCTTAATAATATTTATTTAATATTTCAAATATATTTTGTGTTTTTTTGTATGAAACAAGAAATTGAATATAGTATTAACTTATAGAAAAACAATATTGAAAAATTTCGAGGTGTTACACCCCCCCTTAAATGAATTATTTATTAGAAATTTAAATTATCACATAATAATGAACATAAAAAATCTATATAAAATAATTTAATGGCTCAAAATATAATTTTTAATGTTATTTATACATTACTATCATGGGAAATACTAAGAAACATTTTTATAAAAATCCCAATATTATGTTTTTTTCAACCATTTGAGATAAATACCCCTCATGGCTGGGTGTTGAGATCTATATAATGGAATTAATTTTCCTAGAGAGTTAATAGTTAGTATTGAAATGATATATGATCATAATTTGATAATTAATTGTTAGTTAACTTATATGAAATAAAACATTCATAAATATGGAGTGAAAACTCCTAACACAACTTAATTATCACTATCCACTTCAATAATACTCTATTTTAGGATTTTCCATCCTCTCATGGTCTTGGAGGTTGTTGGCATAAATTATATTCTAAATCCCATGATTTATTTCCCTGTTTTTCATAGTTCTATAATTCGTCACATAAAAAACATTTAATGGCTAATGGATCCTTGGAAAGAATATTATTTTTCTTGATCATGTCAACTAAACAATTATGTTTTCTAGGATAAATTATTTTTTTATTCCCTCTACCCAAATAAAATATATTGCATTTCCTTTGAGATATTTCTCTAGGTACCTCCTCCCACCTTTTTTATATGTAGGAAATTTAATATCCTTTTCTATCATCATCTATGTTTCTCAAACTATCCAGAGAATTTATCCTTTTGTACTTTGTTTTTTTTTGAAAATAAACTAAGTTCATATTGATAATAAAATTCTTATAGATGATTAAGAATAACCTTAATATTTATCACTCTAACTCTTATCCATTAAAGTTTATCTTTGGTAAAATCTCTACATTTTATATAGAATTTGTTATTAATAGTGTTCCATTAGGATTCATCCATTATTAAAATAAAAAGTGGTTAACATGATTAATTAATTATTAACATAATACCCAAATTATAAAAAATAATATATTTAATAACATAATATCAAAATGTATTGCTCATCATTACCATCACATTATCTTTATGTTCAAACTATGTCACTCTCTCTTCAAACTATGATTATTTAGGTCATATTTTCTTATAATTATTTACCTAATTCCTTTACATAATAAATATGTTATAATATATCATAAATAGAATTACATTGAACAAACCATATCACTCTGAAGTGTCTAGAAAGGGGTATAATATCATTCCCACTCATCATGCTCTGAGTGAATATTGAGTCAATAATCACCAAGAAATTCTCAGGGTGACCTTCCCTAGGTGTGTTTTTACCACAAATGGATCAACATTCCAGTATCTGGACAATGATGCACTATCTAGGAAAACCAAATACTAAAGAAAATTACTAAAATTTCAAGATGTAATCATATACATTGACTCATCCCTAGGGTTTTCACTAAATTTAATTGATCCTTATCCCCCCAAATAATAAAATTGATCCACAAACATAAATAATCTGTTCCATAATACCAAACGAGGTACCCCAATCCCCCATTATGGAGTCTGATGCTAAAGAAACTTTCCTTAAAACATGGAATTGATATAAACATAAGAGGCCCAAGATAAACAAATAATTATTTTCCATCATTTTCCTATGTTAAAAATTACATCTCTAAAATAAAACATAATCCCAAGAAGAGAACATTAGTTTCTTTGGGATCTATATATATTAAACACTTATTTTACAGGACTTGTGAATATTTATCCA
Organism: Viscum album; assembly: GCA_963277665.1. Classification (NCBI taxonomy): domain Eukaryota; kingdom Viridiplantae; phylum Streptophyta; class Magnoliopsida; order Santalales; family Viscaceae; genus Viscum; species Viscum album. The sequence continues at coordinate 1,969,855,246 of OY728125.1, read as the reverse complement.
TAATTGAGACACATTGGATGCCCTTATAGACTTATCATAATTTATATTCATCTTCATAACATGGGTAATTGAAGTATATGTAAGGGTTGAGCTCAAATTCAATTTAATGGGAAACACATCAGCAAAACAATGAAGGTTTGGATCATAATTATACGTGGAAACATAATAAGGGTAAAAATATCTTACTAAAAAAACATAGAAATATAAGAGTTTTACGTAAGTCATGATAAAAGATAAAACATATACCATTGTTAAAGGTGCACAATCATGAGATAATAAACATGATAAATGGAGAAAAATCATTAGGATATGAAAAAAATGCAACATAACCTTTAAATGTATCAAAATAAATAAATTTTCTACAAACTTAAGAATAGGGTATTATCACCATTTTGAGTCACTACTCTCACCCACACCCTCATGATTCACTACTCAAACACACACTTAGTCCACAAACATAATTGAACTTGTGTATAAATGTTTCATGAGATATAAAATACTAAAAAATTAATTAGAGGGTGATATAGGTCCCCACCCAAAGATAATCCATATATATGTGTGTGCCACTAGAAATGTAAAATTAATAATATAAAAAATCCCATTTAAAGAAAATGCATTTCATTCATCACTTTATAAAAACCCATCGAAAGAATATGTATTTCATAACATTTCTAGTTGGTATCACCAAAATTGTCCTCTAGAATGTAAATTCTTGATACCAAACATTCAATCACCCCAAATGAGTATTTATTATGAAAATTTAAAGGGTATCTCATGAATAATAATTTCTAAAGAAATAAAACCATTTTATATAAAGAGTAAAATGTTAGTTATATTGTAAAATACATTTTTTTTAATATTTTCATAGAAGAATAATTTTTAGATCTCTTTAAAAAGTAAGTTTTTAGAATTTAAAGTGATTAAATTGGATAAATTATATTTTTATAATAATCTTCAATAATATTTCCTTAAAAAATTGATTCATATGGCATAAGAATAATCTCTAATCTATGGGGGAATATGGTCAAAAAATTGATTCATATGGAATAATATAATTACTAAATATAAATAATGAAATTATTTATATGTTATTAATATGGATTATCATTTTACAAGAGAGTTATATAATTAATTAAATACTAGAGATAAAAAATTAAATATGTCACTTTTATGGAGGTGGTATTCCACATGTATGCAAAAGTGATATGTTTGTTTACATGGAATGTAATGGAGGTAGGAATTAGTTTTTTTATATAATTTTAATAATTTTAAAAATATCATATCTATTAATTAAATGACCCCTTTTAAAAAACATTTTAATTTTTTTATTAAAAATGATTCTTTTCGCTTATGGAGAAGGTATTATGGATATAACACAAGCACAATTTTCATTTATCTAATTGTTCAGATGAAGGTAGAAAATAGAAATTACATTAGTATGGTAAATTTTTAGAATATTGAAAATTTTATTTCATCAATAATTCATGGAAATATATATTTGAATGTGGTAATGAAGAAAATAATAAAAACAGCTTGGTTGAGGACATTACATCTCCCTTTAGTTATTTTCCCAAGGTAACTCATTAGGGCTCAATATCTTTGTCTTTTGGAAAGACCACAACTTCTAGTATATTGGGAAAATGGTTATATATATTCTAGAGGAAATAAATTTGATATAAGACTTTCTAATTTTTTAAAAAATTTGATGGAAGTGATCTCTTTTTCTAAGTGGAGAAAATGGATCTTTCATAAATATCCATTACTTTTTTAATGATGGAATGAAACTATTCAAGGTCCATTCACTCTAAAAGTGGGAAATGATGAAGTGTGGGGTGAGATGAGGTTCAAAAATACACTACCAATTATTATAAAACAAGTTTTATTCATGTTTAAAGTCTTTTACCACTATATATTTATATTTTACAATTATTATTTTCTCCAGGGTTGCTAGGTTTTAACAAAGTAGTTTATATTTTATTAAAAATTATAAGTTAACCATTATTAAATTATTTTAAAATTATCAAAAATAAATTATTTCTCATATAATGTTGTTAAATTTATAAATAATATAACAATAACTTTTATAAGAATAAATTAGATATATAAAAAACTATTTTCTTGAATAAAGAATATTTTACCATTAATTGTTTATAATATTATTCAGTATTGATTATCAATTTAATTAGTTTTAATATATTATTACATAGGTATAAAATTTTAATAGAGACATTTTTGGTAAGTTATTTATTTTATTTGATAAAAATATCATAATGTAAATAAGAAAATTAATTTAAAATAATAGTATTTCCATTATCTTGGTAATTAACATTAATCCAAGAAATATAATTTTTATACCTAAAAATGAAATTGAACATATTAAGTAATATAAAAATTATTATTTTAAATATGAAATCCATTTGTTTATATTTAATTTCTATAATTCATGGAAACTAGAATTTCATATAAGTGAATAAAAATAGCCTTTAGAGTAAAATATTACTTAAGTATCCAAAAATTATAAACATTGTTTTATTAAATTCAACAAAGTATTTTTAAATGAATGATTTCACACCTTAAATATATATTTTCTCTAATAAAAATGTCTACATTTTTTTATTTAATACTTACTTCATGATATTTTTGTAAGCATAAAATATCAGGAAAAATGATATATATTTTTTCAATATTCTCCAAGAAGTAAATTATTTTAGAAATAAATTAACAATTCACCCTACGATAAGTTTAAATTTCTAAAATAAAAATTTAATTTAATTTTTCAAAATTAAAAAACTAAAATTTAATAATTTTTTTTAATTGAAAATATAATATGTAATAAAAATGATTAATCAGAAAATAATATTTTTATGTATTCTTAATATTATTTCATATAAATTTATACTTTAAAGAATGTGAATATATTATTTCATGTATAATAATATTTTAAAATATTACAATTAGAACAGTATATATAACACCTAAAAAATTTTATTTGAGAAAAAAAATCCTTTTTAATGTAAAATAATATTAATTATTTTTATTGTGAATAAATGAAATTTTATTTGAGTATTATCATTTTATATACTTATATTTTTATTATTATTATAATTTTATTAATAATATATCTTATAATATTTCATTGATTATTTTTGTGTAGTGTTTCATATGAAACAACATATTGAATGTAGTATTAATTTAAATAAAAAAATATTCCAAAATCCTAATGTGTTATATCCATATAATGGAGATAAATGTGTAGAACTCACCAGAGCTAGCCTTAGAATGATACAACATTGTTGAATCAACATAATTCTTTAACTCTTCATGGATTAATAAAAATAAATGATTGTTTCTCAGAATTCATTTGAGAGATAGAGTGAATATTGGATTGAAATCATGGATGGGAAAATAGGAAGGTGTTCTAGGACTTCATATTTTTGTACCAAACACCTTTGATTCCAACTATGGGGTTGGTCCATGGTATAAGTCTTATAAAATTGGTATGTTTATGTTTATCGATGCTTTCCTTGATTAGAATTATAGATAATTTTTATTTTATGTGGGTTGGGTTGAACTGACCCTCCCAAATTCTGATTATAAATATATACACACATATTAATAAGTCCCTCTTATAATATAATTTTATCTAAATAGTATCTATATGAATCTATAGTGGGATAATACTTATTTTAAGCTTGTTTTAGTGACTTTATTTGGGTTTTGACATTGAATATAGATTTATTAGATAAATTGACTGAATTCCAGAAGCTATGTTGACCTCACCTTGATCTCTTTAAATTTTGTGTCTTCTTCCCCTTGCTTCCCAATTATGGGAATGAAAAATGGGTTTATGTTCCTTCAATTAATTAAATAAAATATTTTAAGTGAATAACATTGATATAAATGTATTGTTATTCTTCATCTAATGATAAATTTTTTGGTGGTTTATCCCCCATAAGCCCATTTCGTGATATAATTTCCATAAGTATGATTAAAAGGGGCTTATCCATAATCAATAAAAATATCGGCCTTCGGGACATTCATTCATTTTATGGGTCCATACCCATCATCCTAATAATATAGGTATGAAATTTTAGATAGTATGTGTTTCGGTGCGGATGTGCATCGGGTTTCTGTTCCGACGCTGTTCCGCCAGGATGCGTTCGCGCGTGCGCCCGTCGACCCGAGGGGACGGGAGCGCGGCTTGTGGCCCCGCAGTCCCGCTTTCCAAAGGCGGGCGGCATCCATCCCTTATTCAGGGACGTCTGCTCCTTGATCGAAACCGGGATGATGGGATGTCGGCTCCTCCTTCCGTGGACGTCTCCTCGGAACTTGTCGCCTAATCCGGGTCTCCCTCATAGATTTAAGAATGTTCGTGAATCTCGTTCCCGGCGCCATATCTTCATGGACACCAGTTAATTACGCTGCTTCCGCCCAGACGCTCCAAGGAGTCTGGTCGGGGCAGCACCCCGCGGTGAGGAGACCGGGTAGCTCTGGGTGTTGGGGGGCGTGTCTTAACACTGCGGCTCTGCATGTCTGCCTTCCGTCCCTAATAGGGCTTCTCGAATGCATGATGGCCTGAGGAATCCCACGCTGGGTGTGGGGAACTGCGTTACCTGAGGTTTTTCTCAGCTTCCCATGTTCAACACAGGGTATGCCGCGAGTTTAACGTCCAGCGGGGACGGCATCGGACTGATCAACACGAGGAGTGGATCAGATGACAGAACCCCTTGCGGGGAACCTCCGACGCTGGGGCCAGCACATGGGCGGCTTCCCGAGTGAAGTGGAGTGGAATGAAATGGCATGACCCCACCGGGATGTGGCGGCCCGGGTAAGGATCAGGATGGATGATGGAGTGAAGAGCTTGGACCCCGTAGAGGCTTCCTACGTACCGCGCGTTAGCACAGATCAAAGTCAGCGTAGTTTGGATATACAGTTTAACGTCATGCTGGACGATGGCAAGACGACTCATGAGGAGGTCGAGGCTGCCGGGCGGAGGATTGAACCGAACCACCTCACACAGAGGGGGATGGAACGGCCGGGTGGATCACAGTTTCACGTCATGCTGGACGTTGGCAAGCCGACTCACGAGGAGGTCGAGGCCGCCGGCACGCACGAAGTGGGGCGGAGCGGACCAGCACGCACGAAGTGGGTGGATCACAGTTTAACGTCTTGCTGGACGATAGTGTTTGGGGCTTACACTCTAAAAAGGCCTATATGCGGCAAAGCTCAGTTGGAGAGGGACTTGGGCCGAAGGCGAGAGACCTCGATCCCTGTCACGCCCTCTACTGGCTTCAGCAGTGAGGAAGCACAATGGAGATAAACATGTGTAGTCACCCACAAGAGCGGATTCATAGGTGAATCGACGTGAATGTGAACCCGGGAGGGGTCCACTGATGGACGAACCGACGTAAATATGACCGGGACGACCAGGTGGTGGGCTTGAACCTCAGGGAGGCTTCCTACGTACCCTGTTTAGGAGACAGGGATCAAAGTCCACGTAGTTCATTCTGTCAGGACTTACGCACTGAGGCAACCTGAGTGCGGCAAAGCTCAGTTGAAAAGGGACTTGGGCCGAAGGTGAGAGACCTCAATCCCTGTCACGTCCTCTACTGGCTTCGGTAGTGGGGAAGCACAATGGAGATACACACGTGCATTCACCCACAAGAAAATAGGGGTTTGTAATACCCTACCCCCGTGGGCGAAGGCCACTCCAATAAATCGTCCCTAAAGAGGGGCAATCCCGACATCCCTGCAGAGACGAGTAGGTGGGGGCCACATCCAAACCGGGGGGGGACCCTGCGTGCGAGGCACGGGATCGGGTGATGCGGACGGTTTAACGTCTTACCGGACGAAGTACAGTTTAACGTCGTGTGTTGAGGACGAAGCGGACGGTTTAACGTCTTGCCGGACGAAGTACAGTTTAACGTCGTGTGTTGAGGACGAAGACGCTTCGCAGTTTAACGTCTTGCAGCGCGGACGTGGTGCAGTTTAGCGTCCTGCAGGACGATGGATGTCTGGCAGTTTAACGTCCTGCTGCACGGACGAATGCAGTTTAATGTCGTGTGGGATGAAGTGTTGCCGCCAATGGGTCCGTGTCACTTCATGCGAGCCTGGAGGGCCGCACGGGAAGACAACGCACGGTGCAGGCACCCGGGATGAAGATCATCGGGCGCCACGCAGGCGGGTACCCTCAGGGGGTCAAAGGGGGCGACCCTGGCGGTTTGCGCGCAAAAGAGGAGCTTGGCGCACAATACCACGGGTCGACGCGCAATTGGGCGGGCTGGCGCGCAATTGGGTCGGCGCCTGGCGCGCGGAAGATGGAGATTGCGCGCACCGGGCCTTTGATGGCGCGCGGGGCAACGACACATTCTTTAACGAATGGACACTTAGTAAGGGGGTGTGCGCAATCGGGCTGGATTGCGCGCACCCAGGGGGCAATTGCGCGCAAGAGGCTTCTTTTGCGTGCGAAGGCCTTCGGGTGAGGAATTGGTCAAAGGAAAGAAGCCAAAGGGTTTGCGCGCGAAGGCGAACCCCGAGGCTTGCTTGCGCGAAATAACAGAGGTTACCTGAAGATCGGCATTGCGCGCGGAGGGGGTGGAATTGCGCGCACGAGCGACCCTTCGAATTCTGGCAACCTTCAAAATGTCGGGGGTCGCCTTGTATTTATAGGCAACCCAGGGCGCGCAATTCGGTTCGCGGGCGCGCAATTCGGCTCAGGCGCGGAATAGGGGCCTGGCGCGCAATAGGGTCGTGCAGGGACGTCGGGCGCGGAAAATTACGCGCCGACTCGTCCAATCGCGCGAATCCCGGAAGGATTGCGCGCGAGAAGCCAATATTGCGTGCGGGACTCCGACATTTCGCGCAAGGCCTTCGGGCCTTCCGAAACATGCTTCTAACTCCAAATATGACCTCGCTTTCCTCATCCGGAACTTCATTTGAGGAGTAATGGACTTTTCCGGCGTCTACAAAAGCCCGCCCTCGGAATCTGATCGGCGAGAGGTCGCAACGATCGGGTTCCGAGGGAGACACCGGAATGCCGAAGTCCTGGGCGGCGCGGGACTTGGGCGCGCAAAAAGGGCGTCGGGTGCGAAATTCGCTACCTTGGTCGCGCAAAGCGATTTCCGCGCGGCGCGGCCACCCGGCCTCGCCTATAAATAGGGGTCCTGGGTTCCGCGTTCCGTACACAGGCTTTCCGCGTGATAAGATTCCCCACTCTCGTGCGCGAAATTGCCTTTGACGGCGCGAAATTCGCCCGTTAGGCGCGCAAACCCATCCAGATTTCGTCTTGATTTTGCGCGAACACCCGGGGTTTTACGCGACAGACTTCCCAATTGCGCGCCGTCCACTGGGATTGCGCGCCAACTCCCAAATTTCTCTACCAGCCTCCTCTGATTCCGCACGCCTCATCCCTTAATCCACACGACCCCCAGAGCTTCTGAGATGGCCGCGAATCAAGTGAATGAGGGGGATGCCGCCATTCGCAGAGCTGAGATGGCGGCGAACGAGGAGGTCTACGGAGCCAAGGAGATTGTTTCCAACAATCAATCCTTGTTCGATTTGCTGACGCCGGCCCAGAAGACGTATCCGTTGTCGGACAACCTGCCACTCTGGAACTACGGCATCCTGGATGAGGTTCCGGTGCCAGGGTTCGAGGTTGATGCGCCACAAACCTGGGTGACTCGGGAGGACGAGCTTCTCCGCTATAACATCACCAACAACGGGCATCCTGCCAGGGAGACCAGGCACTTAGATGTCTATGTCCTGAACCCGAGGACGCGAACCATTATCGAGAGTGAGCCTACTGCGGAGAACTCTCCATCCCTCTACTCGAGCACATATCACCAGAGTGTCACCGACGACACCAAGGGCTGGCTGAAGGACTGGGACTTGCGGTCTGGGGGCAATTTCACCAGTGAGTGGGCCTGGGCGTTCTGGGTACGCCACACCTGCGATCACTTCGTGGAGGAATTGCGGTACATCGGCCTTTTTGAGGCGGTGTGGACGTCACAGTTCCACTTCTACCAGCAGTCCGAGCTCGGGCCGGAGCTGTTCACCCGCTGGTCCCCGGATACCAACACCTTCCATCTTCATCATGGGGAGGTCAGCATCGGTCTCTGGGACATCCACTGCATTGGAGGTATCCCGCTGGAGGGTTACCAATACGATGAGTTCCTTCCTCCGAAGAACACCTGGGGAGACAGGTCACGAACTCTCATCCTGACATGGCATCTACTGGACCTGGCTACGCAGCGGCTCGGGGTCAAAGACTTCCGCAAGGACATAGCCTACAAGGAGTGGTTCAGCCAGTTCTTGGAGCATGACCCAGCGGTCAAGATTCCAGGAAGGGGGAAGCGGTGCCCAACCGCAGCTCAGAGGATCCGGAACAGGTCGTACTGGCGGGTCCTAGAGACGGAAGACTACCGCTCATGGGGGTACCGCGTCATCGAGGCCCGGGACCCAAATGTCCAGTACGCGGCATTCCTGGCCACCTTTCTGAGTGGGTGGCTCCTGCCAGTGCGGGACGTGAGGATGGGCGTCCGCCCGGCGACACTGGTGATGGCGGGAGCCATGGCCGCCAACAAAAGATACAACCTCGGGGTCCTAGTGCTGGCTAAGCTGTACGCCATCCTGGGACGCATCTCGCGAGGGGGGTCGCCACGGAGGGTCTGTGTGCCCTTTCAATTCTTCCATGGCTGGGTGGCTGCTCACCTCGGTGGGTACACGTTTCCGAACGTCGTCATTCCTCCGGGCAACGGCCTGTGACCCTCCCTGCTGAACATTGCGGGGGTCGCTCCGATGACCCTAAATGAGGAGGGCGTCAGGATTCGGATTGGAAATCACGCCAATTTCAACATCAGCCCATTCCCCACTCCCGTTGGCCAGATGATTGACAGCAGGAAAGGTCTGCTGGAGCAGCACAAATACTTCCTGAGCATGCGGGGCGGGGTGCTCGTGGCTCGGATCGATGGGAAGGTGATCTGCGAGCCCTACGTGCCAACCCGGTTTGCCAGGCAGTTCAGGTGCCTTCAACGGATGCCGAAGAGGGTATTCGATGCTGTCTGAGAGGAGACAAACCCTTGCGTCCTTCGCCAGATGTGGCTAATGTTCGCCGCTTTCGGCTCTGGCGATGTCCTCACTCTCCCTCCTACCGGGGTCGACGCAGGCTTGGCAACCGAGTACGCCGAACACTGGGCCATCGCGTACCCCGAGGGGCTTCTACGGAAGCCAGTTCGGCGGCTCGAGGTCACCCGCGTGGAGACCGGGAGTCAAGGAAGGAGGCGAGGCGCCGTTACGCGGGGGAGAACGGAGGCGCGCCAAGCAGCGGAGCCGGCGCGGGCAGGGACTTCGGCGGCGGCCACATCGCAGGCTGCCGCCACGACTTCAGCGCCCAGAGAGGGGGCACATGCGGTGGTCGGGGAGCGGCCCGGGAAGCAGATAAGGCGTCTGCTCGGACCATAGAGACCTCAAAGTACGCCACATCGTGGTCCTATCCCCTGGATATGCGAAGATGCACTGAGGGATAGTGTCAAGAGTGCCGAGATTTTGCCTGGTCAGAATGGGAGGTGGAAAACGTAATGTGAATCATGCGGCCATTCACTCAAGGACTGGGGGCACCGGCGTAACGATATGGGAGTACTGCCGACCGTGGCGGAAAAGCAGCATCAATATCGCACTGACCGTTGATGGAATGAGGCAGAAAACAAGCATCAACCGCTCAAGCGCAGGATTCATATCGATTTGCTGCCCAAGGCCCTTGGGGGCACCAGCCCGGATCGGTGGGAGAGCACTGAGGCATTATATCCAGACCGCTCACGGGGGTTCCACCCAGGGCGTAGGTGATGGGTCCGAATGAAGGGGAGCATGAAGCCTGAAAAGTGGAAGGAACCTGACCAAGCTGAACCTGACCCTCCTGGCAATAGACCAGAGTACTCTTGACACCGGTGGACCACTGCAAGGGGTCAAAGGACATGCCTTGAGGGTGACCTGAAGACGGCGGATTCCCCAGAGAAGGGGGAATCTTTAAGTGGTGGCGGGATGGACCCGAAGTTTCAAACATCCGGGCGTTCCAACGTATCCCATAAGGATGGGAATCAAGCCACACGTAGTTCTTGAAGTGCGGCGCGACACAATCGGGCACCAGCGCGGGGAGGGGTGTGGGTCTGGCCCTCGCACCCAAAAGAAGCGGTATTTGATATTTCTTGTTTGTCCTTAAAGGTGGATGGTTTTTCTTTGTGCGGCGACATGCCTGTGATTAAGAAATCCCTGGCGTCGCCACAATAATCATGCCATGAAAGGCATTGATAAATGGCGTGGTTATTAACCAGCGCCCAACGTGAGTGTCCCCTGAAGAGAACATCACGATGCATTGCCGTTTCTCGTCGGGCGGCCAAGAAGATCACAGTTTAACGTCGTGTGTTGAGGACGAAGCAACACAGTTTAAGGTCATGTGGTTCGGACCATGGAGGAATCCGCTTATTGGGGTACGGCGGACACAGCGGAGGTGGGGACACATCCCAGCCCTACGGTCACGCACAATTCCAGGAGAAGGATCCTGGGATAGGGGCCTGCATATGTCTATCAACCAAGGGGCAGAGATGCTAGCCTCCAGCTATGCTGGGCCCAGAACGCGATTGTTCGGGCGACTCCTTCATCCTCATAGGGACGAGGGTCTAGCTACACATGGCCCTCATGGAGGACATTAGCATATCATTGGTGCTCATATCGTGGGAGCCTCGAATGACACCATTACCCTGGTTGGCCTGCCTAACGTGTTGAGGTGTACTGAGGGTCAGTATGAAGAGTGTCGAGTTCCCACCACAACGCACTGAGGCGGAGTGTGACAAGGACTGCGCAACCAATGTTCAGAGCCTGAAAGAGTTGACATGGCGATCAAGGATGTCGCTGACCATATTCGCAACACAACATCCGATCGCGTCAGCCTAGGATGAGGCAAACAAACGAGCATCAACCGCTCAAGCGCAGGATTCATATCGATTTGCTGCCCAGGAAGGCCCGAACAAGAGGAAGCGCGAGCCCGACAAGTAACACAGGACTTGTCGGGATTGAATCCGACGCTACAGGTCATAGACCGGAGTACCCCAAAACATGCTAACAGATCACCGGAAAGGGTAGGAGGACTCACCTTGAGAGAAACCAAAGGACGGCAGATCCCCGTGATCAACCAAGAGACGGGGTTGGACCTGAAACACAAGCGTCCAGGCGGTCCTACGTATCCCGTAAGGATGAGAATCAAGCCGTACGTAGTTCTTGAGAGGTAGTTTAACGTCATGCAGGACGATGAGGGGTGTGAGGTAGTCCCACACACGGGGGAGGCGTACGGCGCGGCCAGTAGACCGACGTGAATGAGGACATAATCCCATGCTCACACCATACGCCTCGCACAAAAAGGAGGGGAACTTGGGCCAGAGGCCCAACGCGGGATAGAGATTCCTGGGAAATGGGGCTGGGCCTGAAACATGAATGTTCAGGCGGTCCTACGTATCCCATAAGGATGGGAATCAAGCCGAACGTAGTTCTTGAGGTGCAGTTTAGCGTCATGCAGGACGAATAAGAAAGGGGGGAGCGGAAGGCATCCCCAAACGTGGGGGGCATACAGCGTGGCGAGCAAACCGACGCGAATGAGGGCATAGCCCCGCGTTCACACCATACGCCGCATACCCAGAGGCACTTGGGCCAAGGGCCCGAGATGGGACGGAAATTCCCGAAGGATGGGGATGGGCCTGAAACATGAATGTTCAGGCGGTCCTACGTATCCCATAAAGATGGGAATCAAGCCGCACGTAGTTCTTGAGGTGCAGTTTAGTGTCATGCAGGACGAATGCTGAACAGTTTAACGTCTTGTAGCTCGGACGTGGTGCAGTTTAGCGTCATGCGGGACGAAGTGCACTCAGGCAAAGTACTGCTTGAGGAACCTAGCGTTGGTGGGAGGAGTGACACGCTCACCATCCATAGTCTCTAGGGAGTACACGCCATTGGGATAGACCTTGTGGACGACAAAAGGTCCCTCCCACTTGGGCTCCAACTTGGGCGGCTTCCTTCCGAGGATCATTGGTGCTCTTAGGGCCAGTACTAGGTCACCCTGCAGGAAGGAGCGGAGGTGAACCTTCTTATTGAAAGCTCGAGCCATTCTGCTTTGATTCCTCTCCAAGTTGTGCAAAGCGCGAAGCCTATTCTCATCCAGTGCTTCCAACTCGACTAGACGGGTTTCAGCAGCTCTGTCCGGCGCTTGCTGGTCGTAGACCGCAGTGCGCAAGGACGGTAACTGGATCTCGATGGGCAGGACGGCCTCAGCTCCATACACCAGGGAATAAGGGGTCATCTTGGTGGAATTGCGAGTCGTCGTCCGATAAGCCCAGAGGGCGTTGGGGAGCTTGTCCGGCCAACTCTTCTTGTTCTGACCAACCATCTTTTGCAGAATGTTAGAGACGGTCTTGTTAAACGCCTCAATCTGTCCATTCTCCTACACATGATAGCGAGATGTATGGTTCGAGCGAATGTTGTACTTGGCGTATAACTTCTTCAACTCGGCTGCTCGGAAATTGGCTCCGTTATCCGTGAGGATAGCGTGAGGCACTCCAAATCGATAAATGATGTTGGAGGTCACGAAGTCAGCGATAGAACAGGATTTGACCTCTCTGAGTGGAATCGCCTCTGCCCATTTGGAGAAGAAGTCCGTGGCGGTCAGAATGAACCGGCACTGGAAAGCCGTCGCCGGCATGTAAGGTCCCACAACGTCCATCCCCCAGACTGCAAAGGGCCAAGAATACCTGGTGGTATGGAGAGGCTCCGGTAGCCGATGCACAAAGTTCGCATGAACCTGGCACGCATGGCACTTCCTGGAATACTCAATGCAGTCATGGATCATGGAGGGCCAGAAGTATCCCAACCTCTGAATCTGATGGGATAGCTTCGGCCCAGTCTGGTGGGCACCACATGAACCAGCATGAACCTCTTGCATGACTCGTGGGATCTCAACTCCTTGAAGGCAACGAAGGAGAACACCATCAAATCTGCGTCTATAGAGGATCTGCTCCAGGCCGGGACTGCTCTGGAGGACAAACTGCGATGCGCGGCGTCGAACTCGCTCGCGCTCGGCCCGATCCGACGGGAGAATGCCATGTTGGAGGTACTCAACCAAAGGCGTCCTCCAATCAGGGGCTGATTCGACTGCCATATCTGTGGTACTCGGGGCTCCAGGCACAGGGGCAACCGTGGTGAGATTACTTACCGATGGGCCGCGATCTCCCTCCGGGATAACGGGAGTGATGAGCCTGCAGTGCGTCACGCGGATGATCAGGTTGTCCTGTTCAGGCTCCGTGAGTGATGCAACAAGGCTGGCCAAAGCATTTGCTCGACCGTTCTGCGACCGGGGAATATGGACAATTTCTGGCCGAGAAGGGAACTGGGCCATCAGGAGGAGGGTGCACTCCAGCAATGGCACAAGTTCCGGCTTCCTGACAACATAGTCGCCATTGACCTGCTTAACGACCAGCTCGGAGTCCCCTTTCACACACAGATGGGGCACGTCGATCTCGAGAGATAACTCGAGGCCAGTGATGAGGGCATGGTATTCCGCCTCATTGTTGGTACAGCCCTCTGACAACAGGAAAGAGTATGGCAGCACAGCTTGCTCCAGGGTAATGAAGACGATACCCAAACCCACTTTGTTGAGCTTAGGATTATCGAGTCTTCTACCGGTGGGGCTTCGGGAGGCACCGTCAAAGTGAATCTGCCAGCATGGATCGGCACGATCGACCGAGAGAACGGCCTCATCGGGAAAGCCTAGATCCAGCGGCTGATCCGCGGAGGTTGGGTGAGCAGCCAGAAAGTCTGCCAATGCTTTCCCTTTGATGGCCTTCTGAGACACATACCTGATGTCGAACTGCTGGAGGATCACAGCCCACCACGCTAGACGGCCAGTCAACATAGGCCGGCTCAGGATATATTTCAACGGGTCTACCCGAGAAACCAACTGTACCTCGTGGTGCTGCAAGTAGTGCCGTAATTTCTGTACGGAAAATACGAGTGCCAGGTAGCTCTTCTCGATGGGGGAATACCTAACTTCTGCATCGAGGAGCATGCGACTGAGGTAATAGAGGCTATTCTCTGTTCCCTCGTTGTTCCTCTGGGCGAGAAGGGCACCAAGGGACCGTTCCAGGGCAGTCACATAAAGGACCAGTGGCTTCCCGGATACAGGCGGCATCAGAACCGGAGGTTGAAGAAAGTACTGCTTGATTTCCTCGAAAGCGGTCTGACACTCCTTATCCCATACATAGGTGGCACCTTTCTTCATGAGCCGAGAAAAGGGCTTACACTTGCCGGCCAGATTCGCGATGAATCGGCGTATATAGGCTAAGTGGCCTTGGAACCCTTGCAGTTCCCGGATGTTACCTGGGGGAGGCATCTGGCTAATCGCCCTGATCTTCTCTGGGTCGATCTCAATACCCCGGTATCTTACCACAAAGCCAAGAAACTTCCCGGAGGTGACCCCGAAGGCACACTTCAACGGGTTCATCTTCAGGCAGCGAGACCGGAGGAAGCCGAACACTTTCTCAAGATCTTTGAGATGGTCCTGACGCTGGCACGATTTGACCACCAAGTCGTCGACGTAGCATTACACCAGTGTGCCAAGGATTGGCTTGAATATGCGGTGCATCGCCCGTTGATAGGTGGCACCTGCATTCTTCATGCCGAAGGGCATGACCTGGTAACAAAAGATACCTTGGGGGGCCCTGAAGGCAGTGAACTCCTCATCCTCAGGGGCCATCCGGATTTGGTTGTATCTGGAGTATCCATCCATGAAGGAGAGGGCTTGGAACCCTGCCGTGGCGTCAATCAACAGCTTTGTCACCGGAAGGGGAAAGTCATCCTTCGGACAGTGGCGGTTGAGATCGCGGAAGTCGATACAGACTCTGATCTGCTCGTTCTTCTTCCTGACCGGCACGATGTTGGCCAGCCATCTGGGGTACTGAACTTCCCTCATGAAGTTGGATTTGATAAGCTTGTCAACTTTGGCCTCAACCATGGCACCGTGGAATGGGTACATCTTCCTGGGAGGCTGCTTGAACCCACGATGGTTCGCCGGGAGACCAAGGCGTTGGATAGCTACCTGAGGATCTAGCCCCGACATCTCATCATAGCCCCAAGCGAACACATCACGGTGCTGTCTGAGGAAGTCCACGTACTGCTGCCGCTCCTCAAGGGGCATGGCGGCACTGACCAATGTGGGTCTTGGATCTTCCTCGGTTCCCAGGTTCACCTGTACTAACTCATTGACCGTGAAGGAGACGCCCTCCTCAAAGGCTGGGGGTGCATCTTCCACGTCCTCTCCACTCGGGGAAGGATCGTCCACGGGATAGACTGCGTTGAAAACTACATTGGGGCTACCAGATCCTGCTAGGCCGCTGGTGCTGGCATGGGCGGTCGCGGTCATCTCATCAGGAGACTCACAGGCCATCGAGACCATGGCTACGTCCAACCAATGGATCGGGAGGACGTAAGCGTCATCCAAACTTGCCTAGGGATCACTTCCAACAGCGACAGGCTCAACCCCACCTGTCAGGATCTGCTTATCCTTGCTCTTGTAATAGTCCGCGTCCAGATAGTGGGCTTCACATGAGGCAAAAGGAGAGGCATCTCCCTGAAGCACGCCTACTCGACCATTAAGGGAGTATTTAAGGCATTGGTGGTATGATGAGGGAACCGCCGCATGAAGGTGGAGCCATGGCCTGCCCATCAATGCGTTATACGCAGTGTCCTGAGAGACTACCATGAATTCGGTGTTGGCAACCATGTCACCGAACTGGGTCTCCAAACGTATCTTGCCGACCGGAGTTTTCTCGGTGCGGTCGTACCCCTGGATCCTGAGGTCGGAGGGAATCAAGTCATACTCAGACAACCCCAATCTCCGGAGCGTCCGAGTTGGAATCAGGTTAATCCCGGACCCCGTGTCGACAAGACAGCGCCGGACTTCAAGGCCATTGAACTGGCCAGTATCATACAGCGGACGAATGTTCCCCTGTATAGGAGGGTCTTCATCCTTACCAGAGAACGAGATGACTGCCTGACATTCGGCGTCCTCAATCGCTTCGGCGTGAAAGGCCTCTGCAGCCGCAACCTCCGTCTCAAACTGGAGGGGGCTCTTCAGGGCTTCAGCGAGCGCCTCGCGCATCTTAGGTGACAAGCGCAGCGCCTCAAGGATGGAGAGCCTTGCTGGGATGTCGGCCAAGTGCTTCAGGACATCATACTTTCTTGCCAAGCGTGAGCCCCTGGTTGCAGGAGGTTGCTCTGCGGTTGGAGGCATGACGGGCCTTGCCGGTTGGACCGGCGGCCGACTGGTGCTTGGCGCATCTTGCTGTTCACTGGTTGAAGCCCGGGAAGTAGTCACCGTACTGGGACCAGGAGGCCGGGATGGACTCGTGGCAGGACAGAGCTGGTCGCGACGCGGCTGAGGCGGTTCTGCCTGGTCCCACACCACAAACAGTGGCGGAGGCGAATCCGTCATCCCCGGATGGGGGGGCTGTGCGTGCTGAGCTCGGTTTTGAGCCTGCTGCCTAGTCTCAGTGGCGTGCACGGCCTGGCTGGAGGTACCAACTACCGTTCCCCAGCGACTCCTGTTGTTGCGGTTCCTCCGATGGTGGCGACGACCGGGGACACCAGGGAGGTCCACCTGGTGTTCTTCAACGTTGGGAACCGAAAAGGGATTTACCAGCTCGACGGTATTAACCGAAGCGTACCCAACACTGTCATCGGACGAATCATTCATCACCGGGCGGATCCGAGGAGGGACCCCCATCTCCAGGGGCATGAAATCGCCGAGAGTGCGGGATAGTGGCGGAACTGGCGGGGCGCGCTCTTCCTTCTTGCGCCGCCGCCGTTTGCTCTTCTCGGAAGAGGCAGGCTGGGACGATGATGACGAAGCAGCACCCTCAGATTCTGGGGGCTCAGGCTGATTCAAGCACGCACGGATGATTCCATGGGCACGAATGATCGTCTTGCGGGCCATCCAGTTATTATACTTCTGGGATCCGCGGTCGGAGACCAGCTGCCATTCGTCCTCGTCGCCACTATCGTCATCTGATCCCACGAACACACCCGCCACTTGTGCTGGAGCTGGGACCAACCTGATTACATTGTTTTTAATCTGGTCTTGGAGCCAGTCCTTAAACACATAGCACCGCCGGATGGTGTGCCCTAGGGCCCGATGGTAAGGGCAGTAGCGGGGGTTATCCGTGAGATGTGCCTCCTCTGGCCTCCAACACTCAGGCAGTCGCACAATCCTTTGCTCCAGGGCGCTCCGGAAATAACCGGGGACCTGATCCTCGTGAAATGAGTAAGTCAGGTATCGTGGGGACCTGAGAGCGTGGTCTTGACGAGGGGCTGGAGGGGCCTGCCGAGGAGGTGGACCCTGATTATCTCGCCTGGGTTGTGGTGGTACATTACGCGAAGGGGCCGGCCGGTTTTGGGGCTGCCGCTGCTGGGCCAGGAACTGAGCCCGTGGAGGCGGATTCCTGTGAGGCTGTGGAGCTGGCCTCACCGGCAGCAGCTCCAACTGCCTGGGGGCCTCTATTTGGGCAACAGCAGCGGGCTCAGCCCTGCTGACCCTCCTTGCAGGGATCATAGGAGGCAGCGGGTGTGCCTGACTGGCCTGTTGCAGGGCTTCCTCAAGACGTGAGCTTTGTCTGAGAAGTCCCTGAACCCTCCGGGGTAATTCTGAGTGATCAAGGAAGGGACCAGCTCGGTCTTGACATTCCCGACGCACATTGTTAGCAACTGCTCCTGAGTCAATGGCATGTCAAGGGAATACGTGAGACCCTTCCATCGGGCGACGAAATCCGCGACTCGCTCATCAGGCCTTTTCTTGCACTTGAAGAGGTCTGCGATACTCGTCTTCCGAGTTGTGGAACTGAACTGGTAGAGGAACTGTCTACGAAGGTCCTCCCAGCTAGTTATCGACCCGACGGGGAGCTGGCTGTACCAGACAAATGCTGGGCCTTCCAGTGTCTGGACAAAGCAGCGAAGCTTAGCGGCCTCCTGCTGCGCCGGAGTTCCCAACATAGGCCCGCACCTCGAGTTGAAATGGTCCAAATGCTGTGGCGGGTCTCCAGTCCCGTTGAAGGGGGCGAAAGTGGGGTTCCCGAACCCCGGAGGTGCCGGCATGTCATCCACCCATGCTGGGTATGGCTTGCCGTCCGGTGGGATTGCCACTTGCCGAGTCTCCAAGGCTTCCAAGCGGGCAATGAGTGCCTCCATCGGATTGTCCGGACATGGGTTCCAGTCCTGGCGAGGATCTCTAACCACGAGCGCATTGCATGGATCTTCAATTGGGTCGTCAACCGGGTCGTCGAACTCGGCAGCTCGTGGGATGGCGGGCGGAGCGGCCCTTGGGGCAGCAGGAGGAATCCGAGTGGGGTCTCTCAGGTAGTCACGCCGCTCGGGAGGGTGTGGTGAAACATACAGCGCCCTCTTGCCATAGGCAATGGCCTCTCCCCTGTCGATAAACACGGCATAATCACGGTTGCCCGAGAGAGTATCATCGAGGAGCGGTTGTTCCTGTCCCTGCTGTCCTGGACTAGGATCACCGTAGTCAGGCCGCCGCTCTGCAGTGCGCTCGTCGAGGAGCTGGTCAACTAGCTTCTTCTGCTCGGCGAGCTGTAGACGTAGCGTAGCCTTTTCAGGATCCTCCTCTGCCCTCTGCATGGAGGCAGATGGGTCGGCGGGCTTTATAGCCCCGTCGTGCTCTTTACCTTTGCTGACGTTTCGGCTCAACGTCAGTGCTTCAGTGGGTGCGGGGAGACCCAGGAGGATCCTCTGGTGACGAGTAACTCTCACCGATGGACCCAACGACGGCTTTTCTTCGGGGGGAGATCCCCCGTCGAGAAGTTCCAAGTCGTCCCCCTCTCCCGACAGGTCAGCCATATTGACCGTTTCCGTCCCTGGGGATGTACCCTCAGGGCCACCCAGCGAATCGGGCTGTCGGCGAATCGCACTGAAGCGTAGGGAAGCGTACTACCCCCATCCACAGATATACACGTGGGGGTGGCTTCCTTGATAACCTTGCGGAGTACTTGAAAACACTCAACGCATCGTTGTTGGAGGGCCTCGTGGTGCCCAAATGACCCGGGGTGCCGAATCGCGGGGAGCGTGGCCAGGTCGATCTGACGGCACTGCTCACCAATATCCCCCAGGTGTGCTTGACTCCCAGGATATAGCATTTGTAGGCGGTGAAAACGGGAGTGAGTCTCCCGGAGAGTTCGGCGGAATCATTCGAACTCATCCGGGGTGAGCGATTCTGGTGCATCAAAGTCCGGTCCTACGACTGGCCAAAACTTCTCAGGGAAGTGGCCCTCTGCAAGGATGGTCCAGAAGCTCCACGACTCAAACTCGAGACCCAGGTATTATTGGTCCCCTTCAGCGACTGGGAATGGACGGGGAGCCGGCAGTGGTGCCGAGGCGGGCCACCGGGCCGGCAGGCTGGCCGGCGGTGAATACGGCGAGCAGGCCGATTGGCCTCCATATCCTGGGCCGCCCTCTGAGGGTTGCGGTGCCCCAGCTACCACATCACGATAGGACGGGCCGGCGAGCGAACATCCTGTCGTAGCGTCGGTGCTCGCCGAGGGTGCACTAGATCGTGGCTCGACCGTCGGTCCCCAAAAAAGGTCTCTGGCTTCTCCGATCGAGGCAGAAAGCGCTTCCGGAGGGGCCGGTACCAACCGCAAGCTTGATCCTTGGGGGTCTACCAGGCCCTCGCTACTCCGGATATACCTTCGGAGAGAAGAGGGGATCATATCGATCTCGCTCTCGGGGAGCACGAGGCTGACGTGCCGCATTCCTACCCCTGCCCCTGACTAGCGGGATCGGGGGGAGGGCTCTGTCTCCGAATCATACTCCGCCTCTGTATCAGAGAAACGAACCGGTCGGATCTCTGTCCGGAATTCCCTAACATTCCTCCCTCTACGTCGACGCCTCGCCTTCCTGCCCCTGGGTGGTTCTTCGGGGCATGACTGATCTCTGTCCTGGCGTCCTCTGTCCGCACCGGTGCTGGGGCCAAGAAGACTGGAAACCAAGGTGCGAGGAGCACCGGGACAGATATCAAAGGGGACGCGGGGAGAGATGCTTCCGGGCAGGCCTCCGGGCCGGGATCGGAAGGTGGGATCACCCATGCCTCTCAGATCTACCACACGGAGTAGACCCTGCTGGTGAATAGCGCTACCGCGAGGTGGTCCGCGGTGGCTATTGCCTGTACCAGCAACCGGGAGAGTCAACCCAACCTGCCTTTGGGGCGGTCGGGGCCTCGATCCAGGTCGGGCATAGAAGTGCCCCAGCTCAGGATTTGCAGGGGCCTGGTGACTGGGGCCAACAGTGGCTTGGGCCAACGCGGCCGCTGTTGCTAGGGCCCTGAGGTGGGCATCCTCTTCCGCTCGCGCCCGACGTTGGCGTCGGGACAGACGAGTCGGGATCAGCGGCGCAGGCAGGTGGAGAGCCCGTTCTTCGACTTGAGAATCCTTACGGCGGTGTCGACGTGGCCTGGCAGGAGCCCTTATCGCGGATCCCTGGAGCGAATCTCAGATAGGGTGGTCCCGAACATCCTCCACCTCATCCGCATAGGGGAAGGAGCTGTCGGAGCATTCCGGGGATAAACTCCCGAAGCGGTTGGACGTCGAGGTAGGCAGCGGTGCCTCCCTACGCGGCCCTCGGGGGCGGAGTTGGCGGCGAGGTGCAGCTTCCTCGAGGTCCAGGCGAGCCATGTCCCTGGTGGGGATGACTCCCTCTTCCTCATATCTCCGCACAAAGTTGTTGATCACCCTTCTCTGGATGACCTCCGAGGGGGAGAGAGGGCGTGGTTGCCCCGCAGTTGCGGCTGCTGGGACGGCTGTGGAACGGGCGGGACCGCGCAGAGTAGCCGCATCGGTGTTTCCCCTACCCCTGCGCCGGTGGGCGGGCGGCGATCAGGCACTGGATTGGGTGACCTGATTCCTGAAGATAGGGAGAAGAACCCATTAATACTGACAGGAAAAGGAATCGACAACCGATCATTAGTGCCACGACGCCTTCCGTGGGGGGAACCCAGGCCATCGACGTCGTGAGACGGAGTGCCCGATTTCCCTTCCCCAGCCCCTAGAGGGTTCCGTGCCCCGATGCTGAATGCTCGGCCGGGCAACATGCTAGTCTTCCAACACCTCTGAAAGCTATCGGTCTTCGTATTTGAGGAGAAGAGATTCACGTCGGGTTCACCATTTTCTGTTTCGGTGCGGATGTGCGTCGGGTTTCTGTTCCGACGCTGTTCCGCCAGGACGCGTTCGCGCGTGCGCCCGTCGACCCGAGGGGACGGGAGCGCGGCTTGTGGCCCTGCAGTCCCACTTTCCAAAGGCAGGCAGCATCCGTCCCTTATTCAGGGACGTCTTCTCCTTGATCGAAACCGGGATGATGGGATGTCGGCTCCTCCTTCCGTGGACGTCTCCTCGGAACTTGTCGCCTAATCCGGGTCTCCCTCATAGATTTAAGAATGTTCGTGAATCTCGTTCCCGGCGCCATATCTTCATGGACACCGGTTAATTACGCTGCTTCCGCCCAGACGCTCCAAGGAGTCTGGTCGGGGCAGCAACCCGCGGTGAGGAGACCGGGTAGCTCTGGGTGTTGGGGGGCGTGTCTTAACACTGCGGCTCTGCATGTCTTCCTTCCGTCCCTAATAGGGCTTCTCGAAGGCATGATGGCCTGAGGCATCCCGCGCTGGGTGAGGGGAACTGTGTTACCTGAGGTTTTCCTCAGCTTCCCATGTAACAGCCCGAGATTTTATGAAAAATATTCTTTTTTATTTTACTAATGTCTTGTGTTATACGCTACACCAAAAGGAGCTTTCACAACACGCATCCTTGACTTGCCTTGCATTACACACAATCACAACCTTCCTCGATAGCGTGTGTGGTACGTAATACTGAGTTTCACGAAACAATGATATGCTATTAAAATATTATTAAAACTAGCCGTTATGAATAGTAATAACCACTTTTTAAATTTTAGAAATTTTAACTCTCAAAATGGACTTCATTTTTGGATTCGGAGTATCGAATTTAGCCTAAGGTGAAATTTTGGTACTTTTCGGATAACTTTCATATTCTGATGAATAGTGAAAATTACTAAATTATAATTAAAAACAACTTTTTTAATCAAAATAATTAATAGGGATAAATCATTAATTTGAGTGGTTTTAAAGTATATTTAGAATATCTTTTTACAATTTAATACAATGTTGGTCATTGGATGTAATTTCACATTTAAACTAGACATAAACAAGTGTCAATCTTTTGATAGATATTGTTTCTTAAAAACACGCTATTTGTTTTAACAGCGGGATTTAATTATAAAATTAATTAATGCAAATTTTATGTTATGAATTTGGTAAAATAGACTTCATTTTTGAATTCGGAATATGAAAAATAGCTTGGGATGAAATTTTGGCATTGTTCTGAAAAACATCAATTTTTGATGAATAGTGAAACTACTAAGTGGTAGTTAAAAAAAATGAATTTTTTATAAAACTTAATTTTACCGCTTCTGTGAATGGAATTTCAAAAATCCGAGAGACACGGTTGATGTCAGTAAGTAAAATGTGGTTCAATGAGATGAAAATAATTTTTGGTGAATAGTAACTTTTTACTTTTTTTTACCGCGGTTAATAGTAAATAGGGTAACTAAGGGTAAATATGATATTAATATTACCCTAACACATGTCCTAATTCTATTGGACAAGTGTAATTCGACCAAAAACAAACTTAGGAATAAAATATGACCATTTAGGCCCACTTGGATTAGATTAGGACATTTATTATTAATTTATTTAAAGAAGGGTTAAAATAGTTAAAATCAAAGTTTAATAAGTAAATCATTTTTAATATGGGGTTATACATAAGATAAATTCGACTATAAATATTCATTATAAAGCTAAAAAGATTTCCTACATAAGGGTATTTTATTTGTAATTTTTAGACATTAAATAATTTAATTTATTTATGACACAATGATGATGCAGTAATTATCTTATTAATGAAATATTGACATAATTGATGTTATAAACACCAAAATAAATGAAATTTGAGACTTTTTATGAATTCCACTAATTTTCTAGGTTACTATGATATATTAATGTTGATTTAATCAACTTGGTTCGAACATATAATTCTGTTATGACTTTCACAAAAATCATATATCAAATAGTGTCAAAATTGACACAAAATAGTTTTTAAATCAAATATTATATTATTAATTGTTATTTTATTCCTAAAAATCTAA
Organism: Viscum album; assembly: GCA_963277665.1. Lineage (NCBI taxonomy): Eukaryota > Viridiplantae > Streptophyta > Magnoliopsida > Santalales > Viscaceae > Viscum > Viscum album. The sequence goes on along the minus strand of OY728125.1, from coordinate 1,969,831,936 downwards.
GGTTCTGCCAAATAACTTTGATAAGGATATATATATTAATAATAAACAATTTGGGGTTCGTTTGGTATGTTATAGTAAGTGTATTAACCATATAGTGAAAGGAAACAAAAAGACACAGTAAAAGTTAAATTAATTAACTTAGAGTTAAATCTAATTGAAAAGGTTAAAATAATACCCTAAACTTGTCTAAATCTTATTGGTTTATAGGATTTCGACCCATACCCACTTTAGATTCGAAATAAGACCCTTTGGAACCATTATAAACCGATTTTGACTTTAATATAAAATAATATTTTGAGATATTCCTAAGGTGCCCCTCTCCTCCCTTATAAAAGGGCACCTCCTCCCCCTCCTCCTCACACCAAATTGAGCACTCAAGCTCGGCCAACCCCTGCCATTTTCTCCTCTACACTTCCCTAGAATAATCCTAGAGGTCCTGGTCTTCTCCAAAGACCAATCTTAGTTCCTTAAGTGGAGGATTCAATGAGGCGTTCCAAAGAAGAGGTAATATCCATTACAGATCTTTTCAATTTCTTTCTTCTTCAACTTCTTCTTCTTTAGTTGTTTCATGATAAAGTAATAACATCAGTATTACTTACATACTGATATGTTATTATAAATATGAAACAACCCTAATTCACCTTCTATCCATCCTACGGAAAAATGAAATCACCGTGTGTGCGTACGTACGGAATACCGTCTCCACGCCGTGGTGTAATCTATTTTCCACCATCACCTTACAAGGATGGGTATAATGGTGTAATGAGTAACTATATATGATTATTATGAATTAATATTGATACTGAAATAATATATATATACTCCAATACAATTCCACGATCATAGGAACGATATCATCACTCGTGCGTACGTACGGAATACCGTCTCCACGATGTGATGCGACTCGTTCTACATGATCTTCATTTCATAATGATTATATAAATGAATTGAATGAATGAATATGGTATATAATAAACTAATACCATTCTGGAAATGAATTATCTATAACCTAAAGATAAGAATAAGAATTTATTCGACAAAACACGCATGAGAACAAAAAGTTATAAAGACCCGAGTAGCAAGTAACAATGAAATATTACTAACAAGAAGCTAATAATATGACCATATATGATATCATATCAATATGTATGATTCTGGAATAAGTCAATAACACTATTTAAACCATTATACAGGAGTTTCGGACACGTACAAAGCAAATCGGACCTAAGGTAAGGGAAAATATCACAATCTCACTTTTATCCGAGATTGTTTTTACTTTGGTAATTACCGGTGTGTATTTTATCATCCACATCCATGTTCCCTCAATATGTAATATTATTTACATCCTTATACAATAGTTTATATCCAATTTTACCCTTCGGTGAGTTTTTAGTAAAAGATACGAAAGGAATCTTTTGTCGTTTTTCGTACGAGGTACTTTTTGACTTTTCCGACAAAAGTACGAAGAATGTTTTTTTAACTTATACGGCATGAATGGATTTTTAAAACATTATTTCCAAGAAGCTTCCTTTACAAGTTTTCAAGTTTATTTTTAATCAACTTCTTTTATTTTAAAGTTGTATGACATGTTATGAAAGGAAAAATGTTTTTGACGAAGAAAGGATATTTTCCTCAAGAATGGAGTTCAAGTGTTTTATCAAAATTATTTTCCATCTAAGATAATAAAGGGTTCTGTTTTTATCCCTATTATTACATTGATTTGATCATGTTGTGATGGAATTATTTTTATGAATTCCTTTATCTTATATGAATTTATTTATGATTTCATGATGTTTCAAGAATCCCATTTTTGTTACATGTGTTATGTGATGATGTATGTTTTATGATTATGTGGCACACATAAGAAAGGATTCATTATAAGATGGGTGGGACCTATATCTCCCTCCAATGCATTGGGTAAAGATTTTATATCTCATGAGATAGACATGGCTGGAACGGTAGGTTATACCGGTTCAGTGAAACAGGACTAGAACGAGGGTGACTCGGTTCAGAAAGGGACTTTGTCCACTAAGATAGTCTTGGCAATGAGTCATGACTAACAAGAAATGATTTTCTATGATTATGTGTGCATGCCACAGAGTTTCATGTTTCATGTTATGATTATGGGGATCTCATTTTCACTTCTATGATTTATCCCATGTTATGATATTATGAGCTCTTTTGCAGGTTAAGATTTCCAAAAGCTACGTTCTTATGTATATGATGTGATTGATATTTCTTTTGTTTACCCTTACTGAGCATTTGAGCTCACCCTTTTTTGTTTTTCTTTCCCCAGGATATAAAGAAAGGTTTTAGGTAAAAAAAAGGGAAGATCTTTATGGGAGATATTGAAGATCTTTCACCACGTTTAGAAGATTACGTTCCGAGTTTCCAAAGACACTAAACTATTACGATCCTTGTGTGTGTGTTTTTGTTATGTACTAAGTATTCCGCAAATGTAATGTAATGTCCATGTACGATAAGCTTCGGGTCTCTACAGTTGGTATCAGAGGAAAGGTTTAGTCAACCTTTGGAAACTAGGATGCGAAAACGTTAGTGAGATCCCTAGAGATATTTCTAAGGTATGTCTAGGGATGTCCCTAGGGATAAGTATACGTATAGGTTATAGTAATAGAATTAAGCTAACGATCATAGAATTAAACCTAAGATGTTGGATATTGAAGGTACTCCCCCATTATTATGTTGTTTTCCCTAGCATGATTTTTGCCTCTCACACTATTCTTTTTGGGTTTTAGACGATGGCTGGAACCCGAAGGAACCGTGTTGATCAATGCAATGGACAATGCAATGATTGCCCTCCTGAACAAACAAATGTTATGGGAGATGGAGTGCAAAATCTTATTGCTATACTTACACAAGCTATGAATCATTCTGGACTTCCAAATGAGAAGAGAAGGGAACAATATTCTATTGAGTCCTTCATGAGGCAACGTCCACCTTCTTTCAGTGGGTCTTCTGATCCACTTGTGGCTGAACAATGGATCAGTACTACTGAAAAGATATTTTCAGTTCTTCAATGTTCTGAACATGATAAAGTCATCTTAGCAGTATATCGTTTGGAAGGTGAAGCTAATCAATGGTGGAATCGTATCAAGAATACGAGGCCAAGAGATGAAATTGAGTCCATGGAATGGGACGAGTTCAAGAACTTGTTTTTCAGTAAGTACTTCCCTCGTATTCTTAGAACAAAGATGGAGAAAGAGTTTCTTGAACTGAAGCAAAGGGACGATGAATCTGTTGGTACCTATGAAGCAAATTTTACAAGACTTTCAAGGTATGCTTCTGGAATTATCATCCAACCTGAAAGTAAAGTTGATCGATTTTTTAGTGGCTTAAAACCAAGTCTTCGAAGGGCATTAGCTATAAGAGACTTCAGTAGCTATGAAGAAATTGTGCGTTGTGCTATCAAGGAAGAAATGGAAGTTGGTGTTACATATCCATCTCATGGTTTTGACAAGAAACGAAAGATGGAGTTCAAGGAGAAATCTCAGAATAATGGTGAAAAGAAGATGAATGTTTCCTTATGCACAAAGTGTGGAAAGAAGCATGGTGGAGATTGTCTTAAAGGGACTAGAAAATGTTTTAAGTGTGGAAAAGAAGGTCATCGAGCAGCTGAGTGTCGAAGTAATGGAAAAAGGGTTTCTAATGATGTGAATAAAGCAAACACTGCAGAGAACGCACCGCCAACACTTCAATGCTTCAAGTACAAGGAAATGGGTCATTATGCTAATAATTGCCCTAATCCAAGGGTTAGTGATGATCAACATGAGCAACCACTGAAGGCAAAGGACAAAGGGAAATCACATGCGATCACTATTGGCAATGTTGAATATGACAACGATGTGGTGGAATGATTAAGTGTTTATGTAATGGGATTCCAAAATAATGTTGTATCATTGAGTATTGCAATATTTATTGATGTGGTATTCAAAGTGATTGAGATATGTTTTGGAAATAAGATGATATGCGCATAATGAAGACGAGAAAATGAAATGTTTAATAGTATTCATGAGCTCATGATTGATATAAGGACTAAGTGATATCATGGTTTGAGTATATAGAATTTTGAGGATTTTGGTAACTTTTAACTGCACTCATGTTTTCACTAAGGTATTCAAGAGAATACACGATTAAGGACTTTGAATGTTTGGAATGTGACCAACAAGACATATCTTATGATATGTGGGGATCAACAACAGTATTAAATCTCTGGTAATCGTTGTCACTATATTATGAGAGTGGACTGCAGTATTATGTATAAGCCTAAAGATTAGACTGGATTATGTTGGACATAACTTAGTATTGTTTAAGGATAGAAGATTTTCGATATTATTGATGGGATGTTATAGTAACGTAGTTTTAGAAAAAGGGACAACCTGCAGGACGGGCGACAGCCCATCGCTTCGGACAAGGCTGTAGGAATCGAACCCACAACCGAAGTGCGACTGGCCTTTATCGCCTACCACTAGCCTACAGGAAGTCCCTGTTTAGTAGAAACTAGTTTTATTATATTAAGCAGTATGATATATGAAGTATAAGTCCATTTTAGGAACCATATGTGATTAATCTCACTATAGAATGACTTATGTATATTTAATAACTTTTTCTAACCTTTTGTTTGAGATAGATGGAATGACCCATCATTCTATCACATAATCTTCTAACACTTCACAAATAACAAATTCAACTTCATTTATTTAAGAGATGAAGTAGAAATTGTTCAAGGCACGAACAAAAGTGAGATTGTACCAAAATAAAGTAAGTATTTATTCTAAGCAAATTTTCAACTTTAGGGAAATGATCTTGAAAACCAAAAATGTTGTCCTAGTGATCTTATACCTGATGAATCAGATGGTACCTTATATCATCACAAATCTATGGATTTTTGATTACTGGATTTTTAATAGCCATGTTCTCTACCACTCTCCATCAGAACATGATGGTTAGATTTCTCTTCCATATCCATATTTTCACCTATGTGGAAACCCAGTGATTAGTTTATTTGGGTAATCGTTACATTTCATACTTTAGTTTTTAAAGCCAAGTTTTGTTATTCCATTTTACGATGTGGGTTTCTATTAAAGAAACTTTCGAATAGTAAACCATTTATAACCCCGAAGAATTTCGAGGGCGAAATTCATTTTAAGGGGGGTAGAATGTAACAGCCCGAGATTTTATGAAAAATATTCTTTTTTATTGTACTAATGTCTTGTGTTATACGCTACACCAAAAGGAGCTTGCACAACACGCATCCTTGACTTGCCTTGCATTACACGCAATCGCAACCTTCCTCGATAGCGTGTGTGGTACGTAATACTGAGTTTCACGAAACAATGATATGCTATTAAAATATTATTAAAACTAGCCGTTATGAATAGTAATAACCACTTTTTAAATTTTAGAAATTTTAAATCTCAAAATGGACTTCATTTTTGGATTCGGAGTATCGAATTTAGCCTAAGGTGAAATTCTGGTACTTTTCGGATAACTTTCATATTCTGATGAATAGTGAAAATTACTAAATTATAATTAAAAACAACTTTTTTAATCGAAATAATTAATAGTGATAAATCATTAATTTGAGTGGTTTTAAAGTATATTTAGAATATATTTTTACAATTTAATACAATGTTGGTCATTGGATGTAATTTCACATTTAAACTAGACATAAACAAGTGTCAATCTTTTGATAGATATTGTTTCTTAAAAACACGCTATTTGTTTTAACAGCGCGATTTAATTATAAAATTAATTAATGCAACTTTTATGTTATGAATTTGGTAAAATAGACTTCATTTTTGAATTCGGAATATGAAATATAGCTTGGGATGAAATTTTGGCATTGTTCTGAAAAACATCAATTTTTGATGAATAGTGAAACTACTAAGTGGTAGTTAAAAAAACTGAATTTTTCATAAAACTTAATTTTACCGCTTCTGTGAATGGAATTTCAAAAATCCGAGAGACACGGTTGATGTCAGTAAGTAAAATGTGGTTCAATGAGATGAAAATAATTTTTGGTGAATAGTAACTTTTTACTTTTTTTACCGCGGTTAATAGTAAATAGGGTAACTAAGGGTAAATATGATATTAATATTACCCTAACACATGTCCTAATTCTATTGGACAAGTGTAATTCTACCAAAAACAAACTTAGGAATAAACTATGACCATTTAGGCCCACTTGGATTAGATTAGGACATTTATTATTAATTTATTTAAAGAAGGGTTAAAATAGTTAAAATCAAAGTTTAATAAGTAAATCATTTTTAATATGGGGTTATACATAAGATAAATTCGACTATAAATATTCATTAGAAAGATAAAAGGATTTCCTACATAATGGTATTTTATTTGTAATTTTTAGACATTAAATAATTTAATTTATTTATGACACAATGATGATGGAGTAATTATCTTATTAATGAAATATTGACATAATTGATGTTATAAACACCAAAATAAATGTAATTTGAGACTTTTTATGAATTAAACTAATTTTATAGGTTACTATGATATATTAATGTTGATTTAATCAACTTGGTTCGAACATATAATTCTGTTATGACTTTCACAAAAATCATATATCAAATAGTGTCAAAATTGACAGAAAATAGTTTTTAAATAAAATATTATATTATTAATTGTTATTTTATTCCTAAAAATCTAAGGTTCGGCCAAATGACTTAGATAAGGATATATATATTAATAATAAACAATTTGGGGTTCGTTTGGCATGTTATAGTAAGTGTATTAACCATATAGTGAAAGAAAACAAAAAGACACGGTAAAAGTTAAATTAATTAACTTAGAGTTAAATCTTATTGATAAGGTTAAAATAATACCCTAAACTTGTCTAAATCTTATTGGTTTATAGGATTTCGACCCATCCCCACTTTAGCTTCGAAATAAGACCCTTTGGAACCATTATAAACCGATTTTGACTTTAATATAAAATAATATTTTGAGATATTCCTAAGGTGCCCCTCTCCTCCCTTATAAAAGGGCACCTCCTCCCCCTCCTCCTCACACCAAATTGAGCACTAAAGCTCGTCCAACCCCTGCCATTTTCTCCTCGCCACTTCCCTAGAATAATCCTAGAGGTCCTGGTCTTCTCCAAAGACCAATCTTAGTTCCTTAAGTGGAGGATTCAAAGAGGCGTTCCAAAGAAGAGGTAATATCCATTACCGATCTTTTCAATTTCTTTCTTCTTCAACTTCTTCTTCTTTAGTTGTTTCATGATAAAGTAATAACATCAGTATTACTTACATACTGATATGTTATTATAAATATGAAACAACCCTAATTCACCTTCTATCCATCCTACGGAAAAATGAAATCACCGAGCGTGCGTACGTACGGAATACCGTCTCCACGCCGTGGTGTAATCTATTTTCCACCATCACCTTACAAGGATGGGTATAATGGTGTAATGAGTAACTATATATGATTATTATGAAGTAATATTGATACTGAAATAATATATATATACTCCAATATAATTCCACGATCATAGGAACGATATCATCACTCGTGCGTACGTACGGAATACCTTCTCCACGATGTGATGCGACTCGTTCTACATGATCTTCATTTCATAATGATTATATAAATGAATTGAATGAATGAATATGGTATATAATACACTAATACCATTCTGGAAATGAATTATATATAACCTAAAGATAAGAATAAGAATTTATTCGACAAAACACGCATGAGAACAAAAAGTTATAAAGACCCGAGTAGCAAGTAACAATGAAATATTACTAACAAGAAGCTAATAATATGACCATATATGATATCATATCAATATGTATGATTCTGGAATAAGTCAATAACACTATTTAAACCATTATACAGGAGCTTCGGACACGTACAAAGCAAATCGGACCTAAGGTAAGGGAAAATATCACAATCTCACTTTTATCCGAGATTGTTTTTACTTTGGTAATTACCGGTGTGTATTTTATCATCCACATCCATGTTCCCTCAATATGTAATATTATTTCCATCATTCTACAATAGTTTATATCCAATTTTACCCTTCGGTGAGTTTTTAGTAAAAGATACGAAAGGAATCTTGTGTCGTTTTTCGTACGAGGTACTTTTTGACTTTTCCGACAAAAGTACGAAGAATGTTTTTTTTAACTTATACGGCATGAATGGATTTTTAAAAAATTATTTCCAAGAAGCTTCCTTTACAAGTTTTCAAGTTTATTTTTAATCAACTTCTTTTATTTTAAAGTTGTATGACATGTTATGAAAGGAAAAATGTTTTTGACGAATAAAGGATATTTTCCTCAAGAATGGAGTTCAAGTGTTTTATCAAAATTATTTTCCATCTAAGATAATAAAGGGTTCTGTTTTTATCCCTATTATTACATTGATTTGATCATGTTGTGATGGAATTATTTTTATGAATTCCTTTATCTTATATGAATTTATTTATGATGTCATGATGTTTCAAGAATCCCATTTTTGTTACATGTGTTATGTGATGATGTATGTTTTATGATTATGTGGCACACATAAGAAAGGATTCATTATAAGATGGGTGGGACCTATATCTCCCTCCAATGCATTGGGTAAAGATTTTATATCTCATGAGATAGACATGGCTGGAATGGTAGTTTTTACCGGTTCAGTGAAACAGGACTGGAACGAGGGTGACTCGGTTCAGAAAGGGACTTTGTCCACTAAGATAGTCTTGGCAATGAGTCATGACTAACAAGAAATGATTTTCTATGATTATGTTTGCATGCCACAAAGTTTCATGTTTCATGTTATGATTATGGGGATCTCATTTTCACTTCTATGATTTATCCCATGTTATGATATTATGAGCTCTTTTGCAGGTTAAGATTTCCAAAAGCTACGTTCTTATGTATATGATGTGATTGCTATTTCTTTTGTTTACCCTTACTGAGCATTTGAGCTCACCCTTTTTTGTTTTTCTTTCCCCAGGATATAAAGAAAGGTTTTAGGTAAAAAAAAGGGAAGATCTTTATGGGAGATATTGAAGATCTTTCACCACGTTTAGAAGATTACGTTCCGAGTTTCCAAAGACACTAAACTATTACGATCCTTGTGTGTGTGTTTTTGTTATGTACTAAGTATTCCGCAAATGTAATGTAATGTCCATGTACGATAAGCTTCGGGTCTCTACATCCCATGTTCAACATGGGGTATGCCGCGAGTTTAACGTCCAGTGGGGACGACATCGGACTGATCAACACGAGGAGTGGATCAGATGACAGAACCCCTTGTGGGGAACCTCCGACGCTGGGGCCAGCACATGGGCGGCTTCCCGAGTGAAGTGGAGTGGAATGAAATGGCATGACCCCACCGGGATGTGGTGGCCCGGGTAAGGATCAGGATGGATGATGGAGTGAAGAGCTTGGACCCCGTAGAGGCTTCCTACGTACCGCGCGTTAGCGCGGATCAAAGTCAGCGTAGTTCAGATATACAGTTTAACGTCATTCTGGACGATGGCAAGCCGACTCACGAGGAGGTCGAGGCTGCCGGGCGGAGGATTGAACCGAACCACCTCACACAGAGGGGGATGGAACGGCCGGGTGGATCACAGTTTCACGTCATTCTGGACATTGGCAAGCCGACTCACGAGGAGGATGAGGCCGCCGGCACGCACGAAGTGGGGAGGAGCGGACCAGCACTCACGAAGTGGGTGGATCACAGTTTAACGTCTTGCTGGACGATAGTGTTTGGGGCTTACACTCTAAGGAGGCCCATATGCGGCAAAGCTCAGTTGGAGAGGGACTTGGGCCGAAGGCGAGAGACCTCGATCCCTGTCACGCCCTCTACTGGCTTCGGCAGTGAGGAAGAACAATGGAGATACACACGTGCAGTCACCCACAAGAGGGGATTCATAGGAGAATCGACGCGAATGTGAACCCGGGAGGGGTCCACTGATGGACGAACCGACGTAAATATGACCGGGACGACCAGGTGGTGGGCTTGAACCTCAGGGAGGCTTCCTACGTACCCTGTTTAGGAGACAGGGATCAAAGTCCACGTAGTTCATTCTGTCAGGACTTACGCACTGAGGCAACCTGAGTGCGGCAAAGCTCAGTTGAAGAGGGACTTGGGCCGAAGGTGAGAGACCTCGATCCCTGTCACGTCCTCTACTGGCTTCGGCAGTGGGGAAGCACAATGGAGATACACACGTGCAGTCACCCACAAGAAACTAGGGGTTTGTAATACCCTACCCCCGTGGGTGAAGGCCACTCCAATAAATCGTCCCTAAAGAGGGGCAATCCCGACATCCCTGCAGAGACGAGCGGGTGGGGGACACATCCAAACCGGGGGGGACCCTGCGTGCAAGGCACGAGATCAGGTGATGCGGACGGTTTAACGTCTTGCCGGACGAAGTACAGTTTAACGTCGTGTGTTGAGGACGAAGCGGACGGTTTAACGTCTTTCCGGACGAAGTACAGTTTAACGTCGTGTGTTGAGGACGAAGACGCTTGGCAGTTTAACGTCTTGCAGCGCGGATGTGGTGCAGTTTAGCGTCCTGCAGGACGATGGATGCCTGGTAGTTTAATGTCCTGCTGCGCGGATGAATGCAGTTTAACGTCGTGCGGGACGAAGTGTTGCCGCCAATGGGTCCGTGTCACTTCGCGCGAGTCTGGAGGGCCGCACGGGAAGACAACGCACGGTGCGGGCACCCGGGATGAAGATCATCGGGCGCCACGCAGGCGGGTACCCTCAGGGGGTCAAAGGGGGCGACCCTGGCGGTTTGCGCGCAAAAGAGGAGCTTGGCGAGCAATACCGCGGGTCGGCGCGCAATTGGGCGGGCTGGCGCGCAATTGGGCCGTCTCTTGGCGCGCGGAAGATGGAGATTGCGCGCACCGGGCCTCTGATGGCGCGCGGGGAAACGGCCCATTCTTTAACGAATGGCCACTTAGTAAGGGGGTGCGCGCAATCGGGCTGGATTGCGCGCACCCGGGGGGCAATTGCGCGCAAGAGGCTTCTTTTGCGCGCGAAGGCCTTCGGGTGAGGAATTGGTCAAAGGAAATAAGCCAAAGGGTTTGCGCGCGAAGGCGAACCCCGAGGATTGCTTGCGCGAAATAACGGAAGTTACCTGAAGATCGGCATTGCGCGCGGAGGGGGTGGAATTGCGCGCACGAGCGACCCTTAGAATTCTGGCAACCTTCAAAACGTCGGGGGTCGCCTTGTATTTATAGGCAACCCCGGGCACGCAATTCGGTTCGCTGGTGTGCAATTTGGCTCGGGCGCGGAATAGGGGCCTGGCGCGCAATAGGGTCGCGCAGGGATGTCGGGCGCGGAAAATTACGCGCCGACTCGTCCAATCGCGCGAATCCCGGAGGGATTGCGCGCGAGAAGCCAATATTGCGCGCGGGACTCCGATATTTCGCGCAAGGCCTTCGGGCCTTCCGAAACATGCTTCTAACTCCAAATATGACCTCGCTTTCCTCATCCGGAACTTCGTTTGAGGAGTAACGGACTTTTCCGGCGTCTACAGTATGAACTAGCTTCTATATTGGAAGTAGTTCATATTCATGTAATTTTTTTGTCATATATGTTATCCCCTAGTAGACCAACATTTACAATAATGTGATCGTGAACTAGTTGGTTTGGTTATAACAAGGTAAAAAGGGACAAATTTTTTTGATTTCGTTTCACCTTCAAAAAAATAATGTTCTCGATTGACTGAAATTCTTGTCATTCAGTCATTAAACAAGTGTATGCCATTTCATATGACATCGTACCATTCTCATTATTCATATAAAGGGGTGTTATATATTCAGGTTAAATTTTTTAATGGATTACATAAATTCAACTAACCATAAGTATCCATTATCTATAATTTTATAAAATATAAATCAGTTAGGGACATTATTCACTAGAATTTGATGGTACAAGAAATATTTTTAGTTGTTCTTGAGGAATATTTCAATGGGTTTCCTAGACTGAAGCATCTTCATCAAGTTATTTTCGGTGGACTCAATGAAATACCCAAGGAAATTCTATTTTTGGAGATAATACACTTTATTCTTATTCTCCTCATATACTGGACTCTTATGCTCCTTTTACCTTCCCATAGAGGTCTATGTTTGTGTTACAACATTCATATTTATTCACCATATGATATTATATTAGTTTTTTTGTTGAATGTTTTAAAGATAGATTAAGAAAGACTATTTTCATTTCATATTTTCTAACCCTCTTTCCCTAAGTAGATAGTGGATGCTAAGAATTATCCTTTCATCACTGAATAACATCCTCCAACCTTTATGAAACTATTTCAAACTCCTATAATCAAAATTTACATTTTAATGTGGTCAAAAATATATATAAATTAATAATTATTTTTTTTATGTATATCTTCTGTAATAGTTCCTATGATTATTTCATATTCATGGAGTATGCCAGAACCCTCCATTTGAAAATGATTTCTGAGACCCTACCATTCTCACATCACATTTAATTATAGATGAATTTTTTATTTTTTTTATTTGTGAGGAGATGAATTAGTTGATAAATTGGTGATGATGGTCTTTCGAAATGGAAATATATCCATCCATCGTGTTGTTATAACAAATGAATATTTTTCCTTCTAGAGATTATATGAATCATCTAAGTAAGGATGATTATCTTCTTGAGTGTTCCCATCATAGATCCAAATACATATTCAAACTTAATTACTTTTTTAAGGTTATCATCATCCACTTAAGACTAGGATACTTATATTTTATAAATTGGGAAGAGTGGAAGTTGAATCCACCAACTTAGGGTATGTAGTTAGTATCTAATTACATTAGTTCTATCCATCTTTCCATGGTTTCCATTTAGTCAACCAAGGACTCCATGGAGTTTAGATGTTCTATAAGGATAGTATTATGGTCATACATTTGATTACATTAAATGGGTGGATAAATATTTGGTCAACATTCCCTTATCTATTATTGATACCCAATATGCACTGTCCGAGAGTGTAATTCATTACATGTCTTAGACTTCCACCCCAATGGAAAAAAACATTGATATTCATATACTAGTGCATGTAAATAAACTATTTTCTTGATGTCTAATCTTGTTTGATGGTAGGATTCTACCCTTAAAGGATTAAAAATTTTCTCAATCTGGAAATGATCAATTAGAGGAGAAATGTTGGTATCCTCTTGGAAATTATATTTAGTAGTAATATTTCCCCCAACCAATTCAGCATTGACTCGCTTGAGTTCTTTGAATTAAGACTCGAATTAAGTGAATATTTCCTAGATACAGGGGACATAGTTTTCTTTTAGTGCTGATTGGGATGTGGACACACCCTTCCCCTTTCTATTAGTTGAATATGGTTAGAGAGTTAACATCTAAAAATTCAATAGAACAAAAAAAATTTAATCAATATATGATATCAGGTATGAGAACACTCTCCACGTGTTTCACTGTAGACCTTGTTTTGAATAAAATATTCCTCATATTATTTTTCAACATTTTCATAATGTTTTGGGTTACATATATGAACTACATTGATGAAATTCACTAATAGATAACACACTATATGTATCATTTCTTCAATGAGTGTGTAAAGGTATTAGTATCCTCTTGTTTATTTGTTAATAAAAATATTTTAATCCTATTTTTAATTCTCTTCATTGATGGATCACTTTAGATTGAAACCCCTATGATGATTTTCTATTCTATTCTGATTCTCCCCTATAAGTGATTTATGTAGTTTTATTATAAGGGATTGTCTAGAAATGTTTTTTGAACATTCCCCCAACAAGTAGGATGAGTCACACAATAGAACAGTACGAATCTATAGAGGAACAATTTCTATAGGGGAATAAGATGATGATATATAAATTCTCATTGCCCTATGGGATGGTTTGATTTACTTCTTCCACTATCAATATAAGACTCATTAGGTATTTTATGTTCCTAGGGTTGGTGGTTAGGATAAAAATGTTTCTTGTCTTATCAGTTAAAGATTATATTGTATTACCATTAAAGATGATATTCATGTTTACCTATTAATTTTATGTACTTTAGTCTGGACATGGGATAGATTAAATACACATACAATGTATAAGATACTTTTTATTGAAGTAAATATTGAATAAAACTGTTCTTATTTTCTAAAGAAAGTATTTTGTTCAAAATATTTGAAGTCATGATATATTTTTTTATCAATGATTTATTCCCAAAAAGTATTCCACTTATAAACTTTCTAAACGGATAGGTTTTATTTACTGACTAATTTTCTTATATGAACCCCAATCCTATGACATTTACTAAAGAAATGACATTGTAGGATACCTTCCTTTGTGGACTCTTATATCTATGGAGTGGAGTAAAATAAAATTCTATATGCTCACCCCCAATATATAATATGAAAATTGGATGTGGAATTAACAACCAATTAGCATGGATCATTAAAATAATTGAGATAAACATGTTATATATATTTTTAACTCCCTGACATTGGATTTTTCTTAAATGAATGGGCTTAAAAGTCGAACTAATAAAAATTTAACAAATTTACATGAAATGATTTCCATAATTTTTATAAGAAAAGTTATTTATAATTATATGGGAATGTTCTTTCCATTGACTTAGGCATGGGAAATTTACACATTCCATGATCAATATTACTTCAATTGTGTACTCTAAACTAGCTACAATACAAGAAAATTATTATATTTTCTTCATATTTCCCATTCCTTATATCCATGAAATTCTCTTGAACATGTCGGAGAAATTCCTCTACCTGATCCTACAAGAGTGTTCATTTATCTGGTATAATATTGAGGAGAGTAGGATTTCTTACAATATCCACTATTAAATAGAACGGTAGATGATTCAAAGGAAGTACAAATGATGACAACTACATTCAACTATACTTCAATTAGTAAGAGATGTCTCCCATCAGAGATGGGGGTCTTGGTATGGACGACATCATTCTGTCAATTACCTCTCGATATGATGGAATTCATGGAGTATTCTTGATAAGGATATAAAAATATTGTGGAATTGATATATCATTGTAGGGAGAACTATTATAGTTAATTCCATAGGGATGATCTATATGGTCATTATCATATTAATCATTATGGTAAGGACATCCATTATGGATTAGTTTCCAATTTAAGGGAGGATTTCTCTAATATATGCCTTGGTGGGGACATTTTTGGAATATAGTCTAGTTTCCATGGGAAGTACCATAACAATAACTAATTCCAGATGAATTGACAAGGAGACTATTTTCTTATCGATTGAACTTCTATCTATGAGGGGGGATTTCATAGATTTCACCATAATACCAATTATTAGGATTGTTATTTTTGTTTCCTTGATGATGACATTCATTGTAGATTCTTTGGGGATGACCTTTAAAACATCTAATAACAATACCATGTGGAGGAACTATTCAACTATAGATGCTTCCACATTTAGATGATGAGTTAGAATTTTTAGAGCTATTGTTGAGAGCTTTTAAAGGTCCTTAAGAACACCATCAATTATAGGAAAGTTATATAATCCAACTCATCGGTTTTATGCTTCCCTCTATAATATTTCTTCTTGTATATTCTCCATTGGTAAGTTGGGGTCATACATTATGAATAATGAACTTCATGGGGGTGGGGATTCCACTTAGTATACACTCTATTTTCTATCAAAATATGTAGAGGGACATCTTGAGGCTAGTTAAGATTAAGTGTATTCCCTTTAATCACAACCAGAATATGCTAATAGGAAACTTTAGAGTGTGTTGAAATATGTCCCTTTGTTTTAAATATTATTTGGATAAGCTAATAGAATTCCATAGAATAAAGGGGAGGAGGAATATTCGATTTATTTTGAGTGAATCTCAAAAATATATTGAAGATATCATGTAAGGATGAAAGGGATATGATCCTACCCTAATGTGACTACAAGATTATACCAACAAAATCTACTTGTCTTGGTTATATGAGCAAAAATAGTTCTATATTTCTCATTGGTACATAATAACAATCCTCTAGAATGGGAATAAGAATATGAACCCTCTCATTAGTAACTCCTAAAGTATCTTGATCATTTTGTCCTTTAATAGTGTAAATGATATGTGTTTACCCATGTTTAACATATAGATAAGTCAATGGTTCCCTTATGGTACTATTTATAGTATATATATTCAAAATTATACAACTCATGGTATGGATAGATGTCTGACCTTTGATTAGTAATATAATGTGTTGAGGGGATTATTCAATATGTAAGTGAATAAGGAAAACACCTCAATTGCATTAAAGATATGATCCTAATCATGTTATCTAATTTTTATTGGTATATCTTAATATGATTCATGGGTAGTGGAAAGAATATGGGGGTTCCCCTTGGTTGTTAATGAAATATATTGGCATGCTCCTCCTAATGCTGCTAGAGTAAACTAGATGGCATGATGAGTGAGAGAATTGAAATGGGAATACTCTATGACTACCATCAGAGTTTTTTATTTAAAATTTATATTTGGGAATAAATTATAGCATTCTCCCTCACTTTGGTGTCTATATATCTCATTTTGGTTTCCTTGGATTAAATGGTCAAGGATGATATCTATTGGGAGTACTCCTCGATAGAATGTAGAGAAATTGTGACCACATAAAATTTATAATGGCTATATTTAGTAGGATCTATCATATTTGAATCCTACTAAATTGTGAGTTCATGAATTACCACCTCATTACTTTCCCTAATGTAAGAAGTTTTTTGTAATTTTGTTTCAAGGAGAGACTCCTAAATTAATTTTTGGACGAAATATGAATAATCATATTTATCATTCTCCTCCATTATTAATGAGGTTATCAGTGGGGATTGATTTTCTATTTCCTTTCTCATGCCACCAATAGAGTAGGGATGGTACCATTGAGGTAGTAATCCATCACTAGTGAATTTTTAAATTGTTTTTGGAGACACTCCATTGGAAGAAACACCCTCTTGTTTGATATGTCCTTAGCCATCAGAATAGTCAAATATTAATTTTTATGTGGAGATGATGTCATCTATTTGGATTATAGAGGTATCTTATAGGTGTTTCAATTTTTTTAAAGGATAAACGTACACATACATTAAAACCCATTAATATATAATCAAAATTAAGTGCATATTCAACCAATCACATTCATAATTAATGGACTCACATCGGGTTCACTATTCTGTTTATAGCACATGGGTTCATGACCATATTTTGTTTTTTCAACCCAGAACTACATTCTAAAACATAGTCGTCACTAGGGCGTTACCAGTGATTTCTTAGAATGTTAATTGGTCAAGAAAAATTGGATTTTAGCCTCCTAAGCCCCTTTTTAAGGGGAATCTTATCCAAATACTATAATATATTAAAATTTCAATATGAATTCATGAATCCATCCCAAGTCTATTTGTCGTATTAATTACCCATGTTTGGTCAGTTTGATAAAAACTATGAATTCATGTGAAATTATGTATGCATTATATGTCTCTATTTAGGTGAACATATAAATTTATAGATGTTTATCCTTAAATGATGCCATCTATAAGTATCAAGGGTTCACTATCTTTCTCTTTTTAGTTGATTATGCCATTATTTTAGGATATATAGTTCGTTCTATAGAGTGACCATTATGCAGGGCAGTTGTTGGTATTTATAGTGTTAGGATAGTTCCGATAAGAAGGGTTTCCTACATATCCATATGAACATAATTCAAACTCACTTAGTTTTTAGCTTCTTAATAGGACACAATCTTCTTTTTAAGGTTATGTGACAAGGAAATATTATTTCCTTTTAAAATTATGAAACCATGACTACTTCAAAGAAGTTTAGATTCATAATGAAATTAAATTTAGATAAAATGTACCTATTGATGGTTGATGTGGTGATTACACATCACTAGACCTTTTTGGTTGACCTAGATGGGAATATTTCTGAATATGGTTGGGTATATATTGTAGGGAATATGGCCCTATGAGATACGTGGTTGGTTTTGATCATGGTTATTTATCCCACCAAGCAGGATATGATCTCACAATGAATATAGACTAATGAAGGATATTCATGGATAATATAGAAAGAGTGGATGTACATCCATGATCATGATGAATATATCCAATCGAGGATGGTATTTAATGATTTCATTAATAATATGGCCCCTTGGATAAGGGATCACAAAAAACATTTCCTTTATGAAGATGTAGTTTGATATACACTTTTTTTTGAACCATAGGTAGGAACCCTATGTATCCTAGTTAATAGGAATCAATGCCTATGTAGTTCAAGTAGAATATATTTAGTTCATGTTATATGAATGTACAATTAATTTTAATGTTATGTAGTAAAGACATTATCATATAGTTTCACATCATGTTGAAAGGACACGTTCATACATAGTAGTATCATGATGCCAAGATGTTAATGTCATGAAAGAGATAATAATATCAAATTTAATGGGGAATACATGATGGGATTCCCTTTTAGGGAAAAAGTTAGGTTGAAGAATATATAGAAGAATACATGGTCAGGGATTACACCTAAGGTGGAGGAACTTGTGAGTTTCTTAATAGATACAAATATATGTTTTGGGGATAATAAATATTCCTTCATACCATTTCTAGAGATCATAGCTTTTTGAATATTCTAAATAATTCAAATCATCAATTATCTCAGAGTTAGGTCCTATACCTAGAATAAAGCATGTAATTCTTATCAAGAACTAAGAGAAAATGAGTTGTAATTATGCATGAATATGTGTTCTATTTTTTATCTTATACATGTAAGTAAATATTTGGATAGAAAGAAAAGTGAACTCATAGGTGATATGTCCCCAAAAATTTTTTTTTGGTATTATGCATGAGATACACTGGTATGAAATTTCATTGTTAATTGATGTAAAGTAGTGATGAAATCATCAATGGGAACATGGATGGGGATTACACCTGATTAAGAAGTGCAAGTCACTCATGGATCATTGATTGGATTCCATTTTCCACCAAGTTCCTAGGCTAGTTGGGCCTGAACCTATGTTAGAAAATTTAACCTAAAAGACCTGTGTAATATATCACTAGTATCTTCCTAATAAGAATCCACATTATCAATGAAATACATGATTTTGAGAACCCCAAGGTTCCATCAGTTAGGTAGAATATCTCAGGATATTCATTTTTTCAAGGGAATATATAATTGAAGGGGTGTGCACAAGTTTTTATGCTCTGGTGAATTCGATCTTTTTATTTTTAAATAGATCTTGATAATTGGATGCCCATGTAAGAGATCTATTTAATGGGATTCTATAAAAATGATATTTTTGTGTTCATGTTACACTAGTGTAGGGGTAGAGTAAAGTTATTCATCCTACTATAGGTATCCCTGTATTATTTTCCCTACTGATGGCTATGGTAAGGTTTCTACCTAGTGAGGGTTGAAAAAAAGGCTCACTATAATAAGGTGTGAATGAAGGTTTTTCCATACTAATGTTTGGGTTAAGGGGGAACACCCAAGTGATACTAAGGAGAGGTAGTATATCTAGGGATATTGTGTAGAATTGGTTTCCTATGTGATACAATAGAGAATTCACCTCCCTATTGAAAATATTGAAAATCATTTTCCCTACTAATGGATCTTAGGTGTGGCATCTCTATAGTTGTGTTGGGTATTCACAGATTCCATTAGGAAAATGGTTCTCTATTATGCCTCTTGGTTTTGGTCATTTTCTATAATATTGATGGAAAATGCATAAAGTGGATATATATAACGGTTTTTAATTTATTTAACCTTTTAGAAATAGAATTACCCACAATTTTGGCCAATTCCTATAGGTTTTAAGCATAGTAGGTTACCTAATGGGAGTTGGATACTAAGGATTGAAAATTGGGTGAGAAAATCATTAGGGTGTCTCTTCATATTCCAAATGGTTCAAATGAGGATATAAAGGACCTTATTTAAGACAAATATTGAGACAAGGTAGAAGGTGGAATTCACATGTAGGTTTGGGATGTAAGCCAACATGGGAATGACATTTTGGGCATGGAACATTGGGCGTTCATCCAGAGCACCCATATCGAACTGGGGTATATGGCAGTGGATTTGGGTGAATGACCTTGGGCACACTTCTAGGGGCATGGGTGATGTATTCTATGTGAACCCAATGGTCCTAGGAAAAATCATGGTTCCTTACCTTTGGATTTGATTTCATATATTCATGGTATACATTTCTTTCCAAAAGGGATCACCAACTACATTCTTTTATTTTTGGTAAATATTGTAGTAATATAAAAATACAATCTCACAAAATTCAGACCTATATTTTTTGGAAAAAGCTCGGGGTTCAGGTATTCATGTAGCATGTATTTATAGTAATCATGATATAATTTCCTATGTATTTTCTTATCAATATTTTTATCTTACATATATTTAATTTGAACTTATTTTAGGTATAGATTAGCCTTCATTTTTACATGATAAAATAGATTATAAAAGAAATAAATTATATTAAATTTTTATAACAATTTTGATTTTGTTTTTAACATGGATTTTATACATGAATTTACATTTTTAGAATCTAAGAAATTTATAACATATGGTGTTGAAAGTTATCTTTCTCATATCGTTGAAAATAAAGGAATTTGAAAACATATTTATGTGTCAATGATAAATGAATATTTTCATGTATCTTGGGATTATTATCATTGTGTTATTCTAAATTGGAATAGGGAATTATTTATTGAAGATTTTTTTAATCTAAGAAATTTTTAAAACCATCTTATTAAACACATCCCATAGAGCTATTATAATTTAAAGGGAAATTATTGTTACCCCTAGAAGATTTAGATAATCTCTAAATAGTTTTTTCAATTTAGTCCCCTTAAAAATATTGGCTGATTAATTCTTTTCCTCTGAAATAAAATTGAATCCATCATTCCCTCTTTAAGTAACACAAAAATATAAGTAATGTAAAGGAGTATAAGACACCATATATTTTTATACTGGGTTGGGGCATCAAAGAAAAAACCCCGGTTTACTCCACTAATTATCAGTATGATGTTGATTATTTTATTCAAGTTCATTTATTGGGAGCATCAATAATTGTGTGCATCAAGTTAACACCTACATAAAAGGGATTTTAGAAGGCCCCAATTCCCTTTTTAGGAGACCTAAACAACTAAGTATAGGTAGTTGAAACATCATCCATGACTAAGTATGAGTAGCTAAAACTCTATCCACAACTTTATAATACGATTTCCCACTTAGAATAAATAGATGAGATGTAAAAAATGTAGAACACTTATTTGACATACATGTTCAATCTCTAAAACAAAAAATATAAATAATCTCTTCAAGATATTAAATCATCAATGTGTCGTGTCTATTATGAATTGATCCATTATATAGAAAATAATCTTTACTAATACACATAAAAGAAAAACAAATATAGTCTTTAATGTTTTTTCAGCTTCTATCTTCCTTTGGTTGAGTGACATAAATAGTAATATATTATTTAATGTGTAAAAGCATGTGAATTAGTGGTAGTAAATATAATATTATAATGAACATAGTATTTGCTTTCTCTTTTTTATGAGACTTTCCAAGTATTGAGAATTGGTATTTTTGATTGTTTTAATATTGATAACACATCAATGTATTCCCTAATTATCTCAAATAAGTATATATTATAGAATGAAATATATGTTGAGTACTTATTTTTTTTAACTGTAAATAAGGTCAAAGTTTATATAAATTACTTCAATATTATTCCAAACCCATTGTATAGATACTTTAATCATAATCTCCCATTCAAAAGACAAAAATTTGAATAATATAATGTTTCTAATCTTTTAAAAATATATCCATGATTTAATACTCAATATTTTTATATGATATAATTTTAGTGTAAATCCCAATAAATATTTTGATAAACAATTTTAGTAAAATACCATTGTATCAGTTGATCTTATACCTCTCTTAGTACATATAGAATATTTCTGATATAATTTCATTAGATAGAGATATGATAACTTAGGAAGTATAATATCATAACTTTGGATCCTTAATCCATTTATTGTAACTATTGAATACTCTAAATCATGAATCTTAAAAAGTATAATTAGAACTAAATTCCTTTCATTTTGATTTGATTTATATATTTTGACACATTCTAGTTTTAAATATTTTGTATTTTACATACAGTACTGTTGGGGAGGAATGTGTCTTATATATTGTATTCCACACACAAAAAAAAGAAGATACAAGGGATCATATTTATTGATTAAATTTAGAAATATGATGAAAAAAATATTAATAAAATTGATGAAACAAAACAAAACAATGTGCAGTAAAGTAATTTAACACAAGGTATGTATTTGATTCAGAGAATTTTGGTCTTATGTTCAAGGAATGAACACCACCCCTTCATCTTTTTGTTATGAGAAAACAAACAATATTCAATAATATGTGAATATAAAGAGAAAAATAACAACAAAGGGATATATAATCTATTTTATAATTGATCCCTCATCACTCCAAGAACCAATGGTAAAATATAGATCAAGGATAGTAATATAAAATCCAAAATTTGGTAGACTTACTCATTATTATACATAACAAATAAAATAAAATACCCATCACATTACCAAATAGGAATAGAAAACTACCTTATAGAATCATACATACACCATGAACCAAAGTATTTTTGTTAGAAGGTATCACTTGTGCAAATAGGGAAGGATATTCTGGAAAGTCATCATGGTCCACCTATGAGCCCTCAAGATCCAATCTCTACACCAAATGGGATATTTGTAAGGATGGGTATGGTGGAATTAATCATTGAGGATCCGGTTTTCCTTATATATCTCAAAATTTATATCTTCACTCAAGGAATGTGAATCTTAAAGACAATCGAAAAGGTATTGATCAATTGAAGACCAAGTCGGTCCCTTGAGAGATAAAGAAATAGAGTAATAAATGTATTGTGGGTGGGTATGTGGAACCACAAGCCTTATATAAAACATAGGACATGTTTATAGGGTAGGTTATGTTGGGATCCTAGATTTAAGTCCAACTAAATATAAAATGATCATCCATAGGCATGCATGGAAATAGAATAGGGTTCGAGTGGTAGGCGATGCACATCACTAAATACAGTCTTCAGAAAAACTAAAGAGGCCACAAAAGCGTAAAAAAATACCATAAACTAAGGGTAGTAAGCTCTACCTTTCTATGATTTCTCCCCCCCATATGTAAGGGTAAAAAACATTCCCCAATACAATTTATACTTCCTATAATCCTGCCACCAAATTGTAAAACAATTTTTTAGGACAATGTAAACTAGATCCAATGGAAAGGTCATCTAAAACCAAAGGAAGGGTAATACCCCCTTTTTGAAAGGGTAAAAAAATAAAACAAACATAATTTAATAATAAAACATAACAAATATTCACAAAAAATATAGGATACATAAAATGTACATAATACAAGAATCAATAAACATTTTTTTGAAACACATTAAACACATGCCAAATTTCCACAAAACAACACCATTAAAATTAAATTAAAACATTAACAAGTGTTGTTCATGGTATATAACCTATTAAATTGTTTTTTTGCTTTCCATAAATATAAAAATTTTATGTCAAACAATAATCTCTTAGAATTATTATCACTTATCATGTACAGTAGTGGCTCATATTTTTCAATATCATCTCATCCATTACTATAAATTAGTTAAAAATGATTAAAAAGTAAAACTATCATAAGAAAAAAATTAAAATTGGATCTTAATTACTTATACATGATTATTTATTGAATATAGTACAAGTTAAACAAAAAAATATCACCCAACACCTAAAAAGAGGAATAGGCTTCCATAAGTATTAAAGAATAGTGAACATGAAACTCAAAATATGAGTTCCAAAAATTCAATAGTAATGTTATAGAAACTGACTTCTTCTAAAACATAGGAATCCAATAGGATAAAGTTATAATCCTTAGTCCAACATAACCCTTTATTCAATATGGGGGCCTTGGAAAATCACATATATGAGAATTCATTGGATCAAAGAAGAAAGTAAACCTAGAGTCTTTACCAAACACTATCTAAGGGGTTCTACAAAATCTAGATGAAATCAACAGTTACATAACTAGGGAATTTAATGTTGGTTTTTTCCATAATATCCTTTTACATAAACTCTATTTAGTTTCTCTTGATTTTTTAATTTTTACCACACTAAAAAACAAATATTCATAATTTGAAACATATCCTTCCTTCATTTTCTATTTTTTTAGGTTGACCACTAACACTCATCGAATGGGGTTCTCCCTTGATCCCAATATCCTACTCCTATAAATTATATTTTTTTTATATCCCTTAGAAATATTACATACATTACCACTTCTAGGGTTATAGACTCTTAATTGTACTTCGTTATTTCATTTAAATAATTAAAAGATTCATTAGGGGAGGCCAACTGAATACTTTCCAAGTATTGATCAGTTATCTTAAAATCTATATTATCCAAATCAAGAATTTAATTATTATGTTATTAAATATGAACATAAAAAAAGATAAATGATTAATTTTAAAATTTAAATGTATCATTTTTATACAGATGATGAATAAGGGATTTAGTCATATATAAAATGTAAATATTTATCCAAATGTCCTTAGAAGTGGTTTCATAAGTGACTTCATATAAGAAATTATCTCATATGGTTAAGTGTGTCATATAATGGGATTTATCTAAAATAATAGATTAAAATTATATGTATGTATAGAAAAAATACCATTCAATGCACATTGTCACAATAGGGTTTTTGGGATCAAACAAGGAATCTTCAGGTCTAATGTGGACAAGAAACACAAGAATATTTACTCTCGAAAAATTCAAATCATCCTCACCATTGAACCTCCCAACCTCAAACATAATCGAAGTCATCACTAAAACAAATATACAAGATCTAATACTGAAATTTGGGGGTAGAAAATGTTTGATATAATAATGTACACTTCTAAATGAGGTTATATATGTGGTAATATATATTTATAAAATTTACAATGAAGAAAACAAAAAAAAACCAAAATCACTGATAAAAAAATAAAACCAAAAAATGTGAAATAATATATATGAAAACAAGGTATTTAGTTGATTTAGACTACATTTTTTCAACATACATGGAATTAAAACCAATAAAACAATTTTATTATAAAAAATAGTAGGTATATAATTGAGAAAAGTAATAGAGAAGGAACATAAAAATAACCATGAAAGATATCATGGCATTAATCCATCATCACCAAAAGAATTAGCTATAAAACCTTGCATTTGGAAGGTAACATGAACACCTAAAATTTATAGTCACAATTTTTTAGCCCAATAAAAATTGATGAAACTAAAATAACTAGTACTATACCAAAAAACAAAATTAAACATCCTTAAACAATTATCCCTATAATAAGAACCTGAATATACTCTTTCAAGGAGATGATATAAAATACTAGAGATAGATCTTCTTAATGGTAATTTCCTTCAACCTATGAGGTCATAAGAGCTCATATATCTACTAGAATGGCACTTTAGAAGTAAAATAATAATTTATTTTTTCCAAGAATCTCTAGTGGTCCTCCTATATTTTAAACTCATTACCTACTCTAAATGAATTTTAATCCAATGTAATACCAATAAGACATGGATTCCTCACAAATAAAGTTGATCCCTAGAGACTTGAAGTAATGGGGAAATTAATTAAGAGAAAGAAAGGTGTAAGAACCATCAACCTCAATCAAAAAATAGAGTATGTGGGTGGTGGAAGGAATATTGAAATCCTATATAACATAGATATGTAACATAAAATGATTATCCATTAGGATGCATGGTAATGTTGGAGTGGTTAGGTTTCTAGATATGCATATCACTTTAGATAGTATCTAAATAAACCCAAAGAGGATATGTAAAGGTAAACAATTTATCCTCATATAAGGGTACTGATATCTTATATGAAAAGTTCAATCATCATTTGATTGCAATGGGAAATATAATATCCCAATGTCTAGGAAGATGTCATGGGATCCTACTAGGGAAGTGTAAAATTAGATGTTATTTAAAGGTTAATCAGAACTTATATAACATTCCCCTGAAACCCATTAAATTTTAACACCCCCTTCACATAAGGGTAAAACAAAAAAATGACCAAATTGTATAAAAAACATTTAGAAAAATTCTTGTAGAAAATTGGAGATATGAAAACTAAAAAATATAGTCTTTAGCAGATATTTTATTTGAAACATTAAAAAAACAAATGGTAAGTTTTAAAATGCATACTACAAGCCACTAAGCGTGATCCTTTATGCATGCACTGGGGATATCTTCTATTCAAGTAGTTGTAAAATTAATGGTATTATGATTTTTTGTATTAAATATTAAAATAAGTGGTCCCATTTAAAAAATATGGAGGTTATTTTTTAAAAATTATAGGGAATTATTATGGTTTTAGGATCTTGTATCAGTTGTGGTGATTTTATTACCAAGGACCTCCAATAATAAATAGAGGGCCTTAGATTAGTATTTTTCATAAAAAAATATATGAAAAAATTATTTTAAAAGAGTTTTAAATAAAAATTATTAAGAAATTAATAATCATATATAAAAAAACAAACAAATAATATAAAATATTTTAATAACCCAACTAATGAATATAATAGTTGTGAAGACTAGAATTTTAAATTGAAAAAAATAGTTTCCTCCATTAAAAATTTCTATTATTATGATAAAATAAATTTTTTTTTATAAAAACAGTGTGGATGAATCTATGTGAGTCACATTAATTTTGATTTATAAATAAGTGGGATCTCTAGATCTTTTTTATAATCTAACCAATCCTAAATTCTCTAAAAATATTCCCCCAACATTATCACAATGAGAATTTTAAAATTTATTGTTCTCCATTTCCAAAACCATGGTGAAATACGTGAAGGAAATTTGAACTTAGAACAATATAGAATAAATTGGTGGTGGATAAAAACCTCTTGGATAGTAAAAATTTTTCATGCATCAAGGTTTTTAAGATTTTTTATAGTATCCACCTTATTAATTTTTGTAACAGTCAAAAGGGATTAAACCAAGGAAGAAAAAAGAATATGGACATTGAGTACCTTATAGTGATGAACCATGACATGGTCAAACTTGACCAGTTTTATAGAAATAACTTCTCTAATTCGAAAGAAAATATGAATTCCCTCCCTGTAGTATTAAAATATCTTCGAAATTATGGAACCAAACCTTCCACATTTTCCCAATGGTCCCACTCCAAATATTGATAAACTCCCATTATTTTGACACAATTTGACCATATTTACATAATGAGGAGAAAAATATGAAGATGATGGGGTTTTATTTCAAGGAAATATTCTAAAAATACATCCAAATAAACATTATGAATACTTTTATCAAATTAATTCATCTCAAGTGAAATGGGATGCACATGAATTCAAATACAAAATCAGTGAAGAAGGCCCCAGTAAATTCATAATTGAAACGTATCTTTACTTCAATATGGTTGATAAGAATTCTGTGTTGGATCAAGTTCATAGTCTTCAAGTCATAGAAAACAATATTCTATCCAATAAAATTAACACACTATAATCATTATAAGTAGTTGATATTATTTCAATTGTTACACCTTTTGGTGATTAATTTCATAAATCACTAATTAAAAAGAGCGGAGATATTTCCATTAGAATTTGTAAAAGATTTTTCACATTGAAGAAGGATCCATATTGATAGATGTTATTATGGAATCATAATTTTATAACAAGGTTCATATCATCAAGGTAAAACAACCATATAACACTTGATTACATTCCCATAAGATAATTCAACTACTAAAGAACAAATATAATCCAAAAAAGAATAAAGAATAATGTTTTTATATGTAAAACCAAGGAATTATTTCAAGAAATATCAATATCAAAAGAAAGTGAAAAAATACTTTAAAAATATATGGACTAAAAAAATACAGTTTTGATGATATCTGATGACAATATGAATTTGAAAAATATGTGATGTTGGAATGATTATAGCACAATATTATATGCGGTCAATGATGATTAAATGTTCAAAACACTTGACAAAAGTACCATAGTGAAGGAATTTCACCTTTGAAATAATTCATGCATCAATATCGTCAATCAAAGAAGCAAGGAAATAGATATTACATCAATAATCAAGTCAACTAATCTAAATGGGTTGAATCTACTAGATATTTGAAATAATCATGTCTCTATTGAACTTATTTATAAGAATAAATTTTGGTCTCATTCAAAACCAATAATGATATATTGTCAAATGGATGCAAGTTCATAGGGAAGGGGTACTCATATGATATAATGTATCAACTACCTATTAATAATATTGTTAAATATTCTTCTTATTTATTTGATAACTCTAACATAGGGAAATATTTTTTTACAAATGTAAATTATAATTAATTAAAATTAACAAAGAAGTAAAAAATATAATATTTTTTTAAATGAATTTAACAACTATAAAACATGTGTCAAATATAAAATAGCTAAAATCCCATTTCAATGTATTGAGATAAATTTATATATACAAGAATTTTTACATTCTGGTATTTGTAAATTAATTTTAATATTAATAAATAGAATGAAATGATATTTTCTTAATTTTTTATGGATAAGGTAGATATTTACATATAAATCTACTTATAACAAAATATGAAGCCTTTTATTTTTTTTAAAATATAAATATAAATTTGAAAAACATTTAAACAAAAGGATTAAATTATTATGATAGATAGAGGTATTGAATTTTTTATGAATTAATTTAATGATTTTTATAAATAATGTTTTTCAATTAATCAAAATATTTCTCCTTATACAGCTCAGAAATATTGATTGGATAAAAATAAAAATTATATGTTAATAGAAATTATAAATGGTATGGTTAATAAATATATTTTTCCAATAAAATTATAGGAAAATTTATTATTATATGCACACTATATTCATAATCAAATTTAATTTAGGAAAACTACACTATCCCCTTATAAAATTTATAAAGGTACAATACCTAGCCTTTTCTATTTTAAACTATGGGTTTGTTTACTGTAGGGTTTATGATCCAAAATGATCTAAAATTATCCTTAGGGAACTTAAAGTTGTTTTTTAGATATGAAAAAATATAGCATATAGAGTTATGGATTTTGGTGTCCAATATCATTTTTTAATTAAAGGATGTATAGTTTTTTAAAAGAAATTATAAGGATAATGTGGAGGAGTTTATTCATCATAACTATATGTCATGCTCTCTATCCAGTTCAAATATAATAGTAGAAAATAATGATTATTCTCAATTTGAACCTAAACTAAGTATAATAAGAAGTAATGAGAAATATCTACATCTTTAAATCATTTCTCATGATTTCATAGTTTTACTTGTTATATGAGAGAAAAATAATCAACTTCTAAATAAATATCCCATGGTGTTAACTATATAGGATAACCCAAATACATATAAAGAAGCTATTTCTTCTAGTGATGTTTCTTTCTTGAAAGAAGTTGTTAATGATAAAATAGATTCCATCACAGGATATAATACTTTAGTCATTATGGATTTTCCAATAAGTTCAAAACCTATTGGTCATAAATGGGTTTTTAGAAATAGGTATAATTACAATGGTAAAATTATATCTTTTAATGAAATATTTATTTCCATATTTTTTAACCAAAAAAATGTATTGGTTATTTTGAAAATTATTCTCTTATTGATCGAATTACTTCGATAATTTTTTTTCCATTATCTTTAATTAACACTTATATTTCAAAAAAATTAATGTTAAAACTATATTTTTAAATGGAGATTTTAATAAATATATTTATATAGAACAACCAGAAGGGGTTGTTTTGTAAAGTAATTAAATAAAAGTATATAAACTAGTAAAATCCCTTTATGGTCTCATAAATGATCTAAGGAAATTGAATGAAAATATTAATTCTATTGTATAATTTTGTGCATTTATTCATAATAATATAGAAAATTGTTTTTTAAAGTCTATAAATAATATGAAGTTATTATGTTCCTATGTGTAGAGGATGTTTTTATTTTTGGGATCCAATATGATTGTTATAAATGACAAAAAAATTGTTTACCATTTGCATTTAAAATGAAGGATCTTGGAATGGTTGATGAAATATATGTATTATAGTTATAAAACAAAGTGTTTATTATTAATTAGGTGAGTCTCATTACATAGACAAAAAAAGTTAAATAAATTTTACCATCTTGGTTTAAAAAATTCTTCTACTCTTTTTCATTATAGTATTAAACTACATATGAATAAGAGAAGAGTCATATAAAAAATGAATATACAAGTATATTTAGTTTTATAATGTATGAAA
This sequence comes from Viscum album, assembly GCA_963277665.1. Classification (NCBI taxonomy): domain Eukaryota; kingdom Viridiplantae; phylum Streptophyta; class Magnoliopsida; order Santalales; family Viscaceae; genus Viscum; species Viscum album. Next base: position 1,969,801,502 of record OY728125.1, on the reverse strand, counting down.
TGAATTGTAATAGACCTAATATTTATTTTATAGTATGTAAAATGTATATATAAAAAATTAATACAAGTGCATATCATTATAAATGTATAATGATAATATTTGGATACTTAAAGAAGAATAAATATTGAAGTTTATACTATAGCTATTATACCATTGTATTAGAATGATACACTGATGAAAGTTGGATCACTAGTACTAGAGATTATAATTCAAAATCTAGATGGTTGTTTACTCATAGAGATTGTCTTGTTTCTTATGTGATCAAGAAACAAACAAGTATTTTATATTTGACCATGGAGTCAGAGTTTGTTGTATTAGAGGCGTGTGGAAAGTATGATAAATGGATTCAGAATCTATTATTAGATATTAAATTATTAAATGGTACAATTATTCATTTCTATATCAATTATAATAGTTAAGAAAATTTATCAAATATATATTCTTTCATATGTAATTTAAAGTATATACATATATTTTTGAGACAAAAATTTTCTAGGAAATTGTTACAAGTTTGTACCATAACAATTATTTATATGAGACTATATAAAAACCATGTGGACCCAACTAAAAATAATTTTTGAGAGATATTTTTCTACAACTAATAAGTATATGGGGTTAAAACCAATTTAATAAAATAATTCTATAATGGAAACCAAACACTTAGTTTAGGTGGATTCTAATCAGTCTGCTTAACTATTATGAAAATGTCACAAAGATAATTATAGATATTTACTTTTATAACCCCAAACTAAATGGTTTCAATATCATCCATTATGAATAGAGGATTAGTTATAAACCATTAAAAATTTACTCATAATTGATGAGTTATGTTTTCAAATAATGGAAGCACATTATAATATTTTCCATATGTGAACAAATAAGTAGTTTCTCATCTTACAGAAGTTAATGGTTTTGTACCTTATTGAGTTTATGAAATGAAAATAATAACATGGTCAGAAAAGTGATACAAAATCTGATATTGGACGGAAAAATAATTTAAATTATGGCATCTCTAGTTTATCTTAAATATTATCATGTTTAGTGATTCAACAAATAGTAAATGTGAAAATATTTTGAGGTATTGATATTTAGTAAAGGTTTAAATCAAAATATAATTTTATTATGTATAATTATTTATTTGTGATATGGAAATTAAATATTTAATAAATAAAATTTGGGTATTTTTTGGATTTTTATTTATTTAATTTTAAAATAAGTGGTCCAAATTGAAATAAAGAGTGGAAATTTTTTGAAAATTGAGGGAATTATTTTTGTTTTGGGATCCCATGTTGGTCGTGGAGATTTCATTCCCAAGTTCCTTACCCTATTAATAGAGGGAATATAAATAGTATTTTTAATGAAAAATATATATGCCCAAATTAATTTCTGTGTATTTTAAATATATAATATTCAAAAAATTAATATATATATACATAAATAATAATAAAATAAAATAAAATATTTTATAAAAAAAACTAATGAATATATTAACATTGATGATTATTATTGAAACTTTCAAATATAAATGGTTGAATAATTCTAAAATTTGTGTTATTTTGATCAAATAAATACATATATTGATTAAAATGGTGGGATCAAATAAGTGATAATCACACTACTTTTGATGTATAAATATGTGGGATTTCATGATTGTTTAGTTAATCTCCTAAATCTGAAATTCTATAGAAATATTAATCCAATATCATAACAAGAGGACTACTAGATATTTGTGTTAACATTTACTAATTCTTCAGGGAAATCCTTGTGGGAATTTTCCATTGATAAAACAACACTAATAAGTATATATGGATCAATCCCTTTTGGAAAGTCAACATCATTCATATATGAAGGATTAAATATTTTCTATCTTATCTTCCATCCATGATTTTTCAACACATAAGATATCATAATGGAAAACATATATTACATAATGATTTAATGTTTATTTATGTTTTATAAGATGAGACCCGGCTGTAATTCATGTTCTAAGATTCATATAGTCTTCTTCCATCTTGTTTGAGTGTATTGAAGTCTTTAATGTTGAATTCCACAATTCAAAACAATGTTTACCATATAAAGTGAGTTTTGTTCATATTTTTACCATTAAAATTGGATTCAATCCCATGATTCTATAACCTCGTGTAATTCTCAATTGATTCATCTAGATAGAATAAATAATTAATGAACTTCCCCACTGCGTCCCTTGAAAGTAGATAATACCTGTCAAACCATGTTTATTTTTATTCCCTTTTCATTTTTATTCTCTATTTCTGTTTGATTTCATAGTCCTAAACATCAAATACACCCAAAAAATTATATCGGAGGGAGTCAATTGAATTGGTAAAATAGATGATTATTTATCCCATGACAGAATATTCAATGGGTTCAGAATAAAATTCTGATGAAATATTCATGAAGATAACATTAAGGAAATTCCAATAGGATAAACAGTGGTAAAAACATACATAAAATTATTTATATAGAGACATTAAATGTTCTGGTCAAGTTTTGGGTTCTATAATACACCCATGAAGTAGAATAAGGTGTTTCTCACACCAGTGAAATTTGTCTGGAAATTGTCTGAACAACATCTCTAGTGAGCTACATCATCAATCGATCACATACACTGATTCTCTTCCTAACAATTCATGGTCAAATAAAGTCCATTATCAGTGACCCAATATTTTATTCCCACTATTTCAACCATTATGAAAACATCCAAATGCTTATATTTTTAATATTCAAACTACATAAATGGAGGAAAATATCAATAACATGACCAATTGTAATTTTTTTAATTATGATCCATTGAAATCCAAAATGGAGGATCTTTTGTATATTAATGATTTGTGAAAACCAATAGTGGAGACTACTAATATCATTGTAGTGAAAGCTAAGGAGTCATAAAAAATCATTCAATGTAGTTATGAGATGTCAACCTACAATGTCTCTTTCATCTATTTAATTTTTTGAAATGTATCTATTAATATTTTCATAGACTGGAACTGAGAGAACGTGACATTTTGAGGTTCGATGAGAATGGTAATGATATTAGAAAAATATTACATATATTAATATATTTTTTGAGTAGTTTCCTGAAAATGTGGAATACCCCAATAATAAATAATTATATAGGAAATATAATAAAAATAATGAATTTAGAACATCAGTTTTACCATAGGCATGACATAATCTTTGTTGGCATTGGGATTTGGGATTGAGCTCCATCATGGGAGGAATAATTAAATAAATTAAAATATTTATTTAATTACTTAATTAAATTCTAATCATAATTAAAAGAAAATAATTATATGTTTATTGTCATAACATAGGTTTATCTGCATAACATAGAGTTTTGAGAGAGGATCCATTGGAGGAGTGGTCTTGGATGATTCCAAAAAGATTGATAGAACATCAAGGATTAGAATTAAAAGCACCAACATAACTAGTGGATCTCATCAATGATAAAGAACTAAAAATATTATTCATCAATGATCAATACAATATTGAGGTAAGATGTTTTTATTTTTTGGATTCATCACATTTGATATCCCTTTTCGAATACAGATCAATTCCACTTACAATAATTTATTCACACATCGATAGTTGATTTATTTTATATTTGATTTGATATATTTTTGGTTAATTTAGTCATTATTCTAATGGAAATGAATCAAGTAAAATAGAATAATAGCCATGGTTTTTTTCTCTATTATATTTTTCTATTTCTCCCATTTTTCTCTCACGATCATCATGGGAAATTTCTTTGGTTAACAGTTTAACAAATACCCAGTATCAGATCGATGTTCTATTTTTTTTAGTGAAACATATCAATACTATGAGAGAGGTTTTTGAATGAAAGATTAATACTTATTTAATGACATGGAAGGATGAATAGAGGTTGGTTATATCTGCTTGAAAGATTTAATTTTCCTAGTTTTATGTGTAGCGATGACAAGGGTGACGAAAATGGTTTTATGATCATTTTGGATGTCTAGAATCAGATATCTAGCTACTGAAAGGCTCAGATAGAGGAGACATGAAATCTATATGAAATATTAGTGTTGGATAAACAGTTTATTGAGGAATATGAATGCACATGAAGGAACCATGGGTTATTACAAATCATTTGTTACAAATAGTGTAATCTAAATATACACATCATGTGGGACCCCTGTCTACGGTGCTAGGGTTTCCATAGAAAAATAAATATAGCACAACATGTGGCTCATACATATAATCTCCAGGTTTAACAAGGATTATAGACTAGAATAGACATTGTAAGTCACATGGGAATGGGTAGAGTACAATGGAATGGATATGTACTCAGACATGGCCTTTTACACGGGCAGGTCCAATGGTACACGATCAAGATAAGGTGTACATAGGAACATCCTAGAGTACACTACCATGGGATGGAGCATACATGTTGAACCAGTGGAATAAAGGAATGTTTTGTGATACAATTTTAGGACATGAACTTTATCTAGGGAGTGTTGAGACCAATGTTATATACAACATGGTCCAATTTCCTTAGGTTGTGTTCCCTCAATCCATTCCTATTAGGGTATATTTTTTTATTATATCCTAAACATTGGGTTTTTATCCTCAATCTAGGATTATTTTTGGATAGAGTTATTATAATCCATCAATGGGGCCAGGGTGGAATTATATATCATCATCTACCCTAGGTATGGTTCCAAGCAACATTGAGACCAACTTGCATGAGAATTAATCCCCTATATAGAGGGTTATTCCATATTGGGTTATCAGTATGCCACATAGACCTAGGTATGATCTTCTCTCTATTATTGATCTATTATAGCTTCCAGTATATACTTCCTTATAGAGTTATCTGACAAGAATGACATCTTAGATGAATGTCATCAGTTATATCAGACTCACGTAGTGAATTATCATGGGCATGTGTTGTTATAAACTCATGAGCATAATCTTAGGCTGGCAATGCAATTTTGAAATATCCTTAAGGATAAGTTTCTACCATAACTATATCTAGATTTTTATTTTTATATGTCTCATATTTTTAATTTCTATGCCCCAATGATAAGGTGACTATTCTTGATGCATTATGCTTAATGATTTTGGGGTGTACTGTTTGGTATCTTTATACTCAACCATGCATGGGATCTTCCCACACATATCATGTCTTATGAAAATGATAGGCAATTCCACAAGGTTCTCAATAGACTAGGATTCGATGGATCTTATATCGGGCTTGATAAATAATTTTCCATACAAAGATTCACATTTGATAGCACACCCCTCCTTTTTAGTATGATGAACTCCTTATTAGTTTTAGTTAGTCTTGTATCTATCTCCAATATCTCTTTCAATAATTTTTTTATACTTAGATTGTGGGATAGGAATAAGGAATGTGTTGGTATCAACTATGTTATTTTACATTTTAGCATTGTTTGTTCTCAGAGTTGTTCGTGTGAATATAGTTACATAAGACTAGTTCCTCCCCCTTGGGTGATATGCCTAATCTATACTAGTCAATATCCCCAAGCATATTGGAGTCAGGCTTGGGGAAGTCACACATAGCTCATCTCTATCTAGGTAAAATCTGATGGGTTGGGTTATGATGTTATCAGAGTTGTTCCATATCAGAACTGTTGTTTTTAGTTTCCTATAAATATAATATTGGTTTAGGTTTTATGATGTTTTTGAATTGTTTTGTGTTTAGACTTCTAGATGGGGACTCTAGTGTACTAGAACCAGGGTTGTTCCTTTTCATAAATGGTTTATATTTTGTGTTAGTTTTCAATCATCACATTGATTTTTAGGGATATAGTAAGAAAATGGATCTTATAGTTCAAGAAGACAACAATATTGAAGGTGGTGTAGTTTATAAGTGTTTTCCAAATTTTTGGGGTTCAAAATTTGTTTGATGGATTTCAATAAAAAAAGTTGTTTCTCTTGAAGACCTAATGAAAATACGAAAAGGAATGTTTTTTGTGAATATGGTTTATAAAAGTTGTGTTTAGCGAAGTATTAAAGAATTATGATGATGTGCTCCATGATTATGAAGGGCATTGCAGACGAAGATGGTGTTCTCTGCAATTACAATATTTGGAGATTTGTAGTCGGTGATGGATTTTCTATAGAGATTTGTGGTAGGAGGAGGTTCGCGAAGATTTTTTCAACTAATCTAGAAAATCCACAAAGAGGCGGTGAAGTATCATGAACAAACTATCTTATATATATGAGGATACTCCTCTTCACATTACATGATTTTTTAAAAGAAAATATAGAATCAATATGATTTCATGAAGCCATGGGAGTTCCATGAAATAGATTTTCTATTAATGATTAAGAATAAAAAAAGACTATAAATCTTAACTAATTCCAATGCTTTTGATTAAATTGGTCTTTATGATGATAGGATATTTTGTGCTTCCTTTATGAGATTCACGAAGGAGTATGTACCAAGAAGGCATGGGTGATTAAAGACAGTAGTTTTTTTCATGAAGGAATGGGTGTTTCATGAAGGCAGTTTCTTCTACAAAGGAAGGGGTGCGTTGGGAAGGCAGTTTATTCCATGAAGAAAGGGGTGATTCATGAAGTCAGTTTGATCTGTGAAGGTAAGGATCATTCTAAAGGAAAAGATCTTTGTGATGGAGCTTCACGAAAGGTAGTATTGAACATCAGTTTTTCAGTGAACATGACTTTTAGTGTGCATCAACTCAGGTATTCGGTGCAAGAAGAGTCTCATGATAAGTCAGAGACAAAGTCTTGAATGAAAATCCATTAATATGACCTTCAAGTCGATAAACCAAGTTTCACTTCTCTCAATGCAATGAGCTAGGGGAGTCTCTAGAAGAGTTCTGAGGGACATAGTGGACCATCCCTGATTTATTTTAAAGGAAGTGTTCCTAGAAAAGATTCAATGTGTATAAAATCTTGTACTCCACAACTAGTGAATATTAGTGGACTTAGGCATGACTGACACATTATCGTCATATGCTCCTTGGACTAGCCCATAGTGGTGAACCAATTAAAATTATTATGTGTTCTATTTGAATGTGGCCTTTTGATTTCTACACATTCACTTTAGACAAGTTTAATAGGTTCCTACCAATTTCGGAACAAGATTCATTACTTTTAGAGAAAAATTTTACTCCCTAATTCACGCCTTCTTTCTTAGGGTGTTCCAGGGTCTTTCACAGTGTTAGTGCAACATCCAACATATTCGTACACCAAAACTCTAACAACCTTCTTGTCAACACAGTACATATATATGTCAGTTAAAATAAAAACATCAGTACATGAATCATATAGGAATGGATTATGGTTTCAATGTCCTTATTAGGTCACATATTGTATATTTCAAGATACCCTCATGATAATTTCTATCTAGGATTTTGTAACAAGATTGTGATGATGATCCACTAATAACATATGTGAATAAATCATAATATCTTCATTATGAACATACCTAGAATCATGTTCATACATAATACACATAATATAATTATATTAATTACATTACCCAATTCATTAGAGGTCTATATATTTTTGGTTCCACCCATCACATCATAATATTCACAAAATAAAGTATCCCCCATAGAATATTTGGCAATCATAGTCATGAAATAACCCTTGAAAAGGAATGGGTTTCATAAGGATTTTATGAATTATTAATTCATGTATAAAATTTTAGGTTCTCAAATGAACAATACAAAACATAATCAGTATAAAAATCATCATTATTTAGTAGTTAATAAGTAACTCAAGATGATTCAAGGATGTGTTTCATAAAGAAATGTATTTTTTCAAAAATGTCATTGTATTTTTCTTAAAATCATTTTTTTGATGTAGAAAACATGTTTATCCCCAAAAATAATAGGCTAGAATTATGAAATTATATTTACGGAATATTTGGGGAATATCCATAATGAAAATGATGAGAAATATGGATGACCCAAATAAGAAGGAGTTGGTTTTGAGATTCCCATTAACATAAATCCCACTTTATTTCATCACTTTTTCATCTCCTAAATAATAGTCACAAGTTTATTAAAAAAATTAACCAATAAAAAATTATGTTAAGCTTTATAATATTTATTAAATATAACTATTTTTTTATATTTATTAATTTTCTTTGTTTACATTGAAGTGTTTTGATATAATAATTTCTTTAAAAAAATTATCTCTTTTATTCGATTTCACTATTTTATTCCAAGTCATTTATACATAATTATAATAAATTTTAGAAATATAAAATAAATATATAAATATATTTAAAAATAATAAATATTTTTTTAACTGTCCAAGTTGTTTGTAATAAGAAACAAATTATTAAAGACATCATCGGTGGTTAACTGGCCGTTTACAGGAAATTGTCAAAAGAGAGGGAATGAGAAGTATTAAAATTTGATATATAGTAAATATGTTATATAAAGTAGTTTAACATAATTAAAAAAAATTAACATAACACTTAATTATCCTCATAATATTTTTATTTGAAAGGATTGGAAAAAATAGAAAGGGGAGAGGAGAATGAGAGGAAGAATTGGTTATAGCTTACCCTCTTATCAGTGTTGATTCTTCTCTACAGGTCTAAACTCCTATTGTTATTGGATTTTGATGGATTCATAACATCCCTATGTATGGTAATATTATAAATATATATGATTTTTGTTGATAATTATACTTTAAAGTGAGTGAATATTGGTTATCCAAGGGGAGGGGGAGGGGATTTCAATAATTGAGGAGAGGGGTATTTTTAGAATAAAATGTTAAATAAAATATTATATCAAAGGTAAAACTTGTAATGGTGCATTTTTTAAAATATAAATAATATATAAATATAATATACTGGTTTTTGGACTTTAAACACTTATATAATTTAAATAAATTTAGTTTATTAAATTGGAAAGTGGGGAAAAAAGAAAAATTGTCATTTTAAAGGATCACTTTGGACTTTAGGTTTTGAAAAATGTTTTCTTGGGTTTGTAAATTAGGTTTATTTTATTTTAATGAATAATTTATAAAATTAAATATGTTTTATTTGAGCCTTATTATCCATATATTTTTGGTCCAATAATACATCATTTATGGGGAAATTTAAGAAACACCAGTTATTAAATAACTGTATTGTTTCTATTCACATAAAAATTGATGTATTTTAGACAATTATAAAAAATCCTTTGAAAATATTAACATTATTATTTTGAAAATGAAAATAATTTAATCAAATTAATATTCTGACATAGGTAATTTTAAATTTTAATATAAAAAATATGATTTTTAGGAAATATATTAATATACAATTTATTAAAAATGTACTTATATTTCTTTCTGTTTTTTATCCATGATATTTATATTTTTACCATTATAGTATTTTTATTTACTTAAATTACTCAGGATATATATTATTTCTATTGAAATTTATTCTTTTTTTGTTAAACTGCTATTACAACGGTCAGGTTACTATTCCTAATGGCCAGGTTACTATTCCAACATCGCATTACCTCCTATAAATTTTTCTTCATTCCTTAATTCATTATTCACCACAATTCCGCTCATGGTTCTACATTTAGATTTTATATAATTTTGATTTTTTTAATAATTTTTTGTTTCGTTTATACAGTTTTATTCATGGGAGGGAGGATTCTAGTTGATTAGTGCGATCCAAGTTCTCTGATTATTATTTTTCTATTTTCAATTTTCTGTCCCATTGTAATATTTTGAATTTTAATGGGTTTATTCATTGACTAAGGTAAAAATTTAATTAATTTGAGTGATTTTTGTTTATCTATTTGGTTTATAATTATATAGTATAATTAAAATTTATTTATGAAATATTTATCATTTAAAAAGTCTAGGTCATTAAATTCTTCCCACCTTTAAACATTTTATCCATGAAATTTCAACCCTTATTCTCAGTTTATAATAAAGGAGGCTACAGTTTTTTATTTTTTCCTATAGTTCCCATGTCATCCCTTCGTAGTTATCACTCCTCCATTGAACATTGATAATGTGTGTAGTCTTTTTGCATATAACTTGGTTTATATAGTCTAAGATCTCCTCTGGCTACTCCTCATACGAGAGGTCATTCTCTAGTTGTACCACCTCTAGATATAGCACATGTAATGGGTAAAGTATGTACTTTATCAGGATATATACATGAAACATATCATGAAATCTTCCCATATTTTGTGTAAGTGAAAGATGACAGTCCACTCCTCCTATGAGATCAAGGATCTGAAAGGGGAAATGTACCTAGGGATAAGATTCCCTTTCTTTCAAACCCTTGTGACTCTCATCCGTGGTGATATTCAAAGAAAAAATGCGTCTCCAACTTTAAACTCTAATTCCCTTTAATTTTTTTCATAATACATCTTTTTATGAATCTGAGAATCTTTTATATGTTGTTAGATATCTTAAACCTTTTATGTCATCACTTACACAAGATTGGGCCCATGTAGCCTCTGGTCTCTAACATCATTATAACATTTATGAGTTTAAAATTGCTTCACAAAAAAAGCTTTATATTGAGCCCTTTGAATACTTGAGTGGAAGATACTTTAGTATAATAATTAAACTAATAAAAGATGTTGATCTCATCCTCCATTGAATCCCATATATAGATATCACATCATATCTTTGATTATATAAATAGTTCTTTTAGATTGGATATCATTTTAGAGGTTATAGGCTATACTGAAATTCAATTAAGCACTCAAATCAAGTTTAAGAATTCACAAGAATTTATAAGTGAACATTATATCATGATCAAAGATAATGAAAAATGTTACCCCATGCAGACTCATCACATTCTTTACATATATCTTGGAAAGCTGTTTAAACAATAAATATTCAAAAATAGTGATGAATTGGGAATTATTTGGGATTGTATCCACAAAAACCCTTGAATTTTTTTTTCACTTTAATGTATTCAAGATACCAGTAACAAATTCCATGGTGATGTTCTCCAATTTCCACATGTGTATTGGAAATAGTTACATCATCCCTTTGAAAATTTATCACTCTAATTTAACTTGTTGACGTGCCCAGAACATTAAAATATACTCAAAAATTTACTTCTTCATGTTTCCCCTTGAAAGTGATCAAAAATATCATGGCACATCTTGGTATTTCTAATATGTGTGGAGAAAGATGATCTATGTGTATTATCCAATATATTCTTCTTTATCTCAAGTGATGAAGGTACTCAAATTCTAGTACCAAATCGAATCACACTATCATCATCAATATTAAACTCATGTAGCTTTCCTTCATTAACATCTTTTAACTTCTTTTGAAGATATGTATCATCCACTTGTGTCTCATTTATCTTCTCTTGTATATATAGTTGGAAATTAATTTGGGAGAATTAGTATGTATCCCCTTCCATTATGATTTCTAGATCCATTCTTTGCATATCTATAAAGATATAGTCTTTATCAATTTGTATCATATATAGAGTATCAGTTTTATCTCTATTAAGAGGATCATATACCATTTTTTCTTTCCTAGATTGTAGTGAATAGGGAAATTATTGTACTTAATTTTATCTAACCATGTACTTTGATTCATGTTGAGATCCTTCTTTATAAATACAAACTTTAGATTCTTGTGATCATTATATATGTCACACATATCATTATAAAGGTGGTGTCCCCAAATTTTCAAGGAAAATATTATAATTTCTAATTATATATCTTGTGTCAGGTAGATTTTATCATGGTTATAAAGTTTTTTTAAGTCTTAGGCTATCATATTGTCATTCTAAATGAGTACACAATCCAATCATTTCTTTTAAGAAACACTGAATAACAAAAAACTATCTCAACATAATAGTGTTTTGAGTATCGGTACATTCATTAGCCTCTTCTTGAGATCCTTAATTATTTCCATGTATTTTTATGTCCATACATACTTTACCCATTACTATATAAACATATTTATCATTATAAAAAATCATGACATATTTCTCTCAAAACATTGTTAATAAACTACAAATTCAAGAAAACTATGGATTTCCAAGAAACATGAGGATATTGGTCAATTCTTAATTTCTTTTTTTATAAGGGTTCTACATAAATTCCCTCACTTATGGTCATTTAACCCAATAATGTGAATTTTGGGATCCAAAAGTAACACTTTCAAAACATAGAACACATTTTATCCTTTTCCTATGTTTTCATCACAATCCATAGATTATCTTAATGTTCCTCCATTAACATTTATTAAATGAGAATATCATTGATGAAGACTACCAAATATTTGTTTTAGTAGTCTCTAAAGGATCTATTCATCAAATACGTGATTATTTTTGGGTAATTAGTATGTTATAAGGGAATAACTATGAACTCATAGTGTCTATACCTTGTACGGAAACAGTCTTATGAATATATTACTTCATCACCATCATTTGTGGATATTAGGAATTAAGTTATACATTTTAGAAGTACTGATCTTCTCATAGTTTATCAAACAAGTCAACAATCCTTGGAATGGGATACATTTTTTTCTGGTGATCTTGTTAAGCTCCCAGTAATCGATAAATAGGCACATTCATCTATCCTCTTTCTTAACAAAGAGAACCAGCACACCCCAATGTGATTCAGTAGGGTGTATGTACATTTTTTCCATGTTCTCTTATAGATACATTATTAAATCATCCAGTTCAATCGGGGACATCCTATATGGGTAATTAGAGATAAGAGTGGATCTAGGTATAAGATATACTACAAACTATACTTTATGATCTATGGGATTTTGGGAAAATCTTCTAGAAATACATCACTGTATTCCCTCATAGTAGTAATTTAATCTAGTTTGATTTACTATTATGACTCAAACATTTAGGAAAGGTATGATTCTTCATAGAGTATTAACACCCATCCCATTGAAGGATTTTCCAAAAGATATTCATGGTATTCCATGAATTTGTAAATGATCAATGGATGGTTTGGAATACAAAAAGATATTTACTTTTTTGAAAATTTGATGTGTTCCCTATATAATGAGAGGCAATTGAGGCCCATTATAGCATAAAATTCCTCTATGGGAAGGATTATGAAAATTTCTGGAAGAATCTTCCCACATATACTAAAAGGAGAAGATTCAAACAATTGTGATGCAATGATCACACCACTACATATTTTTATAGATATTTCAACGTTATGGTATCAGGGATTTGATTCAATGGTTATATAAAACTTATTAGATATAAATTTATGTGTAGAACTATAATCACATAAGACTTTTCCCATTCTTGCATAAATAGGTTGTGTAACTTGTATGACTTCAGTTTCATTATTCACTTTAGTAGTAGTACTGGTATAATATTTCCCTTTCTTATTTGGATTTGGTGGTGTTTGATACTAATTACACTGAAGGACCTATGGTATATTGCACTATCATTTATAGTACCCTTTCTACCTATAATTGAATCATTGAACCACACGTAGTGCATTATAAGGTTCCTTCCATTCATTATTCTTTTTGGAGAGCTCATGTATAATCAAAATTTACGATCTGGGTGGCCTTACCTTCTACACTTGAAGAATATTTCTACCCCTTTGAGGAAATTACCATGATGATTCGTCCCATGTTTTTGACTTGTGGGTGGATGGATCCTCATTCCTCTTTTTTCATTGGACCCACCAACATGAAAATCCATTATTTTCTTCTTATCCTCATGTACAAAGGTCCAATATCCAAACTTCATCACTAATTTATGATCACATCAATCTAGTTTTTTGTTACTTCCAAATTACCAGATAGCTAGATTCTTTCGAAGGTGAGGGTATAATCCACTAGGGAATCTATGTAGTCTATTTCCATTATTTATAACAAAACATGAGGAGTATATGAAATCCTTGTGTAGTTTTCCACATAAGACATGAAAGATTCACCTTCTTTTTTATTTAGATGTATGAATTATCTCTCCATATTTATTCAAATATTTTGAGGTAAATACTTGTTATGAAATATTTTGTAAAATTTTTCCCGCACCATATCTTCTATTTCATCCTTCTTATTGGTGTTCTTTCTTAATGAACACCATTGATTGGCCTCTCAATCTAAATTCTAGATAGAATAAGTCATATTCTCTTTCTCATAGTAGTGGATCATATGAAAGGTATTATCCATTGATTTAATACACTTTTTTGTGACAAGTGGATCAGAATATCCACTATTCATTATTGGTCATTGTAGCATAAATGAATCAATATCCATTCATACCTTCTTGGGTGAAGGTTGAAATTAAACATTATTTATTTTATTATTAATAGCCTTAGAAATCTAGGTAATCATTTCTATGATGTTATAAACTCCACCTCCCACATCATTGGGGATTTCATTTGAAAAATAATTGCATTTTCCCCCACATAAGAAGTTGTCATTGTTTCTCTACGTTCCCACCATTTTAAAAAATAAAAAATTATTTGAAAAAAACATAAGTGAAAAATGATTAAATAAATAATTTATTTCTATGTGAATCCCATGTCTAAAATTGAATCATATGGGATAACATATTTTATAATTATTAAAAAAATGTTCTTGGACATTTGGATATACATATACATATCCTAAGGGTTATCAATAACGTTCTCCAATATTAATTCCCAAATTAAAAAAAAATTATACCTTCGAAAAAAATCTATCGAGGCCCTTATTTTTATTACATAACTATTACATCATGTTAAATATATGTATCATTATATATATATATTAAAGGATTAAAAGGTTTAGTATCTTAGGAAAATTAGGATCATACATCACTAACACATAATAAAACATAAATTTTTTTAAAATACTTATCCATTATCCCCTTAAAATCTCTTACATTCTCCTTATTACATGCATTCACCATAGTATATACATTAATGAAATGGGTGGACCAAAATCCCATTAAGGGGAAAGATTACATAGTAGAAATTAGAGACATGAATCAATAGTAAATGGGTTATAATAATCATCATAATCATTTAACAAGAATGGGATCATTATCATAAGCATGAGGAATACATTTCAAAAAGACATCAAATATAATGATTCATAAAAATAAAACATCATGTCATTGTATTCTAATGAAAAAAATATTTATGAACAAAGCTAGGATCATGTCTATGCATAACTTATGTGCATTAATCGCAACAAATTCCTTGTGAACAAATCTAGCATCATGTTCTCATATAATATAGATAATCTCCTGAGAAAGATCAAATTACCCAATGAATTAGACGGATATATAATTTTAGTCCCACCTGTCATAACATAATATTCAGATAATCAATAATGCCACATAAAATTTATAACAATCGTAGTCATGAAAAAAACCCATGGAAAGGAATGGGATTCATAATGATTTAATAAATCAAAATTTCATGTATAAAAATTGGGGTTACAAAATGAATAATGGAAAACAATTTCTGTAAAAATCATCATTATTTATTAAAGAAGAAACAACTCCATATGAGTGAAATATATGTTTCGGAAAAAAAATATTTTCTAAAAAATATCATTGTTTTTCCTTAAAATTCATATTAGAGGGGTGAAATAAATGTATATCGCAAAAAAAAATGTTAAAATTTTTAAATGATATTTAAGGAATAATAGTTTAATATCAATACTAAAAATAATGAGAAAAATGGATAACCCAAAGAAAAGGAGTTGGGTTAGAAAAGCCTTTTACCTCAAATCCCGCCTTATTTCATTGATGTTTAACCTCCTAAATAAAAAAATAGGTTTATTAAAACATTAAACCTGAAAATAATTATGTTAAATTTTTGAATATTTAATAATAATTATTATTTTATTATATTTCTTATTTTTTTTTAATTTTGAAGCATTTTGATATCATGCTTTCTTTAAAAAAATTCATGTTTCCCTTCAATTTATATATTCTGTTTAAGGTAATTTATAAATAATTATAATTAAATACAGAACCATAATATATATATAAATATAATTCTATATATAATGAATAATGTTTTATAACCATACATAGTGCTAGGGATAAGAAAATAATTTGAAACATCCTAGTTGGTGGTTAACCAACTATTAACGAGACATTATCAAAAAAGCATGAATGAAAAGTATAAAAATTTTATATATTTTAAATATATTAAATACAATAGGTTAAAATCATTAATATAATTATAGTATACCACTTACTTATCCTAATTATATTTATTTTTGAAAGGGTTAGAGAAAAAGTGAAAGGTGATTGGAGAATAAGAGTAAGAATTTGTGAGATCTTACCCTATTCTCGGTGTTGTTTCTTCTCTATGGCTCTAAAATTCATTTATGATTTAAGTTGAATGGATCCATAACATACCTAGGAATTATAATATGATTAATATTGATTATTTGGGTATAGAAGATGATTTTTGAGGTTAGGGAGGAGTGGTTTTCCAAGGGGAGGGAAGAATTATTTATACTTGAGTATATGGGGTTTTTTAGAATAAAATATTAAATTGAATACTATGTCAAACGTAAAAACTAATTTAGTTTATTTGTTAAAATATAAATCATATATAAATATAATAAATTGTTTCAAGGTCTTTAAACCCCTTTATAAATCAAATTACCTTAGTTAATTAAATGTAGTGTTTAAAAAAGGAAATAAATATTATTTTAAGGGATCACTTCTGACTTTAGGTTTTGGAAAATACTTTTTAGGTTATAAATTAAGTTTATTGTATTTTAATGAATAATTAAGGAAATTTAATATTTTTTAGTCTAGATTAAAGTCCTATAAATTATTATTTCATTATTACATTATGACTTATTAAATTTAAGATACACTAGTTATGAAAAAACTGTATTTCTAATATTAACATGAAAATTGAAGTATTTCATAAAATTACATAAAACAACCTTAGAAAGTTTTGACATTTTTATTTTAAAAATTATTTTCATTTTATCAAAATAATTATCTATTATAGGTAATTTTAATTTTTAATATAAAAATTCTGATTTTTACGTAGTACATTAAAATAATTTTTTTTAATAATGTGATCATATTTTAATTGAGTTTTGTAATCATGTTATTTATCGTTTGGAATGATAATATTTATATTTACATAAATTAATCACGAAAAAATATATTTATATTCCACTTTATTATTTTTAATTTAAATTACTATAACAATAATCATTTACAATTCCCAACAGTCAAGTTACTATTCCAAAAAACACATTACTATTCCAACAACCACATTACATTCTATAAATACCTCTTCATTAATTCATTAATTATTCACATCAATTCTTCTACATGTTCTACATTTCTATAATTTATAATTATAAATGGTTTTCTAATATATATTTTTCATTTTTATTGTGTTGTTTGTGAGAGGGATGCGTCTAGTCGACCAGGGTGGTCCAAACTTTCCCATTGTAATTTTTATGTTTTATATTTTCCCCTTGTAATATTTTACATTTTAATATGTTTTTTCTTTAACTAATGTTGCTATTTTTATTAATGAATTAATTTTTTTTAGTTTTTCTATGTTCTATATAGTTATATAATATAAGACACATTTATTTAGGAAAAATTGTCATTTAAAAATTCTTTATTGTCACACTATGATTACCTATGGGTCTTAGAAGTTGAGAACACATGACAAGAACTATAAAAACCATCATCTTGAGTTGTAATTGGTATTCTCCATCATGAATATGTTGTGATATAACATTATGGGTGAGCAATTTATCATCTAATTTGACAATAATAGTCATAGGTATATCTTCTCTTAGATGGATCATAAATTGAGGAATATTTAATTGTTATAGTTCCCCCAATATTATGAATTTGAGATAGTATATACTCCTAGAATGGTGAATGTGGTGGTTGATTATCTCAACAAGAGATACTGTTTTCAATTTTTGGTTGGGTCATCTAAGAAGTTAGCTTCATTACCGTTGTCCTTAGTAGACAAGGATGGTGCAACATATCTACAATTGATGGTTTTTACTCCACCACATCTACAACATGTTATAGATACTAAATATGGAGATGATTATTGTGAGAATTTACCTGCACATAAAGATATTAGATGTTCTCCTGATGTATTTTATGAAGGTGGGTATCATGTTATCCTTTTCAAAGAATAGACAATAGTACCAGTGACATTCTGTGATAAGGTGTTCAGGGAGTTCCACACATCCCCATTTTAGGTACTTCCAGGTGTGTAAAATATTTATCAAGAACATTTATTTTAGTTCTGGTTGTCATGGATAAAGAATTTTGTATAAGAGTTTATCTATTCTTGCATCACTTTTTAGTAGGTAAAGTTTGAGCACTAAGTTCAGCGGGTTTTGATGAACCCCTTGAGTTTCTAGAATATAAGTGGGATAGTATATCTTGGACTTCATGGTAGGGTTTCTATATATATATGGAGGAAATTATTCCATCTAGGCGACTATTTATTGGCTCACAATGTTGGCCCACTTCCAAGTTATATGAGAGCTAAGTTCAATATAAATATTGGGATTCATTTCGTTGTTAGAGATAGTATGGATACACATAGTTCCCTCAACGATCATTTTAGTCCATGATAATAACTCTACAAAATTGGTATATAAAGGATTATAGGAGGAATTTTGGACTTATATACATTGATCATGGAATTCCACTCCCAGAATGACCCAAACTAAGTGGACTATTATGGTTATGGGGGATATGGGGTAAGAATGCATGTAAAACTTTGATCATAGTTGGGAGGATCACCTACCCTTGGTCAATATTTTATACAAAAACAACTAAAATTACACTATATTTATATAACCATTCAATGCCTTATATATGTAACACTTCAGGTCAACACTCTGTTATGCTGATCCAGGAGATTCGTCACTCATGGACCTAAAGTTGGTGTGAGTTGTGACAGAGAAGGTGAAAAGAATCATGGAGGTGATGAATATTGTATATGGCCAGCAGAAGTCCTCTACAGATCGATCATGGAGGCCTTTTCAGTTAGAGGAGGTTGATGATGTGTGCCTAAAGGTCTCACCTCAATATGGATTATGGATATTTATAATGTATGGGAAGTTATATCTAAAATTCATTTTCCCTTTCTAGATAATTGTAAGGTCGGTGGGATGGTGTACTACTTGGACCTACCATTACTGTTAGACTGGGTACAAAACATTATCCACAAGTCATAGATAAGGAGGTATGTACATGACCCATTAATTTTTATCAAATGTGGTGAGTCTTACATCGAGGATAGATCTAATTTTGACGATATACTAGTTGGAAATATGGTTTGGTAGGATACGATCATCATAAGATGATTGATTCCCCTAGTTCATGTCTGGTAGCATCATGTGAATCTTTAAGAGAGAACAAGGGAGTTGGAGACCCATATGCGAGTTTAGTACCCACAATTATTTTAATAGTCCTTTTTTATTTTTGGGACATAAATACTTTAATTGGGAATAATGTAATATCTTTTTTTTCATTTAATTCTTTAAAATATATATAATAATTGTTTTTAATCCAGGTGTTAATATAGTGTGAGATTCCAAGGACCGTTGAGCCTGATATTAACGTTATAAAATTATTAAATATATTAATATCATTCATGCACAATTTCCTATAAAATGGAATAACTCTAGAACTGAAGATTAGTTTTGAAATATGAGGTCATCGTTGAATTCAGAATGTGGTTTTTACCTTAGGCATAACCAAATCTTTGTCATTATTGGGCATTGGCCTTGAGCACAATCATGGGAGGAAAAATTATAAAAATAAAAAAAATTAATTATTTATTGAAATCCTAAAACAATTTAAAACCTTATAAATATATTTTTAGGTCAAAAACGAAAGGTTAACCAAATAACCTAGAGTTTTGAGAGAGCAGGCATTAGAGGAGAGTTCTCAAAGGATTCCAGAAAAACTGACGGCAGATCAAGGATTAAAAATTCGGGATCCAAAGAAACCTACATATATTATCAATTACAATACCCCAAAACTGTTATTCATTGATGATTGATCCAATCTCAAGGTTGGATGTTTTTATTTTATGGATTCATCTCATTTTATATCCTGTGTCAAACATGGATCAATTTCACTAATAAAAAATGATTCAAGCATCCATGATTGAGTTTTTTTATGATGATTTGATTAATTTTTGTTTAATTCATTCATCAATCTAATATATAATTTTCAAGGACAACACAAACAGTATATAATTTTTTTTCCTCTCTTGTGTTTCTTGGACTTCTCCGTCATTTTTTTTCATGATCATTATAGGAAATTTCATTGAGTTTTTGTTTGACAAATATCTAGTATTCTACCACTATTTGACCATTCATCAACAAAATAGATAAATACCATGGGATTGGTTCATTATTGAGGTAGTGATAATGGTTTGATGGTACTATTTGATGAATGGGGGTTAGTCATATTGGTTTCTAGGTTCCCATTTTCCATGTTTAATTCCATGTGATTATACAGTTGACAGAGATGGTTTCCCAATCAGGTTGGAAGGATAGAATTGGATATGTGGTGGTAGAACAACTTAATCATAAGGGATATAAAATCACTAGTAAAGATTATCATAAGATCAATAGGTGGTTTAATTGGAGTAATACTTGTGTAGGAACCAAGGGTTCCTACAAATCTTATATTATATAACGTAATTGGGATATACACAATGTGAGGGACCCCTAGCTATGTTGCTAGGGTTTAAATGGAAAATTAGATATTATATATCATGTGACACATATCACACACCATGTGAACCTTTCCTAGTGGATTGGTATATATTACGGAGGACACATGGGCATGAACATGGCCAAGAACAGTAGCATGGGTATAGTACACATGCACATCCCAGTACTCGAACATGGACAAGTATATGTGCATGGCCAGTGGTAAATTTTCTTGGCTTGGTGTACATATGTATGACATAAAGTACATTATCATAGACTATAGGACATGGGAATAGACAAGGTAGGAAACACACACCATGTACTACCAGTACACACTATTTAATTTCTCAAGGGAGGATTAATACCCTTGTTCTCTTCGGTGTGGATCTGTTTCCTTAGGGTATATTCCATAGATCTATTCCTATGAGGGTATAGTTTGGAATTACATCCTAAAAATTGTATTCTGATCCTATGCAAGAAATTAGTTTTGGATAGAGTTGTCTTAATTCCTCTTTTAGGCTAGGGTGGAATCTTCTATCGTCTTCTACCCTAGGTAGGGCTCTAAGAATCATTGTGACCAACATACATGGGCATCAATCCCCTGATTAGTGGGTTATTTCAGATTAGGTATTTGGTATACCCCATGGACCTCAGTGTGATCCCCTATATTTATATCAATATATTATGATTTCGAAAATTTACTTCCTTATGGCGACAACCAACAAGAATGAAATTTCAGATGGTCTCCATTAGTGTATTAAGACTCGTAGAGTGAGTTCTCAAGGGCTAGTGTTACTATGAAATATCAAGTAGAATCCTAGGCTGGCAATACAGTTATTCCAATTCCTTGAGACTCAATGCATATGATGATTATATGTGGTTTTTTATTTTTGTGTGTCTCATATTTCTAATTTTCATGCCCTTATAATGAGATGATTATTCTTGATACATTATGCTTAGTGATTTTGAGGTGTCCTACTAGGTATTGTTATACTCACCCCTACATGGGATCTTCCCAAACATGTCATTTATTATGTTGATTAAAGGTCATAAAATAGGTTTCATAGTGGACTATTATTAGTTTAATCTTATATTGTTCAACATATACCATGCTTCATACTAAGAGACTCATTTCATAGTAGTCCCATCCTTCGGAGATGTTTGGATACCTTTTCAATTTTAGTTGGGCTTGTATTTTGTATCTTTATAAATTTCTTTTATACTCTAATTATTGGATTGATTTAATTCAAGAATTGGTATCAGTTTTTTATTATTTATTTTAGTATTTTATTGGAATTTAGATGTATGTGTGTGTATGGGTACACTAGGCTGCTTCCTCCCATGTGTGTGATATACATAATTTGCCATGATCTCCACCCCATAGCCTGTTGGATGAGTTCTCATTATATTCACACTCAACTGATTATTTCCTAAGTGGGCTCTAATGGGTTGGGTTGTGACATACTAGTACCATGCTGGTTAATTCAGATTTGTTCGGGCTCAATAGAAACCACACTACTCAAATCAAACAGTTAATCAACAAGGGCATCTTCCAAATTTTTTCCAATAAACATGATGATTATATTAAATAGTGTCAATTGGAACATATATACACAAGTAAAAGACTATAAATAAATAAAACTTGATAGTTTTTCTTGTCGACCTTATGTACAAGGATGTGAACAACTTATCATAGAACACGAGTATGTTGCAAGGAATTGTTGATTAGCTAAATTCTCTGAAAATGATGTTTGATGATGAGTTACATGAACTATTGATGTGATGATCCTTACTAAACTTGTGGGACCCACTGGTCCTATCAACTAATAATTCAATATATGATGGAAATATCATTGTTGAAATTTCCAAGATCGGAATATTTAATAAATATTCATGAAGGAAGTATGATTGTTTTACTCCAGAATCAGAGGCTTTTATCACATAAAGATAAGAGAGGTAGAGGTGGAGAGGAAGAAGAAGAGGAAGAGAACCCTTTGATTGAATCTTTCAATTGAAGAATGGATAAAGATCCTAATTGATATATGATGTCAAGTTACACCATTATAAAAATCCTCGATAATTCATCTGATAGTGTCGGGAGCTGAAGGTGTTGTATATAAATTAGGAAGGTAATTCCCAAAACAATGATGTTGTGGTTTTCAAGGGAGATATTATTATTTTACATGAAAAGCATGTCCACTATACAAGTCAAGACATGAAATGGGTGATTGATTCATTAGCCTACACCATGTGACTACATAAATATATTTATTCTCATATTGAACATTATGGAGTTTAAGACACACAAAAAATGGGAAATAATGGTAAATTCAAAATCACTTTTATTTTTAATATTTTTTTGGAGATTTTTATTTCCTGAAGTTCCTTATTGGATGATTTAAGGAATGTTCATGATATTCAATTCAAAATAATATCCACTGGAATGGTTGATAATGATGTATATGTTAGTTTATTCAATAATGTACAATATAATCATACCAAAGGTTATATTTTTATTTCCAAAGGTAGGAAGAATACTTCTATTTGTCTCACAGATTCCAAAACATGTGGATGAGAATTCAATGTAGCTAAAATGTAGATTTATATATAAGTGTGGAACAGATGGATTCATCACATGAGTGAGAGGGGAATTAAAATTATATCAAAAAAAAGGATCTCATATAGGGAATCAAAGGTACACATTTAGATACCTTCGTTTATTACATCATGGTAAAACAACATAGAGTATCATTCCATGGTAATTTACCATCGAGAAAAGAAAATATTTTTCATTTGATATACACTAATATTTTCATGATGAACATCAAGCTGATGAGAGTAGTTATTTATTTCATTATCTTCAAAGATGATCATTTAAAAAATGGGATTTTATTTTAAATCTAAAGATCATCTAAAATATGTTTTCTAATAGCTTCATGTGAAGGTGGAAAGAGAAGTAGGACAAAAATTGAAGTGTGTGTACGTAGATAATAGAGGGGATTATTATGGTATGTTTGAGGAATAATTCACGAGTTTTTTAACCTAGATGAAAAAATCAATACCAAATATACCTCATTATAATGTTTTTTTAGTTTGGAAGAAGAGAACCATCTATGAGAGAGTCTGGTATATGTACACAATTGAAAAGTTAGTAAATACCTTTTAAGAGGGGAAATGAGGACTATAGTTAATATTGTCAACATTTATCTATCCGGGACATTGAACTATGATATACCAAAAAGGTTTTTTATATGTAAATATGTTCCATAAATAAACATCATATTGTTTGTTGGTAGGTAATTTGTAGATATCATGAAACATTAGATGGTGAAGCTAGATAGAAATGGAAAGTATTGCAAATTTTGGGATACAATCATTAAGAGTTTGTAAACTGTATCTAGGATACTATCATTATGAGGAGAATTATTATTAGAGAACTTGTATTTCTTGAAGATTAGATGATTGAAGATTTTAGGAAGCCTAAAAATTCATAGAATACATGGTCTAAGGAAATTCCATTCAATTTGAAACAATTCTCACCACCATCAGTTCCCGATAGCATGTGTGAGATTTTTGATACTGATAGTTCATTAACACTAGGTAATATGTATCCATATAATGATATGTCTCCACCATATGATTTTAAATGTAATATTACACATGAAACATAGTTGAGTAGATCTAATATAGAATAGAAATTGGGTCGTAGATACTCACCACATGAGTATGTAATGCTCATTGAAGGGGGGGGGACCAAATAGTTATGCCGGAGAAATTAGGTGTTTGTAAGATGTAAAATGGAAAGAGTTAATCTGAGAGGATAATTAATTCATTCATAAGACCTTCACAATTAATTTTTTAAGGTTACCGTGTGGAAATAACGAACTCTAGAACAATTAGGCGTATTGAATTAAAGGATAATATAGTATCTCAAATCCATGAAATAGATCCCAAATGGTTGTAAAGGGATTCTTTTATATGAGATGTATTGGATTTGATGAAATTTTTTCTTATGGTAAAAATTTATTCCATCGGTGTTATTCATGGATTAGTAGAAATTCTCAACCTAGAGGTGAAATATCTAGATTTAAAGGCTACATTAATACATGGGTAACTTGAATAGGATATATATTTATAAATATGGAGAATCCAAAGGGATATCTAGTGAAATGAGAAAATATGGTATGTAAACTTGAGAAATGTTTTTATGGTTTGAAACATGAACTATGGAAATGATATAGAAAATTTGACTCAATCATGGAGAAAAAACATGTATAGGAGAATAACCGATGACTATTATTTTTTTAATAAAATAGTTTTCGAGTGGTGATATCATAATTCTAATGATTTATATTGATGACATGATATTTTTTTGTTGAGATATAACCAAGATTGATAGGTTGATGGAGGATTGGAAAAATTCTTTTTAAATGGTGGACTTATGAGAATATACATAGATTCCTGGCATGATGATTTCCCATGATTAGAGGATTCACAAGATTTTTCTATCTCAAGAATGATACATTGAGATGTTTCTTGTACGGTTTAACATAAGAAAGGTTAAACCAGTTGGTACTCCACCTGTGAGTAATTTCAGTCTCACAACAAGTAAGATCCCACCAACTAAAAGAATAAATCTATAAAATTGTTTATATGTAAAAAGGTTGGTAGTCTTATATATATAATTTTATACACTAGAACAGACATATCCCATGTTTTTGTCATTAGGATTAGATTCTTATCAAATCCATGAAAAGATAACTGGATTGCAGTCAATTGGATATTAAGGTATCTCTCAGGTATATCTAGTTATATTTTATAGTATGGAAATGATAAACCTATTTAATAAGGACACACAGATGAAGATATGGATGGATATGTATATATAATGAACCCAATATTTTTATACATGATATCAAGTATAAGAGGAGTGATCAAATTGAAATCATGAATTCAAAAGTGTGTTTCCTTGTATACCACAAATGAAGAGTATATCATGGTCCCAAATGGTTGTAAATATATATATTTTAACAATAATTTTCTACAGGTGATGGTATAGAATAAAAATAATTACATTCTCTATTGAAATATTTCAAGTTAAATTTATCACACCAAGAACCCAACATTTTATTCTAGGTCCAAAAACATCATCATGAGATATCACTGGATATATACTATGTTGGAAGAAATATTGTTAAAATTTTATAAAATGCACACCAATGATTATAGAGAATACATGATGATGAAGGTTCTACTAAAAGAGAAAATTGAATCCTAAAATGAGACTAAACGTCTATATTCTACTATAAATTAGCAGTGTGGTATATTTTTTTGGGGTCCACTCTATTTTAGAGAGTTGGATATATAATAATAGAAAAAAAAAATTCAGTAGTGAATTTTTATTAGGGAGGAAAAAAACCTAAGTGACCCTTTAAAAAGTTTATGTTAGATAAAAACTGATTATGGTATATTTTTTAGGGTACATGATCAAACTAAAAAACCTTGACGTTGTTCAATTTTTTGCTTCCTTAAAAACCATATTCGGTTCCTTATTTTTTCAACCTACTATACTATTCTTAAGATTCACCTGGACAGAAAAAAATAGACAAATGGATCACTTTATTTTATGCATATATAAAATCCATCCCAAACCATGTTAAATTTGTTCTCTCTTCTCATTTTTATTCTCTCTTTGTGTATCTTCTTATAACAAGATCTTTATCTTATTTTTCACGCAGTGTGTAAAATCTATTATTCATGAATTATTATACATCAATTCATGAATATACAGAATTCTACAAGCATCATGTAATCTACATCTCCATATTTTATTTTTTAGTTGAGTCATGATATGTTTTACATAGATTGGTCATTTCCACTATGTAGAGTTGAGGCTAGAATCTATCTTGTAGTGCAGTAGGATACCGTAGTTCGAAAGATTTAAATTATGATAAAATTAATCTTTAAATTATTCATCCTCTAATTTTCTAATTGTACAAACATTCCATAAGATTAAATACATAGATGGTTTAAGTTTAATAACCCATTTTTTCCTTCAGTTGTAGATTTTTTTAATTTCTTCTTTAATCTCTCGCTATGTTCTCTTTTTTCATAGACTCTAAAGTCATGTCAGGGACTAGTTGGGTAGTTTTAGAAAGGAATGGGTAGGAGAGATGTAGGTTTTTTATATATAAATTACAAAATATGTAATCGGACCACATGTCATGTATTAATTTCATGGTGTGTAACGGCCTATCTAGAACCTTCACGTCATGTAAAGGGTTTTTTCCTGGGAGGAAGACCCATAACATTACACAATGTGTAAAAAAAATTTGTATAGTGTAAATTCATAACTTCAATTTTTAATATAAGAGGTAAGGCCACTATTTCTGACAAAATCAATTACTTCTACCCATCTCTGTCATGAAGGAGCACCCATGGAATCTTAAATCTAGTATTTGGTGTCATTTCCTGATTTGAACCTCGATTTAAAATCAAGTTGCCATGTTGGATGTGTGATAGTGAGTTCACTATTAGTCTTGTGTCATTATTCATTTCTCTTCAACTAGATGGATTTATTTTTGTGCAGGCCTGTATTCCATATTTTCAAGTTGTTGATCCATTCTTCTATCTTATTTTCATCCATTCCAAACTAAGGGCTGATACAAGGTGAGGAGTGTTATATGGGTATATGGTAGGTGGTTTCTGGTTTTTCCCTTAAATTATCATCATTTTATAAACTATCGTCATTGTTAACACTCTAGATTCACCCATAATTTCATTCTTAATTCATATTCCATGCTTATACCATTGAAAACAAGTTCTATATCCCCTTATATATAATCATCACATAGATGGACGTTGTAACCTCAATTACTTACACCCCATGTAGGTTTTTTCCTTATTTATCCCCTAGTGGCCTTTTTAGGACTATCTAATTCATCGTTCATGTGAGCTAGACTTGTCCTTCTTAAAGGTAAGTGTTTTAATCAAATAAATGAATGACTAATGACTAGTAAATGTATATATATCACTCAACCCTACAAAGGTAAGGGGTTTCCATTAATTAATGAACCCTTAAATTGGTAATTGTAATGTATATTATAGATATCAATTGAACTAATTAATTATAATTTTTTTTTTTAAGGTTTCTTATCCTTAACCTTATTTTCTTTTCTTATGAAAGGTAAAGGAATGAGACTAATAATAAAATATATAACAAATTTAATAGTTTATTTCATATCATCTATGAAATGAACCCATTAAATGTATATAAACTGAATTGGTAATTGGTTGCATGTCATAATTAGCCTACTCACCTAGTATGAAAGGAAATGGAATAAACCTACTAAATTATTAAATTTCATGAGTATTACATGGAAGAAATTAAATAATGAATTATTTATAAGTTTTATATTGCATATTGACCTTTCCAACTTTATGGGAGTGGTCACACTTGAGTTATGCCTTGGATTCCAAAGGGAATGCCTTGAGAACTTAGAAGAAGACATTCTGATTCAAGGAGATAGTTTCTAAGGGAGATACCAACCTTAGAACATGGGTATTTTCTACTAGTGGATTCCCAACATAACATCAGTGGTTACCTTAACTATATTTCAAATATTAGTATTCCTTAGATACACTCCATGGATCCAAATTGACATCATTAGGCATGTGGTGGCATGGATACACCCCATTGGGCCCAGTCATGCTTATCCCATTTTACCATGTATGAGATCCTTAGACTCATTTAGAATCAATTATAGTGGAATTCCATGGGTTATTCCCCTTTGATTACACTCAAACCCCTTATATCCTAGACACATGTTATTACTAAGTTGTCTCAACCCCTAAGGTCAATGATTCCTTGGTTATTACCTTGTATCCTATAATATTATCATCAACGATTCCTTTGTTATTACATTGGATACTCTTTCATTATTATCTTCATTACAAGATTCCCTATTACACCTTGGATCCTTTATTATTATTATTATCCTGATACATAGCCAATGTTGTTAGACCTCAAATGACTTAATTATATAAAAAATTAAATGAAGTAATTAATTAAATGATTACGTGTTCAGACACTAGCTAAGGTTGAAGTATGTATCGAGGTATTTATATTATTATACAATCTTTACTTCTTTATATATGTGTTGGGTATTGAAAATTCATCAAAGAATAAGAATGCACTTTCATCAATTTGAAAAATAGATAAATTTAATTTGATGGAAAGGTTGAAGGAAAAATGATAAAAGAATATGAAAATTTTAAAAAGGAAGCAACACTGGAAAGGGAAACTTCCTTTACAGACCATCACTCTACATGGAAATCCACCACACCATAAAATCTCTACAGACCAAAAAATTCTGCATAAGAGGTGAATCCAGCGACACTCGAAAATGAAATAAAAACGTTTATGGAAAGGGGAGGTGATATTCCCTCCCGTAAAATTATTTCCCCCCAAATTATGTCATTCATTGGAAAATACGGTGTCACAAGTTTCCGTAGAATAAATAATGTCGTCGACGGAGCCATGTTGGGATTTTGGCGATCACAAGAGGCCCCATTGACCAATTCCTCCATGGGAATCTACAAAAGATGCACACGACCCACCCTAGCTGACCGATTACATTGGTATACAATTCATCTACTTCTCTATAAATAGAACCTAAGGGGAACTGAAAAATGGAATTTGGAAATCGATAGATTAAGAGACCAAGGCATGGATGAATCAATAACTCCATATAAGAGATACTCATTCGATAATTCCCTATAGGTAAAACTCCACCTCATAGACTTAAGGAGGATACAAACTAAACAAATAAATTGGTAGCCCATGAAATCAATATCCATTTTGATCATACTCCCTACAAATTGAAAAACCAATGCCCCTTCCACAACCAAGCATCCCGTATAAAGAAATTCTATGTTGGCGGAACCTTTACCCTCATATATTATCACTACATGGGAGGAACTCAATCCTGCATAACACCATGCTATACGGGTGGACCTCAATCCCACGTAGCACCATTCCACATGGATGGAATTTTTCCCTACATACCAAAAAACTATGTGGACTGAAACTAGGTCCTAATACCATAATGGTATGTAGATAGCTCCCTTACCCATAATGCAACACACCATATGGAGGGAACCCCATCCCACCTAGGAATATGCTACACATATTTTGGTATCCTAGGGTGTTCTATTCTCCAGATCCGTTTATGGCCTTCTATTGCATCATCATCTCTTATGTTAGCCCCGTCGTGAACCAGTATAATGACATCATGTCAAGGGATCTTCCAATGACACCAGACATTTATGGTAAGGTCATCGAGTACATCAATATACCCTTTTCAATCTACATACCCATGGTAAGTGGGGTCACATGGGTCACACCAGTGATAAGGAGGACCCCCAGAATGACCTTGAGTGTACATTCCCATGGTAATGAGGATTCTGACCTTAGGTTCTGATATGAACCTCCCTATCATAGGGATTAAGGGGAGATGTAGGCCTTTCCCTTTTACGAGGACCAATGTTGAAAATATTTCCCCTTTCCTAGAAACCGAATCTAGGTCACTCCTCCAGAGGTAAGCCCCTATAAATTCTTGTAGAAAGCAGTGATCTTTCTTCTCTTCACCTCAGCCTAGGATGTATGTGGATAGGTCACCAAACATGACTATCTTGGACATGAAAATAAGATAAAAAACAAAGACTTTGAAATACCCTCTTTCTCCCCATTTGGGCTCTAGCACCATCCATCAAGGGATGGGGAGGGTTATCTGATCATCAGATCTACCTCCTCCTCTTGTTTGTCACACATAGAATGACTCATGTGGGATTAGAGGTTAGTGGAAATCATGACATCCACATGGCCCCAAACAAAAAAGGGACCTTCTCCATAGATATAAACCAGGACCAAAAACCAAATGGTCATACTCTGTGCATAATACCTAGGTCATATCCAACTAATAGAAACACAATAATAATGAACCCTCTCTCTAAATTTAAGCCCCAATCATTCCCCCTTAACGGGAATCCCTCATGCACAAGTCATATCCAGTAACTCAAATGGGCCCCATCTAAAATGTAAGTCCCAACTTCTTTATAACTATATGGACTTTGATTCCCAACTAACTGAGAAACATAGGAAACCACTCTAAGGTTCAAGACCAACACTTTACCTGTCTCATTCATTCCATAATTTTCACATCAGTTCACTCTTTTCCTCATTGCATGATGTTAAACTGCATGGGTCCACCGAACTATGTGGGATTTTATTCCCAACTAACTAGAATATATAGGAACCATTCAAAAGGTCCAACCCCAACACTCAAATTCATCCTTGTTTGTCCACATCCCCAATAAGATCATGCCCTCACCTAGGAGACCACATCTCTTCTAGGTCCCTTGGGTTGTCTCGGCATAAGTCCCATATTAAATCCTGACTTGGAACCCTCCACCTAAGAATCCTGGTCATATGACGTTAAACAATATGGTTGGGTCTAAGTCACACAACCCTAAAAGGTGACATGTCTATTCAAGTTAACTAAATAATGTGGGTTCTAATTCCCGTTTTGAGGATATATATGAAGCCTATCATATGGGTTTGATCCAGAAATTAAAATAACTCCCATCCCCCCTGGATGACAATAAAATCTAGAGCACCATCCCATATTACATAAAGTCAGTGTTGTATAAGTAAATGACTAAAACATATCTGATTTATTTATAAAAGGGTGTAATTGATGGAGAACCTCAGATACATATAGATGATTCATGACCTATGTATATTTATGATTGATATTATGACCTAGGGGTAGTCTACAAACACATTCTTGTGAATGAATTAGGGATTAAAAAACATATGAACATGGAGTAAATCTAAAAGAGAATCCTAGAATAGGAAATAGTTCCCCCAAAAAAGGGTGTGATGAGCCCGATTATCCATCCTCTTAACCAATGTGAGTTCTTAAGTGTCATTGGCCAAATAATCCAATGAACTCCTTCCTTTGGAAATAATTTTCATGATTCTTGGATGTGATGGTCATTGGGTATTTCTGGCACTGTGAACAAACCTGTTGGAGACCATTCTGAGATATTGTACCTAATTTGGATAAATTTCACAAATGTTGAGACCCTTGAAATTAATCATTGAGCTCAGCATTTTCCATTATAAATAAAAACAGGGAACCCTAATCTTCAACTAAGGTGGTGGTGTTACCTCGCCTCATGTCCTATTCACATCCAAGTAGGATGAGGGCCAAGAGAGATCACCAATCATACATGTGGTCATGACTTGATACTTTGATGAGGATTTTTTTCTCTACTTGTCACATATATTGTAGACATTTTTCAGAACATTATTTAATCCAATGTTGTCCCAAAAGTTCTCATAGACATGCTTTCCAGATACTGCATCAGTCAAGTACTCCACAAAGTAGTGGACTCTATCACTTACCCCATGTCTCCAACATAGGGTCTCAAATACACTGATTTGAGATTACTATTAAAATTTTACTCTCCCAACACTTGTGGTGGGAGGACAAGTCCTCTTATTGATAAAATCCCACATCCATCCATCTAGCAGTGGACAACATTCTAGAATCAGGTGCCTCTACTAGTGGTCTGAAATCATTTTAGGATCCTATCACCAGAACGGGACAATGATTACCTCCCTTATCTTAGGGAGTCGAATGAAGTCGTCTACAATGACTTCATCCCATACTACCTAGGGGTCTCACTCAAGGGATCCCACTAGAATACATCATCACAAATGGCTTGTGGCCATGCATCCTCATTATGAAGAGGATATCAACCCAATGGATATTACTAAAGTGCAATGAAACCAGGTCCCTTGGGTTTCCCACCAAGGGAAACTAATATATAATCTTGAACAAGTCATCTCCTAGGTTCCCAAGGAAGAAATCCAAAGTGAAAATAAGAAGTCACACTATATGAAGATGTGTAGTCCTACTCCCCCTTTTGAATCCATCTATGTAAATATTGCATAAAATTACGAGCAATCCACTAATTCCTGTAAAGGTCCTCATGCAAGTTGGGCAGTGAATTACAGAAAGATGAAAATATATTCTGATGTGCATAAAGTCTTTCATCCAAATAGAGTGGAAACCAGTTGAGAGAAGATGAAAATACTTGTTGATTCATACCAATCCTATCAACCAAATAGGATGAAAAGATACATCTAGGTGTATATCCAAACTAATGAATAAGAATCCCACCAGTCAAATATGGTGGCAATCCAAAATGAGAATATTGAAATTCTTGCCCCATCATATCAATCCCACTAGTCAAATATAGTGGAGATAAAACACTGGA
Organism: Viscum album; assembly: GCA_963277665.1. Lineage (NCBI taxonomy): Eukaryota > Viridiplantae > Streptophyta > Magnoliopsida > Santalales > Viscaceae > Viscum > Viscum album. The sequence goes on along the minus strand of OY728125.1, from coordinate 1,969,768,508 downwards.
AGATTCAAATTCATGTTACCTCATATCAATCCCACTAGTCAAATATAGTGGAAATCAAATAATGGAATATTAAAGTTCATGTGGATGGATATCAAGCCATTCAGAAAAATATAGTGGAAAATGAAAAGCCACAAATCCCTATATGAAAATATGAAGACCATTAATCAAATGCGATGGAAACCAAAGAAAACAGCTGACATTTCCTAGCAATAAATCAGGGGTAGACTCATTCCTCTACCACAACACTGGAGAACTGCCAGTACCCACTAGAAAAACATGGAGGACCATAGGAGGCACATATTCATTATATGACATTATAATGGTCATATATACCTATTCCATCCAAAGAAATAACTCAACAAATTATGTTAATGATGAAGTTTCAGACATAAATTATTGATTATATCCTCTAGACCTGTCAAGATTTAACCACATTCGTTGAAATAGCATGGATTCGGTCTTAGAAACCAATTTCCCCAAGTGGGGTGACTCATCCACAAAATAAGGTTGTCACTCCAGAGAATACCTTCATCCCTACTCCAGTCTATGAGGTTCATTGGCCATATTCTCTGATAAATGGACAATCATATTGCGAACAAATACCTATTTCAATTGGGGGACACCGGTCTACCACGGTGGCCACTCTAGGGAAATAATATATCCTTTAAAGAACTCATGATGCTCATCATCGTATCCTAGTGACATTATATGAACCACTCGAATAAGAACCCATATATGAAGGTTGTTTCCAATAGCAGGCATCCTCAATATCATATAAGATAGTTCCCAAAAATAAAATATTCCAAAGGAAACTGGAAAATGAATATCAAATTCAGGACCCTGCTCTGCTAGAAGCTGGAGTTCTTGATTCCATAAATCACTTATCAACAGAGGCTCAAGATCCTATGAATCTGTTACAAAATTACAGAAGTGTAATTAGTACTTATGAAGGTCCTTCTTGCAATATTGTTAGCAGTATCTCTCAAGGTCTTCCCCATAACATGTACCATGGAGGAATACTTTGTGGAAAATAAATGAACAATCATAATAGCCAATATCCTAATGAGAATCATGATAAACCCCCTCTTGGCCAGAAGATCAAATAGCAAGAAGGTCCTCCCCTAGTTTTATCACCCCTGATGTTCCTCCCCCGGTTATAAGATTCATAAATTCTCACTATATCCGGACATCCAAATGTGATGGTAGTCCTCGCCATGATGGAAGTCATTGTGTAGGTCCTCCCTACAATGACATCAAGCATTAAGAATGTCCACCCCTCTTTTTAGCCCACCCAGAAGGTCCTACCTAAGGTATATGCTATATAAATTATCCCTATAGTTAGACATCCATCAATGATGATAGTCTTTTACATGATGGAAGTTGCTACAAAGGTCCTCCCTGTAATGACATCATGCATCAAGAAGGTCCTCCTCTTACTGTAGTCTGCCCTGAAGGTCCTCCTCCGGGAATACACCGCAAAAATTATCATTTTAGTTATACAATAAGTCATGATGGTATCCCTCTCTATAACAGAACCAGTTTTTAAGGTCATCCCCACATTGAAACTTCACACCATCAAGAAGGTCCTCCCCTTACCGAGTCAATCACGAAGAGGCCCTCACGTTCTAAAATTCATTGATGGATCGGTTCAATCATGTAATAAACCCTATCAATAGATAGTGACATTTTTCCTAAATTAGGAGACATCCCAGGGATATGCTCATCTTCTAAACCACCCCTGAATAGTTCATATATCAACGAGAATCCTACCACCCTTTCTACTTATGTTAAAATAATCATGAAGATTTCAAGTTGTAAAGATCAGTGGAGATGTCCTTGGTAGAAGAAAAAACTGATATGTTTATCATGAGAAGACAATGATACAAAAATGACCTACCATTTATGTTTTCTCCCATATACACTTCTCAGTTTGACATACCAAGAAAGTTGTCAGACGGATCCATACATAACATTCATTTCAGTTTCTATAAAACTCACCTCCATTTGAAAGAAAACATCTTACCCTATGATTAGAACACAGACCATATAAAAATATTGGTAGAGCTTCATTATCAAATTGACATGGATACCCTTCCATCTATGTAGTGACCATAATCAGAGAGGAGTAAGAAAGATACTAAACCGAACTGCCTTAATGTATTTCATAATTTGCATCATCTTATCGATGACACCCTATCTAGAATTCATATACGAGGATGAGGAGAGCGTGGAGCTTTGCAGTTAACCCCACTTCATTTCCATCAGAACCCATTGGAAACGAAATCATTTAATTTCATTGTCCCAATACGATGATCAAATGAAACCCTTGTTTAAGAATGGTGAAATTCTCGAAAAGGACCATCCTTGAGTATGTCTCAAAAGCATCAGAACCAATGAGAGTGATCCATTAAACATCTCCTGAACCAGAAAACTGGGAACATTTTGCATTCTTTTTTCTTAATAGAATCCAATCAACAAGAAATACTAATGTTCTCAAAATAAAATCATTCATGTGAAGACCCAACACCATAATTTACACACACTTGAATGGATACTGATGAGATTAAGAAAGTGAAAACAGCAACAACAACTTCCGGAATATAGGACGAGCCCCATCCCATAGGGATGAGGGAATTTTAAACACAAAATTCCCCCTTAAGACTAAAAAAACTAGGCAAAGGTACAATAACAAGGGAGAAACCCCAGTCTATAGGGTTGGGGGAATTGTTACCTCAACCCAACACCCATTGGATATCCATATTTTCTGATTAAGCAGGACCAAAAATAGAGAAGCTCATCATTCCATCCCATCTCATGACTCATTTCCACCGTAGGGGAGACATATGACCAGACTGCATAAAGGATCCCTCTGATTCACCCACCATCGAGAAGTCTGAAGGGGATCTTATAATTGAAGGGAGATGTCCCATAAATGGAATAAATAATCCTCCCATTACCCAGAATCTGGTACACCAACCACAATACATTATGCAGCGATGAGTGTCATGAACATAAATCCTACAAACCACACAGAAAATAATGAAAACATATAGGAACAAAGAGATGATGATTCTGCCAACAAAATGATCCACACTGAACCTGAAGGTCTGCATACCTAGAATGAGAGGGCTACCCTAAATTTGGGAACACCCTCAGTCAATCCCTCATTACCTTATTTTCCAATCACCAACAAAGAGAAGAATAAAAATAAGGTCTCACATGGACAACCTCCTCTTCCCCATAATAACGAGACCCTTTCACTTGAGGAGATATTATCTTGGTTGGTGGAATAAATTATGTAATTGATGTGAATAATTTTTTATTTTATCTAAGGAAGTCATCCCATCAAATACGCTCCCCAGGATTAGACTCAATGTACACTTCTAGTAGGTGTACCTTAACCACGAGGGTTTATGTCAACAAATGAATCAAGGCTTGGATGTTCATAAAATAATGATTCAGGACCATCCATATACTTAAATCTGATAATGGATGGATAAAAACACTTCCCTCCACACAGAAAGAAATTGGAACAGGTATAGGAAAATCCTTATAGGATTCCCCCAATTAGGTATCCACCTCAATTACGAGCAGAACCTGTATGTATAATCTTTCCCTTTACTATGATTTACCATGCTTAGGTTCAAGGGGACATGCATCAAGGGCTCATTAACACCTTCGAGTCATTGGAAACTTGATTAGAATCCATGGTAGGATGAAACTCACTGATACAACCAAATTAGAAACCTTACCCAATTGGGTGAGAAACACTTAACCACCACCAAATTTTTAGAACCCCAAGTTCCCAATATTAAATTGTTCTAGTGACCCATGATAACATTTGATGCATTGTGTGTATTATTAAAATCCAATCATTGGAACCCTATAGCAACAAGATTAAGTGAAGCTCAGATGCTTCATGTGAACCCTATAACGTTTAGCCTTTGTATGGTACACTAGTTCTCTAGATCAGTTGATAACAGGATGGGAGAATATCTAGCAGTCATCCCTCTTTCATCACAACTCATCATTTCTAAAGACAATAGTCAGTAACCTCAAGAACTGAAAATAGCGGGAGAATTTGGAGAGTCTTAGACTTCATTGATATATGAAAAGGTATGACCTACTCTTTTAACCGGAAACTCCCCCAAGATGAGATGCATTCTATGTGCATCGATAACTTCCACAATGAGTTAAAAACACCACTCTTACTGGGGAAATATACAAACAGATTTCGAGATTTCTACACCATTTCCCAAATAATATAATACTCTTTTCAATGTAAAAACCTAAAGTCTTAGTTTGACCCATCATCCCTAGGAAAAAGGGTGGGAAGAGCTGAAGTGGCTTTTGTTATGCTTAAGTCACCCATGCACCAACTTCAGCTCCAACACCTACACCGAATCATATAGGGCCCCTAGAAATCAATAGCTTCCCCCACCTAGACAAGGAAAGTGGAGGGGAATTACGATAAATAAATTTGAGGAACATAGAAATAAAGTATACTCATTCTAAGATGACCAAGTCTATGGCTACTTTATGGTCTCTATGAGCTGCAACTTGCTCTGTCTACCAGTGCCAAATAGGGCTGATAATGTTATCCTCGATTACTGGCCTGATTATTCTCCATTTCACTGAATACCGGGACATGCCATTCTGGAAAGATTCATCTTCAAGGACGTCATACAAATAATGATAGGGTTTGGGCAAGTCAACTTGGAACCACTGCTAGCACAAGGAGCATATGTTTCCACCACCATCACTGATGAACGAGAAGAGTGTCAAAGAGTTGTTAAAAAAATGGAATCGTGGTAAGATAGTGGGATGACTCGTAAAATAGTCAACCAATCTCATGAAATACTCTAGGAATAGTTGAATCAACCAAATTTTTCATCAATAGATTTTAATACAACACAGTTGACATCCTTGACCCCAAAATCCTCTAAGATTTGACCATCCAAAAAGTCATGTGACCATAAAGGTAGAGAGTAAGTAAATGAAGATGAACCTAATACAAGGCCGAAGTTCACTTGAACAGTCTCAAATTTTATGTCATCATATTTGAAGATATGGGAACTACCCTGACAAACAGCCCCACTAGAATTAGTCATTCAGGCATAATCATCATCAGATAAAGAACTTATCTTCAGCTCTATTAATTTCATTCATTTAATAGATCCATTATCCAATGAAGAGTATGGTTATGAAATTGGGTTCCTCACAATCAATCATGGATCCATAGGAAGAGGCTACAAGAGCCAAGGATACCCTGAAAGACATAGCCATGGAAAAAATCTAAATTATGGTCACATCCCTACTCAAACCATCAATGTTGTAGAAACTTATAGAAGGTCCCTTCGGTGGACCCAACAAGAACTACAAAGATCCCCGGCTCCTGCCGGAAGACAATTATGCCTGATCATCCTGGAATATTCATCCATCGAAGAAAAAATGTCCAATTACCCATTGAATGTAGTCATATCTACCTGAACTAACCAAGAAAGCACAAAATCACCTCCATATATTCTCCCTAGGGCCAACCCATATTCATCTAATGTTCAAACCTCTAATGTACTTATGAAACAGAATCCCAATTATGGGTAGATCCAACCTCTAGACCAAAATTTTCACATCCTAAAATAGTTATCCTTATTCCCAGATAATATATCAGTCATGGAAACCTTAAATATATTGAAATACCTCAAGGAATCACACATATAATCTTTTATAAGCCCCGAGGAGTATAAATATGAAGTGACCGCTGCAAAATCTATCCAACAAAGACCAACACTACAAATTTTCATTTGGTCATATCCTTCTTGTATCAAGATAAATATTCCATTATGCATAGACACATCAAACCATAATATGTGTCTAGAATGATAAATGGTATCGATGTTCAGAAATTCTTCATTGACAATGGATCTAGTGTTAATGTCATCCCAATACAAACACTTCAACGATTGGTCAACAACTAGGATAACCTGATTCCCTCTACAATTACCATATTGGGGTAAGAAAAAAGTGATCAGAACCCATTAGGCCAAATAAAGCTCAAAACTCAGTTTGGGGACCTCATAGATAACTCATTATTTCTAGTGGTTTGGAAAAACAAGGCCTTCAACATTCTTCTAGGAATGCCTTGGTTTCATCAAAATTGGACGATTCCTTCATCCTACAACCAGTGTATCAAATATTACACTAATAGATAAAATAAGACATTGTACATTGATAAGGCCCTGTTTCAATCATGGTAGTTACATTATTTTGATGTATGATTATACAAGAAAAATGGGAAGTTCCCTTGGTCGATGTTATTGATAGGATCACCACCCCAAATGGTTTGGAGATTATCACAATTGAACCCTTCAATCAACTTGGTGTAGAATAAATACATCCCACCAAACATGTTGGGTGTGTGAGACCAGGATATTATATGTATTAAATAGTCCTTAATATTTCACTCAAGGCCACTGAGTCTAATAGTGTTGAAAAATCTATTGACCTTCAAAACAATGATGATTAATCAAATGTAAACGCCCTCAATACAACCTCAGAGCTCCAGGAGACCCAAGACCCACTCATTGAGGAAGAGGGGGAAGAATATAACCCTATATCTCTCACTCTTTCCTCTCTAAAAAATCCCCACTTTTATCTAATTCAGAAGGAGACTCTTTAACTCACAAATACCATAATCTCAAATCATCTCCCAATTATGAAGATTTCATCTCAATAATTGTTTCTGCAAAAAAATGAGAGGAATAAGGTGAAGCAGATGAAGAGGAAGGCGAGGAGGTCCTTAGGGATTCCCCTCCAGCATTCGAGGATGCTTTCCCTACCACCACTCATAAACATAGGGAAATAAACATGGATACCAAAGAAGACTCGCAACCCACTTTGATAAGTGAGTCCAAGTATTTTGAAGAGAAAGTGGAATATAACCCCTTCATAAGGCAGAATCAAGATGTTTTCACCTACAAAGACACAGAAAAATCAAGCATTGATCCCGTGGTGGCCACTCACCACCATGGTTTTTCAGAGGACCATCCAGGCTACAAAAAAGATGCAAGAGGGATGCACTGACACCTGCTTCCAAATTAGAGGACAAAGTTAGAATCGCATGAGATACAACTTCATTTGGGAGGCCCAATATCCCAAATTATTGGCCAATATTGCCCCAAATAAATAATGGAAATATCATATTCTGTATCAATTTTAGGGATCTCAATCTGAACAATTTGAAAGATGATTTATGAGTCCCGATTATAGAACTATTGATTGATGAAACCATCAGATATTAGGATCTCTATTTCATAGAAAACTATTCAGGATATAATCAAATATGAATGTCCTAATAATTTAAAGTGGTCACCACCTTCAGATCCCCTAGGGAGTATTTTTTTAGGTAATTTCCCTTTGGTTTGAAAATAGTTGGCACAACATATCAATGTTCCATGAACACATCTTCAAATCCTTCATGGGAAATGTTTTTGAATGATATGTTGATGACCTAGTGGTTAATTCTTGACAGTGCTTATACCACTTGGAAGCTCTAAAAATAATCTTCAAGACACCCATTGAAATGTGCTTTCAGAGTTACTGTAGGGAAATTACTCGGCTTCATCATACATTAACACAACATCAAGGTCAACCCTAAGAAGACGAAGGCCATCCTTATCATGTCACCTCCTCACAACCTCATTGAGTTGAGAGTACTTTACACAAATATGGCCTACATTTTGTACTTCATAGAAAACATTGTCGAAAAATGTTTTCTCTTCACCTGTTTGATGAACAGGGGTTGAATATCAATGGACTAATAATTTTCAGGATGCATTGTATTTTCTAAAGAAGTATCTCTCATGTATTTCATTGGTAATGCCACCCGTTGAAGGAGTACCACTCATAAAGTATGTTCATTCCTTAGAGAGATCCTTTGGAGACTTCCTTATGTAAAGGAACATTGTCAGTATCAAAATTAGTCTTTATTATCTCAGCCAAACAATGATCGATGTTGAGACCCATTTTTCAAATATTGAGAAGAATTGTCTGGAATTGTTACTCACAATATAGAAATTGAGGAACTACCTTCATCATCATGAGGTTCATATGATCTCTCCTAAAAACTCTCTTAATTACATTGTTATCCATCCAATATTAACTAAATGTATGTCATGGTGGGTAGTCATCCTACAATATTTCGATATATGGTTTTTTCCTCATAAAGCTGTCAAAGGATAGACACTAATAGAATTTCAAGTAAAAAACTCCAGGGAAAAAATAACTTCATTGGATGTTGAACTACTCAATGATGATTTTTTCTCTATTCAGAAGGACCCCCAAACATGGGAGATGCTTTTTAACAATGCGTCTAGAATTCTGACAGTAAAATGGATGGAGGACCCCTATCTCAACAAAGAGGGGATGAGAGTCTTACTCATGTCTTTGGAAAAGGCTGTCCTGCCATACTCTTTCCTACTATCAGAGGGGTTCACAAAAAATAAAGTATAATACCAGGATCTCATTATAGGCCTAGATTTGGCACTTCAAGAACAAGTATAACACGTGAAGATAAAAATTGAATTAGAACTGGTCACAGAGCAAGTAAATAGATATTATTCTATCAAAAAGGAAGAGCTAATTATTTTGATTGACCTTGTATGAGGGTTAATGGAGGAATTATATTCTGGGCCTACATGAATTCATGTCCTCTAGTAACAAAATGCATAGGGAGATTCATTAGAAAATGAATCTATAGCTCTATATAATCTAGACCAGGATGAAATGGTCATCAGCATTTCCCACCATTGGATGGTCTCACCATTTTTTCAGGCCAACACCAAATAAATCGATAATATTAGTCCCTTCCTTGATCTACATCATCCTACCACTATCTGGACAAAACCCATTATGTATTACCATCAAAAGGGAGAACTCCCACCTGATAGGGATGGAAGGGAGAAAATTTGAAGATGAGCAATCAACTTTCTTAAGTATGATGGTACAAATCCGAAAAAGTTCCTTTATAAGTGGGGCCTGGATGGGGTCCTTATCAGCTACATTGATGGATAAGAGACCACTTCCTTCATGAATTAAGTGCACAATGGATCTTGTGGTTCACATAAATCAAGATCTAACATCTCTCTTAAAATATTGAGGATCAGATACTACTGGATCACTATGACGTAGGATTACATTACATTCACCAATATGTTCCATTACTGTCATGTCCAAGCCAATTTCATCATCCAACCCCCAGAGTTACTTCCCAGAACCATGTTAACCCGACCATTCTTCATATGGGGGATGGACATCATGGGACCGTATCCTCCCTCTACAACCAAGTAATTCAAGAATATTATCATAGAAAATGACTTCTTTTCCAAATGGGCAGAAGCTGTACCCCTTAAATAATTAAAGGATAGAAACATTTTTAGATCTGTAAAATCCAATTTTGTCACCATATTTGGTGTCCTTCATATAATAAAAATTGAAAACAACACTAATTTATGTTCTTATGAATTGGAGAAATTATATCAGGAGTATGGTATCAAGATAAATTGTTTATCTCGCTATCATATTGCAGCCAATGGATAGATAGAGGCATTCAACAAGGACCTTTACAATATAATCCATAATATGGTATACAAGGAAAATAAATCATTGCCATACAATATCCTTCATACTCTATGGGATTACCAGACCATGACCCACACTACCACATTGGAATCACCATACTCATTAGTATACAAGATAGAGGCATTTTTACCCATCAAAGTTCAGTTACCCTTGCTCCACATGGCCATTTGAAATCAAGTATCCATATATGAGAAATCCTAGAAATGACTGCATGAACTAGAGTGACTTGATGAAAGGAAGTTGCATACCTTGCACCATTTGGAGGATTACCAAAACTAGATTGCACGAGCCTTTAATAAGGATTTTTTTCTTAGGTATTTACTCAAAGGAGAAATGGTTTTGGTCCTCAGAAATCTGATGATAATAAAAAGGAAACTTCAGAAATTGGAACCAAAAAGGGAGGGAACATATGTAATTCATAAGGTTTACTCTAATAGAGCTTATTCCGTGATTATAATGGATAGAAAAGTCACCACAGCTCCCACCAATGTAAAGTTTCTAAATAGATATTTCATGTAGCTAAAGGATCCAACGCCTTAATATCATGACATTAAAATTCCTGATGAAACATCCTTATTATATGAAATTGAATTTTATACCATGAATGTCCTAATATCTAGACATTAAGTTGCATGATAAAATTTCCAGATCAAACTATGTTAAATTGCATGATAAAGTGTCCCAATTTCATGATGTTAAACTATAGGATGAAATGAGCTCATTGTATGAAATTAAAATTCATATCATTAATGTCCTTACCACAATATGTAAAACTACATGAAATTTATCATACTAAATACATGATGTTAAAATGTACATAGATCATTTCTCGAGTTTATGATTTGTTATGCATGATTCAGATCTGTGTGGGAGAAAAGATTGAATGTTCATGTTCCTATGTGAGAGTCATATCCCCATGGGAACTCTCTTTCTCTAGAACTATGTGCGGTATGTTTATTATTTCAGTGAGATATGTAGTGACTCATCGACTTTGTGTCTTTGGGCCCATCCATCATAAAGAATTCCCCCCTCCTTGAATATACACCAAACCAATGTAGGGGGTTTCTTCATAAAACTTCATACATCTTGATTCTCATTTTTCAATGAGATGCATAGGGATGCCTCGATTCTATATATTATTCCATCCACTACATGATACAAAATGCCTCTATCGTACCCTTAATTTCTTCTGTATGGTAGAATAAATCTTGATATTCCTTGTTTCTCAAATTGATCATTGCTCACATGAGTTTATGAATTATGGTAAGATATTCCCCCATACATACAAAGCGTAAAGGTACATGAATGACACATCAACTCAAAATAATGGTTAGAAATTCCCCCTCTATGTGCATGGATCAATCTCGTATGAGGAACAAATTTCTAGAACTACGTGTGTCTTGATTCCTGCCCTCGTGGGATACATAGTGATGCCTAGATTATACATCCTAGTCCAGCCACCCAAATAATGCCCATTTCCCTATGTACACACCAAACCTATGTATAGATATTTCTTTAGAACAATACATGGCTTGATTCCTGCCCTTGTAGGATACATAGTGATGCCTAAATTCTATATCCTGGTCCACTAACCACCAAAAAAAATGAAATTCCCCTTTCATGCCTATGGGTCAAAATTGCATAGGTAAGTTCATAGAACTACATCTAGATTGATTCTTTCCCCAATGAGAGATGTACTGAAACCCTGATATCCTAACCTGGGGGCTTTTATGATAATTTAATGAAAGTAAAATTCCCATATCCTTCACCGCCCCTTATTTTCCACACTGATCACAACGTACTTTAGCTTTGGAGTCTCGACAAGGTATTCCCCATCATGGTCAGGACATATCAATCCGTAGAAGGGTTTCCATGGTCCTAGTTTCAAGACCAAAAAGGCACACAAGGTATTTACCCTTCACAATGGGGAACCTCATTCCTTAAAGTACAACATTAAACTATATGGAATGTTAAGAACTATGTGTGGCTTGATTCCCAATTTTACTAGATAAGTAGTGACTCTTGGACCTTGTGCTTAGGTCTAGTCAAGAAAAATGAAAAGGATATCCCTATCTCCTTCATATAAATACGGATTTATGCAGGAGATTTCAAAGCCTTGATCCTACAATAATGACCTATAAAGGAATCAAACTACTCCTATATACGAGTCATATCTATATAGGGAAGTCTATAATTCACAACTAATCGTTGTATGGATATTTCTTGCATACCTAGGAAAATCCTTTCAATCCATAAAACTTCATTCTTTGAGAAATTTTGGATCTTTATAAACCTAACTTTCCATTGGAAATGGAAGCTCAATGTCTTGAGGATACCTTTTTTTACTATGCACAATATGCCTCGGTGGATCTACATAAGTTTCCCAAAAACACCTTCTAACAAAAGGAGAATTCATCATTGGAAGAGGATTTTCCTATTTGTGTATGCCCCAATGGCTTCAATGCCCCATACCATTTCTCTCGATCTGAGAACCCCTAGAACCATGTTTTACACCTTCCTCCCCCCTCAAGTTCTGATTATGTCAGAATATCCTAACCTAATTTTCCCCTTCTTACTCATAGTTTCTATGAAGATTCATCCCTCCAACATGACACTAAATAGTGTTTCCATTTTCCTCACAACACGAAAATAAAATGCATGGATCAAAGTCCAAATTGCACCCAAAAGTTAAACATTCTCATTCCCTATGTATAGATCATACCTATGCATGGATTATTTTTACTAACAACTACATATGGAATGATTCACATACATGCAGTATATATAGTGATACCTAGATCTGGATCCAGCTATAATAAAGGATCAAAATTCCCGCTCCTCCTTGTGTATGAGTCAGATTTGTATAGGAAATTTTCTTAGAACCGTGTCTGGCTTGATTCCTGCACAAGAAGGATACAAATTGATTCTTGAACTTTCATCCTGGTCCAACCACTCCAAAAGTGAAATATGCACCCTGCATATGGGCTAGACCTACACAGGGTTCTTTCTATAAAGAACTACATATGGATTTATTTCCATCCCATCAGATATGTAGTGACACTTGGATCTTATGACCCATGCCCAACCACATAACACATAAAAATGTTCCCTCTTATGTCGGAAAAACAATTCAATGTAGGTGACTCAAAAATAGGCCCTTTTTGAAGGATCATTTCAATAATAAGACCATTTACCCCTCTTTCACATCAGGTCATCAATGTATTTACCACAAAATGATAAAATACATGGAATCTAAGTCCTAACCAAATGAAATTAAACTACAAGGTACCCTAAGAACTATGTTTGGATTGATTCATACACATATAGGATATATAGTGACACCTGTATGACTGATATCAGGCCCATACACCTCCAAATAAATCAGATATAGGAAAGATTACCCCAATATATGATTCATGTTTACATAGTGAATTCACAATTACCTGCGTAATCGTAGCCTGAATGTTTCTAATATGTCAAAACACATCCTTTCTATTCTGCAAATTCAGTGCCCCAAGAAATTTTGGATCTCCATAATCCTGCCTGGCCATAATAAATGGATGTTCAATGTCTTAAGGATACCTTTTTTTAACTATTCACAATATTCCATAGTGGCTCTACATTAGTTTTCCACAAAAAGCCTTTTAACCGAATGAAAATTCATCATTGAGAGAGGATTTCACTATTTATATATGGCCCAATGGCTTCTAGGCCTCGCATCATTTATCTTGATCCGAGAAACCCCTAAACCATGGTTTGTTCTCTCCTTCCACCTTGCGTCTTGGGTACGTCGGGATATCATGGTCTAGTTATCGTTTAATTAATAATAGATTTTTATCAACATCCTAATCGTATAACATTAAAACTACATGATACCCTACATTCATCCTTAGTCCCAAATACAGAAAATATGGAAAATACTATTTCCCAATGTATGGGTCAGACAAGCATAGGAAATTTCCAGACATAGAAATGAATATTTATCCTATGTTCCTATGAATGAAATAAATTTCCATAAGAAAGTCCAACATGAGTCCCACCTCATTAGTAAGCTCATATATAAGATAAAAATTCCTCATTCCTATGTGTTAATAATATTTACATATGTAGAAACCTTAAAAGAACTATTTATAGAGTGATTTTTATTATCATAGGATATATAGTGATACACAAATATTATATCTCAGGTCTGACCATGAAACAAAAATATCCCCCCACCCCTTCATGTGTGCGGGACAATGCAGGGAACCTCCTCAAACATGTTTGGGGAGAATTCCTCTACCTATTCCCAGTATATTGTGTCTTGAAATTCCCATTTCATGTTCAAGAACTCCCTTTTCCCAAATCAGAACATCTGTCTGAAAGTTTTTGAATCACAATTACCATCCCCGTCCATTAGAAATGGAAGGTCAATGTATTATGGACACCTTTTTTTACAATGTATTATATGACCTAGTGTCTCTACATAAGTTTCAAAAAAAAAAGAACTATCCACCAAAGGAAAATTTCTCCCTAGGAGAGGCTATTCCTACCCTTGTACACCCCTATGATGTTTACATCCCACCTCACTCCTTGGTTTCGAAAACCCCCTAGATTATAGTTTACATATTTTCTACCATTTCATGCCTAAATATGATATAAATTTATGGGTCATACTACCCTAAAAAGGAGTAATATTTTATTCCATTAGTAATAGTAAAATGACATTAAATCATAAGTCACAAATGTCCTGGTTTTACAATGTTAAACTAAACCATTATTTAACCCCTTGTACAAAATTCAAATTCATGTGGAGTGGTGTTACTATTCAAATCCAATACAGATTCCCGAACATTTTCAGACATCATTCCATCAAAATTTCACCCATTTTGGTCTTATAAAGAAATAAAATATAGGTTTCCATAAAATTACATGGCCATCAGAAATGGAAGGTCTGTTTTTTAAGGACACATTTGTTTGACTATGCACAATATGCCTTGGTTGTTTTGTAAAAGATGCTCCAAAAAAGAGGCATGTATACCAAAGGAAAATTCATCCCCAGGAAAGGATTTTCCTATCTCTGTACACTACAAAAAATTCCATTCTGCATATCCAATCTTATATCTAGTAACAACAAAAATTAAGGTAAAGAAAAATCCCTCATTCATGTCTGAAATATATTGGGACATCCTCGGTCAATGAGTTCTTATCAGGGCCCTCTCCCCATGATTCATGTTCAATGTTATTAAACCTAAAACATTAGTAATGTTAGTTCAATTTTAAAGACTCTAAACTGCCCATGAAAAAGTCACAAAAATTGCTAGGTTGAAAACCCGCCAAGGGAATCTTGGACAACAGTCTGGTTTCAGCTAACTAAACCTATGATTTTCATGGTTTAAGAAGAATATCGAGCTATTTGAGAAATAAATGTGACATAAAATCATTTATATTTAAAACCCACAAAGGCTGGCCCAATAAAAATTCAAGTGATACCTGCTAAGCCCGAATTATAGTGGGATTAGGAATAAAATTAGTGTGATAACATAACAAGCACAAAGTTTGTATGGTTCTTCGTATAACCTTAGAAATAGTCAAAATATTCTCATTGAGTCCCTTGTCTTTGGAAACAATAACAGAATTATCTGATCTTTCATTCAGCTCATGACTACTTCTACATTAGAATTCCATATTCTTCATCTTGATCAAAACCCATCCTAAGGGGCATAATTTGTTAGGTCTTGAAAATTAATCATAGAAGAAGAAGACACATTCATCGATTTGAAAATGGGATAAAATTAAATCAAAGGAAAGGGTGGAAGTAAAATTCTAAAATATGATGAAAACATTCAAAGGAAGTAATGTCTCGAAGGTAAAATACCTTTTACGGACCACCGCTTTGAATGGTGGTCTTCTACATAGTGAAAGCTCCGAAAACTAAAAATTCTACGGAAGGGGTGAATCTAGAGGTTCCCGTGAATGACATTAAAATGTTTCTGGAAAAGTATGGTGATATATACTCCAAGAAAAAATTCTTTCCCCCAAATTCTTTCATTCACAGGGAAAGGCGATGTCATCATCTTCCACTGACAAAATGAAGTCATTTATGGAGCCAAGTGGGGATTTCAGCAACCAAAAGAGACCCCTGTTGACAATATATTCCATGGGATTCCCCAAAAGACGTCTGCAACCCACCGTAGATGACCAGTTACACCGGTATACAGTTCTGCTATTTCTGTATAAATATAACATAAGGGGAACCAAAAAGGGGATTTAGAGATCAAAAGATTGGGAGACCGAGGCACAGAAGACTCGATAGCTCCATAAAATATGGACCCATTCGATGATTCCCTATAGGTAAAACTCCACCCCATAGCATTAAAGAGAATAAAAACTAAAAAATCAATTTTCAATCCATGAACACAATGTCCATTGTGAGCATACTCCCTACAAGGTACATGACCAATTCCCCTTCCTTAATCAAGTATCCTGAATAGAGAAACACTATGTGGGTAGAACCCTAACCCATGCAGCAAATCACTTCAAGGGAGGAACTCGATCCCGCATAACACCATGATATGTGGGTGGACCTTAATCTCACGTAGCACTATGATATGTGGATGGAATTCAGTCCTACATAGAAAAACACTATGCAGGCTAAACCCAATTCTGCATACCATAATGGTATGTGAATAGATCCCTTACCCATAAAGAAACATGCCATGCTGAGGGAACCCCAGACTGCATAAGAACATGTTACACAGAATAGGGCATCCTAGGGTGTACCATTCTCCAGCTCTAGTTATACCCATTTTTTATATCATCCACTCTTATATTGGACCCTCCACGAACAAATCTATTTGAATCAGTTCAAGACCACTTCCAAATCCATTAGATAGTTATGGTAAGGCCATCATGGTATATCAGCATGCCCTTTTGAGTCTACATTCTTGTGGTAAGCGGAGTCCCATGGGTCACCCCAATGAAAAGATAGGCCCTTAGAATGACCTTGAGTATACATTCCCATGGTAATGAGGATTCCGGCCTTGGGGTGCTAATGTGAACATACCCATCCTAGGGATAAAGTGTTGGGTCGGAGAAAAACGGGAAGTGATGGCAAGAGGGGGGGTGAATTGCCTTTTAAAAAAAATGATTAATAAATTAAAATCAAAGTGAAAGTGTAGCGGAAATAAGGAGGCAAGACACGAGAATTGATAACGGAGTTCGGCCAAAAACCCGGCCTACGTCTCCGCTCCCAACTCAACCGTTGAGAGATTCCTACCGCTTGCTTTTCAATGGTTTTAGCAAGAAACCCACTAGGCTTTGAGGTAGCACTAGGACCTATTACAGCTTGCTTTTGGTGGTTAAGCAAGAACCCACTTGCTTTTAATGGTTTAGCAAGAACCCACTATCCTTCTTACAGGTGAAGGATAGCTCACCTATGTCTCAAGCTATTTAAAGGAAAGCTTGACAACCTTCTCACACCTTAGTGGTGATGTGAAACCCAAAAGAAAGAGGGATGAAGAAAGAGTTTGAGGTTTGTAGGCACAAACCCAATTTTAAGCTCAAAAAGGATAAACAAGAAAAACCCGTAATTGGAGAAGCCTTGGGCGCCTTTGATTGATTGGAGATGTTGAAGGCCGCTTCCAAGCTTCTTTGAAGGAGCTCCTTGGATGTGGAAGTTGTTGGAGCAAGGTGGGTTCCTTGAAGGAAGTCCGCCGGAGGTACGCCAAATGATGCAAAATATGTCCGTTGGCTTCGTATATTATCCGGTAGGTGTCCGGGGCTTCCTTGGCCTTTATTTATAGGCATGGAACCCTTGGGGAGTCTTCGGAGCCGTTGTAAAGGGCCTCGGAGCCGTTGGAGGCCAAAAGAGGGTTGACTGGTCAAAGCCAACGGCTAGTTTGACTGGGCGACCGGCTGGCCGGTGCAGGGCCACCGGCTGGCTGGTGCCTTGGCAGAGGAGAAGAATTCTTTTCCAGGCACCACCGGCTGACCGGTGCCAGAGCCACCGGCTGGCCGGTGGGCAGACAGTAGCTGTCACTATTCAGTCTGGGTGCCACCGGCTGGCCGGTGACAGAGCCACTGGCTGACCGGTGGAACCTGGCAGTGGGCAATGCCTCTGCCAGGTCCACCGGCTGGCCGGTGCTATCACACCGGTTGGCCGGTGGACTGAATTTCAGTCCACTTCACCAGCTTTCTTGGGCCAATCTTTTGGAAGTCAATTGCCTATCATCCAAAAACACTTTAAACAAAATTAGACAAGAAAGAGGGTGATTGTGATCATGAAAATCAAACCTCGAGGGGTTCAAGAGGTACAACAATCTCCCCCTATTTTGATGATCACAATCACCAAAACAAACAATGTAAAAATCAAATGAAAGGAAATGCTTAAGCATGATGAAAAGGATTCTCCCCCAATCAATCAAGAAATTTCTCCCCCTTTGTGATTATCAAAATAGAATGGGGCAAAAAACTTGATTGAGGGAAAAGAGATTTGAAAAACAAGTTGAGATTTGAAAATCAATTGAAATTTTGGAAATTGAAAGATTGAATAACAGTTTGAATTGAAAGTTTTGAATCAAAAACCAATTGAATTTTGAAATTTGAAACCAAATGAAATTTTTGAAATTGAGAATTTTGAATCAAAAATGAATTGAAAATTTAAATTGAAAAATTAATCGAAAGAGATTTTTGAATCTAAGAAAATTTCTCCCCCTAAATAAAACAAAAGATCACCGGGGAAAGGAAATAAATTTTGGCCCGGAGAGACTCGCAAGAAGGGATTTTTCAATCCAAACTTGTCTCATGGAGGGTCTTCTCCTATAAAACTCGTCAGTATAGTAAATAGACTTGGGTTGGCCATAACGGGAATTTTTGCAATCGCATTCATAAATTAGGTGCCCGGGTTTCTTACAATAATTACAAAATTTAAAACAAGAGCTCCCCCTTACAAAAACAGTGGGAGCATGGGAGGAGGAAGCTATATTGGTGTAGCCAAGTCCATTGGTGGTTCTAGATACTCGTTGAGAACCTAAGATTTTGGACAAATTTTGTTCACCTTGGGTGAACTTGGCTAAGGATTCTCTAAGGTCCTTGATGGTTGATTCCAAAGAATCGACATTTGGGAAATTTTGGATTTTGAGGGACATCTCCTCCTTCTCTTTGAGAAGTTGTTCTTTTTCGGAGGAGAGTTTTTTGAAAGAATTTTTTAAAGCAACAAATTTTGACGAGAGTTCATGAAAACCATTTTCATGTTGATCTCTAACATGTTGGAGTTCCTCATAAGATAAATTATTAAAAGAATTTGAAGAACTAGAAGACGAGGAAGAAGAGTCGGAAGATGATACCTCATGATTTTCCATTAGGCATTTTTTACCTTGGTCGCTCGAGGAGAAGGAGGAGAATGAAGAGGTGGAGCTATCACTCCATGTTGCCTTTGAAGCCTTCTTCTTTTTCTTCTTCTTGGCCCTTTTCTTGTGAAGTGGGCAATTGGGCACGGATTTTTCATCGGGTTCTTGCTTTTGAGTGGGTTCTTGCTTTTGAGCCTTGCTAGTACCTTCATGGGTTAGCTCTAAATATTTCCAAATATCATGAGAAGATGAGCAAGTATAAATACGATTAAATTCATTACGGTCTAGTCCACAATGAAGAGCATTCATGGCTTTGCCATCTAGCTCAAAATTTGCAATGTCGGCGGCGGTCCATTTAGACTCATCGGAAGAAGTGAGGGTAAAACCATGTATAACAATTCTAAAAATAGGATAGCCAATACTTTTAAGAAATGTGGTCATGCGGGTTTTCCAAAAACTATAATCGGCTCCATCAAAGAATGGAGCACGATCCAAAGAATGTCCTTCGGGGGATTGAGAGGAAGAAGCGGTAGAAGCCATCAAAAAATAGGATCTTTAATTTGAAACCGGTTAGGGAATTATTCAAATTCTGCCTCTGATACCAATTGTTGGGTCGGAGAAAAACGGGAAGTGATGGCAAGAGGGGGGGTGAATTGCCTTTTAAAAAAAATGATTAACAAATTAAAATCAAAGTGAAAGTGCAGCGGAAATAAGGAGGCAAGACACAAGAATTGATAACGGAGTTCGGCCAAAAACCCGGCCTACGTCTCCGCTCCCAACTCAACCGTTGAGAGATTCCTACCGCTTGCTTTTCAATGGTTTTAGCAAGAAACCCACTAGGCTTTGAGGTAGCACTAGGACCTATTACAGCTTGCTTTTGGTGGTTAATCAAGAACCCACTTGCTTTTAATGGTTTAGCAAGAACCCACTATCCATCTTACAGGTGAAGGATAGCTCACCTATGTCTCAAGCTATTTAAAGGAAAGCTTGACAACCTTCTCACACCTTAGTGGTGATGTGAAACCCAAAAGAAAGAGGGATGAAGAAAGAGTTTGGGGTTTGTAGGCACAAACCCAATTTTAAGCTCAAAAAGGATAAACAAGAAAAACCCGTAATTGGAGAAGCCTTGGGCGCCTTTGATTGATTGGAGATGTTGAAGGCCGCTTCCAAGCTTCTTTGAAGGAGCTCCTTGGATGTGGAAGTTGTTGGAGCAAGGTGGGTTCCTTGAAGGAAGTCCGCCGGAGGTACGCCAAATGATGCAAAATATGTCCGTTGGCTTCGTATATTATCCGGTAGGTGTCCGGGGCTTCCTTGGCCTTTATTTATAGGCATGGAACCCTTGGGGAGTCTTCGGAGCCGTTGTAAAGGGCCTCGGAGCCGTTGGAGGCCAAAAGAGGGTTGACTGGTCAAAGCCAACGGCTAGTTTGACTGGGCTACCGGCGGGCCGGTGCAGGGCCACCGGCTGGCCGGTGCCTTGGCAGAGGAGAAGAATTCTTTTCCAGGCACCACCGGCTGACCGGTGCCAGAGCCACCAGCTGGCCGGTGGGCAGACAGTAGCTGTCACTATTCAGTCTGGGTGCCACCGGCTGGCCGGTGACAGAGCCACCGGCTGACCGGTGGAACCTGGCAGTGGGCAATGCCTCTGCCAGGTCCACCGGCTGGCTGGTGCTATCACACCGGTTGGCCGGTGGACTGAATTTCAGTCCACTTCACCAGCTTTCTTGGGCCAATCTTTTGGAAGTCAATTGCCTATCATCCAAAAACACTTTAAACAAAATTAGACAAGAAAGAGGGTGATTGTGATCATGAAAATCAAACCTCGAGGGGTTCGAGAGGTACAAAATAAAGGGGAGACATTGGATTTTCCCTTTGATGAGGGCCAGTGTCAAACAACTTTCCACTTTCCCTATAAAAAAATTAGGGCACTCTTCCTGAGGTGAGACCCTATCCATTCTTGTAGGATGCGACACTATTTCTCCCCTATGTATTAGCCTAGGTAGTATCTGGATAGGTCTCCAAAATGACCATACGGGATATGAGAATAAGAGAGAAAAAATACACATCTAAAGCCCCATTCTTTCCCTATTTGGGCTCTAGCACCATCCCTCAATGGATGGGTAGGGTTGTGAGATCGTTAGATCTATTTCCTCCTCTTATTTCTCACACAGATCCTGACTCACATGGGCTTAGAGGATGGTGGAAATCATGACATCCGCATGGTCCCAAACTTCAAATGGGCCTTCTCCACATATATAACCCCCAAAAATAAAACAAATGGGAATCTTCCATGTGTATCCCCACATCAAATATGACCAAGAGAAATAATATTTCAATGGTATTTCTCCCTAGATGTAAGCCCCAATAATTCCCGCTTAATGGGAAGCACCCATGCATATGTCCCAGCCAGCAACTCAAATGGGCCTCATCTAAAGTGTAAGTCCCAAATAGTTCATAACTACATAGAAATTGATTCCCCACTAACTAGTATACATCGGAAACCAACCGGAGGATCATGTTTGACATTTCACCTATCTTGTTCATTCCTTCATTTTCATGTTGTTTCACTCTCATCATCATCGCATCATGTTAAACTGCATGGGGCCATCGAACAACATGGGTTTTGATTCCCAAATAAATGGGATATGTCGGAAGCCTTCGTAAGTACCAAAAAAATACTCAAATTCTTCATTGTTCAGCCACGTCCCCAATAAGATCATTCCCTCGCCTAGAAGGCTACATCTCTTGTAGGTCTCTCGGGCTTCCTCAGCATATGTCCCACATTAAATCTTGGCTAGGAACCCTCTTCCCAGGCATCCTTTCACCATTACATTAAATTGCTTGGTCGAGTCCTTATCATATGACCCTAAAAGGTGATGTGTCCAGTTATGGGGAGACAAATTATATAGGGTCTAATTCCTCTCTTGGGGATATGTATGAATCACGTTCTTTGGGTTCTATCCAGATGTTAGTACAAGTCCCTTTCCCCTGGATAATAATAAACTTCATATCGCTATACCATATGGCTTAAAGCCAGCATTTTTTGATTCAATGAATAAAAAATCTATGATTTATTTATAAAAGGGTGGAAGTGATTGAGACCCTCAGATACATATAGATGATTCTGGAACCATGTGTATTTATCATCGATCTTGGAACCTAGGGTTAGTCCACAGCCACATTCTTGGGAATTAACAAAGGATTCATTAACACATGAACATGTATTTTATATATAAGAGAGTCTAGGAATATGGAATAGTTCTCCCCAAAAAGGATGTGATGATCCTATGTTCCCATCCTCTCTAACAATGTGATTTATTATGTTTCTATCACCAAATCATCCAACTAACGCATGAATTTAAAAATCATGTCAATGAATCATGGATGTGAGAGTCATTTGGTGTTCCTAGATCTCTGAACAGACCCATTAGAGACCATTTAGAGATATTATAACGAATGTGGTTCTACTGCAAAAAATCTAAAACTCCTACAATCAATCATCAGGCATAGAGTTTCCATCAAAATCGATATTCCTATACAGTATCAATTCATATTCATATACTATATGGTATAGACATCATTAGTGGTGTCTTATTTTGATTTATCTCACACCCTATATGGTCCAATGGTGGTAAATGAGAATATTATATGTATATAGGGGTTGACAAGGGGAAGTAACCCCTTTGGACACCTATTCATGATTTCTGTATTAGGATTTAGCTTGGTAGAAAATGACAAAGTAAGAGATTGGGATTCTTAAATTGTTTTTGGATTGTGTTTTATTATTTTGTATAGATTCTACTGCATGCTACCATGTATACCTATTTTCATTTTTTATAGATACATGACATACATTATTATCATTTTTTATATGATTCAGTTTCCAAATTTGGAGTATTAATATTATTGTATTGGTGTTTTATGTCATCTTCTACTATGGTGAGTTATGGGTTCTATTGATATATTATATGTTTCTAATATTCCATCTATTTATATACTATTTTTCAATTTATTAAATTATTATTATCCATTGTGATACAATTTTAAATGAGAGAATAGTCTCCCCAGGGACACACCCTAGGCCCCCTCTACTAGTGGGAAGTATCTATAATATTAGGAGGTTTTCATTAAGTCATGTGTCCAACAAGCTTCGAGGAACCAAATTATTGGATTATAGGCCAGGACATCACAGTAAGATCCATGTGTATGATTCATTTCATATATATGTCTTTCTATTTATGAGGAAAAATTCGTAAGAGTCATATCACTTATCCAAAACATTCATATCCATAATATTAAATCCACCGTTTGCATAGACACTCACATATCAAAATGAAATTTCATAACATGCTAATAAATTTTGACTTAGTTACTTTTTAAAGGCTCTAAAAAGAATAATCTGGAAGAAATTTTTAATAAAATTAATTCCAATGTTAGTTGATTTCATTGAATGAAAAGAAAAATATACTTTCCCCCATTCATTTTAGAGGAACATTTAAGAATTGGGTAATGGAATCCAAAATGCCTTCTATACTATACAAAAGTAATTTTGTTCTTGTATATTTCATTATTATACTATGTGTAGAGAGAATAATATTTATAGTGCATTATGACATCATGAACCCACCCCAAATATCTTTTTAAAAAACATAGAGTCAATTCATGGGTGGCATATTTTCATTAATCACAACAAAATAATTATTTACGTATACCAAAATTTATTATGTTAACTTAATTGGATAAATTAAATTTATGGTTCATAAATAATTTTATGGATAATTTATTAAAACTAATTTGATGGACCATTTATTACATTATCCCACTTATTCCATAACAATTAAGGACAATATATAAATCCATTCTTCTTCTTTAACAGGAAACATAATACATGAGTCATAGAGATATTTCATCTTAATAGTAAGTATTACCATATGAGTATTATAATGTATCATGTTTCTTAAATAACCATATGAATAAACCTTATCTATATGACTTATTATATTTATCAATAACCCTTAATAGATTTTTTTATGTAGGCCCAAAATATTTCTCATGTAAGGAATTTTTACTCATAAAATAAAGGGAGAAATATTAATATTTATGGATTTTGGAATAAAATTTGTATGCACAACACAAATTTATATAGTAGAACTACATATTCTATGTATTACATGATCCTTAAATTTAAATAGAGGCATAACTTTAGTCAAAATATATAATATCATAAATTAATCATTTATATGAGGAATGAACACCTTATTATATTTAAGACGTTACTTTATGGGTATTTACTTTTTTTATGTGTTTACTTTGAATCAATATTTATAAGGTCAAAAAAATAGAATCAGTTGAATTATCATTATATATTATTAATGGAATATATTCGAATCCATAACTTTAAGCCTTGTAATGAAACTCTTTATCCAAACACCTTATGAAATTTCCTCTAAATAGGAAATGAAATTTTCTTCTATAGTAATATTCATTGTTAGATTTTTTGAGTCATCTCCATGATCTGGATCTATTACCCTCATAAAGATGTAACTTGAGGTTGATTTCAATGAATCCACACAACCATAAAATCCTAAATCGATTTCTTCCAAATTATGATTATGTTTACATATATACCTGTAGACTTTAGTCATCTTAAGGAATATTAATACATTCTTCACTTCCCTCTAGTGGCTAATTCCAAGATAACTCTGATATCACCCCAACATACCTACAGAAAATTAAACTTAAATCCTTGAAAAAACTACGAACATGCATTAAACTTCTAACAGTGTAAGAATACGATATGGACTTAATTTTTCCTCATTCCAAATAAAATAATGGAGTTTGGTTCATATGGAATTTATCACACTTAATAATGACTGTTATACTTGGTGCACAACCTCTCATATGAAATCACTTTAAAACATTATTAATATTTTCTTCTTGTGACAATCCTAGAAAGCCACTCAATATATCTCTATGAATAATTTAGATAATTACAAAGGATGAATGACCCACATATTTCATGTCAATGATTTTTAGAGAAACTATTTCACCTCATATAGAAAACCAAAAAACATTAGTATCTAGTAAAATGTATACTATGTAAAAAATTAGAAAGCATATTTTACACCAATTTTACTTTTGTTATATACATTGATTGATATTTTTTTAAACCAAATTATTTAATTTCATCATGAAGTTATTAATACCACTATTGTGATTTTTTTTGAAATAATATATTGACCTTTTTGAGCTTGGGAACTAAATGTTATCCATTACTGGAGAGGAATCCTTCTTATTTTTTTCATATAAATCTCCTCATAAAGATTACCATTTATAAATGTAGTTTTTAAATCCACTTTTTTGTAATTATAAGTCAAACTAACCAAATAATCCCAACACATTTCAAAAGGAATCCTTTTCGGATACTAGAAAAATGTATAAGTATAATTGATCCCATCTTTTTTAGTGAACCCTCTTGTAACTAGTCATACCTTTTATCTATCAATGTTTCCAAATAAAATTTTATTTCTCTTAAAACCCCAATTAAATACAATATATTTTTCACCAAGTGGAAACTCAAATAAGATCCCAAACATTAGTACTCTTTATGGTATTCATCTCCTCAATCGTTGAATCATAGCACATTTTTTACTCTATATAACTCATGGATTTTAAAAACATTTTAGGATCATTTTTGTTTCTAAAAAATTATTATAATATTCTTTTAGATTCACTATAAGATCACTAGAAATTTATTAATTTCCAATCCATGTAGATATTATTAATGTTTAGCCATTATTTTTTACGAAAATCTTGATTCAATGGGTCAATCAATATTTTTTTACACATGAACCAGATGATCCATAATATGATTATCAAAAGTTTATAGAATAATATTTATTCAAACATAACATTATAAATGAGGAGTGTTATGAGAAATAATCAATCTGTCACTTGACCTAGATGGATAAGCTTATGAATTATCTTCATCAAAAAAATTCATATATGATCTCTGCCACTAATTAGATAATTTTTGATAAATTATTAATTTCTCAATTCCAAAACTCAAGTGTCGAGTAGGGGAATATAAATTTTGTAATTTTTACACCTCTTAGCATATCCAATTATGTAAACAATTATGTTCCAGGGATCCAAATTATATTCTTTTGGATTATTAATACACACTTCTAAATGAAATCCCCAAATGATCGCATATTAGTAACATGGATTCCAACTTTTAAACAGTTAAAATGAATTTTTTAAATATCCTTAATTGTAACTTAATTCAAAATTTATGGCTTCAAATTATGTTCCTCATTCAATAATAATTTTTGGGGCTTAGAGTTGCAACTAAAACTTTATACCATTTCCATTAATGTTTGGTTTTTTCTTTTGGTTGCACCAATCAGTCATGGTGAACCAGGCAAGGTGTATTGAGAAACTATTCCATTTTCTTGAAGAAACCATGAAAATTTACTAATTATTTTTCACTACTTAGTGTATCGTCCATAATATAAACCACATCAATATAAACAGATGGCCTTAATTTTTTTTCTAATTTTTTCTCTACTTCATCCTAAAAAATATTAATGATATCAAGAGCTTGATTGTTATTATGAATAAAATAGAAATAAATATATTATTAATAATCATCAATGACTAAAATAAATAATTTATGTCCATGTAAATCCACGTTTAAGTTATATATATATATATGTGTGTGTGTGTGTGTATTATTTCCAATATGATCAAGCCTCTATTACAAAACATTTTCAATTTGTTATTTTTGTTTCCACGAATTAAATCCTCATCGGTTTCTATATCAGTAAAATCAAGAGTACAAGTACCACATCCTTAACTAATCTTTGAATACCTTTTCTGGTGATATGACTTAATCCTAGGAACTATAATATAGAATAATTTTTATTTAAAAAACTTTATTGAATACCAATATGAATATTTTTATTATCATTACTATGAAAGTAAATAGAAAATGAAAAATCCTTTAATGTGCCAAATCCAATTATTTTATTTCCCTTTATTAAAAAAAATTAATTTGGAAAAAATTGAATGTAAATCCTATTAGTTTCAGTTTGGAAACTAAAATAATTTATTTAGTGAAACATTAAATATAAATGGTATTTTTTAAATATAATGTTAAAATAGTACTTGACACTAAAACAGATGTCCTCATGGCTTCCACATGTGAGTTCATCTTGTTTCTAGAATATATTCCAATTTCACTTCAGAATAGTTTCCTTAGGATTTTAATACCCTTAAAGGTATTCACACTATGGATTGAAGAACTATAATCATTACACAAATTGTTATTAATTGTATCAATCATATTTGACTTACAATAAACTAGGGAGATTAAAATAACATTCATTTCAATCAATTTATATAATTTAATATAATTTTCATATCTATTTCTATTTCCTTTATATAATAATAAAATGAGTTACATATTAATATTTGGATGGGTAATAATTTCTATTTCTCTTTCTCATTGGACTAAACATTATGAGACTTATGTTTCTAGTTCACTATCAATATATTAGTTTCTCTCAATTCTACCACAAGACTTTCCTCCTATTAAACCCACATGGTCAATAATTGATTTGAGAACAATTTATCCTTCTATATGTTTTAATAGATTTTAAGTTCTCTATATTTATTTGGAAGAATTTTGAGAATGTGACATTCTAGAAACAACCCAGATATATCAACTTCAAGATTCTTAAGTTGATTTGTTATGTTCCCATTCTTCATAATGTTTTCATGCACACCACTCATGGTGTTGACTCTAATAAATGATAAATTATAGGTTTTATTAATCATGTTGTGTTTATTGTTTGTGGTAAAATACCAAAAAATTGGAAGATCTGCCTTCTTGAAATCAATGTATAAATATATCTTACAAACAATGTGCTTTGAAATAAAGAATTGTGGTATCTTTCACCTTATCTATATTAATAAAATGATTGATAAATATCACCTATTTTGTTAATGAATTATTAATTTATCCTATAAGTAACACAATCCATTACATGAATAATTATATCACGGGGATAAAAACGTATTTGAATTGCTTCTAGAACCTTCTATGTTTAGATAAAAAGTTTTAAGGATGAAAATAATGTTTTAGAAACTTTTCATGAAACTAATGATCTTAGTTACATCAAAAAATTGAGATAAAGTGAATCCACAAACATCACACATCCCTAATAAAAGTGAACTATTCTCCTTAAATATTATAAGTTGGACACTCTCCATTTGTAACTCATTGCATACATTACTATTCCTTGGGTTTCATATTTATTTAACACCTAAATGAATATGAAAAGCATTTAATTAAAAAACTTTGGTTCTAAACTGATGAATCCATTTAGAAGTGATCATATAAATCAATCCATAATATTAAATATATTTAATTTGAATCTCATTCATATTTAATATAATATATATAATATATATACATCAATACATTCATTATATGTTGGAAAACATACATGTCACAAAAGAATGTATTCAATAGACAAAATACCATACATATATTTTATGTGAATTTTTGTTAATATAAAAAAATATATCACTTATGATGACAACCCCTATGTACTTTATAAAAAACATCTCAACACTTTTTAATACATACAAAATCTTTTCGATACAATTTCATCAAACCCTCATAATTTTGAGAAAACACATTATTGAAAATTTTATACTTATATAATGGCTTAACCATGTGATCCTGTAGGAATTAAAGACATTGAAAACAAATATGAAATCCCCATTTTAAAAATGTAATAAAATATTGTCCTCTATAAAATCATCAATTCTACTCAAGATACTAAGGGTTGTCATGTGATCTTCATAAAATATACTCATATATCTATATGAACATGTCCACCAAAAGATATAACATATAAATAATATATGCACCTACATAATACCTTTTTCTAGGAAATAAAAAGACTACTAGATATAGACCATTTAAATATAGTATAGATAAACTAATATTTTCTTGATTCTATACAAATTCTAACATGTTGATGAATACATCAAAAGTCATTCATCTTATAGTTGTGTACATCAGATGTCCCAAATCTAAGTAGCTAACAACATAATATATGAACAAACTATGCATGGCCATGAATTTCCTTAGTTAAATTTAATCAAGGATCTGGTATCGATACATGTCATATGAGAAGAAAAGTACCATCTTGGTTGTACTCATACCAAAGACACGATCAAAAATATACCCGACCACCTGCATATTAACTAATTTCATATATTATATTTTATAAGTAGTGTATGAAAGCATGATGGCTCTCGTGTTGGGTATATCATAAACCTCAGGTGAGAAAAATTGATAATAAGTATACACCCCTAAGTATACTGACGACTGTATGAGATTTGGTGTGATATAAATTGGAATATTAGTCCAAGTAATTAGCCTCTACTTATTATCTCATGAATATATTCATCAAAACTCATTTAAAACTCTTTTTAATGAGTATAAGAATATCTTTAGGATAACCATTACAAATAATTACCACCCATAATACTCTGTATTGATCATCGGTTAGGGATGACTCAAGTTTATACTATAAGGGGAAATTATCATTCGATCATTCATTTTAAAAAAACTACAGCACACATGATTGAATGATAAATAGAGATCAACTTTATAATAATAACATGACAAATTTTGAAACAAAATAAAACTAATATCTCATGTGTCTTTCACTCAGAGATTCCATATAACCCTCATTTTTATGTTGTTGTAATGGTTTTATTAATGGATTTATAAAATTATCATATTTAGCCACACAATTTATCTTTTAAATTTCCCCTCTCAATGATCTCTCATTTGATATGGTACTTGAAAATGATATTTTTGGTCCTTTGGTGAGAATGGGGTTCCTTAACCTGATAAACCCAACTATTATTGTCACAATATAGAATGGTTTATCCCTCGATTCTAGGAACCACTCCAATCTCATAAAAAAACTTCATGGTCCAAAAAAAATTCTTTCACAGCATCTGATGTAGTGATGTATGCTCTATCTATTGTCAATTCTGTTATATTAGATTGATTGTAACTCTTCCAACTGGTAGCTAGACTATATAGGAAAAAAAAAATAATCAAAATTCATATTTAAGATCATCTTTTTTGAATTGGAAACTAGAATATTTGTTACACTTTACAAAAATATCATCATATCCTATAAAGACTAATAACAAATCCTTAGTCCATATAAACTAAATAAGGATGTTTTTCACATAAATCTAGTGACTTCCACCATGATTTTATTGGTATATAATTTTTATTCTAAATAATAAGAAACATCGATTTAGGTACATAATATGGAATAGATTATACATCCAATAGTTGACGTATAATAATCGTATCCATCATATCTCACTCTTTCAATGGATCTTGAATCTTCCTAAGATTCATTCCAGGAAACCCTAGTAAAGGCCCCTTTTGGAGATCCCATTACTAAATCACGTTTTCAATTTACCAACATAAATATTTTAACTCGGTCTAATAAACCTATTAGATCCATCTCTATAGATCTTTATACCTAGTATGTAGGTTTCCTCACCTATTTCTATTATTAAAAAATATTTACCCTGAAACACCTTTATGAAGTGAAATATCAGGACATCATTTCTGATAAGTATTATATCATCAAAATACAATATAATAAATACTATTTTAATCCCACTAAACCACTTATATATATATATATATGAATTATCAAAGTTCTTTAAGAAACTAAATTCTTTGATTGCATACTCGAACTAGATATTCCAACTATGAGAATATCTATTTAGTCCATTAATGTATAGATAAAATATTCAAACCATAATTGACTCATTCATAACATCAAAACCCTTTTGTTTTATCTGATACATTTCCTTGTCTAAATAAAAATTAAGGAATATAGTTTTGTCATCCATTTGATATATCTTAAAATTATATTGTATTTTTTTTGCTGGAAAAATATTAATGGAATTTATCATCACAATAGGTGAAATGTTTTCATCATATTCAATAGCATGATTTTTTATAATTGTTTTCTACCAAAAAAACATTATTGGACGACACTATACCATCCATGTAATTTTTCTTATACATAACACATATACACTCTATGGGTCTTACCATTTCAGGTGAATCTACCATGTTTTTAATTTCGATAGTGTACATGGTGTCCATTTTAGATTTCATGGATTTTAACCATTTCTTAGAATCAAAGCCCTCAATACTCCCTCAGTAAGAAACAAGATTATCTATTATAAATGTTACCTCACCATCATTATCAATGATAAATTTATATCTCTCAGGTTCCTTTGGAGTCATATGATACATTTGAGGTTCTTGTGTAACATGAGTTGGTTCTTCCTCCACAAATCTTTATGGGAATGTCTCAACCTCAATATCAAGATCACTTACTATTTTTTGGCCTTGAAATTATCCAAGTTTAACTTTTATCCCACTAACTACTGGATTGATTATTCATTCTTTAATAAAATACCTATTCAGTCTTGAAACACTTTTTATTATGTTGGGTTATTTAATTAATATCCCTTAGTTTCTTTGGGATAACCAGAAAATAATAATATATTAGATTTTTGATCATTTTTATCGGATTCCATTGAACATAAAAGTACATTACAGCCCCAAATATTCCTGATATACATACTAGGATGCTTCTCATACTATATACCGTAAGTTAATTTCATGAATTATTTAAAAGAATATAGTTTAGTGAGAATAAAATAGTTTCAAGATTATACCCTAATATTTAAATATGAAGGTTGCACTAATTCATCATCAATCAAACTATGTCCAAAAGGGTATGAATACTATATCCCATTTGATTTTGTAATTCCTTTTAAAACAATTTGAACTTTTCAAAAGTTTCATACTTATGATTTATGGGTAGCACCAAACCACACTGACTAAATTAGTCAGAAATTGTAATGAAGTTCCCATGACCATAAATTTCTTGAGTACTCATTGGTCTACATACATCACTATATATGAGATCGAATAGTCCACTATCCCTTTCACCATTCCTCCCAAAATGTTTATTTTTTTATTTTTCCCAATAAATAATAATTTCATGTAATTAGATGGTTTATAATCAAATGAATCCAAAAATATATCTCCATAGAGTCTTGGAACACTTCTCTCATTTATATGTCTAATGATATAATTACAAATATTGGTGGGATAATAATCAACCCTAAAACTATTATTTTAAATGTTCAAAATAGGATTATCTTTATATATAATCTATAAACCATTCATTATATTCCCATTGCCTAAATACATTTCATTCTTATGTATAGAAAAAATATTATTCTTAATAATGAATGAAAATCCCATCTTGTCCAAACTAGATAGAGAAATCAAATTCTTGTCTATAGTGGGAAAATAATAACATTTTTTCAATTCCGGAACTAATACATTAGGTAAAATTATATTAAACATGTCAACTTATATTGTATTAATTTTTCCTTGATTACTAATAGTAATATCTAATTAAACCTTCATTATTTACACTAAATGCCTAAGTCTATTTTTTTTATAAAAATGTATGATGCTTACCTAGTATCCAATTCCCATGAGTCAGAGTTGGTGGAGTTGATATATATAACATTCACATTTGGGTACACAAAATGTTTCTATGATAGAACTATTATCAATCATGTATACCAATATTTAACTATTCTATAGGTCAAACATATTAGTTATCTCAATATGATTGTGATTAATTATGCCATAATCTACAACAAAGATATATCAGTGAATAAGTATCATGTATTATATATTTTCATTAATGAGTTTAAATAAAATTCCTCCCACTAAAAATGATGACCTTAAACATCATATCCATTTAGTGATCCAAGATCCATATTTAGACATCTAATTATTCTACTATGGATTTTACCAAACCACATACTTATTTAGGTATGGCATCATTAGAATCATAATAATGTTGACTCTTTGATAGTTGAGTGGATAACCCTTTATCTAAATCTATCATATGGATTCACTAAGCTCCATTTTCTAGGTAACATAATATTATTTTGGAATCCCAACTATAATAACACAACGAGAACACCAAAAATATGCTAAAAATTCCAATTCAATGGAACCCATATATGGAATGACCTATCCAATTATGTTCTAGTGTCACCCATTACTTGTTTTCCTTTCGCTTGATAATCCATGGGAACCCAACTATGGAATGACCTACCTAGTTTCATAGAAAATTTTGAGACTTGTGTCTCTTTGAATGGAATATATCACATAGTATCAAGAGAAATTTTAGTCTCAAAATTTTAATATACATAATATTCAGAATAAATTTATAACAATTAAATATTTAGTAATGTTTATCTTCTCATGTTTTATTCTTTTTGTGTATTAATACTTCTAAATATTTATTTTTGGAATCCCAATTCCAATAGTATAATTATTTTCCCAAACCATATTATTGTGTAACTCTTTACACAATCCATATTTTATATTAATCCACCAAAAATAGAATCCTAAAATATTTATACATATCCAAATGAATCATATGTATAAGTTATATGAATGCTTCATGTAAATACATATGACTAAATGAGATTGAAAATATCTATAAAATTATGCCTAGCGAGATAAATAGTCCATTTCATTCACCTTTCAAGACAAGGAATAGTCTCTCAGATAGTAGGTTATCTTACCCCAAGTCCCTCTACCTATAGAGAACATACTCAATAGAGGATTTAATTTATGATATCTATAATCCTAAGCATGAAAAAACTATATTCATAAACTATTATCAAGCACCTGACTCAATAGTTGTTGACTAAAAATTAAATTTTTTATTTTTCATACACATTTATGGAATAATTTGAGAAACCATGATTTCAGATGAAAAAGGACATATAAGAATCATTAAAGAGAAATTTAAGATTACAATAATTATTCTCCCCAAATAATTTACAAGATATGTCACTAACCTGAGTGTCTAATTCATCCATAAGAAGATCATTAAACAGGAAGCCCAGATTGTCCCAAGACTAAATATACTCCTCCAGAATAATCTTCCCATTATTAAAGAACCCAACTAAGTTTAGGTCCTTCATGTATATCCATTCATATTTTTCCTCATTTAGAGTCATCCTTAATGATATAACCATCATTTTAGAAGATTCTTGTTCAGAAGCATTGAGAGAAAAAACTTGTTCAACTATTTCTTTTTTCAAGATCATGATCAATTACATGTATTTATCAATCAAAACACCTGACTT
The DNA here is from genome assembly GCA_963277665.1 of Viscum album. Lineage (NCBI taxonomy): Eukaryota > Viridiplantae > Streptophyta > Magnoliopsida > Santalales > Viscaceae > Viscum > Viscum album. Next base: position 1,969,734,219 of record OY728125.1, on the reverse strand, counting down.
ATACTAGTTTTCCATCTGCTTGTATTTCAACTTCTTTCTCGACTATGTACCAATAGGAAGTGATAAGGAGGAGTTATCCTTTCTCTCTTTACAAATGCTCTTCGTTCCTTCCATGGAGGTCCTGATCGAAGCACCTTCCGACTCCTAAAATGTATCCTCAGTCTCTTTATGATCATTATCATGATGAAAATATGAGTTGAGGCCACCATCCTATGGTTCCCCCATAAGAGTAGCCTCACCCTCAACATGCTCATCATGAACCTCATTCACCTCAACTTCCCGGATGCGAGTAGGGTGGTCTAGAAAGGTTTTTTTGTGTGAAAGAGACCTCCTTAGCAGTAGAATTCGAAGACATGACCCCCTCTAAATCCTATCTCAAGTCATCAACCTCAAGACACTGAACATGATTGGAAACTCTAACATTTTTACTAACACTTTATGGTATCAGCCCACTTGTCGCCTTCCCCCAGCCTACAATGTCTTCATTGTGTGCATATTACCTTTCTATTTTTCATTTAAATCTGACCTATTCTCAGTATCTTCTTCATTATTTACCAATTCCATTGAAACCTCGTTAGGAGCCCCTAAAGTTTCACTCATTGGTCTCACATATTCAGTAATTGGTAGGCTAGCAGCTGCATTGTCAGTCAACACAGGGCCTCCCAATCCCCTCCCTCGTCTGAATAAAAAAGGATGACCTCTAGTTGATTACCTCTCTTGTAGATAACACCTCCTTGAGAAGGTTCCTTCGGACATGCATCCAGACCATGCATATCTCCATTTCTATAGCCCTTTCCTTTTCCTCCCAATGCCACATCCATCTTCTAAAAAGGACTCCACCTAGCTTGTGGTTCACCTTGAACTGCCTCATCGATCTGCACACCCACTTTTCCCTAGACAATAGACCCATCCTCACAACCAGTCCCAGACCCGTGATGTCTCCACCTATGTCTGCAGTCCACTAAGGAATGACCTAATCTCTTTCATACAAAATAATAGTCCACCCAAGATTCATACACCACTTTTTCCTATAGTTGTATTTCTCTCAAATAGTACTCCAAATGAAATCAGAATGCATTACTGAAACATAAACTTCAACACACTCTTGGATTAATAGGATGATACACCGGCTTGGTATGGAAATCAGATCATAAGAACTTACCTATGATATTCCCAATAATCCAAATAATTTAAGGGTTTTTAAATGGCATGGTAAGGTTAGGTAAACTCACCCAAATCACCCCCAAAGGGGAGTCCCATTTCATGTGATTGTTGTTTGTCCATCTATGGAGGTAGAATCTGGACCTGTTGTATCTATGAGGCATGCACAACTAAGACGTCATCATGTCATCCTCTGACACAAATATGACCATGATGTTCTTATTATCGAACAAACCAATAGTATCCATATCCTGTAGATCCCACAAACCGAAGACGAATCTCTCCAAGGTGTCCAGAGATTTCCTTCTCTATGAGAATCAAGAAATGAAAGCCTAATTGAGAAACTCCAAAGCTTCATAAAACTCTATGAGTGACAATGTATGATTAAGGCATACATCATACAAATCGGGGACCTTAGGGTTTATAGAGAAATGTTGGAATGGTGGAAGCATCTCGAGTTTGGAGAAGGGGGATAAGGAAGAATCCACTCCCTTGAAGGATGATAAAGGTCCCCCCCCACTATGAGTGGGGGAGGGACCAGAACAGTTTTCAACACTATCACTATGTAGAAGAAGATGTCTCTAATCTCTCCTGAAGAAAACCCTCCTCCCCCTCAATAGTTGTTTGGAAAAAATTCATGAAAGTAAATTTTCATTATTTTTTTGTTGTTTCTTTCATTGACAAAGCAGGTGGACAGGGAATTTTTTGTAGCTCCGTAATGGTTATTGAAAACATATATTGATAAATATCTAAGACAAATGAATGGGTTATCTGGAGGTTGAACCGAAAAGCATGTATACATAGTGCCATTATTTCCCAGCTTTTTCCAAATTTTTGGTGTCCAAAATTTGGAGGGTGACTTAAGAATTGGGAATATTGGATTTCCATGAATGCCTCATGGAAATATATAAAATACATGAATTTCCTGAATATTTGAGTTTCACAAAGGTATGTAGCTTTATGAAGTCATACGTTGTTGAGATGGTTGGGTTTCATGAATGCGTGAAGCATCGTGAATGGACGATGGAAAGACGATAAATCTTCAGGACTACGAGAATCTTTAGGAATGGAAAAATTTTCATATTTCTTTTCAAAGACATGGAGGTTTGAAAAAAATGGATATCTTCATGAAATGGTGATAAAGATGAAAGAATCTTCTTAAAAGGGATGATACTATGGTAAATAGGCATTTACCCCCGTCATTTGAGTAGAGAAAGCCTTAATGAAAATCTAAAGGCTCTGAATTTGAAAAGGTGATTCATGAAGGTTGTTCTTGAGAAGAAGTTTGGGAAGAAAGTAAGTTCTTGAAGTCTATGAAATCTAATCGAAAGTTGTAAGCTTTGAAAAATTATTGATCTTCGGGAAGGATAAGTGAGCTTCATTAATGTGTTGTGATTCACAAATTCTAAGTGATCTTCGTGAAAGGAAGGTTCTTCATGAAGGCTATTTGAGCTTTGAAAAAGTAGTGAACTTCACAAAAAATATGTGATTCATGAATGGAGTATATTATTATGAATAATTGGGAAGTTTTATTAAGGATGTGTGAGCTTCACGAAGGCAGTGAGCACTGAATAAGGGTTGAAAAAGGGATTTCCCAATAAATCTTTGGTAAAGTGGTATTTGTAATGACCCAATGTTTTATCAATGGAAATTCAATTCTTATAATTATGTCATATGATCACATGAAATCATAACATAATGAACCACTAAGTACTCTATGACCTTTAAACATAATATTGTCACTTTTGTAATTTAAATTTTGGAAATCTGACATACACTGTTGCGATCAGTAAGAGGTTTGGAGTCTGATGGAACAAAATTAATTTTTTCTGAATAGTAACCTACCCTTATAAATATTAAACTACCATTATAAATAGTAAGATTACCCTTTTGAATAGTCAATCATCCAAAATAATAGTAACCTCACCCTTGAATGTATAAATAAAATTTAGGCATCTTATAAGTGATAATATTACTATAGTAAAAGTATTGGTTTTTTTGTAAGTCATAAAATAATTAATTTCAATTAATTAATTAATTTAAAATAAATTTTATTTTCTAAAAAAGGTGTTAATAAATTAAAAACAATTTTTCTTCTGGTTTTATGATAATTTTTTAAGACCTTATGTAATATCTTAAAGCATTATCAAATCTCTTATAGTTTTAAAATCTGTATTTTTCATGTAAATTGATTTTAATTAGAAATTAAATTTGTCATATTTAGAAAATTATTTTTGAAAAATGGATTTCATTTTTGGATTCTACACATTGAAAAATGGTTAGGGTGATTTCTTTTGGATTTTTCTGAATTACACGAATTTTTGATTAATAGTGAAATACGATAATTTACAAAATATGATAAACACATTAATTACTGATTCATCGGTGATGTTATGATGATGTAATCACATTTAATTCGAACTCATATTAAGTTATTACTATTTTTTTAGGGAATCATCATAATTTCTTGTATTATGGATAAATAATAAACTAATGATTAAAATATTAAGAAACCCTCCTCCCCTCCACTATAAAAACCACCCACACTTATCTCTTCTTATCACTCCTATAAAGCCTTGTGACATACCTAAATTTTACCCAAATCACTCCCCAAGATCCTCCACCACGTCCATCAGCCCTTGGTCTCCTCAAAATACCAAATCCTCTCCCCTTAAGAGGCTCTCAAGGAAGATTAAATCAAGAGGTAAATTCATCTTTTGTTTTCATGTTCCATTGTTCTCTTTTCTTTCATAACCATACTTCATCCAAATGGTATGAAAAATACATTACAATACATATATTATAATTTTTATATTCTAATGGTACAATTCATTATCATCTCTCTTTTCCACTTCTTTTATAAGAAAGAAATGAAAACACCGTTGGAGATGTGTTAATTTATCACATTCAAGGATGGCGGGTCATCAATTCTGGTCATGAATCCATTTTTGTGGTTAAAATAAACTATTAAATATATATTTTATCTTATTTGATGTTTTGGAATTCTTTTTCACATGTTATTTGAAAAAATAATACCAAACAAGTTAATTATGAGCAAAATCGCAAAATTAATCCAAGCATTTATCATTACTGTTTTATATAATGATTCAAAATCACTCCAAATAACCAAATGAATTTTATAACCATGTAATATTTTTTATGTTCAATAATTTCATATAACTTCAATTATATACAACAATTCTCATCATACATGTTTATCCAAACATGAATATAAGTAAACCGGTCATTAAAACCGAGGAATCAAACACTCCCAAACAATGAAATTGAACCTCTTAACTCATCAAAAAGGACATGGATGAACTTAATATGGTCATAATAAATAAATAACATGCAATGGAGGTTCTATAATTATTAATTAATGAACCTAATATAATTATTCAGTTCATTATGATCAAGAAAAGAACACCATCATACTTAAGGTAAGGGATCCAATCTTTCTCACATTTATTCAAGAATCTCCACTATGTTATGTACTTTAATGTTTAGTTCCTAATGATGGGGTATGACTTAAAACCTCCCCCATACTTCCCTCATTATTTATAAAATAAGATAAACCCCGTTATATCTCATTAAACCTTCCTAAGTACACCCGGTACTATGATGATATTCCATAAGGGATTCTACCTAAACCTCCTACATTCCTTTAAGTTGCTCTATCATTATTTTTTATCCAAATGAATTTGTCTTTTTTTTATGTAAAACTTATATTTTCTATTTATATGCTCTAGATTAATGTTTCAAGATCCATCTTTCATTCTCATTCTGGGATATACATGTTTTAAATGATTCCCTTCTCAATACATCCTGATATCAAACCCATTTTAAAGGAGATTCCCAAATTCTTACGCATTTTCAAATACACTATATGATCTATTTTTAAAAAACCATTATATTTATAAAACCACTATTTTTATCTTTAAAACATTCTTGGTTCACTTATGGTTTTATATAAATGATTATTCCATTTTCCTTTTTAAATGATCTTTTATATTTTCATTAGATCACACTTAAATGTTTGAAGTTTAAAGTTTCATAAAAACTCTTTTACATGTTATCACTTAAATTTGTAATCACTTATTATAATATATACCTAATATAACTTATGAATTTACATGCTTGATCTAAATCCTTTTTTTCATGGACACTTGTATGACACACACATCAAACTTTTCTTTACAGATTGATTACGATACTCATTTATTTCCATGGGTACTCTTATGTTTATGTATGATTGATTATGTACGAATCTTTATGTGGAAATAATATTCATGAATATGTTAATATAAGTGTTATTAAATAATTATCCAATTCATTGGGTATATTTGAGTCTCATGAGCCGTTATGTGCAACGGTTTTGGCGGTTAGCATTGGCTCGTGCTACCATGTGCAATAGACTTGGTGGTCAACCTTGACTTGTGCTCCTCTATGTGTAACAAGCCTTGACTCTTACTAAAGTCATGTCTTATATTTCTACCACATTATTATGACTCCATGTTTATTTGATCCCATGTGTATATTTTATGATTTCACACGTTTCATGCCTTTTTATATCATTATTCCTTTCCTTTTAACCCATGTGCTAAAGCATTATTACTATGATTTTTCCCTTACTGGGGTTTTATATCATTCCTTTGTTCATGTTATCCTCAGGTTATCAAATTCATATGTATGAGAAAAATATAATATAGGAGCTCATTATGGATATTAAATAAAAATTTTCTTTAATAATGTTTGATTTTGTACCTAGTCTTCCAAGACATTAGACTTTATGATCATTGGCTTATACTTTTATGTTTAATTATGATTAAAATCATGGAATGATATATGTAAAAGGATAGGGTCTCAATATTTGGTATTATAGGATGTTCTAGTTATTTTTTAAGATTAGTAATAAATTAATTTAAGGACGAGACTAAGTATAATAAAACACCCCTAAATTTTGGTGACTACAGAGTAAGTGGTGTATCAAAAATATACATCCCTATCTAGATAAAAATAGGTAGAGGTGACTTGGACATAGATATATTTATGGGTAAAACCTAAAAATAACTCTTTAATCTACACATGAACAGGAACTAGTGTATGACAACAGGTCTTGCTGTACTCTTTGTTTGACACTCCCAAGGGATATACTTTGGTAAATTCATGAGCTTAGTACAATCCATTATTAAGGGGATAGAAAAATCCAATAAGAATATAATTTAAGAAATAGATCTAGGATAACCATTATTTAAACCTAGGGAATCACAAGTTTCGATATAATTCCACTTTACAAGTTTATCATTTTATGTTCAAGTTTCCATTTTATGATCAACAGCTAAGTATTAAATCACTCTAATTATACGTTCCTTCTCTTAGTTAATGGAGTTAAATATAAGAACACATTCAAAAAATCAATATGATAGGGAATTTGAATATATCCCTAATGATATGCCAAATATTATGGGAATGCGTTCTCAAAACTGCATGATAGTACTTGCTCAGCTCTCTCACGTTATGAATAATAACTTGAATCACATGGAACACCCTCCTCCCCAAAAGAAAGAGTAAGTTGTCATAGAATCCTTCATGCGGAAAAGACCACCCATGTTTAGTGGATCTTCTAATCCCTCCTTATAGAATAGTGGATTAACTCCATTGAAAATATATTATATGTCCTACAATGTGCATAGTAAGAGAAAGTTGTGCTGGAGGTCCATTGTTTTGATGGGGAAGCTAATCAGTGGTGGACACTGATCAAGAATACAATGCCCCATGAAGAAATTGAATCCATGGATTGGGAGGAATTGAAGATAATGTTTTCAATAAATATTTTACCCGAACTCACCATCTCAAGATGGAAAAAGAGTTCCTCAGACTAAAGTAGAAGGAAGATGATTTAATCAGGGCATATGAAGGAATCTTTACAAGGCATGCAAGGTACGCCTCTGTCTTTGTCATGAACACCAAAAGAAAGGTGGATTGCTTATTTAGCGAACTAAAGCTGATTCTATGAAAATCCTTCGAAATTTGAGACTTCAACAGTTATGAGGAGATTGTCCATTATACCCTTAAGGTTGAAATAGAGATTAGAGACTCTCTGTGGTATCGTGGGCCCAGAGACAACAAGAGGAAAATAGAATCTAATGTGGGTGGTACCGCAAATAAATTTCATGATGGAAATAAGATCAACCATCCCACATATAAAAAATGTCTGAAGAAGCATCATGGTAACTTTATAAAGGGAACTAGGAATTACTTCAAATGTGGAAAGATGGGACATCTAGATAAAAACATTTAATAAGATATGAATAATCCCTCTAATGTGGAAGAAGAAAGGAAGGTTCAAATAAAATCTTAGTTAGTGGTGTAGTGTTATAACGATAAAGAGAATGTGCATTATGTGAATAATTACCCTAATCCAAGGCTTGTCGGAGGAAATCGACAATAACCTCCAAGGTAATAAGGAAGGGATTATGATATCTCTACTACTGAGGTGGAGTCAGAAAATGATGCTGTGATAGGTACGCTAGTTATTCATTCAATAATAGTGAACGTACTACTTGATTATGGTCCTAGACATTCTTTCATATCTTACAAGTTTAGTAGAACTATTCAAACACCACCTCAAAATTTAGAGGATATGTTATCTGTGGGAATAGAAAATGTAGAAATTATTGAATCCAAGGTCTATAAATCCTCCCCAGTAAATTTTTGTGGGATTAAACTCCCAAAAAATCTTTTGATACATCCTTTAGTGAAGTTTAATGTTTTCTTGGGCATGTATTGGTTATCTTTATATAAATACAACATTAACTGTCAGGAAAGGGAGATCACTCTTAACATTCTGAAGCATCCTCTAATTATTTACAATTGTAAGGAGGAAGATGAATCTCCTTTAGAATCATTATCTCAAGTGTAGATATTAATTCTTTATAAGAAATCATGTCTAGCTCAAATTATTGATACAAAGGAGAGAGTAATGCTTGAAGACATGCCCATCGTGAGGGATTACACCGATGTATTCCCTGAAGAGTTGCGTGTTATTCCTCTTAATCGAGATGTTGTGTTATTAATTGAACTAATTCATAGATCCCTACCTATATCAAATACACCTTATAGAATGGGCACTGTAGAGCTAGAAGAGTTGAAGAAGTAGTTATAAGAGAATGTGGAGAAGGGTTTTATATTCTTGAGTGCTTCACTATGGGGTGAACTAGTCCTCTTCATTAATAAGATGGATGGATGAATGTGCCTCTGCATTGATTATCACGAGCTCAATAAAATCACAATCAAGAACAAGTATCCCCTACCACAGATAGATGACTTGTTCGATTAGCTTCGTGGGGATAGTTATTTCTCTAAGGTGGAACTTCGGTTGGTATATCACCAATTAAAGGTAAAAAAGGAAGATATTCTCAAGACTTCCTTTAGAACGAGTTATGGACACTATTAAATCATAATGATTCCCTTTGGACTCACTAAAGCTGCATCAATTTTCATTGATTTAATGAATAGAGTCTTTAGATATTACCTTGAAAAATATGTGGTAGTCTTTAGTGATGATTTTCTGATATACACTAAGAGCAAGGAGGGACATTAGGATCATTTTAATACTGTGATAAATAATTTTTTAAGGGATAACCTGTATGAAAATTATAGTAAATGTGTGTTATGGATGGACAAAATACCATTATTGGGGCATGCTATCACAAGTAAAGGGATATCTGTGGACCATTCCAAGATAGAGGAACTTGAAGAGTGGACCAGGCCAAATTTTGTAATGGAGATCCGCATCTTTCTATGTTTGGCTCAGTATTATCGATGATTTTTGAAGAACTTCTCACAATTTTCATACCCAATGACCATGCTGACATGGAATGAAGTGAAGTTTTTCTGGAATCAAGGATGTGAATACAACATTAAGGAGTTGAAAAAGAGGCTTATCACTACACTAATACTCACACTCCCAACAAGTGTTGAACTCATTGTGGTGTACAATGATGCTTAAAAAATTGGCTTAGGCTATGTGATGATGAAAAATGATAAATTTATAGCCTACTCCTCAAGGTAGCTGAAAATCCATGAGAAAAACTATCATATGCATGATCTGGAGTTGGCGGTTGTGATCTTTGTGTTAAAAAACTAGCGACATTATCTCTATGGGGAGAAGTGTGAGATATATACTGATCACAAGAGTCTAAAATATATATTCAAACAAAAAGATATTAATATGTTCCAGTGTAGATGGATAGATCTCATCAAGTATTATGACTGCTCAATCCACTACCATCCCAGTAAGGAAAACAAGGTGGCTGATTCTCTATGTAGAAAGGATCCTGCATCTTTATCAATGATGATAATTTAAAAAGATCCAATCTTCTTAGATTTGTAGAGGATGGACCTGGGAATAATTAATTTAGGAACATCATCAATCATTTCTTAAATGATTTCTCAACCATCCCTCATTGAGAAAATAAAGGATGCTCAAAGAAAATATTTGGAAACTCAGGAAACGGTGGAAGCCATTAGAAATGGGAAATAAATTGAATTTATGATTGCTGAGGAAGGAGTAGTAAGATTTTGGTCATGATTATGTGTATCATATAATCTAGAGATAAAGAAGGATCTTTTTAATGATGCAGATAGCTCAACCTTCTCTATTCACTCAGGGAGTACAAAGATGGATCAAGATCTCTGAAAAAACATTAATTTGGACAATATGAAGAAGGATATTGTTGAGTATACATCAATGTGCCTAGTGTGTAAACATGTGAAGAATGAAAGATAGATGTATATGGAGATGATGAAACCACTACCCATACCAACATGGAAGTGGAAGAACATCTCTATAGACTTTTTCACTGGACTACCAAGGAAATACAGAGGAAACAATGTTATATGAGTCATTATGGGTCGTCTTACAAAGAATGATCACTTTATTATGATTCATGAGGACTTCTCATTAGATCAACTTTCACTAATATATATCAAATAATTGGTATGTATACAAGGAATACCACTATCTATTGTATCCAATCAAGATCCAAGATTCACATCAAAATTCAAGAAATGTCTCCAACATCCTCTAAGCACTGAACTGAACTTCGGTACAACCTATCATCCTCAAATTGATGGCCAATCTGAGAAAACTATTCAAAAATTGGAAGATATGTTGTGAGCATGTTTTATGGACTTCAAATAAGAATGTGACCAATATATTCCATAGGTTTAAATCTCATAAAACATTAGTTTACACTCGAGCATCCAGATGGCACCATACAAATCCCTTTATGTGAAAATGTGCATAACACCAATATATTGGGATGAAGTTAGAGATAATAAGCTTTTAGGACCATAAATGATCAATGAAATGGTGGAGAAGGTGAAAACCATTCAACATCACATCAAGGAATCTAAAAGTTGACAAAAGAGTTATGAATACAATCGTCGATGAGACCTTAAGTTCAAAGTTGGAGACATTTTATTTATACGCATATCTCAATGGAAGAAGGTCTTGAGGTTTGGGAAGAAAGGAAGGTTATGTCCCAAGTACATTGGACCCTTCGAGATTTATGATTGTGTCGAGGATATGACCTATCAACTAGCACTTCCACCTATCATCTCTAAAGTACACAATGTCTTCCATGTATCCCTCTGAAGAAAGTACATACCGGATCCTTCACATGTACTCTCTTTAGAGGTGGTATAGTTGGAGAATGATCTTTCTTATGAGGAGCATCCAGTGAAGATATTAGATAATAGAGACAAAGTTCTACCTAACAAGACTACTCACTTGGTCATAGTATTATGGTAGAACCATAAGTACGAAGAGACAACATGGGAAATAGAGGAGGCAATGAATGAAAACTACCCACACCTATTTATGGCTTAGAATGTAAAACAAAATTTTGAGGGAAAAATTACATAATGGGGGAATAATGTAATGATCCATTGTTTTATAAATGCAAATTCCCTTCTTATAATTATTTCATCTAATCACATGAAATCCTATAAAAATGAACTACTAAGTACTATGTGACCTTTGAACATAATATTGTCACTTTTGTGATTTGAATTTCAAAAATCTGATATACACGATTACGATCAGTAAGATGTTTGCAGTCCGATAGAACATACATAATTTTTTGTGAATATTAACCTACCCTTATAGAATATTAATATAACCCTTATGAATAGTAAATCATCCAAAATAATAGTAACCTCTCCATTGAATGTGTAAATAAAATTTTGGCATCCTATAAGTGATAATATGACTATAGTAAAAGTATTGGTATTTTTGTAAGTCATAAACAATTAATTATAATTAAGTAATTATTTTAAAATAAAATTTATTTTCCATAAAAGGTGTTTTTAAATTAACAATTTTATGTATTCTGGTTTTAAGATAATTTTGTAAACCCATCTGTAATTTTTGAAATCATTATAAAATCGGTTATAGTTTTAAAATCAGTATTTTTCAAGTAAATTATGATTTCAATTAGAAATTAAATTAATCATATTCAGAAAATTATTTTTGAAAAATGGATTTCATTTCTTGATTCTACATATCAAAAAATGGTTGGGTGAATTTTTGGTATTTTCTGAAATACATGAATTTTTATGAATAGTGAAATATAATAATTTACAAAATAAGTTAAATACATTAATTATTGAGTCATGGGCGATTGCATGTTGATGTAAATACCTTTTTTGGAAATCAAGTGCAATTATTACTATTTTTGTTCATGTAATCATGAATATTTCTTGTCTTATAGATAAATAATAAACTAATGATTAAAATATTAAGAAAACCCTCATCTCCTCCACTATAAAAACCATCCACACATCCCTCTTCCCTTCACTCCTCTCAATCCTTGTGACTTCCCTAAATTCTTTCCAAATATCACCCTAAGATCCTACCCCATGTCCATCATCCCTTGGTCTCCTCAAAATACCAAATCCTCTCTTTTTAAGAGGCTCTCAAGGAAGATTAAATCAAGAGGTAAATTCCTCTTTTCTTTTTATGTTCCTTTGTTCTCTTTTTTTCCTAACATCTCCTCATCCAAATGGTATAAAAAATCCAGTACCATACATGTACTAGAATTTTTTTTTATAATTTTATAATTCATTATCATCTATCGTTTCCCCTTGTTTTATACTAATGAAATAAAAACACCATATGAGTTGTTTTAATTTATCACATTCAAGGACGATGTGTTATCAATTTCTATTACCATCTTCAATTCTGGTCATGAAACCATTTTTATAGTTGAACCAGACTATTAAATATTTATTTTATCTTATGTTACATTCTGGAATCATTTTTTACACATGATGTAAAAAAAATATGAAACAAGTTAATTATGAGAGAAATCTCCAAATTAATCCAACTGTTTATCATTAATGTTTTATATAATGATTCACCTTCCCTACAAATAATAAAAACTAATTTTATAAAAATGTAATATTTTTTATGTTCACTAATTTTATATAACTTCAATTATAGAAAACAATTCTCATCATTCATGATTATCCGAACATGAATATAAGTGAACTGATCATTAAAACCAAGGAAGGAAACACTCTCAAACAATGAAATTGAACCTCTAAACTCATAAAAAAAGACAAGGAAGAACTTAATAAGGTTATAATAAATCAATAACATGTATTGGAGGTTTTTTAATTATTAATTAATGTACCTAATTGGATTATTCAGGTAATTATGATCAAGATTACAACACCATCAGACTTATTGAAAGGGATCCTCTCTTTCTCACATTTATTCAAGAATCTCCTCTATGTTAGTCCTTTTATGTGTAGTTCCTAATGATCGGGTATGATTGTTAACATCCCCATACTTTCTTTAGTATTTATAATATAAAACCCTTTCACTCTCATTAATCCCTCTTAAGTACATCTGGTATCATGTCGATGTTCCATAAGGGATTCTTCCAGAACATCCTACATTCCTTCAAGTTGATCTATCTTTCTTTTTATCCAAATGATGTTGTATTTTCATTTTATGTACTAATTATACATACTATATATATTCTCCAAACCCATGATTCAAAATCAATCCCTCATTCTCTTTCAAGGATATACATGTTTTCAAATAATTCCATCCTCAATACTTCCCAATAAGCAAACCAGATTTAATTGAAATTCTTGAATTCTTACCCAATTTCAAGTACAATATATGATATGTTCTAAATAAACCATTATATTTATAAATGCAATATTATTTTCATGAAAAAATTCTTATTTTAACATATTTTTTATATAAAATATTATGTCATTTTCTAGTTTAAATGATCTTTGATATTTTCATTAGACTGCATTAAAATGTTTTGATTTTAAAGTTTCATAATAACTATTTTAATTGTTATCACATAAATTTGGAATCAATTATTATGATATATTACTATTATACATTATAAATTTTCATGCTTGATCTATTTCCTTTTTTTTCATGGACACTTGTATAATACACCAATTAAATTTTGCTTTATGGCTTGATTACGATACCCATTTCTTTCCATGGGTACCCTAATGTTTTTGTATGATTTATTATGTATGATTATTTATGTGGAAAGCATATTCGGGAAAACGTTAAGATTGGTGCAACCAGATAGCACTCCAATGCATTGGGTAAGGTGAGTCTTAGGAGATGTTATATGCAATGGTCTTTTCGGTTATCCTTGACTCATGATACCATGGGAAACAGTCTTGGTGGTAAACCTTGAATTGTGCTCCTATATGTGCAATGATCCTTGACTCATGCTGAAATCATGTTTTATATTTTTTTCACATTATTATGACTCCATTTTTATATGATCTCATGTTTATATTTTATGATTTCATGTGTTCCATGCCTTTTTATATTATTATGCCATGAGTTCTAACACATGCGCTAATGCTTTATTGCTATGATTTTCCCTTATTGGGATATTATCTCATCCATTTGTTCTTGTTATCCCCATTTTATCCAGTGAAGATATATGATCACAATGGAATATAAGATCTCATTATGGAGATTATATAAAATTTGTTTTTATAATGTTTTATTATGTACCTGTTCTTTCAAGACACTGGACTTTATGATCCTTGGCTTGTACTTTGATGTTTAATTATGATTAACATCTTTTAATGATATATGTAAAATACTAGGGTATCTATAGTATTAATAAAGTAGATCAAAGAGGAAATTAATGATTCACCAAATGAGGTGTAAAACATACTGATTCATGTGATCAAATGGAGAATAATCTAAAAGAGTGTTGATCACACTTTAGTTGAGTGAGTAGTGAGATTTAAAATTGTGATTGGTTGTAATCCAGGAGGGATGGTGAGTCCACTCCGAACATTGTAAGTTATGTGAGCCCAGGAAAGAGTGGCCTAGCCTAAACTAAAAAGCACCGAGCTTAGTGATTTTGGCACACCAACACACTATTTGATGTATTCTCCTTAGACTAGTCCATAGTGGTGAACCATGTAAAAATCATTGTGCCCTTGTGCATACTTTCTTTCTTCACATTATATGCAACATCATCTTATAATTTGGGAAAGAATAAGATCAAAATAAAAATTATAAAGAAAAAAAGTGACCCTAATAAAAAATAGGTCAAGATCCAATGGTGAAGGAATAAATTTTAAAAGAATATCCATACCATGATTCACCCCCCCCCCCCCCCCTCTCTGGGTATCGTAGCTCCTTTTCAACATAACAAAAGTGAACTGTTGTCAAGGTAGATGAAAAGGATGTTTTATGGATTCATACTATATATGTAATTTATAGATATAACTCCAATAAGTAGAATAACATTAAAACTAAAGCATGTATAATATTAATAATTCACAAATAATTTAATAACCATGAATATTAAAGTAATTTAATAAATAAATAAACATTTTCTTTATTTTCCAAAATAATATGAAACTATTCATAAACATTTCATAAATAATTTAAAATTATTAAATTTCTACAAATTTATAATGATATAACATTTTTATATTTCATTAAATGTGAAGTATTACACATTTTATATTATATGGGGTTTATATGATATTTCATTAATTATGATAATCTTATAATTCTATTTCAATTATATAGAACTTGTATATTATCTAAATATCATATATATATTTTAATTTATAAAAACATTATAATTAACCACTTATGATTTATAAATAAAACATTTTATTTATAGATTATAAAAAAGACCATATAAATTTCATACAAGGGTATTTTAATATTAACATTTAATATTTTCGGAAAATGTTTCAAAAATAATTATTTATTTAGTTATAAATATTTTATAATTAATAAATTTATAAACGTGTTATAAATTAAAATTTTCACAAAATACCTTTTAAATTTATGTCTAAAAAATATATAAACTATTTAAATAATTTCATATGTTCAAAATAGTTTTTGAAAACTTTTATCTTTACCCTTATGTAATGATCCATATCTAAATAAGTGTAAATTTTAGTTATGGTAGTTTACATTTTCCTTTATACTAAAAAATGTGTTATGGTAAACAGGGATTACCTTTACAAGAAAATATGGTGAAATCTACTTTTACCTTTATGTAAAATAATGCGTGTCAAGGTGTTTTTGTATTTACTTTTACATAGATTATATCTATATAAGAGTAAATATTGGGTAACCCTTTTATTGAAAATATATATAAGTTTAATTCTATGATTTAATATATATATATGTATATATTGATTTATGTGAGGGTAATTCGAAATAAATTTTTGTAGATCTATATCATTATGTAAGGGTAAATTAAAATGTGGTAACATTTTATGATGTGATGTTCTTCAATTCCAGTTATGATTTTCGCAAAACCCAATAATTCAAACATGATTAATTCTTTAAGAAATAATATTAAATTAAATTTATGGGGTTCCATATATCATATTATGATTATCGATTGTAGGAAAAAACCCAAAAACAAAAGGATATACCATCAAGAAATCAATTTGTAAACATATCATAAAAATAAAGTCTATGGAAACTGAGAACTGCAACACCTTCCATGTTCTCTTCATAAATACAGTTCTTCATAAAGATCATTGAAGCAGAAAAAAATGCTTCTTTTCCTTCTAGGGGGAACACTGGCCAGTGGATCTGTGATCATCCCATGAGGATACTAGAGTAGCTAAAGGGGTTTTACTGCCTTCTTAGGCGAGATAAATTGTTCTAACAAAGAATAGAATATCTAAGTAACTTTTTATGAAATTTATGAACATAGTTTCATAAAAAAAACAGGATCAAAATCATTCACACATTTCATGTTAACCCAATATAAGATACCTCTTACGTTTGAATAAGAAAACTCATATGTTTTCCATTTATAATACCTCACATTTAATATAATTCACTGGTAAGAATATTAGTCTAACACTTTAATGAATAAGAAAATAATTGAATAATCCAACATTTGGTTATAAAATAATAAAACCATTTGAGAAAGATCGTATATACCATTTTATCATATTTAACATTTTTAACATGCATTTCATGCACATTTAATATTATATATATATATATATATCTTGTATATTATGTATATATATCAATACATGCATTATATGTAGTATGAAATATATGCATAATTTAGTTTAATTAAATGTACATAATATCATATATATATATATACACCCTACATGAATCATATATATATCTACATGAATCCCATGAATGTACATTTTTGTGCACATCAAATAAGAACTATAGAGTAAATGTTTATGCTAATACATTATTTGAAGAGGTGAATCAATCATCTATAACATTTAGAAAGCCATGAGCATTATTATGGTCATCAGCTGAGCCATAAATGATAGCACATAATTATGTATTTATAAACATTTTTCTTAGAGGGTTTGACCACTCACAATTTTCATATAATGTAATATCAATAAGTCTAGTATTAGTATTAAGTACAGGTGGTTCACCTTTCAAAATATCAGAATCAGTTTCCTTCTATCCCATATGAAGGAGAATTATCTTCTTCCAAATTTTATAAGTTTCAACCCATAATTTTAGATTTTCATAGTGAATATTAGAAAAACCCAATGGTATAACTGAAAAACAAATACATGTTTGTAATTCCACTTAAACTAATTTAAATAATAAATCATATTAACATGATTGTGAAGAATATAAAATTTCCACCGTGTGACATTTTATAGTTAATACACACACAGAAGAAATTAATAATTATCAATTACTATAAATTCATGGATAATAATTTTATAATTCAATAAACTGTGAAAAACTATTAAATTTTTATTCATAGTCCATATGGGGAAACTATTGAATTAAATTTAATATCTTATTTAATGCATACATAAAAAAATTCATAAAGGATAAAATTTATTATATTTTTAACATATATTATTTAATGTGATTTGATGACTATGTAAATTTTATTTAATTATGAATTTTTTGGAAAAGATAGATTTTAATTAAATTTTAAAAAATAAAAGATAAATAATTAATTTTCAATAAAAATTATAGAATAAAAATATATTTAACAACTAAAAATTCAAAAAATCTTATGAATGTTTTAACATGATTATTTGAATATATGAATTTTAATTAATCAGGAATTTTTGTGTGAAACCAAATTTTAATAACATTTATAAAATAATAATTAAATAATTGATGGATGAAAAAATAAAATATATTTAATAAATTTCCATGATCATTTAATATTTATACTAGTATTTCCCTTATATAGTTTTAATGTTATTTAAAAGTTAACATGAATCCTTAAAATTGATAATTTTATTTGAAATCACATATTACAATTACATTTTATTCAGTTAAAAAATCGGTGTTTGATATGACCATATTAAAAAATAAATTTAAAAAATATAAATAAATTAAAATGATGATAGTAGATAAAGAATGTGTAATCCTTAAACCCAAAAATAAAAATGATTTTTATTCATAATATAGGAATTAAGATGCTTATATTTTGAGGCTCTAATGCCAAATGGTAGAAATATATAATAAAAGTTATTCCAAAATTAGTTGAATTATTTGTTAGTAAAAAATCAAACTTACATAAATATATTGTATAATAACACATGTGAATTGAGGAATTTAAACCTAAATTCCTTCTACACTCTACATGGGGAATTTATATTGTGTGTATTTCCATATTCCACTAAGTGTAAGGGCTATAATATTTATAGTGGATTC
Source organism: Viscum album (assembly GCA_963277665.1). Taxonomy (NCBI): domain Eukaryota; kingdom Viridiplantae; phylum Streptophyta; class Magnoliopsida; order Santalales; family Viscaceae; genus Viscum; species Viscum album. The sequence goes on along the minus strand of OY728125.1, from coordinate 1,969,715,834 downwards.
TACCAATAAAAACCCACCCCAAATCTAAATATATTAAAAATAAATTGAATTCATGAGAAGTTTATTTCCATCAATTTTCATCCAATGATTAATTATGTTGACATAAATTTATGTCTCTAACTTAAATGGACAAATTAATTTAATGTTCTACAATTAATTTAATGGATCAACTATTACAATAAATATGTTGAACCATTTATTACATAATTAAATTCTTTAAAAGTTTAATTATATTTAGAGAATATATTTTTCCTTCCAATAGATTAAATCTCACATCAATCTGACTTCTGTTTCTAGAGAAATCATCAAAAAAACAATAGAAAAACTAGTATGGAAAACTATAAAATTATAGAAATATTTTTAAAAAAAATTCATACAAAAAAGAAAACATGTGAACAACCATTCCATCCATCATTGTAGTTGAATGAAATGTAGATATAACTATTTTCAATCCATATCAACATGTATTATACAATTATGAGGTCTCTAACTCATGCTTTCAATAAAAAATTTAGCGACTCTAATCTTAAATCTGAATATTTATATAGAAAACTAATGATGACCTTGGATCAAATTACGAACACCAAAACAACAAATTTATCCTTCATTATAGTTAATATAAATATAGATAAACTTATAATATTTTTAATGGAACATGATTCTTGAAATTTTTGTTATTATAACATTGGTTACAATTAAAAATAGTGCAAAATAAAACATAAAATTTATCTAAAATCGCATAAATAATAAAAACTATTTAAATAAAAAATATGATATGAAACAATTAATTATGAAAAAAAATTAATTATGAATAAAAAGTAAATGAAACATATAAATTATTTTGGGTTAAGTAATTATAATTAAAATGTTATAGTATAAAGGATTCAAACAAAAATTACAATATTTTCTCAATAAGTGATTCATTTTCTATAGAACTTTTCCTTGAGGTGATTCTATTTTGTTTGTTAAGAATAAACATGGTTTTATAAGGAATTTAATTGATTGTAGAGTAATCAATAATATTAATATTATGAGAATTTATCATTTTCATCATATTTATGACTTATTTTATCAGCTTTATGAGCTCAATACATTTCAAGGATTCACCACAGGTTAGGATATCATCAGTTGAAAGTAAATAAATAAGATATTCTTAATATTATGTTTCCAATAGGGTATATCCATTATTAATTTTTAGTTATTCCCTTTATATTATTTAATACACCAGATATATTTATTGATGTGATAAACAGAGTATTCTAAAAATATTTAGACAATTTTTTATGGAATTTATTAATGAAATTATTCTATATTATAAATGGTATAAGGATCATGAGAAAAAAATTTAGGATTGTTCTCTATACTTTTAAAAAAAATAATTTATATGTAAATTTTAGTATATAAGATTTTTGATTGTGAAAAAATTCATTCCATGGGAATATTGTAACTAAATATTTCATAGTATTTGATCCTTTCAAAATTAAATTGGTGGATGAATGATCATGACCAAAAAATATCACTCAGATTCATATTTTTGTTAGACTAGTGAGTTATCATTGTTGGATTGATAAAAACATTTCCTAATTAGTTATCCCATTAACTACATTAAGTTTTAAGGGTGCTGAATTCATTTCAGAAAATAAATGGGAGATATTTTTTCAAGAATTAAAAGGAATATTAGTCAAATATATAGTATTATACTTGAAAAAAATAAATGGGAAATTTTTAATTTATATTAATCCTTTATAAAAATTTATTAGTTTTGTTTTGATAAATAATGATTATATAATTGAATATGCATTATGATAGTTTAAACCCTATGATAAAAGTTATCCATTGTATGAAATAAAGCTTCGAATAGAAATTTTTTATTTAAAACCTTGGTGGAATCATTTATATGTGATATATATATATATATATATAGTTCATACTAGTTTGAAGTATAAATTCACTCAAAAAAGAATTGAACATATGAAAAATTAGGTTGTTGACATTGATAAATAATTATGATTTCACTTTTTGTTATCATATAGATAATGAAAAAATTGTATGAGATTATTTGAGTCCAATATATAATGAATCATTAACCATGTTGTTTTTGGAGAATGATATGTTACTTATTATCATAATTGTAATTGTATGGGAAATTGTTTGTTTAGAAACCTATTCAATTTTGGCTCAAGTAATAGTGCAATCATACATGTTGGAATGAATAAAATATTTTTCAAATGAAGATAAAGAGTTGTAATAGATGACTAAGTTAATAATGGAATAAAAGTTACTTTAGTATAATGTTTATGAAAATATGTTATAAGATTTTTAATGATGTTATGTGTATTGGATGTCTCTCGGATGAGAAAATTAATATTTATTGAATCTTACAGAACTCGCTACTTGAGAAGTCACATATATTCAGGGTCCAGGATAAGGGATGTTGGCCAGTTGACTATGGATATAGTTTATATCCATGTCCAAGTCATCTTTGGAGGCTATTTTCAGATAAATAGCCTTCAGTCTATATCCATGGGCCAAGACCATGTCTATAGCTCATGACTAGAAATTTTAACATGGGTCAAGAGACATAGTTATAATACATATTCATTTATATAAGAATCTGTTTATAACATTAATCTATATTCATGGGTGTCATATGAGCCTCTAGGGTGTGAAAAAAGTACCATCAGGTTTTAAAACTCAGTTTTACAGTTGTATAAGAATTCCCTCTACCACTACACCAATATAACTTTTATATAAATATATGTATACATTTTTATTTTGATATATATTTTGTAATTTATAAATATTTTTTTATTTAATTAATTTAAGGAGTGATCTTGGTAGCCATGGGAACATCAACCCAAAGTTATAACTTCTCGAGATGAGCTATATAGTCCTTGGTACATCAGTTTGTGGCTATAGGTGGTCAATAGCCAAAATCATTTATTCCCATGAGTATAGGTCCATGAACATAGCCCAAAATTATAGTAGTGTCTCCATATTCTATTCATCTATGAATTCCAAAGATATATATGGATCTTTGGGAATATTTTTAGTTTAAAGGAATTAAGAAAGATATTGTCGATTTTACCTTGAAATGTATTATTTGTCAACATGTTAATGTTAAATGGAAACTATCAAAATGAATGAATCTGTTTCTTTCAATTATAATATGGAAATGGGAGTAAATATCTATTGATTTTGTCATGGGAAAACTAAATACGTCTCCTGGTAATAATGAGATATATGTGATTATGGACTATTCGACTAAATATTTCATTTTCTTACAATTTTAGATAATATGACATTGGATCAAATTTCTTATATCTACATTAAACATATAGTAAAATTATAGGGTATTTTACTTTTAACTATAATTGATCATGATCTATGGTTTAAATCCTATTTTTTGGAAAGGATTTTAGAATTCATTGGGTAATGAATGTAACATCCCAGGTAAATAAAGAATAATACATTTTCATATTTATTAATATTTGCAAATTAAATATTAATTTTACATTAAAGGGGTTGTAATGTTCGATGGCGTACTCGATACGCAACAATGAGTTTCTTTGAAAACTTACATTGCACACTAGTAATATAATAATATTATTTTAAATGGCAGTTAAAACATAGCCGTTCTATTGGCGGGAATGAATATAAATAACTAAAATATGATTATATATGTTTGTTAAATGTTTTTACATTTATCCAATAAAGGATAAAGGCTTAAAATACAAAAAGAATTCAATTTTAGGCATATATACTCTAATTTTCACTAAAGGTCGACTTATCGCCATTTCATGGCGAACCGTCTTTAAATATAGTTTTGGTCACTCTTACACATTCTATTGGACCAAATAAAATTCTTCTTTATAATCGGGACATAAAAATTTACTTTGTGTAAATTTTTTGTATTTTTCCAATAAAGATCCTTTTTTAATGAATAGTGAAAAATGTTGTATTTTAATTCAAAACCTCTTTTTAAATCTAATATATTTATATTATTATATTATCTTTTGAATTGGTTTTAAAGTAAAATTAGAAAAGATTTTTATCATTTATTCCAATAGTGGTCGTTGGAATTAATTTCACTTTGAAATTGCACTTAAACTAGTGTCAATCTTTAGATACTTATTGTTTCATAAAAACACACTATTTTCTCTGACAGCGGGAATTAATTATAGAATTAATTAATGAAACTTATATTTTATGAATTTTGTAAAATAGACATAATTTTTGAATTCGGAATATCAAATATATCTTAGGGTGAAGTTTTGGTATTTTTCTAAAAAACTTCAATTTTTGATGAATAGTGAAACCACTAAGTGGTACTTAAAAAAACTAATTTTTCGTATAAATGAAAATTTACCACCATTGTGTTTTGAATTTCAAAAATCCAACATACATGGTTTTCATTAAGAAGTAAAATATGGTTCAATGGGATTAAAATAGTTTTTTGGTGAATAGTAACTTTTATGTTTATTAATCGCGATTAGAGGTAATTAGTGTAGTTTAAGGTAAAAATAATGTTTTAATAATTATAAATGACCTAAACACATGTCCTACCCTTACTGGATGTGTCATGGCCGACCAAGAAAATCCATGGGTCAACTTGGGGACCCCATGGATCCACTTTGGTAGGGAAATGACCTTAATATCTTTTTATTTAAAGTTAAAATAAAAATGTCACAAACATGAGTTGTTTTACTAAAACAATTTTTTAATGGGGTTATGAAAGTCAGATTTTTTACTATAAATATTCATTAGAAAGATAAGACGATTTCCTACATTATGATTTTTTTCTTATAATTTTTAGACATTAAATAGATTAAATTATTTATGACACCATGATGATGCAGCGATTACCTCATTATTTAAGGATTTAAATAAAATCAAAACATAATGTAAAATCTAAGACCTACACATGTAAAAAACCTATTGTATGCGTGTATTTAGAACTCTTATCACCTTATACTCTAAATATATAATTGTGGGACCCTTTCTATTCGAAAATAATTTTATAATAATGTATCTTTTCTTAACTTACCAAGAGTGCCCCTCCTCTCCTCTTATAAAAAGCCCCCACCTCTACCTCCTTATCCACACCTCTCAAGCCTTTTGTTTGGCAAAGATATACCCATTTTGTTTCTCCACATCCCTCTCTTACTCTTAGAAGCCTCACTTTGGGCAGAAGTCTTCCCAAGGAAGCCTTTGAACTCAAAACAAAAGGAGTTACCCATTTTAAAGGTTGTGTTTTCTCTTGTGTTCTTATGTTTTATTTTGCTTCTCCAACCCTCTAAACTCTTTTTATTAATTTCTTTTGTAAAAAAACCAGTATAATTAATATACTAGGATGTTTTTATAAGAAGTAGTCGAGCTACACTTACACACACCTACATATAATGGTTAAAGAACATACTGTTTCCGTGGATGGTGAATTTTTGCCTCACGAAACGATGATTGTTCAACACTCATATAACACCTTAAAAGGTGGCCATTAAGATGTCACTATATTTATATATGATATATAATATGTTTCTATTTTCCTTAAGCTTCTGTATTTTTCATTTATGTCATACCTTTATGGTTTCCATTATGGGTAAACGCGATATCTTCATTTTAGGAAGTGCGGACTACCGCCCCCTCAAAGTGATTTGATTCGTTAATGCCATATGTGGGACGTATAAAGGATGGATTTAAAGTTATTATATATGATTTTATACTGGAATTATAATATAACTTTATATCATTATTATTTCATTCCATTAAATTATGATATAGAAATGAAAGTAGCGTTCATGCGTACGTACAGCTTACCATCTCCATGAACGGTGCATTTCATTTCTTATCCCCAAATGTAATGTACTATTATAAGTACATATATATAATGGATATATATGATTTATGTTACATATAAATGATTAATATAATTCTGGAATTAGAATATACATATCTCTCATTTAGTTTTAATTCCATTAATATGACATAGAAATGAAAGTAGCGTTCATGTGTACGTACGGCTTACCGTCTCCATGAACGGTGCATTTCATTTATTATCTTTAAATGATTATGTAATATTATAAATACATGTATATGCTGGATATATATGATATATATGATATCCAAATCATGAATATCATTCTGGATATAATTAACCTTTGACCACACGAACAACATGTAATTGTAAGAAGTCCACTTTCGACTTAAGAACCAAATATCGAAAAAACAAACATTATTAACTTAAATGATTACATAATGTTTATAACATGGCAATAAGTGATATAAAAGGAATAATTAACTTGAAAAAGGTTCTTAAGAAAGTATAAATTAACTCAAGTTTATTATTCAGGACGTTAAAGAATAATTGAGTCACGTCAGACCCGAGGTAAGGGACTTCGTCTCAATCTCTTTTCATTGAGGAATATTTTGTTTTATACACTATATTCTTTTATAAGGTTTATAAAACCCTTTGACTTTTAATTTTATTTGAAAGGAATCTTTTTATATGAAGCGTTTTACTAAATGACAAAAGGAATGTTTCTTTTAACGTATGCGGTGACAATGACCTTTTCCGCCGCCACAAGTATTATTTCTTCTTTGGCTTCCTCAGAAAGCCGTAATGTTTTTTAAAATGAAATAAATACCATATACTATTTTATGTATTTTGGTATTAAAAAGGTTTTTTATAATTGATTTTTTATGTCAATATATTTAAGTGATATATTGTGATCAAAGTGTGTAAATGTTTTCTTTCCATTATATTTGTTTTATGTCTTACGATTCTATAATGGTACTTGGACATTTGACGGGTGGTGCCGTGAATACCAGGATGGTTGTTTACTTTATAACCTCCAATGCATTGGGTATGGATGTCGGCCGTATGGCTATTCCATTAAGTGATATGTGTGTAAGTCGACCGGATGGTTATTCTACTCAAGTATGTTTATGTCCCAAGTTACCTTTATATGTTATGTGTTCTTTATATGGGTTTTATGGTAATCTATTGGTTACAAAAATGGTAAGTAATGATTTTTTATTCAGTGAATATTTTTTACTACTTCATAAAGGTTAAAAGTATTACTTTGATAAAGTATACATGGTTTACTTGTTGTTTTGAAAAACTAACAGTTTTCATTCTTTGTGTATCCCGTACTGAGCTTTTTAAGCTCACCCCAAGTTTTTTTTGAAATTTTTTTCACAGGAATTAATGTGGAATAGGGTCAAGGATGGGATCAAGGGAATGTCATGCTATATAAAACATAGAAATAGACATGTTTTTTTAAGAGTTTTTATTTTATGGAAACTTTGTAGAAGTTTCTACTTGGTAATATTTTGAGATGTAATAGTTATGTTCTAATTCTATAAAACTCTAAAATTGAAAAGATCCTCAATGTGAATTATTCATTTAATTCAATATTAAGTAAGGTTTAAGGTCTGAGCCTTATAGTTGGTATCAGAGGTCGGTTTAGACAACTTTTGTAGTTAGAAAATTGTTAAATTATAAGTTAATTTATGGTATGATTGAAATGATATAGCATTTAAAGATTACCATGTTGCTTCTCCTAAGATATTTATTTGTTAAGAATGGTTTTTCATAGAGGAAACAGAACAGATTTTTTGGGAAGGCATACAGAGGGAAATGACCTTTCAAATCAGTATGCTAAGATGGTCAGAATCAGAAAAAAACAATTTGTTGTAGTGATGGCTTAGTTGACTCAGGTGAAAAATGTTGGTTGTTTTTATTGGTGATATTTTGGTGTTTTCTAAAGGTAAATTGGAGCATGAAAGTCATTTAAGGGTTATCTTGCAAGCCTTAAAATAAAAGAAACTGTATGGAAAATTCAGCAAAGGTGAGTTTTGGTTACAACAAATTTCTTTCCTTGGTCATATTGTTTCAAAAAATGGCATAACTGTTGATCCTGCAAAAACAAAGGTTGTTGAAGAATGGCCAAGACTCACAAATGTAATTGATATTTGTAGCTTCCTTGGTTTGGAAGGCTATTACCGAAGGTTTGTTAGAAATGTTTTACAGTTATCTAGTCCAACGACTAAGCTCACTCGGAAGGGTGTTAAGTTTATCTGGACAAAAGAATGTGATGATTTTTTTCAGGAGTTGAAAAGAATATTGGTTAATGCTCCAGTTTTGGCACTTCCTTCCAGGAATGGTGAGTTTTTTATATACAGTGATGCTTCGTTGAAGGGACATGGCTGTGTCCTTATGCAGAATGATCAGGTAATTTCATATGCTTCACATCAGTTGAAAACTCATGAGGTAAATTACCCTACACATGACTTGGAATTAGCTGCTGTTGTTTTTGCTTTAAAAATTTGGAGGCATCATTTGTATGAAGTAAAGTGTGAAATATATACCAATCACAAAAGTTAAAAGTAAATATTCACTCAGAAAGAATTGAACATGAGACAGAGGAGATGATTAGAATTAATCATAGATTATGACTGCACAATTCATTACCATCCGGGAAAAGAAAATAAAGTGGATGATGCTTTGAGTAGAAAAAGTAATTCTTCATTAACCATGCTACGTTTGGAACGAGATCCTTTGGTTTTTGATTTGATGAAATTTGGCATAGAATTTGTTGGTGCAGGAAGTTCTTCTATTTTTTTTCAGGTATCAGTGAGATCATCCCTATCAGACAGAATCAAGCAAGCACAGAAGCAAGATAGTGATTTGCAGAAAAAGGTAGAGCTGGTTCAGAAGGGTAAGTTTCCTGAATTAAACATTGATAGTTATTGTGTTTTCAGGTTTGGGAAGATATTGTTTGTGCCTGGTGATTCACAGTTGAATAACGAGTTGTTATGTGAGGCTCATAGTTCCCCGTTTTCAGTTTATCCTAGCAGTACTAAGATGTACAAAGATCTGCGGGAGTATTACTGGTGGGATGGAATGAAAAGAGATATTGCTGATTTTACTATAAAGTGTTTGACTTGTCAGTAGGTTAAAGCAGAGCGGCAGTTACCAAAAGGGATGCTTCATTCTTTACTGTTTCCAGAGTGTAAATGAGAAAATGTATCCATGGACATTGTTATGGGATTACCGAGGACATATTAAGGTAAAAATGAAATCTGGGTTATTGTTGATCAATTGACTAAATCTTCTCATTTCCTTCCTATTCGAGATACATTCTCTCTAGATAAACTTTCTCGATTGTATCTTAAAGATATAGCCAGGTTTCGTGGAGTTCCCCTCTCAATTGTATCTGATCGTGATCCCAGGTTTACTTCTATAATTTGGAAACGACTTCAGAAGTCATTAGGTACTGAATTAAATTTTAGTACAACTTTTTATCCGCAATTAGATGGGTAGCCAGAACGAATAATTCAGACCATAGAGGAAATGCTATGAGATTTTTCTATGGATTACCAGGGAAGTTGGGACCAACATCTTTCTTTGGTTGAGTTTTCATATAATAACAGTTTTCATTCTAGTATACAGATGGCACCATTTGAGGCATTATATGGGAAGCGGTGTCGAACTCCAGCTTTTTGGGATGAGGTGGGTGAAAGGAAGCTGATGGGACCAGAATTGGTAGAAGAGATGGCAAAAAAAGTTCATTTTATTCAGAAACACATGAAAATAGCTCAGAGCAGGCAGAAGAGTTATGCGGATAACCGGAGGAAGGATCTATCTTTCGAGGTAGGTGATCATGTTTTTCTCAAAGTTTCACCATGGAAAAGTGTGATGTGATTTGGTAAGAAAGGAAAGCTGAGTCCAAGGTTCATTGGACCATATGAAATTCTAGAGAAAGTTGGATCAGTTGCTTATCGAGTGGATTTACCTCTGAGTTTATCTCAGGTACACAATGCTTTTCATGTTTCGATGTTGAGAAATATATGCCAGATCCATATCATGTTTTGATCCTAGAGGTAGTTCAGTTGGAAGAGAATCTCTCTTATGAAGAACAACCAGTCCATATTCTTGACCGAAGAGAGAAAGTGTTGCGAAATAAGGTAATTCACCAGGTAAAAGTTTTGTGAAAAAACCATATGGTCGAAGAGGCAACATGGGAATCTGAAAATGCTATGAGGGATAAATACCCCCACTTATTTTGATAAGTGAATAAAATTGCGAGGACGCAATTCCCAAAAGTGGGGAAGGATGTAACATCCCAGGTAAATAAAGAAAAATACATTTTAATATTTATTAATATTTGAAAATTAAATATTAATTTTACATTAAATGGTTTTCTATGTTCGATGGCGTACTCTATACGCAACAATGGGTTTCTTTGAAAACTTACGTTGCACACTAGTAATATAATAATATTATTTTAAATGGTAGTTAACACATAGCCTTTGTATTGGAGGGAATGAATAGAAATAACTAAAATATGATTATATATGTTTGTTAAATGTTCTTACATTTATCCAATAAAGGATAAAGGCTTAAAAAACGAAAAGAATTCAATTTTAGGAATATATACTCTAATTTTTACTAAAGGTCGACTTATCGCATTTTCATGGAAAACCTTATTTAAATATACTTTTGGTCACTCTTATACATTCTATTGGACCAAACAAAATTCTTCTTTAGAATCGGGACAACAAAATTTACTTTGTGTAGATTTTAGGTATTTTTCCGATAAAGATCATTTTTAATGGATAGTGAAAAATGTTATATTTTAATTCAAAACCTCTTTTTAAATCTAATTTATTTATATGATAAGATTATCTTTTTAATTGGTTTTAAAGTGACATTAGAATAAATTTTTACCATTTAATCCAATAGTGGTCGTTGGAATTAATTTCACTTTGAAATTGGACTTAAACTAGTGTCAATCTTTTGATACTTATTGTTTCATATAAACACGCTATTTGCTCTGACAGCGGGAATTAATTATTGAATTAATTAATGAAACTTATATGTTTTGAATTTTGTAAAATATACATAATTTTTGAATTCGGAATACCAAATATATCTTAGGGTGAAGTTTTGGTATTTTCCTAAAAAACTTCAATTTTTGATGAATAGTGAAACCACTAAGTGGTACTTAAAAAAACTGATTTTTTGTTTAAATGAAATTTAACCACCTTTGTGTTTTGAATTTCAAAAATCTGACATACATGGTTTTCATTAAGAAGAAAAATATGGTTCAATGGGATTAAAATATTTTTTTGGTGAATAGTAACTTTTATGTTTATTAATCACGATTAGAGGCAATTAGTGTAGTTTAAGGTAAAAATAATGTTTTAATAATATGAAATGACCTAGACACATGTCCTACCATTATTGGATGTGTCATGGACGACCAAGACAATCCATGGGTCAACTTGGGGACCCCATGGAGCCACTTTGGTAGGTAAATGACATTAATATCTTTTTATTTAAAGTTAAAATAAAAATGTCACAAACATGAGTTTTTTTACTAAAACAATTTTTAAATGGGGTTATACATGTCATATTTTTTACTATAAATATTAATTAAAAATATAAAAAGATTTCCGACATCACGATGTTTTTTTTTGTAATTTTTAGACATTAAATAAATTAAATTATTTATGACTCCATGATGATGCAGCGATTACCTCATTATTTAACGATTTATATAAAATGAAAAGATAATGTAAAATATAAGAACTAAACATGTAAAAAACCTATTGGATGGGTTGATTTTTAACTCTTATCACCTTATTCTCTAAATATATAATTTTGTGACCCTTTATATCTGAAAATCATTTTATAATAAAGTATCTTTTCTTAACTTTCCAAGAGTGCCCCTCCTCTCCTCTTATAAAAAGCCCCCACCTCTACCTCCTTACCCACACCTCTCAAGCCTTTGGTTCAGCCAATATCTGCCTATTTTGTTTCTCCACATCCATCTCTTACTCCTAGAAGCCTCACATTGGCAAGAAGTCTTCCCAAGGAATCCTTTGATCTCAAAACAAAAGGAGTTACCCGTTTTGAAGGTAGTGTTTTCTCTTGTGTTCTTATGTTTTATTTTGCTTATCCAACCCCCTAAACTCTTTTTATTAATTTCTTTTGTAAAAAAACAGTATCCTCAATATAATAGGATGTTTTTATAAGAATTAGTCGAGCTACACTTACACACACCTACATCTAATGGTTAAAGAACATACTGTTTCTGTGGATGGTGAATTTATGCCTCACGAAACGATGATTGTTCAACACTCATATAACACCTTCAAAGGTGGCCATTAAGATTTCACTATATTTATATGTGATATATAATATGTTTATATTTTTCTTAAGCTTCTGTAGTTTTAATTTATGTCATACCTTTATGGTTTCCATTATGGGTAAACATGATATCTTCATTTTAGGAAGTGCGGACTACCGCCCCCTCAAAGTGATTTGATTCGTTAATGCCATATGTGGGACGTATAAAGGATGGATTTAAAATTATTATATATGATGTTATACTGAAATTATAATATACCTTTATATCATTATTATTTCATTCCATTAAAGTATTAGATATGAATGAAAGTAGCGTTCATGCATACGTACGACTTACCGTCTCCATAAACGGTGCATTTCATTTCTTATCCCCAAATGTAATGTACTATTATAAGTTCATATATAGAATGGATATATATGATGTATGTTACATAAAAATTATTAATATAATTCTTGAATTAAAATATACATATCTCTCATTTATTTATAATTCCATTAATATGACATAGAAATGAAAGTAGCGTTCATGCGTACGTACGGCTTACCGTCTCCATGAACGGTGCATTTCATTTCTTACCTCTATATGATTATGTAATATTATAAATACATGTATATGATGGATATATATGATATATTGGATATCCAAATCATGAATATCATTCTGGATATAATGAACCTTTGACCACACGAACAACATGTAATTGTAAGAAGTTCACTTTCGACTTAAGAACCAAATATCGACAAAACAATCATTATTAACTTAAATGATTACATAATTTTTATAAAATGGCAATAAGTGATATAAAAGGAATAATGAACTTGAAAAAGGTTCATAAGAAATTATAAATTAACTCAAGTTTATTATTCAGGACGTTAAATAATGATTGAGTCAAGTCGGACCCGAGGTATGGGACTTCGTCTCAATCTCCTTTCATTGAGGAATATTTTGTTTTATACACAAAATTCTTTTATATGGTGTATAAACCCCTTTGACTTTTAATTTTTTTAAAAAGGAATCTTTTTATACGAAGCGTTTTACTAAATGACAAAAGAAATGTTTCTTTTAACATATGTGGTGACAATGACCTTTTCCGCCGCCGCGAGTATTATTTCTTCTTTGGATTCCTCAGAAAGTCGTAATTTTTTTTAAAATGAAATAAATACCATATACTGTTTTATGTATTTTGGTATTGAAAAGGGTTTTTATAATGGATTTGTTATGTCAATATATTTAAGTGATATATTGTGATCAAAGTGTGGAAATTTTTTCTTTCCATTATATTTGTTTTATGTCTTATGATTTTATAATTGTACTTGGACATTTGACGGGTGGTTACGTGATAAACCATATGATGGGTGGTGCCGTGAATACCAGGACGGGTGGTTACGTTATAACCTCCAATGCATTGGGTATGGAAGTCGGCCGTATGGCTATTCCATTAAGTGATATGTGTGGAAGTCGACCGAATGGTTATTCCACTCAAGTATGGTTATGTCCCAAGTTACCTTTATATGTTATGTGTTCTTTATATGGGTTTTATGGTAATATTTTGGTTACAAAATTGGTAAGTAATGTTTTTTATTCAGTGAATAGTTTTTACTACTTCATAAAGGTGAAAAGTATTACTTTGATAAAGTATACATGGTTTACTTGTTGTTTTGAAAAACTAACAGTTTTCATTCTTTGTGTATCCCTTAATGAGCTTTTTATGCTCACCCCAAGTTTTTTTTGAAATTTTTTTCACATGAATTAATGTGGAATAGGTTCAAGGATAGGATCAATGGAAAGTCATGCTACATAAATCATGGAACTAGAAATGTTTTTTTAAGAGTTTTTATTTTATGGAAACTTAGTAGAAGTGTCTACTTTGTAATCTTTTGAGATATAATAGTTACGTCCTAATTCTCTAAAACTCTAAACCTGAAAAGATCCTCAATGTGAATTATTCATTTAATTCAATATTAATTAAGGTTTAAGGTCGGGGCCTTACAATGAATAAAGTTTAAATATATCTTTTCATTATTCATTTAATGGATAATCATAGTAGAAAATATATAAAAATAAAGGATATGTTTTGATCTTGTTCATCGAATAATCATAGACGTTGGGATCAACACTGGTCATCAGTTAAATTTTCCAATGACAACCATTTTCATTCAAGTATATATATGAAACATTTTAACACATTGTAATAGAAGTAGTGTCCAACTACCACTTACTAGGATGAAATTGGGGAAAATAATTTTTTTGGTTCTGAATTGGTGACTGAGAAGGTTAAAAATACGATATTAATTCAATTTAATTTTAAGAAAAACCAATAAATTTAAAATTGTTACATAGATAATCAATGTAAATATATTCCTTTTAAGATATGAGATCATGTAATTTTAAATATATATAAGAATGGTATAAGGAATTTCACTATTAAATGGGAAAAAACCCAATAATTTACAAAGAAACAAAAAATCCAAGATAAATTGACATCAATGAATTATTGAGTAGCCTAACACATGAATTTATATCAAGAATAAATTGTTTTTCATGTTTCATTATTAAAGAAATATAAACTTTTCATGCCTCATATAATGATTCCTGAAGTAGTAAAATTGGAGTAGAATATTTCCTATAAGGAAAAATAGATTTAGATTCTAGATCTATAAGAATTGGTCTTGTTAAATAAGGTAACTTTTATAGATAAAATTTTATGGAAGAATCATATGAGTAAAATAAAAATGTAGGAACCTGAATAAGATATAAAGGAAAAGTATTCCCATTTACTTATCAATGAGTAAAAAATTAAGGGGACATAATTTATTTAAGGGGGAGAATTTTATAACCCAATTATTTTTACTAATAAATAGATTTTCAATTTTATTAAAATTCATGTTAATTATATGGATTCATATTAATATTTATTATTATGATAATATTGTATTTGAGATTTTTAAAGTATGGAAAAAAGAATATTTTTTTACATTTTAAAAATGAATAGTTTTCATTCTAATTAAATTATTTTTCTATTAACTATATATATTTAATTCACATTTAAAAATTTTCAAAATTTAAATTTGATAAAATGGACTTTCATTTTTATCTCTTCATTTAGAAATTATCTTAGGGTGAATCTTTTTTATTTTCATGAGAAACTAGATTTTAATTAAATAATTATTATATTGTTTTGAAAAATAAAATATCAATTATGAAATCTTCATGATATAAATATGAAATAAAAATTTATAAAACTTATATAATATCTTTTAAATGATGATGTAGTAGAAATATAATGTAAATATTTTTCAATTAATATAAACTAAAAGAGTATTTAATGTTAAATAGTAATTTATAAATTAATAATAAAATAATTAAATGTTATATTATGTCAAGTGGGGTTGTGCAATGGTCAATCAAATCATATATTTCTTCTTTATTAACCACTTTACATTTTAAAATTGATTCTTAACCCTTAATTATGGAATATTTGTTAAAAGGCCATTAATTTTTTTTTATAAATGAGGACTCATTCTACCATTTCCAAAAAACATATATGTTTCGGTTTTCTCAAAATATTCTATATAAATACATCTATGTTATTTACCTTACTTGTTTAATATGGTTTTTATAAGGCCCCGACATTAAACCTTAATTAATATTGAATTAAATGAATAATTCACATTGAGGATCTTTTCAGGTTTAGAGTTTTAGAGAATTAGGACATAACTATTACATCTCAAAAGATTACAAAGTAGAAACTTCTACTATGTTTCCATAAAATAAAAACTCTTAAAAAGAAACATGTACAGTTCCATGTTTTAGGTAGCACGACTTTCCCTTGATCCCATCCTTGACCCTATTCCACGTTATGTCCCGTGAAAAACATTTCAAAAACTTGGGATGAGCATAAAAAGCTCAGTAAGGGATACACAAAGAATGAAAACTGTTAGTTTTTCAAAACAACAAGTAAACCATGTATAATTTATCAATGTAATACTTTTCACCTTTTCGAAGTAGTAAAAAACTCTTTACTGAATAAAAGTTCATTACTTACCCTTATGTAACCAAAATATTACCATAAAACCCATATAAAGATCACATAACATATAAAGGTAACTTGGGACATAAACATACTTAAGTGGAATAACCATACGGTCGAATTCCACACATATCACTTAATGGAATAGCCATATGGCCAACTTCCATACATACTTAATGGAATAGCCATACGGCCAACTTCCATACCTAATGCATTGGAGGTTATAACGTAACCACCCGTCCTGGTATTCACGGCACCACCCGTCATATGGTTTATCACGTAACCACCCGTAAAATGTCCAAGTACCATTATAAAATTATAACACATAAAACCAATATAAAGTACTGATAACATTTCCACATTTCAATCAGAATATATCATTTAAATATATTGACAAAATAGAATCCTTTATCAAAACCATTATCAATACCAAAATACATAAAAGAGTATATGGTATTTATTTTATTTTAAAAACATTACGGCTTGTTGAGGAAGCCAAAGATCAAATAATACTCGCGGCGGCGGAAAGGGTCGTTGTCACCGCGTACGTTAAAAGAAACATTCCTTTTTGTCGTTTAGTAAAACGCTTTGTAGAAAAAGATTCCTTTTGTATAAAAGTAAAAGTCAAAGGGGTTTATACACCATATAAAAGAAAGTTTTGTATAAAACTAAATATGCCTCAATGAAAGGAGATTGAGACGAAGTCCCTTACAAAGACGGTATCCTTGGTTTAAGGATAAATCAATTACATAATTATGTGTGACAAACGAATACACCAAATATAAGTGGATATTAAGTGTAAAATAATCAGAGGTTATTTACACATATTCATATAATGACATATTCAAGGAGTATAAGTTTATCCCAAAGAATCAAATTTGGGTTAAGAAGTTCCCTTGCAAAAATTTGACAGCCTAATGGCGTCACTACAAAATTCAGAAAATGAGTTGATGAGAGATAAAAAGGGTATCTTATCACATGGAAATAAAATTTAAATCAATACGGATATAGAATAACATATCCCAACATAATATTATGTGAATTAAAAGACATAACAAAATAAGTCTTTTAAAAAGAGGAGGGTGAAAGGTTCCCTTACCGACATGGGTATCTTTCGAAACATACACCCCGTGAAAGAAGGACAATAAAACATTGATGTAAATACTCATAAATGAAAGTATATTACACAATGAGGAAAATAATGGGCTGTACATAAACCACTCAAAGGAAATTGTGGCAAATGTAGCATAAATCTCACGGGAATAAAAGTGAGATGAAAAATCCCTTATGAAAACTCGACAGCCTAACGGCGCCACATAAAACATACAAAAATGGATTGATGAGATCAAATAGGGTATCTCATCATATTAACATAAAGTTTATAGAAATAGTAATATAAAAGAACATCCCCCAACATAACAAATAGGATCTTAAAAGAAGTTACATAAAGGAGAGTACTTAAAAAGAAAGAGAGGGGTTAGATCTTTTACGAAAATTCGGCAGCCTAACGGCGCCACTCAAAACTTCCAAAATGGATTGATGAGAGAGAATAGGGTCTCTCATCATATTAACATAAAAATATTAGTAATAATAATATAAAATAACATCCCAATAACAGGAAATATGATCTTTAAAAGGAATGACATAAAAGAGTGTACTTAAAAAGAAAGAGAGGAGTAGGATCCCTTACCTCGGGTCCGACTTGACTCGAACGTTCTTTAACGTCCTGAATAATAAACTTGAGTTAATTTCTACTTTCTTAAGAACCTTTTTCAAGTTCATTATTCCTTTTATATCAATTATTGACATGTTATAAACACTATGTAATCATTTAAGTTAATAATGTTTGTTTTGTCGATATTTGGTTCTTAAGTCAAAAGTGGACTTCTTACAATTATATGTTGTTCGTGTGGTCAAAGTTTCTTTATATCCAGAATGACATTCCTGATTTGGATATCATATATATCATATATATCATATATATCCAGCATATACAAGTATTTATAATATTACATAATCATTTAGAGGTAAGAAATGAAATGCACGTTCATGGAGACGGTAAGTCGTACGTACGCATGAACGCTACTTTCATTTCTATGTCATATTAATGGAATTAAAACTAAAAGAAAGATGTGTATATTTTTATTTCCAGAATTATATTCATCCATTATATGTATCATACATCATATATATCCATTATATGTACTTATAATAGTACATTACATTTGAGGATAAGAAATGAAATGCACCGTTCATGGAGACTGTAAGCCGTACGTACGCATGAACGCTACTTTCATTTCTATCTCATACTTTAATGGAAAGAAAACAATAATTATATAAAGGTATATTATAATTCCAGTATAAAATCATATATAATAACTTTAAATCCATCCTTTATACATCCCACATACGGCATTAACGAATCAAATCACTTTGAGGGGGCGGTAGTCCGCACTTCCTAAAATGAAGATATCGCGTATACCCATACTGGAAGCCATAAAGGTATGCCACAAACGAAAAATACATAAGCTTAAGTAAAACATAAAAATATTATATATCATATATAAACATAGTGACAACTTAATGGCCAACTTTGAAGGTGTTATATGAGTGTTGAACAATCATCGTTTCGTGAGGCCGAAATTCGCCATCCACAGAAACAGTATGTTCTTTAACCATTAGATGAAGGTGTGTGTAATTGTAGCTCTAATACTTATTATAAAAACATCCTAGTATATTTAAGATACTGGATTTTTTACAAAAGAAATGAATAAAAAGAGATTAGGGGGTTGGAGAAGCTAAATAAAACAAAAGTGCACAAGTGAAGACGTTACCTTAAAATTGGGTAACTCCCTTTGGTTTGAACCAAAAGGGTTTCTTGAAGAGCTTCCTGCCTAAGTTAAGGCTTCTAGGATGAGGAGAGGGATGTGGAGAGAAAAAATGATCAGAGCTTGGCCGAACCAAAGGCTTTAGAGGTGTGGGTAAGGTGGTAGAGGTGGGGGCCTTTTATAAAAGGAGAGGAGGGGCACTCTTGGTAAATTATAAAATGTTACTTTATTTTCAAATGGTTTTCGGATTTTAATGGTCCCACATTGATGTGTTTCTAGGATAAGGTGATAAGGGTTCGAAATACACCCATCCAATAGGTTTTGTACATGTGTAGGTCTTATATTTTTCATTATCTTTCCATTGTATTTAAATCGTTAAATAATGAGGTCATCACTGCATCATCATGATGTCATAAAGAATTTAATTTATTTAATGTCTAAAAATTATAAAAAAAAACTATGATGTAGGAAATATTTTTATCTTTCCAATGACTTTTTATAGTCAAAATTATTACTTGTATAACCACATGTAAAAATTGTTTTAGTAAAACATATCATGTTTGTGACATTTTTATTTTAACTTTAAATAAAAGGCATAAATGTCATTATCAAACCCAAGTGGCTCCATGGGGTACCAAAAATCTACCCATGGGTTGTATTGGTAGGCCATAACTCATCCAATAGGGTTAGGACAAGTGTCAATATATTTTCATTTTATTATAATATCATTTTTACCTTAAATCACACTAATTACCTTTAATCGCGATTAATAAAACTTAAAAGTTACTTTTCGTCAAAAATTATTTTCATCCCATTGAACCAAATTTTACTTAACAATTAAAATCATTTAAATTGGATTTTTGAAATTCAAATCACAGATGTGGTAAAGTCCCATTTAAACGAAAAATCAAATTTTGTAACCACCACTTTGTGGTTTCACTATTCATCAAAAATTGATGTTTTTCAGAAAAATGCAAAAAATTAACCCTAAGATATAGTTGATATTATGAATTCAAAAATGATGTCTATTTTACCAAATTCATAACATATAAGTTACATTAATTAATTTTATAATTAAATCCCGCTGTTTAAAACAAATAGCGTGTTTTTATGAAACAATATCTTTCAAAAGATTGACACTCGTTTATGTCCAATCTTAAAGTGATATTAATTACAATGAACACCATTGGATTAAATGGTAAAAATATATTCTATTTACACTTTAAAACCAATTAAAAAAGATAATCTAATCATATAAATAAATTAGATCAAAAAGAGGTTTTGAATTAAATACAACATTTTTCACTATTCTTTAAAAATTGAACTTTTTCGGAAAAATACCAAAAATTTAAACAAAGTAAATTTTGATGTCCCGATTCTAAATAAGAATTTTATTTTGTCAAATATAACACATAAAATTTTCAAAAAGTGGATTTAAAAGAGGTTCGCCTTCAAAAGGCGGTTAATCGACATTTTAAAGAATATTAGAATGTCTACGCTTAAAATTGGATTCATTCGCATTTTTAATCCTATAACATTTATTGTAAAGAGTAAAAATATTTGACAAACATTTATAATAATTTTGTAGTTAGTTCTGTTCATTCTCGCCATTACAACGGCTAGGCATTAACTACCATTTAAAATAATATTATTTTATTATTAGAGTGCAACGTAAGATTTCCAAGAAACTCATTGTTGCGTGTTGGGTACGCCATCGATCGTAGCGTCCCCTTTAAAGTCATATTAATATTTTATTCACAAATATGGATAAAAGTGAAAATGTCATATTCTTTATTTACCCAGGGTGTTACATCTTTCCCCCCTTTTGGGAATTGCGTCCTCGCAATTTTAAAATTGGGCTTGGAAACTTCATTGAAAATCCAACATCAGAACAAGAGTCAGTAAAACAATCACTTTAAAATAAAGAAGGATAAGTAAAAAGGTCACCCGAGTTAACCCATACTAGGATTCCAAGTAAGAAAATATGGACATGGAGGAAAAAAACAAAGGGTCATGTTCTGATGGAGAGTGATAGTAAACATGTCTAGGAGAAAGTTAACCATAAGAGAATCACAAACTTGTGATGGGTTAAACGGTATTCAATTCCCCAGTATGAAAAGTTAATAGACAACATTTTTGTTTTAAGTTACTTTTTATTGAGGAATTTATTCATAAGGAAACATAATCACTTATCATTTTGACTTTCAACTTTTATTAGATTCCTTACACAAACTCATATTTTCTCCAAAAGACGAGTATTTAGGAAGACTTATTCGCATTAAGAGTACTATAATCAAATTCTAGAGAATCACCTAATCCTCAAAAGAGAACTATATACTTCTCATGTATTTAGACTCTAACCAAAACAAAAAAATTTAGTACAAGATCATATAATCCAGAAAAGGATAACCCTTTATAAAAAGAAGGTCTATTCTTAATCTCTAAAATTTGTCCAACAAAACCAAAAGTTCAACGAGGACCATTCGATAAACAATTGTCCATAAAATTCTTCAAAGTAAACCAAACCAAGATTGAAACCCAAATATTTTAAGGATTTATTCACATAGTCTTCCAAGGTACAAATTAACTTTTATCTCCAAATAACATGAGTTGCTCTTAAATTCTCATATTGAAAAGTAATTAACCTAATCACATATCCTCCACGATAGGTTAATCATTTCCATAGATAACCCACAAATAAACTTACTCTTGATTCCTAAACTCATATAACTAAAAAGAATTAGTCAAACTAACCAGGTACATCATGTAGTCCAGTGGTAGGCGGTAAATACCAGTCACACTTTGGTTGTGGGTTCGATTCCCGCAGCTTTGCCCGACGCGACGGGTTGTCACACGGTCTGCATGTTGTCCTTTTTCCAAAACTATATAATTCTTAAAACATTCCCCAAAACGAGATAAAATCTTCAAAAATGATCATAACATATTTTGACCTCAAGTTTATCTCATGCCTTTCATTTTCCATCATAACATATAATAACCCATAATAACCTCAAAAGTAAGGATCAAATAAAATCTAATGGTTACCTTTATAATTATTACCTGAACTTCCACATCGATTGGTCATCTCGTACATGATGAATTACAGAACATACCAAGGTTCAATTGGATGATCATGACTCCTTGATAGTTGGTTTAGAACAACCACGAGTTTCGTCATTGAATACCCCATTTCATCCAGTCTCTTAATCATAGAACCACCACAGTTTCCTTCAAACCTATTGTCACTTTGGTGCCTTCTAGATCCATCCATTCACTAAAAATAGAAATGTTAGTGTGAGTATATCAACAAAACCATCATGTACTAATGAGTAAGGTAAACACTAAGATATACTTACTCATTCACTTTTCCTAAAACTAGGACTCTTTCTGAAATCCTAACCATTATGGTAATGTCACTTGTGCTTAGAGAATACCCTAACCTCTAAAGTTATCTAAACCGACCTCTGATACCAACTATAAGGCCCCGGACTTAAACCTTAATTAATATTGAATTAAATGAATAATTCACATTAAGGATATTTTCAGGTTTAGAGTTTTAGAGAATTAGGACATAACGATTACATCTCAAAAGATTACAAAGTAGAAACTTCTAGTAAGTTTCCATAAAATAAAAACTCTTAAAAAGAAACATGTACAGTTCCATGTTTTAGGTAGCACAACTTTCCCTTGATCCCATCCTTGACCCTATTCCACGTTAAGTCCTGTGAAAAACATTTCAAAAACATGGGATGAGCATAAAAATCTCAGTAAGGGATACCCAAAGAATAAAAACTGTTAGTTTTTCAAAACAACAAGTAAACCATGTATACTTTATCAAAGTAATACTTTTCACCTTTTCGAAGTAGTAAAAAACTCTCTACTGAATAAAAGTTCATTACTTACCCTTATGTAACCAAAATATTACCATAAAACCCATATAAAGTTCACATAACATATAAAGGTAACTTGGGACATAAACATACTTAAGTGGAATAACCATACGGTCGACTTACACACATATCACTTAATGGAATAGCCATACGGCCAACTTCCATGCATACTTAATGGAATAGCCATACGGCCAACTTCCATACCCAATGCATTGGAGGTTATAACGTAACCACCCGTCCTGGTATTCACGTCACCACCCGTCATATGGTTTATCACGTAACCACCCGTAAAATGTCCAAGTACCATTATAAAATTATAACACATAAAACCAATATAAAAGAATGATAACATTTCCACATTTCAATCACAATATATCATTTAAATATATTGACAAAATAGAATCCTTTATCAAAACCATTTTCAATACCATAATACATAAAAGAGTATATGGTATTTATTTTATTTTAAAAGCATTACGGCTTGTTGAGGAAGCCAAAGATCAAATAATACTCGCGGCGGCGGAAAAGGTCATTGTCACCGCGTACGTTAAAAGAAACATTCCTTTTTGTCGTTTAGTAAAACACTTTCTAGAAAAAGATTCCTTTTGTATAAAAGTAAAAGTCAAAGGGGTTTATACACCGTATAAAATAAAGTTGCATATAAAACGAAATATGCCTCAATGAAAGGAGATTGAGACGAAGTCCCTTACGAAGACGGTATCCTTGGTTTATGGATAAATCAATTACATAATTATGTGTGAAAAACGAATACAACAAATATAAGTGGATATTAAGTGTAAAATAATCAGATTTTATTCACACATATTCATAGAACGACATATTCAAGGAGTATAAGTTTATCCCAAAGAATCAAATTTGGGTTAAGAAGTTCCCTTGCAAAAATTTGACAGCCTAAAGGAGTCACTACAAAATTCAGAAAATGAGTTGATGAGAGATAAAAAGGGTAGCTAATCACATGGAAATAAAATTTAAATCAATAAGAATATATAATAACATATCCCAACATAATATTATGTGAATTAAAAGACATAACAAAAGAAGTCTTTTAAAAAGAGGAGGGTGAAAGGTTCCCTTACCGACATGGGTATCTTTCGAAACATACACCCCCTGAAAGAGGACAATCGAACATTGATGTAAATACTCATAAATTAAAGTATATTACAAAATGAGTAAAATAATGGGAAGTACATACACCACTCAAAGGAAATTGTGGAAAAGGTAGCATAAATCTCATGGGAATAAAAGTGAGATGAAAAATCCCTTATGAAAACTTGGCAGCCTAACGGCGCCACATAAAACTTACAAAAATGGATTGATGAGATCAAATAGGGTATCTCATCATAATAACAGAAAGTTTATAGAAAGAGGAATATAAAAGAACATCCCCCAACATAACAAAGAGGAGCTTAAAAGAAGTGACATAAAGGAGAGTACTTAAAAAGAAAGACAGAGGTTAGATCTCTTACGAAAATTCGGTAGCCTAACGGCACCACTCAAAACTTCCAAAATGGATTGATGAGAAAGAATAGGGTCTCTCATAATATGAACATAAAAATTATAGTAAGAATAATATAAAATAACATCCCTATAACAGGAAATATGATCTTTAAAAGGAATGACATAAAAGAGTGTACTTAAAAAGAAAGAGAGGAGTAGGATTCCTTACCTCGGGTCCGACTTGACTCGATCGTTCTTTAACGTCCTGAATAATAAACATGAGTTAATTTATACTTTCTTAAGAACCTTTTTCAAGTTCATTATAACTTTTATATAAATTATTGACATGTTATAATCATTATGTAATCATTGAAGTTAATAATGTTTGTTTTGTCGATATTTGGTTCTTAAGTCAAAAGTGGACTTCTTACAATTATATGTTGTTTGTGTGGTCAAAGGTTCTTTATATCCAGAATGAAATTCCTGATTTGGATATCATATATATCATATATATCATATATATCCAGAATATACAAGTATTTATAATATTACATAATCATTTAGAGGTAAGAAATGAAATGCACCGTTCATGTAGACGGTAAGCCGTACGTACGCATTAATGCTACTTTCATTTCTATGTCATATTAATGGAATTAAAACTAAATGAGAGATGTGTATATTTTTATTTCCAGAATTATATTCATCCTTTATATGTATCATACATCATATATATCCGTTATATGTACTTATAATAGTACATTACATTTGAGGATAAGAAATGAAATGCACCGTTCATGGAGACGGTAAGTCGTACATATGCATGAATGCTACTTTCATTTCTATCTCATACTTTAATGGAAAGAAAACAATAATGATATAAATGTATATTATAATTCCATTATAACATCATATATAATAACTTTAAATCCATCCTTTATACATCCCACATATGGCATTAACGAATCAAATCACTTTGAGGGGGCGGTAGTCCGCACTTCCAAAAATGAAGATATCGCGTATACCCATAATGGATGCCATAAAGGTATGCCAAAAATTAAAAATACATAAGCTTAAGTAAAACATAAAAATATATTATATCATATATAAACATGGTGACATCTTAATGGACACCTTTGAAGGTGTTATATGAGTGTTGAACAATCATCGTTTCGTGAGGCAGAAATTCACCATGCACAGAAACAGTATGTTCTTTAACCATTAGATTAAGGTGTGTGTAAGTGTAGCTCAAATAATTATTATAAAAACATCCTAGTATATTTTAGATACTGGATTTTTTTACAAAAGAAATGAATAAAAAGAGTTTAGGGGGTTGGAGAAGCAAAATAAAACAAAAGAGCACAAGTGAAGACGTTACCTTAAAATTGGGTAACTCCCTTTAGTTTGAACCAAAATGGTTTCATGAAGAGCTTACTACCTAAGTTAAGGCTTATAGGATGAGGAGAGGTATTTGGAGAGAAACAATTATCAGATCGTGGCCGAACCAAAGGCTTGAGAGGTGTGGGTAAGGTGGTAGAGGTGGAGGCCTTTTATAAGAGGGGAGGAGGGGCACTCTTGCTAAAGTATAAAATGTTACTTTATTTTCAAATGGTTTTCGGATTTTAATGGTCCCACATTGATTTTTTTAGAGGATCAGGTGATAAGGGTTCTAAATCCACCCATCCAATAGGTTTTGGACATGTGTAGGTCCTAGATGTTTCATTATCTTTCCATTTTATTTAAATCGTTAAATAATGAGGTCATCCCTGCATCATCATGATGTCATATTGAATTTAATTTATTTAATGTCTAAAAATTATAAAAAAATACTATGATGTATTAAATCTTCTTAGATTTCCAATGACTATTTATAGTCAAAATTCTTACTTGTATAACCACATTTAAAAATTGTTTTAGTAAAACAAATCATGTTTGTGACATTTTTATTTTAACTTTAAATAAAAGGCATAAATGTCATTATCAAACCCAAGTGGCTCCATGTGGTACCAAAAATAGACCCATGGGTTGTCTTGGTCGGACATAACTCATCAAATAGGGTTAGGACAAGTGTCAATATATTTTAATTTTAGTATAATATCATTTTTACCTTAAATCACACTAATTACCTTTAATCGCGATTAATAAAACTTAAAAGTTACTTTTCATCAAAAATTATTTTCATCCCATTGAACCACATTTTACTTAAAAATTAAAATAATTTAAATTTTATTTTTAAAATTCAAATCACAGAAGTGGTAAAGTCCCATTTAAACGAAAAATCAAATTTTGTAACCACCACTTTGTGGTTTCACTATTCATCAAAAATTGATGTTTTTCAGAAAAATACCAAAAATTCATCCTAAGGTATATTTGATATTCCAAATTCAAAAATGATGTCTATTTTACAAATTTCATAACATAGAAGTTGAATTAGTTAATTTTATAATTAAATCCCGCTGTTTAAAACAAATAGCGTGTTTTTATGAAACAATATCTTTCAAAAGATTGACACTCGTTTATGTCCAATCTTAAAGTGATATTAATTACAATGAACACCATTGGATTAAATGGTAAAAATATATTCTATTTACACTTTAAAACCAATTAAAAATATAATCTAATCATATAAATAAATTAGATCAAAAAGAGGTTTTGAATTAAAATAAAACATTTTTCACTATTCATTAAAAATTGAACTTTTTCGGAAAAATACCAAAAATTTAAACAAATTAAATTTTGATGTCTCGATTCTAAATAAGAATTTTATTTTGTCAAATATAACACATAAAATTGTCAAAAAGTGGATTTAAAAGAGGTTCTCCTTCAAAAGGCGGTTAATCGACCTTTTAAAGAATATTAGAATGTCTACACTTAAAATTGGATTCATTCGCATTTTTAATCCTCTAACATTTATTGTAAAGAGTAAAAATATTTGACAAACATATATAATCATTTTGTAGTTAGTTCTGTTCATTCCCGCCATTACAACGGCTAGGCATTAACTACCATTTAAAATAATATTATTTTATTATTAGAGTGCAACGTAAGATTCCCAAGAAACTCGTTGTTGCGTGTTGGGTATGCCATCGATCATAGTGTCCCCTTTAAAGTCATATTAATATTTTATTCACAAATATGGATAAAAGTGAAAATTTCATATTCTTTATTTACCTGGGGTGTTACATCCTACCCCTCTTTTGGAAATTGTGTCCTCACAATTTTAAAATTGGGCTTGGAAACTTCATTGAAAATCCAACATCGGAACAAGAGTCAGTAAAACAATAACTTTAAAATAAAGAAAGATAAGTACAAAGGTCACCCAAGTTAACCCATACTAGGATTCCAAGTATAAAAATATGGACATGGAGGAAAAAAATAAAGGTTCATGTTCTGATGGAGAGTGATAGTAAACATGTCTAGGAGAAAGTTAACCATAAGAGAATCACAAACTTGTGATGGGTTAAACGGTATTCGATTAACCAGTAGGAAAAGTTAATAGACAACATTTTTTTTAAGTTACTTTTTATTGAGGAATTTATTCATAAGGAAACATAATCACTTATCATGTTGACTTTCATCTTTTATTAGATTCCTAAAACAAACTCATATTTTCTCCAAAATACGAGTATTTAGGATAACTTATTCGCATTAAGAGTACTATAATCAACTTCTAGAGAATAACCTAATCCTCAAAAGATAAATATATACTTCCCATGTATTTATACTCTAACCAAAACCAAAAAGGTTAGTACAAGATCAGATAATCCAGAAAAAGATTAACCCTTTATAAAAAGAAGGTCTATTCTTAATCTCTAAAATTTGTCCAACAAAACCAAAAGTTCAACGAGGACCATTCGATAAACAATTGTCCATAAAATTCTTCAAAGTAAACCAAACCAAGATTGAAACCCAAATATTTTAAGGATTTATTCACATAGTCTTCCAAGGTATAAATTAACTTTTATCTCCAAATAACACCAGTTGCTCTTAAATTCTCATATTGAAAAGTAATTAACCTAATCACATATCCTCCATGATAGGTTAATCATTTCCATAGATAACCCAAAAATAAACTTACTCTTGATTCATAAAATCATATAACTAAAAAGAATTAGTCAAACTAACCAGGGACTTCACGTTGTCCAGTGGTAGGCGGTAAATACCAGTCGCACTTTGGTTGTGGGTTCGATTCCCACAGCTTTCCCCGACGCGACGGGTTGTCACACGGTCTGCGTGTTGTCCTTTTTCCAAAACTATATAATTCTTAAAACATTCCCCAAAACGAGATAAAATCTTCAAAAATGATCATAACATATTTTAACCTCAAGTTTATCTCATGCCTTTCATTTTCCATCATAACATATAATAACCCATAATTACCTCAAAAGTAAGGATCATATAAAATCTAATGGTTACCTTTATAATTATTACCTGAACTTCCAAATCGATTGGTCATCTCGTACATGATGAATTACAGAACATACCAAGGTTCAAGTGGATGATCATGACTCCTTGATAGTTTGTTTAGAACAGCCACGAGTTTCCTCATTGAATACCCCATTTCATCTAGTCTCTTAATCAGAGAACCGCCACAGTTTCCTTCAAACCTATTGTCACTTTGGTGCCTGCTAGATCCATCCATTCACTAAAAACAGAAATGTAAGTGTGAGTATATCAACAAAACCATCATGTACTAATGAGGAAGGTAAACACTAAGATATACTTACTCATTCACTTTTACTAAAACTAGGACTCTTTCTGAAATCCTAACCATTATGGTAATGTCACTTGTGCTTAGAGAATACCCTAACCTCTAAAGTTATCTAAACCGACCTCTGATACCAACTATAAGGCCCCGGCCTTAATCCTTAATTAATATTGAATTAAATGAATAATTCACATTGAGGATCTTTTCAGGTTTAGAGTTTTAGATAATTAGGATATAACTATTACATCTCAAAATATTACAAAGTAGAAACTTCTACTAAGTTTCCATAAAATAAAAACTCTTAAAAAGAAACATGTCCAGTTAAATGTTTTAGGTAGCACGACTTTCTCTTGATCCCATCCTTGACCCTATTCCACATTATGTCCTGTGAAAAACAATTAAAAAACTTGGGATGAGCATAAAAAGCTTAGTAAGGGATACACAAAGAATGAAAACTGTTAGTTTTTCAAAACAACAAGTAAACCATGTATACTTTATCAAAGTAATACTTTTCACCTTTTCGAAGTAGTAAAAAACTATTTACTGAATAAAAGTTCATTAATTACCCTTCTATAACCAAAATATTACCATAAAACCCATATAAATATTACATAACATATAAAGGTAACTTGGGACATAAGCATACTTAAGTGGAATAACCATACGGTCGACTTCCACACATATCACTTAATGGAATAGCCATACGACCAACTTCCATACATACTTAATGGAATAGTCATACGGCTGACTTCCATACCCAATGCATTGGAGGTTATAACGTAACCACCCATCCTGGTATTCACGACACCACCCGTCATATGGTTTATCTCATAACCACCCGTAAAATGTCCAAGTACCATTATAAAATTATAACACATAAAACCAATATAAAGGAATGATAACATTTCCACATTTCAATCACAATATATCATTTAAATATATTGACAAAATAGAATCCTTTATCAAAACCATTTTCAATACCAAAATACATAAAAGAGTATATGGTATTTATTTAATTTTAAAAACATTACGGCTTGTTGAGGAAGCCAAAGATCAAACAATACTCACGGCGGCAGAAAAGGTCGTTGTCACCGCATACGTTAAAATAAACATTCCTTTTTGTCATTTAGTAAAACGCTTTGTAGAAAAAGATTCCTTTTGTATAAAAGTAAAATTCAAAGGGGTTTATACACCGTATAAAAGAAAGTTGTGTATAAAACAAAATATGCCTCAATGAAAGGAGATTGAGACGAAGTCCCTTACAAAGACGGTATCCTTGGTTTAAGGATAAATCAATTACATAATTATGTGTGACAAACGAATACACAAAATATAAGTGGATATTAAGTGTAAAATAATCAGAGGTTATTCACACATATTCATATAACGACATATTCAAGGAGTAAAAGTTTATCCCAAAGAATCAAATTTGGGTTAAGAAGTTCCCTTGCAAAAATTTGACAGCCTAATGGCGTCACTACAAAATTCATAAAATGAGTTGATGAGAGATAAAAAGGGTATCTCATCACATTGAAATAAAATTTAAATCAATAAGGATATAGAAGAACATATCCCAACATAATAGTATGTGAATTAAAAGACATAAGAAAACAAGTCTTTTAAAAATAGGAGGGTGAAAGGTTCCCTTACCGACATGGGTATCTTTCGAAATATACACCCTGTGAAAGAAGGAAAATACAACATTGATGTAAATACTCATAAATGAAAGTATATTACACAATGAGTAAAATAATGGGCAGTACATACACCACTCAAAGGAAATTGTGGAAAATGTAGCATAAATCTCATGGGAATAAAAGTGAGATGAAAAATCCCTTATGAAAACTCGGCAGCCTAACAGCACCACATAAAACTTACAAAAATTGATTGATGAGATCAAATAGGGTATCTCATCATATTAACATAAAGTTTGTAGAAAGTGGAATATAAAAGAACATCCCCCAACATAACAAATAGGAGATTAAAATAAGTGACATAAAGGAGAGTACTCAAAAAGAAAGAGAAAGGTTAGATCTCTTACGAAAATTCGGCAGCCTAACGGCGCCACTCAAAACTTCCAAAATGGATTGATGACAGAGAATAGGGTCTCTCATCATATGAACATAAAAATTACAGTAAGAACAGTATAAAATAACATCCCAATAATAGGTAAGATTATATTTAAAAGGAATGACATAAAAGAGTGTACTTAAAAAGAAAGAGAGGAGTAGGATCCCTTACCTCGGGTCCGACTTGACTCGATCGTTCTTTAACGTCCTGAATAATAAACTTGAGTTAATTTCTACTTTATTAAGAACCTTTTTTAAGTTCATTATTCCTTTTATATCAATTATTTACATGTTATAAACATTATGTAATCATTTAAGTTAATAATGTTTGTTTTGTCGATATTTGGTTCTTAAGTCAAAAGTGTACTTCTTACAATTATATGTTGTTCGTGTGGTCAAAGGTTCTTTATATCCAGAATGACATTCATGATTTGGATATCATATATATCATATATATCATATATATCCAGCATATACAAGTATTTATAATATTACATAATCATTTAAAGGTATGAAATGAAATGCACCGTTTATGGAGACGGTAAGCCGTACATACGCATGAATGCTACTTTCATTTCTATGTCATATTAATGGAATTAAAACTAAATGAGATATGTGTATATTTTTATTTACAGAATTATATTCATACTTTAAATGTATCATACATCATATATATCCATTATATGTACTTATAATAGTACATTACATTTGAGGATAAGAAATGAAATGCACTGTTCATGGAGACGGTAAGCCGTACGTACGCATTAACTCTACTTTCATTTATATCTCATACTTTAATGGTAAGAAAACAATAATGATATAAAGTTATATTATAATTTCAGTATAACATCATATATACTAACTTTAAATCCATCCTTTATACATCCCACATATGGCATTAACGAATCAAATCACTTTGAGGGGGCGGTAGTCCGCACTTCCTAAAATGAAGATATCATGTATACCCATAATGGAAGCCATAAAGGTATGCCACAAATGAAAAATGCATAAACTTAAGTAAAACATAAAAATATTTTATATCATATATAAACATATTAACATCTTAATGGCCACCTTTGAAGGTGTTATATGAGTGTTGAACAATCATCGTTTCGTGAGGCAGAAATTCGCCATCCACTGAAATAGTATGTTATTTAACCATTAGATGAAGGTGTGTGTAAGTGTAGCTTGAATACATATTATAAAAACATCCTAGTATATTTAATATACTGGATTTGTTACAAAATAAATGAATAAAAAGAGTTTAGGGGGTTGGATAAGAAAAATAAAACAAAAGATCACAAGTGAAGACGTTACCTTAAAATTCGGTAACTCCCTGTGGTTTGAACCAAAAGGGTTTCTTGAAGAGCTTCCTGCCTAAGTTAAGGCCTCTAGGATGAGGAGAGGGATGTAGAGAGAAAAAAGGATCAGAGGTTGGACGAACCAAAGGCTTGATATGTGTGGTTAAGGTGGTAGAGGTGGGGGCCTTTTATAAGAGGAGTGGAGGGGCATTCCTGGTAAAGTATAAAATGTTGCTTTATTTTCAAATGGTTTACAGATTTTAATGGTCCCACATTGATGTGTTTCGAGGATAAGGTGATAAGGGTTCGAAATCCACCCATCCAATAGGTTTTGGACATGTGTAGGTCCTAGAATTTTCATTATCATTCCATTTTATTTAAATCGTTAAATAATGAGGTCATCGCTGCACCATCATGATGTCATATAGAATTTAATTTATTTAACGTCTAAAAATTATAAAAAAATACTATGATGTAGGAAATATTTTTATATTACCAATGAAAATTTATACTCAAAATTCTGAATTGTATAACCAGATGTAAAAATTGTTTTAGTAAAACAAATCATGTTTGTGACATTTTTATTTTAACTTTAAATAAAAGGCATAAATGTCATTATCAAACCCAAGTGGCTCCATGGGGTACCAAAAATCGACCCATGGGTTGTCTTGGTCGGCCATAAATCATCCAATAGGGTTAGGACAAGTGTCAATATATTTTCATTTTATTATAATATCATTTTTACCTTAAATCACACTAATTACCTTTAATCATGATTAATAAAACTTAAAAGTTACTTTTCATCAAAAATTATTTTCATCCCATTGAACCACATTTTACTTAACAATTAAAATAATTTAAATTGGATTTTTGAAATTCAAATCACAGAAGTGGTAAAGTACCATTTAAACGAAAAATCAAATTTTGTAACCACCACTTTGTGGTTTCACTATTCATCAAAAATTGATGTTTTTCAGAAAAATACCAAAAATTTACCCTAAGATATATTCGATATTCCAAATTCAAAAATGATGTCTATTTTACCAAATTCATAACATAGAAGTTGCATTAATTAATTTTATAATTAAATCCTACTGTTTAAAACAAATAGCGTGTTTTTATGAAATAATATCTTTCAAAAGATTGACACTCGTTTATGTCCAATCTTAAAGTGATATTAATTACAATGACCACCATTGGATTAAATGGTAAAAATATATTCTATTTACACTTTAAAACCAATTAAAAAGATAATCTAATCATATAAATAAATTAGATCAAAAAGAGATTTTGAATTAAAATACAACATTTTTTACTATTCATTAAAAAATTGAACTTTTTCGGAAAAATACCAAAAATTTAAACAAAATAAATTTTTATGTCCTGATTCTAAATAAGAATTTTATTTTTTCAAATATAACACATAAAATTGTCCAAAAGTGGATTTAAAAGAGGTTCGCCTTTAAAAGGCGGTTAATCGACCTTTTAAAGAATATTAGAATGTCTACGCTTAAAATTGGATTCATTCGCATTTTTAATTCTCTAAAATTTATTGTAAAGAGTAAAAATATTTGAAAAACATATATAATCATTTTTTATTGAGTTCTGTTCATTCCCGCCATTACAACGGCTAGGCATTAACTACCATTTATAATAATATTATTTTATTATTAGAGTGCAACGTAAGATTCTCAAAAACTTGTTGTTACGTGTTGGGTACGCCATCGATCATAGCGTCCCCTTTAAAGTCATATTAATATTTTATTCACAAATATGGATAAAAGTGAAAATGTCATATTCTTTATTTACCTGGGGTGTTACAGTTTTTCCTTTCCATAATTCCTTTTTCTGAATGCATTGGACTCAATCCAGTGGACATAGTTTCCGGAAAAAGGTAATATTTTTCAATCCTCTATCTCCATTTTAATTTATGATTTATTATATTATAGTTATTTTAAAAATACTCTTAATTTTATTATATTATTTAATTAAAATGGTCTTTTAATTTTTTTGATCCATAGTTTATAAAATATCATCCATTACCCCTCACAGTACACATTTCCATAAGTCGTTACTATATTAAAATATGGGTTTTTCTAATATTATGTTTTTCATATCAACTCTCTTATTAATCATTTCAATAACATAGTTAATATTTAAAAGTAACCATAAATTATTTCTTCTATATTAGATAAATTTTCTAAAAAAAATATTTATTGATTTTCACATCATTTTAACTCTTTTATGAAACATCACTTTCCATAGTAGTTTTTGGACACATAAGTGAATGATGATGTTTTTATAAACTTATTTAATTCATAGATATTATAAAAAATTTAATTAATGATTGAATGTAGCATTAATAATAATTTGATTTCCAAATTATGATTCTATAATGATAAAGTACCCATGATAATAATTAAATTAAATTAAACAATCAGCGTCATTTTTATCATAAAAACAATCTTTCTCTAGATGATTTTCATAATGTTCACTCTTTCATGGACTATTGAACTCACTCAATTTTTTAATTATATGGAAATAAAACATTGATATTTTTTGAGATTATAGAAACCATTTATAATTATCTCTAACTATTAACAGTATACCATTGAATTTTCAAAGTTATTATCTTAACGATCATAAAATGATCGATATAAGCAATACCAATTTGGTAAAGGAATGAAACAATAAATAAAATGAAATGGATAGAATGTTAATAATTAAATAATATATAAAATGGATATTAATCAATTAAATACATAAAATAGTTTTATTATTTATTTTGGTAGTGGACATACAAGGTGATTCAGGACTCAAGGTAATAGTTTTTTCATCTAAATCATTTATGTAAATTTTTTGATTTTTTCCTATCAACTATTTCCCCTAAAAATTCATTTTCATTATTTTTTATTATAAATTTTTTTCTATGTACT
The DNA here is from genome assembly GCA_963277665.1 of Viscum album. Classification (NCBI taxonomy): domain Eukaryota; kingdom Viridiplantae; phylum Streptophyta; class Magnoliopsida; order Santalales; family Viscaceae; genus Viscum; species Viscum album. The sequence goes on along the minus strand of OY728125.1, from coordinate 1,969,680,459 downwards.
TATATTATTTCATAATTTCATTTTCAATTTTATATGAATTTCATTTAAAATAAATTAAAGGAATTTCTTTTTACACATTCTATACAGGAATATTCATTACAAAACTATTAAATAAATATATTTTTAAATAATTTCTACTGGATAAAATTTTTTAAGTGTCTTCTTTAGTTTTAAATTATAAAATTCCTCTTTATGTTTTCATAGATTTACTATGTTGTTTCTATTATAAAATTATTCTAAAAATAGTTCCCTAAAAAAACTTATTAAAAATTTAAAGGGTGTTTCTTCTTATTTTGTTGGTTTAACTGAAAACTACTGTGCATTTAGGTAGAAAAGTAAGTTTTTATAATTTTTATCAAGGTTCTAGTTAAATTAAAGATACAAGTTTTATTATTCAAGTAATTTTACTTGTTAATTTTATATGATTATGGGTGGACATGGGATATAGCTGTCTAATGCATTGGGTAATGATTTAATATCAGAACATCATATTTTATAAGTAATCTAATAGGTTATTCCATTTAAAGGGTGGTTTGAAAGGCTGATTAATATTATATCCCATGATTAGTTCTTGTATTATTCATTCCTTCTATAATATTATTTTATGGAATTATTTATTTATTTTATTTGATGAGTGATTATATGTTTTTATGAGGAGGGAGTTTATTATTTATAGAAGAAACTTCTAGATAGGTTTTAATATATTTCAATGGATTAGTGGTTTTACATTTTATTTAATAAAACTTATATTCATAGACTCATCATAGAAAAAAATAATTTTATAGGATTAAAGGATGATGAGGAATTTCAATGAAATCAAAGTTTCAATACTAGATATTTCTTTTTAATGAGGCATGTGTATCATTTTATGAACTTGTTTTTTATAAAAAAACAATAAATTTATTAGATGTGTGTCTTTTATAATGTATTATGATTCATATTCCTCTAATTTTAAAAAATAAATGTTTAGGGGAATTAAAGTAATTCAATATTTGTTGTAACATTGGAAATTATATAGTGGTTATGGTTGGGGTGTTATAGTAACCATAAAAAATTCTCTTGTAAGAGTAAACAACTCATATGATTCTCATGGTTCATTGTGAATTCCAAATTCTTATAGAAATCAATCTAAAAATGAATCATTAAAATAATGTCAATGATTAATACAATTTTTTATATTACTCTTATTAATCACAAAAGTTTCGACCCTTTTTATCATTTTAGTCACTCTAGTGAGCATGAATCTTACAAAAGAGTTAATGACTCCTACGGTTTGAGACATAGAAAATTTATTTTATTTCGATTTAGATATTTATATTATGTTTCGACAAGGTTACTTTAATATTTTTCATATAAACTTGGGTATTTTCGATATTTCTATTATCTTATCTGATCTTATTTTGTTCTAGATTTGGATTACTCTTATGAAGGAGTACTTATCCAACTTTCTATAAAATTATAAAACATGTCATTGATAAAATGATTCCTAAAAAACATCTCAAAATAGATCTAGTAGCCAAATCTCATCTCAAAAACATTTCAACACCTCAGAAACACATCCATAATGACTTTCACTGATTTTTAAGAATCGTTGATAAAAATAGAACACTTAAATAATTCCATTAGGATATTCATGATTAGGTTTTTTGAAAGATTGAATAGAATAAAAATTATGATAGATATAACACATACTATATTAGTGGGAAATAATCTATGAATAAAATAATTAATGATTCATATTTGTTCATGGGGAGTTTGAGATGAAGAGAAACACCATTGATATCGTGGTGTGCTGAATGTTATTTTGATATTACTTTTCTATGGCCTAAAACTAATTTTTTCATGAAACTATATCTATGAGTAGTAATTGGTTTTGTAATAATAGATAGTGATCATAGTTTTAGAATTGACAATAACCAAAAACAATTTAATTGTACTTATGTTTAGTGGTTTCCTTAGTACATTAACACATTTTTAGTGTGTGAAGCAAATAAATTTCTCATCTCATCACACTTTGTTTTCCTACTTAGATGTTTTGGATTTTTGATTGATATGAACATGTTTTATTTTTTATTTTTAATTAGATAACAACATTAATTTAACATGAATTTTTGGAATCTCTAATTCACCCCTCCCCCCAAATCTATTACAGGCATTGTGGTTGTAATATCTTACTTAGTGCCTTGTTTGATTTTTGGTTTTAAGAAATTCTATAAAATTCTACATGTAAATATATCTTTCTTCAGAATATATATTATAAATTGGAAAGTGTTCAAGAATTATAGAGTTTTTTACTTTTATAAATCAATATTTTCAGAATGGGTAAGAATCAAGAGGGAACTAATGATTTTTATAGAGTCTATGAGTTTAAGAGGAAAAATACACCTAGATTTAAGAGTGACAGTTGAGTTCTAAAACCTATTACATTGTAAGGGATAATAAATTTATTCATATATTTTCTTCATACTATTTATAAATATAATGTGGATTTCATTAATATCATTCCTATAAGGGAACATAAAAATTTATGGGAGGAGATTATGGTATAGTAGCTTCATAAGGATTGGTCCTCAGTTGAATTCCAAAAGAACTATTTTCAGTACTTCTAACCAATTATATTTAATTGGATGATGATTTTGAGTATGTAGATCATTATATTACGTTGTTATATTTTTCACTTGAGTTGATCTATAAATAAAATCTCAAGGCAAAATGTTTTGAGGCACCACTTCAACCTAAGATTTTTTCATGGGTTTTTTTCTCAATTTACATACCTATGTAGTGGTGGTGAATATAGAATTTATGATATAAGTATATATGATATACATTAATGGTGAAATTAATTTTCATCCCTAATTTTATATAGGAGAAAATTAAAAAGGGAAGAATAGGAATTGTGTTAACACCCAACATGGAGATATCCAAAATAAATTAGTGAGCTAGGGTTCAACTCATATAAGGTGGTAGCTTTGGTGTTTCCATTATATCAGTATAGTTAACCTAAATTGGAACTATCCTATTGATCCATTTACATTTCAAGTATAATAGTAATATTTAGAATCCAAATAAGAGATACAGTAATTTAAATATCACTTATAGTATTGGAGATTCAAAATTGATAAATGGTTGGTCACAATTGAATACTCAAGAGGGGTGAACTGATATTCCAAATAAAAATAAATTTATAATTTTGAAATTATTGAATTGAAGTCTCCCCAATTTATATACCATTAATGTTTATAAATACAATGGTTATATATAATTTTGTACTTTAAAATAGTTTCTCAGATACAAGATAAATACTTAGTTAAAACAATTGAAATAACTTTAGATTTTGAAATAAAACTAATCATAAAAAAAAAATATGACACTTATAACTGATAACTATCATATTATGTTTTAAAACATATATAAGTGATAGAAATAATGAAACATTTTTTGATGGATTTTGAAACAGTCGGTGAAATAAAAAATTAAGTCATGCAATGGAAATAGACAAAGAGGTTAGTACCAAGATAGAACTTAGTCCTATACACTTGACATTAATCTAACACCACACATGTTTATTAAAACTTCATATACTAATCTATATACTAGATTAGGTTTTATATAGACAACTAAAAACAAGGCATTCTAGGATAGACTTAGCCTCATCCAAGTTATATATGGGACAAAACAATTAATGAGTATAAGAGAAATACTATTTTAATGATATTCATTAAAAATCAAGATATTATGAAAATAGATATTAAATAATATAAAATCGCAATTAAATATGTAAAATAAATATGGTACATGGAGGAATTGTGAGAAGTTTGATGTAACTAAATATATAATTGTGCTTGGTTGATCAGTGATATGTGTATTTCATGCCTATATTTTATGGTGTTTTAATATATTCCTTTGCGTAATATTATTGATTGTTTTTATAATATTATAGACTACTAAACTCTTTTTTTATTTAATGAATGATTTTATAAATATTCAGAAAAGGAAAAAAATAGGTTACTATCATTAGCTGATGATACTTCACATTGTGGCTCAAAGCAGTACAATGCCAAACATGATAAATTAAGCTACAATGGGGATGGAATTTCACAAATCATTATGTGAATACATTTAATTTTGTGAAAAATTATAATAAGTTATCCCATGAAAGAATTTGAAAACCATCCGAGAATATTTCCAGGCCCCAGAAATTACATTTTTTTGAAACACTTACACGATGCGAAAGTGTCAATATGACAAAAAAATGGCCAGATTTGACATATCGAGTGGGGAAGAACTGTTTTATGAACCTAAGACCACCTGAGATGACTTTTTGATGCCATGAAATGCTATAATACACCCATATAGTTCAAAACATAGGGAGGTGTGCTTCCTCTTTGAGGAATGGAAATATAGAGACCAAAGTCTATGTTGAGAAATTATGTTGCTTCAGGGTCCTACACCACTTTGTCTCTAGTTTTTCTTTATGATTTCTTTAGATTCTTCCTTCCACCTTACTCTCTCACCAAATTATGATAGGGTAATGTAAGAACCTAGTTCTTCTTATGAGGTATTGTTTCTTCATTTTTATTTTCCTTTGACTTCTTTTTGAGAAAATATAGTAAACTAGAATAATGTTATGTTTTAGTGAAACACACCATGTACTCATATATACATGCCATGTAGTATGGCTGTGTAATATGGGGATACACAGTGTGTGATTCTATTGGATAGGAAGAGAAGAAAGGGCCACTACACATCATGTACTTCCGAGTACACATTGTGTAGTCATGTCAACAAGGTCAGTGCAGGATGTGTAAAGTATATCGGTGAATTAATGAACATTAAAATGATATACATGATGTGTATATAGATTTACACACCATGTACTACTATAATTTATCTTAAAATGGGATGTAGCCTTGTTTTCTCTTCTACTAGACAGAGGATCCACCAGGTGAAGAAGAAGGATATGTGAAAATGTTTCCTTCTCTCGTTCCATTGTTCAGTACCCGATTCAAGTGCCTATAGTTTCATTGGATTCCTGATAGTAAGGGATTTATTCTCCAAGAGTTGTTCTTATTGATATCTATTATTGAGGAAGTTATTCAATTTTTAATGATTTACCTCTTTTCTTATATCTATATTGTTCTAGGTTGATTCAAGGGTCGACATCATTTTATATCACTCGTACGACATCTAGGTAGGTGGTCTTGTGTCATTCGTTAAAATTCGAGTTGATTATATGTGCCAAAATGGTATGAGACCATTTTTGGGTATTGTTTTTCCTTAGAAATGAAACCTGTTGATGCCTAATTATTCTTAGGTATTTGATTGTAAGAAATTAAAGCATTTGGTTGCTGAATTTCTTGTTTTAGGGAAACCCTATGGGTGTGTTTCCCATTGTTAGCTATTTTTCAAGAACACCTTTGTAGTGTGTGAAGTTTTTTTCCCTTTTTGGGGTTGATTAGAATGATATGTTATTTTTTGAAATTCCCAAATGAGTTTTTATGATTAAAACCATGTAATAGTTTAATTTTCATGTGTTTGTTGCTGTGTGAAATACCCACGTGAGTTGTTATGTTTAAAGCCATGTGATAGTTTAATTCACATGTGTTGTTTTTGAAATGATTTGATAAAAAGTTAAAAGAGGTAATTTGAAATGGGAAATCCATAGTCTCGGTTAAAAGACAAGGTTGGGCTCATGTGACTAATTACACCTTTCTTACCTTGGGTGAACCATTGTCTTGGTAAAAAGGAAATGGACAAACTCTATAGGATAATTACTTTAAGGCTGTGAGCGAGCCGTAGTTTTGGTGGTTAGGCTCACTAATTATTCTATGTAAATGTTGACCAAATATTTGATCCATTGAGGGATACTTAGAATGGGCTCTATTAGCAACTAAACAAATGATTAAAAGTTAGAATGTTGATATGCATAAATGTGAAATTGTTATGTCAGGAGTTGATGGTTACTTTGGTATGGGGGTTGATGGGCCTAAGCCAGACTTTGAGACATTTTTAAAGTTCATATAACATTTTAAATGAAATGGAATGACTCATGATGCATCTGCCAAGCCAAAGCACAAGCTTGGATTTAGTCTTAAGTTTTTATCTAGATGATCTTTTGAGACTTTTGTTGTGTTTAATTTTATACAGGGGGGAAGGCTAAGGCCAAATCTCGAGATAGTTTCACTTAAATGAAATTGAACTGCAAAAGAACATAAATAGAATGAATAGGTAGTTACTTGACCACTTCCTAGTTACTGTTTTCCATTACTGCTATCACATATATTCACTGAATGTTAGGAACAGATATTTGGTGGTTGCATAATGGGATTAGTCTCATTCTATGTTTGGGTCATGCTTTTGGGCCCAAAAAGATTATATTATTGTAGGTTTAGATAAGGTAAAGTTCCCTTATACATGTACTTGATTGCTGTTTAGGAGCAGGAGGGCATAGGACCAAGCTGAGGCTTGTGATGCTTCTGAGTTTTTTTATGTTCTGCACTTTTATTGTATTTGTATCTAATTACAGTGTATCTTCTTTTGGATTCTATCCTAGAACATATAACATGTTTCATTATCATTTGTATGGTTTTATATTTGGGTATTTATCTATATGAATTCCACTGTTTTGTTTCAGTTGCATGTTGTTTACTACGTTTTCTATTTGTTAATATTTATTCTGTTGTGTTACACTCTATAAATGAGAGAATAGTTTCTCCACTATCACACCCTAGGCCCTAGCTACTAGTTGGTAGCCTCTGGCATTTGTAGAAATGTTTTTTAGGCCATGTGGCCTACCGGTCCAGCTACCAGTTTAGTGGTAAGTTAGGTTGGGATGTTACAAAGTTGTATCAAAGGGTTTTCTTTCTTCTTTAACATACTATTTTGAGCTAATAGACTGGATAAGAAGGGAAAAAAGGAATTTGTTAATAAACTATGCTCGGGAGTAGCTAACCTATGTATTAGGAAAAGCTAAATTACCTCGAATGAATTGTGATTTTTTGGTTTTATAGTGGTATAGATTTTACCATTGGATGATGCACATGATTTCTACTATTACTATTGATGCAATTCTGGGTACTATTTTAGTTTCAACCTGATGAGATGAGGGTATATCATCTCATGCATCAAATAGGAACTTGTTAGAATCACATTCCATGCATTATATCATGCCATCTAGAATGCACTAGTTATCGCACGTTGTTGTGGTAGGTGATGTGATAGATATGCCTGCTGTTGTGATAGGTGTATTGGTATGTGCTATGGTTTGGATGGAATGGACGCTAAACTTTGGTTCCTGAGGTGTATGGGAACACTTGGACCAAAATTTTGAGGATCATTATTCAATTTTTATCTATATTTTTATCTCGATATGTTCTTCTTGGGTTCCAAACATTGATCTGTGAGGTGTATGGGCCCTCACGGATCAAAATTTGGCATTACACATGTTGGTTTTCTACAGAACATGGGTTTTCTTGGCGATCTGGAGTTTCTATCCTAAAAAACCCAGAATACACAGTGTGTAGTCTATCCTAACACTCCATATGCTCTTCCTGTTTGGGGAAGAATGTGTTCTATGTTTTAATAAGAACAATCCATGTATCCTAAGTACACACCATATAATCCATGACCATGTGACCTTCCATGTGAGGAGGGAACATGATTTATTGAGCTTTGAGTATACATGTCGTGAAATGTGAGTACACACCATGTATAAGTCGACCGTGTATCCGGCCATGTGACTAACGACACAGGTGGATGAAAACATAGTTGTACATGTTGTTTCAAGGGTAAACATGCCATATAGTTCTACACTGGTAGAACAATGTAGGTCTAGCCATGTAGATGTACCTGGGTAGGAAGTAAACTCAAGTACATGTCGTGTCTCTTGGGAAACATGTTGTGTACATGGGGTAATACACGGTCATGTTTAGAATAAGTATATGCACATGTGGAGACCTAAGTGAACATTCCATGTAAAGATTTATACATGCCATATACTCCTATTTTTAAAAACTTGAGTGTTTTTTCTTCTCTATACCACATTGTACTTCGGATTTTTAGTTCTCCCTTCATTAAACTTTTTTTGAGGTGCATGTGCTGGATTTTACAGAGCAATTCCACCATGGAGACCTCGAGCAGTGCACCCGGAGAGTGGTGGTGAGTATACACTGGAGGTGGTAGACCATGGGCTACCAAGGGATCCTCCAGTTGTGCCAGTTGTGGCACCCATCATTGTACCAGATGCGGGTGAAAAAACGCAGTTTCGAGAAGGTTTTGTGAGCTTCATGAAAACCTTCAATGGATCCCCATAGTCTGCCATAACTATGGAAGATCTGACACGTATATTCCAGCAGCAACATCCACCTACTTTTTTAGGGGATGGTGAGTGTGGAATAATGGATGGAATCAATGATAAAAATCATTGAGCATCTTGAGATGCCTCCTGAGAGGAGGGTCAACCTCTCGACTTATATGCAGTGTGATTCTTCCAAGAGGTGGTGGGATGTTATCACACAGACAGAGCACCATCAGGACATGTCATGGGGGTATTTCTAGATAGTCTTGTATGACTACTTTTTTCCTGAGTCCCTTAGGGCTGATCAAGCCTGAGAGTTCATGAATCTAGAGCATAGTATTATGTTAGTGATGGACTATTCTACCCGCCTTATAGAACTTCAGTGATTTGCACCTGTTTTGATGGATGGAGAGGTTTTTAATGGTAGGACCTTTGAGGGTGGTCTTTGATATGACATCCGAGATCAGGTGAACATTTTCAGGTTTCCTTTTATGCATTCCATTGTGAATCAGGTGCTGATTACTAAGCGCAACCTACGAGAATCTGAGGGTGCGAGCCAGGGCGGTTCAACACCGAGATCTGGCATTGTCTTGATCAGAAGAAAGAAGTGTCGTATGGAGTTTTATTATGGGAATACGAGCAGTCAGGATGTATCTTTTGGTAGCCAGGTGATGATCTATCAGTGTGGTAAAGTTGGAAACATGAGTCCTTAGTGACTGATGGACCCATTAGAGTGTTGATCATGTGGTAATATGAGCCATCTACAGTGCTTTTTCAGGACATTTCTACTAGTGGCTAGTGAGAGAGGTTATGTAAAGACTCCATGTGTAGGAGTAGGGTCAGTAGCTTCTCACCAGTCTGAAAACTGGAATACGTTGGGGCGTGAAGACCATGGCGGTGGGCGTGGCCATGGTAGCTAGACCCCTGGATCTCTGTGACAGCCGGGTGGGTGAGCTCAGGGTAGCTAGGCTGTGTCTCAGGGCTGCGGTATAGGTCATACATATGCAGTGAAACAGACCCAACAGAATTAGCATACCAGACCTTCTACTATTAGAGGTACTATTCTAGTTTCCTCTGTTTTAACTTCTGCACTTTTTGATAATGGTGCAATGAATAGTTTTATATATGTGCATGTTGTGGAGAGCCTTGGGATCTGTGTTTATACCTCTGAGAACGTTATGATGATAGACACCCCACTTAGGATCAGAATGATATGTGTCAATCAGTGTAAGGAGTACAACTTAAGATTTGTGGGTGTCACAATCTTTGGAGAATCTACATCTTAGAGATGATAGGATTTGTCATCATCCTATGAATGGATTGGTCGGTATCCTATCAGGCCTTCATTTACTGTTATCACCAAAGGGCGAGTTTCACGTCACTAGAGGGTGGGCACATTCTATACAATGGAGAATGGGATGTCTAGGCGAGTCAAGCTAGACCCGAGCATCGTGGGTTGGGCAGGATGATAGCCCAGATTGCATGTTTATAACTGGATGATCAGGGAACATGTATGGAAGATTTTCCTCTAGTGTTTTATAATTTCAGGGACATCTTTCTAGCTGACTTCTCAGGCTTAACTTCGATTAGAGAGGTGGAGTTAACTATTGAGCTAATTCCAAGAGCCTCACCAGTTTTCGTTCCTCTTTACAGGATGGCTAATATGGAGTTACAAGATCTCAAGTGGTAGTTGGAAGATTTGGAAGCTAAGGGTATTATCCGGCCTAGTACTTCACCTTGGGGTTCACTAGTTCTTTTCACAAAAAATGTGGATGGTACCCTTATTTTAGGCCAGTACTATCAAAAACTTAACTAGTTGATGGTTAAAAATAGATATCCCTTACCAAGAATTGATGACCTGTTTGATCTGCTTCGAGTTGCATGATTGTTCTGAAAGATTGACTTGAGCTCAAGATATCACCGGGTACATGTTTGACTTGAAGACATACCTCATACAACATTTCTCAGTAGGTATGGTCTCTATGAGTACATGGTTATGCCATTCAGTCTCACAAACATGCCAATAGTTTTCATGGTGTTGATGAACCAAGTGTTCCAACCTTACCTAGACTCCTTTGTGGTGGTTTTCATGGATGATGTCTTGGTGTATTCTCACAATTGACACGACCATTCCAAACACCATGAGATCGTTTTGAATACACTAATGGAGCATCAATTATATGATAAGATTGAAAAATTCCACTAATATATGGATCAAATTCACTTCCTGGGTCACGTCATCTCAGAGACTGAAGTATTAGTGGACTTAGAGAAGGTGAGAGCAGTAGTTACCTAGGAGCAGTCCAAGAACGTTTTTGAGGTGTGGAGTTTATTGGGGCTAGATGGTTACTACATTCATTTTATGTAGGACATATCATACTAAGCAGTGTTGATGATGGTCTTGAATAAGTAAAGTGTGATGTTTGAATGGTCGGATTCTAGTGACGCAACCTTTTAGGAGTTGAAGGGACATTTGACTTCAGCACCGATACAGATATAGCCTATGCTGGGAAAGAGTTACACTATGTATTGTGTTGCATCATGTATTGGTCTAGGATCACTACTCATGCAGGGAGACCGAGTAGTTGCATGCGGGTCTCGACAGTTGAGGACACATGAGGGAAATTACCTGATGCATGATCTCGAGTTGGTTGCAGCTCTTTATTCTTTTCACTTGTAGAGACATTATTTATTGGGGGAGAATTTTGTGGTGTACACAGACCACAAAAGTCTCAAATACATCTTCAATCAGCATGATTTGAATCTGAGATAGCGATGGTGGGTAGAATACGTTCATTTGTTTGACATTGATCTTGCATGTACACATAGAAAAGGTAATGCAGTGGTTGATGCACTGAGTAGGAGGACTTAAATATAGGCAGTGCATGAGGCCAATGGTGAGTGGAAGCTAATGGTTTTGTTCTTTGATATGCATTTACAGGTTCACAATAGTTAGGTACAGACATATCTTTCATCTTTTTCTATTACCTCTACCCTACTGGACAGAGTGAGGATGAGACAGCTATCAGATTCCAAAGGACTAGTTCTATGGTTGAGTGTGGCAACTGAGGACCCTCCACCTGGATGGACTATAGGCAAGGATGAAGCTATGCATGTTCATGTATGTGTGTGGGTTCTATGGGATATACCCGAGGAGCTGATGAGGGAGTTTCATGCTTCATCTTGGGCAGTGCATCCCGGAGTCACCAATATGTATAGTGACTTGTGCTATCAGTACGAGTGGCTGGGTATGAACTAGGAAGTAGTTGGTTTAGTCACGAGGTTTTCCACCTGTCAGTAGGTGAAGGTGGAATATCAGCAGCCGATTGGAATTTTACAGTAGCTACCCAGTCCTTATTTAAAATGTGATGATGTCCTGATGGATTTTGTGATATGGTTACTGAGTTTTCCTAGAGGAAACGATTTTGTGTGGGTTGTAGTTGACAGTCTTACGAAGGTCGCTCACTTCTTACTGATCAAGGAGAATTTTTTTTGTTGATGATCATAGGAAGATGTATATTGGAGAGGTATTACAAGTTCATGGGGTTCTTCATTCTATCATTTTATATAGGGATTCCCTCTTTACATCTTGTTTCTGGAAGAGCTTTCAGAGGGCATTGGGTACACTACTGCTTCTGGGCACAACTTATCACCCTCAAAAATATGGCCAGTCAGAGTGCACGATTCTAGTGCTGGAGGACATGTTGCATGCATATGTCCTAGACATTATGGGATATTGGGATAAGTATATATCAATGGTTGATTTCGCCTATAATAATAGCTTTTAGGCTACTTTTTAGATGTCTCCATATGAGGCCTTGTACGGTAGGCCATGCCAATCACCCCTGTATTAGATAGAGGTAGGAGAGGCAGTTATGTTGGGACCTCGTATGGTCTATGAGACTACTAAGTAGGATCACTTGATTCAGAGATGGATGGCAACTGCATAGTCTCGTCAGAAGTCTTATGATGATCAATGGAGACAACCCCTTTAGTTTGAGGTTGGAGATCATGTTTTTTTACATGTTGTACCGAGGTTGGGACACAAGAGGACCAGAAGATAGGGTAAACTTTCCCCGTGATATATCGGACCATTTTAGATTCGGGAATGAGTCGGTTCGTTTGCCTATCAGTTACAATTTCCTTAGAGGTACCGAGCCATGCACGACGTCTTCCACATATCTCAACTGCACCACTATCACTGAGAGCCTTCTCATGTATTTCAGATCGAGGAGGCTGAGCTTCAATTTGATTCATCCTTTGAGGAGAATCTGATTCGTATAGTTGATAGGAGCATGAAAGTTCTCTGAGGCCAGTCAGTTCCTCTTGTATGGGTGTTATGGCAGCATGACCGAGTACAAGATGAGACTTGGGAGAGAGAGGCTGATGTATGTGCTCAGTGGCCAAAGTTATTCTCATATATTCCTTCACTACCCTTGGAATGGAAATTCAGGGATGAATTGCATTAAGGGGGGAAGTTTTTAAGAACCCAGTTATTCTTATAAGGTATTGTTTCTTCATTTTCTTTTCCTTTGAGTTATTTTTGAGAAAACTATGAGAACTGGAAAAATGTTAAGTTTTAGTATAACACATCATGTACTCTAATATACACACCATGTATTCCTACTATGTAGGATGAGGATACACGGTGTGTGCTTTTGTCGGCAAGGAAGAGAAGAAAAATACACTACACACTGTGTACTTCCTAGTTCACGTTGTATACTCATGTCGGCAAGGTCGGTGCCGGATTTGTAAAGTACGTTGTCAAATTTATGAACAATAAAATGATATACACTCCATTTATATGGATTACATGATGTGTACTACTAAAATTCATCTTAAAATGGGCAGTAGCCTTGTTTTCTCTTCTTCTGGATAGCTGAGCCACCGGGTGAAGAAGAAGAAGCTGCGAGAACGTTTCCTTCTCCCGTTTCATCATCCAGAACCCGATTCAAGTGTATTTAGTATTTTTGGATACTTTATGGTAAGGGATTTATTCTCCTTGAACTTTTATTTTTGATATTTTTTCTTGAGGATGTTATTCACGGTTGAATTATTTACCTCTTTTCTTATATATACACCATTCTAGGTTTATTCAAGGGTCGGTGTCTATTTATATCACTCGTGCGACATCGAGGTATGTGGTCTTGTTCCTTTTGATAAATGTTGAGTTGATTATATGTGCCAAAATGGTATGATACCATTTTTGGGTATTGTTTTTACTTAGAAATGAAACCTATTGTTGCCTAATGATGTTTAGGTATTTGATTGTAATATATTGAAGCATGTGGTTTTTGAATTTCTTATTTTAGGGACACCCCAAGGGTGTGTTCCCCGTTGTTAGCTATTTGGAAAGAACGCCTTTACATCATGTGAATGTTTTCCATTTTGGGGTTTGATTAGAATGATATATTTTTTTGTGAAATTCCCACGTGAGATTTTACAATTAAAATCATGTAATAGTATAATTTGCATGTGTTTGCTGCTATGTAAAATACCCACATGAGTTGTTATGTTTAAATCCATGTGATAGTTTAATTCACATGTGTTGCTTTTGAAATGAAATGATAAATAATTAAAAGAGGTAATTAGACATGGGCGAGCCATAGTCTTGGTTAAATGAAAAGGTCAGGCTTATGTGACTAATTACACCTTGCTTACCTTGGGTGAACCATTATCTAGATAAAAAGGAAATGGGCTGACTCAAGAGGATAATTACTTTAAGGTTGTGAGTGAGCCATAGTTTTGGTGTTTGGGACCACTGAGTTATCTCTGTAAATGTCGAGAGAGTCTTTGTCCATTGAGGGATAATTAGAAAAAGATTTATTGGCAACTGAAAAAATGATTAAAATATGTAATGATGATATTCTTAAATGCAATATGGTTATATAATGAGTTAAATATTACTTTGGTTCGATGGGTAGACGAGTCAATGCCAGACATCAAGACCTCTGTAAAGTTTTCAGAACTTGATAAATGAAATGGAATGACTAATGATGCATCTTCCAAGCCAAATTAGAATCTTGGAGCCAGTCTTCACTTTTTATCTAGATGATCTTGTGAGACATATGTTGTGTTAGATCCTATACAGGGGATTGGAAAGCTAATGCCGAATATCAAGATAGTTGCACTTAAATGAAATTGAACTACTAAAGAACACAAATAGAATGAATGGGTAGTTACTTGAGCACTTCCTAGTTACTGTTTTCTTTTACTACTATCACATATATTCACTAACTATTAGGCACAGATCATTGGTGGTTGCAACTAGGATTAGTCTCACACCCTATTTGGGTCATGCTTTTAGGCCCAAACAGATTAATGAATTCATGTGTAGTCAAGGGAAAGCACCCTTATATAGGTACTTGATTGCTACTTAGGAGTAGAAGGGCATGGGACAAAGTCGAGTCTTTCATTGCTTTTATGTTTTATTTCTGTTCTGTACTTATATTATATTTGTGTCTGATTGTAGTGTATATTATTTTGGATTATTTCTTAAAACATATGACATGTTTCATTATCATTTGTATGGTTTCAGGCTTGGGTATTTATATATCAGACTTCTGTTGTTCTGTTTCAGTTGCATGATGTTTACTCCTTCCTCTATTTGTTAATATTTATTCTATTGTGTTACACTCTTCCAATGAGGGAATAGTTTTCCCACGATCACACCCTGGGCCCTCGTTGCCAGTCAGCAGCCTCTTGCATTTGGGGAAATGCTCTTGAGGCCATGTGGCTAACCGGTCCTGCTACAGGTTTAGTTGTAATATGGGTCGGGACATTACAGGTAAATCCTTTTTTGTTCTACAGTTATGTAGACAAATGGTAAAGGTGCATTTTTATATTTGTATATGTATTCATGTTATGGATTACTGTAATTTTTTATTCAATTATAATTAATTTATTTTATTTTTATTATCTCCATGAATAATTAAATTTGAAAGGTAATTTAAAATTTCACAACTAGTTACCCTGAATTTAGGAATGACCATAGTCACATTTAGGGGAACCTAGTATATATATGGTATCGAGACAAACATGATTTGGAAAAACCCTAAATTACCAAACCCAGTGATATAGGGGAATCGTATGTTGACGAGGGTATACCATGACCATTGGATCTACATTGTCTCCACTCTAATGAAAAAAGGACTAATCAAACTCTTATTAAATTCAATTTCACACAAATCTTGAAACTACAAAACTCCATCACCCTTTCAAACTTGATTATCAATTCCAAAACATCTTTTCTTTGTCCTATATCTTTTTCAACTTTTTTTCAAAACTGACATCTATTTTTCTCCCCCTTTTTCAAAAATATTCAAATAAAACAATTTTATTTAAAAACCTAATTAAACTAATCTAATCGCCTCTATGGGATTGATCTCAAACTTTCTTCTATATTAATTTTAAGTAATTAAGTAGAACTAATCTGAGTTTTATACTTTTTTATTTTTATTAGACATAATGTAAATAATGAGACCCTTATGAACTATATATTAGTGAGGTTCATCTATTCAAATGATTGCATAATGATTTCAAGAGTTAGTGTAGCAGTTAGTCCATCCTTTATTCAATTTCATTGAATAATATATGAGAAATCAAGTACTGTAGTGCAGGAGTATAGTGACCATACTTTTTATACATAGATATTACATCTTATTAGAGGAATATTCACTACATAATATAACAATCCATGAAAAAAATCATATTGGTGTAGTATCTTTGGAAACATGGATACATAAAAAATTGGATTATAAATAAACTACATAATCACCCACTAAGTTCTTCATAACTATATCCCTTGTTAAGATTATCCTACTTAATACATTTCTTAATAACCTAAGTATAGGGAATATAACAACGGTTGAGGTCAGATTCTCATTAAGGGTAAATAAGGTAGATATCAATGATCACATAATCATAACTTTAGTATAATGGTATGAGAACATCAGATCTATATTTGAAAATCATAATATTCATATCAAATATCATAATATTAATTAATAACATAAAGAGTTACATTTTATAATAAATTAATCACAAGTGAATCAAATAATATGATCTAAGAGAGAATAAAATTAGCATATAACATAGATTTTTAGAATATAGATAAGTATATAAAATCTTTTCTTTAGTAATCAAGGATCATTTTCAAAACTATCTCAATGGAATGGGTTAACTCCCAAAACTATCATAGTAGTAAATGTTCACCACTAAGACTAACATAATGTATAGAGCCCCTTACTCAACTGGGTTTACTCTCCATTCAAATCTTATTTATCTCATGTGATATCAGTCATTACCCTATACATTATAGGGAAATATAATTTTGATACCACCCATAACATAATTGAAATTATACAGATGTGACCCAAAAGATCATAAAACAATCAAAATATCATAACCCTTTGAAATGAAATGTGTTTCATAATGATTTCATCTTGGAATAACCTTAATAATAAAAAGAGGATTCATACTCATTTCATCAATTCATTATAGCATTACTAAAGGAAAAGGAATGGGTTTCATAATCAACTTTTGATCATAATCATAAAAATTCTAGATAAATAATATGGATTGTATCATTGAATTATATCCCAAGTGAAACTAAATTAACATAAAAGTGTGTAATATGAGATGAAAAATGGATTTAGAAGATCACGTGGAACATTTCTTGATCAAAATACACTTTTTACATAGAAATAACTTGTTTTAAATATAATAAATTTCCACATATTAAGGAAAAAATTTATTTCAAAATAACTTTAGAAACATGTAATGGAATATTCAAATCATTTAGTGGTCATGATTGTGGTAGATTATTTTTATTCTATATAATTTAAAAAACATTCATTTCCCACTATTTAAAAAAATCAAAAATTTCTTCATTCATAAAATGACAAGAATATTCCTTTTAAACTTTTTGTAATATTGAAACATAGTAAAAATGTATTTAAACAATAATTTTTTAGTAGTAAAAACATTCTCGTAAACATTTTTAGATTACATGTACATGTAAGGAAAAGTATTTTTGAGCGAAGGGAGAAATAATGTCAATTTTACATAAAACTATTCTATTGGTATGTTGAGTTATAATAGTGAGTAAAATTAAAGAAAAATATGAATTCTCTATGAATATCCATATGAGAATAAAATAAATGATTTTCTTAAGAGTTATAGTCTCATGGGAAATTAGGAACATTACATAACAACATAGAACATAAAACACAAAATCTTTATTGAAAACATCATTTACATGACCACAACATTCCTTCATACTTAGCATTCCATTGGATAACGTGAGGACATGCATAAGAAAGGGGTGAGCTATAAAGCCCAGTAAAGGAGTAAACAAGGCATAACATGAAGAATATAGTACATGTCAGTAAATAGTCATATCAATGGATCACAAGAGAGACATTAACATAAAGACATGATATAGCATGATTATTAGAACATGAAAATATGAAAATGACATTTAACATGATATTAGCATGAGTCAAGGCTCATTGCACATGAAGCATGAGTAAACCCTCACTGCACTTGAATTATCATGAGTAAACACTAATTTCACTTTAATTAGCATGAATAAACCCTCATTTCACTTGATGTATCATGATACTAACATTTACCCAATGCATTGGAGTGCTCTGAGGGTGCACCCATTAAAAACATTTCATTTCATGCATAAGTGTGCCACATGGATCTTACAACTTGTATTTATTAAAAATAATAATTTATTACACAAATAATAGATTTGGAATAAATAAATTTAAACTCTAAATTAGTACATGTTCATAAAGGTGAATACCCTTGATAGAAAATGGGTATGGTATTCACTTACATGATGGTTTTGGCATGGGAAAGTTTGGTGCAACTTTGGAAACATAACAACGTAAAAGAGAAATCGTAAAATGGGTTGATGAGAGAGAAAGGGGAATCTAATAATTTATAAATTAAATAGGCAGTAAGGGGGTCATATTACATAATATTAAAAAATATTTAATTGAATTTATATGCATAATATAAAATAATTTCTTGAATGTAAATTAGAAGAGATAAATTTCATACAGAATTTTGGCATGGTAATAGGTGTACATGGGAGGCATTAAGGAAAGAGAAATATGTCTCTAATCATTTATACATAATTAGGGGAGTATGGGGGAGGTTTGAAATCATACCCCAATATTTTTAATTGAAAATAAAAGGTTATAACAACATAAATAAATTTGGACCAAAATGAGAAATGAAGAAATCCCTTACATGGAAGTGTGATCCCAAAGGATTGGAGAGGCTTGAGAGAGGCTTATAGGGAGATTGGGTAACCTTGGGAAGTTTCTAGAGAGATGAGGTCAGAGTTTTGTTGAGCTCCAAAAGTTTTCAGTGATGATTAATGGGACATTGAGTGGGTTTATATAGGAATGGAGAGGGAATTCTGTATTATTTAGGTTTTGGACACTACATATTAAACTAATAAAAACCACAAACCATCCCATGATTTTTTCCAATGTTTTTTTCCAAAGGAGAGTAAAAAAATTATTTTATATGGTAAATGGCCTAACTTATTAAAATATTACGCCTTCTTATGTATAGGTGAGTCACACTCTCAAATAAATCATTTTAAAAATTAAAAAACATTTATAAGTCTTGGAGGGTATACTAAGGCACCATAGAATTAATAAAACAAATCTAAAGTCACATTATTTTAAATTTAAAACATATATTCGAAGAAAACTGCTTTTATAGTATTTTATAACATCACTATTGGGTCATTATGATGTCATAAAACACATTATATATTTAAACGATATTTAATTTTCACCCAAAAAATTCAACTATCTCAGAAAATTATGAAAGATTCACCATTAGATAATTTCAACATTCTGATTCCAAAAATAATATTCATTTTATCTAAATAATTTTCTAAATATGTTAATTTTTAATATTAAAATAAAAACCAATATTTGTCAAAAATTTATGGGTTTTGACAAAAATAACTTTCAAACCTTAATAAAAATTAAAATTTTATTCATAAAAACTATAAGATCCTTTATATTTAATAAAAAGTAATTTATTAATAATATTTTATTAAGATAAAATTTAATTCAAAAATCCATTAATTTATCAAAATATATTTCTTAATTGAATTTAAATATTCAATAAAAATACTATTTGTTCTTTAAAAAACATTTACAATGTATCAATAAAAAAATGAATATATATTCTTTATTAAAAAATAATTCACATGATCATAGTTCTAGGGTCTTGTTACATAACCCCTTATAACACCCTCATAAGACCTAAGGGTAAGGTGTGTGATGGTGACAGACTCTTGTGGTGGCTTAGATAACATCACTCGGGTGATAACCTCTCTTAACTTCCACTTCTCCCATAGGTGATTCCATTCAAGGTTAACGTGTTAATGCTCATCTTGGATTTAGTCAAGAGAAAATCCCAGTGATACTACCTCCCTTATGAGCTACAAAAAATGGTCTTCGTATAGAGCAATTCTACTGGATGAGGTCATCGATTCCTTTGTTTGAGTAAATTGGATTTGTTAAAGCCCTATATTTATACTAACCATGTGATCACTATTCAATGACTATATTAGCAATGGTAACAATTCATAACAGTAAAAAAAACAAAATACCAAGGAAGTCTATAAGTTTTATATATCCATTTTACATAATTATACATTTAATTGGATTAATATGAGTTTTCATTAATAAAAGTTTGGGTCATTTCAATTTCCCCCCCTAAGAAATTCCACCTTCAAAATTTTATTTTTCCCACACTAAAACAGATGAGGGTAACTATGCTTCATCACTTTTTATGATTCCCACATTTCTTCTTCAAACTTTTGGTTTTTCCACAAAACCTTGATGTGGGGAATTGTCTTATTTGATAGAACTTTTTCCCTACAATCTAAGATCATCACTGGATTATCATCATAGGAGAGTTCATTCTCCAACTGTAGAACCTATGGATTTAGTACATGTGATGGGTTAGGTATGCAATTTTTCAAGAGTGATACATGAAATACATCATATACTTAATAATGGTCCAATGGGAGTGCTAGTCGATAGGTCACTGCTCCAATGCGATAAAGGATATCAAAAGGGCTGATGTACCTTGGAATAAGATTTTCCTTCTTCCCAAATATCATAACTCTCTTTCACGCTGATATGTAGTGGAATACCATGTCTCAAACATCAAACTCTTCGTTTTGTTGATGATTATCATCATAACTCTTTTGTCAACTCTGAGCATATTTAATGTGTTACTGGATGGTCCTAAACTTCTCCACCATTTCTTCTACCATTTATGGAGCTAGGAGTTTTCTATCCCCAACTTTATCTCAACATGTTGGTGTTCTGCACCTATTCCCATAAAGAGATTCATAAGGAGCCATTTGGATGCTTGAGTGAAAACTGTTATTGTAAGAGAACTAAACCAGGGGAAGATGTTGATCCCATCCTTCTTTTAATTCCATTGAGCATGCTCTCAACATGCCCTGATATGTTGGGATAGTCCGCTCAGATTGGAAATCAGTTTGAGGATGATAAGTCGTACTGATGTTTAGATCAGTATTCAGAGCATGTTAGAGACTCTTCTTGAACATATAGGTGATACTTGGATCTCGATCTGATATAATTGACCGTGGTACTCCATGTAGCCTTACCACTTCTCTGATGTATATCAGTTCCAGTTGATCCAATGAGAAATTCTCTCGAATTTCAATGAAGTGTGCAGTCTCTATAAGGTGATCCATAACAACCCAGATAGCATTGTTTCCTTTGTATGTATTTGGAATCCTGGTGAAAAATTCCATGGTGATGTTCTCCCATTTCCATATTGGTATGGGTAATGGTTGCATCATCTCCATAGACTTATGCCTCTCATCCTTCACATGCTTACATACCATTCACTTTGATGTATACTCAATGATCTCCTTCTTCATGTTATCCCACCAATAATGATCTCAGAGATCTTGATATATATTTATGTTTCCTGGGTGAATGGAGAAATTCAAACTATATGCATCATCCAAAAGCTCATTATTTAGATTCGGATTTGATGGAACATATAGTCTTAACCAAAATCTCACAATTCCTTATTCATTAATATTGAAATCCGAGAATTTCCCTTTTCTGATAGTTTCCACTTTATTTTGAATTCCCACATCATCCTTTTGAGCATACTTTAAACTTTCCAAAAGAGACAGTTGAGAAATAATTTGTGAAAGGATTGATTATGTTCCATTGTTTATGATTCCCATGTCCGTCTTCATTAAATCTAAGAAGATTATATACTTTTAAATTCTAACCAATGATAGAGTCATTGGGTCCTTTCTAATTAGAGCATCTACCACCTTGTTCGCTTTCCCAGGGTGGTAATAGATTGAGTAGTCATAGTCATTGATCATCTCTAACCATCTTCATTGGTGCATGTTCAACTCTTTCTGTGTGAATATATACTTAAGGATTTTGTGATCCTTATATATTTCACACATCTCCCCAAATAGGTAATGCCACCATATTTTAAAATTTAATATTACTGCAGCCAACTCCAGATCATGTGTTGGATAGTTTTTCTCATAATATTTCAATTTCCTTGAAGAATAGGCAGTGACTTCATCATTTTTCCTCAACACACAACCCATGAACTTCTTTGACGCATCAATGAATACCAAAAATAGTTCCCCACTTGTGGGTAGTTTGAACACAGGCATAGTGATAAGCCTACTTTTCAACTCTTTGAAGCTATATTCTCATTCATCACTCCAATAAAACTTAACTCCCTTCCAAGTTATCTTGGAAAGAGGGTTTTACAATCATGAGAAATTTCTCACAAATTGGAAATAATATCCAGCTAACCCCAGGAATCTACGGATATTCATCACCGATGTTGGCCTCGACAATCCCTCAATTACATATGTCTTGTAGGGATCCACAAATATCCCATTACTTGTGATTGTATGACCCAAGAATGAGACCTCATTTAATAAAAACTCACACTTAATGTACTATTCATAGATATTCTCCTTTCACAAGGTCTCTAGTACAGTGCTTAGATTCTCTTCATTATCCTCATTAGTTTTTATGTTTACTAGAATATTGTTTATAAAGACTACCAAAAATTTGTTGAGGTAATCTCTAAATACTCTATTAATCAGGTCCATAATGATTTTTTGGATCCTTAGGGAGTCCTAGAAGAATTACTATAAATTCATAGTGCTCGTACCTTGTACGAAAAGTAGTCTTGGGGATATCCTCCTTCTTCAACCTTACTTGGTAATATCCCAACCACAAATCCACCTTGGAGAAGTATTGTACTCTACATATCTGATCGAAAAAATCATCAATTTAGGGTAGAGAATATTTGTTCTTTATCTTGGGTTTGTTGAGCTCATGATAATCAATGCAATGAAGAATTGACCCATCCTTCTTCTTGACAAAGAGGACTGGTGAACCCCATGGTGAAGCACTTGGGGGGTATAAAACCTTTATCCAGATTCTCTTGTAGTTATTTCTTTACCTCCTCAATCTCCACAATAACCATTCTATAAAGAGTCTTTGATATTGGAAATTCCCTAGGTATAAGATCAATCGAGAATTCAATATCTCTTCTTGGAGGAAAACTAGGTAATTCCTCAGGAAACACTTCAACAAATTCCCTCACAATAGGTATGTCTTCAAGGATGGTTGCTTCCTCAGAATCAATAATATGAACAAGATACACATACTCATAGTGTAGTAATATCCACACTAGAGATGATAGTTCTAAAGAAGATTCATCCTCCTCCTTTGACTTATACAAAATTGGGGGTTGATTCACCATATAGAGATATATTTCCCTCTCATGTCAATTTTTGTTGGCTATATATAGGGAAAACCAATTCATGCTAATAATTGAATCAAATTCCACCAGAGGTAGTATGAAGAGGTTCTTTGGGAATATCAATCCACAAATTACAATAGGGGAGGTGTTATATTCAAGGGATGCAACAATTTCGCCATTTTCTGTTCTCACTGACATCTCTACTTCTATGATTTGTGGTGGTGTTGGGATTGTTCTACTAAAATTTTGGGATATAAAAGAATGCATAGAACTAGAATCAAAAAAAGTTCACTATTATTGAATTAATAACTATCATACCAATCAGCACTTCATTGTCAGGGTTCTATTTGGTGGTAGTGATAGAAAAGATCACCCTTGCTGCCTTGGAGGTTGTTTTTTCCTTTGAAACCCCTTGGATTAGGGAACTAGTTTGCAAAGTGCCCTGGTTCTTTATAGTTGAAGAAATGAACAATGTGTTAAGGGTCAAACAGAGTATTCCCATCCTCTGTCCCAATATCCGGGTTTTATTGTCAGCAATTAATGGCCAGGTTCCCTTCTCTTCCACACCTAAATCATTTCCTCATCCCCTTCTGGTAATTTCAAGGGTGCTTATTTCCTTACCTTTGGAAAGTGGGGTGCTCAAATTTCTTAGCGCCACTGGATTTATCCATCGGGCTTCAAGAATTAAATTCAACCTTATACTTCTCTTCTTCATGATTCCCTTTAGATTCTCTAATATCCATTTTGACTTTGATGGAACATCGAATAATTTCTTCATAGCTATCGAAGTCACAGATCGCAAGGGCTTTCCGTAGGCTAGGTTTTAGCCCACCAAACAAGCGGTCAACCTTACATTCAGGGGTAACGACAAAGCTGGAGGCATATTTTTCAAGCCTTGTGTTGTTTTCCACGTATGATACAATGGATTCGTCATCTTTTTTCTTATGTTCAAGGAAGTCCCTTTCCATCTTGACTCATAGGGTGCATAGAAAATATTTATCGAATTGTTTTTACAGAAATCTTTTCATCCCAACGCCTCAATATCTTCCCTAGGCTTTGTATTTTTGACAATGTCCACCATTGATCAACATCACCCTCCATACAATAAGCATCCAGAAGAACCTTCCCTTGTTCAGAACATTGAATGGTGGAGAAGATCTTTTCAATGGATTTGATCCATTTTTCGGCGATTGAGGGATCAGATGATTAATTAAAAGTATGAGGCATTTGTCTTATGAAGCTATCGATTGCGGCCTTTTCTTTCTTTGGCGGGGGGGGGGGGGGGTGGACATTCCTCTTGAGTAATGTTTCTATTAAAAACATGAGTTAACTAAGAGAGTATTTTGACAATGTTTTTGACTCCTACTCCCATCAGATTGGGAATCTCAATAGAATAGTCATCCCATTGATCTTCACATTAGAAGTTAGTATGATTCCTCCTATTACTAGATATTGGATGGAATAAAAGGAATGTTAGGAGTAACACATAAAAGAGAATCCAATTGAAAAAGGTTTAACTTATAAATTAAATTTATTTCCTTAACTTATGAATTTATAGGCTTTAGTCTATGTTATCCATGATCAACTTACCAACATATATTCTTTAGGGAATTTTTTTATTCCCTTATTAATGATTCATACTAAGATTATTAATTTAATAGAGAATATCCCCTTAGAGTGTCATAATAAATAGTGCATCAAGGCCCATTTTCATTCACCAGTTTTTGTTCGAGTCTAGCTTAAAGCGGTGTTTTCATGATTTTACCCCTAGATACATCTGTGCCAGATCCACATCTACTTGTTTTATCCAGACATGGATGAATTTTATTGATAAACCACTTACTATATAGTCACCAAAATTTTGGTATGTTTTTATTATACTTAGTCTTATCCCTAAATATTTCACTAGGGTTTTTTTGATCATAATCCCAAAAATAACTAAACCTTCATCTGATACCAACTATAATGACCCATATTTTTATTTCACACCTAAACAATATTTATTACACAAATATGCACTTAAGAAAACACTGGGGATTTAGAGGTCTAGTTTATTAGGAAATTAGGAAAATTACATAACAACTTAGAACATAAAACACAAAATCTTTATTTAAAACTACTTTTACATTACAAGAACATTCCTTCATATTTAGCATTGCATGAGATAACCTGAGGACATGCATAAGAAAAGGGTGAGCAATAAAGCCCAGTAAGGGAGTAAACATGGAATAACATGAATAATATGGTACTTGTTAGGTAATAGTCATATCAATGGACCACAAGAGAAACATGGACATAAATTAATGATATATAATGATTATAATAACATGGAAATGTGGCAACAACATTTAACATGATATTAGCCTGATCCATAGCTCATTGAACATAGAGCATGAGTAAACCCTCATTGTAATTGAATTAGAATGAGTAAAACCTCATTGCACATGAATTAGAAATAGTAAACCCTCGTTTCAATTGATGTATCATGATACTAATCATTACCCAATGCATTGAACCGTTCTTAGGGCACACCCTTTATAAACATTTCATTTAATGCATAAGTGTGCCACATGGATCATACAACATGGATTCATTAAAATCATAATTTATTCAACGAATAAGAGATATTGAATACATAAATGTAATTACCCAATAAACAAGTAAATGTTTATAAAGGTGAATACCCTTGATATAGAAATGGGTATGGTATTCACTTACATGATGATTTTGCCATGGGAAATTTTGTTGAAACTTTGGCAGCATAATGACGTCAAATAGAAATGGTAAAATGGGTTGATTCAAGAGAAAGTGGTATTGCATCATTTATAAATGAAATGGATGGTAATGGGGGTCAGGTAACATAATATTCCAATATATATAATCTAATTTAGATGCATAATATAGAATATTTTCTTGAATGTAAATGGGAAGAGAGAAATTCCATACAGAATTTCGGCATGGTAATATGTGTACATAGTAGGCATTAATGAGGGATAAAGAGGTATCTCATCATTTAGAAATAAGTAGGGGAGTATGGGGGAGGTTTAAAATCGTAACCAAACATTTTAAATTGAAAATAAAGGGTATAAAAATATAATGAAATTTAGACAAAAACTAGAAAGGAAGAAATCCCTTACTTGGAAGTGTGTTCCCAAAGGATTGGGAAAGGCTTGAGATATGCTTATTGGGAGCTAGGGGCACCTTGGGAGGATTCCAGAGAGATTAGGGCATATGTGGGTCGTGTTCCAATGGTTTTGAGTTTATTGTAATGGGATATTGAGTGTTTTTATATATGAAAGGAGAGTGAATTATTTATTATTTAGGTTTTGGACACTACACATTAAACTAATCAGAACCACAAACCATACCATGTTTTTCCCCATGGTTTTTTCAAAAGGGTAGTGAAAAAAATTATATTATAATTCCAATGTCATTACTTATTAAAATATTTGGCTTTCTTATGTGGAGGTGAGTCACACTCTCAAGGAAATAATTTGAAAAGGTTAAAATATTTTATAAGTCTTGGAGGGTCGGCTAAGGCACCATAAAATTAATCCAAAAAAATATAAAATCACATTTTTATAAAGGTAAAAAATATATTTTCTGAATGTAACTTTTATATTATTTTATTACATCACTATTGTGTCATTATTATGTCATAAAACACATTACATATTTAAACAGAATTTACATTTCACCCAAAAAATCGAATGTCTCGGAAAATTATTAAAAATTCACCATTAGATAATTTCAAAATCCTGATTCCAAAAATTATTTTCATTTTATATAAATAAATTTCTAAACACTTGAATTTTTTACTTTTAAAATAAAACCCAAATTTATCGAAAATTAATGGGTTCTAAAAAAACAGTTTTTAAACATTAATAAAAATTACAATTGTATTCATAAAAAGTATAAGATAATTAATATTTAATACAAATTAATTTTGTAATAATATTTTATTAAAATTTTCTTTAATAAAAAAAATCCATTAATTCATCAAAATAGATTTCTTAATTGAATTTAAATATTAACTAAAAATATTATTTGTGCTTTCAAAAAACATTTACAAAGTAACAATAATAAAATGAATGTATATTCATTATAAAAAATAATGCACATGATCATAGAGCTAGGGAATTGTTACATAACCTCTTATAACACCTGCATAAGACCTAAGGTTAAGATGTCCAGTGGTGACAGACTCTTGGGGTGGCTAGGACAACATCGCTCTGTTGGTAATCTCTATTGACATCCACTTCTCCCGTAGGCAGTTCCATTCAACCTTAACGTGTTGAAGCTCAGATTGGGATTGTCCAAGTGAAAATCCTAGTGATTCTACCTCCTTTCCAAGCTCTAATAAATGGTCTTCATATGGATCAATTATACTATATGAGTCCATCACTTCCATTGTTTGATAAAATTGGATTTGTTAAGGTTTAATATTTATACTAATCATGTGCTCACTGTTCAATAGATATATTAGCAATGGTAAAAATTATTAAAGGTAAAAAACATTAAAAAAAGGAATTACATATGTTTTATATATCCATTTAATATAATAATACATTTAATTAGATTAAGATGAATTTTCATTAATAAAAGTTCGGGTTGTTACATTTTGTATCCAAGTAGTTGTTGAAACCTAACCATCGTCAGACTATCAAATCTCAACCACTCTGATAGACCTCATTAAATGAAAATAACCATTGAAATTTTATATATAGAATTAGTTGGTCACTATATTCATGTGATTGCTCTACGATTATAATAAACTCTTTGACCCATATGTAGATCATCATTTGGTACCATCATATTTACATAGATCATCTTAGCCATTAAATAGATGGGAATGGAGTATATTTACACTTATATATATCATATTCATCCTTATATTAATGGGAATTTAGTATCATTACCATTAATAGGACCATATTGACCCTTATATAGATGGGTATTTGGTAGATCAAAATGGTCACATGATCGATATGATGCTTAGACAAATTTCTTCATTGTTTCTTCACGTATTTAAATGGCCACTCTAATTGATCATGCAGTTGATTGGATCATCATATGGTTGATCCAATTCAACACATAGTCAATCTAGCACTTAGGATATTTTTATTGAAAATTATACATCAAACAAAAACCATAAAATACATTATAATTATCGGAAATGTGATTTAAGGTCATTAAAACAAGGAATTTCTATACTAATCTAAAAATATCCCCCATTTTTATGATAAAAATCATGGAAGGATAAATAATTAAGTTAAAACATAGTTACACAAAATTAAAAACAATTTTCTTTTAATCTCAATATAATATTATATATATTAACACCAATATCATCAGTATTCACTTCCATGTCATTTTTTTCATTTTTTGGGGTTCACAAAATGATATAAAAATCATTAAAAATTGAAGAATGTAAATTGAAATGAAATATGGAAATATGAAATAAGTATGAAATTGGGAAATTATGAAATTAATATATAAACTAATCAAGATAAAAAGTGAGAATATTTTAATTGAAAATTTTTATTGTAATTCAAAATGAAAAGTTCCCCATCAAGTATCCGAGTCTGAATCAGAAAATTCTCTTTATGGGGTCTTTATTCTCATTATGTAGGATGTGGTGTAGGATGGTTCTTGGAAAAGGATTATCTAATGATCATTCCATGAAATTAAGGTCTAAGATGTTTCACATACTTATTTGGTTTGAATCCAATAGATCTTATTGAAATAGAAGTTAAACAATGAACTAAAGAATTATAGGTTGGGGAAACTAGAGAAATACATAAGGATATATGCACAACTAAAGTACTATGATCACTAAACCAATATATATCCATCACCATAGTGAAATCCCTTATAACACATGATCCAAGCCCTAGAGTCTCAAAAAATTGTCTCTTTTCCTCCATTAAAATCCTCAATAAAGGTGTAATGACTTGGTGTTGATACACATGAGTTTTAAATACCCAATTAACTAGGGGAATCTGTAGTCAAGATAGTAAAGATAAAAATAATTATTATATGTCATTATTTAAAAATATCTTTTATAGGTATTAAAATATTGATATATTTATTATCTCCCTATACGTTCTATCTTGTTTAGAATGTCCTCTTATGAACTCAAAAAATTTTGTTTACTTGAGTAAAAAACAAAGATAGCATCATCTATTTGGTGATTACAAAACACATTAAAAAAACCCTTACATATTGTTTTTAGATGGTGGGATTCACAACATGAAAGTACTAAATTTAGATACATGGATTCACAACCCTCAGATCCTGACTTTAGAATCTAGGAGTCACAACCCAAGGAAGAGAAGAAGAAATAATTCTTTTGTGTGTTAAAGATTAAATAGAAAAACAGAGTTCCATGTGAGATATTAAAAATAGCTTTACAGATTCAAAAACACACAAATGATAAGGTAAATAATTAAAACATAGGTAATCATTCTTCAATATTAGATTTTATCATCTCTTAAAGGTAGTAGAATTCAAATAATAATAAATTCATCTTTTGAGAGATTGTCTAGGTGTGGAAATAGAGCATATCATAAGACTTGTTTTGTATCACAGACTAAAAGATCATAGTTTTATGGTCAAGTAAAAATAGTGTATCAGAGAAGTGGTTAGTCGGTGTAATCCTTGTAGTGTCCTTGAACCTTTAAATAGGATTTTTAAATTATAACTAAAAACCCAATCTTTGGGTAAAGTTACTCAAATTTAAAAATAATTGAATTATTCCGGAGATATAAAATTATCCTCCATAATAATAGTGATATAAATTTACTGAAATAAAAGCATAAAGACTAATTCAAACATGTATTAATTATCCATTAAATGATAATAATAATTTAAATAAAGACCATATAAAAATATAATATTGTTTAAAACAAATAATAAAGACAATTTAAGTTAAATAAATATGTAATTTAAAAAATAATTATACTTCATTATATAGAGCTAAAAGTTTTTTAATATATTCAATGTAATTATACAATAATTAATAATATATTTATTCGGTTAAATTAACTCAAAAAATTAATAAATACATATTCTAGAATACATGATTCTAAATCAGTGTATTAATAATAAATAAATTTAATAACATTTTAAAACTCATTGAAATATTATAAAAATAATTTTCACACCTCAAATATAATATATATTAATTTTATAAATTTATAAAACACTTAAATGAATTATATTATGGATGCAGTTAATCAAAATATAAAAACATGAAAAGATAGAGTATAAGTCATTTTTGTTAAAAAAGAGTCAACTTTAATAAATTCATTCATTGTTGAGTTTAATTAACAACTAATGTTATTTCACCGTCAAGTTTAATAAAAATTTGTAAAAGGAAAAAAATTAACCTACCATTAGCTTTAAAAAATTTACCCATCATTGAGACTGCGAAAAAAATGAAAATGGAAAATTCCTACCATTGAGAGTGAGAAAAAAATAGAAAATGGAAGGACCTACACACCATTGTAATGGAAAATAGAAATGGAACAATCCATAAACTGTTGTAATGGGAAAATGGAAATATAAAACAAGAACCCTCTGTTGAGTTGGTCTGGTAAAAATTGAAAATTGTTAACCTAACATTGGCTTTCAAAGAATAAAAACCCCAAAACTGTCCACCATTGAAGGAAAAAATTGATTTAACCCACTTTTGGAAGAGGAAAAGATAGATTCTGTTGGAGGGTGTCTACTTCAAGAAGACGAAATATGCATGGCTACTTCCATGATTCAGATGTGTAGAAATTGGAGGAGAAATACATCCACCATTGAGTTAAATTTCAATAAAGAATGTATTGGATGATTTAGAGAAGAAATAATCTTCCATTCCTGAACAAGAAGAATCTTGAAGTGATGCCATGGTGGAAATAGGTTGTGGATAGGAGATGATGAATAGTAACTCTTCATTTTTTATTCAAACTGAACACATAAACTTCAATTAATTTTTAATCCATTTAACAAATGAATTTTTAGTTTATTGATAAGAATAATTTGTAGTTAATTTCAAAATCTTTTCAACTAACCAATAATAAATTAATTATTATAAGTACTAAAAGATATCATATCAAAATACTGTAAGAACATGTTTTGAACACTGTAAAATGGATTGTAGTAATTTGGACTAAATTTGATGTATGTAAATGAAATTTTTAGAGTTTCATGTATTTTAATTAAATAACTAAAAATATATTATATTAATAACACAATGCAATATCGGTGATTATAATAATAAATGAATGAGATATCAAGTAAACAATAAAGATTTTGAATTTTGGAAAATCTATATTTTAAGAGCTGTTGTAAGATCTTTGGATAATTTATGAAACCCTCAAAAAAATAATTAGGCTTCATTAAAACAAAATAAATGAATATAAATGAGTTATCTTTCAAATGGGAAATGTTTCTCAAGAAAGTGATCAGTATAGCACAAGTTATAAAATAAATAATTAAGAATAGTTTAAACTGGTTTAAAATTATTATTTTTCTGGAAACCAAACATATGATCCGTATTCATTCTTAAATGAAAAAATTCTTTATAATGAATTAGAAAAATTTTTAGTTTAATAAAATTTTTATCAAATTTTTTATCTTTATTATGAAATAAGAATTATAAAATTATGATTCATAGAACACAAGTAATAAATAAAATATAATAAGTTTTAAAAACCATTTCTTCACATAAAATAAAAAATGATTTGAGATATTTAAAAATAAAAAATAACAAGTAATCAAACAAAAAATAAATACATATATGAACATGTAAAAACAATCCCCCTTTTTTGATTAAAAAACCCAAACATTTAAAACCAACTTTCTTCCCCTTTATGTAAATAAAAAAAGGGAAAACAAAAACTCCAACTAAATAAATTAAATAATTAAATAATTTAAATTATACCATTCCATGTCCAAATATTATTTTTTAAAAATTATCAAAGTATAAGGGATTAGTAATTATATCTTTTCTATTATTTTCAATAAGGATAAATTCTAAAATAATATCATCTTTATTCACATGATCTCTAAAAAATGAAATCTATGAAATCTTTGATTAATATGCATTTTTATAGAATCTTGTGAGGGATTTTTAGAAATTGAAATTCCAGAAGTGATATCACAATAAAGAGGTAATTTTTCATAATAAGTTTAAAAATAACAGAAATATTTATTAATCAATAATCTTTGAACACAACTACTATCAACATAGATATACTCTTCTTCTCCATTAGATATATCAATAGACAATTGTTTCTTAAAAGACCAAGAAATTAAAATTTTTACCAGAAAATGACATATACCTATTTTTCTTTTTATATCAAATCTATAGCCTCTAAAATAATTGTAAAAATAAGATATTAAATCAAAATAGTTACATTTTGGATGTAATAAACTAGAATCAACAGTTTCTTTAACATATATAATAATTATTTTTACAAATTTAATATGACTCTCTTTAGGTTCATCTTGAAATAATTCATATAAAAAAACACTAAATATTATATCATATCTATATGAAATTAAATATATAAAGATACATATCATGACTCTATAAAATTTAATACCAACAGATTTACCAGATGTATTAACATTAAATTTATAATTTGTACCCATAATATTTTTTTATAGACTACGATTAATTGATATCAAATCATTTACCCAATTATTTTACATACCTAGATTAATTAAGAAAAAAATTCATATTTTATTTGAAGAATTTGAATTCCAAGAAAGAACATTAATTATACCATTAAAATTATATCAAACTTAGAATACATAAAATTAAAAAATTCATTACAAAGTATTTCACTAAATGAACCATAAGCTATATCATCAATATAAATTTGTACAATTAAAATGTCATCAGAATTTATTTTAATAAAAAGTTTAGGATCAATTTTTTTTTTGAAACCATTATTTAATAAAAATAAAGAATTATTTTATTCCAAGAAAAAGGTTCTTACTTAAGACTATAAAAAACATTAGATAATTTATAAAAATGATTAGGAAATTTTTCATTTTCAAAACCAAGGGGTTGAGAACCATAAAATTCTTAAGTTATTAATCCATTTAAAAAATAACTTTTTACATCCATTTTATCTAATTTTAAATCTTGAAAACAAGAAAAATACAACAATATTATAGTAGCCTATAACCTCAAAACATGATCAAATGAATATTAAAATTCTATACCTTTTTCTTGAGAGTATACTTGATCAACAAGTCTAGATTGTTTTGAAAAATTGTCCAAATTCATCTAGCTTGCTTATAAATATACATTTGGTAAAAATTACATGCTTATCCTCAGGAAATTATATGAAATACCAAAAATAATTTATAACAAGTTTATTAAGATCATATTTTATAAAATAAATCCAGTCAGAATCATTTAATGTATTGTTAATATTTTTTGAAAAAAAAAATGATAAATAAAAGCAGAATGAGAACAAAAATTTAAAAGATAATTTCAAGTTTTAACACCGAAACAAAAATTTCTAATTAAATATTCAATAGGTTGATCTCCATGAATATTTCATGGTCTTGGTTTGGGTTGAAAAGAAGTATGCTCCCCCTATATTGATTCAGCCTTATCCTGATATTTGTCTTCACCAAAATTAAAATATCTAAACTTATCATCAAAATTTGAATCAGAATTTAATTTAACATTATTTTCATCAAGAATAACATAAAAAAATTCTTCAATAAACATATTTATTTTATTATAAACTCAATAACACTTACTATTATTAGAATATCTAAGAAAAATATATTCATCATTTTTAGCAACAAATCTATCTAAATTATCTTTTGAATTTTAAATAAAAACTTCAAACCCAAAAACTCTAAAGAACCCAAATTTAGGGTTTTTATTTTTAAATATTTCTTAAGGATTTATCATTAACAATAATATAATAAGAATTATATTATAAATATACCTATAAAAATGGCCTCAACCCAAAATTATCTATGAAAGTTATATTCACTGAACATAGTTCGATCCGTTTCAATAAGAATTATAATTTTTTCATTCTACAACACCAATTTTCTGGGGTGTTTTAGGAGTAGAAAAATTATGAAAATGATCATTCTTTTCAGAAATTTTTTCAAAATGTAAATTATGAAACTCACCTCTATTATCTATATGAATAGAATAAATCATACAATATTTTAAATTTGTAACTAAATTACAAAAAAAAGTAAATCGAGATAAAGTATTATTTTTTTGAGAAAGAAAGTATACCCATGTAAATATGCTATAATCTTCAAAAATAACTAAATATATTTCTTCCCACCAAGACTAGAAATTGGATTGGGACCAAAAATATCAAGATTTACTAACTATAAAGGCCTATTAGTACTTATTTGATTGATAGTACTAAAGGAAATTTTTCTTTTCTTCCCAATCATGCAAGAATCAAAATCATGGAGTTGTTCTTTCTTTAAGGAAGGTATTTGTAACACATTCTCATACATTGAAAAATTATGTTACATTTTGAAACTAAAATGACCTAAAAATTAATTCAAAATTATTTTATCACTCGACACATCATTCAAAAACCTAACAAGTTCAATAGTTAGTCTTGTAAAATCAATATTATAAATATTTTCTTTTTTATTAGTGTAGTATAACAAAGAATCATCCTACAAAACTAAAAATTTATCATTTTGAAATTTAACTTCCACAACATAATCACATAATTGATATATACGAATTTAATTATGTTTTAAACATTCAACATATAAAACTTTATAAATAAATGTAGAATTTAAAATGCCAAATTTACCAAAACCGTTTACTTTGACTTTGAAATTATCTCAAAAAGTAATAGTTCCTCCATCGGAACTAATGTAATATGTAACATTTTATGGGACTCTATTCATATACCTAGATAATCCATTTTCCATGTACCATATGTCATTCTTGAGACATCCAAGGAATTTTTTCTATATAAAAATTACTTGAAATTTTTTGGTACCCAACAACTTTAGGACCAATTGGATTACTAATACAATTTTTTTACCCAGATAGAATTCAAACATGCATAGTATGGTACTCTAGATAACAATTATTAGAGATATTATGTTTTGTAACACAATGATTTTTTTAATCTAATAGAATAATCAGTTATTCAGTGACCTTTCATGCCACATTTAAAATAAGCAACAACACAAGTACAACCATTTTTACTTTTAAAAAAATTGGTTTTAAACATTTGATGTAATATTCTATCATAACAAAAAACATCATTATTTATTAAGTTTATTCAAATAAATAATCTCACTATATTTTTTATGACTGTGAATAAAATTAGAAAACATTGTTTAATACATTCAAATTCATTTTTCAATTTTCCATTCAAATATTGAATAGATTTAAAATTATAATAAACTGTAGAATGATAAGAAGAAGTAGTGTTTCTTAATTTTTCATTTTCTTGTATAATTATTTATTTTCATAAACCATTTTCCCATTATTTTCCTTAAGTATATTATATAAATAAATATCTTCGAAGTATATTTTCTTAATCATTCTATATATTCATTTAATTCCGAAAAATTTGGCTTTTCATAATCATAGTTAGAATCAAAACATACAGAATAAAATTTAGAATCACTAACCTTATCCAGTGATGCCAGGAAGCACAATTTAGTAGTTTCCTTTTCATTTCTAGACGGTTTACTGGAATCATATTCTTTACAACTCCAATAGGTTTTTAATAGATTTTTATCCATATTTTTTTTATTATTATTGTTTATTTTGTTCAGTATAATCATGATTGATAGGGAATTATTTAACGCACTCAGAACAAGTTACATATGAATCATTTTAATTCATACCACCTTTCTTATTTCCCTTTTGTTTTTCTTTGTAAGGGTTTCTTCTAAATCAGTTTTTGAATCCATTATTTTTCATTCTTTTTTAAACTCCAGTGACAATTTGATCCATGACTTCCTTTTCACTATCTTGTATATCAGAATCATAATTTTTAGTAGTAATAACATTCATAAATTAAAAATCTACAAATTTTATTTTTATTTTCTCATCATAGTCTATGTTTTTTATTTCATGTTAATATGGATGTAATGATCCATTAAATTTATCTAGGGTGTACTATTTTAAGTTATTGCTTCCTTCAATGACAACCTTCTAAACATTCTATTTATTTGGTAATGATTGTAGGACTCATTTAATAAGTATTGGGTTTTCTAAAGCTTCTCCAAGTGAGTTAATTCCATTCACAATGGTTTTGAATCATTAGACCATTTTTTTATTATTTCAAATTTATCCATTTTGAAGTCTTGGTACTCTGGTCGAAGTATTCCGAGATTGGTTGAGATTAAATTTTTAAATCGAAGGTAAGTGACATGTAGAATCCTCAAAATTTAATGAGTTATTTTATAATCTTTCACATGACTAAAAACAGATCTATTAATAGCACCATATAAAATTTTAACAACTTTGTAATTTAAATAATATCTAGTAGCATCATTTTTTATGTATATCTCGGTCAGCATCAGGAAATGTGTATTATTTTTCCATGATACACCGTTTTTCAATGCTCCACTATTTGAGGTATGCCACCATTCAAGATCTTCAGTAGCCATAATCATTTCCATCAAAGTGAGGTGGTAGCTGAGGAATCAAATCATCATTCAAGTTCAATTATTTTATCTTATAAGATCTCGTCCGAAGACTATGAGGTATAAGAATATGTTGTAATAATTGAATATAAAATTATACTCTATAAAAATGCTGACTAAATTCTAGAGGGAAAAAGCCTTGATAAAAACAATTTATTATTTAGAAAGATAATAAAAGAGCTAAACTGTTATTAAGATGGTTATCCTTGGATAGCCATTTTTAGGTCAGATAGGGTAATGGAAGATAGTCTAATGGGGAGAGTATACTAAATAAACAAAATTAAACAAATAAATTAATAAATAAAATCAATTATCAAAGTTAATTATTAAGGTTAACTATCAGAAGAAAAATTAAAATAACAGAAGGATGTTTTTTATTGTAGTTTAGTGCAAAAAGGTTATACTCTACTCTTATTCCACTCTACTTGGTAATAGATATGAGTTCACTAATATTATTTATAGGGAGGAATTATAACCCAATTACATAACTCTTTTCTAGTGGAGGGATAACAATGGCACTAAATTTTTTTATGCGGAGCTACAACACTTATAAAATGAATTTAAATAGTGGGGGATACAACCAAAATAATCCTAACTTAAGATACAAGGAGTCATAATCCTTAGATCTTGACATTAGAATTTAGGAGTCACAACCTGAGGAAGAGATGGAGAAATAATGCTTTTGTGTGTAAAAGAATAAACAAAAAAACAAAGTGCATGTGATAGATGGGAAATAGTGTTCAATACTCAAATAAAAATTAATGATAAGATGAATAATTAAATCATAGGGACTCATTATTGATGATTTAATCGGCTCCTCTCATTAAGGTAATAAAATTTTAAGTAGATGAAATTTAGTGCTTGAGAGATCATCCATGTGTTGAAATAGTGTATCGCACGGGACTTGTTCTGTACGACATGCTACAAGATCACATATTTATTCTCAAGGGAAAAAAGAGTATCAAAGAATATATTATCCATGGTAATCCTTGTAGTGTCCTAGAACCTTTAAACATGATCTATATAATAGAATGAATAAACAAATATCCGGGTAAAGGAATTTAAATTCAAGAATAATTGAATTATTCATGGGAGATAAAATTGTCCTCGATAATAATAGTAACATAAATCAATTTAATTCAAATAATAAACACTAATTTAAAATTGTTTTGAATAACCAAGTAAATGATAAAAATAATTCAAATAAATGCCCTAAAAATTGTAAGACTATTTAAAATTAATATTAAACAAAATTTAAGTTAAAGTATTGTGTAATTTGAAAAATAATTATTCTTCAATATATGAAATAATTTTTTTGAATGTATTCAATTACATTAAATAATAATTAAGTAAGGTGTTAGTCAAATAAGTTAAATAAAAAAATTAAGACATAGATATTGCTGAATAGAAGCTAAAAAAGTCACTTAATAATAACTAATAAACTTAATGACATTCCAAAAATTGTAAATATACTATAAAAATACTTTTTTTGGAACAAATATAATATATATTAAATTTATAAATTAATAAAAAATTTAAAAGAAATATAATATGGATGAAGTTCATTAAAATATAAAAAGTAAAAAAATAGACTATGAATCATCATTGATAAAAAAGAGTCACTCTTGATAAATTAAGTCAATGTTGAGTTTAAGTCACCATTTAGTTTAAGTCACCATTGTGTTTAAGTCACTGTTGAGTTTATTAAAAAAAATCAATAGAAACAAATTAACCTATCATTAGATTTAAAAACTTACCCACCCTCAAGAGTGAGAAAAAATTGGAAAATTGAAAGTCCTATAGTTGAGAGTGAGAAAAAATGGAAAAGGAAAAGAAATACCAACCATTGGAGTGCAAAATAGCAAGGTAGAAAGAAACCCACCATTGGAATAGAAAAATGGAAAAGTAAAATAATAACCCACTATTGAGTTGGTTGGGTAATAATGGAAAAGTGCTAACCTACCATTTTCATGAAAAGGATCCCACCCAAAAAATAATCCACTGTTGAATAAAATAGGTGATTCAAACCACCATTTGAAGAAGCAAATAGAGCTTTTGTTAGAGGGTATCCACTTCAAGAATAAGAAACATACATAGTTTTTTGTCTATGATAGAGATGAGCAACTGTTGAAGGAGAAATACAACCAAAGTTGATTTTGATACTTCAAGAAAGAAGGTATTGGATTCTTGATATAATAAATAATCTTCCATGCATGAAGAATAATATGTTTGAAGAGATTACATATATTAAATTGGTTGGAGTTAGTATATGATGAATAATAACTCATCATTTTATGTTCAAACGGAAGAAATAAACTTCAATGAATTTTCAATCCATCTAGACAACTGAATTTGAAGTTGTTTTAGAAGAATTATTTGTAGATAATTTTATTTTCTTTCCAAATAATTAATAATAATTTAATTATGATAATTATTTAATGATATATGATCAAATATAGTAAGAACATGTTTTTAACAATGAAAAATAGATTGCAGTACATTAGACTACACATTAGGTATGTAAATGACTTTTCTAGAGTTTTATGTATTTAAATAAAATTAAAAAAAACATATTATATTTCTATCCCAAAAAAATCCAATAAATTCTACTTAGAAATGATTGATATATCAAAGAAAAAAAAGATAATGAATTCTATAAAATCTATATTTTCATAAGTTTGGAAGATATTCAGATAATCAGTGTACCCCTCAAAAAATAATTATCCTTCCATTTAAAATAATTAAATGAATATAAATGAGTTATCTTTAAA
The DNA here is from genome assembly GCA_963277665.1 of Viscum album. Taxonomy (NCBI): domain Eukaryota; kingdom Viridiplantae; phylum Streptophyta; class Magnoliopsida; order Santalales; family Viscaceae; genus Viscum; species Viscum album. The sequence goes on along the minus strand of OY728125.1, from coordinate 1,969,640,871 downwards.
ATGGTATAGGATCTAAAAGATATAAATCAATATAGAACATGTTATAAAATATATACAGAAGAAAACTTTAAAGTAATTTAGACTTAACATTTTTCAAGAAACCAAAAACATTATTCATGTTCTGGATTAAATGAAAACATGCTATATAAATAATTATAAAACATTGCAGATTAATTAAATTTATATTAACTTGTTATATTTTGTATGAAATAATAATTAGAAAATTCCAGTCACTACAACACAAGTTATAATTAAAATATATCAAGGTTTAAAAAAACATTTTTTCACATAAACTAATAAAAGGGTTTTGGATATTTAAAAACATAAAATAACATGTAATAATAAAACATAAATACATACATTCACATGGACAACAATCATCACTTAGATATTTTTATTGAAACATCAATCTTCCCCTATATAATATTAATCACTTTATCCCTGAAATAAAACTCATAAAACTGTCTAACATTGATGTGACTTGAAATGAATGAGGAATACAAATTCATTCCCTCCTCTATAGTATAATTGGAACTAATTCAAAATTATATAATTAAAACCACTAATACATTCATCAAATCTATATTAAACTCATCCAAGTTATCTCTTGAAATATAAAGAGATGAGGATGTAGGTGATGGAGTAGGTGAGGGTGCACCTTGTTCATGAGGTGACATCCTTGCTTATTCTACAATAAATATTTAAAGTTTTATATCATTCCTTAGAATAGAAAAATCAAAAACTGATCCACCATGAATATTTAGATCATCTAATTTCTCCACAAGTCAAACTAGTATATATTATATACGTATATTTAGATTTATATGATTTAGTCCAAACATATCATTAAGAACTTATTCCATAGATAATTTTAAATTATTAACTAACAAAATGTCATTTCTAGGATAAAATACTTCATTAATTTCTTCCAAATAAATCCGAAACACTAAGTATCCTTTAACATATTTAGTATCTATTGATTCAATATATCTAGTAGGTACACCATGTTTAGGTGGACTGCCTCAATTATTCCATTCATTTTTAGGATCTAAGTCAGATTAGTATATTCTAATGAAGGATCTAGGGTATGTATCCCACCTGGGGAGTGGAATATCAAAAATAGGTTATTCTCCCACTTTCCCTTCATTTGGTAGACTCCTTTCTTCACTAGAATCGATCACTAAATGAAAAACATCCTTAAAAGATTCTTCATCATCCTCTGAATTAGAAAATATTATTCTAGTAGTATATATCCCAAATATATTAGCATACTTGGCATCAAAATAAATATATGTTTTATGAGAAGGTAGATACTAAATAGGTATAGGAGATTCATATGAAACATTCTGAGCTCTAGATACTCATAAAGCTGCAGGTGTAGAAACTTCCACTAGATTAATAATTTCAGAACTTAGTCCAGCCAAATACTTTGGAGGGGGGATCCTCTAGTATTCATAATACCTCATTGATTTTTCATTTAAATAAACTATTTATTCTTCTTAATGTATATATAAAGAATCATCCCTTTCTATAACATATTCTTCATTAGAAAAATATCTATCTAATTCATCTTGTTACAAACCTAGATCAAATTCATCTTTAGGTCTCCAAGGATGTTCATATATATTGAATTTTTCATATATTTATCACTATTATCCACCCATGAATTTCTAAATGGATACCAATTATCTCTATTCTTAATTCATTTGCTATGATTCAGACACACCCCACTTGAATATATACATACATTTCCTCCCATTGACGATCAAGACACTTGAACTCAAGGATGAGATAAACTTAGGGTATGGAGGGGAATTAAATCTATAAGAGGGATTTCAAATATCTTTCATATTCCACATAATGAATATTGAAAAGTGGATCTTCACTCCATTTTTCATCAGATAAAAAAAGAAAAAGTCTTGATGCCTCAAAATTATAAAATCTACCTTACTTGGGTAGATCTGATTCGTAATAAACTTGACCAAAAAACTACATTCCTCATCAAAATCAATATAAATTGTATATTTCAGGTTTCTTTCCCCATTCGGCTCTACCAAATCTTTCTCAATGTCAAAGGCATCATAACCAAATGTATATGCACTTTGACAATATTTTAAATCAACTTTGTGTGGAAAATTTAAACATGTTACACACTACATTGTTGAAAAATATTTCTCTTATCCATTCACTAGTGTTCATATATATCCATTTCTCTCATCAGACTCAAGCTCAACATTCAGATAAAATTCTTTTTCTAATATCAGGTTTAATGGTATTCAAAATTTTTTTGAACCAGTCTGTCCACTCATGTTGTTAAATCTCTTTCCCAATAAAATAATTTCATGATTTCAAACACTCGTCATCGAATTATTTTTCTAGATTCACCATCTGATTTGAATTATTCATGTTGTGCAACTTTACAAGAATACTAGAACGCGGTTTATCCTTCTTCACTAAATTCTATGATTTATTATAATTGAAAACTAATGGTCTCTTTGCATACACCATCTTTTAAAACATTGAAAATATCAGGGTTTTGAAGCCAGTGGTTTTCAGAAGAAGAGGTTAATTTTTTACAAGGGTTAAAGACATAGAGAAAATTAATTCTAATTCTATTGATTTTAGATCATTTAGGGAATTTAATAGTACAACATGGGAATATAAATATATTTAAAAAATATTATGGAGAAATGGAAACTCAAGCATGGATCATCTTATTATTTTCTTTATTTTATCTCCAGGTATGCAAGACAAGTTAACTTACCACATGGCTTACTACACAGTGACTGAGGAGATTCATGGTCGGTTGACGTACAGCATGGACAATCATATGAAGACTTCAATGGTCATGGTATCTTGATCTACCACATAACCATCCTTATATCCACTTGAGTCTAATGGTCACTTTTTAACTTTAAGAAGGAATTACTATGAGATTAATCTTAAAGAATCAAATGATAGTTGATAATATATTAGAATACCTAATCCATGACAGATATAATTTATATCTATATACTAAATGGATATATGAAACTATCACCAAACTGTGATTCATTACCAATGAACTCAAGTGTGATATCACCTTTTTGAAAATAATCAATTAAAAGGAGATGTGTAATATAAATATTTTTTGTACTAGCATGAGACACAGGATTCTTGGAAATGTTAATAGAGCTTATATTATCATAGTTTATAGGTGCATGTCATAAATGATACATGTAGTTTAACAATGTGTGTTTTATCCTATGATTGTTTCATTCTAATAAATATGTACTCATCTTCAGTATTATACAATTAAATTAAATTATTATTTTTCATTACACGAAAATACTAGAGACATACCAAAAAATTGAGATCTTCTGTTGGTTATTTTTTATCTATCCTATAGCTAACAATATCATCATCTGAATTACTCACTTATTCAATTTCATATCCTCTATAGAAAAATAATCAATAATTAGATTCATTTTTTAGGTATATGTAAATTTATTTAATCACCTTTTAAGTTTTATTCCCTAGTGTTTCCAAAAAAAAGTTCACACACACACAAATCATAATATTAATATGGACAGCAGTTATGTATAGTAAAGTTTTAATATTACCTCTATAAATAGTTTGGTAAATTGATTTCCCAATTTCATCCAAATATAATGTATAGGTAGTACTCATTGATGTATCAATCCCTTCAGTGTTGTCTAGCCTAAAAAAAGTAAAATATATTTTTTATTTACATTAATTAAAAAAACTATATTTGTTTTGAAGAATATAAAAAACAAGAATTAATTTTAACACACCATATAACCATATTTGAAATTATTTTTTTGATATGTTTATAAAATTCAATGCATAAAGATATTTTAGATGGACTGATCATAATATCATCATCATGTATTTAAAAAACTAAAACATATTTTGAAATTATTTTGATAAATTATGTAGGGTGAGTTATACAATTTTAAAATACATTTGAAATCATAAAATTATAGATCATTCCATACTTAACTATTGGAGATTATTTTAAACTAGAAAGTACTCCCGGATGTTTGAAACCCAAATTTTGGAAATGTGGATGTGAAATTTTTATGGTGTCTGAAAAAAAAATTATCGACAATATAAAATTTTTGGATTGAACATTTAATATCCATTTTATATAGTTTTAAATTTAAATGTTATAAATAATCTAGTATTCTTCAAACATATTTGATTCTATCTTTCAGAGAAAAGATCTCTTCATAATCAATCCCTTAATCTTTATTATAACCTTTTGAAACCAATCTATAATTGTTTCTAACTATTTTATAGATGCATCAACTTTGTTTTGATATACCCATTTAGTTCGAATAATAAGGTATTAATTGGGACTCTAAATTAATTCTCATAATTTATTCCATTCAAATTGATTCAATTCTTATTGCATAACTTTTACCCGATGCTTATAATTTATTACATTAATATTTTAATTAGTTTTTAGCTAATACAATTAAGTTTGATGTGCAACATTGTTTTTAAGAGAGGTTATATATTGGGTTCATTTTCCATGATCACTTACACTAACTTCTAATGAATGGTAATTATGGTTCATAATATTTTTATGAATTAAATTGATTGGTTATTCTAATTCATCTTCAGGATTTGGATGGTCTAGTTATTCTCTATTGGATGATTTATCATGTAAATTAGCAGAATAATAAGAGGTTTTAAATGTATTATTGATATTCAAATTTTACATATCATCATCAACGACTTCTGAAGAATTTTTTTTCTCATATGAATCTATCTCATAAAAAGTAACATGATCATATTCTTCCACAACCTTTGTTTTCTTAATAAATACACTATAAATTGTACTGAATGTTGAATAACAAAGAACATTTCCATTATCACTCTTTAGTGAAAATTTCCCCATACTCTCTTTTATATTTGGAATATAAACCTTAAAACCAAAAAAAAAAGTAATTTATCTTAAGTTGTCTATAATTAAATAATTAAAAATGTGTCATATATAATATAGGACTTATCAGAACCATGTTATTATATTGAAATTTTTATTCATGTATTTTACCCAAATTTTAAAGGGTAGTTTATATTCACTGAGTATAGTCTGGGAAATTTCTTAAGGTGTTTTGCATTTTCTTTCAACAAACCCAATCTATTTAGGTGTTCTAGGTGCATATAAATCATGAAAATTGACTTATTTTGAACATAACATTTTAAAGTTATTATTTTCATATTCTTCCCCATGATCACTTCTCAATGTATTTATGGTTATTCCACTGAGGTTCTCTAGTGATTTCTTATATTTAGAATTACATATAGAAGATTTACTATTGTTACATAAGATGAATACACATATGAATCTAGGATAGTGATCAATAATCACTAAATAATAATTCTTACCATACTGAATATAAACTCTTTAAGGATAAATAAATCTTTAAGAACCAATTCTAGGGGTTGATAGGTAGAAACCTCAATCTTTAGTTTGAAATTAATTTTTTCTTTCATTATTTTTTATGAGGAGATTAAAATTTATCATTTAAGAATTTTAGTTTATGTAGGGCCTTCAACAATCCTTTTTTAACTAGATTTTTAATTGGGTATATATTATAGTGATATAGTCTCTTATTAAACTTCCAATATTCTCTATTAATGGAACACAAGAAAGAAACATTTTGGGAAATAAAGAATCTAAATTTATATAATAAACATTATAATTTCTCAATGAATTAAAAAAATAAAACATTCCTAAAACCATAAATTATACACAATTATTCTCTAATATAATATGATATCCATCATATATAAATTTATTATTAATAATAATATTATATTTTAAACCATCAATAAATAAGTATTTTGAAATAAGGACAGTTTCAAAGTTACCAATTTAACCAATTCCAATTATTTTTGTCTTTTTATTATCACCAAGAGTGATATATCCTCTATATAATTTTATTAAATTATTGAAACATTATATGTATCTAGTAATATTTCTATAACATCCTATATTTTGATACCATATTTATATGTAAACTCTTAAAATATTTCACCTAAACAAAATCAACCAAGAAACGATTTTTATTACCGAACATTATTAGGTCCAAAGAAGATAGAAAATACATATTTTTTGAAAAAATTATTTTATATGAATATTAGTAACCAACTAAATAGATTATTGTAGAATGGTATTATGAATCTCATCTCCTCGGTACTGATGATGCGCCCATAAGGGGCTCTCCTCCTAGGGTTCTCCTCTCACCGCCGCGAGCTTCATCGCTGTAGAGGGCACGTCGTTAATCTTCGAGCTCAACAGGTTTTAGTGGAGGCTTTTTGCTACAGTGACGTTAGGCGGCTTCACGGTCTTCTCTCGTTGAGATGTACTATGGGATTATGCGGCTATTGCTTCGGATTTGGGGGTGTAAGACCAAATCGTCATCAGCATACTCTTTGGAGCACTCCTATTTCGGTTCGGCAGCTTGTTGTTGTCCTATGGTGAGTTCCTCATTGTTTGAAGGTCGTGCTCAAGCATCAGTGGTTTGGTGTTCTGCCTCTTCTCTGGTGAGTGAGTTAGGGTTTCGTTGTGCCTTTTGCGGCTGATCTGTTTGGTGATGGTGGGATCTGCTGGTTTCCTTTTCGGTGTGATTTTGGGGTTTTTTTTCTTCTTCTTTTCTTTTTCCTTTGCGGGTTTCGAATCGCAGTGATTTGTTGTTCATGAATCTTCGTGAGAATGGGTTGAATTTGTTCCTCAATGTTTCGAGGATGATGTTTTTGAGTGCATGGATGGTTTGCGACTGTGTTTATGGTTTTTGGTGATTGCTCCTGATTTTCTAGCTTGCGCCGTTGATTTGTTTCCATATCAGTGAATGGTTTGGAACTCTAGTGGGTTTGATGATTGTGATTTTTTTCATTACATTCCGGCGATGTCGTTGAATGATGAAGATCCGTGAAGACAGTGGCAGGTTCGGCTTGTCTCGTCGGTGACCTGGCCGGAGGTGGTGTTGGGATTCGCGACGACTTGTAGATCCGAGGTGACGCAGCAATCGAGTGGTATATGTTTTCGAGGTCGGCGCATGATTCAGGTCGCGTGTCGGGGCTCGTGGCTCAAGGTGATGATAGAGGTGGAGCAGAAATTTGAAATTTGAATTTGAAATTGAATGTTTAATTTTGCATTTTGAGGATCTGTATGGTTACCGGTTTTCCTTAAACCGGCCTTGATAAAATAAAAAAATTGATTTTCAGCATAGAATGGTATTATTGGTTCCAAGATAATGAGTATTTTTCTATAACCAGAATTTCATTTAGTCTCTCAAATAGGTCATGTTTTTATAAGTAAAAATAAAGTAATTTTTGTATTACTTCAATTGTTATCTATAAGAATATCATGTATGACTATTCAATTTGAGTGGTTTTTGAATACCAAACAATATATTCAAGTAATTTTTTTCATTTTAACTTCATTATTGATATTTTCTTAGTTTTGAATTTTCTAATTTTAGATCATGGGATTCATTTAACAAGTTTTAATTCCCCATTTTTCAATTTAAATACTACTTTTATCATTAGTAGATAAATAATGAAACATTTTCAGAAAATTATATTTATATTTTAATTCATTCATGGTATCCTCTATCATAGAATATTATTCAAATAACTATTCATTAGATGTAATAGAATCATCATGAAATTATCTTTCTATGAAGTCAAAATTAGTGGTCGTTTCCTCAGATATAGTGGCCTTAAAACATATATCTTCTTTTTCACTATCATCATCCCTAGTTGATTCTAAATCATTGGAGATATCCATATATACACATTAGGTTTCCTTTATCAATTATTATCCCATTTACCTTTTTCATCATATTTATTTATGTACTTCAACATTGGGTAGTTATCCTTATGTGGATTTTTCTACATCACTCATAGTTGGTGACTTCTCCAAATGTGTCATCATTTTTCCAATTTTATTTAATATTGTTAATTAATATTCAATTTTACTTTTTCAAAAACTTTTAATTCATTTGGAACTTTTTAAATCTCTTATATAAATGATACACCTCCTCATCACTATCACTATCACCTTCACTTCCACTAGTGTTATCATCCTTGATTAATTATTTTTATTTCGAATTTGATGATTTAAAAAAAATATTATTTTTGGTTCACCATACTAATCACTAGATTTTACTTCCAAATAATAAATCATTATCTTTCCCACCAGTTCTTTAACATGTATCTTAAGGATGAAAAATGATTATTGAGATGATACTGGAGTACTTCTCCACCGGTTAAGAAAAAATCATAGAATTATTATCACTTGATTCATGTCATCCATAGGCTTTATAATTGAAATCATAGTATTAGTGATCTCATTAAATATACAATATATTTCATATATAGTTTTATCAGGATTCATCTTGAATGAATCGTTTTTAATTATATATATTTGGGACAATTTCATTAAAATATTATTTTCATTTTTAATAAATAGTAGGAGTATCCCAAATTTGATAAGAATTGGCATAATAAGATATTCTATTATATACTCATCTAAAACTACCGAAAAAATAAAGAATTCATATATTTGAAATTACACTTATAATTCATGTTATTTTTAGCATCTCTTAATTTTCTATTATCATTGAGTTTTTCTTATTTACCTTTAATAGTTCCCCAAATATCAAAACCCATTATTTGTAAACATATTTTCATTTTGATTTTCCATTGATCATAGTTTTGACCATAAAATTTTGAGTATGATTGTTATCATGAACCTCATGTTTATAAGTATCTATAAATATAGAATATTAACTAAACAGAAACTGATATCCTTTTCTAATAACTTTATTGATGTCAAGGAAAAACTACAGAGAAAAACATTTCTATGAAACCAAATGTTATTCCCATTTGAATGCTCAAGAGTGGGGGTTAATTGATCTTCCAAAAAAATATTTATTGATAATTATAAATTTAATATCCCCTCAATTTGAAAAATATCCGAGTTTATAAATACTATATGTATATATAATTTGGTAATTTAAAATATTCTCTCAAAGGCATGATCAATACCTAGTTAAAACAACTGAAATCACTTTTTCTTTTGACATAGTTTTTTTCACACCAAATATAGTATATATATCAATTAATAATGAAAAGTATAAAAGAATGTTTTTCCAAACACTATTTCAAAAATAATAGAAGTAATGAAAAAAATTCAAGTAAATTTATAACTAGAAGTGAAAGAAAAAAATTAAACAACATAATGGAGATAAAATTATAGGTTATATAAAAGAGGGAACATAGTCCTCTCTACTCCATGATAATCCACTACAATTCAAATTTATTGAAACATAATAAACAAATAAATAATATATATCATGTTTCATATAGAAAAATATTCACATGTAGGTTTAGATTATTCATAGCCTCTTCAATAGTCATACATGCTATACCAAACATAAATAATACAAGAGAACATGTTTTTGAATTCTATAATTTATGATTAAGTAGATTGTGATAATAATTTTTCATAAATGTAAAATAATAATGTGAAATATAAAATAAACATATAGAGAAAGGAAACATTGAGAAGATTGATGCAGATCAATCTCTGATTATGTTTAGTTTATTAGTAAGTTTCTTCTCCTCAAATGATCATCTATCATGTTTGAGAGTTATTGTTGTAGTTTGTACATCCTTTTTTAGTTTTTTTTTCAATGATGTGTTTAAAACATAATATCATAGTTCAAGATAATATAGGCAAAGATATCAAAAAGGAACCTAACCACTATGCACATGCAAGCCTTCATTTTTCTTTATATGTTTATTCTCAAAGAAACCTTTGAAATTAATAATCCAAAGGTAGAAATATCAAAACTTTTCTGATATTCCATATTAAATGGAAAAAATATATCCATTAAAATTATGTATATATAAATGGATGATCACTATCTATATGTTATAACATTACCTTTACATAGAACTACCTGACCCTTTTGTAGATTATGATATGATATATTTACCTTTACAAATATTAGATTTTCCATTATATAGATGGGAATATCGTATCTTGAGAGTATAATGAGTAATTACTTGACCGTAAGCGACATGCCCAAGACACCAAAGGCTAAAAAAATCCCAAAGGGTTTCAAAGAAAGCAAGGGATGATTTACCCTTAAATATATAAAAACAACCTGAAAACCATTCAAAAACTGCTTACTATATGATGCATGAAATAAACTAAGGCATTTTAACTCATTCTCTTTAAAAAAAATCAACCACAGTATGATACAATGGAAGAAAAACAAATATAAAAGTAAACAGAGGAAAGGAAAAAAAATAAAATCCAAGATGGAAACATGACTCCATGCGCTACAAGCTCCATGCTCCAACAACACCAAGTAGTCTAAAGTATCACGACGTGGGGATAAAGATGTGTGATAATTTACCTTTTACCATGTCCTGGAAGGTAGAATCTCCAAAATCACCAAGGTGAGAATGAAGGAGTGATTATATAACTCAGTAGGTTTTCCCAATTACTTATCTACTCACCCCACTAGGTATAATGGTTTTCATATTATATAAAATAGTTTATACAAAATAATTTATCAATACAGTTTATAACTAAATATAAACAAGTTCTAAAAACAAGTATAACCAAGTGTAAAAAAAATTAAATGAACCAATTTACAGCAATTTATTTTCCATAAAATAACTAATTATGTTTAAAAACCAATTCTTATTATCATTTTTGCATACCCATTTCATAGTTCACAACACACACACACATGCATGATTTGTTTAACAGTTCCATAGTCATGAGAAGTCTCTCATCCAATTACCGTGTGTCCCAATAACACACACCCCTGATCCAGGGTCACGAACCTTGTACCCCAATGGTACATGTCCCTTATTTAGTGTCACATCAACCATGAAATCACAGAAAACCCCATGTATGCCGAAACCATTAAAAATAACCATTTCAATAAAACATCACTTTTATTAAAACCCAAAGAATAAACCAGTTTCAAAACAACAATTTCATTTCAATAAAACATCCCATTTTTATTGAAAAAATAAAAAAAATCCATGTTTCACAATTCTATAAAATCCCCATTTTAAAATCCATATTTTAAAACTAAGAACAAAAGCACTTTATTCAAAACATCCAATTTTTCTAGATTTCCCCCATATTACCAAACCATTACAATGAAGGGATTCCAACGATTTCAAAACTACCAAATCACAACCAATTCAACACCAGATATTCAAATTGAAACAATTCCCACCATTTTTACTAGGTGGATTTGAGAAATAATACACATACCTCAAAGGTTTTCATGAAACTGGATAACAGACAAAAAATGCTTAAGAAAACCGAGTCGATTCTTCCCGAAACCTCTTTAGATATCTTCTAATAGAAATATAAAGACCAAAAATAAACTTATTTCTACTCCAACCTCATAGATCTACCCATACCGATGTAGATCTGAGAAACCAAGATGAGAGAAGAAGTAGATCTATGTAGATCTAAGAAACCAATCAAGAACAAAGAAGAACAGTCACCTTCCTCGAGAATTTGGGTTCAAAACACCAAGGTTATACTTTGGATTAACTCCAAATTTCTTGGGTGAGGTTACTATACCTTCAAGGAAGAGAAATCACGATTTATGGCCTCCTAAGAGCAAAAACAAGCCACATAGAGGAAAAAACATGTGAGATCAACTTTTTTAGGATCTCACTTAAACCATATGCACAGTTAGTTTGCACGGTTAGACAAACCATGTGCTAACAGTGCATTATCTAATGCCTAGAAATACCCTCTCATGGCCTCCTTGAATGGTATCCCTAACCTTGTGCACACTGTTCCAAATCTCTATGCCTCAATCCTACCATTTCGCATGGTTTCAACTAGGATGTCCTCACAGTTTTGGTAAACCATGTACAACCTGTATGCCTCTCCTTTATCCCCCAAAACATTCTAAAATTTCACCAAACTCTTCCAAATTTTCCTCTTATACATTATATCCACCAAAAACACAAAAAAAGGTTATTTACCTCAAAATGGGTGTACTAAATTCTCCCCACCATCTGTCTTTCCGTACCTAAAAAGTAGAAAACCATTGCTGCTCTGAAAGAGTTTTGGCTATTGATATTTAATTTACTTCTCATGTTCCTAAGTATATTCCTTAATATGAACATGATACCATAAAACCCACACAATATTGATGATTTTTTCATGCAAGACTTTCTCTTTCCTATCCACAATCTGTATCGGGATATGTATCAATGAAGCATCTGACTCTAGGTCAACGTGATCCCATCTGATTGCCTAATCAGGATCAGGCTGATACCTTTTCAACTAAGATATGTGGAACTTGTTATGCATTGAACTAAACCATGGTGGTAATGACAACCGATATTCCACCTCTCTAAACCATTCCAGTATCTCTAAAGAAGTAATGTATACAGAAGATAACTTACCCTGCTTCCCAAAACGACGATGTCAACGTCTTGGAGAGATCCTGAAGAACAAATGATCAATTAGTTCAAACGACAAAGACATTTGACGATGATCCACATAATATTTCTGACAACTCTGAGCCATATATCCTCTAACTAATCAACTGGATCTTCTCCATTGTTTCTTAGACAAGGGTCAGCCCGACTAGTGAAGTCTCACCCTTTTCCACCCAACATAGTGGAGAATGACATGGATGCTTATATAATGCTTCAAATAGAGCAATATGTATCGAGTCCTGATATTTGTTATTATATGAAAACTTTACTTAGGGTAATTTATCCTCCCATGAGCCACCAAAATCAATTACATAAGCATGTAGCATTTCTTCCTACTTTTATATTGACTGTTTCTATTACCCATCCATCTGAGGATGATACGTCGTGCTTATAGACAACCGATTCCCAAGGGATTTTTATCAAGATTTCCCAAAACAAGATGTAAACCTCGTATCTCTGTCTGAGATGATTGAAACTAGTATGCCATGTCTCTTTACCACTTGCTGGATATACATGTTGTACAGATCTTCCATCGTATGAGTTTCACAAATTGGAATGAAATGGGTTGAATTGGTAAGACGATCCACTATCACCCATATGGAATTGTGATTACGGGGCGTTATTGGAAGACATATAACAAAATATATTGTTATTTGATCCTATATACACACCATGATAGGTGAAGACTACAACATACCTGTAGGAATCTGATGTTCTGTTATAACCTGTGACATGTTAAGCACCACAAAAAGAAATCAACCACCTACCTATTCATGCTTCTCCACTAAAATTGTACCTTCAATGCCTTATATATCTTCTGTGTGACTAGATGTATAAACCATATTGAATGTTGGTAAGCACGAAGGAGTTTTTTCTAACAAGCCATAGGTATAACCATCCAATATCTAAAACACAAAACTGAACACCCGTAAAGTTCTCAGCCCTCAATGGTCTCCCCACCATTGAGTCTTGAACTCATAACCAGACATTCTGTATCAGATGTTTATTCCTCTTGGACCATATTTACCAAATCAGGAATAAATATAGCTAAAAACAAGACTGAGACATCACCTTGGACTTCACATTCCACATGCATGTCATCTAGGACCAACATCAACTACAATTCACATGAATCTTCTTTCTCCAAATGATCTTAGAACTTTCTACTCAATGCATCAACCACTAAATTCCCTTTTCATGGTGTATACATTAAGTCAAAGTCAAAAATTTGGAGATACTCGATCCATCTCGTTTGCCTCATATTCAAATCTCTCTATGAGAAAATGTGTTTTAAGCTTTTGTGGTCTGTGAACATAGTAAATTTCTCACCAAAGAGATAATGAGGCCTTGTCTTTAAACAATAGACAACTACAGATAACTCCAAATCATGTTTTGGATAATTCTTCTCATGCACCCTCAAATACCTTGAACCATAAGAAACAACATGGTATCCTTGCATGATAACACAACCAAACCCTAATCCTGAAGCATCACAGTACACCACATACCCCTTTCCTAATTCTAGAAAATAACAAGATAGGTTCTGATATAAGATGAACTTTTAGTTCCTAGAAATACTTATGGCATTCCTCTGTCCATTGGAATGGAGCGGTCTTCTTTGTTAGAGCTATCATTGGAGAATTTATTCATGAGAAATCATAGACAAAGCAACGATAGTAACCAGGTAGACCAAGAACACTTCATATCTCAAAGACAATATTTGGTGGTTTCCATGATATAACAACTTCTATATTTTTAAGATCAATAGAAACAACTTTCTTAGAAATGACATGTCCAAGAAAACGTACTTCCTGTATCCAAAAATCACACTTTGATAATTTGGCATACCAATGGTGATCTCTGAAGATTTCTATCATTTTTTTCTTGGTATTCCTCATAGTCAGACCTTGTCTTTGAATACACCAAGATTTCATCCATAAACACCACAACAAAAGAGTCTAGATATTGCTAAAATATCCAGTTCATGAACTAAATGAAGACTGATAGTGCATTCATTAGACCTAAATGCATGAATACACATTCTTAGTGGCCATATATACTTCTAAAAGTTTTCTTTAGAATATTTTCCCACCGTACTCACAATTTGTGATATCATGATCGCATGTAAATTTTATTGAACCATTGAGCTACCCTTAATTCATCAAATAGGAAATAAATGTGTGGAAGTGTATATTTGTTATTTATCCTAACTTGGTTAATATTACGATGATCAACACACAGATGAAGAGTTCTATCTGCCTTTTTAACAAACAAGGCTGGTGTTTCCCATGAAGATGTACTTGGCTGAATGAAACCTTTTCTCTCCTGCTCCTCCAATAGTACTTTAAATTTCAAAAACTTTATTGGTATAATCCAATAAGATGGAAGGGAAATAGGACTATTCCCTTGAAAGAGATTAATTGTAAAATCCACTTCCCTTAGAGGTGGTAACCCTGAGAGAAGTTTTTGGGAAAGACATCTATAAATTGGTCCAAAACTACTAGAATACTATTTTTCTTGATCACTTCCATTGATGAAAAATTCAACACTACCAGCTGTTAAGAGATCGTTCCCATGGTCGGTGCCAACAAGCTCTTTTAACATTTCTTTACCATCCTCTCTCCTCTGAAGAGATTCTCGACACTGTCATCAGTCATGAAACTAACTATTCTCCTATAACAGAAAATGTGAGCCATAAACATTATCAACCAATACATACATAGGATTATGTCATAGACATAAATGTCCAACACCGAGAAGTTCCATTTCAGCTCAACTCCATCAATAGTTATCGCACATGCTCTACACTTAAAGGATTGAGATTCACATTCCCTCTGAGGAGTTTTTATTTTTTTTAAAGGCATCATTTCCAACTTTAAACAAAGAAAATCGATAGCATGAGAATCAGTGAAAAAATGTGGTGCACTAGTATCGAATAGAACTTGCACAAGGGTAGAATTCAAAAGAACCGTACCTATAATAGTAGATGGTTCAGGCTGATCATCATCAATAATCTACTCATCTCCATACAATTGCTCCATCAATTCAATGTTCTCATTTTTTCCTTGATGAGATTTCCCTGGTTGAGAAGTCATGGTATTTCTAGAATTTCCATGGTTAGCTCTTCTATGTTGATGAGATTGATTCTGCTATCCTCACCCTATCGAAGCAAATGATTCTTGTGACACCTAATAAGTTTCTTGAGAACATGAACTTGGAGCATTATGAAAATATCACCAAAGATGACCCATCTTCTTGCAGTAATGAAATGATCTAGGTTGTGTCGTACTCTCTCACTTTATGTGGTTAAACGAACCACATTGAAAACAACCTAATTTTCTCTTGGGTCATGGAGGAAGGTTCACTGATCCATCCATATAATTATAATTTCCACTTCAACCTTGTAAATAGGTGTCCCTTTCCACTTCATCCCAGTATTTGAGTTCCCACAGTTCCCTATAGATATCATCATGCCTCCTCCCATAGATCCTAAGATATCATGTTCAGCAAATGTCGCTTTGTTCAACATCTCTGTATAATCAATAATACAGAGCACGGAAATCTTCGACTAAATCTTCTTCTTCAACCCCGATTCGAAGATGTGCACCTTTAACGATTCACTTTCTGAAAATTTTCGTTAAAAATGCACTAAATTCATGAATTTATTCATAACATCCATTATACAGAAACTATCTATCTTTAGTCTAAAGAAGTTTGTCATTTTCTGGATTTTGAATATATGGGGATAGAATTATTTATTGAACAATTCCCCAAAATCCTCCCAAGGAAGGTCTTCATCCAATTTATCCCGCACTACTAAATCCCACCACTGGCACGCATTATCCCGGAGCATATAAGTCTCCAGCTTGACTTTCAGCTCTGATGGTGTGCTGATGAAATCGAAGATACGATTCATCCTACTCATCCACACCTCTACTTTTTCGGGTTTAGCATCACCCCAGAAGGTAGGTAGATTCTTCTTCATGAACTAGATGGTATGATCCACAGTCCATGGCTAATTATTCCAATTCCCTTTATCCACAACTTGAGAAGCACGGAAAATACTCTGAACCAGCTTTTGGTTCACCTGTGGTTCAGGTGCAACCACATTCTCTGCAGCTTCTTTGGGATGGTTTTTGACGACGCCTATCAGGTTCCATTTTCTAAACCAATAACAAAACCCTTCAATATAACTCTCTAGAAACTAATGGCTTAGCATTTCAAATTCTATCACCTCAACTATCAAAACATTGTTTTCCAAAAAACAACCTTTTTCCATGTTCACCCTTTTTGAAAATTAAACTATTTTCTAAATACCATAACAATTCCTTTCTCAAAATATTTCATTTGAAAAACAATTTCATAATTTTTAAAAAAATAAACACTTTTTCACAACATGAATCATTACTCAAAATGATTTATACACTTCTAGTGGGAATCAATTACTCTATAATGCCTGTCATGCTAGTCTCATTGGAAAAACCCATGACAATGAGATTTACAAATCCAGGAAGTGTCTCTAAACACTTATTTACTCAACTCCCTATTAACTTGAATTTCAGAATAAAAGGGTTAGCTACATCCTTTTATGGTATAAATTTCATGTTTCAACAATCCTACTACTTTATAAGATTCCAACCTAAGGAATAAACAATAAATAATTTCAACTCCAAGACTAAGACGACACCCAAACTCCAAGACCGGGAGCATTGGTGACTACTTGTTAAGAAAGTATTGAACAAGATGATACCATTTCTAATGACCCGCTAATTCTTATTGTCTTTATAGTACAATGAGTCATTACTTGCCCTTAACTGACATCCCCAAGACACCAAAGGCTGGAAATAAATGACGAAGGGTTTCAAACCAAGTGGGAGACGATATACCCTTTAATGTATAAAAATAACAACCCAACAAACCATTAAGAAATAGATCACTATATGATTCCTGAAATAAAATAAGACATTTTAACCGATTCTCTTAAAAAAAACCAACCAAGGTACGATACAACAGAATATAAACCAACATCAAAGTAAACAGTTGAAAGAAAATGAATAAAATCCAAGATGAAAACATGACTCCAGGCTACACAAGTTCTATGCTCCAACTTCACCATGTAATCTAAAGTATCAAGATGTGGTGCTAAAGAATTTTGATACTTTTCCTTTTCCCATGTCCCAGAAGGTATCATCTGCAAAAGAACCAAATTTCCAAAGCATGGGTGAGTATATAACTCAGTAGGTTCTCCAAATGACTTCCCTAGTCATGCCACTAGGATAGAAAATTTAGCACATTATATAACGTAAGTTTATACAAAACAATTTACCAAAATAGTTTATAACCAAATATAAAAAAGATCTAAAACCAACTATAACCAAGTGAACAAAAAAGTAAATGAACCAATTTTCAACAAGTTATTTTCCATAAAATAACTAATCAAGGCTTAAAAACCAATTATTTTTATCATTTTGGAGTACTCATTTCATAGTTCACAACACACCCACACATGCATGCTTTGTTTGACAGTTCCAAACTCATGAGAGGTCTCTCGTCCATTTACCTTGTGTCCCAATGACACACGCCCTCGATCCAGGGTCACGCACCTTGTACCTCAATGGTACAGGACCCTTACTCTGGGAAACATCGATTATGAACTCACACAAAACCTCATGTATGCCAAAACCATTCCAAAAAACCATTTCAAACAATTTTAATAAAACTGTACTTTTATTGAAAACCAGAGAATAAACCAATTTCAAAACAACCATTTCATTTCAATAAAACATACCCTTTTTATTTAACACATCTACTAAAATCCATGTCCCACAATTCCATGAAATCCCCATTTTAAAATCTATATTCTAAAACCAATAACAAAATCACATTATTCAAAACACCCAATTTTTTTCAGATTTCTACCAATTTTCCAAATCATTACAAAGAAGGGATCCCAACTATTTCTAAATAGTCAAATCACAACCAATTCAAATTAATATATTCAATTTGAAATCATTTTCATTATTTTTACTAACTGGAGTCGATAAAGAAGCCACCTACCTCAAAGGTTTTGATAAAACTAGACAACACTACAAAAAAGTGACTTTTACCCACAGAAAGTTGGTGAAACGTAACATATTTGTTGGTAAAAATGATTACTTCCAACAGATATTGAGTTTTTTGAGTATTGATTTTAACTACCAACAATTTTTTTACTGACAGATATATCTGTTGGTATTAACTAATGAATACCAACAAATATTTTACCAATAGTTAAATCTGCCATCTTTTCATATTGATACTAACATTTTAATACTAGATCATGCATATGTTATTAAGACATATTATTACCAACACATATTTTACCATTATAAAAAATTATTCCAATAAGATATTTTATAAAAAACATTATACAAATAACTGAATATATATATATATATGTATACAAAAAATCATTTGTTAAAAAAGATACATATTTATATATCAAATTAAAGTAAATTTGAAATGAAAAATATTTTTTGAAATATATAGATACATACATACATTGAATCAATAATGGTGGAAACAAATGATGATTAGAAGTGTCAATACAGAGGATCCATTATATATATATTAATATTATTATCACCCATCATATAAAAAATACATAGGGATTTAATTTAAAATCCATTCTAACTATGTTTTTAAAATAATTTACAAAAAAATTGAGACAAATAAATAACATGTCATTTAAAAATAGTAATATCCATAATGAAAATAAAATATAGTTTCAATAATAATAAAAATATATAAAAAATTAAAATAGGGGATTAACCCTGATGAGTTATCTACCCACTCACATTTTCCCCCTTTGTTTTGCCTCCTTCTACCCCTATGCTCTTCCCCTATGTTTCGCCTCCTCCAACCCCACTGCAGCTGCCCCCCGCATTACACCTCCCCACCTACCAGTCACGGTCATCCTCAATCCACCCCAATCATCATCATTCCATGATATTCCTCCCTAGACAATCACTATCACCATAGATGTTTTACCAACTTCTGTGGATTGAATTCTCGATTACTCATGATTATTATAAGAACAAAAAAATATCAAGTAGCGAAAATATGTAGTTTGGTGTGAGATTCAAATCATAAACCCCCCCTGATTGTTTTTTTTGTATGAAATTGTGTTGCTCTGGGTATAAAATCTTATTTATAGATTGATATCAGTTGAAATCCCTTCCTCTAGTATCCATTTGTTATGTTCCATCCCTCATATATTGTTACATCCATAGATTGATTAGAGGAAGGAGTGAACTCTTCAATCTTCATTTCAGTAGCATGGAGAATCATTCAATTGAAGAAAAAAATACAAGGTTCGCCTTCATTTATCTTTAATCAACACTCTAATGATATGGTTAAAAGTCTTTGGATATTCAAACCTAGGATGCGAGGACTTGAAATCATTTTATTGATATTATATATATGAAGGTTTTGCCTACTAAATGAAACTTCATTGAATAGTCGCAATCCAAATGAAAATGGATGTTTTCATCATTATTGGGATGTTCGGATTATTGATTCATGCTTATTATGCTAATTCAACCATCCAATATGGGGGTTTCCTAAAGAATACAAAATATGATTTTTCCAGGTATTCGATAATTGTTGTGGATAAGATCTTCATGGGTTTAGCTTTTTATATGTGCAAAACCTTGATAGTTCGATAAAATATTCACTCTACACATTCTAATAATTCATAGAACAAGGTAATTTCATTACCATAGAATCATGATTTCATGATTTTAAATCATCACCGAATGGTTTTTTCCTTAAAAGGCCATGCAATGTTAAACACTTATGATGAAGAAGGTAAACTTACGGATAGGGCCTATTTGAAGCATTTAATTTGATTAAATATTTTCATGATAACGGATTAGAAAGAAATCGTATTAGATTCAAACGATGTAATTGAGGGATATTTGTGTTAAAATTGTGATGCACTTATGAATTCTCCTATATAGAAACACTTTATGCTTGCCTTTCCTTAATGTGTGTTGCAGTTACCTCACATGATGCATTGAGATTTATTTTATGTTCAAGTTTCATTGGAATTTTCACTTGAATTCACTAATCTAGATCGATTTTCATATTAGTTGCATGGTGTTATCATTTATTAGACACTCTAAAAATGTTCTAGGTTTTTCTTCTTGTTCCGGATAATATTATTTAAAGCAGCTTCTAAAAATTAAAACTCACATTGAGATGATATTAAAACTGATTAGATGACTTTTTGTATTGAATCTATTTATGAAATTCCTAAAATAAGGGTTTAAAAGTTAATTCTATATTTTACGGTGAAAAGTTTTCTAGTGGAAATAAAAAGTGGAATGAAGAAGAGCATGTTGAATTGAACATAGAGGTTTCGTTTCCCACATATTATTTTCCATCAAAACATGAAATGAATTCTTTTAGGTCAAAATCTAAAAACCCTTTCATTATTGAAAGAAGCCCATTATATGCTTAATTTTCTTATGAACATATAGAACATGACCTCCTTGGTAAACATTCTTGTAGAACACATATTTTTGATAAAAAAATCTATTCTTTCAATCCATTTAAATTGGAAAATCAGTTTTTTAAGCATAAATTACTTAATAAATTCGATAATGATTATGAAATTTAAAATAACCTTGAAAATTTCTAATTACATGTTTAATTGTGAGAAATTTATTTTTAAGCATTGAAATTTATTTTTGAAATGATTTGTTTTGATAGTATGAAGGAGATAGTGTGTACTAATTTGAAAACTTTTAATAATAAAAATGAGTGCTTTGTTAGTGTGAAGAGCATAAATTATGAATTACCCCTTTCTACTAATATAACATTTCAACCTTTAGAGGATGAAGAGTAATTGGTTTTCAATGATGTGATCAGTGTTGAATTTTTATTTGAAGAGAACTTACAATAAACAATTTCAACAATAGTGAATGTAGGTGATTCTATTAAGATAATAA
Source organism: Viscum album (assembly GCA_963277665.1). NCBI lineage: Eukaryota > Viridiplantae > Streptophyta > Magnoliopsida > Santalales > Viscaceae > Viscum > Viscum album. The sequence goes on along the minus strand of OY728125.1, from coordinate 1,969,619,362 downwards.
ATGAAAATATGAATCCCTTTTACAAAAAATGTTTCAAAACATTCATTTCAGATATTAGAGAGTTAAGTGGGACTTATTTTTATATAAAATTGATGTTTTTCTTATTTCTTACCTCTACCAAAAATTAACTCTAATCATTTATTTAATGTTTTGGAAAGGTTTTATATGTTTTGAATAGGAGAAAATAAATAATATATCAAACTTCATGTATGTATTCTAGTTCCATTTGATTACAGTGGATTAGTGAAGAGGTCTTAGAAATAAAGGTGGATTGGTCACGTACATACAATGGACTAATTGTTCACATTGAAATAAAACACCCAGGTATGTGTTAATTTTGTTGTTTTTTAATTATATTAATGTTTTTTATTGTTTCCTTTGCTAGAAAATTAAGAGAGAAATGTATTCCACTATATTAAACACAACATCAAGTAGTTATCCACCTCAACAATTGACCATCCAGGTCATATCGTGACACCCTATTATTTTTAAATGTCTAATTTCTCTTCACTTGATGAAATAAAACCATTATTTCCAACTAGGGTGGGCACCCATGTCACACCCAAACCCCTACCAATAGTTTTACTTGAACATGCTGGATCAATGGCAGGTGGGCCTAGATGTGTATCTGTGGGTGTTGCAGGGCGTGGCGTCTAGTACCGGTCCCCCGGAAGCACCACCATCACCGACCGACTGGCGTAGTATTGTTCATTGTTGGAAGATAGCTTGTTGAGGTTGTACCTATGGCTATAATCCATCTTCTTGAAGTTCAGTTGCTGACACCCCCCCCCCCCACGTACATCCATTCCCCGCCAAACTCATCTTTCTCCCACCACACAATAGGTTGGGTTGGGAAGTGATGTTATATATATACCCTTTTGGTCCCCTTTGATATTAAATATTATCAGTTTTATTATTCATATTTGGGGATTCATAACTGCTATAAAAATAAAGGAACCTCTAGGTATTTTATTTTTTCTTTTGGGGTCTTTTTCTAATTCATTTTTTATTGTGTTTTAGGATTGATGTGGCTGCATGAGCACATATTTTATTCTCCATACATTGTTATCCATTATGAGGGATTTAAAGGGGTTTTGGATCATCCAACATCACCAAGATTCATATTATTCTCTCCTGAATATATATTTATGTGGAAGACAAGCCACCTTAGTGAATCAAGAAAATCAATAATTAGTCCTAGTTGGGACTGTTGCGGGTAGAATCCAATTGCATATGGCCATCTATTCTTAACAAAGGCCATGGAAAGAGCCATGACCATGATATATGCCTAAAGTGCGTGAAATCTATTTTTTATACTGGATTAATAATTTTAAAGGTACCCCAATAGAATATAAATATAATCCAGGGAGTGATTCTTATTCAATTCAAAAATACTTCGACTATCCTCACCAAACTAATCCTTTTTCTACCATTGTTATCCACTAATTACAATTGTTTCTACTTTTATGTAGTCTATGAAACTATTTATATTCTGATTTTATAATATACATTATGAATTAATAGAGAAACTTAGCTTGAGGTTTTCATAGTGGGAATAATTATTTTCTTGTTACACATCTTCTCTGTATCAGTATACATGATATATTTGTTACTGGGATCACTAATGTGCTTTTTCTTTTTCTTTTTGTCCCTTTGAACTTGTTCAAGATATTATTTTAGAGATGGTATGGTTGTTCTGAGGCCCATAGATGAGCATGGATTTTATTATATGATATGATTTATAAATTTTGATTCTTGTGTTAATGATAGTATGTGAACCTTTTCAATAAATTATATCACTAGTCAACATGGAAATGATATTTTGTGATAGGATAGTGTATGGGATGTTTTTGGAATATTTTTGGACAAATGATGACAATATATGAGTCGTTCAGTAGGGATGATGAAAATTGACCCCAATGAAAATAATTTTTTTATAATTCTATTTATTTCTATTTTGGTTTCAATTCATGAAAATATTTTTCACTGATTTTAATATATGCTTTTTGGTTGTTTGTGATGTAGATATTGGAGATTATGTGTGTAGTATAACAACAACTTGAGGTTTCCTACTGGTACTAGAGCTAACTCGATTTGTTTCCACCAAGCATGGATGGGCTAGTTCTTGAGCTGACTCACTAGCATGGATTGGTCAGTGCTGGAGCTGGCTCGCTAGCCTGAATGGGTCGTTGGAAAATAGTTCTAGGGCTGGTTCACTGGCATCGATGGGTCACTAGTGTTACTCATTGGTCACTGGAGTGGGAGATAGCTCGATGGCATGGGTTGAGGGGGGGGGGGGTCGGCATTGTGTGTGTGAGGTGTGATGGATCCTGTTGTATTAAATTTCATTATTAATATAATTATTTATTTTTCTAAGTTTGAACATGTGTTAAAATTGTATTCGTTTTAATAATTAAAGAATATATATTATATATAATAAATTAATAAATATAATATAAAATTTTATTAGTAATAAAAATATATAATTATTATTAAATGTAATTTATGAACATATATTGTATTTTTGTATTATTATTACCAACATAAAAATTTGTCATTAAAATCTGTTGCAAAACACTTTAACCAACATATATATTATTTGTTGGTATTATTATAATTGTAACAAAACTATTTTATCTGTAGAAAAAAAAATTAGCAATAGATTTTTTACCAATAGTTTTGTGATAAAGTCATATATGTTGGTAAAATATTTTACCAATAGAAAATTTATTTTTACCAATGGATATGCCCCATTAATAAAGTGAAATATTTTGTAGTGAAACTGATGAAGAACGCTTAAGAAAACTAGGTTGATTCTTCACAGAACCTCCTTAAATCTGTTCTCCTAGAAATATCAAGACCAAAACTCCACTTATTTGGACTCCACACTCATAGATCTACCCATAATAGGTGTATATCTGAGAAACCAAGAAGAGATGATAAGTAGATATAAGAAATTGATCAAGAATGGTCACATACCTCAAGAATGAAGGATCAAAAAACCAAGGGAGGCCTTCAGATTGACTCCAAATAACTTGGGAGAGTTTCTTATACCTTCAAGGAAGATAAATCCTGAGTTATGGCCTCTTAGAAGAAAAAAGGAGCCACTTAATGGCAAAAACATGAGAGATCCACTTTTTCAGGATCTCACTTAAACCATCTGCATAGTTAGTTCACATGGTTAAAAAACCGTGCGATGACCATGAGTTAACTAATTACTAGGAAGACCCTCACTTAGAATCCTTGCATGGTCTCCCTAATAGTTCTCACACCATGCCAATACTCTATGCCTCAAACTTTCCATTTTCCACGGTTTCTATTAGGATGGCCGCACGGTTTTGATAAACCATGTGCAGCCCGTGCACCTCCCCTTTAGCCCCCAAAACTTACTAAAAGTTCACCAAACTCTCCCAAATTTCATTGGTATACTTTATTTCCATAAAAAACAAATAAATGGTTACGTACCACAAATCGATAGTACTATATTGACCCTTATGTAGATAGGCATGTGGTATTTTACCTTTAAATAGATCATCTTAACCCATACGTAGATGGACATGTGGTATATCAAAATGGTAATGTGGTCGATTTGATAATTATAATAATTTATTCATGGTTTCTTAATATATTCACATGTTCAATATAGATTTTCATGCAGTTTATTGGTTAATTATATTATTGATCCAGTGAAATGCATGATTGATCCAATATATTCTATATTTTTACCAAAAATCAGACATCTAACATAAAACATATAATATATTATAAATATAAGAAACATGATTTTGGATCATTAAAAAAATAAATATCTAATGTAATCCAACACAAATTGATAAATTATTCAAATAATAAATTGAATAAATAAAGAGATAAATTATAGACAAGGATTGATGGTAATCATTTTTAGGTCTAAACATAAAATAATCAGGGATAGATGTTTTTTCAAATCATTAGTTTAAGGTGTTAGAGTTGGGAATTGGGATTTTTTGAGGTTATCTCTTTATTTTAATGTTTTATATACATTTATATACATTATATGGTTATATATCATATATTAATATCTATATTATTAGTATACTTGTTGAATTTCTATGTGGATTAGATGTGTTATTCCAGGGAGACCAAAATACCTCTTAGAGAAAGTGTGGAATAAGAGTTTAAGTTTAATTTATTATTCATTATTATTGTTTTTTATAGATAATGTATGAATTTTTGGTACTATAAATGAACACATTTGACAACATAATTAGAATTAATTGGATGTGTAAAATTCAAGGCTCTCATTAACTAATATTAATATATAGTTTACTTTTTATAAATTTATTGAACTATATTCATTTTTTTGGGGGAGTGAGGCATTAATGTGATTTTTTAAAGAGAATGGAAAATTTACATACTAGTTGGCTGATTTGGTTCTTAAATCAGTATAAATGGAAAATAGATTTTGGTTTTCATGGGTGGTGGAAGATTTCTTGGATATGGTTCCTAAATAATTTTTTGGTCTTTCACCAGAGGGAGATGTGCTGTTATTGATTATTTGTTTACATTTCATGATTCTAATGTAATTTAATTTAAATAATATGGATCCTATAGAGATATAGGCATTAAAACTTTGGGGTAATTTTTGGATAAAGATATTATTTGATTGAGTGTTTTACCTACAAAGGCAATGGTTTTATTTACTATGATGGATAATGGTACAATATTATTATTCATAAACTAATTAAATATAACTCATGTGATAGTGAATAATAAATAACCTATTCATTTAATAATGTATTTTTTATCCTCTCATGGGATAAAAAGGTTTTTAATGATAAATTATAGATCCTAATACCACTAATTGAGGGTGACAGAGAAGTATATTTTAAAAAATCCTATAGAAGTAGGGAAGAACACTATGAATTATTTTTAATATCATTTTATGTTACAAATTATCTTATTATTATTATATCCTTGTGGAAACATATCATCCATAAATACCAATAAATGATTTTTATAGTATTTGAAGATGATATTATTGTTTATATGGGACTATAAATGGGTTTTAGAATGAATTTTAGGATAATCCTAGAGAAACTAAGAAATAATAGGATGTAAAAAAATCTATCTAATTTATAATTTATTATTATATAAATTAAGTTCTTATGAAATTTATCTTTGATAAATGGGTTTTAGTTAACTCAAATAATGTTAAAGAAACGATGTTTTAATAGTAACTCATGAATGTTTTTGATATTTGTAGTTTCCTTGTATTAGAGTTATACCATCAACACTTAATTCAACAATTATACAAGTTAGCATCACTAATAAAAAACCTAGAAGGTTATAATTTTTTACTAGGATTATAGATGTTTGAAATACGTATAAGCACTAAAGAAATTAAGGCAATATACATCAGTGTTGATCTTACCTAAATTCGATAAGGATTACTATATATATTATAATAAATCTATAATTGGATTGGGGTATGTTCTAATAAAATTGAATAATGTGGTGGAGTGTAGATTTAGACAGTTATAAACACATTAGCATAACCATAACACACAAAATTTTAAACTGGAGGTCATTTATCAAGGCATGGAGAATTAGGGAAATTACATTTTTTCTGAGTAGTTCATAGGGTACTGATATCATAATGTTCTTAAATATATTTTCACTCTATGAGATTTTAACGTAAAGAAAAGTATATTTGTATAATATATTTTAAATTTTGAGATTTATTTTTCTTATACAATGGGAAAGGGTAATGTTATCAATGATTCCTTAAGTAATAAGACTTTAATAGTTGAGTAATTATAGAGCTAGTGTTATTTGGTGACATTGATGGTGAATTTATATCTATAAGATCATGGGGAGGGAGATCATATAGCGTCACATTTGATTGATATAACCCCAATTCTATTGTATCAACTAAAGGAGGGACAAGTTTCTAATGTATAATACAATAAGATTTGGAATACCTTAAATATTAGGGAAAATATTAATGGGTGCTCTCTAGAAAAATAATCAATGATCGATTTTTGAAATTGAGTGGTAGTTCCCTCATACTTAAAGCAAAAAAAATTCAACGTGTTCCATAGCTCTAGTTTTGATGTTTATATAAGAATTATTAAGATATATCATGAAATTAAATGGATTTTATAGTGGGTATAAATAAATAGAAATATCATTAAATATATCTCTCAATTTTGAATTTTAAATGGGTAAAGGTAGAATATCAATGGCCTGCTAGAAATTTTCAGCCATGGCCTATGACAACATGGAAATGGGGGATATCATGATGGATTTTTCATTTGGGTTTCCTATATATTTATATAATAATTATTATATCTGGATTATTGTGTAATGAATCATAATGTGTTCACACTTCCAATAAATTTATGAGATATTATCATTGGAAAACTATCATCAGATATATGTTATAGAATTGGTTCTAATTCATGGTGTTCCTCAATATTCTATTCATGATTGAGATATTAGTTTTACTTATTGGATTTGAAGGGGATTTCATTAGTAAATTGATAATAAATTGAATATGAATACATAATCTAATCCTTAAATAGATAGGAAATAAAAATATACCATATATACTTTAGAGGATATTATTAGATCTTGTTTGTTGGATTTCAACAAATCTTGGGAAGATCATATCACTTTGGTGGAGTTTTTTATAACAATTGTGATCATGTTTTAATTTTGATGTATCAATTTTAGGTTTTGTATAGAAGAATATATCGATATAAATTGTGTTGGGTAGAAGTAGGAGATAAGTCACTCTTGGGAACTAATCTAGTCTTAGGGGAAATATAAAAATTCCATATAATATATAGTAAATTAGTGATATCTCATGATTATTAGAAGTATTATTTGGAATGATAATGAGAGTCGTTGGATCTTGTAGTTAGGTTTTGTGTCTTTTTGAAATTATCATCATACATGGGACATAAACGACTCAGGGAGAAAGGGATGTTATTATAGTGATCCAAACATTATTTAAATAATTATTACATATTATTAGATGAATATTCATTACATGATGTTATGATGAATGAGAAAACTATAGAATTTTAGTGACATTGGAAACTATGATACAAAAATAACACTTTCGTAGAAATATATTTAACCTCTCAAAAATGTGATCACACCTATAACCCATATTAGGCATAATAGACATAAAAACACTATTCATATCTTTGGTAATATAAAACATAAGATATGGTGATCTTAGATGCTCAATAAGGATAAAAAAAATTAATATCACTAAATTTTACTTTCTAAACATAGCATGTGTAGAAGGATATGATATCATGATAATAACAATAGAAAATCATAACCAATAATTTATAGATCATAATCATGGGTTATGTAATAAATCTAGGTGGTTCATAAGACATAAATTATAAGAGAATCAAAATTAATTATCCATCAGAACATATCATAAGCACATGATCATGTCCAAAAGGAGTGACATAAAGTGTAGAATAATCATAATCATATAAATCATATGTGAAGACTCAATTCAAAAACCATCATTTCTTAGTAGATCTAAACTCATTATGGAAATTATTTCCCAATGAATTCCAACATTATCTTAGGAGTAACTTCAACACAGTTAACTTTTTCATCATTGTTGAATGCATCATAAGACTATATAATTCTAGGACCTCCCATAATATAAACCATATCCATTCATATATATTATAGTTGATCAAAAAAAAATCATCCATCATATTTTCTTATCATAGCCTGTAGAAAATAAGTGTGTTTCATGAAATTATCATTATCATAATCATAAAATCATTCATCATAGATTAATTGAACCATGGAAATAAAATGGATTTCATATTAATTCTAGCATCATAATAAACCGTCTAGAGAAATAATAATGATGGTATCATAATTACATATCCCTAGTGGATCATAAAAAATATCAACTTATTTTTACTTATATTGAAATATCCTTTAAAATAACATTTAAAACATTTATTTTAAAACATGGAAAATAATTTTTCTTTTGAATGTTTTTAAAAATAAAACCTCTTAAAATATTTATAAAATTATTTTAATTTAAAAAAAACCGTGGAAATTTTAATTGAATCTTAAAATTATATAAATTATATTAATTTGGTAAAATTCACTCATGTTTTTTACATTAAAAATATCCCATTCACAATTTATAAAAATATTAAGAAGTTCCTAATTTAGAAAATGTAATAAATATTCCTTTTAAAAAATTTATAAATTGTAAAACATAGTTAAAAATGAATTGAAACAAACATTGGAGGAAATTAAAAATCTATATTTAAAAAAATTAGAAAATATGGATATGGAATAAAAATATTCCCAACCATAAAGATAAATAAGGTCGATTTACCTTAAAATATATTTTTGGTTCTCTTTAAATACCAAAGAATGTAAAATGAGAAGAAAACATGAAAAATTCAAAATTAACCATATGATAATAATATTATAATGTAATTTTAAAATATTTTAATCATACAATTCCCTTAAAGTACATTTAAACATAAATAATTTCAATTAAAGTGTGATTGATGAATTAATCCTTAACACTTTGGAAACTTTTGAATCGTAACCCCCATTAAATAATAAATAAAATTGAAACATTAAATATCCTGAAAAAAGTGTTTATTCATTATGTAACATTTATATTTGGTAGTATGTACATATTATAAATATAAATAGATAAGTAACATAAAAAATGTCTCAATGAAATAATTTCGTGAAAAAAATCCTTAAAAACTTTGGTAATATCTGAATCAAAATGTCATGAAAGAAAACATATTATATAGAATTTTTAACACTAATGATATTCATAAAAATATTCATAAAATACATTCAATTTCATTATATATATCACATAAAGGAAACAAGTGGTTAATAGGTTGTATGTCTTCGAGAAATAAAGTGATATGTGAAACACTAACCACACATCTGACTTTCTTATAAGAGATATAACCTCCTGTATAATAAATTTAAATTTATTATAAATAGATAAAATAACCATTTACATACTTATAATATAATATATGATCTAATTATATAATTACAACAACCATTAATTAATAAATTTTATGAAAATTGTAATTTTTATGTGTTAAGTGTTTCATTTTTCATGTAAGTTTCGGTTTAGTAGTTCTGGTACTTAAACATTGATCATGGTTCCATAATATAAAAAATGTTAATAATATAATTAGTTTCATATTTAGTCATTACATATACATTTATAACTATTCATATAATGAACTTATGAAAAATTAATTACATCACTTTATGGTGACGATAGTACATACAAACACATGAATAATGTTTCCATTTTTCAATATATAGAATTAATAAAAGGTAAATAATAATTCAAATTTATAGAACCATAATAATATCATTCATAATATATGTATATATATATATATATATTAAATCCATAATTATATTTATCTATGTGTGGTGGTGATTTAAAATAAATTGTATCACATTCTAGAGGTGGTAGTACGCACGTACAAACAAGCGATACATTTATTTACCATTTGTTTGAAAACATAAATAAAAGAATATATATAATTAATATAATAACATATCAGTATATTGTAGATATTTCTATTATTTTATTATAATTTTTATTATATAATTGTAGTAGGTTGATCGATAAGTAAAATCAAAACACCAAGTTAAGACAATTACCTCCTCTTCGAAGAACATCCTTTGGATATCTCCTTAAGGTCCCTAAGGATGGTATTTTAAGAAGAAGAAACCATATTAAATGTATCTAATGAATTTAAGAATAGTTTTTGGTATGTTTTATTTTAACAAAAATGTTTAATAAGTGTAAGTAATAGATGATAGTTGGTATCTATATATAAGAGAGGAGAATGGAACCCTTAGAATTACTTATAGTATTAAAATAATATAAAATAAATTTCTAGCTAAAAGTGGATCCAAATTGATAAATTTAGAATCTAAGAGGAATATAGGTCTAAATATTCTTATAAATAATATTTATATAAGTTTAGGTGATGTTTTATCACTTATCTCTTAGTTTTAACCATCGTTGTAAGGGCCCAGATCCGAGTAAAGAGAACCTTTGCATGTTTCTAAGGCTCATAGGGCACAAAGGAGGACTAGAGTGAGTCTATAGGGGTTATGATTCTAAAATATAGAATATCTTGGAATACATGACATGTAATGGGTTTTCAAATCATGTATGTGCATTTCACATCTTGTCATGAAATGTTCATGGGGTGCTTCACGACGTGTAAATAATCCTGATTCAATGGTTCAAGGTGACTCATTTTTTTTGCGAGATATGAAACCCAAAATTTACAGGATGTGTAATAATTAAACACCATGTAAATTTACTATGAATTGTGTTAATAAAATATTGCATCACTCAAGTTTTTATACAAACCCTATGGTTCCACTCATTTCTAAGTGGCCAACCAAGATCCTTTCTGGTGTTTTGAGATACCATTGATAGGAATCAATCATTGGCTTCACGTCTTCAATCAGTGTATATTTGAGTTTATTTAAGGTGAGTTATTACTCCTTTTATTGTGGTTTATTCCTATTTCTATCTCACTTTTTTTCTTTTATAATTTTCATTCGATGTTGGATGATCTTCCATGTTTCTAATGGGGTTTTCTTGGCTGTTTGTTGGTATATTTTTGCCATGAAATCCTTTGATGGGTGAAACATCTTATTGGAGTACTGATCAGAGATCTGTATTGTTGGTCTATTCTCATGTGAAAAATGATTATACATTTTATTTAGTGGATTCATTTAATCTTTATTTATTTACCTGTAATTATAAATTGGTCATGTTTTATCCCTTTAGATGGTACATAAATTAACCTAATAATTATTGAATTGGATTAAATAAAATTTGTCATGATCATATGTTGACAATGTTATTTCATTATACTATGATAGTATGTTGCCTCTTATTTTTCTAGATAGTGTGATATCTATTTTATGATTTTCTATATTTTTTTTATTCTTGAATTATATTTCTGGGATTGATAAAGAATAAAAAACTAGAATTAATTAACAATTAATTGTACTAAGAAATTAAAGAAGATGCATGTTGTAATCTAGTGTTTTTTATAATTTTATGTTGATCAAATTGATGTAAATGAAAATGTATAATTTAAAATTATCTTTCATGAGATGATAAAATTAGTTAATGGATCTAAAGCATGATTATTCTTGTTGATGATAATGAAAAGTCATTTTTATCGATAATTGTACATGTATGGGTTTTTTGAGACCAGAATAAATTTTAAGTGCATGTTTTTCCTCTAATAACTTATTTTAGAATAATACCTTAGGTTTATCGTATTTAGAACCTATAAATACTGAATCAGATAATTCATGATGGAATAAGAACCAGTTTTTTGATGTAGATAATTGTTAGAGTTTAAGTTTCTCATTTTATTGAGAAGGTTGAGTACCTTATTTTGGAATATGTCAGAGCACGTTTTCATGTGAAGACTGAATGTATTATTTTGAGAGCCCAGGTTCCATGTTGGTTATTCTTGTTTTTTTCTTCTACTTTTGTGATGTTTTTTTTGATATTATCCTTGTGATATGTGGGGCAAGGAGGCCCGGATAATATGTGTTCCTTGTATGGGTTATCCAGGGATGGATGGCATGATATATCAGCAGAGAGTCCCAGGTTAAGTAGAAGTAGTTGATGCCTATAATGGGTTAGTTTTTGCCTATAATGGTATACATCGTTATATGCATTTGGTTATCAAGGATGGAACTATAGATAATAGAATGGGTTAATGTTGGGATTACTCATTGATGTGGTGCTAAGGGTTGGGATTCTCACCTGTGAATTTTTTCAATAGGCAATTGTCGGGTTACTTGTTTTAACTTATTTTTACCCCATTTCTTGAGGTGTTTGGATGTTCTTAGCACCTATTTCCTCTTTGTGGTATCTTATAATTGTTTGTAAGAGTACCTAAATTATATAACGATGTTAATAATGAAAAAATAATTCTCATCCCACAAAGATGGTAGGAACTAGAATAAAATTTCTAAAAGATCTAAATATTGATATAATGATTCCTTGATTTGTATTATGTCTAGAGGGCATGGGATTTACTCTAATGATTAATTTAATGGGTTGTGGAATAATTTTAATGGTAAATTATTGTAAAATGAATTAATTAATGGAAGAAAATGATAAAAAAAATAAAAGAAGTAATTAATTTAACTATTATAAACGCTTGTGTTCTTATAAGATATATGGTCTTAGTAGTGGAAACCAGTTGTTCAAACAATGTTTGATTCAGTTGATTATAAGACTAGGTTATTCCCATAGTGTGTTCATCATATATATTATATCCTATATATTCTTTGATTTCATACACTTCACCAACCTTTTCTGTTAGGGAAACTGAAACATACTAGATGTTGGGGGGGGTGTTCTATGCAATATCTCAATGTAAGTATGGATGTTTGACTACCCCCTTTGGCCCTAATATATTCTCCTAGTGGTTACATGTGATGGTACACACTATGGTTATTTATCTTAAATATGTGTGTAAATGGTTGTGATGGAATGGATTTTTTTCATACACATTTATTACCAGATATAGTACCCAAATGATTATTATAGTTGTGAAGGGTATAAGTTGTGATTGCTTAAGGTACTTACTCGGTGTATGGGATTTGGTGGCTTGAGGTATAACACCCAATGTTTGATATATCTCATATGAGATGTTGTGGCTCCTAGAAACTACATGTTTACTATATAAAAATATTTAATATTTGATGATGTGATGATGTGATTCATGTGGGGCATGTTGTGATGCCTTCTCCATGTGTTTTAAAACTGGTTAACTTTTGTAGAGAGACAGCTCAGGATGTGTGATGTTGGGGAAGATTAGTAAACTAGTGGGATGTTGTTATAGGGTACCCATAGTTTTTCACTATTATATTATATTCGCTCTTATATGTGACACATGGGGAGAGTTATCCCTGGGGAGGTTGGTAACATAATATACTTATTTAGGTTCTAAGTTAGTTTCACCATTTTACACTATGATTTAGCATGCTTTGTTTATCTTTTGCACAAGATGCATAATAGAGTATCCTACTAAGTATTATTTTATTCTCACCCCACATGTATATAAACTATTTTTAGGTCAGCTGGAAAAGGTTGGATATCGAGCTGGATATTAATAGCTTAAGGTTTTGTAGGAGTTGTTTCAGCTTCGTGGTCGCTAGAATCTTTACATTTTTGGTACTTGTAGTTTTTGGTTCATTTTTTATAGTATTTTATGAAAATTCAAGTTTAAAATTGGTGTGTATATATATATATGTCTGAGCTAGTTTATTTTATTATCCTTCTTATCTCTCTCATCTACTTGTTCTCTTAGAGTGTAATGCCTCTCTTATGCATGTCTATTATACACTTGGTGATGGTCACTAACCCAGGGCCTACTAGATATGGGTTTTAAGAATTTACCATCTCTCTCCCATCATTATGCTGTCTTTTTGGAAGGGTTTCGTGGAAAATTTCTATCAAAGATTTAGGATGAGGGATAGGATAGAGTTTGAAGTTAGGAATAGATGAGGTTTCATGGGATGGCAGGGCAATGGTGTCAGCAAAGTTTAGTCAATCATGTAAGCACTAGAGATAGCTAGAGAAGAAGGTGTTTAGCTCCCCATATGAACTGATCCATGGACCTTTAAATTTTCTGAGCCTACTAAATTAATGGATAATGGTTGTAGGTTAAAGACCAGGAAATTGAATATGCATCATTCTTCATTATTCCTATATTTTTAATGGTTATGCCTTGGGATTGGTTAAAACCTTAAACAAGATAATAAAATAATTGATAAATTAATGTTAAATTTTCCATATATCATGTTTAATACTCTAAAAGTTGTCTATTTTGTAGATAGGTTCCTTTTCAATGTCCTCATCAGTTTCACAATGAATATGTTTAGCTGAATGTTCCAATAGATCACCACAGATTAGAGTTTGACGATGATGATACATATAGGAGGGAACTCCAAGAGTTTCAATTCCATACTCTATAGAAGTATGATGGAACAATTTCAAAGGAATTCATATAAGGCTGGTTGGAATAGGTTAAGATGTAACGACCCAAACTGTTATAAATAAAATTCCCCATTTGATTTAATTAAATGTCTTATAATATAATGTGTTTATAAAAAACACATGCACTTATTTTATTTTATTATATTCAACTGCATGTAAATGACTATTAAGTATCATTACCATTAATAATATAGTCATTAAATAGTGAACACTTGGTCAATATAAATATACGGTTTTAACAAATCCAATTGACATAGAAAAAGGATGTGATGGCCTCAAATAGTGGAATCATACCTTATGAAGCCCATTTATTAGAGCTTCCAAGGGAGATAGTATTTATATTATTTCCCCATGACCAAGCCCATGTTGAGATCCAATAACATTAGATTGATAGAAACCATTTATGGGAGAAGTTTAATCTCATCGAGATCATGACCCAAACCTTGTTCGTCGAACCACCCCATTAAAGTCCAACCATCGCACACCTTACTCTTAGGGGTTTTGTTGGTGTATTAAAGGGATATTTATCAAGACCCAATCCTTATGTGTATTTACACTATTTTTTATAGTACAATGAATATATTTTCATCCTATTATTATTACATTACAAATTATTTTTATTTTGATACAATAAATCACAAATAGTATTTTCGAGTGATATTCAAATTCAATTAAGGAATTTATTTTGATTAATTAATTAATTTTTGAAATAAATAATATTTTAATAAAATATTATTATTAAGTAATGTTTTATTAACATAAATTATTGTATAATTTTTATTAATTCAAATGTAGTTTTTATAAGGGTTTAAAACTGTTATTTTTAAAAACCAATCATTTTAAATAAATATCAGTTATTATTTTAAAAGTGAAACTTTAAATATTTAGAAAATTATTTAGATAAAATCAATATAATTTTTTTAATCATAATTTCTAAATTATCCAATGGTTAATTTTTCATAATTTTCTGAGATGGTCAAATTTTTAGGTAAAAATTAAATACCGTATAAATATACCATATTTATTATGACATTATAATGACCCAAAACTGGTTTTTTAATTAATATAATTGGGATCCAAGATCAAATATATGGTTTACCTTCAAAATAATTTGATTTTAAGTATAATTTATTTATTTTTTAAGGCCATTATGAATCCTCCAAAACATGTAATATATTTTAAGGTTATAAAATCATTTCATTAAGAGTATGACTCACCCCACATAAAAAAGGGAATTATATTATTATTTTCGGCCATTTGATTTATAAAATAATATAACCCACTCCTTTTTGGAATAATCCATGGGAAAATCCATGGGATATTTTGTGGTTTTGAATATTTAACTATGTATATTCCAAAACCTAATTAATAAATAAAACCACATCTTTTTTTATATAAACCCACCCAAGCACTAATTTATCTTTACTATAACTCATTGGATAATGAAAAAACTATGAAACCCAATCCCTAGAGTTATCAGAAGCCACACCAAACTCTCAATAAGCCCATCTCAAGACTTTTGAGTCACACACTCAATTAAGGGGTCCTCTACCCTCCTCTTTTATCAAGCACTCCTTTTATGATATGTCTTTTAATTTCAATTTTTATATGTTATGATAGGTTATTCCATATCCACCTTACTTAAAATTTAATATAAAAATTATTATTTCTTCTATCATTCTCATATTTCCCTCTTATAAATCCTTATGTACACTCGTTACTATGAAATATTTTTATAAGGGTTATTTCATTTCTCTTATTTATGAATGTTTATTCAATATTGTATTCCTTATATTTACAATTTATCATGTTGGTACATGTAGTTAAATGTATATATTACATTAAATTTAATGTCTAAATTATTAGAGACCCCTTTCTTTCTCATCAACCCATTTTATAAATTTTTATGTGACGTCATTATGCTGCCGAAATGTCACTGCAATTTCCCATGACCAAAATATTGTGTAGTGAATACCACACCCATTTCCTATCAAGGGTATTCACATTTATGAACATATACTTTATTATTTGGGACTAACATATATTTCTTATATAATCCTTGATTGTGGAATAAATTATGATGATGAATGAATCCATTTTGTGTGATCTATGTGGCACACTTAAGAATAAGGATGAATGAATATGAGGGGTACACCCTGATAGCACTCTAATTAATTGGGTAATGTTTAGTATCATGATACATCATATTGGGATGGGGAGTGAACCTGATTGCTTTATGGTACTTTTCCACAATTATTTGTTTTAAGTCTTAGCCTTGGCATAAGTTTATGATGCAGTGTTTTAAGTTGTTTCCACATTTCCCATGTTATGATTACTATGTTATATCATGTCTCTTTGTTAAATTTTATGATTCATAATATTATTAAGCCTCATTGATATGCCTATTTATTAAAATGTATTATCCTCTTCTTTTTATTTCTTGTTTATTCCTTTACTGGGCTTTAAATCTCACCCATTTTTTATGTATGTCCCCAGGTTATCCCATGTAGTTTTATGTTCAATGGAGTATTTTGAGCATGTTAAAAAAAATCAATAAAATGTTGTATTCTCTATCTTATGGTTTTATGTAATGTACCTAATTACCAAATACACTATACTTATCGATCATCTTAGATCTATTAAGTGTATTATTATGTAATAAATCAATTATTAATGTAAAATAAAGATAAGGGTTGTTATAGTTGGTATTAGGGGAAAAGTTTTGTTATTTTTTGGGTTAGGTTTAGAAAACTCTATAGAAACCCTTAGGGATAAGACTAAGTATAAAAAACATCCCTAAATTTTGTGAAGTATAGAGTAATAAATTTATCAAGAAAATACATCCCTCTCTGGATACTACAAGTGGACATCGTTCTAAAACATACATACCAAGGGGTAATTACTCTGAAAAGGTGTTCTGAGACTGACTTTGGGTAACCAGGTGCATAAAAACATGCCTTACTATGCACCTAGTTTGACACTCCTAGGGGATATTCTTTGGTAAATTAATAATCTTATTGTGAACCATTATTAAGGGAGAAAGAAAATTCCCATAATAATACATGTTAGAAAATTGATCATGGATAACATAGATTAAATCCTATAAAAATAAGTTATGGAAATAATGTAATTTATAAGTTATCCCATTGATGTCATTAGATTACCCTTTATGTGTTTAATAGTTTAAAATACTCATCCCTAAGTTTTTCTATATTATATCCAATATCTAGAAATAGGATGAATCGGGTAGACAGTCGATGTGATGAGGAATGTGATGACAGCCCCAACGAGATGCCAAACCCAATGGGAGGACGAATCACAAACTTCATATTAATACTCTCTAAGATTACTTAGGTTCTAAATAGAAACCTAGATCAGGAGACGTTTCCAACTCCCCCCCCAAGAGATAACATGTCACAATCAATATCTTCATGCAATAATGGCCTCCAACTTTCGATGAATCATTTGATCCCTTAATCATGGAATAATGGATCAACTCCATTGAGAATATATTCTTCATCCTTCAATGTTCCAAATAGGATTTGGTTCTTCTAGTTGTTTATATTATGGAGAGATAATTTTATCAATGGTGTACATTGATCAAGAATATGAATCATGAGGAAGAGATCGAAAAAATGGAGTGAAAGTAATTCTAGAAAATGTTTTCCAATAAATATTTTCATTGGATTATTCGTCTTAAAATAAAAAGAGATTTATTTGTACTTTAGAAAAAAAGGCTACAAATATATTGGTGTGTATGATGAAAACATTATAATACTTGCACGATACACCTAGAGTTTTTTTGTTACCCTTGAATTCATGGTTGATCACTTATTTGGTGGGATAAAACCTTGTCTACAAAAATCCTTAGCAATCTGTGACTATGATAGCTGTGAGAAAAGTTTCTGATGTGACCTTAAATTCAATATGTATATCCAAAAATATCAAGGGTTTCTTGGGGATAAGAAGTGTAAAGTTTATTTTTATTCTATCATTCTAATAAATAAATATAACAGTGCTAAGAAATTACTACATCCCACTTCTCAAAGGTGATGAAATAATTACCCCAAAAATTCCCTAAAGGAAATGACAAAATGATTTTGGTGTGGGAAGGAAGGACACCTGGCTAACATTTTTTTATAGGAGAAACCTAATAATTTGATGGAGGAATGGAATGCTCCAGTAAAATCTCAGTGTATTGTCCACTGATTCAGCTCTAATGAACTAGTGCACTTTGCAAACTAGTTCCCGAAGCCAAGGGATTTTGAAGACAACCAACAACCTCTAAGGAAGCAATGGTGAGCTTTTTCCATCACAACCGCTGAGGTGGATCCCAACAATGAACTGGTGACATGTACACTAGTTATTCAATCAATAATATATAATCTAATTTTTTATTCTCATTCTACACATTCATTCATATCACAAAATTTTAGTAGAACTATTCAAAAACAACCACAAATATTGAAAGTAGAGTTATCGGTAAAAAATGGGAAATTGGTAAATTATTACATCCCAAGTATATAGCTCCTCCCTATCAATTTTTGCGGGATGGTCCTCCTGGAGAACCTTATAAAACATACTTTTATGAATTTTGATAAAATTATATACATGGATTGGATTTCCCTATATATATCCAACATAAATTTCCATGATAAGTAAATAACTCTACATATAGAGAATCAATCCCATATTCTATAAAAGTTCAATGAGGAGGATGATTATTATTTAGAACCATCATCTCAAGAATGGATATTATTTCTATAAGATCAATAATTTCTACCACAAATGATTTAGTCTATGTAAAGTATCAACCTATAATACATTCTTATTGTGAGGTAATATGCTGACGTGTTTCTCAAGGAATTGTTTGGTCTTCCTCCTAGCCGATAGGTTAAATTCTCAATCAACCTTATACCTAGGTAATTTATAATATCGAAGACTCTGTATAGGATGGATGTTGTGGAACTTGATGAGATAAAAAAACAACTACATGAAAATCTCGATAAAGGGTTTATATTCCCATGTGCTTCACAATGGAGTGCACCGGTCCTCTTTGTGAAGAAGAAGGATGGGTCAATATGCATGTTCATTGATTATCATAAGCTCAATAAGATCAAAATAAATAACTGGTATCATTTTCCATGGATTGATGATTTGTTTGATCAGATAGGTAGAACACAATAATTCTCCAATGTGGATATATGATCGGGGTATTACCATGTTAGGGTGAAGATGGAGGATATCCCCAAGACTTATTTTCCTACAAGGTATGGGAATGACGAGTTAATAGTAATTCCATTCAGACTCACTAGTGCTCCAACAATATCCATGGAAATGATGAATAGACTCTTTAGAAATTATCTTGAAAAATTTGTGTTAGTATTTATATATGATATTCTCATATACTTCAAAACTAAGGATGTTCATGAGGTGTATTTATGTATTATGCTAATGACCTTGTGAAAGGATAATATTCATGCGAAGTATAGAAAGTGTGAGTTCTAGTTGAAGGAATTTTCATTCTTGGAGAATATCATCATAATAAATAGGATATTTGTGGATCCTTAAAAGACCAAATCAATTAAAGTAAGGTTTAGGAAAACATCCTTGATAGATTCCCATAGTTTTCATGGGTTTTCTAGATATTATCATTGATTTGTAAAAAAAATCTCAAGATTTTCAAACCCTCTTATCAAGATAAATTGGAAGGGATTCATGTTTTCATTTAATGATGAATAGGAATGAAGCTTCAATGAGTTTAAAAGGAGGCTTGTCACTGTCCCTATACTCACACTACCCATAAGTGGATAAATTTTTGTAATATTCAGTGATGCTTAGAATAAGGGATTGGGTAGTGTGTTGATGAAAAATGATAATGTGAAGGCCTATGCTTCAAGGCAGTTGAAAGTTCATGAATAGAACTATCCAACACATGATTTAGAGTTGCCTACAGTAATATTATCTTTGAAAATATTGAATCATTATCTCTTTGGGGAGAAGTCAGAAATATATATGAATCACAAAATATCAAATATATATTCACATATAAAGAGATGAATATGCGCCAATGAAGATGGATAGAGATGATCAAGGACTATGACATCTCAGTTCACTACCATCCTGGAAAAGAGAATAAATTTTTGGATTCACTAAGTAGAAAGGATCTATAAATTTTATCATTAATGAGAATAGAAGAAGTACATATTAGAACCATCACATGTACTGAATACAGAGGTGGTATAACTATATAATGGTATTTCTTATGAATAGTAGCAGGTTAAATTCATAGAATGTAGATAGAAATTTCTATGAAATAAGACCATTCCCATTGTCAAAGTGTTGTGAAGAAACCACAATTTTGAAGAAGAAACATAGGAATAGGGGTAAGTGATGAAACAGAGTTACCCTTATATGTTCTAGTGTGGGAAAAAAATTTATAGGGAAAAATTCTTAATAGGGGAAGATTATAATAACCTGAACTATTATAGATAAAATTCCCCTTTGATTTAATTAAATGTCTTATTATGTAATATGGTTATATAAAACACATGGAATTATATTATATTATTATATCCAATTAGATTTAAATGACCATTATGTATCATTACCTTTGGTAGTATATTCATTTAGCAGTGTTCACTTGGTCAATATAAATATAGGTTTTTAACAAATCCAATTGACACACACAAACGAGGTTATGGCCTCAACCAGTAGGATCATACCCAATGAATCCCATTTATCATAACTTCTACGGAATAAGGAATTTATAGGATTTTCCCATTACCAATACCAATATTATATCCATCAAATTAGGAATGATAAAACCTATTTGTGGTAGAAGTTCAATCTCATCGAGATCATGACACAAACCATGTCCGTCGAACCACCCCATGAAATTCCAATCATAGTGCACCTTAATCTTAGGGAGTATGCTGATGTATTAAAAATATATGTTTAAAAACACTAGAATTATGAGAATTTATATTATTTTTTATAGAATAATGAATATATCTTCATCCTATTATTTTTAGTTTATAAATGATTTTTATTTTGATATAATAAAGCATATATAATATTTTTTGGGCCATATTCAAATTCAATTAAGGAATTTATTTTCTTGAATTAATGGATTCTTGAAATAAATAATATTTTAATAAAATATTATTATTAATTAATGTTTAATAAATTTAAATGATCATATACTTTTTATAAAGTCAAATTTAATTTTTATAAGGGTTCGAAAACTATTATTTTTAAAAACCCATACTTTTCAATAAATGTCTGTTATTATTTTAAAAGTGAAAACTCAAATATTTATAAAATTATTTAGATAAAATAATTATTATTTTTTGGAATCAAAATTTTGAAATTATCAAATAGTGAATTTTTCATAATTTTCTCAGACAATCAAATTTTCGGGTAAGGATTAAATACTTTATAAATATACTTTGTGTATTATGTGATCATAATGAACCAAAAGTGATGTAATAAATACTATAAATGGGATCCACCACCAAATATATTTTTTCCATTTAAAATAATGTTATTTTAATTATATTTTATTTATTTTGTAAAGCAATTATGAATCCTCCAAAACATGTAATACATTTTAAGGTTATGCAGTCATTTCTTTAGGAGTATGACTCACCTCTACATAATCAATGGAATTATTTTATTAATTTAGTACCTTTACCTTTAAAAATATTATAAGTCACTCTCATTTGGTAGAAACCATGGGCATAAATCATTGGATGGTTTTCAATTTTGGATATTTTATTTTGTAGAGTCCAGAACCTAAATAATAATTAAATACCCATCTTTTCCTACATAAACCCACTCAAGATCCAATTTATCGCCACTAAAACTCCTTGAAATATGACTAAACCTTGACATACACTCAATATATTCCTCCCAATGTGCCCCCAAGCTCTCAATAATCCCCTTCCAAGACTTTGGAGTCACACACCCCAAGTAAGGGATCATCCACCATCTTCTTTTATCAAGAACTCTTTTTATGTTAGGTATTTTAATTTCAATTTTCATATATTGGGATATTTTCTTACATATCCCCCCTTAAATATCATTTGACTCAAAATTGAATATATCCCATTTCAATCTCATTTTCTCCTCCTATGAACCCTTATGTACACCTATTACTATGCCGAAATCTTTTAAGGGTTCCTTCTTTTCTCTTCTTTATTAAAGTTTCTTTAATATCATATGTATTCTATTTTAAATTAATCATGTTTGGAAATATATTAAAATGTCCCTATTACTTTAAATTTCATTTCAAAATGATGATAGACCCATTTATCTCTCATCAACCCATTTTATCATTTTTATGTGATGTTGTTCTGCTGCCGAAATGTCACTGTAAGTTTCTATGCCAAAACAATTATGTACTAAATACCATATCCATTTACTATCAAGGGTATCCACATTTATGATGTATAATTTTTGATTTGGGATGTACATAGGTTTATTCCAAACTCCTTTATTTGGGAATATATTATGATGATGAATGAATCCATGTGGTATGATCTATGTGGCACACTTAAGCATGAGTATGAACAAATATGATGGGTGTACCCAGAGAGTGATCTAATTCATTGGGTATTGTTTAGTATCGTGATACGTCATGTTGGGATAGGGAGTGAATCTTATTACATTATGGGACTTTTTACACTATAATGACTTGGAGGGTTTACCCTTCACATAGGTTTGTGTTTCAATGTTTTAAATTGATGTCACATTTTTCATGTTATGATTATCATGTTATATCATGTCTCATTTTTCATGTTTATGATTCCTACTCTTTTTATGCCTCACGGATATGCCTATTGTTTAACATGTAATATCTTCTTCATGTTATTCCATGTTTATTCCCTTACTGGGCTTTATAGCTCACCCCTTTCATATATATTTCCTTAGGTTATCCCATGCAGTTTTAAGTTCTAAGGAGTATTTTGACCATGTTAAAGAAGTTATCAATAAATTTGTGGTATTCTTTGTTTTATGTTTTTATCTAATGTACCTAATTCCTAAATACACTATAATTATTTATCATTAGGTTTGTATTAAGTGTATTATTTTGTAATAAATCAAGTATTAATGTTAAATAATGATTAGTATTGTTGTGTAAGATATATTTTAGTTTGATCTGTGATCAAAACGAGAAATGGGTTTCGTTGGATGTGTTGATCCTATGTGGGGTAGTAATACAGTTTTGATTCTTGTTCCTTAGGGATCATGAGAAGTCAGTAGTCTCATGGGAGAAGTTCTGAGACTAGTTCCAAGAAGAGATACTTTCTTTTACCCTAAAGATGGTTGGTTTTTTGGATCATCTTAATCTTCAGCAAGGTATTTACACCATGATGGAGTTCAGTTATGTTTCAATACCCTTTAATGATATGATTTAGACCTATGTTTAGCTGAAAAGGCTAGGTGATTCACTTTGATATGTCTTTGTGTATAGGGATCCAGTGTCGAGTCACATCATTTATGATGAAGACATATCTCGATATGTTGGATAGAAAAGAGTTTATTGATTCAACACTAACTAGAACTGGATTATCATGAGAGGAGACTCTTTAGGATTCCTCCTGAAGCATATATGTGGTTTGGGATTTCCAGTTGTTAGGAAAAATGAGTTTCCGATCATATGAGGTTAGGTCCCCCCCCCCCTCATCATCTCGTTTATCTAGGGGTTGTGGCTCTTGGATCTAAACCAACATATAATATAAATATTCTACTTGTGAAGGACGATGTCATCAGTGGTAAGAGTTACCAACCTTTTTAAGCAGTTAGAATGTGACACGTGTTCTGCTTTAAGTTCCTCCATTGCAGCAGTTTCAACTGGGGTATTAGCAATATAGTGCCCTATTTTTGGATCTGTAGTGAGGAGATGGGGTAGGCATAGTACATCCCTGAGATGATCCTAATCCTTATATATTGTAGTACGATCATGGGGGTGGTTATCGATAGGGTCAGAGAGGTCATGGAGGAGGTCATGTTTAGGTTCATGCTTTAGTATCTTTGGCTCCAAGAGATCTAGACATCGTTTGATATACCTTTTTATTTTTTTTTTCTACATGGGTGTAGGATTTGTGTAATTCAGTAGTGACACACTACTTTATATCACATGTTGTCATCCATGCTTTGGGAATTGAGGTAGAGATTCTTCCAGTTCCCTTGGCATTTTCTATGCCAGTTGGAGGTAGAGATGGATTAGATGAAGTATGTAAGGACTGTGAGATAGTGTTGAGGAAGTACCATACTTGGGTGGATTTACTATGTTTATGGATATATTCATATGACTTTATCCATTACATGGATTAGTTTTATTAGATACATGATATAATTGATTTCTTTCAAATAGAGATTTTGTTTTATTAGTTTTATGGGGAGCCAATAATGTTTTTTGTGAGAAATACCCATAGATGGGTCTGAAGAATATTCCATACTCTTATTCTTTGATGTATAAGTTGATGTTGACCTCATAGAAGGTACATAATTTGATGTTTATGATGGTTGTGTATGATTACCTTGTTGTATTTTTAGAATAGTTTGTAGTGTTACCCAGTCAAAGGGAGACTAGGTTTGGGATCGACCTACAACTAGGCATGTCTCAAATATGAATTTCTCCATGTTGGTTGGAATCTTATGAGTTATGAGAGATACCAGAATATCTTGATGATGTGATTTAGTGAGGTTTTGTTTAGCCAATTGTGTCCCCTTGGGGTGAATCAGTTCTATTAATGCTAAAGGATGATGGAAATTTGTGGATTTGTATTGATTATCATCATTTTAACTGAGTGATAGTGAATAACTTCTATCATATTCCATGTATTGGTGATTTATTAAATCATTTATAAGGAACAAGTTGGTTCTTAAAGATCGATCTATGTTCAGGATATCATCTGATATGGGTGAAGGATTAGTATATCCGGAAGACTAATTTTCCTTTTTATTAAGGGAATTATAATTAAATTATGATGATGTTCAATGTAAAAACTGGTTGATCAGTGTTCATGGGGTTAATGAACACACTGTTCAAAGAGTTCTCAAATAATTTCATGGTTGTTTTAATTGAGAACGTACTTGTGTACTCCACATCTGAGGAGGAGAATGTTGAGAATCTACATGCCATTTTGGGAGTTCTTCATCATGAGTAGCTATGCAGGAAGTTTTATAAGTGTGATTTTTGGGCTTATGTAGTCTATTTCATGGGGCATGTCATGTCCCAATAGGTATTAGTTGTGGATCCTTTGAAGATAGATGTAGTTTTTTTATTGAAAATCCCACCAAGATAGTGGTAGAGGTGCAGAGTTTCCTTGGACTTTCAGGTTATTATAGGAGATTCTTAGAGTATTTATCTCAGTTTTTAAATCCTCTAATATCCTTGACCTAAAAGGATCCGGTGTTCTTATGGGATGACTAGTGTCGGTGATCTTTAGAGTACCTAAAGTAGAATTTGTGCAGTGCTCTAGTTCATTATTTTTCAATAGAAAGAGTTTAGTTTGAGGTTTCCTATAATGCTTCACATATTTTCTTAGGATGTGTTATGGTATAGTAGATATCAGTTGTTTCTTATGGGTCTGAATAGTTATATCCCTAGGAGTATAACCATTCCAATAATGATATTGAGTTGGCGGAAGTTGTGTTTTCTTTGAATTTGTGGAGACATTTCCTCATTAGAGAGTGTTTCATTATTTTTACTAACCATAATAGCCTAATGTGTGTATTCTCCCATCATTACATAAACAATTTTTGGTGTCAATAGATAGAATTATTGTAGGATTATGACTTGGATATTTTGTATTTTCTTTGTAAGGGAAATTTTTTAGCCAATGCGTTGATCAGGAGGTCATGTAGTTATGCTACATGTGAATATAGGGATTATTATATAGTTATATAGGAACTCTCAGTAATGCATATTTATATGGGAGAGGTTATGGGTAGAGTTTTTCTTTTCCAAATGATAGTGTAGTCACCTTTGGGGAATTATGTGAAGGATTCCCAATTAGGGGGTTTTTAGGTGTAGGTTTGGAGGGACTTAGTTGTTTTTTGGTGATACCCCTGATGGTTGGTTTGAGGATGGATAAAATCATGCATTCTTTCAAGAAAGGATTTTCATTCTTTTGGAGATGTGTGAGATGTTTCTCCATGAGTTCTATAGTTAACCTTTAGCGGTACATCCATAAAAGAAGTAGAAATCCTTGAGAGGTCTATTTTAGTGGCCTAGGTTGACGTGTGTAGTAGTAAATTTTGTTTTTCGTAGTTTGGTTTGAAAGAGTGTGAAGGCCCATCATCTTGTTCCTGGTGGGTTTCT
The DNA here is from genome assembly GCA_963277665.1 of Viscum album. Lineage (NCBI taxonomy): Eukaryota > Viridiplantae > Streptophyta > Magnoliopsida > Santalales > Viscaceae > Viscum > Viscum album. The sequence goes on along the minus strand of OY728125.1, from coordinate 1,969,592,936 downwards.
CCAGATGTCAGATGTTTTCTAGTGGAAGTGGGAGGGAATATGGATGGACTTCATTACCAATTTACATAGATCTCAGGGAGGCTACAAAGCTATATGTGTGATTGTGGATAGTTTGAGGGAATCATCCCACTTTATAGTGATAAGGGAGTCAAGATTAGTGATGGTTTTTTTCAAGGATGTATCTAGAGGAGGTTGTGTGACTCCACAGATTCCCAATAATGATAATATTTAATCTAGATCATCATTTTACCTCCAGAGTGTGGAGAGGTCTCCATCATGATTTTGGTTCTTAGTTTTTCATTAGCACTAAATTTTATCTATGAATGGATGGTCAGACAGAGTATACCATCTATAATCTTTAATAATTTTACTCCAGTCTACATGATTTTGGAGGTTCGTAGATGAGGAACCTACCCTTGGGTGAGTTTTCTTACAGTAATAGTTTCCAAAATATCATTGGTAAGGTGGAATTAGAATCTTTATATGGATGACTATTCCATTCTCCATTGTTCTAGACTGGTCTTGGAGAGGTATAATTTATTGGGCCGAAACTGGTACATAATACGACAAATACGATTTAGGTAATTCATGAGAGGATGAAGGAATCACAGGATCATTATAAATCGTATGGTGATAATAGAAGTATACCTCAGGAGTTTCAAGTTGGAGATCATGTGTTCATGAAGGTGACTCCTTGTTGTGGTCAGTGAAGGTTTGTTCATGGGAGTAAGATTTCTCACCAATTTTTTGGGCCTTTTGAGGTGTTGGCTCATATGGGCACAATGGAATATCAGATATCACAATCCCCCCTGATGAGATGGATATATGATTTTTTCCATGCACCAGAACTCTATTGGTATATTCATGATGACTCTCATGTCATCGATTAGCGTGTGATTAATGTTCAAAATGATATGACCTTTAAAAAGTGTTTAGTATAGGTCCATGACCACTAGAAGAAGGTGTTTAACATGAATTATATTCATTTGGTTCATGTCTTGTGGTGTCATGGTAGCATTGAGTAGAGTACCTAGGAACTTGAGTCGTAAATACACTTGTACCCTGATCATTTTGATGCTTACCTATTCTCTTATAACATTGATCTTTTTTTGATGTTTACCTTTGTAGTAATGAGATATTTTCAGCTTTTTTATTATTGCGGATTTAATCTCATTTTAGATGTATCTACCGTGAGATATTTTAAAGGATCTGGTTGTTTTTGTTGTGTGGTTTCTCTTATTTTCCCTGAGTGAGGTTGTTGAGCTTCTATGATGATGAGATATTTGAGAGGAATCTCAAGGGGTGGCTGTTTGGGTGACACATTTTCATTTTCTCATTGATTTTGGATTTCAATTCTCAAGGATGTGAATTTTTTTAGAGTTCTCTAATGTAATAGTCTGAATCTGAATAGACCCACCCTTTGTTTGTTTCATAGTCTTTTTCTGCTTGAAGTAGGATTGGAGTGATTCTGGATGGGTTCAATTGCTAAAATATGGAAGTTAGGAGAATACACATCGTGTAATGAGATTTCACATTATGTATTTTTAGTTTACTTCTTGTTAAGGAAGGTTTATAGGGTGCCTCACATTATGTAAATAATCAGGATTAAAAGGTTTAAGGAGATTATTTTTTCAGCAAGATCTGAAACCTGACATTTAAATGATGTGTTAGTATTTCAAAACTTTTAAATTAACTATGTAGTGCATTAATAAAAGGATACAATGCTCTTAGTTTTCAACAAACCCTTTGGTTCCACTAATTTCTAAGTAGCCTATCGGGATCCCATATAATTTTTTGAGATTCCTTTTATAGGGATCGACCCTTGGCTTCCTGTCTTTGATATGTGGTGATCAAAGTTGATCTGAGGTGAGTTATATCTCAGTTTAATGTGGTTTCATCCTCATTTAGTCTCTTTTTGCACACATTATTCGTTACATGATATTTTGGATGATATCCCATGTTTCTAATTAGGTTTTCATGGTTGTTTATTGGTACTGTTGTTTCATGGAATCCTTGGATGTGTGTATCTTCTAACAAGAGAGCTGGTCAGAGATCCAAAATGTTGGTTCATTATTGTGCAAAGAACTTTCATTCCTTTTGATATAGGGGATTCATTACTTATTCATTTATTTATGTGAAATCATAAATTTATCATGGTTTATCGATTTTGAAGGAAATTAAATAAACCTAATAATTATAAAACCATATTAAAGAATATTATTTGTGATCACATGTTGATGATGTTGTTTCTTTATACCATGATAGTGGGTTACCTCTTGCTTTTCTAGATAGTGTGATATATATGATATAATTAGTTATATTGATTCTATTATTGGATTTTAATATTGAAATTGATAAATAATATAAATCTCTAATTAATAATTAATTAATTAGCTTAAGAAATTAAATAAGAGTCATGTTGCAATATAGTGTTTATTATAATTTGATGTTGTTCCAAATGATACGAGTGAACAAGTATAATTTAAAATGATCTTCCATGAGATGATGAAATTGGTTAATGAACATGAATCGTGATAATGATTATTGATGATAATAAAAAATTAATTTTAATCGAGAATTGTACATCTCTAGGTTTGTTTAAACTAGAATAAATTCTAAGATCATGTTTTCCTATGTTATCTTGTTATAGATTGATGCCTTTGGTTTCCTATAGTAGGAAAATATAAATAATTAATGGGTTAATTCATAATAGAATAATAAATGGTTGTGTGATAATGATAATTTTTAGGCCTTGAGTTGCTGATTTATTAAAAATGTTGAATGCCTTATTTTGGGATCCATGGGATATCGTTTTCATGTGAAGGATGAAGGAATTGTTTTGAAGGTCCAGTATTAAACCCCAAGAATTTAAAAATATATTTAATATAGAATACATGAAACATTGAGTCTCTATAAAACAACACATTGTTATAACCTATAATTTAAACATAAATATTCCACATATATGATTTGAATTTTGAAAAACTAACATAGACAGTTGCGTTCAGTAAGATATTTAGAGTCTGATGAGACAAACATAATTTTTTGTGAATATTAACTTACCCTTATGAATAGTAACAAACTCTTATGAATATTAATATAACCAATGTAATAGTAACATTTCCTATGAAAGTATAAATAATTTTTTTGTTCCATCATTTTGGTTTTGATTTTAGTTTTTTCTTAACAATATGATGAATTTGATAAGTTGATTTTCAGGTAAAAAATGTACATTTTAGAGAGATTTAAATTATTATATGAAACTAAGGTTTTATTAATGTTTATAATAATTAAATATTCTTATCAAAAAACTATTCATAAATTAAAAATTGTAAAATAGTTATATTTTTTTAAGTGTCGAACATTTTACTATGCATTTTATGTCCACTACTATTTTCCTTTGTTTTCTTTTTTTCGTCACCTCCTTTCAATCAAATGTTATGAAAACTCTAGTACCTTAAATGTTTTGGATTTTTTTTTATAATGTAATAATTCATCATCATCTCTCATTTCCCGTTATTTTATACAATAAATGAAAACACCATCTGAGATGTGTTAATTTATCACATTCAAGGACGATGGATTTTCCATTTCTATTAGCATATTCAATTCCATTCTTGAAACCATTTTAATGGTTGAACAAGACTATAATATATTTATTATAACTTATGTAATGTTCTGTAATCTTTTTTCACACATGATATTATTTTATATATTAAAATGAGTTTGTTGGGATAAAAAACCTCCAATTAATCCAAAAAATTAGAATTAAAGTTTTATATAATGATTCATATTCACTCCCAATAACCAAATTAATTTTATAAACATGTAATATTCTGTATATTGAAAAATAAAATACCAATTCTAATCTAGGAAACCATTCTCATATTACAAGTTTATCCTTACATGTATATAAGTAAATTATTCATGAATACTAAGGAAAAACGCACTCACAAACAATGAAATTGGATCACTTAACCCATCAAAATGCCGTCAATGAAACTAATAAGGTTATGATAAATAAATTAAATGTACATGAGGTTTTGGAATAATTAATTAAAGAACCTAAATTTGATTATTCTGGTAATTAAGATCAAGTGAGTAACGCCAACAGACTTAAGGAAAGGGTTTTCTACCTAAACCTCCACTTTCATTTGGGTTACTCTTATTCTCTAACTACCACTGTTAAATTATTATTTATTCATATTAAATCCTCATATATTCTGTGATAATGTTATATATGTTTGTAAAAATCATAATCCTACCTTCATTTTTGTGGATTTATATGTTTTAAAAGGATCTTTCAAAAATTGTTCCCGTAACACAAGTCTGATTCAAGGAAAATTCTCAAATACTTTTCTATTTTCAAGGGAACTCTATAATTTGTTTTGGGAAACCATTATATTTATAAAATATCACATTATATTATGAAAATAATATCTTACTTCACTTATGGTTTTATAAAAATATTTTTCCAAAATAACTCTTTTCTTCAAAGTAAAATAGTATTTATCTCAAGAATTACTGGATGATTTTATAAGAGTATCTTCATATATTTCAACATTCATGTTGATTATTTTGTATTATTGGAATTAATATGTTATGATATAATATACCATAATTAATTTAATGGTTCATGATTATTTTGATTGGGGATTTTCTATATTAAATCCAATCAAAAATTTACTTCGAATGGTTAGTGTTTATACTTAATATACAGGGAAAGTTATTTTCATTTCATATATTAGTTTCAATATGAATGTATATGATGTTTATGTTTATCCCCATTAAAATGAGGAATTAATTGAACTTAGTAAGTGTCTTTTGGGGCCTGATATATTCCCTTGTTGCATCGTTAGGTCTCATGATACAAAATATAGTCTTGGTATGAGGCCTTAAAAAATAGATATTTATGGTCTTGACATGAGGCCTTGACGGTATGGTTATGGTTTCCCGAATTATGAATTCCATCATTATGAAAATATTATTGATAGTTCATGTGGTTATTTGACTATTATAATAACCATGATTAGTTTTTATTATGGCATTATTTATTTAGCTCTTATTCCTACCATAATGTGTTCATGTATATTTTTTAAAGGCATGTGTTTTTAGTTATTCACCATGCCTAATGTTTATGTTTATGATATATTCCATTTTATTTCTTACCCTTACCAAGAATTTTAGCTCACCCATTTCTTATGCTTCATTTTCTTAAGACATGAATAAGTTTATTATGATTTACCTGCAAGGATAAACATAGAGTCATGGATGTTCCCAATAAAACTTATATGTTGTATTTTTTAAAAGTTGTAATGTTGAACCTATGTATGTATCTAGTTTTCCAAAAACACTAAACTACTTTGTCCTTATGGATTGGATTCCTTGTAATGATTCTAATGTATTAAAATAATGCACCATCTCTGGGCTTCTCGGGTTGGGGTGTTACAGTTGGTATCAAAGGAAGTTTAGTAGAAAACTTGGAATCTAGATTTAGAAAATGTATCTTAGGGAAAAAACCTAAGATATGATTGAAGATACACATACAATAACATCCTATAAATTTGGTATGGAATATATTATTTGGATATTCCTATAAAATAAATCCTAGTCTGGATACTAAAAGTGGACATGGTTCTTGCATAGATGTAGCTAGTAGTAACAACTCCGACAAGGTGTTTCGAGTTTGACCCTGGGTAACCTGGTATATGACAACAAGCCTTATTTCAAACCTAGTTTAACACTCTTTGGGGATATGATTAGGATAATTCACTTTTTGGTACATACCATTATGAAGGATTTATTCTCCCAAATTAACCAAAGTATATGGTTCTAGGATTTACGAGGCATAAATTTGTGATATGTGTTATACCATGTTTAGATTTGTAGAAAGTTCATAATTTTATGACCTAATATAACATATGTAATTGATTATAAATGGATCCTAACAGAAGGAATAATTACATCACTAATGCATGTGATGAAAATTGTAAGAATGATCCTATATCTCATGGTCTTAAGCCATCATTTCAAAGGAAAATAATCACCCATGTGTCCTCATCATATGAGAAAATAGTATCATGTGTTTAAAAGGTATGTAAAGAATTTTTTCAGTCTTATGGCTTTGAAGGGAAGAAAAAGAAGAAGAGGATAGCAGAGAAAAATATAGATAAAGGGAATAAGGGAAAGTAGGGTTTTCCCACATGTGATAACTATGGAAACAGTCACCCTGGTAAATAATTGAATGTAATGGGTGTTTGTTATAAGTGTGGGGAAAAGGGAAACCGTGTTCATGATTTCAAGGGTATGAAAAAGGTTTCCAATGTACAATTCTTAAACTACAATGACATGGGAGACTATATGAAATAATATCCCAAGTGTCAAAGGAATATAAGTCAAATGATGATTCTGGATAATGATCAAGTTATGATGTTTTCACAAATGATGTACAATACATAAAATGACTAGTCAAGAATCATGTCATTTGAATATTTTGTTAACAATGTACTGATTATATGAATTATGGAATATATGAGGATTGAAATGCAATACTTTTTCATTAAGGATTTAAAACTATATGTTGAATGGTACCAAGAAAAGACGTTTAGTGGAAGGTTAAAATTTTTGGAAAAAGCATGATTAAAGGAAGGAAAGCCCTTAATATATTTCTAATGATAAAGATAATGATGAAGAAATGATTCCTTTAGACATGTACTAACTACCTCAAAACAGATTTTTGACTTGTCTACAAGTGGCATATGCTATTATTGATGGATTTTACAACATTTTTTTATATATGGAATATATCCAATAGAATGTGTAAGGATGAATACCTATTTCCAACAAGATTTTATGGTAATTTGATTTATTACCATATTTTAAGAGGATACATGATGAAGATATTCACATGTTTGGAATGTGAAAACTTAGGGCTGCTTCATGTTGATTAAAGGTAAATAAGGTACAAAATGCGTTAAGCAGGGTAGATCATGGAGTTCTAAAAAAATGAGGATTTCCAAGGACCCCGTGAATAAGGATATATCAAGGATGGATATGATAATGATCATAAGGTATTGTATCATGATATTTTAGAAAGTTAAACCATTTGTGAAATGGTTTAAGTTGATCAATGTATGAGGTTTATAGTTTAATGCCACTACATGATGGTTTGATTACTCTTCCATGACCATGTTGTCCAATTAGAGTGCATTGTTTTGTAGTAACTGATGTATTTACCTTTCCTCTTATTAAGAGTATATTTTCACTTTATTCCTAATGTGGGTTTCTGATAAGTAAATTTTCAAGTATCAACCATTAACTTTGAAATTTCAATTTCAAATTTTGAAGATGAAATTTTTGTAAGAAGGGGAGAATGTAACACCCAAAAAATTTAAAGATATATTTAATATAGAATTCATGAATCATTGAGTTTCTACAAACACCACTTTGTTATAACCTATCTTGTAAACATAATGTTTCCACCTCTATGATTTGAATTTCAAAAAACTGACATACACTTTGCATTCAATAAGATATTTAGAGTCTAATAAGACAAACAAAATTTTCTAGTGAATAGTAACATACCCTTATGAATAGTAACTTATCTTTATGAATTTTAATATGACCAATGGAGTATTAACCTCACCTAATAAAGTATAAATAAATTATTTTGTTCCATAATTTCAATTTTGAGTTTAGATCTTTCTTAAAAATATGACAAAATTGAGGAATTTATTTTTCAGGTAAAAATTGAACATTTCATAGAGATTTAGATTATTATATCAACCTAAGTTTTTTTAATGTTTATAATAATTAAATTGTCTTATCAAAACACTATTCATAAATTAAAAATGGTAAAATACTTTTTTTAAGTGTCGAAAATTTTACTATGCATTTTACTATGCATTTTATGTCCCCTATTATTTTTAAAAAATAAGTATTTTCATAGATAAAGGTTAAAATTTTCATATTTATAGAATTATTGTGATAAAATAAATGTTATTTTTGAATTAGTAATTTTTATATTAGGTTATTCTGAATTTTTGAGTATTCTATAAAATACTTTAGTTTTTCATGAATAGTAAAAATATAGTTTTGAGTTTTCAGTATGTTTAATAATATCATTAATGATGTAATAAGGATGTAATCATGATGTAATCATAATTTAATAATAATTTAATCATGATTTAATAATTATGGTCTACTATTGAGTAATAAAATATGATACTAGATGTCCCAAGTGGCCAAAACCATGGGGAAATACCATAGGCAAGCCCATGGTTTGGAAAATACCACTAAGGAGGTGTCATTGGAAATTAATAAAACAACTATCTCTATTTTACTATAAATAATCACTCATTTATTCGTTTTCCTTAATTCCAAATTTATAATCCTAGAGTAGATAGTATTTTTACCTCCCAAGGAGTCCTCCCAAGGTGACCTCAAGCCCCTAATGTCCAAACCATCATGTTTTTGGAGTTACTCTACAGGGTAAGGGAATTCTCAACTTCTCTTTTCCATTCAATTTCTCTTTTAGGTGGTATAAGTTGTATGTTTCCATACCATGTTATTATTTTCATTTTATTATGTCCCTATACTATATTATAAGTCTTTTATGAATGTTTAACCCATGTTACCACTCTTTTTAATGTTTTCTAAAACCATGTTGCATAGACATTATGTTGTAGAATTTTTGTCTCAAAATCTCTCTTTTTCAAGCACTCTTATTAGATTATTATATTTTAATTTCAATTTTATTATATTAGGATATGTAATTACATATTCCCTTAGTTTCCATATTATTTAATAATAAGGATATACACCATTTTCTCTTATCATAATATTTTAGGAATTTTTAAGTGACGTCATTAGGCTGCCGAATTTTCATAAAGGATTTCTCAACTTTTCTTTTATTTCGAGTTCTTTTATTTTATTTTTTCCACACCTAATTTCATCCAAATGTTATGATAACTCCAGTAACTTACATGTACTGGAATTCTGTTGTGATAATGTAAAAATTCATCATCATCTCTCCTTTCCACATCTTTTATACTTGAAATGAAAACACCATTCAAGATGCGTTAATTTATCACATTCAAGGATGATGGGTTTTCAATTTCTATTACCATATTCAATTCTGGTAATGAAACCATTTTAATGGTTTAAAAAACTATAATATATGTATTATAACTTTTTTAATGTTCTAGAATCCTTTTTCACACATGATATTAGTTTATAAATTAAAATTAGTTCGTTGTGATAAACAAACGGCCAATTAACCCAAACAATTATCATTACTGTTTTATATAATCATTTTCCTTCACTCCCAATAACCAAATGATTTTTATAAAAAATTAATATTATAGATATTAAAAAATAAAATAATAATTATATTATGGAAAACTATTCTCATATTACATGTTTATCCTTACATGTATATAAGTAAACCGTTCATGAATACCGAGGAAGAAAATGCTACCAAACATTGAAATTGGATCGCTTAACCCATCAAAATGACATTAGTGAACTTAATAACGTTATAATAAATTAATTACTTGTATAATATGTTTTGGAGTAATTAATTTATGAATTTAAATTTGATTATTCAGGTCATTAAGATCAAGTGAGGAACACTAACAGACATAAGGTAAGGGTTTTCTACTTGAACCTCCACTTTCATTCAGGTTACTCTAATTCTACACTTACCTCAATTAAATTATTATTTATTCATATGTGATCCTCATATATTCTGTGATAATGTTTTATATATGTGTACAAACCAGAATCTTACTTTCATTTATGGGGAGTTATATGTTTTAAAAGGATATTTCAAAAATCCTTCCTGTAATTGAAGCATAATTCCATGGAATTTCTCAAATTCTTACCTATTTTCAAGGGCACTATATATTATATTTTTGGAAAAATTATATTTATAAAATATATCATTTTATTATGAAAATACTATCTTACTTTACTTTTGGTTTTATACAAGGAAGTTTCCAAAAAAACTATTCTTTTCAGGGTAAAAGAGTATTTTTCTCAATAAGTACTCGATGATTTTATTATAGTATCTTCATCTATTTCAACACTCATGTTGAATATTATGTATTATTGGGATTAATATTTTATAATATCATCTACCATATTTTATTTAATGGTTTATTATTATTTTTATTTTGTATGTGATGTCTTAAAACCATTCAAAAGTTTACTCTGAATGGTTAGTGTTTATGCTTAATGTACGGGGAATGTTATTTACATTTCATATATTAGTTACAATATGAATGTATATATTTTTTATGTTTATCCCTATTCAAATAAGTAATGTGTTGGACTAATTAAGTGTCAGGTGTTTCCCTATATAGTCTCTCGGTGCATCGGTAGGTCTCCTGAGACAAACTATGGTCTTGGCATAAGGCCTTAACAAAATGGATATTTATAGTCTTGGCATGAGGCCTTGATTGTATGGTTATGATTCCAACATAATGCATTCCCTCATTATGAAAATAGTATTTATATTTCATGTGGTTATTCAACTATAAGAATACACATGATTATGTTTTATTATGGCAATATTTATTCAACTCTTATTCTTGACATAATGTGTTCAAGTTTATTTTTTAAAGGCATGTGTTTTTAGTTATTCACCATGCCTAATTTTTATGTTTATGATATCTTATGCTCTATTTATTACCCTTACTTAGCATTTGATCTCTCCAATTTCTTTTGTTTCATTTTCTTAGGACATGAAGAAGTTTATTACGATTGACCTGTAAGGATAAAAATAGCGTTGTGGATGTTCCCAATAAAACTTATATGTTATATTTATTTTCAAGTTGTAATTTTGAACCTTTGTATGTATCTGGTTTTTAATAAATACTAAACTACTCAATCCTTTGGGATTTGATTCCTTGTAATCAATACAATGTATTAAAATAATTCACCAGCTTTGGGCTTTGGGGGTTGGGGCATTACATCCAGTTTTCCTTTTGGTTATGCTTATTTGATCCTATTGATTTAGTGATTTTTTATGGATACGAGCCTTGTGATATGTGTGGAGGGGAGGCTCGAATGTGATGTGATCATAGGATGGAGGATGTGATATTTGTCTATATAGTCCTAGATGATGTGAAATTATTTGACACATGTGATGGATAGATTATTGAGTATATACATGTGGTTGACGAGGATAGAACCAATAATGGGGAAACGGTCTGAATCAAGGCTTACTCATTGATGTGATATTGAGAGCTCATAATCTTGCATGTGAATCTTTTTAATGGTTGATGTCCAGGTTCCTTGTTTTATCTTCATTTCTTTCCCTAGTGCTAGATGTAGTTGGATGTCCTTGTTTACATGTTTCCTATTTCCGGTAGCTTAGGATGGTTTTCCTAATGTACATGGTTTATAGAATGATGTTAATAATGAATAAATAATTCTTAAACCACTGGGTTGGTTGGAGTTGGAATAAAAATGATAAAAGATATAAATCAGGATAAACTAATTCTTCTGTGTGGATTATTCCTTGTGGTCATGAAATTTACTTTGATGATTAATATAATGTAATATGTAGTAATGTTAATGGTTAATTAATGTATAATGAACTAATTAACAGAAGTAAATGATAAAAATAAAATAATTTATGAATGTAACTCTTTTAAATGCTTGTGTGCTTATAGGATATCGGGTCTAGTCTGTGGCTACTAGGATTATGAGTGATGTAATCTGTAATTGAGTCTAATACTATTTAATGCCCATAGTAGTGTTATGAGATATATTATATCACATATATTTGGGGATTTCATATGATTCCCCACCCATGTTGATTAGGGAAACTAAAACCCAGTGGACTCTGGGAGGGTGCTTTTCCAAACATCTCAATGGGAGGATGGACGATTGACTACCCCCTCTGGCCCTGCTCTATCCTTTTGGTAGTTTCTTATGATGGTATGCATGGAGTTTATTTTTCCCATATATGTGTGTAAAGGGTTTTGATATATTTGGGTTATTTTTCACACATTTATTATAGAATATAGTATCAAAATGAATATTATAGGTATGATGGGTATAGTTTAGGATGGCATGAGGTACTAACTCGGTGTATGGGTTGTGATGGCATGAGGAATAATAATCGATGTTTTATATAAGTCATACGTGTTGTGGTGGTTCTTAAAAACTACTTGGTTAATATATACATATATGTCATATGGTATGATGTGAATATGTGATGCATGTGGTGAATGTGTTCAGGAATTTCCTAGGTGATTTAGGGTTGGCTTACTTTTAGAGAGAGAGATGGACCAGGATGTGTAATGTTGGGGAAAAGTGGAAAAATTGTGGGAAAATAGGAGTGAGGTACCCTTGATGTTTCATAATAATATTATATTTTATCTTGTATGTGATACTTGGTGACAGTTATCCATGGTGAGGCTAGGAACTTAGTATACCTATTTAGGTGATGAGTTAGTTTCATTATTGTTCACCATGGTTTAGCATAATTTCTTTATCTTTTGCATGATAGGATCTAAGGAGGATCCTACTAAGTAAACTTTTATTCTCATGACACACACACACACACACACACACACACACACACATATATATATATATCTATAAACTATTTTTTAGGTCATCCAGATCAGGTTGGTGATCGAGATAAATATTACGCGCTCATAGTTTTTCTGGAGCTATTTGGGCTTCATGGTCACTCGTGTCATGACCTTTTAGGTGATTTTAGTTTTCCTTTCAATTATTATAGTAATGTATGACATTTTATGTTTGAACTTCAGTTTTATTTATTTATTTATTTTTGTGCATGTGTTGTTTGGAGTATCCTTATTCTCTTTTTCTTCTGCATGTTCTCTTACAGATTAATGCCTCTCATAAACATGTCTATTATACCATCAGTACCATTCAAACCCCTAGGACCCATTGTATGTGAGACATGGGCAATCCCCATATCCCTCCCCTCATTGTGGTATCTTTATGGGGATGGGGTTGTGACGCCCATTAAACCTTTTGATGACTACCATGATACGATTTTTTTTTACTTTTTATGGGTTAAAAATGTTACTATAAAAGAAAAGGTGACACATAAGTGGATAATGGTTTATATTCACAAAAAAAATTCAATTTATTTTCCCAAATATAAGATATTTATCAAATATAATTCATTTAATAAAATATTATTTAACAAAAGATAACATTAAAGTATTCTTCAATTCTATTCACATATTTAACTTTAAAAACAAATAAGTATAGATATGAAATCATAATATATACTTTTAAAAGATCCCTAGTACATTATATTTATCCTTTTTTTGTGAAACCATAACTGATCCAAAAAATTCTACTTTTTATCTTTTTATATTCATTTAATTGATTTCCCTACTACTTTTTCAAGAACTATATTGGCCTTGTATTATAATTTAAGGTAACTATTATATCACTAAAAACTAAAAATTAATTACCATGAAAAAAATAATTAATTTATAAATACATGAAAATTAAAGGCAGTTTTCAATTTTTCACTATTCATTGAAACATCAATCTTTTTAGAAAAATAAAAAATCACCCTAAGATAATTATCAAATGATAATTTCAAAAATGATATCCTCTTTATAAAATTTAATTTATAAAATTTGTCTAAATTAATTATAATATTCACTAAAAAAATAAATTAAATCAATTTTTGAAAAAAAAATGTATTTTTAAAGCCCAAAATGACTTTATTAACAATTATGTTCTTATTTCATAAGAATTAATCAATACATTAGTAATTATTATTTCTATTATAAATATATTTCATTTTTGTATTACTCATATCAATGCCCAAAATTTTAATGGTATGGTTATAATGGTCATTCTAAAATTATAATAGTTCTATAATATATCATAATTATCTTAAAGATAATTAATATAGGTTAATCATCCTATCTATCTTATTATTCATTTAAACTATTTTATTGGGTGTTTAATTATCTCACTCTAAATAAATTTCATCATCATAATTTTATCTTGGTGACTAAAATTTCAGAATTTGAAAATATCTTTGTTGAAAATCCACATCTTACAAAGAAATAGTAAGACATCCCTTAAAAATGGATAATGGGAAACACAATAGTTACCTAAAATATCACATAATTGGGTTATTATATAAGAAAAAATTAGATTAAAGTTAAAAAGTAGATATGGTGGAGAATAATAACATGTAATGACCAATATAGAGGGATATAGGACATGGTTAAGTGATACTTAATGACCATAAAAGCATAAATTAGTAGGAAGAAATTACTATCAATTCTTCAAAATAACTTTAAAAAGGAAAACATTATCATTTTTTAGATCATTTTTGAATATTTAAGAAATTATTTTGTCATGGAATAGAAAAAATATAATTGCTTTATTTCTTCAAATCTATAAATGTCAATTCATCCATTGGATTCATCTTTCAATTAGTTTCACTACTTTTCATCCAATATTCAAATGATGAATGAAAATATGGATTCTTCACAGCCCAAGAAATAAAATAAACTTAAACTAGATCATATGGTCTATAAAATAATGACATGTTATTCCTCCATTCACCATTTACTTACTAAAACCAATAATGGTTAGTATATTCTATCATAATTAATATGAATAAACTATCATTTGAAAGATTATTCTCAAATATTTATATAATAATACCAAAAGGTATACTTAATTATTTCCACAAATAGTTAAATTAAAAAACACCCCAAATAATTTTTAACCGATATTCAAATCTAGAAAATAGTCACAAATTTTTAATATTAACGTAACATTAATCATAAAAATAAAGTTTCTCTTAATGTCACATCTAAACACATGAATACCTTGATATTATATTCTCCTAATACAAGATAATAACCAAATTCACCATAAAAACTCAATGAAAAAATATTTTTTGAAAAATATTAACAACATCCCTATTCCTAAAATAAATTTATAGACTATTAAATTTATTAAATAAATCCAAAAATGTAATAAACTTCATCCAAGATGACATGTATAACTTTTTCATCAGAAAACTAATAATTTTAAGGTTACCAATACTATCCAATTTACTTTTTCAATATCAATAATCTCATTATCCTATATATAAAATATTATCACACCATCAATAACATATTAAGGGTTATTTATCCCGCAATCATGCATTTTACAAAAAAAATATCCTCTTACCCCTAAATTAATTTTCTCGTTTACTAGTCCCATTCAACGTATAATTTAAAATACTTATGAAAAAACATTAATGATCAATCTTTAGATGTTTCATGATTTTTATAACTATAATATAATTAATAAAAAACATCTAAAATATAATTATGTAATCCTAATAAATAAACACTCTAATAAATCATCTACATTGATTGGTATAACATATACCCTTCCTTGGTTTATGAGTAAACCCACAGATTAAGGAATTAAGTAAACAAATTCCCAAGTTCTTCACCAATAATACATTTGTATTTAAATGTTACCTTAGGATGTACTTTAGTTACCTATATTTAAATCTCTATTTTTAATTGAAAATGTTTTTCTTTATTCCCTTATTTTCCAAACATAAAAAATATTCCCATTCAATTGAGACATACCCTTGAGTGTTTCTTCCCACATTATCAACATGTAGAAATTCTAATAATATTTTCTCTATGATATTCATCAATTTAAATCTAATGAAACTCTATATTTCTTTTATTAGTTTTGTTAAAAAAATCACCAAAGCTGACATTTTTAATCATATAATTAGACTGGTGATTAGGAATGATTACAATGTTTCTCATTCTAACCCCTATTTAATATGGATTCTCAAGAAGAAAAGCATTTCATTATATATCACATTAAATATTAACATGACTCCTCATAGTCCCATATATTTACTAAAACAAAACAAAAACGTAGTGTGAGAAATAATAATCATTGTGATAAATCATATAATCGTGAAAAAACCTTTGTAGGATGTCTAAATCATAACACATTGTTCTCATTCTATGAAACCTATTGTTAAAACTAGGACATCCATGATCATTATATATTCAAATACATCATAATGGTTTAAAAATAAAATGTTAATTAATAAAATAATATCCCCCATGAGTGTTTAGAAAGGTGTGTAGTCTCAGGACCACCAATCGTACACTAGTGATGACCGAGTTAATACCCAATATTCAAAATTCAGAGTTTTTACCCATAGTTGTTAATATTTAATTAACACATCCACATGTTAGTATCAAAATATGACATATTTTCTAGGAAAATGCATAGTCTATTCTTTACCATTACATTTTGATGTTAAACTATATATATACTTATCCCCTAGGTTTTTAGAAAATATTTCTAATCCAAATATCAAAAAATAACTAATTACTTTATTGATACCAACTATATAAATCAAAATATTACATACATAATTATTAAATCTTATTATATGAATATTCATTACACATCATTTCAATCTAGGCGAAAACCATAGAGGATTAGTGTCTTTAAAAACTTGTATATATAAAAAACTTGTTAATAAAAATATAAATCATATCTCACTAAGTTATTCACATCCATTATCCTCTTTATACAAAACATATTTAAAACCTTTCTTCATGCCCTAGAGAATATAAATCATAAGAAAGGGTGAGCTTAGATTATTTATAAGGAAAAACATGGGAGATATCATTCAATGATAATTTTTAAGTATAACATGATCATAAGGGTATGATAACATGAGAATGACAACAAAAAATAGAACCCAACAATTATTATATCATAATCATGTACCATGGCATAAATCTGATAGTTTATAAGAAATAAATCATAAGATAATTGAAATTCATGTACCAAGAGAACATATCATAAGCATACAATGGTGTTATAAAAGAGTGGCACAAAGTGCGGCATAACTATAATCATAAATATCATATGTCAAGTCTCACTTCCAAGACCGTAATTGATTATTTTAATCAAAATTAGTAGGTAAAGTAGTGTCAGATCAATTCCAACATTATATTATGACTAACTTCCACCTAGTTAACTCTGTTATCATTATGCAATGCATTAGAGGGATATATATTTAATAACACACCCAGAATAAAATCATAACCAACTTATATTTATTCCACAACATCATAAAACATTCAAAATATCATCATATCATAACTCGTGTAAAATAAGAAGGATTCTTAATCATCTCATTATTATAATCAAAAAAACATTCATCTTCTCTTAATTGGCCCACATAAAGAAAACTGGTTTCTTTTCAATTCTCACATCATCATAAAGCATATAGATAAATAATATAGATGGTACTATAAAAAAATGTACCTAATGTAGAAAAAGAAAAATCAAAGTATTCTAACTTAGATGAAAAAATATTTAAAATAAAATTTGAAACATTTTTTTGAAAAAAGGGTAACTATCATTTTATTTTAACCTATTTAAAAATAAACATACCCAGAATATTGAGAAATTTTTTTATTTTAAAATAACCAAGGAAAATTTTAAAATATTCTTCAAATTAAATAAATTTCATGATGGTGTAAAAATCTATTCATGTTTTTTAAGTTAAAATTTTAATTTCCCATATTATGAAAATTCAAAAATGCCTCATTCAAAAAAATGAAAAGGGATTCTGATTAAAAAAATAGTAAGAATTAAAACATTGTTGAAAATTAATTTAAACAAACATTTGATAATATAAAATAACTTTCTTTAAATTATTTTAGAAAATACGAATATGGATGATAAATATTCTCAACCACAAAGAGAAATAAGGTCAGTTTTCCTTAAAAAATATTATTGGTTCTCTTTGAATAAAAAAGATAAAAATATGAGAAAAAAATTAAAAATTCATAATTAAAAAAATGTTGATAAAATACATGGAATTTCAGTATAGTTAAAGCATACAATTCCCCAAAATTAAATCTAAACATAAATGATCCAAATTAAAAGTAGTATCTATGAATTAATCCTTAATGCTTTTATAACATTTTATTCATAATCCCTGTGAAATAATAACATTAAACAAAATATTAAATATCATTAAAATTAGTATATTCATGATATATAATGTCAATTTTTTATTATATACACCTCATAAACATAAATAGGTGCCTAAAACCGAACATGTCTCAATGAAAAAATATTGATATGAAGAACCCTTAGAGATTTAGTAATATGTATCTCGAAATATAGTGAAGGAAACAAACATATATGGTTTTTAAATGAAAATAATTTTCATAGAAATAATAAGAAAATAAATTTATTGTATATATATAGACCACAAAAATGAAATAGGTGATGAATATAGAATATTTCTCACTGAGATAAAAGCGAGATGATGAACACTTACCTCGCATTTACCTTTCTTTATAATCACTATATCCAATTTTATACTAAATTTAAATTTATTATAATTCTATAAAATAAACATATACATACCTATAATTTCATATATGATCCAATTATAACATTTGAAAAGAAATTTATTCATAATGATAAATTAAAATCATTATTTCTAAGTGTTAATTGTTTTGTTCTTCTTATAAGATTTGTTTTGGAAGTTCTTATACTTGTAATTTGATCATGGATAAATCATATTCATAAAATTAATCATGAAATTAGTATCATATTTAATAATTATATGAACTTTTATAACTATTCATATAATACGGTGATGAAAAATAAATTATATCACTTCACGGAGATTGTAGTTTATACGCACGCATGTGTGATGTTTCTATTTTTTGATGGATAGAAATAAAGAAATTTAAAAAATATATCACCATTACAAACCATAATAAGATCATATAACTAATATATTTTTAAAATTCACCATCATAAACATCCATGTGAGGTGGTGATGGAAAATTAATCGTAACGCTTCATGGAGGTGGTAGTACGCACGTATGTATGGGTGATAATTTAATTCCCCATTTGATGGAAAAAGGATAAGAATAAGGTATTTACATTAACAAAAAAACCATTCTATTGGATATACATATATTTTTTATATTTGAATGGTTAGAATATGATTCAAGGTGGTAGAAGAAATAACATGAAGATGCTCAGTTAAGACCATTACCTCCTCTTTGAAGAACTTCCTTTGGATATATATTTAAAGGCCCTATGGATGGTATTTCAAGAAGGATGGAACTAGTAAAATGTAGATGAGGTAGTTAACAAGAGGTTTTTTCATGGATTTTTTAATAAAGTGTCTCAAAAAATTTTAGTAAAAGAGGAGTTCTGGTGTCCTTATATAAGATATGAGAGGGAAACCCTTGGAATTAATTACAGAATTAAATTAATATACATTAATTTTCATGTTCAATTTGAAAATAATTAGAATATATATATATATAATATAGAATAAATAAAATTCTATATACTCTCATCCAATAGTATTTTGACACATTTGGGTGATTGCTTAACCCTTTTCTCTTAGTTTTAACCAATGTTAACCATTTTAATGGTTATTATGATATCAATGTTTTTACACTTTAGGGGTCAAAAGCATTTATATAAAAGGAAATGTGACACATAATTGAAAAATGGTTCATATTATCAACCATATCCGATTCACATTACAAAATATAATATTTTAATAAAGTTTAACTCCTTTAATAAAATATTATTTAACATTAGATACCATGAAAGTCATTTTTGACCCTATTTATAAAGTTAAACTTAAGTGAAATTAAGAAAGAAAATTAATTCAAATTAAATCTTTTAACACATCCAAAATACATTATATTTATCCATAAAAATTATTGTAACACCATAAATTATCCAAAATAAATTACTCTCTATATATTTAAAATCTTTTATTTTATTTTTCTACTGCTTTTATAAGCACACTGTCAGTGTTGCGTAAGAATTTAAGATAATTCTTCCCTCACTAAAATTTTTATATTAATTACCAATGTAAAAATATTAATTAATATTTTATATAACTTTTTATAATCAAACATAACCTCTTTTATCCCTATGAAAAAAATATAGATATTAAAATAAAAAAAGTTACATTATGTATTTATTTTTAATTATTATAGTAATATGGTCATTTTCAAAGAACAAATGGAACCAATTTTCTATATAATAAAACAATTTATGATTATTTTTCGACTAAACTAAAAAAATAGTAATAAGATTGATTTTTGAGAGATACATGTTACATTATTTTGAACATTAATTACTTTATTTATCTATACTACAGTGATAAATATTTACCATGGATACTATTCATTATAACTAAAAAATGTTGACCAATTTAAAAAATTTAGAAACTATGATTTCAAATATCTATTCCATTTTATCAAATTCATTCCCTATAAGGCACTGAAATAACATTATTTTGGTGAATTTTGATCATTATGAGAAAAATTGATTAATTAATTATTATCATGTATAAAAACTTGTTCTATAACATTATATAACATATAATGTGTATAATAAAACCTATTTTAACAATAATAATGGTTTTATAACCATCCTTGAAGGTGGTAAATGAAAATTAAAACACATCATCCACAATATCGGTAAATTGGAACATCAAAGATGATGTTTAAATTTTTAGAATAAAATGGAGATAAGAAGAAGTTTAATGATGAATTTTTTCATAAACATGATAAAATTATAGTATATATAAGATAATATAGTATTAATTCCACTTTTATAAGTATAGGTGAGTATATAATAATAAAAGAAAATACATGGCAAGAAAATAAAAGAAAAAGAAATAGGGTTTTACCTATTGAATTATCCTCCTTGAGAACCTCTTTAAGACACTTGATTTTGGCCTTTTGGTGAGACCAGTAGGTATTGGACATGGGGAAGAGGCTTGGGAAGGTAATTGGTGAGAAATTAAATAAGTTATAAGGTTTTGTGGTGCGATTAGAAGAGGTGACGAGGAGTGGTATTTACAGTGGAGCAGAGGGGTGTTTTTTATTATTTTATTGATAAGTTTATTATTGTGGATCAAGACTATGAATAGTTTTGAGAATTATCAATAAATATATTAAAATAATGATTGAGATTTTGATATTACTTTTCCATATTATCCATACATCACTTATGACTCAATAAATCCTATATTTATCTTATATCAAAAATTACCGTATTTTATTATTCACCAAAAATTCAAGTATTTTAGAAAAAATACCAAAAAATCACCCAAATTTTTTTTAAATTTCTATAATTAAAAAATGAACTAATTTTTTTAGGATAATTTTTATATATGAAAATTTAATTTTTAACTAAAACTATCATTTGTTCTAAAATACAAATTTTAAAACTATAATTGATTTTATAACAGTTTGTAAAATTAATTAAGGTCTCAAACAATTATCTTATAACAATAAGACAACCAAATAATAATTTATAAATCTATTTTATGAAAATATAAATTATTTTAAATCATTGTATTTATTATAAAATTGTAATTGAGTATTTATGACTCACAAAAATACAAACACTTAATTAATAATTTTCAAAAAAAATTATTTACTTATTCAATGATATAAATATTTCATATTTTCACATGTATGATACATAAATTCTATTTATAATTTCATAGGTGAGGTTAAAATTCTATTAAAATATATATTCCTTAACATCTATAAATTATACTTATTTCATTATACATTTATATTGAATTTAACTATTTAATTTGAGAATGAAAATAAATTATTTTATAAGTACATGGGTTGTTACACCCCTAACATGGTTCATGAAAATGATTAGAAAAATTATGCACAAACCATACGTTTAGAATTTTCTTGAATCCCATGCTTCACATAGTATTGTTGCATGGTTAGACAAACCATTCACAAACCATGTTTGGTGAATCTACAATTAATTCCATGTTTTTCATGGTCGTGCAGCCCTAGTTTCACAAATTTTAAAACTATTTCCCTTCTTATATAGGATGTATTGTTGATGTGTATGGTTAGTAATAACTATTTATTAACCTTTAACCTCATCCTATTCCATTAAAAACCCTTACACCAAGCCCCAAACCAAGCTTGAATACTCTCAGAACCTTTGTGACCCCATTCTGAACTTCGATCAATGAAAAATAAATAGGATTATCCTAAAATTTAAAGGATATATACCTCTGTGAAAAAACAACATCTTACACCCTCTCCTCTTTAAAATATCCCACCCTTGAGTTTCCCTTCTGAGGGTGGCTGATCTGTGTCCAAGAACAACTCCATCCACTGGGAACATATATAAGAAAATTGTTCCCATGTCTCATCCAATACATGGTTGTGCTACCATAGTAGCTGAACAAGAGGAACTATCATTCCTTAAAATGCCTTTATGCTATAATAAATGACACAAATTGGGTACTCCTCAAATGAAGAATCAACCTATAACTCAACATCCTCATGATCAAAGACATCAAATGGGTCATAATGATAATTGTGGAGCTAAGAATCATGGAAGACCTCATGCATAGAATTGTACTGTTGATGAAGAGCTATCTGATATGTTTTCATCCTAACTCTATCCAAAATCTAAAATTGACTAATGAATCTGGCTGATAGCTTACCTTGCCTCAGAATCTATTGATGACCCAATCGAGTAAAAATTCACAATAACACATGGCCTCACATCCCAAACTCTAGAGGATAGTGTTGAATATTGGTGTATTACTTTTGCATAGAATGATCTATACCCATATGTTTCCTTATAAACTATACCTAGTATAATGTCTCCATATTGTGACATGGTACTAGGAGTTCTTTCTCTACCGCCTCTAACTAACAAAGGGTTTAACAGTATGTCTTACAGTAGAGTTCCTCATAAGGATCCATATGAATAGTTTCTTGGAAACTGTTATTAGAAAAAAACCATGCAAGTGGAAACTTATTTAACCAAGGGCATCTAAAAAAATTACGCATACCCAGATTATGTCCTCTAGTACCAATATAGTTTACTCAAACTAACGATTGCTCTCAGATTGGTGTGGTGTACTTAGAAGTAATTTTCATCCTAGTGCCCTCTATAACCCCTACCAAAACTAATACCTAAATTTATTATCCCAATATGATACGATCATTTGTGTAACATCGGTAAATATAATGATCTCTCATATGTATAATCCCCCATATCCATCCACTTATGAGGCCTCCTGGATAGCTAAGAAGTGGGAGACCCTCATCCGCCTTCCCATAATCACCCATAAGGAATAACTACCTCAATGAGACATTGGTAATCCCATTCCATGAATGAAGAGGTTGAGATCCCTAAATATCTTGAATCACAAGAAGGTGAATCTCTTGTCATGGATCTAGTGAATGCAGAAAAACTAATTGTAGAACATGTTAACCCCCAAAGTGGAAGGGAAATGATGGAGTGTGATGAATGGGATACAATCATCAATAGCAATGAATAATTCTTAGAGAAAGAACTTTTGGTTGATGCTACGCAAGAAGAGTTTGATAGATTGTTTGGGAGGTGCATCAAGTCAAATATGAATGAGGATTAGGGTAGTTGGGTTCGAAAACAACTTATCATATTGGCACATGGATTCAACAGCAAGAAGATTATTGTGGAAGAACTCGTCCAAACTTGGGAAAAGTTGGAAAATAGCATTGAAGATCTCCTTAAAGATGATCTGGACAGAAAGGCCATCTCTCAACAATAGAGTATCCATATAGGTAAGGTTTCTAAAAGGATTAAACTAAAATTCAAAGATATGACTATTACTTATGGTGTTACTTGATTGTCTAATTGTGTTTGGACTAGTTTCCCACTTTTTCCTTAAAAGTGTTTTCTTAATAAAATAAATAAAAACTGTTGGTGTTCGTTGGTAATCCCATAAAAAATCCATAGTGAAAAAATCACATCTCCATTCTAGAATGGGTAATGGTTGTAACAAGACAGTAGGTCACTAGTGTTCTTATTTCACCCATTGATAGTTGGAATACAGAGGAACAAAACCCATTATTTCTCTTTTAATCTCAGGACACCAATAATGGTTGTGTAAGTCATGGTACATCTTGGTGATTTTTTGATGTACTTCCCATTTAGATGCATGATATACTTGCATCAAATCAACTCACATGTGTGGAAGAACCCAATCATGCCCATGGATATGTAGGATCTCATTCTCATCAATGACCCAATCAGGTTGTGAGTCCTCACCTGAAACACATTCCCTCAGGACTAATCCTTAGAGATATAAAATTTTCCTCTTCTTTACTTGATTCAAAAAAAGATGAGGCAGCTACTGAATCCATTAGAAAATGATATTTTTTACACTTCTGAACTTCTAGATGCATCTCAAAAATAAGATACATCAACTATCATTCACCACTTTCTTGTCTTACATCTTGAGTCTTGGTCTTTTGACTAAAATAATTAGCAACTATATTGCACTTTCTTAGCATTAAACCAATCTCAAAGTGAAAATATTCAAGGAATTTCACCCATAATCACTATTATAGGTTTAATTAAAAATTATTGAATATGTATTTGAGTCCTTTATAGTCTGTATATACTATGAACCATTCTCCAATAAGTAATTCATCCAACAATGAAAGGAGTGAATAATAGCTACTAACTCGAGGTCATGCATAAGTTAAATATTCTTATGATGCCTCAAATAATTAGATCTATATAAAAATAATTCGTAGTTTTTCACTTCCATCTATCCTTATCTATATCCATGAAGTCTCTCTTGGTACCAAATAGCTACCTAAACAGGGTGTGAGAAAAAATCAGTAGGTCACCACAAATGGTATCCAAGAGAAATCTAGTCTGTGAATATAAAAATGTTATAATTTTCACGTATAAGAAATAAAAAATAAAAATGTAAATATAATACATGTTGACATAGGATCCTCATGGTATACCCAACCAGCTCAACATTCTTTGACCTAAGTCTAATGTATTTGAGAAGAAGAAATTTTAATTTATCTTGGGGCCTAAGGAATATATTAATGGATTATAAGTATAATAATATATATTATTCTACGATTGACTCATTATATTCATGACCTTATAAGGTCAATCCAAAATGTGTTAATTAACTGAGATGTTGTGCTAGTGGTATGAGTGGAATCCAATGGGATGAACCCTTGGCATTGAACCATAAAAGATTCTAAATGAGCCTGAGGAAATGTCCAAACTAATCTCAAGAATGACTTTATTGGAGCCCAAGGAGATAATTCAAAGTGGTCTATGTTCGAGGACATCAAGTTCAATCTAAGGAGACAATCTGAGGGATTCTGTTTTTTAGAAAATAAGGAGAATCATCATTAAAAAGATGAGGAATTCAAAATCTAAATCATTGATCAATATTAATTTTTTTATCTCAATTTGTTTTTGAATAAATGAATTTTTTAGTGAACTATGGATTCCCCCAAGACATTATAGGTCAGGAATACCTATCTTACACATGGTAGGAAACAAATTTATAATGATCTAGGTCCTGTGCAGAAATTATGCACAATATAACAAGTAATAAATTGTATATTTGAATTTTTAATACCATATTACAATTCAATTTATCAAATTAGTTCATTCCACTCTCATAAATAAGACCAAATACACCTTAAAGTTGTTTTGATACAAAAAATGCTTCGTTGTCAAGAAAATTTAGACTAACTCACCCCAAGGGGTGGTTCGTATTGAGGTTTTTAATATCCAATGGTGTCATGGGTCTCTTGGAAATCTAGTTCATGGTATAAGTACTTAATTACTAGATTTACACATTTTATAGGCAATATATAGAAAATTTGGTGTGTGTTACCAGGGTGAAAAATTATAAACATCAATAATTTTAAGGAAAATTCAAAGACCCCCAAAATTATTCTGGTTGATGACTCCTTATCTAGTAAAAGCCTCATATTTGGACAAAAATGAGACAAAATGAAAAACCGTACAAATTACCTTAAAATATGGCATATTTTTTAGGCAACATGTAGAAATTTTGGTGTGTGTTACAATGGTGAAAATTTATAAACCTCAATACTTTTAGGGAAAATTAGTAGACCACAAAAATTATCCTGGTTGATGACTCCACATCTAGTATCAACCTCATAATTGGACCAAATTGGGTGAAAATTAAAAACCATACAGATGAACTGAAAATAGGGCATATTTTATAACACAGAGATAACACCGAAGAAGTTGACGAAAACTAAAAAAGGAATAAAAATGAGTTATAGGAATGCAAAGGGGGATCTAACATGATGAGAGATGATCAAATATAATTCATGATAAACAAGATCCAAAAAATCCTTCAAGAGGATGGAAATAATAGATCCTACAGTCGAGTTTCTATGTGAATGTGGAGGAAAAGGGTGAAAATGGTTAAAGTTTTGGGGGGAAGAAAGTAATTTATAGATTTTTAAAGGGGTGAATGTTTTGGATAAATGGTTTCACAGACCATATTCCAACCATGCATAACTATTATCCATGTTCACACACATGGAATGATTCATGTGCATGGTTATATAGACTATGTGTAAACCATGAATTTGGAACTACCTTGAATCCCACACCCTACATGGTATAGGTTCATGGTAGGAAAAAACCATGTGTAAACCATGTGTGGTGGCTCTACTATTAGTTTAATTTTTTGAACAATGGTGCATCCCTTATTTCATGGTTTTAAAATCATAATACACCCTATCTAGGCCACAAACTTTAGGGGGATCGATTAGTGATAAGTGTGGGCATCAACCTATTCCTTTAAAAACCCTTGATCCTAAACATAAAAAAGGCTTGAATTCACTAAAAACCTTTATGACCCCATTAAATACTTCTTTAAGGTAAAACAATTGTCTTAGACTAAAATTTAATAGATCCATACCTATTTGAAAAATATGGATCATATAAAAATTCATTTTAAAATATATTATATAAGACCTTAAAGGTGAAATTTATTTCTAGTAGCCCACCCAAAATGGGTGGTGATTCTGCCTCTTTTAGTTTTCATGATGGATCTCAATCTTGTAAGAACCAAAAGTAGGATGAACTGAAGTTGAAGAATCAAGATGATTTTTGAGAGTCCTATAATCAATAAATAATCCACTATATTAAGAATAAATCTCTTTTATACTATCATTATGTCTATCTTGGTCAATCAAATCCCTCATGTTCAATAGTTATGAATACCAAGCATCATTGTAGTGGATTGTTTCATATTTATACGTTTTATATATTGTGGTATGAATGATGAAACAGATTTCTATCTTATCTAATATCCCATTAGCATTCTAGAAAATATTTTTAAAGGTACCTCATTATATTCTCCCTCTTTGTTTCTTTAAAATTCTCTAGTTTCTTAATCTATGTTTCTCTTCTTCAGGATATACAATTTCATGTTCCATTTTGGAGAAATTTATATTTGTTTTAATATAATTATAAATGTATTATTTGGATGATTATTCATATTTATCATATTTTATTATTATTTTGTGTCATGATGTGATTATCCTAAAATTATCTTGTTTAGTTTGACCCATCATATTAAGTGAAAAACATATATATTTGGGAGACCTATGACAGGTCTCAATTCATTAATTTTTCCTTAAAGAGATTTCTATATAGGGGTTTGTTTTTTACTAAGGTTTTGGTTTTTGGGTATCACTTATATATTTGAGTATGTGTTTGTTGGTTTCCTCTATTTGAATTGTATTAGGTTCCATATCTCCTAGTCATCACATTCTTAATAATTGGATCCTTATTATATTCTATGAAAGGGTTATCATATCTTCTCTTGACTCTTTGATAACTTCTTGTGTGAAAAATTTTTTAGGGTGTGGGTATTGTCACACCCTAATTGTTTCATCTATTTTTATTATATTTATGTATTTAATATTATGTTAAATTTTTTAGATTCATTTTTTAGGTATTTTTTTTGAGTAAACAACATTTTTTGTACTAAAGGGGTCATTTAATGGGAAAGAGAGGATATACCATGAGGTTCTTTCATGGGGATAATCACTCCATGACTAGGAGAGATCGTATCATGATGTGATATATGTAGTGGTGTTTTTATACGGTGGATCCTCGCATTGGATTAGTGGAGGTCACATCATGACCCAACCCAGGTGGTGGAGCCTTATCTTAGGGGAAGTGTGTTACACTACTACTGGGGGACATTTCACTAAAACTAGGCCTACCCGGTTATAATTTTTTATGAATTATTATTTTTTTTACCTTGTTTTATTAAAACCCCTTTGAGGTATTTCTTACCTCTTATTTTCAAGATCCACTCAAAGGGATTCATAGGTGTGACTAACCATTTCACTCCAATGTATTTGTGGCCTCTCTTCTTTGAATTTTAGTGTTTTCTTTTAGGTTAGGTGCTCTTTTCTCTTCATCATCTCATTTCATCATCTTTTTCTTCCTTTGGGTCCATGTTGATTGAACTATAGAGTTAAGGGTTGTATAATTCGTTATGGTTTTTATGTATATGGTTTTCAAGTTGTATATTTGGCCACCTTCCTTGTTTCTTTAAAGTATTCAAGCAATCCATGCTTGAACTAGGTAGGAATTTCCATTCAAATTCAATTTCTCTTTGAAAATAATGGAATTAAGGGGTATTCTAAATTCTTTTAATAGAAACCTCAACAGCAGTAGCTCGAATATAGTGTCTACTTTGTTACATGCCATTATATATAAGGAATCACATCCCGAAGGACCAAATAGTTTAGTAGTCTTAGTAAACTAGATACATAATTGAAATTCACATTACATTTTAAAATATAAAATACACAAAGAATTTTCTTGGTTAATTCCATTATTCCCCTTGGCGTATCCCTACAAATCAGTCACAAAACACTTCCTCATATCCTGGGTCAAAACATACTAAATGGGTGAGCTCATATTCTCAGTAAGGGTCAGTGTACAACAAAAGAAGTGAATAAATAACACATATTCAATATTCCAAGCTAAATAACTAAAACAAATATCATTTAATCAATAACTTGATCATAAAATGGTAGTAATTAATGAAGATTAAATATTTACATATACATAATCACATAAATTTGAAAACATGCCTATGTATATTCTAAATAATCAAATAATCACATGGAATATCAATAAATTAATTCATAATGATGTGATTCATGATGATGAAAATCTGAAGCTGGTCATCAAGGCTTGTTCTGAGACATCTAGTAAAATCAAGGCTTATTCCAATACATATAATACTATTGATGCTTGTTCCAAGTGGTCTATATAAATGGATAATTCCTCAAAAAAACCCAATCTTGCTTTTCTCATGAAACTAACTAATGCATCGAGGGGATATAGTGGGACCCACCCATCACTTACTAAGTCAAATTCATCTGTCATATGAAATGGATGAAATATAATGAACATAAACAATAATATTTAAAAAATAATATTAAATGTTAATAATTACCCCCAATCAATAAACATAATCATAAATCATCTAGAGTAATATAAATGGTATCAAATTGGTACATCCCTAGTCAAAATGATCATAAAAAAATAAGGATGATATAAATATAACATATCCTTAGTGTATCATATGTAAAATAAAGGGTTTATGTTGTTGACAAATTTAAATACCATAAAATGATCATTTAAAACATTATTTAGGTAAAATAAATTTTTTATATTCAGAATCACCAATTGAAACTAAAACATCATAAACATTTATGAAAATAATTTTCTTTGGAAATAACTTTAAAAAAATAGAAGAAACTTCAAAACATTTGAGTTGTCATGATGGATGTAAATCATGTCCATACTGTACCCATTAAAACTACTATTCCTTTCACTTTTTTAGTAAAATCCAAACAGTCATTGTTTTGAAAATAACATGAATATTCCTATAAAAACGTTTTTTTAAATTTTAAAATAGGTAAACATTTCTTTTAATAAATATTTTTTAAAAGTTTAAAAATATTTATGAAAACATTTTTAGAAAACATGGTTTTTGAAGAAAACTGATTTCTGACCGAAGACCAAAATGAAGTCATATTTTATTAAAAAAATTATCAATTATTTTAAGTTCCAAAGAGTGGAAAAAAGTACTATTACTTGAAAATTTTAATTATTCTCCAATGGATAATAAAATTAAAGGGTTTATTATGAAATGATGAAATAATATTTTCTAATGGAAGTTCAATTATAAATAATCATGATTAAAATGAGATTGTGAAATAAAATCATACAAATTTGGAAATTTTTGAGTCATAATACCTAAAAAATAAATTACATAAAATGAAATTAATAATATCATGAAGGTAAATATATTCATTATATAACATATCAAAGGTGTAGTACATAAACTACATAAATAAAATAAGTGGTGAATATGTAATATGCCTCACAGAAGTAAAAGTGAGATGAGAAACACTTACCTCACGCTTCCTTTTGGTTAAACATGATTTATCCTCATTTATATTGGTTTTAAATATGTTATTAACATATACCATAACCATATTAATATTTATAATTTCATATTTGATCCTTTTATAACATATTATCACTCATTAATTGATAATCTTCCATTATTTTTATTGTTTTGAGTGTTAATTTCCTTGTTTCCTCACTAGTGTTCTATCATGAAAGATCTATTTCTTGTGTATATTAAAGAGTTCCATCATACCCAAAATAATAATCATGACATAATTATCATATTTTAAAATCAATTATACTTTTAAAACCAATTATTAAATATGGTTATGAAAAAATTAACTATCTTACAAACATGGAGAAGATAGGTCGTGCTACACATGAGTAAAGTGTTCATTCTCCAATGATCATTATGGGAAGGAGGTATGTAATATTTTATCTCTTCATAACTATCATAATATAATATATATCATATTATTTCTTTAAATAAACTTATATATTTCATTTATGGGGTTTGTTTATGAAAATAGAGTCACATCGCATCGTGAATGTGATAGTCCACACGTACACAAATGATGTTATCATTTTTTAGTGTAAGAAAGAAAATGATATAGAATCTTTTGAGAATGATAAATATGTAATTAATATCAAAATTATTTCATTTTTATCATATATATTCACAAAATATATCCTTATCATTTTCTATGTTAATCGTTAGTGAAAGATAAATCACATTGATTCATAAGGCGGTAGTCCACCACACACACGAACGATGTTATAGTTTCCCCTATGGAAATAAAAGTAAAAAGGTGAATACAAAATAATGAATATATAGGTATAATTATATTATAAATATCATATATATATATATATTATCTATCATTATACCCAACCGTGAGAGGTTGTAATGGTAAAAAGGAATGACATTGGTTCGAGAGGAGGTAGTCATCAGTACACACAAATAATGATTTTGTAACCAATTTGATGGAAGTGGGAATAGTTTTATATTATTAAATTAATATAGAAACATATATGTGTATGTAATACACTGAGATTATTTGATCATAATATTTTAAAAATAATTTAATGAGGTGGAGTAAGAAATAGAATAAAAACCCTCATTGAATAACGTTACCTCTTCTTCGAGTAATCACATCATCTTTTCACCAAAATCATTCATAGGTTGTAATTTATCCCAATATAGGGATTATAGGATAATGGGATTAAATTTAGGAGTTTATTTTTGAATTTTTTGGTAAATTCAAATAGTATTATAGGTGTGAATAAGTGAAGGGAGTGAGGGGCCTTTATAACTTAGGTGGAGTGGCATTTTTGTAAATACCCAAAAGTATTCAACAATGGGAAGTTACTCTCACCTCACGTGGATCTAAAATTGATAAATAAAGTAATGGAGGGATGATATGCTCAATCCAAACCTTCAAAAAAAATAATAACATGTTTTAAATATTTTATTCATTATCCTTTATTTACTCCCTTTTGACACATTAGTTCCCACCACGATAATTTTTTTTACGTAGGTAATTTATTATTTAAGCCTAAAATAAAAAATATATATATTATTACATATTTTTAAAATAATTTTTATAAATATGAATTCCAATTTATTAAATAAAAATATTACCTATGTTAAAAATTAAATTTAACATAATCGAATGTAAAGTGAAAAAACAACACTTTTAACTTTAACCTTTGTAGTTAATTTTTACTATATTAACTAAATATTATGACAAAAAATTACATTGAACTTATTAAATTGTATTAGTTTTTTCTTATTACAAATATTTAATCCATTTTATCAGATTAATTTTACATAAGTGGAAGAATTTAATTAGAAATTATACATGCATATGTGACGAGAAAGAGGGTTTTCAAAGATAAAATGATCAAAAGATTAGAAAGTTTTTATATCAAAATTCAATATAAAAAAGATTCCAATAACCTAAATTGGATTAATTTATATATATTTTAACTAATTTTACATTAAACCCACTTTAAAATATAATTTAACATTATTATTAATTTAAATTAAAAGGCAATTTTCAATTAAAATTCTGTATTTTCAACATTCAACAAAAAATGAAACTTTTTAGAAAAATACCAAAAACCCCCCTAATATAATATTTATTTTATTATTTAAAAAATTAATTTTATTTTATCAAATAAATTTTAAAAAATTGAGAAATGTTAATTTTATATTATGTTCGCAAAATGTGACTAAACAGTCACTTAAAAAATAATTTTTTTCAAAAGACATTTCGTTTTTATTTTTTAAGTGATTATTATTTTATTTCTAATAAAAATATTACCATAATTTTATAAATTTAGTAATTACTATTCATACTGATAAATCTAAATTATAGGTTATAAATATATACTATATTATGGTTCATTTAGGCTCGAAGTTGCATGTTCTGTAAGCTATTCAAGAGATTGACTTTAAAGAAATATATTTCATAGGTTGTATGAACCTTAATATTCATGTCATATATCTTATCCAAATACAATTTTATTATTTTTTAGTTTTAGGGTGTTACATTCTCCCCAAATTAAATAAATTATGTCATTTTAGTTTAAATGTGATCTCGGTAATCAGGGTTTTAACATTTGGAAATACAATTTTTTTTAAAATCACATAATAATAAGGCTTAATAAAATATCCTCCTAAAAAATAGAAACGGAAGTGGAAAGGACATATTTAATAACAAAAAATTAGGAGAAAATTGGTGGTAAGTGAATATATGTACATTGAAGAAAATCATAAAGAATTATAGAGAGTGGTAGAGGTCATTGATGACAATATAATGAGTGATCAATGGAAAGTTAAGGATTTCAAAACCATAAATATTTGATGATTTAAAATACCATCATTTCAAAATAAATGAAGGTATTAGGATAAAATTTTGTTTCAATATTATTTTCTTATAGTTTAGGAATATATAATAATAATAAATGAGAATACAATTTCTTGATAACTTTCTATTTCATAGTCACAATTTCACCTTTTGCTTCTGCTTAAATCATTTCTAATTCGTCACTTACTCTAAGAAATGAATGCCCAAAAATGAATTTTTTATTCCTAAAGCAATAAAATTAATGTTTAACCAATCTTAAGATTCGTAAATGGGTTTAAAATTGTTTCTATATTTCTCTAAATATTTTCAAAAACCAATATGGCTAGCACAAGTTATCCAATATGAATAAATCTGCATATGGTGAAGTAGTACAATAATATTTAAAACCTTGTCCAAAGTTCAACTTAAACCATTTTATAATTGGTTAATACTATATCCCTTAAAAAAGATAAATATACAAAACTTAATAAATTAGGTCACTAAATTTCTAAAATGAACTTATCATTAATCACCAAAACAATATAAATTAGCTCTTAATTTTCACATACAAAACATGTGAATAACTTCATCAAGTATTCTATTGATACAAGGTAATAACCTAAATTACCATAACACATTATTGAAAACATGAATGATTCCTTATTCCTTAAAAACATAGATTATGGGATATATACCTTTAATCCAAAAATGTTGTAAATTCCATCAATGATGGCATAAATAACCTGGTCAACAAATAATTAATTAGTTCCAAGGTAGTTATTACTATCCAATTTACTTTTTCCATATCAATAATCTATTTATCCCAAAATAATTATCTAAACATCAATAAAAAATTAAGGATTATATTTCCTTCAATAATTTGTTTTCCAATAAGTTTAACTTGTCACTAAATCATTATTCTTTTTCATCGGTACCATAAAATATATTCTTTCAAATCATTACAAAAAAGTTCTGAAGTAAAATCACTATACATATCAAAATTCATATACCTAGTATATCATTGATAAAATAGTCAAATAATATTATTCTTGAATCCAAATAGAATTTCATTAATCATTCCTCTTTTTTAGTAATTTCATAAGCTTGTACATGATTCATTAGCTTCTTTTGAGGTATATTTCTTTGATACTTGAAACGTTGATTTGTATAGTTCCATGTCCCTATAAACGGGAAACATTATAAATTGGAAATATTTTATAACCCTTGAAATCACTAGTACAGTAAAATTTCTCTCCACAATTGTATCAAAATCCCATTAATTTTAAGAATGAACCAATTGTTTCTTTCCACAATTATAAAATGTTGGAAAATCCTTCTTTCCCTTGTTCCCTTTATCTATCTTTTTCCATATTTTCCTCTTCTTATCTTTTTTCCCTTAAAATAAATAATACATAGAGAATTATTTATCATTCTTTTTTATCACATGACAATATTTCCTCATATAATGAGAATGTTTGGGAGACTAATTCCCTTCAATATTCTGTCATAATCCCCTCAAAGAAATAGTCATTCTTACTCTTTGGATTATATAGATGGATGTGATTCCCAATACTTCTTCTATGTTCTATTTATAAATGATGGAATACACTATATTAGATCATATCATTATTAAACATAATTTATAATCCCAAAAATATTCAAATACATAACATAAATTGGGAAAATTATGCACGGTTAATCTTATAATCATAAACAAGGTTTCTTTGGAGATATATTTGTTTTCAAATCCATTATAATGGATTATAAAGAAAATTTAAATTATCCTAAGAATATCCCCTAGAGTTTCAAACCCATGTATATAGTAAGGCCCATTTGTTTGTACTACATGATGATTGGTTCAAGCCTAATGCATCCTTTATGGAGTTATTACCCCAAGGTACCTTTGTAAAAAAACTATGTCAACTTTTACTATCCAGATAGGTATATATTTCTAAGAGGTCCCATATAATCTCTTTATCATCATTACATTAGTATATTATTATATACTTATCCTCAATTTCTATCATAGGTCTATGTTCTCTAATATATGTTTTCCTAAATCTAGTCCTCAAGATTTCAACTAAACTTCCTCTAATACAAACTGTAGTGACCCCGCCCCTAGTAGCCTAGAGCTGGTGTATTCTTTATTACATTTGATTAAGATACAAGGAATAAAATCCTAAGGGTGTGATTAGTTTATATGTCTTAGTAAACTAGATACATAATTTCAATTTACATTGTATACAAATAGTTTTATTTGAAAATTCCATTATTCCATTTAGCATATCACTGCTTATCAATCAAAAATATCTTTGTCTTATCATGGGGAAAGTAAAACATAAGAAATGGGTGGTTTTAGATGCTTAGTAAGGGTAATCATATAGTGAAATATACAAATAAAGAAGACATAATAAATATTAAAATTTAAATAACTGAAACACAAAACATTTAATCAATAACATGAGCATGATATAGAAGGAATAATTGATGATTAAATAATTCAAATTAACCACTTGAGATTGAAAACATAACACTATATATTTTAAATAATAAAATAATATTAAATAATATCAAAAACTAAATTCATAATGATGGAATTCATAATTATATACATCTAAAACATACCATCACAGATTATTATGTGACATCTAATACCATTTAATCTTATTCCAAGACATATAATATCATTAAGGGTTGTTCTAAGATGTCTATATAAATGGGTTAGGCCTCAGAGAAAAATTAATCTAGTTTGTCTCATGACACCTACCAATGAATTTAGGGGATATAACAGGACCAAACCATCACATAATAATTCTAATTCATTCATCATATAAAAGTGGTGAAACACAATCATCATAAACATTCATATTGAAAAACTATCCTAAAAAATGTTTACAATTACCCGCATTAAATAAATATAATCATAAACCATCCAGAGTAAAATAAATAGAATGAAATTGGTATATCCCCAGTCAAAATGATCATAAACCATCTAAATGAATAATAAGTATGATAAAAATCATGAATGATCGTCTATGTGTTGTGTTGATGAAAAGAGAGTCACATCACTTTATGAAGGCGGTAGTCCACACATACAAGAAAGATGATATCATTTATTAGTGTTTGAAAAAAAATGATATTTTATATTTTAAGAATGATTAATATGTAATTAATACCAACATTATTTCATGTATATCACATATATTTATTAACTGTATCTTTATCACATTTTTTGTTAAAATTTAGTGAAAGATGAATCGTATCACTTCGTGAGGTGGTAGTCTTCCACTCACACGAGCGACGTTTTCCAATCCCCTATGAAATGGAAATTTAAAAAAAGTTTTACATGATATAATTAACAAATATGTATAATTATTTTATAAATATCATATATATATATATATATTGGCATACCCAACTGTGAGAGGTGGTAATGGAAAAATGAATGTCATCAGTTCGCAAGGTGGTAGTCCACCATACACATGAGTGATGATTTCATAACCTATTTTATTGAAGTGGGGAGGGTTTTTGGATATGACCTTAACATAAAAACATATCATTATATGTCATATAATGAGGTTTTTAAATCATAATGTTCTATTATGTTTTGAATATGATGGTGGAAGAAATAAAATAAAAAATCAAGCTAAAAATGTCACCTCTTTTTTGGATAATCACTTTAGATTATCCCCAAAAACCATACTAGGTCATATTTATGAACAAAAAAGGATTCTCGGATGAGGTTATGGAATTTTATAAGTTATTTTTTATCTTTTTGGTTGATCCAAATGTCTTTCAAGTTGTGAAGAATAGAATGGGTGAGTTCGCTTTTATAATTGAGGAGTGGCATTCTCTGTAAATACCAAAAGTATTCAAAAATGGTAGTTCACTCTCACCTCATGTGGCTCAAAAAAAATTAAATAATGTATTTTAGGGATTATACAATGATTCAAACCTAAAAAAACATAAAATGTGTTTGAAACATTTTATTCTATAGCATTTAAGTTTACTCCCTTTTACCACTTTAGTTCCCACCATGGTAATTAGTTTTTTAACCTGGGTAATTAAATATTAAAGAATAAAATAAAATGATTCATAATATATAATTTTGGCCAAAGGATTAAAAATATAAAAACTAATTTATAAAATAAAAAACCCATCTGTGTGGAAAATTAATTTTAACACAAGTGCATGTAACGTGCCAAAACACCTCTTTTAACCTTATCTAGGGTAATTAATTTTTAATATCTTAAGTGTTTATTATGACCAATAATTAAGTGGAATTATTAAATTGTAATTATTTTTATTATTCCAAATATTTAGAACATTTTATAAAATTAAATTAAAAAAAGTGGTGGAATTTAAATTAAAATTAGTCCCGCCAACACAACAAGAAAGTGAGTTTTAAAAGAGATAATGATCAAAATTTTATAGAATTAGTATATCAAAATTCAACATGAAAATTATTAAAATTAACTAAATTGGATTAATTTATATATAATATAACTAATATTACTTTAAAACTAACTGAAAATATAATTTAACATTATAAATATTTTAAAGGAAAATGCATTTTTCAATCAAATTTCTGTATTTTTCACTATTCGTCAAAAAAATATTTTTCTAGAAAAATTACAAAAAATCAACCTAATATAATTTTTATATTATTATTTAAAAAAGAATTTAATTTCATTGAATATTTTTTCAAAAATTGATAAAAAAAATAATTTGAAATTATGTGTGAAAAGAATGACTAGACCGTCTTTTAGAAGAAAATATATTGTTTTTTAAAAACCCATT
Source organism: Viscum album (assembly GCA_963277665.1). Classification (NCBI taxonomy): domain Eukaryota; kingdom Viridiplantae; phylum Streptophyta; class Magnoliopsida; order Santalales; family Viscaceae; genus Viscum; species Viscum album. Next base: position 1,969,554,921 of record OY728125.1, on the reverse strand, counting down.
ATTTTTTATTTACATGATTCTTATTTTATTTATAAAAAATAGATAAACATAATTTTTTTAAATTATTTATAACTATTCATACCCACCAATTTAATATCTAGGTTATAATGATATAATATATTATAGTTCATTGAGACTTGGGGATGTGTGTTTTGAAAGCTATCAAAGAGATTAAATTTAAAGAAAAATATTTTGCATTTATATTAAGTTTGATGTTTCCTCTCACATATTCTATCATATAAAATGTTCTTATTTCATAATTTCTATGTGTTTCACATTTTCCTTAAATATTGTCTTGTTTTTCGATCCTTGGTGGGTAAATAAATTATTTTACAAATCATTCATTTCATGGACCAATGTAAAGAAGAATATTTTCATTAATTTTTTTTATTATACTATTAAAACAAAAAGACATGTATATTATGTGTTTTATAAAATATGTTGGATAATTATTCAAAAGTATTGGTTATTTTATTAGTTATTTAAAAAATTAAAAGGATTTTTTATGAGATTCTTTTTTATATTTAATGGAATTTGTTGTTATTATATTACTTTTATTAGACTTTGACATATTCATTGATAATTTATTATGATGTCCATAAATGTATTATTTTTATGAGTTTTTTCAAGTCATTAATGATGGTGTATATATGTGTATATATGAAGTATTGAATTTCAAAATTTAAACAAAGATTTTAATTTTTTTATAAAATAATTACCCAATGAGACATGGTTACTAAAATGGTTTTCAAAGAATTTTTTATATATAAAAATATTTTCTTAAATCATGAGACCCAATCGGCACTTATGTAAATAATTTTTTATAAATTTAATACACCATTATTTTAATCCCTAGTGGAACCTTTTTTTATGAGTAAGTGGATCCTTTAAAAGTATCTGATTATTATTGATGTTTATGTGAACTAAAAAGGGGGATTTGGGGAAAGGGTGTGAGGGTGGGATGAGTTATGATATTTATATTCTTTTCCAGATGTCCATTATTGATTTTTTATTTTTTTTTTATGATGCATTTTTTCACCCTTAGGAGCTAGAATCGTGGGAACCCTGAGTATCTATTTGAGATATTGGGATACTTTTATTAAGATATTCATGATGAGTACATGACTATATCCCTCTATTATATGATTTTTTCAGACTATGGGCAGTTCCACCTGATGTGGCTAGTCAGATTATGTTGGGAATTTATTTCTTAGGAACTCCATATATAGGGTGGTATATTTTTCTTCCCAATTATATCTTGGATCATATCACTATAGACTTAGGATTTTATTATGATTGGATATAATTTACAATGAATTCATTATAGTTTTGGTTTCATTTGGCCCATACTTTGTTTTTCCTTTGTTATTCTTTCATGATATGTAATTTGTTCTTGTCACTTTTATGGAATTATATAAATTTATTCTCTATTTTAGTCTCACTCGTTAATGTGTGGCCTTATTTTATGACTTATTTTGACCTTGATGTACAGTTTTTCCAATTAAATTATTTTTTAGTTGAGATTTTATTCATTCGGTTGTTTACAAGGGAATTTCAGTCTCTTCAATAGTATTCTCTAAAATTTTATAGGCAATGGTTTGTGGAAAGGAAGATTTTAAAATGGGTTTCCAAATAAAAGGTTTAATATTTATTTAAATTATCATTAAATTTTTAAAAATAGTTTTAGAAACACTTAAGTGTTTTCTCTTATTAATATATTAAAACCCATCTTTTTCATATATTTTTTGAAACTAGTGTTTATATTTTTTTGTTAATGTAATTGAATGGTCACATAAGTTGGTGTAAACCTACTATGTTATTATGCTTGGACACAAATTATATTATTCAATGTCTTTAGACCAAGTGGGCTTTTCATGCTCAGGTTCAACTATTGGAGAACCTTAACTTTATGGACTTCTTCTCTTGGGTCACTCAAGGAGTGGAGTTTTGGCATTAGTGTAAAATTTTGGCCTCACATCACAATAAAATATTGGATTTTGTATTCTAGGTTCCCCTTTAATTTAGTTTTATACTTTTTATATATCGGCCAATCCAGCCTTATTATATATTTCACTAGTGCAGAAAATTCCTTTTCATATTGGTTTATGTTTTTTATCAGGTTGGTTATTCGGCACCATTATTAAAGGAGACATTTTAAATATGTCTTTAATGTTACTTAAAAAAATGGATGTTGAAAATGAATTATCAAATTGATTTTTCACATCAGTTATGAGATAACAGACTTGAAAAACTGTCGATATATTATTTTTCATATTGGTTATCAGATAACCGACATGAAAAAAGGAAAAAAATTAAAAATAAAATATTTCTCTACAACCTTCCTATCCCCAACTGATCAATAAAATAAAATGGTAGAAGATAAGAAGCAACAGTAGTAGAAAAAAAAGAGCTAGAAATATATATTTACAATTAAAACATTCAAAACTACAATAATGTATACCCTCCATAAGATAAAGTATAAGGGAATATATTTCTAGATTGGATCACCTAATGATATCTCCTCAATTGCTATAAATTAAGAATAAAGAAATCATTAATATAAAAACATTAAAAGGTAACATTTCATTTACCAAAAATGATTCTTGTCTTTTAATTTCAACAAATTACTTTCATATATCTTTATATATAAAGGGACATATATCCCATGAAATATTATCTTTCCTATGAAAAAAAATTAATTCTTATGTGAGGGTCGATTTTGAATCCCTCCATCTCCTAGCATCTAGTGATAAACATTTCCTCTTGACTCCTATTGTGTATGGTATATCATATGACATCTGATAAGAAGGTAGAAAACAAATATTACTAAAAAAATTATAAAAAGTAAAATAATAACAAACACGCTTACCAAAACAGTCTGTCACAATTGATAAAGTGTCAATTTATTAATACTTTTCCAATCATCAATCAAAATGCATACTTTTATTTTTGCCTAAAATGATATAAAACTCTTGAATTATTTTGAATTTAGACATCTTGGAATATCATTATCATCAAAGTCTACTAGTATCATCTGGTCTTGGCTACGAGCAACTGATAATTTTGGTAAACAAGTGCTACCACGTTTACCAACCCTCGAACTCTTCTTTGGCACCATGGAAGTATATATCTCTTGTAAAGAATGATGGGGCTCATTAAGAGGATCATGTGAATGTTCTTCCCTGGAGGTATGAGTATGATCATCTCAAAAAGTATATAGAGGATTAGTTTATTGATATTTAAATATCCTAAAATAAAAGCAAAAAAAAATTAGCACACAAATATATAAAATAAACTATTACAATACTAATGTAAATAAAAAATCAAAACTTATCGAATAATAAATTAATCTGAATTAAACTTAAAACATTTTTATTCATATTTGTAATAGTTAACAAAAATTCTAATAATATTAATGAGATATGAAATGTCATGTAACCGAATGAAAATAAATCCAAAAATGGTGTGTTATTAGAAAAAATGATCAAACCTAATAAATCATTTTTTAAACAAAAAATAATATGTTTCTAATATACTCTTATAAAATATTTCTATTTTTATTTAACATATTATATATAAAATAACTCTATTTCTACAAAAATAAATTATTATATAAGTTATGTAAGGTTAAATATGTTAAAATAAAGAAAAATAAACTAATATTAAAAATAACTTATTAGTTATAGTACGTGTTTTAATAAATTAAATAAAATTAAAATATCAAACATTTTATAAAATTCCAAAAAGTAAAAGAGAAATAAACATATGTTATAACTTGTAATATTAAGAATTTAATAAAGGATTGTTTTACTAAATTCATTCATCATGATTATTTTGTATGGAACAAACCAAGTCTACAATGTGCTCATTAATATTATCTATTAATATTTCCATGGAAGTAGGGATCTCACAAAAATTGGCATCTTCGTCAAGTTTATCATCACTGTCATACTATTTTTCTTATAAAACAACATACGACTGCATATTGTATTGATCAAGAACATAGAAAAATATTCATGTGTTTCAATTATAAAAGGATCAACTTTTTATTCCAATATATTCATATTAACAAGTGTCATTCACAATTCATTATGTCTGCACTGTTGTTACCGATAAACCATTCTTAGTTAAACACTAGAACTTGAAATTTAATGTAATCAGACACCCATATTTCTTCAATGACTCTATAATGTGCACTTGATTTGGAATTTTGGTTTTTGTCTTTAGCACTCAAAAAAATTCATTACTTCTTCAAAAACCAACAAACTACTTTTTGAAAATTCACTTCGATTGTCCTGATCTTTCGTATGAAATGTATAGACATTAATGTCATACCTGGACCATGTTATCAAATTTTAACTTGGACCAATCACTAATAATATCAATGTTTCTGTTGCATCTAATCTACCAATCATAGTCTCTTTAAACGATTGTAAAAAAGTTTATCTATGCTCAATCAAAATCAACAAATCTTTCTTCTTTGGATAACATCATTTCAACAATTTTATAAGAAATGTTATATATTCTTGAGAATCATATATGTTATTCAAGATGTATAAATTTACATTCTTTATTTGTTCGCCCGTCAGAGATTTTACTTTCAAGCCACAAATACTCTTTCTCCCAAAATTAACCCATTCATGGAGAGATAGAGGCAAAAAAAATGTTCTCCACTATAAACAAGTAGCGTTTAAAAAACTCCTCAACCTATTTATAAATATACTTCTCAATGATAGAGGCTTTAGGTCTATATGGATTCTTAACATACCCCTTCAATATATTTTTATGCATTTCAAAATAATAAATCCAATATAGATATACATATCCTCAATTATCTATTTATTGCACTAAATAGACCATTAAATGTACCATGATATCATAAAAATATGGAGAAAATACATTTCCAATTGAAAAAGTATATAAATTACTTCATTTTTTAAAATTTTCAAATCATTCAGATCAATCAACTTATTATAAAATGAATAGAAAAAATAACACAACTTCATTATAGTAATTGTGACGTGGATGGGAAATTTTCCTTACAATGACATCAGTATGAGTTTTTGTATCATGATGTGAATATCATCGGATTACGTACCTATCAACTTCAAATCCTTTAAAGAATTTTTTTACATTTTAAGAATAAGCCTATGGCACTTTGATATCATGAATAAAATGAAAAAATTGAATGTTCTCCCTCTTGGATAATATATGATAATCCAGGGGAAGGAATTTTCTTATTCTATTAGGAGTGAGAGCTAACTCCAAACGTATTCCCATTGAGAGTATGTCCAATCTTCCATTCAACCCATCTTTAATCTTTCATTTAACATCTAAAAATGGTACAATCAAGATATTGTAGATATTATTCTCCACATACATGACATCAATGATATGTTCAACCTCATGATGTCTTCAATATGGTAGCTTAAAAAATATTGAGTTTTTCTTCCAAATATTTCTATCATTACAAGTTTATGTGTGTTTTAAAATTTCCCATCATGGATTTTCACCCTCTCCTGATATTGATCAGTGGATAAAGTTTTTTGGATAAATATAAAATTTTTGTGAGCCATTGAATGCCTTTTTAATCTTCTATAAGAGTGATCCATAGACAAAAACATTCAATGACCCATGTATAATATTTTTATCCCATCAGGTAGTTGATAATATGAAGTATGTTGTTTGAAAATTGGACACAATTTATTCCCCTTAACATTGTATGCAGACAAATTTCCATATGCTAGAAGGTTATTTATAGTGAACATAATCCCTTTATGTAGTTGAAAATTTTCCATTTTTTAAGAATCATACACCCTAATACCATCCTCCAATAAGAGTTTCAAATCATCAATTAATGGTGACAAGAAAACATCAATATCATTTCAAGATTTTTTTCAGAGATCATTAAACTATGTATGACATATTTGCGCTTCATAAATAATTCCAGAGATAAGTTATAAATTATCAATAAAACAGACCATGAACTATGTGTTCTAAAAATTATTCTATATGGATTCATTTCATCCATATAGAGTCCAAGTATGATATTTCTAACTTTATTTTTGTATATAGGAAACTACTGATTAATTTTCTTTTACTATGGAAGATCAGCGGGATGGTTTAATTTTCCATCACATATCCACTCATCTTCATTCCATATTTACCTTTTTTAATCATGTGAATTTGAAAATAAAACCTTCAAATGATTAATTTTAGGAAGATGCCAAAATTCGTTGGGAGGGATCTCTGTAACTACTAAATCATCATGTAATTTTTCTTTCAACTTATACCGTGATGTCCCATATTTAAGACACTTTGATAGAAATTCATATTATTTCCTATATAGCACACATTTATTCAGTATGATATGTATTTTTGGTAACCTAATACCATCGAGCATAGTATTTTTTTTTCTTTATAATGTGAATCATGAATATTATGGTCTTAAGGAGGAATATCTTTTAACAATTATAAAAAATAAGTAAAAATCTTGTCACTCCAATCATGTTTCTCCTTCAAGTTAATCAATATTAAAACTGATGATAGAAACATAAATTCCATACAACCCAGATACATTGGTTTTTCAGCTTCACCATATAGATGCTCAATTTTCGGTTTTTTCTCACTTCTATCTACTTCAATATCCCAAATTATTTTTTAAATTTCATCAAAGTTATAATCTTGTAAAGCATCATCGTCAATAGATCCGAAATTCTACCCAGTTTCACCAAACCAAATCTAATGGATGAAACTCAGATTAAAACGATGACAAATTAAATGATACTTGATCTCTATTCTTTTCAACTTCTTCATATTTAAAAATTTTATGTATGGACAAAAAAAATCATTTTTTGGAACATTTCATTTAAAAAATTCAAAAAAAACAACACCTTCCTCATATTCATCACTTATTTGAAGTTCCAAAATCCAACTTTGACTAATTATTATATATAATAAATATCAAAACTAAATATCATTTCAGAAATATATTTTGGTTATAAAAGTGATAATATAATATTCAATTAAAAATAGGTTTAAATTTAAATCAAATATTTCTTAATTTTAAAGTAATAAAAAATTGAAATTTAAAAAAAAAATACAAGTATTTGAAAAGTACAGTTGTAAATTATAGACAATAATCGAATATAAGTTTAAATAAAATTTATAAATCAGAAAAATAATGGAAGTAATTTACAAAAAAATATAGTTAGACTATTCTCTCTTTTTTCATTTTCTTATGAATAAAATTAGATAACACATGAAATTGAATATTATTGACCATAATCCAAATCAAGTACATGAAGAACAAGAGAGACTTCTTAAAGCTCAAAGGAATGTGAAGTGATCAAAGGTAAAAAACAGAAGACTATCAATCATCCATGCTAGCACCCAATGATTCAATAGAATTGCTCAAAGATAGAAGGTGCATGTGTTAATCTCCAATAGATGGGATCTATATTTGTTTTTCACCATGTAATGACATTACATTGATCGAGTTAGAATGATCAAAATCCTCAATGAAGAAATATCTAAATATAAAGGATATGTTTATTCATGTGCTTAAATTAATTATTAAGTTAAAACAAAATATATTCTCTGGGTTCCATCATTTTATTTTTCAATATTCTTCAAAAAAATCATGTTGTCGTAACATTTACATCTTGTTCATTTCGAATGATTTTTCGAATCCAATAAAATATGAGTTGGATATAGTCCCAAAACATGCTTCCACTACATATGGAACCATTAAATTATACAAGATGATACATGTACTCCTTTTTCAATACCAACAAGTAATAATTGGCATGTTTGTACACTTCAATTTTAAAAAACATTTTGGATACATTTCTTGAAGAATATTGATATAAAATAACAAGGGGTGAAAAAAAATATAAAAATAAATAATATACATGATAATAAAATATTTACCATAAATATAAATTTCTCTACGCTTGATAAAAAATATCTATAAACAAAAATAATAAAACTACTGAAAAGATAGAACTAAACAAGATGGTAATGTGAGATTTTATTAAGAAATATAAAAAAGGGAGAGTTGGGGTATCCACGACATCGAACAAATGAATGTGAGGTGTGTGAGGCTTACTTTAGAGTTTAGAGATGATTATATTGAATGTTACGACAAAAATTGAGGATTTGAAAAGCTAGAAAACTAATATTGGAGGCCACTAGATCAAATAAACCAATTTAGGGCTTTTGCACCTAAGAGAACTGTGTTTTTTTCTGATCAAATAACATTGAAATGATTCAAAATGGAAATTCATAAAATTTAAATTTATATATCACATCTTTTATTATATAACTAACATGATAAATCAATTTTTATTGCTTTATAACATCGATTATATATAAACCTACATGAAAAATCAGATTTAACATGTTATTTATTTTATAACTGGTGTGATAAGGCAATGATATTTGATTATCACATCCATTATTATATATAATTGAAATACAAAAACCTACTTTATCAAGTAGGTTATATAATAAGGGACATTATTAAGTGGGATAATTGATTTTTCACATCGTTTTTCCTATGACCGACGGGATACAGTAATATACATCATTGTGTTATGTCGGTTATAAATAATCGAGTTGAAAAGTCCAACATGATAAATAGTTGTTTTACTAGTGTTGGACCATAGTTCTATCCATTGTAAGATTTTAATATTTATGTATTTTTTATCTAATTTGGATATTTATTTTTAGTAATGCCGCCTTTAGTTTGTTTTATTGTTTTAATTTCTAATTTTGGTTTCATGGATGTCAGACTTATGGATGAGTTATTCTGAATTCTCAGTAAGTTTTCATTGGGTGTTTGTATATATTTATTGGTTTAATTCATTCCCCATGGTTTATATTTCAATACCCAAAACTAGTTACTAGCTCATGGGGTTCAGTTGTTCCCTTCAGTCAAAGTCATGGGCTTGTTTGGATACCTGAATTACGATTATCCTAGGTTGGATCATCATAAATAAAGTATGGTTGTAAAATTATGCATAAATTTTTATATATATTTGAATTGATATACATATTAACACTTTATATTTGACAAAAAATTGAGTTGATAGTTATAATTCCATGTTAAAATTATATATGGATTTAATTTAAATTAATTTAATCAAATTTGTGGGTTTTATTGATCAAATGTTTTAGTCACAACACACTTCAATCAAATAAATATTGGAAAATAATAAACTTTTTATCATACATCAATTTATCATACCTAAATTTTTAAAATTATGGAATGTTTTTACACCATTCCCTAGATAAAATACACAAATAAGATAACATTCCAAACATTGTTAAGTTAATTAAATAAAATTTTGACTTCTAGAATCAAACAATATTTAGGTTACCATGTTCACATGAATTTATAATGCGTTTCTATGTTGGAAAGACAATTTATCCTATTTAAATTGATATTTTTTAGATTAATCATCATTTTAATGGAAACCTGAAATTATTATCTTTATTATTTTTTTCAAAAAAATATTCTATTATGTTTGATTTAATTAAACTTTTAGTGAACGTAATTTTATTTTATTTATATATATGTGAGATGATTATATTGATTATAAAGAAAAAAATGTTAAAAAAACTTCCCCAGTTAATCAAAATCTAATAAGCCCAATTCTTCGAGAATGATAAGGGATATATTCAATCCAATAAAAAATTTGGTTTTTGAACATTTTGTTTGCAAAAAAATACTCATGGAAGGCCAATATTGAAGAGTAAACAGCTAATAATCATGCACCTTGATTTTCTAAATCATGCTCCCTAAAGACGTGTAGTTATTTAAACATGTAAAATAAATATTTGGATATGATTTTTTGGGCTTTAATCAAGAACCTATAATGGATAGTTTATACATTAACCAATCATACTATTAACATCTATTTATTAATGAAATTATGAATTTCTTTATTCCTTTCACTATTTACGTATATGATGTGTTGGGAGAAATAAATTAAATATTTTGAGTAATGGTTTATTTTCTTGGTTTTTATAAGAATATTTAACCTCAATTTCAGACTAAATTATTTTTTGGTTTACAAATACACCTGAAAGAATATGCCAATATATTTGGATCTGATAATTTGAATCGACTTTATCACTCATTGAATTTACCATTCTTGTGTTTTGAACCATCTAAAATATTGGATTATTTTTTAGAAATATTCTTCTGATTACAATAAGATATTATGTGATTGTTCATTTTTTAAGTAATCAATGAAATATAAAAACTTTACCACATTGGTCTAGTCTCTCATAGTCTTGACATTATCAAGTGTTTTAAATCACACATCTACTTGGTAACAACTATATGAAAGAAGGGTTAAATGTGCAATCTCTAATACCTCACCCTCAATTTTTTATAATAAATATGACTCTGTATTTGGATGATGAACTTCATGCATGAATAATCCAACATGTACCTTCAGCATGTCCACTGTAATTTTATTTTTTAAAATGTTATTATATATAACTCAATGATTAAAATATATTAATTTATATTTTATTTTTACTTATATAGTTTTTCAATATTTATATTCTTATTTCTATTCCAAATTTAAAATTAATAATAATAATATGATAAATAATGAGATAAAAAAAATTAAAAAAACATTTAACAATAAAAAAATATAAATTAAAGTTCTAATTATTAGTTATGTTTTTTATATTTTCAAGGAATATACACACCCACAATGGTAAAGATCACTATTAGAGATTAGATGTTATAGATCCAAGTTGTGGTAAATAATCTAACAAAATATTAAAGAGATATATACAAAATATAAAAAAATCATTGGTAATAGGTAGGGTTAGGGGTGGGTTTAATATGAAAAAAAAATGTTTAAAGAAAATGTTAAAAATGATGTTATCATTAGGGGGATAACATTCATAGGAGGGTTTAGCCTCACCCTTTAAAAATGTGGGTATATAACCTTCTATTATGATTATTTTTCACCTACTCAATTTTAATAAATTCATCAATTTAATAAATTTCATTACCTTTTAGAACTATCTATATTTTTCTTAGGGTTAGTAAATTCCTTGAATTTATAGGGTTGATCATTACTTTTGGGTCGTTATATATTACCTATATTTATTACGGATTTCAATCATAGAAAATTCATGTTCTTTCTTTACTACCTGGGATATACTAGAATTCCACGTTTACCAACACTCTATTCCTAAAACTTTGAGGACTGTGTTTTTTTAATCTCTCAATGTGCTTTCCATACTTGGCATTAATGATAGAATTTTTTATTAAATATTATTTATTATCTTATTCATTATACATTATATCTTTATGTAATACTTTTTCGATGACACGAACACTTTTGTGGGCATCGGGAAGGATGGTGTGGGCATCCACACTAGCAAGGGGATGTTGCATGGCACCACCAGTGTCAGGGTGGTTGGGAAGGGTTTGGGCATCAGTTTCAATGTGGTAATGTTGGGATATCATGTTGAAGTTAGTTCTTTATAACCAAATACTATATATATATATATATATTATTATAATATTCATAGTCTTTAACATTAATTATCTATATATCACATGATGATTAATCTTCTATATAACATCTATGTGATAATTTCCTTGTGTACTTGTTGCACTAAAAAGGTCTTAGCATCTGCCCACTATGATGAGAACCTACAAGTTCCATAACAATATTCTTAAATATGTTTTCTATAACTGGATGATATCATTTTATGGGATAAAAATGATATGGGAAATAAGGGGTGTATAATCAAAGGACCTTGAGACACTTTCTCATGGTGTAAGACCTTGGTAATCTTCACAGTATGAAATTATGAGAACTAAACCTACCAGTATGAAATCGACAATTATATGTGTCATTGGATGTTCATACCTTCAAACTTTTCTAATGATAATTAGACATGAATATTATTTTTACTTCATATTATGATTTTATTAATTTGATTCATTCATGAAAATTATAATGATATATGCTAAGGATGAGGTAGGATATGTTGGGTATGTCACGAGTAATATTTCATTTCTAAATAATGCAAGAAATTATTTATCACTTTAATTATTTAATGGATGTTGATATATCATGTCCATTTATGGAAATATAACATCCTTATTAAGTCCTTGTCCATGGTATTCTATCAGAAAGTTTATTTTTTTTGAAATTTAAAGTAATATACATTGATCACAAAGGTTGATGACACTGGCTTGTAGCCATATTGATTAGAGATATCATGATAAAGAGATTATGTTACATAACGTATGTTTATACGTTGTTATTTTCATTATGAAATTTAACCACTTTCTTTAGGGGTTCCTTGGAGTGTATCTAGAAACATGCCTTGAAATTTAGGTGTGACAACCTAATTCCACTTAGAAAGGGAACTTGAGGGTCACACATGAAAGGTATATTGAACCTTATTTAAATTATATTTTAATTTAACGTGTCAAATAAACATTATCCCCCTACATGGATTAATAATTACTCATTTTGAATTGATAATACATATTCAATCACCATTTATTTGAGAGAATATTATGTGAGTTGAATATTAAAAAAATATTTATTTATTTTTGTAAATAAAATAGTTATTTATTCACGGTTATTTATAAAGAAAAAAAATTGGTTACATGAACATTTAATAAATATTTATTCTCTATTTTAGTGAATATAATATTTAATTATTTATTATTGAATAATGCAATGGTATTTATTTATTTAAATAAATATTCATTATTTAAGTTCTAATAAATTTTAGCATTAATTGGTGGACAATGTTTAATGGTCCAACGAGAAATGATATATTGAATTTTATGTGAATAAATATTAATTTATTTATTTTTGAAAAAAGATATATATTTATCTGTAAGTTTGTGCATTTCATGTAAATATTTTTATTATTATTATTATTATTATTATTATTATTATTTTGATATGGTATTTTTCATGGATAATTAGAATAATAAGGGACTATGTGAAATGTTTTATTCTCTAACCCTAGGTCTATAAATACTTGGTTATGTCATTATCTAACACTAGTAATTCCATTTGAATCATTGTGAATAATTAAATTCAATAGAATCCTATATAGAACAAGAGAGATCTTTTTCTAGAACATTCTTAAGAATGGAGAGTGATCCTCCTCCTCCACCCAGTCATGTCTAGAGAAAACTAGAGAAATACCCTCTAACCATGAAGGATCATATCATGACAAACTATGAATGACGTGATCCATATAATCTTCCAAGATATAACATGGGAATTTATACAATGATGTTCATAGGATTAGGATTCATGTATGGATCACACCTAGTAAGACTGTACCCTTGAATCATCTCGCTTAAATGATGATACATGAAGAAGTGGTAAACATATTCACTAACAAAAATAAATTCCATCACGAGTTAATTATTAATATACATAAATAAATTATAAATTATATTTTATGATCATTTATTGTGGATTATAGGTTTTCAATTAATCTAATACTGATGATAAATTTGGAGGATTTGATGAAAACCCATTGTCAAACATGGTCTTAACCACTTCCACTAAGCCCTTGAAACCATCATGGGGTATACAAGCGGTCACATAAAAATTTATAATTATTTATTATTTATTTATTTATATATATATATATATTGATATTATATCATTTTTTTAATTCAATAATTTAATATGAAAATAAATTATATGTGATCATTCACCTTTATGTAACAAAAAACATGATGAAGATCAGTGAATAACAAGTCGATAGAATCTATCAAGAAGTGCTAGAAATCATATCCAAATTAATTGTATAAATTAAATTTAACTAAAAGGTACACATACTACACCTATGTTCATGGAGTCTAGATGGGACACAAGTTACACGGCTCGCCACTCATAGTGAACATGATATGTACTTATTACATGTCATGTGTTGTCGATCCAAACTGGCATGCAGCTTATTATATTACATAATGTGTAAATGGTGTAAAAACCATGTAATATATGTATTTTCACAGCATAAAACATAGAATCTACATGGACCAAGATTCATTGTGTATTTATTACATGATACAGGGGACTGATATCTTGGCAACAGGGTAGTTATTACAGACGATGTTGTGGTCAAGTAATTAATACACACATGGTTTATTTAATACAAATAACGTCATACACATTTTATTAATTCACATAGATTATATTTAATATAAACAATGCATAAGTCATGTAATTAATAATCAAACAATTAATTTATTACAAATGATGTGGTGGTATTCAAATTAATTTGTATGTGGTGTAATTCACTCGGTGTGTAATTAATTCACACACAATATGTAATTAATTTTTGCGTAAGGTGAAATTAAATCACATAAGATGTAATTAATTAATTCTTATATGGTGTATTTAATTGATACACATTATAATTAATTACTTCTAATGTAGTGTAATTATTTCACAAGTAGTATTTTTAATTCAAGTGTCGTATATTATTAATACAGAGACGGTGTGTTTAATACACACTGTGAAATTAATTTTTTTACATGATGTATACTTTGATCCTATATATAAATGCATAACTTAATTTCTATAGAAATAAAACTAATTATGGTATTAAATTGTGCTATACATCTTGAAAAATGGTTTAAAGAATATTAAATACTCAGTTAATTCTATATTAAATTCATAAGTAATTCACATGTGGCCTCTAAGTACACACTGTTTAATTATTAAATTCAAATAAAATTATCTTATTTAATTTTATGGATGGTGGTATTTCTAGTAATTTTTGGATAATATAAAAATTAATTGATTAATTAGATTAATTCAATGTGATTTTATCTTAATAAAATTTAGAATTGAAGTGAAAGTAATCTATAATAAAAATATGTATTTTTTGAAAGCATGGATGATCATGAGCTCAAACTAACCAATATATGCTATTAGTTTCATCTAATTTAATTTTATTGCATGGGTTTTATAATAATTATTTTATTAAATTTAAATTATGTTCAATGTTTCACCCCCTCCACTATTATGTAAGGTTCTATATGCCTATAGTTATTATGTAAACCACATCACTAATGCTTTGGTTTCCATTACATTAATGTAAGTGAAATATTATGTAATATATGAGGCTCTCATTCAAGTGGAGGCAGTTCATGTTTGGATCTAAGGTGAAACCAACTCAAGAGTTACATTAGAGTACAGGTGGAATGTTTCATCTTGGACTAACTTATGGTTCAAGGATCTTTTCCCATGTTAAGGCTTTAGTTTATCATCCACTAGATAATATAACCATTAGATATGCTCATGATCATTCCACATTTATTATTTTATTTATTTTATTTTCATGGTAAATTATTTATGAAATCTTCATTTCTATCACTTAATATATGAATTAACAATAATTAAATATGTAATTAAAATAAATTGTATTTTTTGTAAATTTTTTAAAAACATTATTAATCGATTAAGTAAAATACACTTAATACTAACAAGCATGTAATAAAATAAAATATTATATTTACCTATAAATACATAATCCCTCTAATGAATATATTTAGTTGGTATAACCTCTCGATACTTGGGTATAAATATAAAAATATTTCAAATTTATTTACCAACTTCTGTTGGAGTGCGTTCAATTATTATGGAATTTCAATCTTGACTTTGAGACTTAGTGCAATGAGTAAGAGAGTATTGAAAAAATCAAATTCTATAGTTGTAGGATTAGGTAGTCCATTAAATGGATGAAGGAGTTGTGATTTAATGCTGTTATAAAGTTATTCCTACAAAAATACCATTGAATAAATTTCTGGGCCTCTATCTAGGTTGTGATAAGGGGTGTATGGATCATTTCACTGAAAATATCCATATGATAGGATATTCTAAAACTAATGGTGATGGATAATAGGTTTGGATAAAATAGTGGGAGACTAATAAATTAAAAATTATTACATTAGATCTGTTGTTAATCAATATAGAGCAAAAATATATTTTTTAAAATTATGGAAATAGAATTATTAATAACACTATGATCATTTGGAAAACAAATTATCACTAGTTCACATTTAATGGGTGGTTAGTTATTTTTATACTAAACTACAATAGGAAAATGTATAATATGTTTTACAATTCCATTCAATTATTTATCCAAACCACATAGAAATATAAGGAGAGAATGATTCCCATGGGTGGTAAAAGAGGATGATTCAAGTCTATATTACATTAGAATATCAATTAATTCTAGGTAATTAATAAAACAACATAATTACATGAATTCTTATACTATGATATCTTATCTCGTTTCATTTGATAAGGGGAAAGAGTGGATTTAAATAAATGATATGTTCACTACACTATACTAGTGAAAGCTAAAATAGGTTACTTAGTTATTAATATTGACTTAAATATTATAATGAATCATATTTTCCATATATTATTTTTATATATTGTAATGATTATTTTAAAGGCCAAGAACAAGGATGACGTATGATTCTGAGTCCCGGTGTGCCTGAAATAAATGTTTAAAATATATTTAATATATTAAATAACACGGGTGGGTAGTTTTCTTGAAAAATAAAAATAACTCTTGAATGGGGTCTTAGATTTTAAATTTGAGGCACTGTTGAGTTTGGAATGCAGGTTTTAACCTAGGCATGACATAATCTTTGTCATCATCGGTCATTTGTGAAAAAAAATCCTATGCATAAATAAATAAAATCAATTAATTAATTAATATATTTATTTTTAAATAGTGATTTATTTCTCCAATAATTATGTGGTTATAAGTTCTTTCCCAGGGTTGGCTGTTAAACCATGGAGACCTAGAGACCACTAGAGGAGAGCTTTCTTGGAGAACGATAATGGATTGGTATCAGAACATGGATCATTGCACCAACAGAGTCCATGGATCTTATTAATGATAGCCACATAACTATTCTTCATCAACGATTGATCCAAACTCTAGGTGGTATGTTTTTTTTGTTATTTACATCACTTTTATTAATCCCAGATGAATTCAAATCAATTCCATGAAAAGAATTGATATGAACATCATCGATAAAATTAAATTGATGGAATTGTTTATTTGTTTATTTTTATTTATCCCTCTTCATTTATATTCTTCTATGAAAAATAATCGTGGCCAAAAAAATAAAGGACAATGTTCATTCCTAAAATTTTATGGCTTATGGTTTTCTCCCATGTTTCTTCACTCATTCCTCGTTGGTATTTCCTTTGGAAAATGGTTTGACCAATACCTGGTTTTTGATCATTGTGTGACCGTTTTTTAGCACAACAAATTGAAATTGTGGGTATGATATGTAATTTTTTTTTTCAAGAATCAAGGACTATAATGGATGTATTTTGGGAGAAAGAGATCAAATTGGTTGTTTTTTCTTTTCCTCAAGTGATGCATAGTGCAGCTATGGATGGTGAAAAGTGACGATTCTCGAGCAGATATGAAGCCATGATCTATGATCTTCAATGAAATAAGGCATGGGAGATCCCATATATATAGATCTTAGTGATTTAGGTGACTCCGATGAAGAGGCAGATGATGCAGCATAGAACCAAGGTTTCTGGAAAATCCTGAGCAACATAGCATGTATTTCCGGATTACACAACATGTGGGACCCCCTTGTTATAGCACTAGGGTTTTGACCCAAGTTATGTATCACAAGTCATGTGACTTAGTCACACACCATGTGATCTATCCATGACAGATATGCATGTACCAATGAGGGTACATATACATAGGTTGGATTACATGGCCAATGGAACCCTATGTACTCGAACACAGACATGGCCACTTGTATAGAAGTCGTTACACAGGCAGGCCATGTACATGGACATAGTTAGGAAACATGGGTATGGTGTAATGTGTCTCTAAATGCCTTTTATTTATTCTATACACTGTGTATTTTGAGACTTACATGTTGTGTGAGGCTTTACCACATGGGCAGACATGGGGATAGCTAGACATGTCGTGTGACCCTAGGAAACTAGGTGTACCCCCTTCAAGAGTGTTTGCATATCTTAGTTTCCTTAATTTGGACCAGTCTTGGTTGATTTTTTTCCCTTGTTCCTTCACCTTGAGAGTACAGTGTGGAATTACATCTATATCATAGGATTGTGATCCCATCTAGAGGTCAAGTCTCAGAAAGAGTTGTGGTGCACGTCCATGAAACTAGAGTGTGACCCTATATCATTCATGTTCCCTAAATAGGATTTTTGGAATCAATGTAACCTACCATAGTTTTATATTGATCCTCCATCTACTAAATTGTATTGGTAGGGTTTTTTGTATCATTTTCATATGATCTTCTACGTAGAGGGTTAATCCAAATTGGGTTAGTGGTGTTCCCCAGTGGTTCCGAACATGACCCCTAAATTGGTATTAGGGTATTATCAGATAAATGATATTTATTAGGTAGGGCCCAATGATTTAGACTTGTTTTTTTAGTGTCTCCATTGATAGCATGGATTGTGGAGTGGTTTCTCCCGAAACGAATGTTACTTCAAGAAGGATCTTATTGTTGGCAGTTGGTTATGACCACCTGGTGGTGTGGTGTCTTTCCAGGTTATATCTATGTATTTCCCTTAAAAATAATTGTGATATCTTTTATTGAGGTTACTATACTTGGAACTTCATATTTATTTTTTTCGGGGTGTCCTACAGGGTATCGTTACACTCACCACTGCATGGGAGTTTCCTTCACATGTCATATATTATGCAGACGATGGCCCATTGATGGTGTCCTAGGAGGCCATGGAGTGGGTGGATATTATCTAGATATTTATAGATCGATGTGTTTATTGGAAGCTTTCATTTTAATTTAGTGCTCACCCTTCGAGCAGGTTAGACTCTTTATAGTCTGTGGATGGGATTTTATTTGGCCCTTTTTTTCACATTCATTACATTACTATTGTACTCTGTTGTGGGATCTTAGATGTATTCATGCATCATTTTCAGATGTTTTACATTTCAATAATGTTTTTTCTTGGATATGTGCACGTGTTTATAGATACATTAGTGTAATGCCTCCCATTTGTAGGATATGCCTACACGGTACTAGTCACCAGTCCCTGGCCTATTGGAAGAAATCATGGGGTAGTCGTGGGTTATACCTCAGCGAGTTAGGTCATGAAATAGTGGTATTAGAGTAGTTATCCCAACCTTAGGACCAGATTAAGTGAGATTGGTTTGGGGAAACAACATTTAGTGTTTCAAGTTTGGCATTCTGGCAAGGGACTCCAACATAGGTGTGATGATTGATGTATCTATACACAAGGACTTAGACCACCTTCCTTATAACTCGATACATGTAAAAATTGGTTTCATGGATAATTTTTGGTACATGTATCATATAATAATGTTTTGTGTTTTCTAGGTCATTCTTAAGTCATCTCCCCAGATATACTCCTTTGACAGTGGTACATATTGTTTTATTTTAGGATACCTCTAAGCATATGTCCATCCATGATTCTACTACGTGATAATGAGGATGATCCTCCTAGTGAAGATGAATCAGTATGGGGAATGTATCTAAGATAGAACCTCTGTGTGGTTTATCAGTTATAACCGCACCCATTGAGTGGCAACTAATACTAGTAGTACCAGTTGAGGAATCATATGAGTTGAGTGTGTTTCATGAGTTTCAGAGGTAGAAACCTCCCAGGTTTGAGGGTGATCTAGATCCCCAAGTGGATAAGGATTGGATAGAGGCAGTCACTCATGTTTTACACCTTATGAGGACACCTGCAGATCATATGGCATCCCTCATTGTGAGTCTTCTTCAGGGATTTGTTGGTTGATGGTGGAGTTTAGTGACTGATCCACATGATAAGATATATCTCACCTTGTCAGACATTGAATGTCTCTTCATGTATGAGTTATATCTAGCCATGTTGTGATCAGTACACATATAAGATCTTTTAAATCTAAAGTAGGAAAGTTTCACCATCGTGGTGTACTTATCAAGGTTTAGTGATATCTTACATTACTCCTTGGATATGGTACATGATAAGTTATTTAGATCTTATACCTTTGAGAAGGGATAACATTTATAAATTAGGGATTCAGTGGTATCCCTTTTCATTCCCATCTATGATGGGGTGCTGGATAGATCCTTCGTAGTGGAGATCTTTCTAGAAGAGCAGGTGCAAACAGTGGGTTCAATTAGTGGTATCTTAGTAATTGACGCCTCGGTAGAAGGTAGACAAAGATGGTAATATGGATTCAGTCATGTGATAAGATTGATTAAGTGATACTTAGACACGGTTTTAGTGGTTAAGGGATCTTTTTGTGGCTTGAATTATCTAATGGAGAGGTAGTTTTTCTCCTACGATGGTCAAGGACATCTGGCTCAGGATTGTCCAGACGATTATATAGTTAATCATGAGATGTCCAAAGGAACACTGAGACATAGATAGAGTCAGGATCAGGGGTATGTAGGGATTAAGATATCGAAGAGGGACTGGTAGTGCAGTTTTACATGGTCAGAGGTTCGAACTATTACCACCACCACCACCTAGTGGTCTACGCTAGGCTCATGGAGCTAGCGGACAGGGATGAGGCCAGCTATTGTCTATGGAGTCATATAAACCCATGTATCCAAGTATGATACAAGTTATGATGTATGTATTTTCTACATTAGAAAATTTATTGATAGACCCATGTACGATTTATTCATTCCTTTCAACTTCTCTAGTTTGAGACTTAGTGATTCTACTTGATCCATTAGCTCAAACCATGTGGTTAGAGACTCTGAATGGTAGAGAATTCATGATCATGCACCTATACTGATAGTTTGATTTGACACATGGAGGTTGGAATTTTTTATGGGATCTCGTTGTAGCATCAATGAGTTCTTACGACTTCATATTAGGTATGAACTTGCTATCCATGGTCCATGCTCGTATTAACTGTTTTACGAAAGGATGTGGTGTGTCCGTAGTGATAGAAATAGGTTTTCCTTTGTGGGAAAGAAATAAACCATGGAGGAGTAGGATGATATCAAGAATAGGAAAGTGCGGCCAATTACTCACTGTTTGGCTATCATGACTCTTGGAGTAAAAAATTCAATTGGCTATCAGTTTCCTATAGTGGTGTCAAAATATGAAGATGTATTTCTAGAAGACTTACCAGGTTTACCTCACAAGTGAAATCTATACTTCTACATCATCTTGCCTCCTGATATTACACTGATATCTTGTCACGACCCGTCCCCCGGGGCTCGTGTCGTGACTACCCCAAACCCGCCTTCCATAGGCCAGGGGCTGGCGACTAGCACCAAAGGCGTAATTTCCTAAAACTGGGAAGGCATTTCCTTTATAACCTGTATACACACACAAAAAATACAAACACGAGTAAACTGTATAGCCAACAAGTGAGTATAGTAAGTAAAAAGGGTCCAGAATACAAGCCTAATTGGAAAGTACAAGAAACTGAAAGTACAAGTACAACTGAGGAAAAAGGAAAAACAGCTATTAGGTCATCCTCCGAGGTTCTTACCTGAAGGGTAGGTACAGATTGCCTCCTCAACACTCCATGTTCATTTGTCTCCTCTGTGTACCGACACGCCGTATGGTCCACCTCTGGGTACCGTCTTGTCCTGGTACTCTCAGCCTCTATCAATGTTGTCTGTCATCAACATCCAACACAATGAGGTGTGGGCATATCCCATGCAGCGGTGAGTATAACGATACTTAGTAGGGACTCTGAGACCCTCAAGGTCTCACAAAAATCCAACAAGGATAAACCAAAAAGTATGAAATCAACAAATAACCTTAATTAGGTATATGCCCATACATATACATAAGTTATCCAGTGATCCATCTTAATCAAGAGGAAAACACAGAAAAACTGACTCAGCTCAACCAGGATTTTATTCTAGGGGGTAGTAACATTTCTAACCCTCGACTACTGGATAAATCCTCCTCTATCGAGTACAGTGGTCCTGCTGCTACAACCAAACGCTTCCCACTAACCTTGGACTGCATAGGTACTCCTCCTATCGAGTAATGTGGGTCTGCTGTTTCACACAGAGGCACATTCCACTATGGGTCTTCCACCACAATCAGGCACTACCCCTCATAGACTGTAGAGGTACTCCTCCTATCAAGTACTGTGGGTCTGCCGCCACAACCAGGTGGTCCTCCACCGTGGGTCTTCCGCCACAACCAGGTGCTCCCCACTAGGCTAGTCAAGTCACTCCAAGTAAAATGGTTAGTATTCATCAAGTCTCAGCCAGCTACTAAGTTCTCGTACAAATTCTAGCTCATCTCCAGAATATCTGCTCGACAAACTACAGGACAATTATCCAACTACCACAAAGTCCCACGAAGAACTATCACAATGGTCTGCCACATCATAGGGGTCTCAACACAACTGACGGCGCGTCAATCGGACGCCTGGTCTTTGACTTATTATCCTTTTAGTCCTGGGGGCCTAGTTGGATTCGTGCATGATCCAACCTGACCGTATCTCAACTATACCCCAAACTCCAAAGGAAAATACTCAAAATGACCACCACGCTCCAAGATTACCAGCACCGCTGACAGTTTGTCAAACGAACATCTGGTGCCAAAGATATGGCCAAAAGAAAGTAAAGGGTCATAGTGGGCCCGACCCACGGGGCCTAGCCCAGCAGGCCACGAGGGCGTGGACCAGTTGCAAGGGCTTAGATCAGGCGTGGGTCGGTGCAAGGGCAGTTCATCCCGGAGGGCGCCACGTGGGAACTCGGCCCGGAGGCTCCACGAGGGTGGTTCGGTCAAGGCGAGGGGATGGTTCGGTCGGGGCACCACGAGGGTGCGGCCGGGGCACGGCCAGCACGAGGGCGTTGTCGGTGAGGGTGTGGTGAGCGAGGGAAGTGCGGACGACGAGGGAGATGCGGCTGGGGAGGGAGGCGCGGCCGGCGAGGGCAGCGCAGCCGGCGAGGGCGGCGCGGCCGGTGAGGCAGCGTAGACGGGGTGCGGCGCGACACGTGAGGGGGCGCGGCCGGTGAGGCGGTGCGGCCGGTGAGGGTGGAACGGCCGGCGTGGGCGGCATGGCTGCCTAGTGTGGCGCGGACGGGAGGCGACGTGGCTAGGGGGCGGTGGGGCCGGTGGCGGCACGACTGGGGCGCGGCGTGGCTGGGTTGCGACGCAGCTCAGGCCAGTTCGGTCGGCGGGTGGTGCGGGTCGCAGAGGTCACGGGTAGCACGGTCGTCTCCTTCGTCGCATTTGATGTCGCTTTCCTCTGTTTCAAGGAACACCACAAAGGAGATCAGCGGAGGGGTCGGACCACATTGGTTTGGTCCGCACCTTCCGCATTTAGGGTGATAGCAATTGGATCACAAGAACGAAGCACAACAACCCTCCTGCAAAAGAAAAACACCCTCGTTCTTCATTTTGAAAGAAAGGATGAACATGGGAATAAATCATAATTAAATAAAATTAAACCCCTACCTTTTTTTGTTTTCCATCTATGGAGTCACAGGGAAGAAGATGGAGTTCTCATCATTCATCGCATCCGCCACATACTTCCAATCTAGAGCTCGTGCATTGGTTTGTTGACGACGATGTAGAGGGATGGTCAGTCGTCTAAGACATCCTATGTCGGTTGCTTCCGCAAGGTGCTTCCGAGGAAGAAGTCGAAGATGCTCCATCCTTGCATTCTTCGTTGGAAGAACATGTTCTTCGTTCTTCATTGGAGAGACTAGTTCTCCGTTGGCGATATATTTTCTCTCAAAATATCCTTCCTCCTTTTCCAACAAAAGAATAGGAATCCAAGAAAAATATATTATAATATATATTAATTCATTGGCATAAAATTTAAAAAGGATAATTAAACACTTGGTTGGCACATTAATGGCATGTGCATTGGCACAATCAAGGTGGAAGAGGTCAAGAGGCTCTCCCTCATTTATGAGGGAGTTGAAAGGTTTTCCTCAATTAATTTGGGGGTTTAATCCCGGGTGCTCCCCACACCATAACCTCTCGTGGGAGGTTAGGTTCGGGTGGGCTCCACCACCATAACCTCTCATGGGAGGTTAAGGTGTGGTGTTCCCCACCTCCAACTTCCACTTGGGTGGTTATAATAGATAAAATAGAATAAAATATGTGTTTATTTTATTTTATTATTTCCACAAAAAACCCAAAAAACTAACTTTCACCCTCAACCAACTACCGTTAAGGTAAAAATCTTCTTAAATGAATAATGGAACTGTGAGTTCAATGGTGTGCTTGAATTTCAATTCCGAGCACAAGTTCAAAAGTTATAAAAACCCGCTCAAACTTTCATTGAACGTACCCAAAAAAAACATCAGAAATTGATTCTGGGCACACTGGGCCTCGAAATCACGCACCGTCAATTTTATTGGACTCGTAAAATTTCCATTTATTTAAAAAATTACATGGAAATTCTGGGTCTTTACATATCTTCCCCAGTATCTTGGATATCTCTCATATAGCATTGATAGTTGGGGTATTAGTTTGATTACTTATAGGAGATGGTCATTGTGAGACCTTTTGATTCCCCCTGGGCAGCCCCAGTAATGTTTTACAAGAAGGCGTATTGGAGTTTGAGGTTATGTGTGGATTAACTACACTTGAATCAGGTGATCATGAAGAATAAGTACCCATTACCAAGGATAGATTACCCCTTTTATCATTTGAGAGGGGTGTGATGGTTCTTGAATATTGACATCAGATAAGGCTACCACCAAATACAAGTACAGGATTATAATATAATGAAGACGATATCCAAATGTTGATATGGTCACTATGAGTACTTAGTGATCCTGTTTGGCATGAAAAAAACCCTAGTAGTGTTTATGGGACTCTTGAAAAGGATATTTTAGCCTTTCTTGGACCAATTCATGGTGATTTTTATCGATGATACACTAGTGTATTTAGAGTCCAAGGTGGAGCATGTGAGACACTTGAGGATGATATTGTACACACTCCAAGAGCACCATCTTTATATGAATCTCTCAAAGTGATAGTTTTTGTTTTGGGAGGTCCAATTTCTAATAAACATCATCTTAGAGTCTATAATAGTAGTGTAATCAGTTAAGGTTGAAGCAATTACTTCTTGGGAGCCACCCAAGGGTGTTACCAAGGTGCAGAGTTTTCTTGGTTTGTCATGGTATTATTATAGGTTTGTACACAATTTTTCTAAAGTGGAAGAACCCTTATCATATTTTAACTATAATGGGTGACCTTTTGTGTGGATAGAATGGTTCTAGACATTCTTTTAGTAGCTGAGTCTGAGGCTGACAAGCACTCCCATCTTGAGATTTTTAGAGGAGGGTGTTGAGTACATAGTTTTCTAAGATGCATCAAGGACCCGACTTGTTGGTGTTCTAATGTAGTGATAGTTGGTTATTACCTATGTTTCACATTAGTTGATACCACATGATAATAACTCCATGATCCTTGATCTTGATTTAGCAGTGGTATTATTCACATTAAATATGCGGAGACACTACTTGATGGGAAAGCAGTTTATCATTTACTCTAACAAAAAGATTATTAAGTATATCTTATCACAAAAGCATAATAACTTGAGATGGATGAGATGGCTAGATCACCTATAGGACTATGAATTATATATCTTCTATACTCCTATGAAGTGGAACATAGTGTTAGATGCTCCCAGTAGGATATCTTATTCTCAATTTTTGGATGAGGTGTTAGAGTTGTTAGCCTCATTGTAGTTGTCCTTAGTGGACAAGGATGGTGTTTCATATCTTTAGTCGTTGATTCTTAGCCCACTACTTTATATAATTTCAAGGATACTCAGTGTGTATATGCCTATTGTGAGACCTTATTTACTCAAATATCCAATGGACATGATCATGATAGATATTTTGAAGGTGGGGATCATGTTATCATTTTCAGACTACAAATGATGGTACCTTTGACGTTGTGGTAGGAGGTGATGTAAGAGTTTCATAAATCCTATTTGGCATTACATAAAAGTATAGAAAAGATTTATTGGGACCTCTAACATCAATTTTAGTGTCCATGAATGAATAAAGGAGTTTCATATTTTTTCTCTCAATGCCTCGCTTGTCAAAATGTGAATGTAGAGCACCATGCTCTAGTGAGTTTATCTCAACCCCTTTAGGTTCCATAGTGGATGTGGGATGGTATTATCGTGGGCTTTTTGATGGTATTACCACATACATCAAGAGGACATGATGGAATCTGGTGATCATAGATCGACTCACCATGTCATCCTACTTCCTATCTATTCAAGATCAGAGTTCAGTAAAGATATTGGGGAACCTCTATGTGCAAGAGATAGTCTGAATACATAGAGTTCCTTTGAAAATTGTCTCTAACCATGATGATCACTTCACATCTTGGTTATGGAGGGGATTTTAGGAGGCCTTTGAAACATAGTTATGCTTGGGCATAGTGTTTCACCCCCAAACAAACAACTAGACAGAGCGAACCATTCAGGACTTAGAGGAAATGTTGTGGGATTTCATATAAGACTTTGGTCATATTTGGTAAGATCACCTAACCTTGGTGGAGTTTACATACAAAAATAGCTACCATTCCACCATGGGTATGGCACTATTTCAGAATTTAAACGAGTGACCCTGTAGGTCACCACTTTTTTTTACTAATCCATGTGATTCAACACTCATGGGTCTGGATTTGGTTAAAGATACTATAGAGAAGATTTAGATCATGCAGAAGTGGATGAGGACTACACATAACCATCAAAATTCTTATGTGGACTGACGATGAGACCTCTGGAGTTCAAGGATGGAGGATATATGTATTTAGGGTCTTACCTTGACCTAGATTTAGGAGATTTGGTTGTGGCAGAAATTTAACTCTGAGATTCATTATTCACTTCCATATACTATGTTGATTTAGAGAGGTGTCATACTACTTATATATAGCACCGTAGTTGGACCGGGTACAATATTTCTTCCATGTGTTGTAGTTGATGAGATATGTACATGACCCATCGCACATTATCGAATGTGGTGAGTTGGACATTGATAATGGATATACCTTTACATAATACATAGTACATATTAAGGATCAGTTGGAGAGGATCCTTCATGGGTTATCGATTCCCCTTTTGTGTGTTCAGTGGCAGCACAGAACTCTTCAGGACAACACCTAGGAGAAAGATACCCAGATGCGAGCCCAGTACTGATATCTTTTTGAGTAGGATTTATCTCTTTTTGGGATGAAAATACCTATTTTGGGGATAATTTAATGACTTAAATTTTCTTTAAACTATTTTTAGATATTATATGCATTATTTTTTATACCAAGAACTGAGACAGTGTGTGATTCTGAGACTTGATGTTCCTAGAATAAAGTTTTTAAATATATCAAATTGCTCACGCATTTATTTTTCCTAAAAAACTGTAATAACTTTCGAATGGGGGCCCAGATTAGAAATCTGATGGAACAGTTTAGTTCAAAACAAAGTTTTTACCCTAGGCATGACATAATCTTTGTCAGCATGGACCATTTGTAAAAAATAAATTATGGGAATAAATAAATAAAATTAATTTATTATTTTATTGTTTTATTTATTTTTATGTATTGACTGATTTCTCCTATAATTACAGGGTTATAGGATTTTTTCTAGGGTTGGATGCTAAACCTTGGATACCTAGAGACCGCTGGAGGAGAGAATTCATGGTAAATGACAAACGGTTGGGATTAGATCATGGATCATCATTCCAACAATGTTCGTGGATCTCATCGATGATGGAAACTCAATTTTTTTTTCAATTGTAGATTCAAACTCTAGGTAGGATTTGTTTTGTGATTTCCATCCCATTTCTTAATCTCAAACGAATTTGGATCAATTCCACAAATAGAATTGATTCATTCATCATCTATAGAATTAAATTTATGGGAATTTTAATTTGTTCATTTTGATTAATCCTACTTAATTTTTATTTTTATTTGATAATTAATTAAGGGAAAAGAAAAATGGATGAGTTTTTTTCCTCACATTTTATGTATTATGGTTTACATCCCTATTTCTTCATTCATTTTTAATTAGTATTTCTTTTGACCAATGGTAAAAACAATTCCTAATTTCTAATCATTTTTTGACCATTATTTGGAATAACTACTCGAAACCATAGGTATGACTTTTGATGGTTGATTTGGTTCAATAATCAATGATGATGATGGATGGATCAAGGGAGAAAGAGACCTAATTGTGTGTTCTTCGTTTTTTCAAAGGGATGCATGGTACGACTATGAATGGTGGTAAAAGATGATTCTCAGGTGGATTAGAATCCCAGATCTATCATCTATGGAAACATGAGGCTTGGACAACCCTACATCTATAGTTCATGGAAAGGGTGATGCGTCCAGTGATGCAGTTGAATATGCAAGAAGAGAACCAGAATTTTTGGGAAATCTCGAGCAACACGGCCTATATTTTGAGATTACAAATCATGTGGGACCCCTGGATGTGGTGTTAGGATTATATCTGGAGTTAAGTATTACACATAATGAGACTCAGTCACACGCCATGTGACCCCTCCGTGATGGCATAGTGTGTACCTTGGAGGGTACATGGACATGGGTAAGAGTACATGGCTAGTGGCACACTATATACTTGGATACGGACATAGCCACCTATACATTGGTTGGAACACTGGCAGACCAAGTAGATGAACATGGTCAAGTGACATAGGTATGGTTTCATGTGTATCTACATGCCATTTATTTTGAGACTTACATACCATGTCAGGATTTACCACATAGGAAAACATGAGGATATTTGGACATATTGTGTACCCCAAGGATATACCATGTACATGATTCAAGAGTGATTGTAGATCTTATTTTCCTTATTTTAGACTATTCTTGGTTGAGTGTGTTGCCTTGGACCTTCACCTCAAAGTTATAGTGTGGCATTACATCTATATCACAGGATTGTGACCCCCTATAGAGGTTGAGTCTTAGATAGAGTTATGGTTTCCCTCCATGATACTGGATTATGATCCTCTATCATACATTTTTCCTATCTAGGGTTTGTGGAATCAGTATAACCTCCCTGAGGTGAACATTTATCCTCCATCTTGCAGGCTATATCGGTAGGATTTTTTGTATCATTTTGTTATGATCTCTGTAGTTGTGTTCTGATCCATATTGATTTCAGGGTGTCCCCCAATGGTTCTAGGCATGACCCCCCCCCCCTATCTGAGTATTAGGGTCTTCTCAACCCAATGAGATTTATTTAGTGGGGATCAATGATCTAAACCTCTTTTTCGAGTGTCTCCAGTGATAGTATGTCTCCCGGAGTGGGTTCTCATGGAACAACCATTTCTTCAGGTAGAATCATGTGGCTAGTAGTTTGTTATGCCCACCTAATGGTGTTGTGCCTTTCCAGATTATATCTGGGTGGTTCTTTTATACATTGATGGTGATATCTTTTATTGATATTACTATACTTGGTTATTATTATATTGAGTTTTTAGGGTTTCTTAATGGTTATTGTTATACTCACCCCTGCACAAGCTTTTCTTACACAGGTCGTGTCTTATGGAGATGATAGTCCATTTTATGGTGTCCTGGGAGGATAGGGAGTGTGTTTAGCTTAGATAGATCTTGATATACCAAGGTTTTGATCATGATATTTCATTTGACTTTAGTCCTCACCCAGGGAGAAGGCTGGACTCTTTAAAGTTTTTGTTTGGGATTGTATTTTTCCCCTTTTCATCTTTTAGTACTTTATTATCTAACTCTATTATGGTATCTTAGATTTATACACACATAAATTTTAGTTATTTTACATTTCATCCCATTATGGGCTTAGATTAGTGTGTGTGTGTGTGTGTCCAGGTATGTTAGTCTAATGCCTCCCATTTGTGGTACATTCCTACTTGGTGCTGGTCACCATCGCCTAGCATATTAGAGGCATGATTGGGGTAATCACGAGTTGAGACTTGACGTTTTGGGTCATGAAAAAAATACTTAAGTACATTGATCACTTATTGAAATTTTTCTTCCATATGGATAATAAATTATAGGTAAATTTCAAATTATCAAACTCAATTTCCTTTTTCTTCTTATTCATCTAGAATATGAGTTGAACAGTAAGGTTCAATGTCCAAGTAACATTTTGAAAAATATTCACTGGGGAGATAAGGGTTGTGGGGAACTCAATTTCACAACCTTTATAGTGAACATCATAATTTTAATGGTTAAAATATAATAATTATTTTATATCAAATGGTTTCCTTACTACATTTTTCAATAAGACAACATATTTAGAGTTAGTGAAAATAATAGGAAGCTATTTTCCTCACATGTGGAAAGAAACGTAATTTTGAAAATAAATGAAATAAATTTAAGATGAAGTAAGAGGTTTTATATACTTAAAATATATATTCATCATACCATGTAATGTTTTTCTTCATGAGTATTAAATACTGACTCGCATTCAAATATGAAAACTAAGAAGGAAACATTATAATAAGTAATGTGTGTTCTCCTGAGTGAAGAGGAAGGGTGATTCATATGTCATCAATGATAATAACATAGCTACAAGAAGTAAAGTTTATTTCTCCATGTGGATGAAAAGTGGTGATTCCAATATCTGTAATGAAAATTTAACATATTTTGACTACCAAGAAGATTTATTCAAGTTAAACTATTATTTTTTATTATATATGACCTATACATTTATCTCAATTTTTTTAAACACAATGTGATATTATTTCATGTAAGTAATAAATGTTATTATGGATTTAATTCTTAATTATTATTTCATTAATTATTGAATAAAATATATCTAATAAAGGTAATAAATGATGAATGTAAATTATAATACTCATTCAAAGTTGTGAAATGATAATTCATTGTCAATTGAAACTAATGGTTAATGTAAAATATATGCCCAAATTTTTATTAATTATTTATATAGATAAATAAATTCTATGTATATTTTAAATACTTAATGAGTTTTATATATATTAAAATTTAGGAATAAATGTTTTCTAAAAATATTACAAAGTTATTTTATTTTAATTAAATAAACTATTAAAAATTAAATCTTGAGTAAAAATCATATATTTCATTAAATTCCATTAAGAAATTTAAGGAATGATAAATCAAAGTAATAAATAAAATTTTAAAAAGATATTTTATCCTCTAGGTAGGTATCCTATAGTATATCTTAACCAGGTTTTCATTGATCATAATATATAGTAAAGGTTTTCCTAAAATCACATTTCATTAACCACATCATAAAAATGATGATAACACATAGTAGATCAAGGAGGAGTCTTATAAATATTTAAAGTGCTTCATGATACCCTTCTAGAAATATTTTTCAATATAGCAGTGTAATATCTATTCATATGCCAACTATATTAACTAATGAATATCATAAGTTATGATATGATACAAATCCACTATGTCACAACCTAATGTGTTTTGATAAGGATCAGTTGTTAAGTTTTCCTTAGCCTTAAATTAAATTTTAAACAAAAAAAATTTAACCTAAATTAATTATCCTATAGGTATTAAGGATATTAGCATCACTAGGATAGAAATGTATTAATCAAACCAAATACATTTCTATAACTGAAGGACATGTCTTTTTATATAGTTGGAGTAAGAAATTATTACATTGAATCTTAAATCTAGAAACATAAGTTGGAATAATAATAGTTAACTCCACAAGTTTAAGTGGGAGGAATTATTCCAAAGGAACATATAGTGTAGGATAGTTAAATTTGTAGTGGTTTTTTTATATTCACCACAGTAGATGATATATATTATTCAGTAAGAATAGTGGTTCCTACAGGAAGAAATAAGTTGAAAATTAGTTATTATTCATGAGTTTGTTTGAAATTAACTATTGATTCCATGTACCAAATCAATTTTTTTATTTTGGTAGTTTTTTTAGTTGATATAATATCATTGGTGGGTATTCCAGAGAAACCATACATAGATGGTCAATTCTAGACCAATAATTAATTAATGGTTAATAAAAGGTTTAAAATATCTATTCATAGTCTATATTAACCATGGTGGTTCATAATACCATCTCATTAATCATCATGAAAAAATCCTTTCAAATTTTACTTCTCATATAAATTCTATGATCATTTATTCAGAATTAGATTTCAAACAATACTATGTAAGGAAACCTTATGGGATATTTCTATATGAGATTAGTGGAAAGGTTGGTGAAATTAAGAAATATCAATATTATATACAATTTTCATGAATCTAATCATGGACTGAAACAAAAATTATGAGCATAAGACATTCATTTGAAATGTATATTTTTTCATGTGTTTATATATAGCACCCCAAACATTTTATGGTATTTTTATCTTAAATAAATTCTATTCATCATTGTGTTCCTTTGAAAGAACACTAGGATATTTAAGAGATAGTCAAAACCTAGCCATTAAATATAAATTTTCCACTTCTATGTTTTGAATTTATAAAAATGGTCATCTAGAGTAATGATCAGTAAGTCATTTGGAGTCTGATAAAAACACTTGATTTTTGGTGAATAGTAACATACCCTTGTGAATAGTAATATGAATAGTAATATGACCCTTATGAATAGTAAATAATATTATTATTTCATTTTATTAAGGCAACAAGATAATGAGATCTTAATTAATTTTTCAATGTCACATAAAACTAATTGCACTTCAAGATTGTTATTTTTCGAACTAACTACGACCTTATTTAAAAATTAAATTAATAATATTTAAAAAAATATTTTTGAAAAATGGATTTCACTTTGGAATTATACACATCAAAAAATGGTAGGGGTGAAGTTTTGGTATTTTTCTGAAATTCTTGAATTTTTGATGAATAGTGAAATATGGTAAAATACTGTATATTCAATTTATCAGTAAAATACACTATTTATGACATCATAAGTGATGAAAGACCACTTGGTTCAAACTCACATGAAATTATTACTATTAGGGGTCATATGAAACAATACTATTGGTTGTCTTGATAGAAATAATAATGTAATGAAATTAAATATTCAAAATATACCTCTCTCCTCCACTATAAACCCCCCCCCCCACCTCTTCTCTTTACTCCTCTAAGCCTTGAACCTCCTCAAAGTTCTTCCCAATAATCCTCCCAAGTCTCTTCCACACTTCTTAGAGCTTCTGGTCTCACCAAAAGACTAAAACCAAAGCCCTTAAGAAGGATCTCAAGGATAAGAGATCAAGAGGTAAACAACCTTTTTTATTTCCTTTATTTTCTTTCATTTTATGATATTTTGTACCATTCCCTTTGGATTTTGTTGGGGTATTTCATTAAATATTCACCCCTACAGTCCATATTATTTATGAATGAGGAGATATTCCATTCCTCTTATCAAACTATTTTTATGAAATTTTAAGAGACGCTGTTAGGCTGCCGAATTTTCGTGAGAAATTTATCAACTTTTCATTCATTTTAAGATTCCTTTCTTCTCTTCCTCTTTCCTCACCTCATATTAACCAAGAAGAATGTATGCTCCAAAATATTGTATATTCTATATTTTATAATTTTTATGGAAAATTATTCATCATTATTCTTCTCCTCTCCCACTTATTTAAGGAATAAAAAAACATTGTCTGTGATGTGTCGAATTACCAACATCGTGGACGTTGTAATTTCAATTTCCATTAATTATTTCATGTCTGGTCATGAAACCAAATATATGGTTGAACCAGGTCATAATATATGTATTTTATCTTTATTAATATTCTGGAATCTTTAAACGTTCATAATATGGAATAAAAATACAAAACAAGTTTATTTAGCACAAAACTGCCAAACCAAATTCAAGCGTTTATCTTTAACTCATCGAATGAGTCATCATCATGGAATATAACCAGAATCATTATAAGAGAATTTATGTCTGTTTAATTTCACTAATAATATATATTAAAAATTCAGGATTTTTAACCATATTTCAAACCAACTTCCATTCATGAATACAAGTAAATAAAGTATGAAACCAAGTAAGAAAATTCTTCCAAAACAATAAAATTGAATCTCTTAAATCCATCAAAAAGACCATTAATGAACTAAATAAGGTTATACCATATCAATTAAATATAAAATAGTTTCTGTTATTATTAATTAATAATCCTAATTTGTTTATTCATGTCTTTAAAAACAAGACAAGAACATCTTCAAGCATAAGGTAAGGGATCCTCTCTCTCACTTTTGTTCAAAAATATCCCCTTTGTTGTGACTAACTTTGTATTGTTCACCTAATAATACTTATTTGGTGTACCTACTTCCAATTTGATATCACTTTCCATTTTAAATTATATTTCTATTAAATATCCATAATCTCATGTCATGGATATGTTTATTGTCTAAACCATATACCATTTCACATACGGTGTATATTTGGGATGTTATTGATGAATCTGTATTCTATACTCTATATGGATATTGAAAAGGCATATTTATCTTATATTTAATTATTTTATAAAGAATTATTTGGATGTAGAGGTGGGTGGGTCCCACTATATCCCCTCAATGCATCAGTAGGTCTCATGAGACAAAACAGTTTGGCGATAGACCCTTCGAGTTTGTTTCCAAAAATCAGACGGGTTTCTACCCATAGAACTAAACCATTTTTACGGTATTATGGTTCATATTCCAGATACATGACGTCTAATTAATAAGAATTATCTTTATTCATTGTTAGTTATTATTATTATCCATGAGGTTTTCACGATGAATAAATCTATGGATTCAGTTTCATTCTCAGTTTATTAATGGCATTAGTTGTTCATTTATTTACTATACCATTTCGATTATGTCAGATTGATTATGATTCACTTATTATTGTAATCATGCTTCTGCTATTTGTAACCCTTACTGATCATTTGATCTCACCCCTTTCATTGTTTACCTTCAACAGGTTATGAAGAGGAGGTCATTTATTGAGTGCTAGTGGATGCAGTTTTTGTTTTTCATTATAGATTGTATCTTGTGGCCTTATCCAATGTAATTTATGTTAAATCAATGTATCTGGTTTCTTCAAGACTAATAAAATGATCATTACTTTGGTATTTTCATTCCTTCTAACCATTCCAATATCACAAGTAATGCACTGGCTCCATCCTAGAGGGGTCAGGGTGTTACAGTTGGTATCAGAGAAAGTTTAGTAGAACACTTGAAAACTAGACTAGGAAATTTATAGTAGGGAAAAACTCCCAAAGGTAGTATTTGAGGATAAAAGTACAAGAACATCCTGGTATTTTGGTAATGAATAGATTATGTGGATTTTTCAAGCAATACATCCATGCCTGGATACGAGCAGGTAGAGGCGGCTCTGGCACAGATGTATCTAGGGGTAAAACCCGAAAACACCGCTTTGAGCTAGACTCGAACGGGAACTGGTGCACGACAACCGGCCTTGATACACTCTTGTTTACGACACTCCTGGGGGATATGCTTAGGATAATTCATGTTTTCTTTATAAAACATTATTAAGGAGCTAATGTAAATTTTTCCTTAGAGGAATCATGTTTATGCATTGAATTTCAATCTATGTTGAGTGCTTATCTATTTGAGATTCATAAACTAATCTAGTGTATCACACTATTTAGAAATAGTGTATAATGTAAGAAGGGGAATCAATACTCATGTGCAAGGTAGGGACCTGCCTACTGAGAAAGTCAACACAGTCAATGTTGGAGCAGATCAGATCATGACCATATTGGGACAACTTACTCAAGTTGTAACAAATAACCATTCCACACCAGTGTTTTATCATTTCTTGTGGCAGAAGCCCCCATCTTTTAGTGGGACTACTAATCCAGTGGTAGCTGAGTAGTGGATCAAGTCAATTGAAAAGATGTTCATGGCATTAAGATGCAATGAAAATGAGAAGGTGGTGTTGGTAGTATATTGTCTCAAGGGTGACGCTGACCAATGGTGGTCCCTGATTCAGAACACCGTGGAGGAAGAAGAAATAGAATATATGGAGTAGAGAAATTTTAAGAAAATACTATTTGATAAATATTTCCCTCATGAGAAAAAAACTGAAATGAAGTGGAAATTCCTTATCTTGAAACAAAGGGAAGAGGATAGTGTTGCAGAGTATGAGCCTACTTTCACAAGGCTGGCCAGGTATGCCGTAGATTACGTACGTGACTCGACAAACAAGATTGATCATTTCTTTGAAGGTCTTAAGCCAATTCTTCAGAGGTCACTAGCTTATCAAACATTTTCATCATATGATGTAATTGTATCAAGTTCCATCAAAACAGAGAGGGAATTTGCTATATCAAATCTTTTCAATGGAAACCAAGATAAGAAGAGGTACTCGGATAAAAAAGGAAAAGGATAAGCACCTAAGAAGAGAAAGGGAACGAATAGTTTCCCATTATGTGAGAAATGTGGAAATAATCATCTCGAGAAATGTTTGAAAGGCATGGGAGTCTGCTATAACTGTGGAGAAAAGGGTCATCGATCCGATGAATTCAAGGGGAATAAAAAATTCAATGATGTTCAATGTTATAATTGCAGAGAGATGGGACACTATGAAAATGAGTTTCCTAAATGCCAAGGAAACTTGACTCAGAAAAGGCCAAGAGATCAAGGGAGAGCTTATGCGATTACAACTGTGGAGGTTGAAGTCCCTAATGATGTGGTGGCAGCTACTTTAATTATTTCCTCAAACTTAGCCAACACCATATTTGATTCTGGATCATCACATTCATTTATATATTCTATGTTTTCCAAGAAAATTAGATATGTCCAATTTGATTTAATAAAGGAGTTGTCAGTCAAAACTCCTGGTGGATGTATCATTGCAACAAAGGCATGTCGACTAGTTCCCCTCCAGTCACCAAATTTTTCTTTAGCTGTTAACCTTGTTATCATACCAATGACTAAATTTGATATAATTCTCTACATGGATTGGCTATCAAATTTTGATGAGAATATTTATTGTAAGAAGAAGGAAGTTAAAATTATTGAAAATGGTGTAGAATCCCTGGTTTTTAGGGTAGAAACATCGCCACCTGATTCTTATCGAGAACCACCCCCAGTATATCTACTAAATGAAATACATGTAGAGGAAGACAAATCAACATCTATGGGCGAGTAATTAAATCTTAAAATTGAAGAAGTGCACAAAGTGCAAGAGTACATTGATGTATTTCCAAGGGATTTACTTGGACATCCTCCAGTGAGGGAAGTTGATTTCTCTATTGATTTAACTCCTGATGCAAGACCTATATCAAAGACTCCCTATAGAATGTCCATTATTCAATTGGTAGAGCTAAAGAAACAACTAGAGTATTTGAGTGAAAAAGGATTTATTCGACCTAGTGTTTATCCATGGGGAGCCCCGGCCCTGTTTTTCAAGAAGAAAGATGGATCCATGAGGATATGCATTGATTATAGGGAAATTAATGCTATTACAATAAAGAATAAGTATCTTCTTCCTCATATTGATGATTTATTTGATCAACTCCATGGAGCCCAATACTTTTTGAAGATTGACCTTCGGTCCGGATATCATCAGCTGTGTGTGAGGAAGGAAGATATTCCAAAGACAGCATTTCGAACCAGGTATGGGAATTATGAGTTTACAGTGATTCCATTTGGACTGACTAATGCACCCTCTGTTTTCATGGATTTAATTAATAGAGTTTTCAAGGAATATCTTGATAACTTTGTTGTGGTGTTCATCGATGATATCCTGGAATACTCAAAAATATATGAAGACCATTAGAATCACTTGCAAATTATTCTGGAAACTCTTAGAAGAAATAAATTATATGGGAGGTTTAGCAAGTGAAATTCTGGATTCAGTCAGTTTCTTTTCTAGGCCATATTGTCTCTAAGGATGGAATCCTAGTTGATCCTGCAAAGAAAAAGGCAATCCAAGAATGTACCATGCCAACAAACATAACTGAGGTACACAGTTTTATTGGCTTAGCAGGTTATTATCGAATTTTTGTTTTGAATTTTTCCAGACTCGCTAACCTGGTAACCATGCTCAAACTTAAAGGAGTTAAGTTTGTGTGGAAAAAAGAGTGTACATAATTCTTCTATAAATTGAAAAGAAGATTGGACAATGGTCCAATTTTGACTCTTCCATCTGTAAGTGATGGATTTGTGATATACAACGATGCATCAAAGAATGGGTTGGGTTGCATCCTTATACAAAATGATAAAGCTATTGATTATGCATCAAGACAGTTGAAGAATCATGAGAAAAATTATCCAACTCATGATCTTGAGTTAGCCACCGTAATCTTTTCTCTAAAAAATGGAGGTATTATCTCTATAGAGAGATATGTGAGATCTATACGGACAACAAGAGTTTGAAATAAATTTTCACACAAAAAGAACTCAACATGAGGCAAATAAGGTGGCTGGAGTTACTAAAATATTACGATTGTTCAATACACTACCACCTAGGAAAGGCGAATAAGGTGGCGGATTCATTAAGCAGGAAAGATCGTGGCCTTCTGACTCAAATGAGGATTGAAAGAGATCCTATATTCATGGATCTACTGAAGATGGATATGGGAATTGTTAAGGAAGGGGAAACATCACACCTCTTTCAAATGATTTCTAAACCATCTTTAATAGAAAAGATAAAAATTTCTCAATCTGATGATGAGAATCTGAAAAAGAAAATCAATGCAGTTAAGGATGGAAGACTGGCTAACTTTGTGTATGAAGAAGGAGTTCTGAAGTTTGGGAAGAGGTTATGTGTACCATCAATACCTGAGCTAAAAAGGGAACTATTAGATATTTCTCATAGATCAAATTTCTCTATACACCCGGGTAGCAACAATATGTATAGAGATCTGAAGGAATATTTTTTGAGGGATAATATGAAGCGAGAAATTGCTAACTATGTTTCAAGGTGTCTAGATTTTCAACAAGTGAAGGTGGAGAGAAAATATCCCAAAGGAGTGTTGCAACCTCTACCTATTCCTATGTAGAAGTGGGATAACATTACGATGGATTTTTTCACTGGACTACCGAGGACACCTAGAAGGAATGATGCAATATGGGTAATTGTTGATCGTCTCACTAAAACATCACATTTATTTCCAATAAGGGGGGATTTACCACTTGAGCGCCTGGAAAGAATTTATATTAATGAAGTTGTGAGACTTCATGGTGCACCTCTATTAATTGTCTCTGATCGAGATCCCTGGTTTACATCAAAATTATGGAAAAGTCTCAAGAAGGATTTGAATACTGAGCTTCATATGAGTACTGCATATCACCCCCAAACCGACGGACAATATGAAAGGACTATTCAAACTCTAGAAGATATGTTGAGGTCATGTTCTCTTGACTTTCTAGGTTTGTGGGATCAATACTTGCCTTTGGTGGAATTTTCATACAATAATAGTTTCCATTCTAGTATTCAAATGTCTCTATATAAATAATTATATGGAAATAGATTTCAAACTCCAACTTGTTGGGATGAAGTTGGTGAGAGGAAACTTATAGGACCAGAACTTATTGAAGAGACCACCAAAAATGTGAAGAAAATACAAGCCCATATTAAAGGAGACAAAAGTAGGCAGAAGAGTTATGCTAACTACCGAAGAAATGAATTGGAATTTCAAGTGGGAGATCATGTATTTCTGAAAGTATCTCCATGGAAGGGCGTCTTAAGGTTCGGTAAGAAAGGGAAACTGAGCCCCAGGTACATCAGAACATTTGAAATTTTGGGAAGAATCAGAACTGTAACTTACCATTTAGCGATGCTGCCAAATCTCTCCAAAGATCATGATGTGTTCCACGTATCGTTGTTAAAGAAGTACATGCCAGACCCAACGCATGTACTCACATATGACGAAATAGAACTGGAACCTGATTTATCATACTGTGAAAAGCCTATCAGGATTCTTGACACAAGGGAGTAGGTATTGAGAAATCGAACAACTCTTCTAGTAAAGGTTCTTTGGAGAAATCAGAATATGGAGGAAGCAATATGGGAACCAGAGGATTTTATGAAGAAGAACCACCCAAATCTTTTTAGTGGGCTTTATTCATAAAATTTAAAGGTTAAAATTTCTGAAGGAGGGAATAATGTAGGACCCCAAAAATTTTATGGTATTTTTCTCTTAAATACATTCTATTCATCACTGTGTTCCTTTAAAACAACACTAGGATATTTAGGAGATAGTCAAAACCTAGACATTAAATATAAATTTTCAACTTCTATGTTTTGAATTTCAAAAAATGGTCATCTAGAGTTGTGATCAGTAAGTCATTTGGAGTCTGATAGAAAAAACATGAATTTTGGTGAATAGTAACATACCCTTATGAATAGTAATATGAATAGTAATATGACCCTTATGAATAGTAAATAATAATATTATTTCATTTTTTAGGGCAACAAGATAGTG
This sequence comes from Viscum album, assembly GCA_963277665.1. Taxonomy (NCBI): domain Eukaryota; kingdom Viridiplantae; phylum Streptophyta; class Magnoliopsida; order Santalales; family Viscaceae; genus Viscum; species Viscum album. Next base: position 1,969,514,522 of record OY728125.1, on the reverse strand, counting down.
AGATCTTAATTAATTTTTCGATGTCACATAAAACTAAATACACTTCAAGATTGTTATTTTTTGAATTAACTATGACCTTATTTAAAAATAAAATTAATAATATTTAGAAAATTGTTTTTTAAAAATGGATTTCACTTTTGAATTATACACGTCGAAAAAAGGTAGGGGTGAATTTTTGAGATTTTTCTGAAATTCATGAATTTTTTATGAATAGTGAAATATGATAAAATACTGTATATTCAATTTATCAGTAAAATACACTATTTATGACATCATAAGTGATGCAATGACACTTGTTTTGAACTCACATGCCATTATTACTACTATGGGTCACATGAAACAATACTATTAGATGTCTTGATGGAAATAATAAAATAATGAAATTAAATATTCAAAAGTTACCCCTCTCCTCCACTATAAAAACTCCCCACCACCACCTCTTCTCTTCACTCCTCTAAGCCTTGAATATCCTCAAAGTTCTGCCCAATAATCCTCCCAAGTCTCTTCCCCACGTCCTAGAGCTTATGGTCTCACCAAAAGACCAAAACCAAATCCCTTAAGAAGGATCTCAAGGATAAGAGATCAAGAGGTAAACAACCTCTTTTATTTTCTTTCTTTTCTTTCTTTTTTATGTTATTCTCTTCCATTCCCTTTAGCTTTTGTTGGGATATTTCATTAAATATTCCCCCTTACTATACATATTATGTATGAATGATGATATTTTCCGTTCCTCTCATCAAACTATTTTTATGAAATTTCAAGAGATGTCGTTAGGCTGCCGAATCTTTGTGAGAAATTTATCAAGTTTTCATTCATTTTATGATTCCTTTATTCTCTTCTTCTTTCCTCACTGAATCTTAACCAAGAGGCATGTATTCTTCATAATCTTGTATATTCTAGTTTTTCTAATGTTTATGGAAAATTCTTCATCATTATTCATCTCCTCTCCCACTTATTTTAGGAATAAAAAAACATTGTCCGTGATGTGTTGAATTACCGACATCATGGACGTTGTAATTTCAATTTACATTAATTATTTCAATTATGGTCATGAAACCAAATATATGGTTGAACCAGGCCATAATATATGTATTTTATCTTTATTAATGTTCTGGAATCTTTAAATATTCCAAATATGGAAAAAAATACAAAACAGGTTTATTTAGCACAAAACTGCCAAGCCAAATTCAAGCATTTATCTTTAACTCATCGAATGAGTCATCATCATGGAATACAACCAGAATCATTATAAGATAATTTATGTCTCTTTAATTTCACTAAAAATTTATATTATAAAATCTTGATTTTTAACCATATTTCAAACCAACTTCCATTCATGAATACAAGTAAACAAAGCATGAAACCAATTAAGAAAATGCTTCCAAAACAATAAAATTGAATCTCTTAAATCCATCAAAAATACCATTAATGAACTAAATAAGGTTATAACATATCAATTAAATATAAAATAGGTTCTGGAATTATGAATTGATAATCCTAATTTGTTTATTCGGGTCTTTAAAAACAAGACAGGAACACCTTCAAGCATAAGGTAAGGGATCCTCTCTCTCACTTTTGTTCAAGAATATCCCCTTTGTTGTGAATAACTTTGTATTGTGCACCTAATAATACTTATGTGGTGTACCTACTTCCCATTTTATATCACTTTCCATTTGAAATTATATTTCTATTAAATATCCATAATCTCATGTCATGGATATTTTTATTGTCTAAACTGTATACCATTTCACATACGGTGTATATTTGGGATGTTATTGATGAATCTGTATTCTATACTCTATACGGATATTGAAAAGTCATATTTCTCTTGTATTGAATCATTTTATTAAGTATTCTTTGGATGTAGAGATGAGTGGGGCCCACTACAGCCCCTTGATGCTTCGGTAGGTCTCATGAGACAAAACAGTTTGGCGACAGACCCTTCGAGTTTGTTTCCAAAAATCAGATGGGTTTCTACCCATAGAACTAAACCATTTTTACGGTATTATGGTTCATGTTCCATATATATTATGTCCAATTAATAAGCATTCTCTTTATTCATTGTTAGTTATAATTATTATCATTGAGGTTTTCACTATGACAAAATCTATGGATGCAGTTTCATTATCAGTTTATTAATGGCATTAGTTGTTAATTTATTCACTATACCATTTTGATTATGTCAGATTGGTTATGATTCACTTATTATTGTACTCATGCTTCTACTATTTGTAACCCTTAATGAGTGTTTGAGCTCACCCCTTTCATTTTTTACCTTCAACAGGTTATGAAGAAGAGGTTATTTATTGAGTGCTAGTGGATGCAGTTTTTGTTTTTCATTATGGATTGTATCTTGTAACCTTATCCAATGTAATTTATGTTAAATCAATGTATCTAGTTTCTTCAATACTACTAAACTGATCATTCCTTTGGGATTTTTATTCCTTCTAACCATGCCAATATCACAAGTAATGCAACGGCTCCAGCCTAGAGGGGTCGGGGTGTTACATTATAGGAGGTCAGTGGGAGTGATTTTGTTTTCAAGGAAAATATGTTTGAAAACATATTTAAAAAATTAGACTTATGTTTAATTAAGACAAAATATAATTTCTCTACTATTAATTAAGTTTAAATCCAAGTTATAGGAAACAATATATACTATCATAGATCATGGATAATCTTAATCCATGTCATTATACATACCTAATATAGTATTGAAAAATACATGATGGAAAAATAAACCCAAATTATTCTAGTATCACATGGGATTCTTATAATGTTTAGACTACATATTCCTAAGAATACTTTGGAAATATATCTAACATTACATGATATATACATAGGCTTGATATTTATTTTATTTAAAGAACTTGATAAAAAAGTTAAACAATTTCATGAGAACTATATAGGACAATAGCCAAAACTATTTGATAGTGCTTGATAATGTAGAATAAGATGAGTTCTTAAAAATTATAGAAATTATATTACTAGTTTTTAGGGAAAAACCATTCATATTTAGAATTATTTTCTCTAGAATCACTATAAGGATAAGGTAATTAACAAGGATAAAGATTATTCTAGATAGTATTTTTTCATATCTATATTCTACTAAGTCGGTTTCATTTTCTAACGAAACTTAAGAAACAAGTTTAGAAATGATATTTTATAGATTTGATCATTATATCAAGATCCTTAAATTCAATAATATCATGATGAATTTTAACTGTGGTATTATCCATATGTTGTGGTTTAAAGAGGATATATACTTAGTAATATTATATCTTGATATATTTTCTCAGATAATTGTGGTTTTAGTAATCAGATCTACTGTAGGTAGTGTGTTGGGATCAGTAGTTGTAGTTATATCTCAATAGAAGTATGTTTATGAAATGAGTCTAGCTAGATGATTTGTTAGAATTTGACTATAGTGCAATAGGAGTTTTTTTGTTTTGGTTCCCCATAAAAAATAAAATGTAAATTTGATTAATAAAATAGTTTTTGTTATGAATATTGATTAATTAATTACCACATTATGATCATTTTTTGTGTGGCGTCTATGTAATAATTTCCTTGATTACTTTTCACACTTAAAAGGTCATAATAGTTCCACATTGTGATGATAACCTAGAAGTGTCATGATGGAATTATTATATATTTGTTTTCTTATGGGATGATATCATTTTATGGGAAGTGGATGATACAATATGTCTAGGTTGGAGACTCATAAAACATTGAGACACTTTCGTAAGGTGTACACCCTTAGTAATCTTCAGAGTATGAGATTATGAGAAGAGAACCTGCCAATATAAAATCAATATTTATATGTGTCATTGGATTTTACTCTCTAAAAATATGTATAATGATCCTTATACTTCAATTTTATTATTAATATACACTATTATTCACATAATTTTATGTATTGATTAAAACCATGAAGACATATGCTTGCAGAGATATAGGATACATTTGATGAATCATGAGTGATATTGCATTAACAAATATTGTGAGAAAGGATTTTTACCTTCTATTCTTTAATATAATTTGATATCTCAGTCCATTTTATGGGAATATAACTTCATCATTAAGTCAATGTCGATGTAATTATACTATCTTATGAATTTCTAGAAAATAAAAGAAAGCGACATCGAGCATATAGGTTGATGGCGCTAGCATGAAACCTTCTTGATTAGGGATATCATGATAAAAATATTATAATACATAGTGTGTTATCATATGTGGTCATTTTCATTGTAAAAATTAACCTCGTTTCTATGGGTAATAATTTTTCTAGATTCTAAACATGGAATTTAGTTGTAAGAACCTAATGACATTAAGAAAGGGGCATAGTGTTTCATACACTATGTGTATTCGAAGCCTCAATTAAATTCTATTTGAATTTAACATGTAAAATATATATTATTCCCATACATAGTTTAGTAATTTTTTAGTTTGAGTTGATCTTAAACATTTAGTCACAAGTTATATTAAACAATATTACATGAGTGGAATATTAAAAAAAACTTATGTTCTAGAGAATTATTTACTTAATTAAGTGAAAATATTATTTATTTATTCCATTTTATTTACAAGATAAAAAGTATTTTTTTTATTTGATCATGTGTCAATAAATATTTAATCACTATTTTAGTGAACAATATATTTATTTCATTATCGATGAATAAATAAATGATATTTATTTATTTTAATAAATGGTCATTATTCAATGTCCCATAAATATTGAGGATGAATGGAAACCGTGTTTAATGGTCCTATAAAAAATGACATTGTAAATATTATATGAACAAATATTAATTTATTTGTATGAGAAAAATAATATATATTCATATGTGAGATTAACACATGTCACATATTTATTATTATTATTATTATTATTTATACATGGGATTAACCAGTGATTAGAATAATAATAAGGGCCTATGTGAAATTATTTATTCTCTAACACTAAGTCTATAAACACCCAATTATTTTACTCTATAACCCTAGTCATTCCATTCTAATCATTGTGGAAATTGAAATTCTATAGAACACTATCTAACCCTAATGATATCTTCTTCTAAAACTCTATCAAGAATAAAGTATGATCCTCCCCCACCACCCTCTCAAATCTAAAGAGAACCTATAACACCCCAAAAAATTTATGGTATGATTCTCTTAAATACATTCTATTCATAGTCTATATTTCATAAAGCACTGAATTTCTTTGAAACAACACGTTTTTATTTAGGATATAGTCATAACCTAGCCATTAAACTTAAATTTTCCACTTCTATGTTTTGAATTTTGAAAAACTGACATACACGGTTGCGATCAGGGTTATATTTGGAGTCTCATGGAATCAAATTAATTTTCGGTGAATAGTAACTTACCCTTATGAATAGTAACATGCCCTTACGAAAAGTAACCTACCCTTATGAATAGTAATATGACACTTATAAATGGTAACCTAAATCACAAAAGTATAAATAAATTTAGGCACCTTAACAATGAATATGAACATTTTATGTTTTGGTATTTTTCAATTAAATAATGTTTTTATTTAAAAATTAAATTTATCATATTTAGAAAATAATTTTTGAAAAATGGAGTTCATTTTTGGATTATACATGTCGATAAATGGTTAGGGTGAATTTTTTTGATTTTTATGAAATTCTTGAATTTTTGATGAATAGTAAAATAAGATAAATTATGATAAATTATAAATACTTGATTTAATGCATCATAGGTAATATAAGGTTGATTTAATATCACTTGGTTAGAACTCACATTCCATTATTACTATTTGGGATCACATGAATCAAGACTATTCATAGTATTGAGCAAAAATATTAAAATGATAATTAAAATAATGTAAAATCCCTCCTCCCCACCACTATATGAACCACCCCTCACCCCCTCTTCCTCCCACACCACTCAGGCTTCAATCCTTGCCTAAATTATGCTCAAATATATCCCTAATATCCTCTACCATATCCAAGACATGATGGTCTCACCAAAAGTCCAAAAACAAAGGCCTTAAAGAGATTCTCAAGGAGGAGAACTCAAGAGGTGAGTCTATCTTCCCTTTTCTTTCAAATTCTTTTACAAGTATTATTCATTTGTTTCTCTCTATCACATACCCACATACAAATGATATTATAATTATAGTACATTACATGGACTGGAATTTTATTATTCTATTGTAATATTTCATCATCATCTCTCTTTTCCCTCACCTCTTACACAAAAAATGAAAATATCGTCCGAGATGTGTTAATTTATCACATTCAAGGACGACGAGTTTTCAATTTATATTACTATCTTAAAGACTGGTCATGTAGAATTATTAATAGTTGAACCAGATCATAATATATTTATTTTATCTTATGAAATTTTCTGGGCTACTTACACACTCATAATATAAAATAATAATACAAAACAAGTTCATTATGCACAAAACTGCCAAGTTAATCCAAGCGTTCGTAATTAAATTTTAACTAATGATTCATCCTCATGGTATATAACCCAAAATAATTATAAGATCATTTATATATTTCTAATTTCACTAATAATATATATTAACAACTCTGTATGTTTAAACGCAATTCAAACTAACTTTCATTCATGAATACAAGTAAAGTGGTCATGAAAACCAAGGAATAAAATGCTTCCAAAACAATAAAATTGAATCTCTTAAACCCATCAAAAAGGGCATTAATGAACCTAATAAGGTTATACTAAATCAATTACATTTTGACAAGGTTCTTTAATTATTAATTAATGAAGTTAAATTTGATTATTCAAGTCACTAAGATCAATCGAGAACACCTTCGGGAATAAGGTAAGGGATCCCCTCTCTCACTTTTATTCAATATTTCCCCCTATGTTGTGCCCTTTTATTTTTAATTCCTAATGACTAAATAAAAATGAAATTTTTATAAAATGGACCCCATTTCAAGGGATTAGGGGGAACCCAAGACATCATCAACTTAGACAAAACAAATAGCCCTAATGGACTAAAATATTAAGGCCAAAAGTAACCCGTACAATAAGATAGAAGCTCCTCCCAGCAACAAAACCCATTAAAACCAACTTCCTCTATCCCAAAGCTAATCGGCTAGTTGTCCCATCCAAAAATGCACAGACCTGGAACCGATGGTTGAATCCATACCCTATCAAACTTCTAATTTCGAATAGCAATGAAATAGTGAAAACCAATTCCCTACACCTCATCTGAAACATCTTCCTTATAGAGAATTGGTTATAAAATCCCTTGAGCAGCGGACCAACAAGGCCAAACACATTCAACCAAATCATGCATTCAAACCACAAGATCACAAAAACATCCCCCCAAAAACCATCACATATTGGTCTTTAATATTAAATCCAATGCGAAGTCACCCCGGCCAGTCACCGAGCAAACCAATTTCCTAGCACTCACCACAAACTACATCAAAAACGAATAACACCAAGATCAAACCTACAAGGAATCCTCATGAATACCCTCCCCCCTCTTTGCCACACCTGGGCCATTGTCGAGCCTCACCTGAATAAGCCCGCTAAGCTGATTTCATCCTGTCGATGCCCAACCAAGATCCATCTCAGTAACAAGCCTTAGATGGGGATGGTAATTTAGATCCACACCTCACAAGGGATGAAAAAACAACTCCACACCTCGCAAGGGATGATGAAGTCAGATCCACCACTGGGCCTATGCAGCAGGAAGACTAATTCAAAGTTGTGAATTTACAATCACTGATCCAGGGTTCAGATATCAGTATCTTTACCATCCTCACTAAGTAACGCCGACTGATCCAAATATGTTGATGCAAATACCAACCCGCACTATGCCACACTAGAAGAGGGGAGGGGTGAAAATAGATAAGAATAACACTAGCCCGTGAGAGGAGGAAATCACAACCGCTCAGAGGCCTCCTCATCATTTTAATTACTAATGATGGGGTATGTTTTCACACCTCCCCCATACTTCTATTATGATATATAAATGATGGGATACCGTTTTACCTCTTTTTAATCCCCCACAAGAGCACCTGTTACCATGCTGAAATGTTTGTAAGGGGTTTCTCATCTCACTTTCAATTCTGTGGGATTTCCATTGTTTGCCTTTTATTTATTATATGTGGTATATATGTACTACCAATTGATATAAAATATCATGATTCTATTTATATTCATGGTATTCTATGATTTATTTGGTGGTTATTAATTTTTGGTCATACGTCTCAATTGATTATAACGTAGTAAGGGACTTTGTCTCAATTTCTGTTTCATTGAGACTTACTTGGTATAGTGCACTGAATATTTCTTATGTGGTGTGTCCACTACCAATTTGAGATCATTTTTCATTTGAAATTATAATTTTGGTAAATGTCATATTTCTTGTAGAATGGATATGATTATTTCTTTAAGTTGTATACCATTTCACATACTGTGTTAATTTGGAAAGTTGTTTTAACTAAGAAAATATTGATGAATCTGTATTCTCTAATCTATATAGATATTGATAAGGCATATTGTACTTGTATTAAAACTATGTATAAAGACTACTTTGGACTTGTAGTGATGGGAAGGGCATGTTATAGCTCCTCGATGCATTGACAGGTCTCATAAGATAAATCAATTATCAAAAAACCCTTCGAGTCTGTTTCCAAAAATTAGACGGGTTTCTACCCACAGAACAAAACCATTTTAATGGTATTATGGTATCATGTTTCAGATACATGATGTACAATTAATAATCAATATCTTTGTTCATTTTTAGTTATTACTATCCATGAGGCTTTCACTATGAGAAAATCAATGGATTAAGTCCCTTTCTCAATTTATTAACAGCGTGTGTTTTTCATTTATTAACCATGCCATATTTTCTTATGATTCAGTTATTATTGATTCATGATTCCGCTACTTATAATACATTTTGAGCATTTGAGATCACCCATTTCAATTTTTAACCTTGATCAGATTATGAATTGAATATCATTTATTGAGTTTCCATGGATGCAGTTTTTTAGTTTTTGTTATGTATTATATTTTTCTACCTTTCCCAATGTAATTGGAGTTACATATATTTATCTAGTTTCTTCAAGAATACTAAACTGATCATTCCTTAGGTATTTAATTTCTTTTAATCATGTTGATGTAATAATTAATTCACCAGCTCTGGTCTAGAGGGGTCAGGGTGTTACAGTTGGTATCAGAGAAATTATAGTTGCAAACTTGGAAACAAGATTAGAAAATGTAGATTAGGGAACAAATACCTAAGGTAGTATTTGTGGATAAACATAAAAGAACGTCCTATAATTTTGGAATAGAATATATTATGTGGATATTTCTAGAAAATTAATTCATGTCTAGATACAAACAGGTAGATGTGGTTCTAGTACAGAAGTTCCTATGAGTGAAAACTCTCACAAGTAGTTTCGGGCCTGACCCATGGTATCCTAGTACACGACAATGGGCCTTGATGCACTCTTGTTTTGACACTCCTAGGGAAGATTCTTAGGATAATTCAAATTTTCTTTACAATCCATTATGAAGTATTTTAATGTAAATTTTTCCTCAGATAAACCATGTTGATGGGATTAGCTATGCATAGGATTTCAATTTATGCTAAGTACTTTTCTAGTCAAGATTATAAATTATGATTCATAACATAATCTATTGTATTCCATTATTTAGAAAAGGTGCCTAATGGATGAAGGGGAATCAATACTCATGGACAATGTAGTGATTTTCCCACTGAGAAAGTCAATACATTCAATGTTGAAGTGGATCATATCATGACCATATTGGGACAACTTACTCAGGTTGTGAAGAATAACCATGCTACACCTGTGTTGGATCGTTTCATGTGGTAGAAGACCCCATATTTTAGTAGTACTACTAATCCAGTTGTATCTAGGTAGTGGATCAAGTCCCTTGAAAAGATATTCATGGCATTAGGATGCAATGAAAATGAAAAGGTAGTGCTGGTAGTGTATTGTATCAAGGGTGATGTTGATTAATGGTTGTCCATGATCCAGAATACCATGGAGGAAGAAGAAATAGATGATATGGAATGGAGGAATATTAAGGAAATATTCTTTGACAAATATTTCCATCGAGAGCAACAAACCAAAATGAAGAGGAAATTCCTTGGCTTGAAGCAAAGGGAAGAAAACAGTGTTGTAGAGTATGAGGCTACCTTTACAAGATTATCCAGGTATTCTATTGATTATGTACGTGACTTATAAGACAATATTAATCATTTATTTGAAGGTCTTAAGCCAAGTCTTTGAAGGGCACTAGCTTCTCAAACATTTTCATCATATGATGAAATTTTATTAAGTGCCATAAAAATATAGAGGGATATTTTTAGATCAAATTTGTCCAAGGGAAACAAAGATAAAAAGAGGTACTCTTATAACCATGGAAAAGGTGAACCACCAAATAAGAACAAGGGAATGAAGAAATTCCCATTATGAAAGAACTATGGAAAGAATCATCCTAGGAAATTCTTGAAAGGAATGAGAGTCTCTTATAAGTGTGGAGAAAAGGGTCATAAATCTAATGAGTGAAAGGTGAAGAAACAAGTCGATGATGTTCAATTCTACAATTGTAGAGATGTGGGAAACTATGCAAATGAGTGTCATAAGCGCCAAGAAAACTTTCCTTATAAAAGTCAATGAGAGAAAGGGAAATCTTATGTGATTACAATCACGGAGGTTAAAGTTCCTAATTATGTGGTGGAAGGTAATTTAATTATTTCTTCAAACTTATCCATTGATTTATTTGATTTTGGATCATCACATTCATTTATATCTTCCTAGTTTTAGAAGAAAGTTAGACATGTCCAATTTTATTTAATAAATGAGTTTTCAGTCAAAACTCCTAGGGGATGTATCATTGCAACAAAGGTGTTTCGATCAGTCCACCTCATGACACATAAAGGTGCTTTAGTTACTAACCTTGTCATAATACTAATTATTGACTTTGATATAATTTTGGTTATGAATTGGCTATCAAATTATGATGCGAAGAACTATTTCAAGAAGAAGGAAGTAAAAAACTTTGAAAATGGTGTAGAATCCATAATTTTTAGAGCATAAAACTCTCCATCAAGTTTTTATCTAGATCCACCCCTGGTAGCTCTACTAAATGAAATTTGTAGAGAGGAAGAGAACCCAATATCTATGTGTGAGGATATAAATCTTCAAATTGAATACATACATATAGTTAAAGAATACAATGACATATTTTCGGAGGATTTACCTAGACATCCTTTAGAGTGGGAAGTTGAGTTCTTTATTAATTTAATTTATGGTGCAAGACCTATATTCAAGAATCCCTATCAAATGGCCACTATGGAATTAGTGGAGCTAAAGAAACAACTAGGTAAATTGAGTGAAAAAAGATTTATTTAACCTAGTGTTTCTCCAAGGGGATCCCCTATCCTCTTTGTCAAGAAGAAAGATGGATCGATGAAGTTATGCATTGATTACAAATAAATCAATGTTATTGGTATAAAGAATAAGTATATTATACCATTAATTGATTATTAGATATCATATGATGTGTGTGAGGAAGGAAGATATTCCAAAGACAACATTTTAAACTAGGTATGGGCATTACGAGTTTACAATGATGCCTTTTGGACTGACTAATGCACCCTCTGTTTTCATGGATTTAATGAATAGATTTTTCAAGGAATATCTTGATAACATTGTTGTGGTATTTATAGATGATATCTTAGTATACTCCAAAAGCTATTAAGACCATGAGAATCACTTGTGGATTATTCTGAAAACTCTTAAAAGAAATGAATTATATGGGATGTTTAGAAAGTGTGAATTTTGGATTCAATCAGTTTCTTTTATAGGTCATATTGTCTCTAAGGATGGAATCCTAATTGATCCTATGAAGACAAAGGCAATCCAAGAATATCCCATGCCAACAAATATAAATGTGGTATTAAGTTTTATTGGCTTAGAAGGTTACTATTGGCGTTTCGTTCATAATTTCACCCGACTAGCTGACCCGCTAACCAAGATCACATGTAAAGGAGTTCAGTTTTTATGGTCTAAAGAATGTAAATAATTCTTTGAAGAATTGAAAGAATATTGGTCAATTATCATATTTTGACTCTTCCATCTGGAAATTATGAATTTTTTATATACAGTGATGCATCAAAGAATGGACTCGGTTGCGTCCTTATGAAAAATGATAAATTTATTTCTTATGCATTAAATAAAATTGCAGACTCGGGAGAAAAAATACCCAAATTAGGATCTTGAGTTAGCAGTTGTAATCTTTACTTTGAAAATTTATAGACATTGTCTCTACAGTGAAAGATGTGAGATATATACAGATCACAAGAGTTTAAAATATATTTTCACATAGAAAGAACTCAACATGAGGAAAAAATATGGCTCGAGTTACTCAAATATTATGATTTTTCAATACACTACCACCTAGAAAAGGAAAATAAGGTGGCAGATGCATTAAGTAGGAAAGATCAAAGACTTCTAGCCCAAATGAGGATTGATAGAGATCCTATATTCATGGATCTACTAAATATGGATATGAAAATTGTTAAGGAAGGGGAAATATCTTTCCTATTTCAAATTATTGATAAAAAATATTTACTAGAGAAGATAAAAATCACTCAATCTGATGATGAGAATATACACAAGAAAATTAATGCTTTTAAAGATGGGAGATTCGAAGACTTCGTGTATGAGGAAGGAGTTCTGAATTTGGGAAGAGGCTATACATTCCATCAATACCTGAGACAAAAGGGGAATTGTTAGGTGATACTCATATATTAAATTTCTCTATACACCCTGGTAGCATAAAGACATATAAAGATCTGAAGGAACATTTTTTGTGGAATAATATGAATCAAGAAATTGCTGACTACGTGTCAAGGTGTCTAGTTTGTCAATAAGTGAAGGTAGAGAGACAACATCCTAGAGGGGTCATGAAACCTCTACCTATTCCTATATGGAAGTGGGATAAAATTATGATGGATTATGTCATATAAATACTGAGGAAACCTATAAGGAATGATTCAAAATGGGTAATTTTTTATCTGCTCACAAAAGAATCACATTTCCTTACTATAAGTGAGGATTTACCACTTGAGCGCCTGGAAAGACTTTATATTAATGAAGTTGTAAGACTTCATGGTGCATCTCTATTGATCGTGCCTGATCGAGATCCCCAGTTTACATCACAATTTTGTAAAAGTCTCTATAAGGCTTTGGATACTAATATTTGTATGAGTAATTCTTATCATGCCCAAACCGACGGACGGTCTGAAAAGACTATTCAAACACTGGAAATATGTTGAGATCATGCTCTCTTGACTTTAACGGTATTTAGGATCAATAATTAACTTTTTTGGGGTTTTCCTGTAATAAAATCTTCTATTCTAGCATTCAAATGGAACCATATGAAGCATTATATGGTAAGAGGTGTCAAAATCCAACATGTTGGGATGAAGTTGGAGAGAGAAAAATTTTAGGCCCGAAACTTATCGAAGAGACAATATCAAAGGTAAATAAAATTCAGGCCCATATTAAGGCATCCCAAAGTAGGAAAAAGAGTTATGTTGACAACAGGATAAAGGATTTATAATTTCAAGTATGAGATCAAGTCTTTCTAAAAGTATCTCCTTGGAAGGATGTCTTAAGGATTGATAAGAAAGGGAAACTGATCCCCAGGTACATCGGACTGTTTGAAATTCTAGAGAGGATCAGATCTGTAGCTTACCATTTATCAATGCCACTAAGTATCTCTAAATTTCATAATGTGTTTCATGTATCATTATTGAAGAAATACATGCCGGACCCAATGCATGTACTCACTTATGAAGAAAGAGAACTGGAACCTAATTTGTCATACTGTGAAGAGCCTATCAAGATTCTTGACATAAGGGAGAAGGTATTCAGAAATCGGACAACTCGTCTAGTAAAGGATTTTTGGGGAAACCATAATATAGAGGAGGCAACATGGGAACCTAAACATGTTATGAAGAAGAACCACCAACATCTTTTTAGGGGGATATATACATGAAAAATTTTGAGGATAAAATTTCTAAAGGTGGGAATAATATAACACCCCAAACATTTTTCGGTATGTTTCCCTTAAATATATTCTATTCATAATCTATATTTCATAAATAATTTATTTTCAATGAAACAACACTTGGTTATTTAGAAGATAGTCATAACCTATCCATTAAACATAAATTTTTCACTTCTGTGTTATGAATTTTGAAAAACGGACATACACGGTTTCTATCAGTGTGATATTTGGAGGCTGATATAATCAAGTTAATTTTTAGTGAATAGTAACTTACCATTATGAATAGTAACCTACCCTTATGTATAGTAATAAGAATCTCATAAATGGTAACCTTACACATGAAATTATAAATAAATTTAGGCACCTTAAATATGAAGATGAATATTTTAGTTGTTGGTATTTTTCGATTAAATAATGTTTTTAATTAAAAATTAAATTTATCATATTTAGAAAATCATTTTTTAAAAATGGAGTTCATTTATTGGAATATACACATCAAAAAATGGTTAGAGTTGATTTTTAGGGTTTTTTGAAATTATTGATTTTTTATGAATAGTAAAATACAATAAAATAAGATAAATGCTAAATACATGATTTATTGCATCATATGTGATGCAAGGATGATGTAATCCCACTTGGTTCAAACTCACATGCCATTATTACTATTTTGGATCACATGAATCAATGATATTCATAGTATTGAGAAAAAATATTTAAATAATGATTTAAATAAAGTAAAATCCCTCCTCCCCTCTGCTATATAAACCACCCCTCACCCCCTCTTCCTCCCACACCACTCAAGCTTCAATCCTTGCCTAAAATCAGCTCAAATATCTCCCTAAGATTCTATAACACGTCCAGGACCTTATGGTCTCACCAAAAGGCCAAAAACAAAGGCCTTAAGGAGATTCTCAAGGAGGAGTACTCAAGAGGTGAGCCTCTCTTCCCCTTTCTTTCAAATTCTTTTACACGTTTTATTCTTTTGTTGCTCTCTCCTCACCTACCCACATCCAAATGATATGATAATTATATTACCTTACATTAAATATAATTTCATTATGCTAATGTAATATTTCATCATCATATCACTTTTCCCCTCACCTCTTACACTAAAAATGAAAATACCGTCTGAGATGTGTTAATTTATCACATTCAAGGACGACAAGTTTTCAATTTATGTTACTATATTCAAGACTAGTCATGAAACAATTTTAATTGTTGAGATAGATCATAATATATTTTTTTACCTTATTAAATGTTATTTAATCCTTACACACTCATAATATAAAATAATAATACAAAAGAAGTTCATTATACACAAAACCACCAAGTTAATCCAAGTGTTCGTAATTAACATTTAACTAATTATTCATCCTCATGGTATATAACCCAAAATCATTATAAGATAATTTATATATCTTTAATGTCACTAATAATATATATTTATAATTTTTGATGTTTAACCGCATTTTTAATGAACTTTCATTCATGAATACAAGTAAAGTGTTCATGAAAACAAAGGAAGAAAATGCTTCCAAATAAATAAAATTGAATCTCTTAAACCCATAAAAAATGGAATAAATAAACCTAATAATGTTATACTAAATCAATTAAATTTTGATGAGGTTATATCATAATTAATAAATTAATTTAAATTTTATTATTTAGGTCATTAAGATCAATTGAGAACACCTTCGGGCATAAGGTAAGGGGTCCTCTCTCTCACTTTTATTCAAGAATTCCCCCTATGTTGTGTCATTTTATTTTTAATTCCTAATAATAGGGTATGTTTTTTCACCTCACCCATACTTTCCTTATGATATATAAATGATGGGATACCCATTTACCTCTCTTTAATCCCCCATTAGAACACGTGTTACCATGCTAAAATTTCTATAAGGGGTTTCTCATCTCACTTTCAATTCTGTGGTATTTCCATTGTTTGCCTCTTATTTATTATATGTGGTATATGTATACTTTTAATTGATATAAAATATCATCATTATTTTTATATTCATGGTATTATGTGATTCATTTGGTGGTTATTAATTTTGGGGCATACAACTCAATTGATTATAACATGGTAAGGGACTTTGTCTCAATTTCCATTTCATTGAGACTTACTTGGTATTGTGCACCTAATCTTTCTTATGTGGTGTGTCAACTACCCATTTGAGATCATTTTTAATTTGAAATTATAATCCTGGTAAATATCTAATTTCTTGTATCTTGGATATGATTATTCCCTTAAGCTGTATACCATTTCATATATGGTGCTAATTTGGAATGTTGTTTTAACTAAGGAAATATTGATGAATTGTATTCTCTACTCTATATGAATATTGAGAAGGAATATTGTACTTCTATTAAATATATGTATAAATAATTATTTGGAATTTCAGTGATGGTCAGGGTCTGTTATATCCCCTCTATGCATAGAAAAGTCTCATGAGACAAATCTGTTGGTGACAAACCCTTCGAGCTTGTTTCCAAAAATCATACGGGTTTCTACACTCAGAACTAAACCGTTTTAAGGTTATTATGTTATTTTGTGCTAGATACATGAAGTATAATTAATAATAATTCTTTTTATTCATTTTTATTTATTAAAATCCATGAGGTCTTCACTGTGACAAAATCTATGGATATAGGCCATTTCTCAATTTATTAATGGTGTGTGTTTTTCATTTATTCATCATGCATTATTTGATTGTGATTAAGTTATCATTGATTCACGCTTCTGGTACTTGTTACCCTTACCGAGAGTTTGATCTCACCCCTTTAATTTGTTTAACTTCAACAGGTTGTGAAGAGAAGATCATTTATTGAGTTTTTGGGGATGTAGTTTTTTAGTTTTTCATATGTATTTTATTTTGTTAGCTTTCCCAATGTAATTTGACTTACATCTATGTATATAGTTTCTTCGAGACTAATAAACTGATCATTCTGTCCGGATTTTATTCCTTTTAAGCATTCCAATGTAATAACTAATGCATCAGATCTGGTCTAGAGGGGTCGAGGTGTTACAGAACCATAGTTATTTCTTTTTACCTCAAAGAATTCTACCACAATCAACTATTAATGATGAAATAATTATAATCTTTTGTGAAAAAACAATGTATTTATATAGAATAATTTGGTGGTTTTTGGGGAATGTGTGGATCACCTCTATATGGATTCTAATGTTGAATCCCCATTTCGTAATGATAGTATAGAAAGGTGTGGTCAATAAACACATTAAAAAATAGAATTGTAATGTGATTTAATCAACATAAATTAATTATAGATTATATGTGATGATATTGTCTCTTGGATCCTACGGTTTTAGTTAACCTAGATCTAACGATGAATCTAAAGGAGTTGGTGAAAATTATTATTGGATATGGGCCCAACGGTATCTTTGTCCCCGTAATTTTAACCCCAAACCAACATTAGAATTGGAAAGGGTGGATTCTCCATCCATACTGGGAACAATTCAAAGATTCTGGTCATTTTAATTCACTATTTGATCCTTTTTGAGTGTTTGGTGTTGTGGTGTTGGGTAGTAAATGTGATCAGTCCCAATAAAAACATTCTTGCAACAAAATATTTTGAGAAACACTAATAATAACATATAATTTTTTATTTATGCATAATAAAAAATAAATCACACATATTTTTAACATGGAATAACCCTCTAATATAGACAATTAAAAACCCATGGAAGAACTCCTAAAAATAAAATAATAATTAGAGAGTAAAAAATTCAAGTCAGTTCCTAAACTAGAATTAAAAATATAGCATAGAAAAACATTTGTGAAAAACTCACACTGATACACTACAACCAACACTTTGAAAATCATCTCGGTGAAAAAATACAACATCTTGTCAAAAATTTCACATCCATGGGTTTCAAATATGTTTGTATCATTGTAGTGCCATTTCAAACACTGATATTCCTCACATGTTTCTCACCACTCCCCAATCATTCCGTGTCAAACCAATTCCCTTGGACCTCTTCTCGTTGCTCACTCAATCCAAGACACATTCATGGTTTTTAAAATCATCACATAGAATTTATTTCATTGTATCCTTTTATAAATACACATAGTCCATAATTAATTAATACATTCAAAGTCACATTCTTAATCCATTAATTTTGTGAAAATATCTCCATTAATGTTGATAAAAATCCTTTTATTAATGTAGATAAAATATCTCTATTAATTGATTTTTTTCTCTCTAAAAATGGGATAAAAGCTTACAATATCTCTTTTAGACCATTATTAAAGTATATCTCATTGAAAAAAAACATAGTTGGAATAAAAACATTTGGGTATCACACCAACCATAAATCCTATATAGAAAATAATATGACAACCTTATGCAACTCTGATGGAAAACTAACATATCCCTGGAAAATAAATCAGAGCACTGAAGTTTTTATCATACCTATATATGCCATATATTATTGAATTAGATCTGAACTAGTAACATTTGGCTCCCATATAATATTTATTTACACACAATCTAGAGAACCTATATAAATTTAAAAGTCCCCATTCTCAACATCTCTAATTTATAAAATATTATTTTCATCATCTGAAACTTTTATCACATCACCTCAAACCTTAATATAAATTATTCCATCACTAGTGGCATTATTTAATGAAAAGAATTAGGTGTAAGAATTAAAATACCTGACTTAGCCTACTTCATCTTCCCAACCTTCTCCATCTTATTCAATGGGTTTTGACTCATGTGAGATTATCATCCATTACATGAATCTAATGAATACTCGTTTTTAATAGAATTCATCATATCACCACACACAATTAAATTAATCTTATAAATCATTTCAGACATTCTACCTCATATATATTCTACCAACCCTTTATAAAAATTTCATCTTCCACTATAATTAACTCTTGAATCCATCATTATCAAGAGAAAAATCAGATAAAAAAGTTGATGTATACCTTTCACATGTCCCACATCCCTCAACATCACTGTATAAACTACATTGGTTGTGGCACAAATATCAGTAACACTAATGAAACCAGTAGAATTTTTTTTCTCATATTCAATATACTAAATTTTAATTCTTTTTATAAATAAAAAAATCCATATTATTTTTATCATAGTATGAATTTTCTGAGTCAATTACCTATTCATTGTATAGATATGAAATGTGATATTCAATTCCAACTAAAATTAATTCACCTTAATTATTTATAAGATTTAAAAATGTGTCATCAGAATCTGTTCCATTTGTCTTTTTTACTTATTTAATCTTTTTCAAATCATTGTGGTTTATCTAGAAATGACCTATATTGTCCCAAAAGAATAACGTAAAGTTTCTTCTTATATTTGATCAACCTCTTGATTACCACATCTATTCATCAAATCCATAATACCAATATTGTTAGGGAAATTTATTGATAAATAATAAAAATTTATTTTTCAAAAGAAGAGTAAAATAGAGACAAAGAAAAATAATAAATAGGAAGGAAATAATTATCAAATAGATTTATGAGGTTCATGAATAATCCCAACATCCACTAAGATGCAGAATCATATAAATATTTTTGGAGTAAATTATAGGGCCAATCTCAAAGTATGAAGCCCTATCTTGAAATGAGATGATAATGCAATTAATTGCTATAATAACTCATGTTGATATAGAATAAAATCATATAGTCATTAAATTTTGATATAGTAACCATATGTAGAATGTTTGAAGATCTAAAGTTCTGTGTTGGTGTCTCCAATAAATCATGTTATAGTAACCATGTGGAAATATAAACTACTATATTACAACTATCAGTGTTACAAATTATCTCTACTATAATATAAAGTATGTTTCTAATACCTCCAAAATTTAGGCTAGTGACCTTCAACCCATACACCGCTGAGAAAGGGAACACTTCCCAGATAACCCCAACTATAGCACTATAGAGATCAAACTTTTATAGTTTCACTTTTTTGTATAGTATGGTCCCCTAACAGTTAGAACAACTTCATCCAAATTATCATTCTACACCATTTCAACAACTATCACTTGAAAATTCATCATCACTATTTTTTCAATCCACATTAATAAAAAAATCACATTATTCAAGATCAAAGTTTCTTTTCTAAACAGTATTACTATGACTGTATTATTGTATGAATCTATAAAATAACCCAATAGCAGAAAATATTTTTCTTTGTCTTTTATTTCAATAGGTACCACATTACCTTTATCATTGATTGTGTTTTCCAAAGAAGAAAGGTCTGTAAGAATTCTTCTTAACACATCTAGATGGTTAACTAAACCTTCTTTTCCTAAAATTCACAAAATTTTCAATAATTTTTTGTTTATAAATTTTTCTTTAGGGATTTTGATTTATACTTTTATCAAGATTCACCTCGATCTCATCCAAATATTTTAAATTCAGTACCTCCATTAATGTATTATCTACCAAATACCTCTTAATTATAATCATCACTGACACTCCCAAATTTTATAAATCATCATCATTCATCTTCACTATCTTCTGTGAGGTTTTCTTTAGTGATATTACTATCTTCTCACAAATAAACATATTTTTTATCCATTCTTTCCAAAGAGCAAAATCATTTTTCTCAATAAATAGTTAGATGTAGATAGATATTATTTGGAATGAATATCCCATATAAAATTAGTAAGAATAATGCATTACCTTCAATTTATAATATTTTTTTGGAAAATAACATGATCTATATATGGAAAAACACACTTGTTCCAAAATATTCCAAGAATATCGAATGAAAAACATAAGCAAAAATTTAAGGAGTCTAAAAAACTAAACACATTGATTTTTAATGTGGAAGAAACCCTATAAGGTGGAGGTTAAAAAACATGGAGAAACTCCTAAAAATACACTTGTAATCAGGTTTTGAAAAATAAAATTCAATGAATGAACTTGAATAAAAAATGCAGCATAAAAAACCAATGTCAAATCCACACCCCAATACACATCTATCACTACTCTAAAAGTCATATCAGTTACAAACACCACCCTCCTATAAGAAAAATTCACAACCTTGGAGATTAAATATGTGGGTATCCTTATTTAACCTCTTAAAACTCCAACTAGACTCCCTTATTTTTCACTTATCATAGCTCAATATGTGTAGGATTATGTTTTCTTAGACATATTATCGTTACTCGCTCAACTTGTGTCTCTACCCATGTTATTAAATCATCACACTAGAATAATGTCACCATATAATTTTATAAATACACAAATATCAAATATTATTAATGTAGTGGACATTCAATTTTTCATTCCATTAATGTTGATAAAATAATTCAATTAAAGTTGAGAACAATTTCTCTATTATTGTAGATAAAATATATCCACTAATTAAATTTATATCTCTCCAAAAATAGGCTAAACCCTAATTGGGAGGACCAGCTCCATGATGACTCTATTCTTACCATATTCTTTATATAGACTTACTTGCACTTGGGAACCCAAATAAAGTGGTAGTTCACACATAGTGATAATGGGACTAGGTTCTTATCGTGTGCTATTTTGTGGGAATCACCCTCTCACTAAAACTATCCCTCACAATATCACCTTCAAGTATAGAGAAAATAAATAGGGACATGAATTTATGTGGTTTATTTAGGGTGATATATATACATGGGGAAGGAATCTTTTTCTCTATTAGAAAATGGGGAGAATATATTAAATTTCCTTATTATTTTCCAACACATCAACACACAAATTTATTGAGAATAAGAGGAGAAACCCTCAAATTAGACATTGTAATTTTTCACTGGGTGGTCACCAACTCCTTTGGTTGGGTCTTATTTCGCAATTAAAACCCACCATGGGAAATGGATTTATATTCAAAATTTGAAAAAATCCACCTTAATTATAAATATCACCATATTATTACTCTAAAAATATCCTTACTACCTTTCTGATGCCTATAGGTATCTCAATTTTGATAGATTTTGATCAAGTCCAAAAAATGTTAGAACTTTATCTACAAGTTATGATACACTCATGTTGTTTTTTATTTGTATCATCAAATTTATCCACCTCAAATTTGGTATTGGACATGAAAATTATATTTATAGAAGTTATTTTAATCCTAGAAAATCCTTAAACAACTATATTCTTAGGTGGAACAAGCCATATCATACTTCTTTTAGTTTAGATATTCTCTGTTAAATTCAAAAAATTCATAATTTCCAAAAATATATAGTGTTAATGAATCTAGAATAGTCTAAAATGGTACAATCAACTACTTGATCAAAAAAATTAGATTAAAAATTAAAATTATATTTTACTTTAAAAAAATATGAACAATTTTTTTTCTAAATAAAATATGACAATAAATTTTTTCTTTTATAAAATCCCCTCATTTTGATTTTAGCATGTCCACCTACACTCCCCCTATTTCGACTTTCTTTTTCTTGTAAAAATTTCCCACTTATGTTTCTATTTTTTGTATGTTTTTTTCCTTTTTCATCCATGAAACAAATCAATCATTCATTCTCTATATTTTCTTTTTTCTACTTATTATATTTTGTAGGTCTCATCTGACTTAATTTACAAAAACAATAGACCAATCTAGTAGAAGAGGAAAAGAGCTCAAACTTGCATGTGAGGATTGTAATTGAGAGTTAAATGAGCCTTCTTCATGCATTACATTATTAATAGTAGAATATTTGAAGGGATTCATTAGTGAGAAACATTTTTACATAGGGAGGATGATTATTTTCTAGGTATGCAATGTGGATTTGAGAACAATTTGTTGTATAAGAGTCACTGTGTCTCTCTCTCTCTAACTCTCACACAAAAGATCATACATCTGTAGGTAGAAAATAAATACAAACACAAATTTATGTGATTTGGTTGGTGTAACATACATCCATTGTTAAGGAAACTTCTTTCAATATTAAAAACATGGGGGAAATATTAAATTTTTTTGATGATTTATCTATCATAGTGGTACACAAATTTATAAAGTAGAGGAATATAATACATCAAATTGGCCATTGTAATTTTTCTCTTCGTGGTCACTGACTTTTTATGGATAGTCTTGTTTGGTAATTCCAACCCACCATTTGTAGGGTATTTATTGTAAACATTTTACAATCTCCACATTGAAAATAAATATCACCACATTCATGCTCAAAAACTCTCTCTATATTACCTTCTTGTGGCTCGTAGACACCTCATGTTCAAGAGTTTTCAATCAAGTACAAAAAAATTGTAACATGATATTTTTAATAATCCTTATCAGTATGTCTAGTGGGTTCTCTATTATCATGTTCCCTTTCACAACCACCCATTCTCTCCCAATTTCCTTCATATTTTCAAGGGAGTAATATGATCGCATGTCTGATTCTAATGACGTGAACTCATTTATTTTTCCATTAATAACTTATAATATACCATATATTTTTTATCCAAAACATCATGATAGTTATCACTAGTATAAAAATATGATTCAGCATTGGCATTTTTACATCGATTTTTTCAAAATTGATTTTATATTTCATGTGATATAACTTTTAACATCAATTTTACCAAGTAATGGGTTTTAAATTAATTAAAATATACTTTTGATGCTGGCTTTTATTAAATCCATAATCAAAATTATTTTACCCTTTGATGTTGTATTTTAGTAAAACAAAAGTCACATTTTTTAACTTTTGATGCTTATTTTTAGTAAAATCAACAACAAAATCATTTTAAAAAATATATATACACACAGGTTTCCCATCATTCATTCGTTAATATTTTTTCAAAAACTCTAATAGATGTGTCATGGGTCTCTTGACCCCTCTTCATTATCCTGAATAGTCCATGTTTGATCTTTTTTTTACATCACTTTCATAATTGTTTACGCAATGTTGTATACTTCCCCCTCATCATTATATATATTCAAACCACCAATCATTATTCAATATATCTTGTCTAAGTTTTACCATCACTAACATTCATATCATTTTAATGCTTTTCTATTTCATTATATGTAATATAAAGGTCATTAATCACAATTTTGGATCTCTTTGTCACATATTTTCACCTTGAGTCACTATTTTTTGTAATTTAAAATTTTATTTCTTATTTTTAAAATATTTCTGATGTATTTGTTAGTTATACATTCTATTAATTCATTTTTCTTATATATATATATACATATATATTTTTTAGTTTTAAATTCTTGTTGTTATAATTAATTTTAAAGTATATTTTTGGTGTGATTATAAATTGTTTATTATTATGATATAATTTCTTGGTATCAGGATGTAACTTCACATATTTGGATTCCACCTAAAACGGTGCCCCAAGACAGGTGGTTCACAAGGGCAAAAGTGAATCTCCCTAAATGCAAGAGGCTGCCAACTAGTAGTCAGTTCTTATATGAGTCAGTGGGGAGTATATTCCCTCATTACCATACAATCACACCAGAATTCAAACAAACAACAAATAATGGAAGCAAAATAAACAGCATTCAATTGAAAGTAAGACAAGAAAAGAATACATATCAATAATCATAAGCGTCTCATATAAAAAATGGTGCATATGACACAAGTATCTAGAAAGTATCCATAATATTACATGGAAATACAATACAATACCAGTATCCCAAAAGAAAAAAAGACCAAAAGTGTTTTTAGTAACACAAACCTCAGCTAGGTCTTATGCTCCCCTGCTCCAAATCCACAGTCAACAACCTGTACCAGGGTGTTTTCCCATATCATCACCTATAACCATATAATTTGTTTGGGTCCTCAAGTAATCTCAAATAGGGTGTTATATAAACATCCTAGTAAGTAGAAACCCAGGTCTATACAGTTATAACAACAATATATAGAGTTCTAGCAAGTGTAAGGAAAACATTAATGTAAGTGTGTATGCCCATGGCATAATTCTACTATCATATGTAAAACCAAACAGCCCCCAAGGCTACCTGCAAAAGAGTTAGCTCCAAACAAGGCATATATAACAAGTTAAATAAGTCACATGGCCACGCTGTATATCCACCTATATCATGTATCCAACATCCATGTTTTATAAATAAGTCAAGTGACACATAGCCACGCCATATAAATAAGTGTATAACAAACCCATATCCACACCATATAAAAAATTCTAGACCTCAAAGGGTCGGATCCAAGGAATTCATCCAAGGAATCCACATTGATTCCCATGGGAGTCCTAGTGAAAACATGGTCTAGGAACTAGTTGGAGTCCTAGGAGCATGTGTACCGACATGTCCTACATGAGTCCAAGAAATCTGGATCCATGGGGTAGCAAGGCTCGACGCATCCCACGGAATCAAGACCCAAGGGGATGAGTCAACCCAAGGCATCCACTACCGCATTCCAAAGCGATGGAGAGTAGTCCATGGAATCTATCAAACTATTCATTCAATTCATATAATTTAAACAATTTAAACAATTCAAACCCATATGAGTATACCCACTCACATAAACAAGAAAAAGACATGAGTATACCCACTCATGCATTCCATTTATCATTCACCATTTATATGGTCCTACCCTACCATATTATCCATTTAACATACCATTAGCCATTATATATAGGTATACCCACCCATATCAACACATTTTATATAATCTAAACTATCAAAAAGAGCATGGAATCATAAGATATAACAAGGAAAAGAGGCATTAAATCTCCTATACAAGTTACCCAACCCATTAAGGAATTAACAGGCTTCCTCTAACTAGGAAAGCACAAGAACACACCCCTTGGGTGGTTTAAACGTGAATAAATAGGTCAAAATGATAAGTCATGCCCCATGGGTGAAATTGAAAGGAGAAATGGGTTTCAACGCACCTCAACAAAACCTAAGTGCAACCTCACTAGGTCTGACTAAGCCAACAACAAGTAGCTCGCTCAAAAAAATGGGGTCACGCCAGAAATTCTGATGGGTGGAATATCGGCCGAACACCTAAAAAACTCTAGATAATCTGAAAGAAAGTATATACCACCAACCTCATCTTGGTAGTAAAGAGCTCATCCGGTATCTAGTACTAATTTTTCCTGGTTTAGGAGAGATCTTAAAAACAGAATATTAAGGCATATGTGCATAAAATCAAATAGTGCAATAAATTTCTAGAAGAATCGAATATGGATAAAAGGGAATGTAGGCCTTACTGATATGAATTTTATAAGATGATCCATGATTGAAATAGAGATCATATGGAATATTGAGCTCAAATCCTAGCTTAGGAACCTCAAGGGAGAGCTCCTACATGTTTCCTCTGTGCAATGAAGAAGAAAACCGTAATTCGGTTTAAAAAAGAAAATTTTAACATAAATTAAAATTTGAAAAAAACTATCTAGAAGGATCACATGGTTTACACACATGGTTTCCAGAACCGTGCAGCAACTGTGTGCAGCTCACTGTCTATTAAAACCTGCAATTTTTTCAAACATTCACATGGTTGTGTTGCCTCGACTGCATGGTTTCCCAAAATAATGCGGAAGCCACTGCCTCTACTTGCATGGTTATACTACCCATGCACAGACTGTGTGTCAAGACATTTTCATCCCAAAACTTGGTTCTAAGCTACAAACAAGCCCCAGACACCTCCAAAATGCTTGTGATCAAGAGGGGTATAGAGGTAAGTTCGTAACAAAGAATTTAAACTAAGAAGGATAAGATTCATACCTTTTAAAAAACCCAGGTTCTTACAATATTCCCCTCTTAAAGAAATTCATCCCCAAATTGCTCTCTGAAGGGTGGTCAATATTCATCTAAGAACAACACGAGCCACTGATAATGTACGTCGGCCTCCCACTCCTAGGTCTTTTCCTGTAAACGGTCATGCTACCATAGCACCACTACTAAAGAAACTTTTCAGCCTTATAGAACCTTCATGCTTATATCAACAATACGTATTAGATGCTCCTTGAAGGATTCATCAATGTGAATCTCAAACTCCTCCAGTTGAAAATTGTGAGATGGGTCTGAATGATAACAGAACAGTTAAGATACATGGAATACATCATTCATGGCTTAGTACCTTTGAGGTAACTTCAATCGATTGGCACCCAACCTGACTCTCTCTAGAATCTCAAATGGCCCGACATATCATGGTGAAAGTATACCCTGTCTCCTGATCTTCCTGTGTCCCAACCTTGGTGTAACTCACAAGAAAACCTGATCATGACCTCAAACTCTAGAGGTTATTTGTGGAGATTGGCATAATACTTCTAAAGAGACTGTGTTATAGCCATCTGCTTCTGAATAAACTGTACCTGATCAAAAGTCCCCTCCATGAGACCCAGTCCCAGTAAATCTATGTAACACTCTGACCCTAGTTACCCAGATTCGGTGCATTATTACATATCATTTTCATGATCACAAAAGGTCAAGTCATGAAAGACAAATTAGTTTTGTATCCTTATAAGTACTAGATACATTCTTAAGGTTTAAATAACAATATAAAATGGAAAACTACAACAACATTGTTTCCATGGACAACACTGAGATCCTATAGAATATCCCTGTAGGTCAGTCATAATATACTTCTTCGCATCCTGGGAAAAATAAAACACAGAAAGGGGTGAGATCATATACTCAGTAAGGATAATAATAAAGCGGAAGCTTTCATAAATAAGCATAAACATTTATTGCAATGTATAAAACTAAAACAAAATCCTTTTCAATATAAACTTCATCATAATATAGAAAATATAAATCAAAATAATGCCATTTACTGACTCAAATGGATATTCTACTAGTCTAATAATACCATGAAATATCAATATCCACTTCCATAATGATGGAATGCATAATGTCAGACTTTTATAACCACATGGTTAAGGCCTTTTGCCAAGACTAAAAATAAGATTTTGTCAAGGCCTTGTGCCAAGACACTAGTTTGTCTCATGAGACCTACCGATGCATCGAGGAGCTATAGCGGGCTCCACCCATCACTTATTAAGTCTAATGCATTCCTCATATGAAAAGGTTTAAACATAACATAAACATTTATATTAAAACTAGCATACAAAATGTCAATACTTTATCCATAAACCATGAATGGTATGAAATAACACATCCATGATCAAACATATCACATAACCTTTAATACAATATGGAAGTTTTGTATCATAATAAATCAACTTCAAATAAACCTAAAATCCATCAAAGGATGTTGACATAGATGAAATCAAATTATTTTTAGAAAAATATCTCTTTCTATTTTGAAATCATTTAAAAGTAGTGTAATTATAAAAGAAAACATTTATATTTGAAAATATTTTTATAAGATTGTAAGGGAAGATTTGACGATGTTATAATGGCGGAAAATAGCCGCACCCACCGTATAGGTTAAAAACATTCTTACCTTAATTTTGTCGGAAAATTCATAAAGTACCTTGTTTGGAAAACAACGGAAAGATTCCTTTATAAACATATTATAAAACCCAAACAAGGGTATAAATTACATTAACCCATAGTCTATAAAATAGTAAGAATATTTCGAAATACATTTTTAAGAAACATGGATGTGGATGATAAAGAGGTCTCATTAGATAATTACATGTAAACAACCTCAGATAATGAAGATATTGTAGAATTAACCCTTACCTTGTACGTTTCCTTGGTCGAGGGTAGGTTAACCTCCTCTTCTTCGGGTTCTTCCTTTTGATTTGATCAAAATGACTCCATAGGTTGGCTTTATAACTAAAGAAAGGCCTCTAGGATGAAGGGAGGATAGTTGAGAGGGTATTTTGGTAGTTTTTGGCTGAGACAAATGTCTTTGAAGGTGTGAATTAGAGAGAAGGGGGAGTGCCCTTTTATAAGAAGGGTGAGGGGCACCTTAGGAAAAGCTAGAAATATTATTTTATAATAAAATTATTTTTGGTTTCTAATGGCTCAAAAATGGATTATTTAAAGGTTAAGGTGGGTATGGGTCAAAAAACACTCAACCAATAGGTTTTAGATAGGTTGGGGTTACTATATTAACCTTATCTTTTAGATTTAACTCTTAGTTAAATAGTTTGATATTTACCATGTCTCTTTCTATTTTTATATTATATGGTTAATAAACTTACTATATACTTCCAACAGAACCCCAAGTGGTTCATTAATGATACACCTAGAATTATATAAGTATTTTGGCCAAACCTTATATTTTTATGAATAGAATATCAATTAATAATATAATATTTGTTTTAAAAACTCTTTTATGTCAATTTTGAAACTATTTGGTATTTTGTTTTTTCTAAATTTATAACAGCATTATTAATTAGAAAACAATTCATATAACTAACCCTAATATGTCATATTAACCTATAAAATTATTTTCATTCATAAAAAGTCTCAAATTTCATTTATTTTGATATTTATAATATCAATTATTTTAATATTTCATTAATTAGATAATTATTGCATCATCATTGTGTCATAAATAAATTAAATTATATAATGTCTAAAAAATATAAATAAAAAACCATTATGTAGGAAATATTTTTATCTTTTTAATGAATATTTATAGTCGAATCTATCTTATGTGTAACCCTATATTAAAAATGTTTTAGTTATAAAACTTTGATTTTAACTCTTTTAACTATTCTTTGAATTAATTAATAATAAATGTCCTAATATAATCCAAGTGGACCAAAGAGGTTCATATTTTCTTCCTAAGGTTGTTTTTGGTCGAATTATACTTATCTAATGGAATTAGTACATGTGTTAGGGTAATAATAATTTCATTTTTACCCTTAATTTCCCTATTTACTTTTAACCGTGGTAAATAAAAGTAAAAACTTACTATTCACCAAAAAAATATTTTCATCTTACTAAACCACATTTTACTTAATGATATCAACCCTATCACTTGTATTTTTGAAATTCAACTCGTATAAGCGGTAAAATTAAGTTTTATGTAAATTTGCAAATACTCCTAGGAAATGGGTAAAAGACGGTAAAAAGTTCAATAAAATTTTTATATATCTAAAATTATTATAAACTGACTCCAATGAATTACATTAAACATATATAGGTATTATGTATCTATTTTTACCTAAAATAAATTTAAATAAAATAAATAATTATTTAAATAAAAATTCGGTTTCAAACTATAACTCAGTGTTTTCACTATTCATCAAAAATTGAAAGTTTTCCTAAAAATACCAAAAATTCACCCTAAGCTAATTTTGATATTACGAATCCAAAAATGAAGTCCATTTTGAATGATAAAATTTATAAAATTTCAAAAAGTGGGTATTACTTTCTATAACAGCTAGTTTGATTGGTTGTGGTGTGTTAGAAGTCGAAGTTGCGTACAATACACGCTACTATATTATTCAAAGAGAAGCATATCGTTGAAGCTTGGGGTGTTACATTCTCCCCTCCTTCAAATAATTTCATCCTTGAAATTTCTAGAGTATTACTGCATAAAAAGAATTTTGTGGTTCTTCATCATAAGTTCCTCGATTTCCCACGTTGCCTCTTCCATCTTATGGTTTCTCCATAGAACTTTTACCAGATGAGTCATTCAGTTTCTCAACACTTGTTCTCTTGTATCAAGAACCTTGACAGGATCTTCACAATAAGATAGATCGGGTTCCAATTCTATTTCTGCATAGGTGAGTACATGCATTGGCTCAGGCATGTATTTTCTCAACAGTGATACGTGGAACACATCGTGAACTTTGGAGAGACTTGGCAGCATTTCCAAATGGAAAGCTACAACCCCAATTTATTCAAGAATTTCAAAAGTTCCGATGTACCTGGGACTTAATTTTCCCTTATTACTGAAACTTATAACACCCTTAAATGGAGATACCTTCAAGAAAACATGATCTCCTACCTGAAATTCCAAATTCTTTCTTCGGTTATCGGCATAGCTCTTCTACCTACTTTGAGCTGCTTTGATGTGGTTTGGATTACCTTTACCTTCTCCATCGTTTCCTCCCCCAGTTCTGGGCCTACGAGTTTTCTTTCACCAGCATCATCCCAACAGGTTGGTGTGCGACATCTCTTTTTTTATAACGCATCATATGGTGTCATCTGAATACATGAATGGAAGCTATTGTTATAGGAAAATTTTACTTGAGGTAAATATTGATCCCATATACCTTGAAAGTCAAGTGATCATGATTTAAAAATGTCTTCTAAGGTTTGAATAGTCTGTTATAATTTTCCATCAGTTTGGGGGTGGTAGGCAGTGCACAAACGAAGTTCAGTATCCAGGGATTTCTGAAGACTTTTCCAGAATCTTGATGTAAAACGTGGATCACGATCAGAAACAATCGATAGTGGTACTCCATGAAGTCCTACAACTTCATTAATATATAGTATTGCTAATATTTCAAGTGGAAAATCTTCTCTTATAGCAAGAAAATGTGCTAACTTGGTAAGATGATCAACAATGACCCACATTGCATCGTTCCTTCTAGGAGTCTTTGGTAGTCTCATGACAAAGTCCATTGTAATATTATCTCATTTACACTCAGGTATGGGAAGAGGTTGCAAGACTCCTCCAGGATATTTCCTTCCATCTTTCACTTGTTTAAAAACTATACATCTGGACACAAAATTAGCAATCTCCCTCACTATGTTGTCCCACCAAAAATGTTCCTTCAAATCTCTATACATTTTGGTGTTCCCAGGGTGTATAGAGAAATTGAAGCAATGAGAATCATCCAAAAATTCTCTTTTTAGATCAGGTATATCGGGAACAAAAATTCTCTTCCCAAATTTCAAAATTCTATATTCATATACGAAGTCACTCAATCTCCCGTTATTCATAGCTTTAATATTCTTTTAAAACTCCTCATCATCATCCTGAGAACTTTTTAACCTTTCTAGAAAAGATGGTTTGGCAACCATTTGAAAAATCATTGATGATTCACCTTCCATGGTTATTCCCATATCCATCTTTACTAGATCCATGTATATAGGATGCTTTTCAACTCTCATCTTGTTCAAAACTCCATGATCTTTTCTGCTTAAAGCATCTTCCACCTTATTTTCCTTCCTCTGGTGGTAGTGTATCATGCAATCATAATCCTTGAGTAGTTCAAGACATCTCCTTTTCCTCGTGTGGAGTTCTTTCTGTGAGAAAATATACTTCAAAATCTTGTGATCAGTATAAATCTCACATTTTTTACCATAGAGATAGTGTCTCCAAATATTCAAAGAAAATATTATATCTGATAACTCAAGATCATGAGTAGGATAGGTTTTATCGTTAATTTTTAGCTGTCATGATGCATAGGCAATAACTTTATCATTATGCATAAGGACACAACCAAGTCCTTTCTTTGATGCATCACTATAAATAACAAACCAATCATTCCCCGATGGTAGAGTCAAGATAAGAGCATTGACTAATATTCTCTTCAATTCTTCAAAACATTCTTCACACTCTTTTGTCCAAACAAATTTAACCCCTTTTCGTGTGAGCTTTGTTAATGGGTTAGCCAACTGGGAAACATTCTAGACGAAACGTTGATAATAACCTGCTAAACCAATAAAATTGTGTACCTCAGTTATACTCATCGGTGTTGGTAATTCTTGGATTGCCTTGGTATTATAAGGATCAATAGAGATTCTATCCTTAGAGAAAATATGACCAAGAAAAGAAATCTCCTGAAGCCATAATTTACACTTACTAAACTTCCCATATAACTCGTGTCTTCTAAGAGACTTCAGGATAATGTGCAAGTGATTTTCATGATATTCGTAGCTTTTGGAGTATATTAAGATATCATCAATAAATACCACTACAAAGTCATCAAGATATTCCTTGAAAACTCTATTCATTAGATCCATGAAGATATAGGGTGCATTAGTCAATCCCAAAGGCATTACTATAAACTCGTAATGCCCGTACCTGGTTCAAAATATTGTTTTCAATTTGTCTTCCTTCTTCACACACAACAGATGATATCCAGATCGAAGTTCAATCTTTGAAAAGTATTGAGCTCCACGAAGTTGGTCAAATAAATCATCAATGCGAGGTAGGGGATACTTGTTCTTTTTTGATATAGCATTGATCTCCATGTAGTCAATGCACACCCTCATAGATCCATCTTTCTTTTTAAAAAAAGGATAGGGGCTCCCCATGGAGAAACACTAGGGTGAATAAATCTCTTATTACTCAATTCCTTTAGTTGTTTATTTATATCCAGTAATTCCATAGTGGTCATTCCATAAGGGGTATTTGATATGGGCCTTGATCTAAGAATTAAATCAATGGAAAACTCAATTTCTTGTTCTATAGGATTTCCAGGTAAATCTTCTGGAAACACATCAATATATTATTTCACAATAAGTACATCCTCTATTTGAACATTATTTTCCTCACCCATAGTTATTTCATTCTCTTCCTCCCCAATAATTTAATTTAGTCGAGCTACTGGGGGTTGATCTAGATAAGAATTAGGTGGTGACGATTCTGCTCTAAAGATAAGGTGTTCTTTATCATCATCATCAAAAATAGTAACCTCCTTATTTTTACAATAAATTTTTGCATCATGGTCTGAAAGCCAATCCATACTGGGGATTATATCAAATTCAATAATGGGTATGACGATTAGATCAGTAGATAAAGAACATTTAGATGCCCTAATGGGGACTGATTCACAAAACTTTGTTGCAATGATACTTCCCTTAAGAGTTTTGACTGACAAATACCTTGTTAAATCAAATTGAAAATATCTAATTTTCTTAGAAAACTGGGAAGATATGAAACAATGCGATGATCCGGAATCAAATAAAGAATTTTATAAACTTGAAGAAACCATTAAATTACCTACCACTATGTCTTTCGGAGTTTCAACCTCAGTAGTAGTGATAGCATAAGCTTGGTCTTGATCCCATGGCCTTTTCTGAGGTAAGTTCCCTTGGCACTTAGGACCTTCATTTGCATAATTCCCCCTTTCTCTACAATTGGAGCATTCAATAGTGACAGCCTCTTTCTTCCCCTTGTAATCATGAGCTTGGTAGCCTATTTCACCACACTTGTAACAGACTCTCATTCCCTTCAGAAAAGTACCAGGGTGTTTCTTCCCACATTTACTACAGGATGGATATTCAAATTTTCCCTTCTTCCCCTTATTTCTATTTCCATAGTGTTCAGTAGATCTCTTCTTCTCTTTCTTTACTTTAAAGTCATAAGACTTAGAGAATTTTTTTCTGTCTTGATAGCACATCAGACAATATCTTCATATGATAAGAAGGACTGTGAGACTAATGCTCGATGTAGAAATGGTTTTAACCCATCAAAGAAACTATCAGTATTACTTATTGTGTTACGTATATAATCTGCAGCATGTCTCTCTAACCTTGTAAAGTTAACCTCATACTTTGCGACATTCTCATCCTCCTTTTGACTCAGACTCAGAAATTTATTTTCCATATCTGCTTGATGGTCACGAGGAAAGTATTTTTCTAATAAAATCTCTTTAAACTCCCTAAATTCCATATATGATACTTCATAATCTTCCTTTGTGTTTTGAATAAATGACCACCATTGATCAGCATCTCTAGTGAGGAGGTAAACTACCATGACAACTTTTTCCCTTTCACTACTCCCCAAGGCGTGGAATATTTTCTCTAAGGAATTTATCCATTTCTCTGTTACTGATAGATTTGTACCCCCATTGAATGTTGGTGTTTGTTAACACATGAAGCGATCTAACATTGATCCATCATGATGTGGATCAGGGTGCTCCATACGGGTAATGTTATTATTCATAACCTGAGTGAGTTGTCCCAATATGGTGATTAGCTGATCGGCACTAGTTGTATCACCATCTCTAGTATAATTATCTTGATCATGAGGGAAATCCCTATATAGAGTGTGTGCATTGATATGGTTTCCATTCCTTTTAATAGGCTCTATTTCTAAACAATGTCATAAACTAGATTATTTTATGAATCAAAATACATAATTCCAATCTTGTAAAACACTTAACATAAACTGAACAGTTTATGGATATAATCCATAATCATAAAAAATGTTTTCTTTGAGGAAGTATATACTCATAAACCCTTCATAATGGTTTGTAAATAAAATTAAAATTGTCATAAGCATATCCCCCATGAGTGTTGTAACCAAGAGTGCAGCAAGGTCCATTGTTGTGCACCAGTTCCTGTTCGAGTCTAGCTCAAAGCGGTGTTTTCGGGTTTTACCCCTACGTACATATGTGCCTGAGATACCTCTACCTACTCGTATCTAGACAAGGATGTATTTCTTGAAAAACTCACAAAATCTATATAATACCAAAATTCTATGAATTTCTTCTATACTAATCCACAAAGTCTATCTTAGGGTTATGCGCTCTAATCAGAGTTTATCTAAATCTAGATTCCAAGGTTTGTACGAAACTTCCTCTGATACCAACTATAACGCCCCGAACCTAGTTACCCAGAGTTGGTGCATTATTACATATCATTGGCATGATCACAAAATATCATGTCTCGAAAGACCGATTAATTTAGTAGCCTTGGAAGTACTAGACACATTCTTAATATTTACATTACATCATAAAATAGAAAACTACAACAACATTGTTTCCATAGACAACACTGAGATCCCATAGACTATCCCTACAGGTCATTCATAATATACTTCTTTGCATCCTAGGAAAAATAAAACATAGAAAGGGGTGATCTCAGACGCTCATTAAGGATAACAATAAATCATAATCTTTCATAAATAAGCATAAACATTTATGACAATGTATAAAACTAAAACAAAATCCTTTTCAACATAAACTTCATCATAATATGGAAAATATAAATCAAAATAATGCCATTTACTTACTCATATGGATATTCTTCTAGTAGAATAATCAAATGAATTATCAATATCCACTCTTATAATGATGGAATGCATAATTTCAGACTTTCATAACCACATAGTCAAGGCCTTGTCTCAAGACTACAAATAATATTTTCTCAAGGCCTTATGCCAAGACACTAGTTTGTCTCATGATACCTACGGATGCATCAAGGAGGTATAGCGGGATCCACCTGTCACTTACTAAGTCCAATGCATTCCTCATATGAAAAGGTTTAAACATAACATAAACATTTGTATTAAAACTGGCATATGAAAGGTCAATACTTTAACCATAAACCATGAATGGTATGAAATAACACATCCACAGTAAAACATATCACATAACCTTCAATACAATATGGATGTTTTGTATCATAATAAATCAACATCAAATAAACTTAAAATCCATCAAAGGATATTGACATAGATGAAATCAAAACCTTTTTAGAGAAATATCTCTTTCTATTTTGAAATCATTTAAAAGTCACGTAATTATAAAAGAAAACATTTATATTTGAAAATATTCTTATAAGATTGTAAGGGAAGCTTCGATGATGTTATAATGGCAGAAAATAGTTGCACCCGCTGTATAAGTTAAAAAAACATTATTACCTTAATTTTGTCGAAAAGGTCATAAAGTACCTTGTTTGGAAAACAACGGAAAGATTCCTTTATAAACATCTTATAAAAGTCAAACAAGGGTATAAATGACTTTAAACTATAGTATATAAAATAGTTAGAATGTTTTGAAATACATTTTTAAGAAACATGGATATGGATGATAAAGAGGGCGCAGTAGATAATTATGTATAAACAACCTCGGATAATTAAGAGATTGTAGAATTAACTCATACCTTGTACGTTTCCTTGGTCGAGGGTAGGTTAACCTCCTCTTCTTCGGGTTCTTCCTTTTGATTTGATCAAAATGACTCTTTAGTTTCGATTTCTGACTAAAGGAAGGCCTCTAAGATGAAGGGAGGATAGTTGAGAGGGTATTTGGGTAGGGGTTGGCCAAGCCAAATGGATTTTAAGGTTTTAATTAGAGAGAAGGGGGTGTGCCCTTTTATAAGAGGGGTGAGGGGAACCTTAGGAAAAGCCAGAAATATTATATTATAATAAAATCATTTTTTGTTTCTAATGGATCAAAAATGGATTATTTAAAGGCTAAGGTGGGGATGTGTCGAAAATCACTCAACCAATAGGTTTTAGATAGGTTTGGGTCACTATATTAACCTTATCTTTTAGATTTAACACTTAGTTAAATAGTTTGACGTTTACCATGTCTCTTTGTATTTTTATATTATATGGTTAATAAACTTACTATATACTTCCAAGAGAACCCCATGTAGTTCATTAATGATACACCTAGAATTATATAAGACTTTTTTCCGAACCTTATATTTTTAGGAATATAATATCAATTAATTATATAATATTTGTTTTAAAAACTATTTTATGTCAATTTTGACACTATTTAGTATTTTGTTTTTTCTAAATTCATAACAGCATTATTAGTTCGAAAACAGTTCATCTAACCAACCCTAATATGTCATATTAATCTAAAAAATTAGTTTAATTCATAAAAAGTCTCAAATTACATTTATTTGGATGTTTATAATATCAATTATTTTAATATTTCATTAATTAGGTAATTACTGCATCATCATTGTGTCATAAATAAATTAAAATTATTTAATGTATAAAAAATATAAATAAAATACCATTATGTAGGAAATCTTTTTATCTTTCTAATGAAAATTTATAGTTGAATTTATCTTATGTGTAACCCTATATTAAAAATGTTTTAGTTATTAAACTTTGATTTTAACTCTTTTAACTCTTCTTTGAATTAAATAATAATAAATATCTTAATCTAATCCAGGTGGACCAAATAGGTTCATATTTTCTTCCTAATCTTGTTTTTGGTTGAATTATACTAATCTAATAGAGTTAGGACATGTGTTAGGGTAATAATAATATCATTTTTACCCTTAATTACCCTATTTACTTTTAACCGTGGTAAATAAAAGTAAAAACTTACTATTCACCACAAATTATTTTCATCTTTTTGAACCATATTTTACTTACTGATATCAACTGTGTCTCTAAAATTTTTAAAATTCAACTCATAGAAGTGGTAAAATTAGGTTTTATGTAAATTTTCAAATGCTCCTAGGAGGTGGGTAAAAGATGGTAAAAAGTTCAATAAAATTTTTATATATCTCAAATTATTATAAACTGACTCCATTGAATTACATTAAACTTATATAAATATTATGTATCTATTTTGACCTAAAACAAAGTTGAATAAAATAAATAATTATTTAAATAAAAATTCAGTTTGAAACTATAACTCAGTGTTTTTCACTATTCATCAAAAATTGAAAGTTTTCAGAAAAATACCAAAAATTCACCCTAAGCTAATTTTGATATTAAGAATCCAAAAATGAAGTCTATTTTGAATGATAAAATTTATAAAATTTCAAAAAGTGGGTATTACTATTCATAACGGCTAGTTTGATTGGTTGTGGTGTGTTAGAACTCGAAGTTGCGTACAACACACACTACTGTATTATTCAAAGTGAAGCATACCATGGAACTTGGGGTGTTACAAGCTACATCAACTACCTATAACCATAATAGGGGATAATGTTTCGGCCTACCTTATAAATCCTCATAAGGTTCCATTTTTATAGTCGCATGATAACTTTCATTGTATGAGAACTCCACTGGCGGAATTTGCATCTCCAAATATCCCCCAAAATCTAAGACACATGCTCACAGCATGTCCTATAGCACTTGTATCATACGCTCTAACTAGCCATCAGTATGAGGGTGCAATGTTGTGATTAGAAGCACTTGTGTACCCAATTCACTTTGAAAACACATCCAAAAATGGGACATAAAGTTGGTGTCCCTTTCTGAAATGATAGTGTGTAGGACACCGTGAAGTCATACCACCTCATAGATGTACAACCTTCCAATATCATCCACACCGAAGGTCTCATTGATCATCAAGAAATGAGAAATTTTTTAAGCTTGTCAACAACAACCCCCACAACATCGTTACCGTGTGGTGACCTCGGCAAACCAGTCATTAAATCCATCATGACATCATCCCATTTCCACTCCGGAATATTTAACTGCTATAAAATTTTGGTTGGTCACTGATCTTCCACCTTCACTTACTGATAGGTGGAACACCTCATAACAAAACAAGCTACCTCTTGCGTCATACTGATCCATTGGTACTGATGGTGCAAGTCATGGAACATCTTGGTGACCTCGATATTCACTTCTCATGATGAAGCATGAAGATCTCACATCATCTCATCGTGTATATCCATTAGAACCCAAACACGTCCATGTATACGCAGAATTGTTTCATCACCTACCATCCAACCAGTAGGAGGGTTCTCACTTTCCACACACTCTAGTAGAACCAGGCCTTCTGAACCCAATAGCTACCTCATCCTAACTCTTCTAGTAGGGTATAGTTCACAACTAAGGATGAAATATAAGTCTTTCCTTTCTTCTCATGCACCTCCAGATACATCTTAGAAAACAACGCCATAAGTTGCCACTCGCTACTAGCCAACTACACTACCTGTATCTGAGTCCTCATACTCAGTGCATCGGCCACTACATTACCTTTAACAAGTTTGTAGGAAAGATTGAAGTTGAAGGACTATAGGTACTCCACCCACCTTCACCAAATCAGATTCAGATCACACAATATAAAGAGATACTTGAGGCTTTTGTGGTCTGTGTATACCACAAAACACTCTCCCAGTAAATAGAGTCTCTAATAGCACAACGCGTGTACAGATGCAGCTAACTCTAGATCATGCATGGGGTAATTCATCTCATGAGGCCTCAATTGTGGATACCCATATTCCATGACTCGATCTCCCTGCATCAACACTACCCTCAGACCAATACCTGAATCTTCACAATACACATTATAATTCTTGCCCTACTTTGGCAGTATCAGGACTGACGCTAATGTCGACCTCCCTTTTGACTCCTAAAAGGATGTCTTGCAGGAATCCATACAAACATACTTCATACCCTTGTTAGTTAGGCCTATTAACAGTGCTTCTAAATATGATATGTCTTGTATGGAATTCCTATAGTAACCAGCCATCCCTAGGAAACTCCACACATCAAAGAAATTCTTAGGATGATCCTAGGAGACTACTGCTCTCACCTTCTCTAGGTCCACTAATACCCCTGTCTCTAAGATGATGTGACCCAGGAAGTGAATTTGATTCATCCAAAAGTGGAACTTTGTAATCTTAGCATATAACTGATACTCTCTTAGTTTATTCAAAATTATCAAAAGATGGTTGGTATGGTCATGTCAATTATTAGAATACACCATGATATTTTCCATGAAAACCACCACAAAAGAATCCATGTAAGGATGGAACACTCAGTTCATAAATTCCATGAAAATAACTTGCACATTTGTGAGACTCAATGGAATAACTAGATTCTTATATAGACCATACCTAATACAAAAGGTTGTATGAGGTATGTTTATAGGTCAAACATGCACCTGGTGATATATTGACCTTATTTAATTTTTTGAGAACACTTAGGCTCCTCTAAGTGAATCAAATAGGTCATCTATCCATGGAAAGGGATATGAGTTTTCAACTATCAATTGGTTCAGTTTTTGATAGTCCATGCATATCCTAAGGGTATCATCTTCCTTTTTGAAAAAAGGACCGAAAAAACCCATGGAGACATACTGGGTCTGATAAACCCCTTCACCTCCAAATCCTCTAGATGCCTTTTGAGCTCCTACAACTTTGTCGAAGCCATCTAGTAAGGAGGAATGGATACCTATGTAGCTCCTAGAACTATATCAATGGAGAAATACACCTCTCTCTCAAGAGGTAAACTATAAAATTCATCAGGAAAGAAGTTTCTAAAGTGCTCAACCGCTGGAGGAAGGTCCTCCTAACTCACCCCCTAAAAATCTAGAAATAAATTAGCAATCTAAGCTATGATCCCACCCATCTCATGATGTTTAGGTCTATATAATCTCACCTACACATCCAATTCATAATATTGAATGAACACTGCACCCTATGGTGATGTAAATGTCACCCTTCGGTGATAGAAATCAATGAACTCTTGATAAGATACTATCCAGTCCATTTCGAGGATGATGTCATACCCTATCATCTTGAGGACACACAGATTCCAAAAAAGGTGACATACTCCAACCTCAAGGAGACACTCTATAAAATGGTGTACATCACCCATTATGATTCCCAACAGTGTATCTAGCATCAAAATTACCTAAGAAAGAAAAAAAGGGGCAAGGATTTTAACCACTCATACAGAGATAAAACTGTAAGAGGCACCTATATCGAAAAAATAAGATGCAATGGCAGAAGCTACTAAGATCGTACAACTCACTATAGATGGTCAAGGATCCTACCCTTGTTGGGTTTGTTGCATAGCATAAGTCTGGATTGTACCACTTCCCTGTGACACTGCCTTGTTACCCTGAGCTGATCCACCCTACAGTCTATGAGAACCTGGGGTATGGCTACTACAGCCACAACCACCACTATCGTGCCCTGACTAGCCTATACTGCTCCAGCTCCCAGCCAGACATGGAGTTGAATAACTTGCTCCTAAACCTGATGTTAGAGATGACCCCTACCCCTCGTAACTGGAGGGAAGGTCCTACAAAACCACTGCATGTGCCCCATCGTGTCACAATATCGGCACTCGATTGGGTCGTGGTCACACTGATTCTTCATGTGGAATAACTTACCACATTGATGGAAATAAACCAAGCTACCTACACCCATAGCCAGACAAGCAATCATGTCGCAGGAAGCCTCTAAATGACACTTCCTTCCGGAAGACGTAGATCCATTGGGTCGAGGAATAGAACTCACATGTTTTGTACCCCTAGTTTCCCCCAAGTTCTTCTCTTTAATTAGTGTTTAATTCACAATTTCAGTGATATAATCCAATCTGAACACATTGGCCTAAGATTTGATAGTGTGTCTGAGACCTTCCTTGAAGAGTCTCTTCCTCGACATCTCATTAGTAAGATACATCGGCACAAAACGCTACATCTCTTTAAAGTGTGTCGATTATTCCATAACTGTCATTATGCCATGATCTAGATGCATAAACTCTCTATCATGCTCTACTATCAGAGTCTCGGGGTAAAATTAGTCTTATAAGTGGGTTTAGAAATCACTCCAACCCATATCTCACATCCCATCATCCTGGTTCAAAACATCACACCAATGCTTCTCTACTCTATATAGCATATAAGTTGCGAGCTTGACCCTCCCCTCAAGAGAAATCTCTAGATGCTAATAAATTACTAACATGGTATCAAGACATATCTCTACAGCATATGGACCTCCATCCCCTAAAAATGTGGGAGGATGCTGCTGATGGAACACTCATATCAACTCATCCATAGTCAAGGCTGGATGCGGTGCTCCCTAGAACATTTGAATATAATGAAAAAAAACCCTCATAGAACTGTGCCTCAACCCCTATGTTTTAGATAGGTTATAGTGTCTTGGATGGAACTAAAGAAGGATCAACTAGTTGCCTATGGCCCACCATCCCCAAAGTATGGTCTTCTCCTCCCTTGCGATGTACCACTAAAGGTCATCATGGCGACATGTCTCTCTAATTCCAAACGTAGGGCTTAGGAAAAAAACATTAAAGCATGTAGATCAAAGCGTAAGATAGGTCAAACTCATCCTAGAAACCAAGTCAAACCCATAGGTTGCTCCTAAATCCATGACTGTATAAAGAACATCTAATGAAACACTAGAAACTATGCCTTTTTTCCACTCAAAATTCGAGTCTAGGTCAAGTCCTATCATCAATTCCAGTTTCCATTTCAATTT
This sequence comes from Viscum album, assembly GCA_963277665.1. NCBI lineage: Eukaryota > Viridiplantae > Streptophyta > Magnoliopsida > Santalales > Viscaceae > Viscum > Viscum album. Next base: position 1,969,471,721 of record OY728125.1, on the reverse strand, counting down.
CACATTTAGTTACCTAGGAAATTTCACCAAGGGTTACCAATTCTGAATCCATAAGGGCCCATAACACCTCACGAACCCAAACATGGATCCCATTCAAACCATACATATATCAAGTTCATTTTGCATTTTCATTCCATTGGTGAATCATTTCCCAATTCATAAGGGCATATACTCCTTATGGATTGAATAATGATGTTACTCCTTTATCCACTACACCAAAACTAACACAACAAGAGCCACAAATATCACATAAACTACCATAATATCATGCAATATCTAATGTATCCTACATGGAATGGCATAATGCATGGAATGTGATTTTAAAATGTTTCTATATGATGTATGAGATGGCATTACCTCATCTCATCAGGTTGAAATTGAAATAGAACCCACAATTGCATCAATAGTAATAACATAAATCAAGTGTGTCACCCAACAGTGAAATCAAAACTAATATAACCATCAAAATCTAGAGAAAAATAGAAATCTATTCTAGGAAATTTATCTTTACCCTATACATGAGATAGCTACTCTTGGGCACAGTTTATTACCAAACTCCATTTCCTTTATACCCTTGTCTATTGTCACAAAACAGTAAGGAAAACCAGAAAAGAAACCTACCTCTGATACCACATTGTAACATCCCATACCAGGATGCCACACAGAATGGTACCCCAAGCCTGGTTGGTCATAAGGCCTCAAGAGAATCTCCCCAAATTCCAGAGGTTTTCAACTAGTATTAAGGGCCTTGGTGAGTCAGTGGGGAGACTATTCCTTCATTACCAGAATATCACATTGGAATTCAAACATAAAATAAAAATCATAAGTGAAATAAACAATATTCAACTGAAAGTAAGACAAGACAGGAATACATATCAATAACAAGAAGTGTCTCATATACAAAATGAAGAAGATGATAAAATTATATAGAAAGAAACCATAATTCTACATGTAAATACAATACAGTGCAATTATCTCAGAAGAATAAAAGACCAACAGTTTTTATAGCATCGTAATCCTCATCTTGGTTCTATTATCCCCTTATCCAAAGCCACCGTCAATAATTTGTACTAGGGATCTTTCCCCTATCATCACCTGCAACCATATAATTTTTTTGGGTCCCCAATAAGGCCCAAATAGGGTGTGAGATAAATATCCCAGTATTCAACCACCTAGTTCTATACAGTTATAACAGAAATATACCGAGTGCTAACAAGTGTAAATAAAATAGTAAAGTTAGTGTGTATGACCATGGAATATGTCTACAATTATTTGTAAAACCAAACAGCCCTCAAGGATACCTATAAAAGAGCTTGATCTTAAAAAGGAAATTATAAAAAGGTATACAAGTCACATGGCCACACCGTACATCCACCTGCATCATGTATCCCACAACCATGTTGTATAAATAATTCAAGTGTCTCACAGCCATGCCGTATAAATACGTGTATTACAAACCCACAGTCACGGTATATAAAGAAGTATAGACCATGAAGGTTCATATCCAAGGAACTTTCCCAAGGTCTCCACATCGAGTCTCATGAGCATCCCTGTAGAAATCAGTTTAGGCACTGGTTAGAGTCTTAGGAGCATGTGTACTAACATGTCCTACGTGATTCCAAGCAATCTAGATCCATGGGGTAGCAAGGTCTAAGGCATCGCATGGAATCACTAACCAGGGGGAAGAGTCAACCCAAGGCATCCACTACCATGTTTCAGACCCATGGAGAGAATTCCATGGCATCTATCAAACCATTCATTCAATTAATAAAATTTAAACAATTAAAACAATTAAAAACCATGTGAGTATACCCACTCACATAAACAAGAACAATCCATGAGTATATCCACTCATACATTCCATTTACTATTCACCATTTATATGGACCTACCCACCCATATTATCCATTTAGCATTCCATTAACCATTTTATATAGCTATACCCACCCATATCAACACATTTCATTTAATCCAAAATATCAAAAATAGCATGGAATCACAATATATAACAAAGCAAAGAGGTAGTGCATCTCCTAGGAAAGCTACCTAACCCATTAAATAATTAACGGCCATCCTCTAACTAGGAAAGCGCAATAACACATCCCTTGTATTGTTTAAATTGGCATAAACATGTCAAAACCATAATTCATGCCTCATGGGTGACCTTGAAGTGAGTTATGGGTGCCAACGCACCTAAACAGAACCAACGAGCATCCTTGCTAGGTCCGATTAAGCCTATGGAAAGAAGATCGCTCAAAAAAATGGGGTTGTAATGAAAAGTCTGATGGGAATCATATTGTATGAATTCCCAAAAAACAAAAAAAATCCAAAAAGAAAGTATAGACCACCTACCTTGGATCGTTACTAGAGAGCTCATCCAGTATCAAGTCCTGATTCATCCCGATTTAGGAGAGATCTGAAAAGTAAAATATTAGGGCATATGAGCATAAAATCAAATGGCGCAATCAATTTCTATACGAATCAAATATGGATAAAAATGAATTTAGGACTTATCGATATGGATCTGATGAGATGATCTATTATCGAAATGGAGATCGGACGGATGACCAAGTTCAAAGCCCAGCTTAGGCACCTCAAGGGAGAGCTCCTAAGTGAGTTCTATGTGCATTAAAGAAGAAAACCCAATTTAGGTTTAAAAAAGAAAATATTAACTTAATTAAAATTAAAAAAAAACATTTAGCAGACTCATAAAGTTTACCCACACGGTTTCCCAAACTATTCGGCAACCGTGCGTAGCTCACTATCTCTAAGGGGAACTTTGCAAGGTTTCTCCGCAAGGTTTGACTAATCATGCAGTAATCGTGGGAAACTGTCTGTTAAAACCTATAACTTTTTCAGAATTTCATATGGTCGTTCAGTCTCTACCACATGATTTTCCAAAACTGTGTGGAAGTTACTGCCTCCACTCATATGGTTAGACTAATCGTGTGCAAGTTGTGTGTAAACCATGTGTCATGCCATTTTCAGCCCAAAACATGGTTTTGTGCTTCAAATAAGCCCTAGACACCTCCAAAACACCTGTGATCAAGAGGGGTACATAGGGAAGGCCATACAAATCATTTAAATTGAGAAGGATAATATTTTTACCTTTTACAAAAACCCAGGATCTTACATTGGAATTATTTTTCTTTATAATTGTATATTTTTTCTAAATTTTTTACCATTAAATTTTTTTGTTTTTATACTTAATGATAAATAATTAATGAAGGGAATATATTTAAAAATTGTGTCATATTTTTTTCTATTATATATTTGTAGATCATTTTGTTAGAAAATATCATTTTTAAACTCCTTTGAATTTCAAAAACCCATATAAGGTATGTATTTCTAAACATTTCTTATTAATTTGTATAATTTTTTTTGGATTAAATAGTTATCAATAAATAGTTTATTGATTTTATTTAAGCATCAACAATGTCACAAATAAAAGCATCAAAAAGAAAAACATATTCATCAGTCATCTTCAAAAATTGTATCTCTCTATTAAGCAGCCTTAATGAAAGACTCAAAAGTGCATTATCATAGATCATAAAATAAAAATCATATAAATCCAAAGCTGATTAAAACATCCTAGAAAATTTAAAAAACAATTATAAGGGATCCAACTTCAATCATGAAAATAAACAAGAAGAAGATCGTGGCCATGGAATGACCCTAAAGTTAAAATTAGGATTTCATTCCAATTCATCCTCCATATTGGAGAGCATATATTTTCTAATTTGGAGATAAATCTCCATGGTGAATTCTCTATATTTATTCTTTTGGAACACTATTAATTCTTGTTCATCAATCCAATAATTTAGTTCATACTCTAATTAATTTGTGATCTAATATGAATTTATCACCATAGGGTCGACATCTTCATCATTATCACTATTGGAGGTTGATGATTCTGACCTACCCATGGTATAGGAATTAAAGCATTCATATTTCTTTAAGGGTTTGATCTCACTTATTTAATCCTTTTCCCCCTCAAAGTGGGAATGTATGTTATTTTTTTAAAATGTGTCCCCAATTATCTTGTGGTCATAGTTCATTACAGTTTATATTAATCAATACACTTCCAAGTATTTTTCAGATGTGGAATAATAAATTCATCCAATTCGATGATTAGATTCTTACCTTTTTACAGCAGCATCATTGAGAAAAGACTCCTCAACCGATTAATATTTTTCAAGAAGTATAATAAGGTAATCATAAACCAGAACACTAAAGTCCTTTCCATGTTCATAAGTATAACTAGTGACCTAGTCACACTCATTTTCATCCTCTTCATGGTTTGAAAAACCTTCCTTGATCTTAAAAGAAACAAAGGGGCCTACATATTCTTTTATTTTCCCCTTCTAAATGCATGTATCCTTACTCTAATTCATATGCTTACCATATTAAAGAGAATTATAAATATTATATTCATATGATTTATAATGATGAAAATAATTTCAACCTAAAAATAATAATCAGGGATAAATTCATAATCAATATCATGCTATAATCTAGAGTCATCATTCTAAATCTAGATGTATGGTGGGTGAATTTTTGATAAATCAGCTTTACATCATATTCTAAAAACCGATGGTTTGGAAAGCTATTAATTTTTTAATATAATTTAATAAACTTACCAATGAGAGTTTAAATGTATTTGAGTGAAATAGACTTAATTTAGTGAATCATCAGACTATGGAAGCACAGTCAAAATGGGGGAAAATGTGGTTTGGCACCATAATTAATATCCAAAAAACAAATAATTAATTTCACAGGGAAACGTGAAAATAACCGAGCACCCTTAACCCAGTAGAGAGAGTAATAATTTTCTAATGAAAAGTGGATAAGAAAAATATATGAATCTAGGATCCCAAAATTAAAATAACATAATCCAATAGATTCAAATATCGTCTAAGAAACAATAATCATGGGCGAAAATTTTAAAACATGCAAATTAGAGAAAAACAGAAGTCTGAAGATAGAGCCTTAACATCCTTCCTCAGAAAAGAGATTGATGGCCAACCACATAGAGAAGATAATGTAGGGGGATTGGTTATTTCCCATTCATGACATTGGTGAAGGAATGGTTATTATGAACACCTATAGCACTTTTATGATCACCTTCTAGTGGAGCTTCTTGAGATGGAAGCATCCATTCAATGTAGAAAATGGTTTTATTTATTATGTCAATTATATGTTTATATTTTGTTAATTTTTCAATTTTAAATATTTCAATATATTCACCCGGTGAATCCACTACTTTTGGGGATCAATTTCTAACTGATGTCTATAGTTTCCCCCATTTATTTAGGGTGGTAATTTATTCCATACATGCTAGCACACATGGGAGGGATAGTGTCATCTTACTACTTGTGGAATAATGAATGCGGAAATAATCCACTACTAATGAGGACTATTATAGGCTAAGGATGGATATGTGGTAATATATATCGATGGTAGGGGTGATTGTGATGGTGCTATAGTTGGGGTCGTAAGGGTGACCCAGCCTGCCAGCACCCTCCAATAGTGTAGGCATAGGTTAGTGCAGGATGATGTGGGATGTAGTAGAACCCTTCTATAGGAACTATGGTCTATGTTCTATCAGTCTCTAATGTCCACTTGGATTATATTCCATTTAATTATTTTCCCTATACCCAACAAATAAAAAATATGAGTTTCTTTGGTTTAATAAAAATGTTTTCATCCCATCATGTTAAAGAAATATATTTTAATATATTCACATTTTTTTATTCGGTAATTAAAGGATTATAATTGTGTAAATATATGAAGAACCATTGATGAATATCAAAAAAAAATCAATTTATAATAATATTCTAAATGAAATAATCAAAAAATTATTTTATTTCCATTCACAAAGTGTTTAAATATGATAATGTTAAATTATAAATAAATAAAAGACCATATAATTTTATTTGGTTTTATTCATGATTATATATTTTATATATAGCATGGTGATATAAAATAAATTTCAACCTCTAATGTAGATGGAGATATTAATCATTAGATAAAGGATTTCATTAATGAATTAATTCATGATATAGGAATTAAGATCCTTGAAAAATATAAACTATTGAATGAATATATGGAGATTACCAGAAACAACTATTATCAGGTTGCACTAAATTTAATCAGTTATTAGTACTGCTGTAATTAGTCTACTTGAATGAATTAAATGGGTGAAGTGATAAAAGTTTCATTGAATTTATTTAACCTTTAAAGAAGATAAATCTGAAGGCAATAGTCATATGAATTATAATTATGACTCAAAGAAAATATTATTCCCAATGGTATTAGGGTATAAAAAGATACATTCTTCCCCCAATGACTATGTATTTTATAAGAAGTAATTTAAATGTTTATTATAATGTCCTAAATATGGGGAATAATGATATAAGATTGATGGAAAATTAAACTCTAATTCATTCACAAGAATGGGAACCAACCCTCCCCATAAGGTAATTTTTTATTCTCTAATAAATCCTTTTTTGAAGCATTTATTTTAAAATTAAAATGATGCCAAAAAGTTAATATGGAATACAAATGAACATAACTTTGATGAAAACATTCATCACCTATCTAATTCACTACAATGGAATTAATTTGAAAAAAATCATGATTTTTTAAGTAAAGTTAGAAATATCAGAATAAGAATGTGTACATTGGGAATAAATCCATACCATAACCTTACTAGGAAACATAGTTCATGTCCCATTATGTTGAATTTCCTCAACTTATACCCAAACATATGTTTGAAAAAAAATATGTTGATCTTAATGATTTCTAGACCAAAATATCCAATAAATGATATTGATGTGTATCGTTCACCATTTATTAATGATTAAGAATTTCTATGGGTGAAAGGTGTTATAATATATAATGCATACAAGAAATACTATTTTCTTTTTCATGATATGATAATGTTCACCATAAATTTATTTCATGTATATTAAAAATTATTTGGATATAGTTATAAGGGACATAAATCATTTCTAATTTATGAAGAATAGCCTTCAAATTATCAATTATAGAATGGAAGATATTAAATTTACATGAGTCAAAAAAGATTTTTTGCAAGTATATCATCCTTGTTGAAGATTGAAAAGTTAATTTAATGGTCTAAAATAGTATAACATCCCACCATTACCATTTTATACTAAATAATATTGTGAGATGGTGAAAAATATTTATTTCATATTTCAAAATAAATAATGTTCATATTTTCAAAAAAACAAGAAGAAACTGTCTATCTTTTCTAAGCTACCTTACTAGATATTTTTAGAGATAAAATATAACATTGAAGATATACATGTTGAGAAAAAATATGTGATATTTTGATTATAAAATTTTAGACATAAAAGGAAATACAAGATATGGATAGCTTGGAATATTGGACATAATATCCATGGGAATATGTTGTCAATTAGCTCCTCTATGAAAGGAAATATAAAATATTTACCTCTGGCTTGTCACACATTAATAAAGGGTGAGAAGTTGAATTTTTTTCAATGTATGCATTGTATTAAAGGACCCACGGGATATTATTTAAATATAAATAATTTCATGTTATTAAAATATTTTAAATTAATATGTATAAAATCTCATGATTTTCATGTGTTTTTGAAACAACTAATGTTGAATGCATTGTGTTTCATATTTTTGATACCTTTCAAAAAGTGTATCACGAGTTATATTACTTTTTAGAAATGATTTATAATAAATTCATTAATAAAATTTAGTGATATGTGTTAGATAATGAATCTTACCACATAATTTATCAACTATAAATTTATTTCCCACCAATATTTTTCGATATAATGGTTCATTTTTTGATCCATTTAGTGTCATAGAAAAGAATATGTTGGATTTATTATTTATGTATGATGTATACTTTTTAAATGTGTATGAAAATTTTGAAGGAATGTATTAAAAATCATCATCGACCAAGGCATATATTGTAAAAATATATATATCATAGGAGGAGATTGATTTCATTACTGATTATTTATTTGTAGTGGAGCATATTGTTCTCCCTATGTCTTAACATTTTACAGCTGATAGAGAATATAGCGGGATTAAGGTCTTAAAGGGAAATTTAATTCCATGTAATGAAGTGATGTAGACACATCTATAATTTTTGAACAACAAAACTGTATTTTAACCATATATATCAGTACATTTGCTTATTTTGAAGGTATTACTTCCAATAATTAATAAAAATTAGTTGATGATTGAACATATAAAGACATTTTTCTTAGGGTTTAAGGAGAATTTCAACCCAGATTTATCTACATCGGAAACATTTAAATGGTTTATAGAGGAGTCATGTCTTAATGTGACCACATACTTTAGTTTTTTTATTAATTGTTAAACATTTTACACAAAAAAATAAGGACGGTGAGCTTATCATTAAAAATAGTAGAGTAATGGTCATTGTTTAAGAACGGTATTTCAAGTAAAAAATATAAAAAACCAATTTTATCATCAATGGAATCTTTTGGAGCTATTAACGATATATGGGAATTGATTGTACAAATGTTTTTGTAACAGTGTTTAAGAGTCACTATTGCTGAAAATTAATTTTTTATTATGTCAACACTTTTAAGGAGAAAGTGAGAAACCATACATCAGATCACCAAACACCACTTCACAATTTCACAATTTCACAACTTCAGCACTTCATCATTTCTCAACTTCATCACTCCACCATTTCACCACTCCAAACAAACCATGACCAACGAACATCAATTTTTCAAACCCCCAAACACCACAAAACATACCAAATCAGCAAAATCAACCATCCAAACTGGGAACCTTCAAAGCATGAGCTGGAGACACTAAAAGAAGTCCAAGAAACCACAGATCAAGTAGCATGAAACCAGTAAAGCATGATCAGCCCTCAGACCTGACCTTCTTGAGAGCCCACTAATGCGACCATCGACATCATCCCCAATCCGCACACCCAATGAAAAACACCAAAAGGTTTTCCCAAACCTTCAAACACAGTGAGATATCCTCCCAAAAATTTGGGAAGAACATCCACATGAGGCCAACGATAGAAGTAGATCGAAGACGAAACATGTCGTTCTGATGGCGCACACCAACGCACAGCCATCCTGGATGCATCCTTAGGAAAAGACTACTCTATAGAACCCTCAAGACGATTTGCAAATCCTGCAAGAAAGACCACAAATCACAAGGAACCAGAACCGAAGGCCCTCACCCCTCCGAGCGCACACCGGGACAAAATATCATTATATTAATATATTTAAATGACATACATACAGGTAGATGAACATTTAATGAGGTATGTAAAAAATTATATTAATAAATCTTAAATAATTAAACTCTTAATTTGTCAAAATTATTCATAGGAATACTGGCGAGGCCCATATGGTGGAGTATTCTACTACTTCATCCTAGAGAAAATAATTTCTTGAGTTGGTGGATGTGGTATTACACATTTACTGAAACATTCACTAGTTCATGGATAGTAGAGGACACATATTTAATTTTATGAAAGCAGTAACCGATCTAGCCTAATGAAACATAGCTTGGGAGTTATATCACTACACAGAGTCATTGTAATATTAATATTTTATATAATGATTGGATGTTTTTCAATAAGATTGTGAAATAGAAACTACGCGTATACTTAATATTAAAATATACAAATTGATTTATTTTTATCCAATTTTTCAAATATTATATATTTTATATTACTAATATTTAAGGTATTCAATTATTTATGACATTCAACTTTCTTGAAAATAAATAAATAAAAATGTTTCTATATTTAGTGTTATTTCAATGGAGAAATTTTAAAACAAAACTAACAAAAAAAATATTATGTTTTGGGAAGTTATAGAATGGAAACCCATTCCTCAATTATAGTTTTTTAGATTTAAATACATGAGATAAAATTTTCACCAGTCTATATGATGAATCCTTTCTATTACAATAATTATTTAATATTATAAATTTACTTTTTTATTAAATAAGGAATAATTTTTTTGTAATAGGCCTCTAGGAATTCTCTCCAAGAGATCTAGTTTTAGATTTTATACCCACATACATTATCATGTGGAGGGTATCATTTACTAGAGTAGAAAATGATTTTAGAACATTTGATTCCATAAGAGATAAATCTAGTTGTGGGTAAGATGAGATTTAGTTTGGTTTTACATCCCTCCCCACTTACCATGAAAAATAGAAAAGAGAGATAATGAGGAAAAATGAAAAGTTACTTATGGATCCATCTAAAGAAGAAGATGATATAATTATAAGAAATTAATTTCTATTTTTCTTGAATGTCGGTATTTTAAACATTTATAGCACTAATATACCATTTTAAAATATCTTTTAAGGATAACCTTCTAGAAAAATATATATAAGGTCATGTTATCCTTTGGGTTAGATAGAAATTCAAGCTACTACTTTAGGAAATATATTACACCTTGTCCACATTAGAGGAAATGAGGTCGGTTTTAGTATTTGGAATGTTTTTGGTTGTCTAAGCACAAAATCAAGGGACATAGGAAAATATTCTTTAAAAGTTGTGATAAAATACATAATTGTTTTATGGGTGTTCATATTAAATAAAAAATATATGTTTTGTTTCCAAAAATAATGAGACAGTCACATCCTATACAACCACCTACATAGATACTTTACCTCCCCATTTAAACCCAACCTTGTACTTTGAGTTGTCTCTTGGGGATCCTCATGTACATATTGTAACATGCATATTAGTATATATTTTTGGGGATTACATACATCACCAGCCTATGCATTTGGTTTAGGTTAGATTAATAGTCGATAATATTATTGTCCCTAATGTTCTAGTTTTTTCAACTATATTGGAGTTTACCAATGATGGAGATTGTGTGATCTATTTTTTCTCTACCCATCTAGCCTTCTTCAATACCTGATATATGATGTATGTTTGTTTTTTAAAATTTTATATACATTGGACTAAAAATTAATTATAATATTTTATTATATTTATTTTTTATAGGAGTACCTAAAATCCAAATAATTAGATAAGAACCAACACCTTTAGATACTTATGAGATTTCTAATGAATAAAAAATTATCCCATATTTCTTCTTTCATGGATCCTTTTTATGATTTTTCAATTATAGATGATATATATGGAAGAGAATATACATTAAGAGGATTCAAAAATGATATCATAGGTCTTCTTTTTTTTAATTGAGGCGAAGATATAGGGGGGTCCCTTTTATCAGCACTCTGAAAAGCTCTCATAAAGGCCACTTTTATCAGTGCTTTTAAAAATCGCTGATAAAAGTCAAAAAAATTAAAAAAATAATAATAAATAATTATATAATAATGAGGGGGAGCTTTTAACAGTGCTTGAGAACCCATTTAACAGTGATAGGCGGACCCCCCCCCCACACTCTCCCACACACTACCCTTCTCGCGCATCCCCACACGCACGCACCCCTTTACTTCTACCAGAACTCAAACCCGCGACCTCCCCCCTTTCACGGCTACACCTTTACCACTAATCCATTTCGTTTTTTTCTCTATTTAATGATATATATATTTATATATATAGTTATAGCTATATTTATTCGTATATTAATATATATTCATATTAATATAAATATATTTATTCATATATTAGTATATATATATTCCTTCATATATTAATATTTATTTATATTTATTTATATATATATTTTTAGTTATAATTTTTATCCGTATATTTATTTGTATATTAATATATACTTATAGGATTAGTTTTAAATACATTTATGAAATATGTTTTTAATGTGTGATTATAAATAAATAAATGCATACATACATACATACATATATACAACACACACATACACACATAGACACACACACACACATACACATATATATTTACGAATAAATACATATATATGTGTATTTGAAAATCCATAGAATGATAAAACGACAATAACTTATAATCCAGAAGCCATTTTCAACTCCAAAAATAGTGAAATCTAAGAAAATGAAATAATCTTCGATATGATATGTGGTATAGGCCAAACAAACATCCGGATCAGAATTTATTCATGTTTGAATGTTAACAAATTGGGGTATTCGGACTAAAAACACAGTTTTAGAGGCCTTATGGGCCTTTTTTGTCCTTGAAAAAAGTGATAGAAGCTTTTCTTGGGTCATCAGCGCGTAGAGATCGTCGTAGGATTCGATTTGATATGCTGTAGAGCTCAAACGAACAACCAAATCAAAAGTTATGGCTGTTTGAAGTTTGAGTTACATTTTCAACTTATTTTAGATATTTTATTGATTTTTTTGATTTTTTGTCTCTCCAAATTGTTATTAAATGATTTTTAATCAATAATAATTAGAAAATTGTTAATTAATAATATTTTTTAAAATATTTTAAAGCCATTTTCACTAAATTTCTATATATATTAAATGTAATAGTATGTTTATACTTATCTAAAACATATTTAAAAAATATATATTATATTTATATCAATATAAATATACTTATATAACCATATTTTATTTTTCATGATTTTTTTTGAAACATAAAATTTATCAGTGGTAGGAAAAAAAACTGATAAATCCCCCCTTTATCAATGCTACTAAAAAAAGTGATGATAAAGGGGTCTCTTTTATCAGCGCTAAAAAAAGCACTGATACTAGAAAAATGATATATAGCCACAAATCAATAGCCACGCTTTAATTTATTCGTGGCTATAGGTATGATAAAACCACAGGCAGATTCTCCGTCGTGGCAAAAATACCCTCTAATTTTGATCTCCCACCCTCGCGCTCGGGTTTACGATCGCCTCTCCCACCCTCGCGCTCGTGATTTCCTCTCCCACCCTCGTGCTCGGGTTTCCTCTCCCACCCTCGCACTCAATATTTTCTCTCCCAAAACCCTTATCCTCAGTATATATTCACCCGATCGATTCTCCCTCATCAGATCCTCATCGGCTTCTCCTTTGCAGTTCCTCAATCCTTCGTCGGCTTCTCCATTTTTCGGTTCCTCCATCACTCACACATTCTTCGGGCGTTCCTCCTACTTTCGATGCGTCGGCCAGTGCTTCCCCTCTTCGCGATCGTCCTCCCCATCCTCTGCACGATCAAACTGCCCCTCTTCATGATTGAGCTTCTCTCTTCTACCATTCATCGTTTCACTTGAGGTATGTTTCCTTATGGATTTTTTAGTGTTTCTAAAAATTTTGGGTGAAATTAGTGGTCTATTTCAGTTCATTGGTTTGGGTTTATTTATGAATAGACGAGTGAGAAGTGATGAGTGGTCAGATTTCACAGGTTGTGTTATCGGAGCTCTTTTGGCTCTGTTTCTCTGTCTTTTTTCATTTTGGATTATTGTATCGGACATTTTTATCCTATTATATTTATGTATCTTCTTCTAAATTGTTTTATTTTAGTTGAATCTATATCCTTTTATGGATATTTTCTTATACTATGTTTGTAAGGATTTGTAATTCTTTTTTCCATTGTTTGTTTATTTTCACATTAATATTCATGGGAGAAATCATTCCCAAAAGGGTTTTCTCAATACCCATGTACTAGTATCTAGCTTGGGGTATCAGGAAACCCCTTTGGGCTAGTGTTTGGTTAGGTTATGTGTTTATTAAGATGGTACCTCCATTAAAGTTCATTGTAAATGTTATTAGATCCTATGATTTAGTATAGGGACCTTGGTTCTCGAATCCATCTCTTGTTATTTGGGGAAATTGGATATGATTTAGTGGGGATTATCATCAGGACTTTGGTGGTTGGTAATGAGTGGTTTCTTAGTCACCACCCTTCATAATGACACATGATTTTCCACGGTTAGTGGGGTTTGAGTTATGAATTTGGAATTTCACTTGATTTTTTTTGATGATTTAAAAATCCTCATTTGTATTGTGTGATTTTCCTTAGGTCTCAGATTAAATTTTGTGATGGGAAAAAAATTCGATGGCATTATGTTAGTTAATGCGGTCGGATAAATAGGGCAGTGAACAAACACTCAACCTTAATGATGTTATAGGTAATTTTAGATAAATGTCCCATAACCTATCTAACTACATGGCTTAGTAAAGTATGGTTTTGTATCCCATTTCACTAGATGTTTAGACTATCCTTTATAAATTTAATGCAAAAGTAGTTCAGTCAAGGTGGGTCTTATTTTATGTTGACGATGTAAATTGGTTTTTACATGGATTTGTTTTGTTCTCCCATTTTCATGTGATTGTTCAAACCATTTTCAGTAAAATGTGATTTTTTATTGAAAGTTATTTCATTTTGAAATAAAGAATTTAATTTTTTCTACAAAATGGTTTTGAATTTCATTAAAGATTTCTGGATTGGGGGTTACTCCATTTTTGTTGTTTATAAAATGGAATATCTTTTCCCAATTTTTATTTCTTTTTTAATATTGGTTGATTTCATTATGGAATCTGGAAAATGTTTTAGTTATAAAAATTATTATCTATACAATTGTATGATAATTTTAGATCCCTTGGGTTGTGTTCCAAAAAATATTTTTTGTTTTCATTGGATGATGATGATGCGGTTAATATTTAAAACAATAAAATAATTGTGGGTGAATTTTATGGAAAACGGTTTAGAGAATGGTATTTGAGCATTCGAGCTGATTCTTTATTTTGTAAGGGAATTAGTGGTTTTTAAAATTGGGATAAAATTTTTTGGACCTCCCTACAAAAAGTTGAATTTTAAAAGAAATAAATTTTTTCCAAATTTTTTTGTGCTTCTGAAAACATTGGAGTTATCAAAAAATTGATTTTTTTTATTTGGGAATGTAGTGTTTTTTAAATAAATGCGATTTTTGGAATATTGGTTTCCTTGTTTTCTTGTGCTTTATGGGTTTTGTCCCATCCTACAGGTTGGGACCATTTGACGTTATTTTAGAAACATGAGAAAGTGTGGTATATGTTTTTATTTGATTAAATCGTGCCTCCCCTAAAGGTATCGGGTTGAAGGAGAGTGTTTATCTTAAAGGGTAGTCATTTTCATATTCATGGATCTTGCTAATTTTCAAAGTGGAGAGTAAATTGTTGACTATTTTTAGATAGTTGAAGGTGAAGTTTGTGAACCATTATTGTGAGGACCAATCTCCTTATGTTTGCAGGTGTTGGTCAGTTTTGGGGATTAGTGCATGATTTTATATCCTTGTATCCTTGAGTTAGATTCCAATTGGTATGACCCTTTGGGTATTCATTAGGTTTCACTTAATTTGGTTTCGCTATTGTGAGATGCTCACTCCATAATGTTAATATTGCCATGTAAGGATTCCTGGGATATGTAGGGCTTGTGGTGAATAAAAAATGAATATGGTGTGGTTGGAAACCTCTTTTCAGTTATGAGCAAGGGGATATGAGTCCACAGTCATAAAATTCCTTTACTTTAAAGTGGTGAAGTCAACAAAGATAAACGGTGATGTATACAAAGAAGAGGTAATTGAAAAATCAGCCTATATGTTCATTAAAGGCATATAAAAGAGACAAACAATAAACAAAAGTGTAAAGAAATACATATCCAACACAAGTTAAGTTCAAAATAGATAAAAATTGGGGAGTAGGAAGATCCTAAGACACTAGGTTCACATCCACAGGTTCCCTGTCTGGTTTTTTCCATATGAGTATCCTTCTCATCGGGAGAGAGCTACTTAATATGGATGGTATTATCAGTAGAATGAATAGTTACCTATTATGGATAATGTGAAACCAAGGTAGAAACTGGATACCCATCTAGAATGGGTTGGTCTAAAATAAGAGGAGTCTAATCTGGGGTACTGGGTGCAGCCTGCTCATATACTACTAGGGAACTCTATAATGTAGTCGTGGTCTGTGTTGGAGTTTATGTTGAGGGTTACTCATTAAGTACCTTTATAATCTAAAAATATGTTCTGGTTTGGGTATTATGGTTAAAAAAAGTTGTTCTCTTTTCCTTTTTTGGTGGCATGTCCCTTCCCCTTGCTTTGGTAAGCCAGAAAATACTCACATTGGGCAGTTGGGCTGCTGATATCAATAGGAATTTGAATATAGTGTCGGTTTTCGGGCCACTAATTTCAGTTAGAATAGGGATAGGGTTTGATAAGTCAATGGAAGAGGAAGGGTACAAGGCCAGGGAGGTCTTAGAGAGATAAAATGGGTGGACTAGTGGCTCGGTGAACAATAACCCAGAACCCTATAATAGAATATGAATTTGATCGATATGAAATTGGATAGAGGCACCCAAGTAGTGAAACCACACCTCTAAATGAGGCAACCTGTCGCTATCACCGAACGAGGCAACCCGGTCTCCTTCATGGTAACATCTCACCTCTCGTACCTCAAAGTTGATCACCCTTGTCCTTTATCTGAATTACATACACATATTTCTCTCTGCTGGAATTCTTCAAACTAGAAATTAATTCCAATAGGAAAAGGATATTTTCATATCTTGTTGAAATCACAAGAGGATCTATAGAGATTTTGGAGGACTGGAAACCTCAATCTTCAACTCGGTTTACTCATAATTTCTAATTGGGAATCTAACATCAATCTGCACACACATAAGAATACATTGGCCAAAGTCTGGGTCAAACTACACGGTCTTAATTGGTTCTTTTGGCACCCAAAAATTCTGAATGATATTGTCTCCTCCTTAGGAACTCCCCTCAAAATTGATCACAGAACATTAAATGCCGACTTATGTCTCTATTCTAGAGTTATGGTGGAAATTAAACATGATTCAAAGCTGCCCACCACAATTTATTTCTATTCAAATTACTACAAAACTGAAATTAGAATTGAATATGAGAGGAAACCTCCCTTTTGCGAACATTTTAAGATTATTGGTCATACAATTTTCAGCATTAGAGTAATTATAAAACAAGTAACACAACTAGTTGAAAATGATTGGAAGGAAATTATGAGAAATAAAAGGGATAAATACCCTATGATAGATATACCTATACCCCCATCAAAGAAATCTAAAACTTGGGTGAAATATTCAAACAAAGTGATACACATAGGGGATAACTCAAGTACTAACTGGGCTGATATGGATGAATATGAAGAAAACTCCATTAAAGATAAAGGCCTCTTAGAAAAAATTGAAATTTTGGTGTTAGACACTATTAGGATATCCAATAAGGAAGAATCTAATACATGCTCAGCCGAACAAGTTTCAGAATCTACCCAAAATTCTGAACATAGCCCGGGTAAAAAATTGAAGTGCAATGAATGAAATGCATACACTACACCCCCTCATAACGATGTGTGCACTATATCATTTCTTGTTCAATCTGTGGATGATCACTCCTGATCTTTAAGTACTTGAAAAATTGAGGACACCTCCCTATTAAATTCCACTATTTCATTAGGGACAAAGATTTAGACCAACAGTAAAACAAATGTACCTGATAATTTCTCTAAAATTATAGATTCAACTAGCCATTCTATAGATTTTGGGAATCTATTTTCTATCCCAAAATCTGCTCAGGATATCACACGTACTAGTAGTATGACTGCAACTGTTTCCATGGATTTAGAAACTGTTAAATCAATGAAGGTAAGTACACCCTCGGTACAGGTGACTAAAATGCAGGATCTCATTGGATCCATTAAGAAGATTCAGCCCATGGAGGATACCAGGGTGGATAAATATTAGTGCAACCATATGTCAGTCCATTTAAATTCGTTTTTCTTGAAACATGGGGATTATTCACTATAGGTTGGAGGTCATGTTAGGAGCACTATAAGGCTTATTCACTACAGGTTCAAACTGTAATTTATTTTATGGTTTTTTATAGAGAGCTATGGCTTGGTTGGTCAGAAAAGGTGGGTATGCACTTTATGATTTTCAGTAGTTTCAAGCCAAGCTGGTGTTGGTAGTCACTGCTCATTCTGTATTTAACTGAGATGAAACTGAACCAAGTTGGACTTCATAAGAGGTTAACCAGAGCTTCTTAAGTGGAGTTCATTGTAGTTATTAAGGAATTCAATTGAAGACTGAACCAAGACCAACAAGTTGGACCCACATGTAAGAAGTTGGAGTCATGTGATCTTAGCCAGAGTTACTGAAGTTTGATAGGGTTGAATCTGAAATTCAACCAAACTGGTGACATGGACACAAGCAATGAATTAAGTAAATTTTTCATTTGTTTCTAAAATAGGGACGATAGTTTTTGAGAATATTTTTTACTTTGGAACCACTATTGGAGGATTAGTTTAGGAACTATTCTCTCTTTCATTAACTCCTCGTTATCTAGAACCATAAACCCTTAGGCCCAAATGAAAGATTGTTTAAATAGGACTCCAATTCTTATCATATTTATTCTTTTTTCCAAAGTTTATTTTATCATATCAATAGAAGACTATTTTTTCAATATAATTTTTTTATTGATATTTTCATTTTCTATCTTCCAACAATACATTAGTAATCATTATGTGCTAATGTCATTAACACTTCATTATCTATAAACATATAGACTTTTATCTATTATGATCTATAAATTCTATACATGTTTTCACTCCTCAGCACAGTCACAGTGGTATGTATGTATTTACACACTTTGACATCAAGTGGTGTGAATATGCATCAACTATACAAAATCAAATTTAAATGTTTGAAATACATTGTCATTGTTTTGTTTCTAGATGTATCATTATTATTATACCAAAATAATAGATTAGTATTGCAAAAATGGTTGATGAATTCTCATGGAAATCCTTCATGAGTCAAATGACTGAGAAGTGAAGGTATCATCTGATTTCTGTATTTTGACCCACTATGAAAGGGGATCCTATAGCATGTGCAAGGGGATCCTTGAAGTAGATTGTAGTTCCAACTACTCTTGTAGTCAAAGACACCACCATTCAGTACATATTTGATTCCTGTATAGCTGTAATTATCCAAATCAAATTTTCCATCAAATTGCATCGGAGATGAGATAAATCTATTTCTAATTGGTGAATTTGCTAATTAGATTCCTTCTCACCCTATATTAAACACAGGTCTGCAGACACCCAATATGGGATAGATGCTATGATAGCTATATTGAAGTTGAAAAGATCATTGGTGACTGAGATTATAACAGGTTTACGTGGAGACATTCCCTATAATTACCCCATAAACTGCACATATTTGGCTTTACTACATGCACATCGTGCACTAATTTGTTAAATAGGTTATAACTTTTTAACAAAATTTCTTTGGTTGGTTTGTATTAAAAATTACTATATCAATCCTTAAATAATCATATTTTACATATGTACTAAAATAATTTGTAACTTCTTAACACTTTATTGTGGAATGTTGGAAAATCTTTCTTGATAATTGAGTTATTCATGTTGGCCCGAAGATACACTCTGTAGAGGGAGGTTCGATGGAAACCTTTAGAGGTATATTCATTAAAAATATGAATGATGAATTTTGTATAAGTACAGTCCACTGAAAGGTATAAAAATTAGTTCTTTATTTAATATACATCATAGTGTTGGGTTTCATGCATGGTTTTCTTAGAATTTTGGGATTCTAATTGTTTCCTATAAGATAAATAACGGTCTTTTGATCATTTCAACCTCCTTAGCGGTATTAGACCTATGTTGTGTGCTTGGTTCACAAGATCAGGTTCTAAAATGAAGAAATTATAGGAATCGTTCATGATGTTGAAAAATAGAGCACCATGTTTTTTATAAGAGATATGGTGCATATTATTAAATATGACTAGAAGATGCAGTAGTTGGTATTATGACATTATAATTGGTTCTTAATGATTATTACATGGTCTAACCACATAACACATAAGATTAACCTAATGTTAATGTCACACAAGTCATGTGCACTAAAGATAATTATACATAGTGACTTTTCATAACCTGACATTTCTATCTCACCTTATACAGGCCCACACATAGATAATTATAGTTAGTGTCTAAAATAATTTGTAATTTTTTTAACACTTTATTGCAATATTTTGTACCACACGTTTATGTTTTCAATATATTCAGTATAATCAATATTCATACAGGGTTTTGATCCTTCTTACAAGGTTACATGATGGAGTAACACTCGATTTTGGAGAAATAAAACGTCATGGAAGACTAGAGCAAGGGTATGTTTTCAAGCAGTGAGTCATTTTATTTTTTTCAGTTAATAGTTTCTTTTTTCTGTATTAAATATGATATGTGCCCATGTATATATATATATATAAATGTATACGCAGGTGAGTGGATACTAGTATATGTATATAAGCATATGTGCAAGGATCCCCTTGCACATGATCATGGTCATGCGGGTGTGTGCATAGGGGCTAGGTGTCCTTACATGTGTGTGAAGGTGTGTATACCCAGTGGGGGAGAAACAACTTTTAGTTAGAAAGCTCCAAGAGGCGAAGTGGACGGTTTTGTTCCACCTTGAGGCAGGATCCCTCTTCTAGCCTCTTTAATTCGAGAATGCATTAAATTTAATTTATCTTCTTTCTTAATTCTGCTTAATTATATTGATTTTCATATCTTGAATAAGTGTTCTTTAAAATAATTGTTTAATTTGATAAATAAATTCATGTTTTTACAAATAAATTCATGTTTTTATAATAAAGCAATGTCATGATTTTATAATAAAACCCCTCCAACGTAGGTGTGTTGTCTTCTAAACCAAAGAGTAGTGATAGTTATTTGTATCATGTTTAGATTTGGTTTGAGTCATTCATATGCCTCTTGTTGGTGTTTCTTTGTGGCTAGTTGGTTTTTGTTTTCTTTGAATAATTTAAATTGGATTATAATACTTTTTTAACTCAAGTGACATTGCCCGAGTAGGCATATGCCTTGACCATGACACTTTCTTTTTCACGCTTTGAAAATTATAAATGAAATTTCCATGTTTAGGCAATGTGAATGAATTTTTAAATGGTTTGTGTAGGGTGTCACTGGACCGGGCCAACACGCTGCGGTCATGCCGCGGTCACGCCGCGGTCACGCCGCGGTCACGCCGCAGTAATGACATGATTTGGCCCTACTCCGGCCACATCTAGACTACACCGGCCCCCTTCCACCTTCAATTCATCCAACTGCCACCAGCATTCCAGCCCGCAACAGTCCCCCCTGCCACCTTCGAATCAGCCCGCACCATCCCCCTAACACTTGCAACCAGCCCCCTTCCACCAGCATTCCAGCCTCCTCCCGCTCCCTTCGCTCTTGGCCAGAAGATGTTGCCTCGCGGATGTTGCTGGACCAGGCCAACACGCTGCGGTCACTCTGTGGTCACTCTACGGTCACGCTGCCGTCACGCCGTGGTCACGTCGCGGTCACGCCTTGGTCACGCCGAGGTCAACTCACGGTCACGCTACGGTCACACCGTGTTAATGCCATTATTTATCCCTGCTCCAACCACATCCATCCCACACCAGCCCCCTTCCACCTTCATTTCAGCTCGTTGCCACCAACAATCCAGCCCGTAACAGCCCCCCTGCCACCTTCGAATCAGCCCACACCATCCCCCCAGCACCTGAAACCATCTCCCTTCCACCAGCATTTCATCCTCCTCTCACCCCCTTCGCTCCTGTCTGGAAGATGCTGCCTCGCGAATGTCGCTGGACCGGGCCAACATGTCGCGGTCACGCTGCGGTCCCACCACGGTCACGCTGCGGTCACGCCGCGGTCACGCCGCGTTAATGCCATGATTTGGCCCTGCTCCAGCCACATCCAGCTCACACCAGCCCCCCTTCCACCTTCATTTCCGCCAGTTGCCACTAACATTCCAGCCCGCAACAGCCCCCCTGCCACCTTTGAATCAGCCCGCACCATCCCCCCAACACCTGCAACCAGCCCCCTTCCACCAGCATTCTAGCCTCCTCTCGCTCCCTTCGCTCCTGGCCGGAAAATGCTACCCCGCGGATGTTGCTAGACCGGGCCAACACGCCGTGGTCACGCTGCGGTCCCGTCGCAGTCGCGCTGCGGTCACACTGCGGTCACGCCGTGATCACGCCACAGTCACTTCGCGGTCACGCCGCGTTAATGTCATGATTTGGCCCTGCTCCAGCCACATCCAGCCCACACCATCCCCCTTCCACCTTCATTTCATCCCGCTGCCACCAACATTCCAGCCCGCAACAGCCCCCCTGTCACCTATGAATCAACCCGCACCATCCCCCCAGCACCTTTAACCAGCCCCCTTCCACCAGCATTCTAGCCTCCTCTGGCTTCCTTTGCGCCTGGCTGGAAGATGATTCCCCACGGATGTCGTTGGACCGGCCTAACACGTCGCGGTCACGTCGGGTTTATGTCGTGATTTGGCCCTACTCCAGCCACATCTAGCCCACACCACCCCCCTTCCACCTTCATTCCAACCCACTGCTACCAGTATTCCAGCCCGCAACAGCCCCCCAGAATCAAGATGGTAGCCCCACAATAATTTTTGGGTAACAAGATTCTTAGCATGAATTGGTTTTAGTACTGAAGGTTGAGGATATTTTTATCCAGTTTTACATTTATGAGTCTCTTAAGGTTATTTTTGTAACCATCCTACTAGAGGGTCCGAGTTATAAGTGGTGGAAGTCTATTATTCAGACTAATCCATACAAAGACTATTATTGGAAAAGTTTCAAGGAATTGTTCATTTAGAATTAGTTCATAATTAAGTGAAGGTACTAATGACTATAGAATTTTCTAGGAGGGGATGTCCTGGTGGGGTGTCCAAGGGCTGTTTGGGGGGGGGTGTCGGGGGGGTTTGCAGGGCATGGGGGAGGGTGCAAGTGGGGTGTCTAGGAGGGGATATCTAGGGGGTGTATAAGGAATGTTCGGGGGGTCTGCAGGGCAGGGTGCAGGTGGGGTGTCCAAGTGATGTTCGGGGTGTCGGGGGTCTGCAGGGCAGGGGGAGGGTGCAAGGTGGGGTGTCCAAGGGCTGTCCATGGACATAGGGTTATTCCTGAACCACGTAAATTTGTGTGTCCTATGTCTATTTTTTTCTTTCTGTATTCTTCTTTCATTTCTCATTTCTGTCATTGCGCCTCCCGATGATTCCTCAACAATTTAATCCCCAATCCCTTTCCCATTCCCTCTCATTCTTTTTATGCTACCATAAAAAAGTCCGTCATCATACCAAACGGAGCCTAGGATTTAGATAAGCTTGGTTAACCATCCCCAATCAAAGGCTTAAATTTAAGCTCAGAAAGCTCACTTAGGATCTGTTACTACTTACATCACGTATCACTTAAGATAAGTGCTTCTATATAAGTGGTTCCAGATTGCTTATTGAAAATTTTTATTCTAACACTTATTTGAGTGGTTTTCTTCTGGAATTGGAAGTGTAAATTTTTTTCAGAAACAGAACGCCACAAATTTTTTCAAACTGTTTATCATAAGTCGTTAGGACTCTGGCCTAACAAGTAGTCACACACCAGAACTAAGTAGAAGTAAATTAACAACAAATCAACGTCATTTATTTCTGTAGGAGTAACCAAAATTATAGAGACAGCATATCATATATGGTTGCATCACTCTTCGAAATGTGCTGTTAAACCCTTTTCTCAGAACCCAGTGCTGGATCACTTCACCAAAAATCATATCCAGTCCATATAATCGTCTTACTAATGTTGGAAACTTCTAAAGATCATTCATACCCACCAAAAAGTTGAGCAACATTACTTCTTGCTAAATATGCATCTTCAGCTGCATCTATATTGGCCAAAACCAAGAGCAGCTTTGTTTCTAAAATCACCTCCTTACCATTATTCCCAGAAATCATGACACCCTTTGCTGTCAAGAGGCCAGCAACAGTATGCATAACACTAACATCTTCGGGACTGGTTTCAATCCTTTCCTTGCCCAAGATATACTGACACTGAAACTTCATTATTTTCTTTATAGAAGCCTACCACTCACTTTGTCTAGCGCTTGTTGATGATAAAAAGTGTCCTTGTAATACCTGCTCTATCTATCAATAAGAATGGTACAATTTGTAAGACAACTCTAGGGGCAAGAATAGGCAATTTATTCAGGAAAATTGGATCAAGCTAAGCAACAACAATTAAGGTTATCATCTCTGCATCTGAAACATCCTCCCCTACTGAACCACTGGCCTTCAAACACAACATGGCGGAAACCATCACTCCCCCAAGGAGACTATTCCAGCACCATTTACAGCTCCTGTTTTGCAGAGTCATCCTTAGAAAAATAATACAACTCCCACATGACAAAAAAACACAGTAAACTTTCCCACATATACTAGCCTTAGTAGCAATATATCCAAGATCTATCTTGCCTAATTGAATAACCAAGGGTCATTAATATTAGTGCTTAGGTAAGAAAGTTCATTCCAAAGAGTTATACTTTCTTGGTATCTATTTTTTTCATAGACATAAGAGCAGAAGAGGTGTATTCCATCAGTATTAAAATTTCAAGTAAAGATTTTATCAGAGACATTAAAGGTGTTAACATTTTGTAAGAGTGTGAGAAAATCCATAGAGATTCAGCATTGTAGGTATTTGAGATTGCACCAGTAAAGATATAATTGTGTTGACACAAGTGAGAGTATTTAAGAGAATACGCAATTTTTGGTTCACCAATAGCAAATAACATGGGATGGTGAGTGTTAACAATTCTTTTTAGAACATTGAAAGTGTCAGAGTTGGAAATACCCTAACAATTACAAAAAAGTATCTTCATTTAAACATGTTTTTGAAGTTAGAACTCCCTTTTTTCTTCTTTGCAGAGCCTTTATTTCAAGAATACCTTATAATGTTTTGAACATTGTTATTGTTAGTAGTCTATTCCTGTTCGTTGTTTGTAGTGACAGGGTTCTTCTTTATAGTTTCATTTCATGAAGCATTCATAATTGAGTCTATTCTGTTTGTATTACATAACATCAAAGAAGTGGTGTTTTGTTTATTTAATAGAATACCAGGTTGTTCAAAATAGTTCTTATTATCTACATATTGAACACCATCAAAAGGTAAATTAATAGAATGAGGAGTAGGAGTACTTGGGTCCTTTGAAGCATCTATATCCTGCTGTTTGACATTTTCTAGAACTGATGTAAGGTGCCTCTGACCGATGGATTCATGAAGTGCCTGCATAAGCAAGGGGCCATGTACTGAGGGAGTGCTTTTGTATGTTTTACAGGTTCCGGTGTTATGGCATCTTGTTTATCAGTGTTAGTATGTTTGGTTTTGAAGTGCACTGTGTTGCATTTGTTTTCAATGAGGTATGTTGTTTTCAAGGAATGAATGGATGGATGTCAAGGAGTTTCAATATGTGAATGACAGAGGATGTGATGGTGATGGTGTTGAATGGAGAATGGCCATGTTACTTAGAGTCATGTCACTTACGAGATTCACTTAGTGACATTGGAGATTATTCTTGAAAGATTCTCCACATAATATCATACGATTGTAGAGTTGTTCTTAATGTTTCAATACTTTTATCAAGGTGATACTAAGTGACAACACTTGAAGAATGAATGATGATGGAATATCTGACGATTGTTGAACTGTTCTTAAGTTACAAGATCTTGTATCAAGGAGATACAATGTCACAAAAATGTTTGAAGACCATGCATTGTATTGACAATGCATGAGGAGATGAAGATGATCCATCCATAACTACTGAGTCGATGAAGTGGATTAAAGATGTCCATGCACTATCTCCCAGTGTATGTGAATTTGGAGAATTTGATCCAACTTGATCTTTGATTAGATCAATGAAGAACATTGAAGTCTATGTTTCATCAAGGAGTTCAGTTGATGATGAACCTTCAAGAATTTTCCTCCTAAGTAATGAATATATGTTGAGGATATTTGTGGAATTCTAATGAAGAAGAGAAGGGAAGAAATGAAGAAAAATTGTGGCATTTGGCATTTTACACTAAGTACTTGTATACTTAGTGTTTATTCAAGAAAAAAGAAAGCCACCAAGGGTTCAACCCTAAGGTACATGTGGGACTCAAGGTCGCCACGCCCAAGGGGGATCCCATGGGGCCAGCGCAAGAGGCAGGGCCATGTATAAGCCCCGGGCCACGCAGGGGTTAGGCCTGCGCAGCGTGGGCGTAGGAGCACGCCCGAAGGAAGCATGGTGGGTGCCAGTGGCGCGCCCGCAAGAAGAACTCGGTGCGGGGCAGCACCGAGACTGGAGGAGTTCAATTGAGTTGTGGCGGGGATGCAGAGTTTGATAAACCGTGAGAATTCCGCAGCCCATATCGATGTGGGATGAAAAAATTTTCCGCGGAACAGATCTGAGCCATCCAAGAGATCTCGCGTCTAATCCAAGCCGCTCATCTAATCTCGCGCGCCGCGATCTAATCCAGACTGTTGGGGGTCATTTATTCGCTGGATCCAAAGGCAGACGAGTCGTCGTCTACCTCTAGCCGGCTGAAGGCACGCCGTGTCCTCCCCGCTGCCTCGCCGTGTACCAGAGGCCCTCCCGTGAGATGGTTTCAAGTTCCCGGCCTCCATTGATCGAAGTGAGGTGTCCTTGATGATCATTAGGCCACAACGAACACATCCATGCCAAAAAATGGGTGTGCATGCAATGTATGGAGAATTGCGAAGAAGGACGAAGAAACCGGACGTGCTGAGGCGATGTTGATGCTTTTCATGAGGCCATGCAAATGTTCAAATTAACATGCATGAAGAGTAAAGGTCATAAATTAATACCAGCGTGAAACAGAGGATAAAAATAAAGATTTGGAAAATATTGAACCCCCGAAAATCTCAAGGATTCAAAGTTTTATCACGCGGATGGGCCGAGGCTTTCCTCGCCTATAAAAGGATCACCCGATGTGCTTGAAATGCTTGATGATCCTTTATTGAAAATCTGACGTCCCTTGAGTGCTTCAAGCCTCACGAAGAACACCTTGCGCGCCCCCTGTGCGGTAGAGAAGCCCGGAGCCATTTTTGGTTTCGCGAAGTCCCTTTTGCGCATACTTGCGCGAAAGAAGAAGGGGATAAGACCCCTGCGTGCCTTCCCCTTGCGTGGCAGGAAGACCCCGGGGCCGCAGAACCTCGCGCGCCCACGGTTGAAGCCCGCACTTGTGCGGAAGTAGGTGTCCTTGACACCCTGCGCGCCCGCGGCTATCCAGGGAACTTGCGTGACCTTGTGCAACAAGGACCCTTGCATGCCCCTTGCACCTTGAGACTTGCACGGTTGAAGAAAAGGATTGGCCGCACCCCTTGCACGCCTCCTTTGAGTTTGGGTGAAGGATATCTACATCCTACAGGTCAAGTGACTGCAACAAATTTTGTGAGCAAGGTGTAGAGGCCATGGCTTAGATTTGTGTGTGTGCTAAACAAAAGGAAGGTCGTAGCCCAGTGGGAAGACAATAGGGCCTTATAACCCAAGTGTGTGCATAATCACCAAGTGAAGACCACACATTTTGTGTGTGTACAAAGTGAAGGAAGAAGGCCAAAGACTTACCTTAGTGGTGTGTGTGCAATAGAACAAAAGGCCGAACCTAGTGTGTGCACAATTAAAGTGTGTACATTTTGAAGAAGAAGTAAAGGATACCCACACTAAATGAGAACACACTTTTAAGTGTGTGAACAAACTGGAAAAAGAGTGTGAAGGAAGAAGTGGTGTGTGTGATAAAAGAATTACACCCTTTGAGGGTTT
Source organism: Viscum album (assembly GCA_963277665.1). Lineage (NCBI taxonomy): Eukaryota > Viridiplantae > Streptophyta > Magnoliopsida > Santalales > Viscaceae > Viscum > Viscum album. The sequence continues at coordinate 1,969,444,107 of OY728125.1, read as the reverse complement.
ATCACACCAAATAAATAGAAGGGGAGTGCATGCTTGCATGCATGCACGTGCACATGTGAACAAGTTGAATCTGCTTGTGTGAATTTTGAGTTGTCCAAGACTGAAATTTCTTGAAGAAGAGTTTGAGAGGACATGCATTCAGTGCATGAGGAAGAAGAGTTTCCTTGCACTCAGTGCATGAAGTTGATGTGAAGTGAGACTGAAGCCAGACTGAAGTTAAAGACATCAGCTTCCTGAGTTTTCAGTAATTGTGAAGACCCTGATCAACAGAAGTGATCAGAAGTTGTGAACAAGACCAATAGACCTTATCAGAGGCTGTTGAAGATTCTTGAAGAGAGAAGCCAGGTTATCCTAAGAGAAAGGAGATAAAGCCTGAGCAAGACGAGAAGACTTGATCAACTCATGTGATCAGAGGAAGAGAGTAAGGCCAGCAGTCTTTATCCCAGACTGCTGAAGATACTTGAAGAAGCTTAAAGTGAAGAAGCGATACTCGTGTGACCCGAGGATCGAGGAGAAGCCACCTGTGAGACTCAGGGTGGAATAAGTCTTTAGTGGGATTCTAGATCAGGCCAGTAGGACTCTGGTAACACTGTGGGACACAGTATAAATACCCTCATGTGGGACTCAGGAGAGATACAGTGCGACTCTGTATCGACCATTGTAATTTTAACAGGTTATAATGGAGAAACCATGTTGGGGTGTATAACCAACATGGCAAGGACGTAGGCCTTTGGTGCCGAACCTTGTAAATCCTTCTGTCCAGTGCCTTTACATTTACTACATCATTAAAGGAAAGGTGAGAGATACAAGAAGAGTGGATCGAGGCTTTAACCAGTCATAGAGGTTTAATTGATAAGAATCAATTAGTAAAAAGTTTTGAAGGGATCACTGATTCACCCCCTCCCCCTCTCAGTGATTCACACTGATTTGGGCACTTCAATTTGGTATCAGAGGCAGGTTACCTCTAAAAGATCCAAGGGAGTCTTTATGAAGTGTAGATTGTAGGAAGTGAGTGAATACCCTCAAATGGAGATATCTGCCATGACTCTGAAAACAGGAAGAAGAAACAGGAAAAGAATATGAAGAAAGCATGTCCTAGCTGTGACGAAGTTCGAACAATGAATGATCTTCAAAATTCACTCAAATGTCTTCAGAAGACAGTCCCCAAGGAAGTGGAAATGTGTATTACTACAGGAATCCTTGATCTTCAAGATGAAAAATTATAGCTAGAAGTAGAATCCAATTCTATGGAAGATCAATTGGCAAAAAGGGTTGGCATAACCAACACTCTCAGAAAGATGGTGAAGGATAAGGATGAAATAGTTTCTCTTTGCAATGATAGATATGAAGATACTTGTGAAGAATTGCAAATAATCCTTTCTGAGAAAGAATTCTTTAAGACAATGGTCAAAGAAGTTTTCCATGCACTGGAAAAATTGCACAGAGTTTCAATGGTTGTCAAAGATGCTCAACTAGAAGAGAAAGTCAAAAGGGTGAAGGAGCTGGACAATTCATTTCAAGAAATGAAGAAAGTGCATGAAGACTAGATGAAACAGTTGGAAGAAAAATGGGAAGGAAGGCTAAGAACTATTGTGGATGAGAAGAACTCCCTCAACATGAAATGCTTAGAACTAGAGGTGATATTGAAAAATCTGCAATCACCCAAAGCTGAAACCTCCCAGTCAGCTGATAGAAGAAATGTTGCTACACAAGTATGCATTGAGAAGGATTATTCTAAAATAAAGACATCCTCTAATGAAAGGGAAACATCTTCTAAAAATAAGGTACCATCCATACCATCATGTACTCATGCTTCTAAATGTGTTTCCACAAAAATTTCAGGATGGAAGAGTAATTCTGATCAAGTATGGATGAAGAAGATGAAGAAAGAGAGCTCTCCAGAAACAACATAGCAATTCAAGAAAACTGCCCAGCAATCAGAAGGACTGAAGAGGTCAAGATTTCCGGGTTAGTTTTGGTGTTGTAATAAGTATGGTCACTGTGCAAAGGATTGTTGGTACAATCCACTGAATTTCAAAGCACAAAGCAAGCCCATACCAAGGGGGAGCAAGCCAGAGGAAAAGAGGCAACATCCACAGGTCCAGAGAAATCTGTTTACTGCAAATAGATTTGGATTGCTTGATAACATCTGGGATATTTGCAAAAGTGGTCAAAAAGATACATGTCAATCTCCAACTGTATCCAAAGCTCAAAATAAGAAAAGATCACAGAACCTGGCTCAGAAATAATCCTTGGGAAGCAAGCAGAATAAAGCTGAAAAAGCTCCCAATGAGATTTTGTCAAAGGAAAAAAAGTCCTTGGATTTGAAATCCAAGAAGGGTGATGCATCCAGAAGGACCACCAAGAAGAAAACATGATTCTACTGTGGAAATAAAGGACATATCATGGATCTTTGTAAACAAGCCATGAAATTCAATTGAGGCAGACTGGACTCAAATAGACAATCAATCCAGATGAAGTAGAAGGGATTGGTTGAAAACAAGTTGCCTAAGAAAGGTAGCTTGAAAGCATCAAAGGAACCATATGGAACATCCAGAACTGAGGCCACACTTCCAAGTGACTTACTAGTCATATGTCCAAATCAGTTGCAACTTTCCAAAGATCTGCAAAGAGATGAAGATTAAGTTCTGGCAATTGCTAAGGCAAAAGGAAAGAAAAAGATTTCACATGAAGATGTATTGAGATCCACACCAGCACAAACATAATTGAAGATCAAATGTGCAAGTGTGAAGAATGGTGAAAATGGGACATCTCAGTTGAGAGAATCTTCTCAACCTTGTTGTTCACATTAATGAACCAAGGAGGTTCCATCTTATTCCCTAACCACTTGTATTTAAATGTGCTAACATTTCAGGGATTTGAATATGATGATCATTCTCATCTGGAGAGTGGTTTGGACAGAATGGAGTGCATCCCTTGAGGGGGAGCCAATCTGTAGAAGATGGGATTCTGAGATTTAATACCATCTTGATAAAAGTGAAGGTATTCCAATCATACTTTCATCTCTTGTTTCTTAATTGTATTCATCATGACAATTAATGGGGAGTATTGATTGAAGACAAATGGTTGAAAGGGGAAGCTTTATCTTTGCACCTGAACTTTCTGATGTGTTTGGTGAAGTATGTGCAGGATTTAGCAATTCATTGATATATCTGAAAAATTTTAAACCCTTGAAGCATGATCTCACATGTACAGTGAATACTGGACAACATTGAGTTCCTTGGTTACATCACTCTTGTTTTCTACACCGGGTTAGCCCAAGTAGACTTAGAGTTTATTTGCTAAAGGTTCTTTGCTAAAGAGAACATGTGACATCATCCCTCCCTCAGTGTTTTTCAAGAAAATGCTTTTCTAAGGGAGGAAGAGATTTTTGAAAGTAAACCACACCACATATTTTCATTTGATTGCCAATAAGGTGGAGAAAAGATTGGCACACATATTGACCCATTCATATGTGCTCTAGTGTATTGCCAACAAATACAAAGGGGGAGATTGAAGTGCACTGTGTTGCATTTGTTGTCAATGAGGTATGTTATTGTCAAGGAATGAATGGATGGATGTTAAGGAGTTTCAATATGTGAATGAAAAAGGATGTGATGGTGATGGTGATGAATGGAGAATGGCCATGTTACCTAGAGTCATGTCACTTAGGAGATTCACTTAGTGACATTGGAGATTATTCTTGAAACATTCTCCACATAATATCAGACGATTGTAGAGTTTTCCTTAATGTTTCAATACTTGTATCAAGGTAATACTAAGTGACAACACTTGAATAATGAATGATGATGGAATATCTGACGATTGTTGAACTGTTCTTAAGTTCCAAGAACTTGTATCAAGGAGATACAATGTCACAACAATGTTTGAAGACCATGAATTGTATTGACAATTCATGAGGAGATGAAGATGATCCATCCACAACTACTGAGTGGATGAAGTGGATTAAAGATGTCCATGCACTATCTCCTAGTGTATGTGAATTTGGAGAATTTGATCCAACTTGATCTCTGATTAGATTAATGAAGAACATTGAAGACTATGTTTGATTAATGAGTTCATTTGATGATGAACCTTCAAGAATTTTCCTCCTAAGTAATGAATATATGTTGAGGAGATTTGTGGAATTCTAATGAAGAAGATAAGGGAAGAAATGAAGAAGAAGAGTTGGGGCATTTGGCATTTTACACTAAGTACTTGTATACTTAGTGTTTATTCAAGCAAAAAGAAAGCCACCAAGGGTTCAAACCCAAGGCACATGTGGGACTCAAGGTCGCCACACCCAAGGGGGATCCCATGGGGCCATCCTGAGAGGCAGGGCCGTGTATAAGCCCCGGGCCATGCAGGGGTTAGGCCTGTGCAGCGTGGGCGCAGGAGCGCGCCCGAAGGAAGCATGGTGGGCGCCAGTGGCGCGCCCGTAAGAAGAACTCAGTGCGGGCTGGCACCGAGAGGGGAGGAGTTAAATTGAGTTGTGGCAGGGACGCGGAGTTTGATAAACCGCAAGAATTCCGCGGCCCATTTCGATGAGGGACAAAAAATTTCGCCGCGGAACAGATCTGAGCTGTCCAAGCGATCCCACATCTAATCTGAGCCGCTCATCTAATCTCGCGTGCCGCGATCTAATCCAGACTGTTGTGGGTCATTTATTAGCCGGATCCAACGGCGGACGAGTCGTCGTCTACCTCTAGTCGGCTTAAGGCACGCCGTGTCCTCCCCGCTGCCTCACCGTGTACCAGAGTCCCTCCTGTGAGATGGTTTCGAGTTCTCAGCCTCCATTGATCAAAGTGAGGTGTCCTTGATGATCGTTAGGCCACAAAGAACACATCCATGCCTAAAAATGGGTGTGCATGCAATGTATGGAGAATTGCGAAGAAGGCCGAATCAACCGGACGTGCTGAGGCGATGTTGATGCTTTGCATAAGGCCATGCAAATATTCAAATGCACATGCACGAAGAGTAAAGGGCATAAATGAATACCCGCGTGAAATAGAGGATAAAAATAATGATTTGGAAAATATTGAACGCTCGAAAATCTCGGGGATTCAAAGTTGTATCACGCGGATGGGCTGAGGCTTTCCTCGCCTATAAAAGGAGCACCCGAGGTGCTTGAAATGCTTGCTGATCCTTTGTTGAAAATTTGACGTCCCGTGAGTGCTTTAAGCCTCGCGAAGAACACCCTACGCGCCCCCTGCGCGGCAGAGAAGCCCAGAGCCATTTTTGGCATCGCGAAGTCCCTTTTGTGCATACTTGCGCAAAATAAGAAGGGGAGAAGACCTCTGTGTGCCTTCCCCTTGCGCGGCAGGAAGACCCCAGGGCCGCAGCACCTCGTACGCCCACGGTTGAAGCCCGAACTTGCGCGGTAGTAGGTGTCCTTGACACCCTGCGTGCCCGCGGCTATCCAGGGAACTTGCGTGACCTTGTGCAACAAGGACCCTTGTGCACCCCTTGCACCTTGAGACTTGCACGGTTGAAGAAAAGGATTGGCTGCACCCCTTGCATGCCTCCTTTGAGTTCGGGTGAAGGATATCTACATCCTACGGGTCAAGTGAGTGCAACAAATTTTGTGAGCAAGGTGTAGAGGCCACGGCTTAGATTTGTGTGTGTGCTAAACAAAAGGAAGGCTATAGCCAAGTGGGAAGACAAGATGGCCTTATAACCCAAGTGTGTGCATAAGAACCAAGTGAATACCACACATTTTGTGTGTGTGAAAAGTGAAGGAAGAAGGCCAAAGACTTACCTTAGTGATGTGTGTGCAATAGAACAAAAGGTTGAACCTAGTGTGTGCACAATTAAAGTGTGTACATTTTGAAGAAGAAGTAAAGGATACCCACACTAAAGGAGAACACACTTTTAAGTGTGTGAACAAATTGAACAAAGAGTTTGAAGGAAGAAGTGGTGTGTGTGCAAAAATAATTACACCCTTTGAGGGTTTATCACACCAAAGAAAGAGAAGGGGAGTGCATGCTTGCATGCATGCACGTTCACATGTGAACAAGTTGAATCTGCTTGTGTACATTTTGATTTTTCCAAGACTGAAAGTTCTTGAAGAAGAGTTTGAGAGGCCATGCAGTCAGTGCATGAGGAAGAAGCGTTTCCATGCACTCAGTGCATGAAGTTGATGTGAAGTGAGACTAAAGCCAGACTGAAGTTAAAGACATCAGCTGCCTGAGTTTTCAGAAATTGTGAAGACCCTGATCAACAGAAGTGATCAGAAGTTGTGAGCAAGACCAATAGACCTTATCAGAGGCTATTGAAGATTCTTGAAGAGAGAAGCCAGGTTATCCTAAGAGAAAGGAGATAAAGCCTGAGCAAGAAGAGAAGACCTGATCAACTCATGTGATCAGAGGAAGAGAGAAAGGCCAGCAGTCTTTATCCCATACTGCTGAAGATACTTGAAGAAGCTTAAAGTGAAGAAGAGATACTCGTGTGACTAGAGGAGCCAGGAGAAGCCCCCTGTGAGACTCAGGGTGGAAGAAGTCTTCAGTGGGATTCTAGAGTAGGCCAGTAGGACTCTCGTAACACTGTGGGACACAGTATAAAGACCCTCCTGTGGGACTCAGGAGAGATACAGTGGGACTCTGTATCGACCATTGTAATTTTAATAGGTTATAATGGAGAAACCATGTTGGGGTGTATAACCAACATGGAAAGGACATAGGCCTTTGGTGCCGAACCTTGTAAATCCTTGTGTCCAGTGCCTTTACATTTACTGCATCATTCGAGGAAAGGTAAGAGATAAAAGAAGAGAGGATCAAGGATTTAACTAGTCATAGAGGTTTAATTGATAAGAATCAATTAGTAAAAAGTTTTGAAGGGATCACTGATTCACTCCCTCCCCCTATCAGTGATTCACACTGATCAGTACAGTCTTTTCCTACATCTTGAGTAGCTAAATGAGGAAAAGTGGGAAGCAGCGTACCTGGAATCACTTCCACAGCATAACAAGCTGTTACATAGGGTGCCTGGATAGTGTCCAACGCATCTGTGGGACACTGTTTTTGATCACCAGAGTCACTGTTATCATGCATTTGTAGAGGAACTTGCACTGCAGGTGTGTTCTCATTTCCATATTTAAAAGATTCTAAGTATTTAGTACCTGAATTAAACTTGGTGATATTTGATTGTGTCATTGTTTGAACAGAGGTAAGGGAACCTAATCCATTTGTTTGATTGTCGGTCCCATTTATTATCTCTTGAGTAGAAGTAGAAGTCAGTAGGGAGGGTTTTTGGTTCTGTCCATAAACCATATTTGAGTAGCTGGGTTCAACCACAGCTTGTAGAAAATGATCAACATTGTGCTTAAATGCAGTGCTTAAGCTGTAATCATTGCCTTTTATGTGAACATGTGGAGATATTGTATCCCTCCAACCCAGTGTGGGTTCAGCATTTTTGGTGAGGTTAGAGTTGGGTATCTTCTTGGATGGACAAGTAAATATGTAAGTACAAAATTTCCCACACCCAGAATCTATTAGATTAATTCCCTGTTGTATTCTCTTTCAATGGTTTTTTAGGTACACTAAAAAAAATTCAATGTTTACAAAACTTGACACATAATGATGTATTTATATCAGAAGTACAAACAGCCAGAAAATGAATAGATCAGAGAAACAATATACACCATAACAGCAACCAAAGAACAATACAAGCACCAAAATCACCACCAAATCACTAAACTAAGCCCCACAAAGCTAGGAAAAACTTACAACTGAAAATTGTTTTTTTTGTACATCCTTTTGTTCAATGAAGAATAATTTCACCAACACCAATTCAACTTATCACAATCAGTCATGCTAAGGCTGCATTTCTTATCAGCAACAAGCCTGTGGCATCACCCTTCCTGTCAACACTACAAGGAGATGAAAAATTCAGTGGACCAGTAAAAGACCAGGTAAGAATACATGTGGATCCAATAATTGGCTGTAGTGTGGGCCCACATTAACAGAATGGGTTAGGATTAGAAAAAATATGATTTATAGATGAGAAAGAACAGAAAAACCCAAAAAAGCTTGCAGGCTAAGTGGACCAGTCAGCTAGGCCGGTCCACATGCAAACCAGACTAGGCACAATTTTTTTATCCTAGGCCCATTCCATGTCAGGTTTCGTCCAGCCCGTTAAACAACCATACTTCTCACCACATGAGGACTAGTACCTGTCAACAGCTATGTCTTCAAATAGATTATGGCTTGAATCTTCACCTTGTTTCCTCTTCTTCTTGTTCACCAACCGCCTGGAAGGAGAATCAACACCTTTACTGGAAAAGTTTCCCTTATCTCTCTTTCTCTTGTCTACATAAAACCCTAGCTCAGAATGTGAATGGGAATAACCATCACTTGCATCAGCCTTAATTCCTGAGTTCAAATTCAAAACTTATTTAACAGTAGAAGGAACTTCAAGTATTACTTTCGGCTCATTCACCCACTCCTTCACTTTACAATTTCCTTCCTCCCCATTTTCATCCAACTTTTTTTCTCAAAATCCATTAGATTGATTCAAATGTTCCACTGTGGCAGAGAATTCATCTTTAAATTCAGATATCGAAGGCATTCCATCATTTCTCTATGCAAGCTTCTCATGAGAATTCTTAAATATCAGATCAGCACACTGCTTGACCCATCCAAAATGAGTCGCACTAGTAAAATAATCGTCGTCGATTTTAAGATATGAAGGCACACATGCCGGTGAATCCACATTAGGCTTCTGCTTCACTGATTTTTTTGCATATACTCTCGGTTGGCTACCACCCAAACCAGAATTATCCATCTTGACTGCAACTAAACTATTCTAAACCAGTTTCACATTCTCCAGTTTTTTCAGACACTCGAACTGAGCAAGAATCTTTTCATGGTCACCATGCAACGATTCTCTCTGCTCCTATAATTTCCCCTGCTGCTGTTTAAGTTCCTCAATCGAGTTACTCAAATTTGGTCATTCTACTGTTAACAGAGTTTCTGTTTTCCTTGATGTCATCAAGGGCTGATGTTGGTTTTTCAATGCATAAATCTTCTTTTCTATTGGGTTGGTCTCTCAAAGGACTGGCATGGGAGGGGGGTAACTGGAAGGGGGTTCAAGGGTTGGGGTGTCCAGGTTTTGGGGGGGGTCCAGGGGGATTTTTCCAGGGTCTGGGGGGTGTCCAGGTTCGGGGGGGGGGGTGTCCAGGGTTTGGGGGGGGGTCTGTCCTGGGGGGTCTGTCCAAGGTCTATCTGAGGGGGGGGGGGGTTTTCTAGGGGGTATGGGGGTGTTAGGTTTTTTTTGGGGGGGGGGGGGGGCAGGACTAGGCAGGGGAACTAGCAGGGGGATGGGGGGAAACTAGTAGGGGGAGGGGACTGGTAGGGGGAGGGGGTAACTGGAAAGGGGGGTGCAAGGGGTGGGGTGTCCAAGTTCTGGGGGGGTAGGACTGGAAGGGGGAGGGGGAACTGGTAGGGGGAGGGGGGGAATTAGTAGGGGAGGGTACTGGTAGGGGGGACTAGCAAGGGGAGGGGGTGCAAGGGGTGGGGTGTCCAGGTTATAGGGGGGTGTCCAGGGTCTGGGGGGTCTATCCAGGGTCTATCTGGGGGGTTTTCCAGGGGGTCTGGAGGTGTCTAGGTTTTTTTGGGTGGGGGGGGGGGCAGGACTGGCAGGGGGAACTAGCAGGGGGGACTAGTAGGGGAGGGGACTGGTAGGGGGAGGGGGTAACTGGAAAGGGGGTGCAAGGGGTAGGGTGTCCAGGTTCTGGGGGGCAGGACTTGTAGGGGGAGGGGGGAACTGGTAGGGGGAATTAGCAGGGGGAGGGGACTGGTAGGGGGACTAGTAGGGGGAGGGGGGTAACTGGCAGGGGGTGCAAGGGGTGGGGTGTCTAGGTTCTGGGGGTGTCTAGGGGGTCTGTCTAGGGTCTTGGGGGTGTGTAGGTTTGGGGGGGTTCAGGGTCTGTCCAGGAGGGTGGGAGGGGGGTCTGTCTAGGGGAGTGGGGGGTCTGGGGGTGTCCAGGTTCTGGGGGGGGGGGGGGTCCAGGGTCTGTCCAGGAGGGTGGGGGTGGTTGTCCAGGGGAGTGGAGGTCTTGGCTGTCCAGGGGATCTGTCCAGGGTTTGGGGGTGTCTAGGGTCTGGGGGGTGTCCTGTGTCTATCTGGGGGTTGTCCAGGGTCTGTCTGGGGGGTGTCCAGGGTCTGTCTGGGGGGTGTCCAGGGTCTGTCAGGGGGTGTCTAGGGTCTGGGGGGTGTCCTGGGTCTCTCTGGGGGGTGTCCAGTGTCTGTCTGGGGGGTGTCTAGGGTGTGTCTGGGGGGGTGTCCAGGGTCTGTCCGGGAGGTGTCCAGGGTCGGTCTGGGGGGGTGTCCAATGTCCAGGAGAGAGGGGTCTGCAGGGGGTGGACTACTGCAGGTGGGGTGCAGGGGGTGGGGACTATTTGTTTATGTTTTTCTAGACCCTATAGCCACAGCTTTTAACCGTGGTTATAGGTCTATTGCCACGGTTACAAACCGTAGCTAAAGGTCTAATGCCACAGTTTCTAATTGTGGCATTAAACTGTATCCCTCTTCTAGTATAGCTACGGTTCTAAACCGTGGCTATAGAGATATTACCATGGTTTGAACCGTGGCTGTATACCTAGAGCCATGGTTTGAACCGTGGCTGTAGACTTAAAGCCATGGTTTGGAACCATGGCTATAAGTCTAGGAATATAGCCACGCCAAACTTAGCCACGGTTTGAGGACCTATAGCCACAGTTTTAAACTATGGATATAGCCTGAATTTCTAGTAGTGAAAGGGTCACTTTTAACAGTGCTTTTTTAATGCAGTTAAAGGCCCATCTTTATCAGCTCTTTTTTTAGCACTGATAAAGGCTCCCCTTTATCATCACTTTTTTTAGCGCTGATAAAAGAGTAGCGCTTCCCTTGCCCGTTTTTTGTATTATTTATAAATATAGATATTGGGTGTTGGTTTTTTATAGTTTTTATTGGGTAATAAGACTAATATAATTATGAATTACTTTTATTTATAATGTTCATAATTTTTATCTTTTATATTGTTGTCTTCATAGGATGTTAGGTATAGTCTTCCCATATGAATGCATGGTAAATTCATTTTTATTTTATTGAGTGGAATTTGTCAAAAAAATTGAACATTATTTAAAAAAATATGTTTTATTCTATTTTGTACATTTTTTAATCTTAAATAATCTTTTTATATATTTTTTATTAGTTTATATATGAAAAAACAAGCCATGGGAAAAGTTTAATGATGTTAACTTGTCAATATACAAGACAAATAAAATTAAATACATGAAATTATAGGTCAATGAATTTTAAATTAGATAATATTCATTTTTTTAATATATATATATATATATATATTGGTTCTTATTTTCATGGTAATGTTTCATTACATGAGATTAATCTTCAAAAAAGAAATGTGGAATTTGGTTATTATGTTTTAAGATTCGTGTTTGTGATTATTACAACAGGGATGATGAATGATTTTAATAAGGTCAATTTTATTATGAATTTTAGAATTTATATAAAAATATTATATTTTTTAATCTTATAAAACTCATTTTTTGTAGGTTTTCAATGACAGATCATCGAATATAGATGAATACCTTACCCATATTTGAATTTTTTTTTGGAAAATATTTTTTTGTTATGGTTAATTTATAGATTGAGTATCATGTATGTATTTTCCTTTTTATTAAAGTTTAAATAATGAGTATTTAGGTAATTTTTTCTTAGTATATCCTCCTTTTTTGTACTTTAAATATTTTCACAGTATGTTGGGAATGTATTTATCTATGTTTTTTAATCAAACTTTCCTCATTGATTTATAACAAAACATACATGTAAAGTGAAAAAATTTCACTTTAAATGTTCGTTTTTGGTAAAAACAAATGAAAAATGTGCTTTTCATTCCGTTTTTTCCAAAAAGAACTGATGTAAAAATAATAATAAATTCTATTTTAGGTTCATTCTACATTAGTTTTTGTTAAAAAAAATTACATCAAAATTATCATTCTACATCTTTTTTTCTAAAAACAATGATGTTAAAACCTAATATATTCTTTGTTTAATAGCTTTCGACCTTAGTTTTAAGAAAAAATTAATGTCAAAAAAAAAACAATCACTGTTATTTTTTCTAAAAAAACATTGAAAGATAAATAAATTTTTTTAAGATCTTTTTATATTTGTTTTTATCAAAAAAATGGTTTAAAATGAAATATAAAATCTATTTATTATAAGTTTCTATGTTGTTTTTCAAGAAACATATGTCCAAACTTTTATTTTTAACATTTACTGTATCAACATCAATTAATAACTGATGTTAAAATTTTAAAAAACTAGCATCAAAATTTTTTTCTCAATAGTGTGCTAGTTTTTTTATTTAGGTTTTATAAATAAGGTATTTTAAAAAATAATATAGGGTTTTCTATGTTCATCAAAATAGGACGAAAGATTCATAAACCCTATTCAAGTATCTTCCTTGAGTGAAAAAAGTATAAATAGGGTGCATGATTTTTCTACCAACAGAATGGATGTGTGAACCCCATTCACCCTTCCTATGAAACTACCAAATAGGTGAAACAAATGAGGTTCATGCTTCCTTTCATAAAAAATTATAAAATCGCCACCCCCCTTATTTCTCCCATTCCTCCCCCTATGAATTTACAATGAAGCTCTCAAAAATCAGTTTCTCTCATTATAAAGCTATTATTTGCGAAATTTCAGAAGAAAATTTTTATTTTTAAAATTTTCAATTTTCAATTTCTTTTATTTATGTATTTTTTATTATTTATTTATTTATAATTTTAAAAATATAATTAGTAACAAAAAAGTATTTTAATAAATTATATATTTTATTTAAATTAAAATAAGATGAAAACATTTATATAAATGTAATAATGTTATTTTCTTTAATTACATTAACAAGTTGATATTACTAATATTTTTCAAAAAATATTCATAAATACACATAAAATTATTAGTAATTAAGTATAAAATTATATTATTTTTATTTAGTAAAATATAACATGTTAAAAAATATATTTGTATAATTAAAATTTAGAATATTGATAATTAAATTTTAATATAGTTATATCTATATATAATATTATATAATATATTTGAATTAATATAAATTTTTAATATATTATCGGATACATAGATTTCTAATATTATTCAAACTATATATTTTTGAATAATTATATTATTTATAATTTTGTATAAAAAATAATGTTATATTTATTTTAATATGATTATATATATTATAAAATTTATGATATTAATTGAATAATGTATATATATCATTAATTGCAATGTTGTTTAGTAATATATATAAGTATATTTAAAAAATTATTATTATATATTTACTATATAAATGTTTATCACTAATTGAATAATATATATATATATATATATATATATATAACATTACTATATTTACTATATAAATTTTTATCGTTAATTAAATAATATATATATATATATAATATTAATAGAATTTTTATTTCGTAATATATATTAACATATTTAAAAATATTTTTATTATATATTTAATATATAAAAGACAAAATAAAAATCATAAAAATACTTGGTAAGAGTATTGAGTGATGGATAATCTTAATATGATTGACTAATGTATTTTTAAAATTGAATGTAATAATTGTTTTCTATTTATTTATTTATTTTGTAAACATTGTTTTCTTTTCACTAATGACCGGTGTTTCATCCCTATCTTTAAGAATTTAAGGGCATGTGAGTCCATGGGAAAATGTTTTATACTCAAACCCCCTAAAACCTCTCACTTTAATGTGAGTAATATTGTTATAAAAGGAGGCTCAACATGAGACATTGATGTTTGATGTTGTATTTATACAACATGACTAAAATGTGATTGATGACTATAGAAATCTGAGACAATGGAGGTTCTCATAGTTCCCCCTAAGATTTGGTTGTATTATTAATTAATGAAAAACCAATCCAATGAAAAATTCCCAATATCAATACATTGTTATTTAAAAATATATATATATATATATATATTATTTACCATATATAATTTTATATAAAGTTAAAAAAAAATATTATAATTGTTAATTAAAAGTGAAAATTTTCTTAATGATTATTTAAATCACTAATTAGATATATGTATATATTTTTAATATAATTAATTTGAATTTTTTTAATATTTATATTTAAAATATATTTTTACTAATATAATTATATATTAATATATATAATATTATTTAAAGATTTTATTACTAAATTTTTAATTTATACAGATCATAAAATCTATCCTCAAAAAAACATGGTAAAATAATTGAGTGATTTCTATTCTTGAGATGATCGACCAATATATGATTGTAATTGAATGTGTAATTATTTTTTTGTGGTTATATAAATTGGTAATAATTTTAATTTTTGTGGTTGTTGATGACCTACGTGTCAACCACCTATCTTAGAAGTCAATTTTATTTGTATCCATAGTAAAATATTATGTATCCCAGACCCTTAGAACCCCTCACTTGTATGTGAGTATTATTATAATAAAAAGAGGCTTTGTGGGATCCATTAATGGTTGATGCTAGGTTTATGCACCATGACTCAAAAGAGATTGGGGGGTTACTAAAATCTGAGATATTGGAGGCTCCAAGAGTTCTCCCTTAGTTGTGGTTGGTTTATTGATGAATAACACCCCCAATAAATAGAAAAAGTATCAAGATCATATCATCATGTTTTAATTTAATAGATTAAAAAATGTTATGAATTTTGTGATTCTCTAGAGATACATATAATCATTTACAAAATTTTCTTTCTAGGTATTCATTTATGTATCCATATACTGTAATAGTGAATTAATTTATAACTATTAGAGATTTAGATATAGTTTTCCCCTTATAATAGTGGTTAAACATCATGAATGTGTGGAATTTGAGGAAGATCATAGGAAAATTCATAGTCACTTAAAACTTAGGGATGATCAAGTAATTCCTTTAATCACATATCAGCATCTGAATATATTGATCATATATGTAAAATTGAGTATCCTTTTCTTGGTGATGAGGTTTGGGTAGGACCATCATCATTTTTAGGAAATAATGTAGTGATTATCTAATGGAATTATATATTGACATTTTTGTTGTTGACAAGGTGTTACCTACTACAATAGTACCATGTTATGGGAAATTTTTTAAATTCTATCCTTCACAACATTATCATTCATTATCTTCTCATATAACCCCAACAATATAAACTAATTATTAAGGAGATTATCAAAATATGAATAGAACTATAAGAAGAATCACTATTGATACTTCAAATTTAATGAATGAGAAATTATTTGATAAAGAAGTATCAAATGATGTGACAGGAGATGATATGGTTGAGGAATATATTGCTAATGAACCTTCTGAGTTTCTTTTGAAAAATAGGCAATAACTAGTGAGTGTTAACCAACCTTCCTTATTAACTTCATTAGTTGAGGGAATATCATGTGCACATGAGTTTTATTGGGTTTTCATTACACCAAGTACTAAATTACCATAAATTCTAGGTGACACATATGTTATAATTAGTAACACCATGTAATTTGTACATGATTATGAAGCTAAAAGTGCATTGAAAAATGTTGTTAATAAATACCACATATAGTGAATTTTTAACTTTTGTTTGATGATTCCAATAAGAAATAATAAATCATTTACTAAGAGAAATACGATTCTAAGTGTATGTTTTACATGTTTTTAATACATAATAAATTTTCTAGATGTTGGAAAATAACTAAGTTGGAAGGCATATAGACTTGGGTGCACCCAAAACTATTATAAGATCATTCCTATCACGAACCAACCTAGATACCTAGGTACTCTGATACCTGATCCAACTCTAACATATCCTGAATTTCATTCTATATCCCCATGAATTGGAGACTAGAACATGGAATTATATAAGATAAAAAAATGGAATGATTGTTTCAAAAAAATAGTGGAAGAAACAAATACTTGTCAATATGATCAAAAGAGACTCCCAAAGGAGATAGTACCAAAAGTCAAACAGGTTTAACAAAACCCAAATAGTACATCATCAAATTATTATAAATACAAGGAAAACAAAACAAGCTCTAATAGACATGGTACTTCAAGACTAAAAGATCAACAACCACCACCTCCTGGTGGCATTTTTCCCTTTCTCTAACCTAGTATAAGGAAATATAAAAAATATGGAAGGTGAAGGTAGGGTGTGATCTAAAATACCACTAGGGTCTCACCAAGTGTTCCATAATAAGATTACATATAAAATAAACTAAATCATGCTCTCAAATTTCAAGTAAAATAGGCATTGTAGTACAATTATATATTTAAAACAAAACATGCTTTTATTTAAATTGATGGAAACATTTAAAAAAATTCTTAATAAATATTTTTATATAATAAAGCTTATATAAATCACATGGAATGTGTAATTTTTTTTAAAAAAAATGGAATATATATCAAAATAATCACAAGCGAGTGACATGGTCATATTTCAAGAGGTGTGGTGGTTCCATGTTATGTGATTATCACACACTCATATAGTTGATCATGGTAATATGTGTACAGACTTACCATGGACACTAGTCAAAGAGGATTCATCAACATCCCGTCTAGGATAAGACCCACCACACTATGTTTTTGTTAGAGTTGTAAATTATCAATATGTTTCTATGGATTTACCATCCCAACGTGTTTGTCCCAAATAACCCACTAACTACCCAGTCTTCCATGTGTTCAAACAATATTCTATGATTGGAATATTATTTATAATCTTTTTAAAATACAATTGCCCCATTTCCCATTTTAATATTTCAATTTCTCTTTAAAACCCAAAACATGGGTATTTAATCAATTCATTCAATTATTAAGATAAAACTAAACATTGGTTCTTATCAAAGAAATTAAATTCATTTTATCAAAAATAATTTTACAGTTCAATTTCATATATAAAATTCCACAATTTCCATAAAATCCAAATCACACCAAAATTCATTGGAATAGGGGGTTTTCCCCAAAATATATACAATTTTAATTTATATCCCAATTAAAATAAAATGGGGTTTTCAAAATAAAATTCAAGTAAATTTAATTTAAATTAATAATTTAAAGGTTAAGTTAATTTCACAACATATATTGAACCACGTATATTAACATGAATATCATGTATCACAACACCCGTAATGGGAAAACCCAACATAGAATGTTGAGAACAAAGATCAAGGAATCAAATACAGATTCAAGATGAAAAAAATAATAAGTTTAGATCCAACAAAAATGGTATGATCTAATAATCCATGAGGAGAGATAAAGAGAGTGGGGGAGAAGTAATGGGGTTGAAATCTTACAAGAGAGGAATCTAATGATGTTCTCTAAGCTTTAATATACCTCAGAATAGGTTAAGATGATCCAAAATGATTTCTTGGGATCTAAAAATCCCTATGAATACATCTGATCCCGATTTAGGTTGATTAGGGGTATATATTGGGGGTTTGGGAAATTTTTCTAACATTTCTAAAATTTAAAAAAGTCAATGAACGCAGTTTCTTTGAGGGGTATGTACAATTTCCCAAATTGTGTGCCCCTTCAATGGAGTGAAAAGTTTTTCCTATATGGAAAAATTATTTTTCACACCATGCACCAACATTGAAAACCCCTTCTATTTAGGTTTTCATGGTTTCCGCTGGATGGGCGCACAGTTTGGCCATACTATGTGCCAACTGTGCACTACCCTAAAATTTCCAAAAACTTTAACTTTACACACGAAGCACCCCTAAATGAGAACCAACCTAAGTATGATCAAAAATAGTGATCTAGGATTACATGAAATCAGTAACTGGATATGACAACCTCCCCACTATAGAAACATTATATCCCTAGAAATCATGTCAATAAGTTTCCAAATAAAAAAGATGAAGACACTACTCTATAATCAGTCCATCTCTTTCCCATGTTCCATTAGTATCACAACCATGTTGACGTAGAACTCGAACTGATGGTATCATCCTCCAAAAAATTACCTTAGTTTAAGAATAAATTATCTTTAATGTATGCTCATTCATGGAAAAATCAGGCTCCACATCAACATCCCTCCAGTTCAAAATGTGATATGGGTTAGAAATATATTTCCACAACTATGATACATAGAACATATTATGTATCAACATCAACTATGTTGTAGGTGATAACAGATAAGACACTTTCCCCACCTACTCAAAAAACCTAAAAAGGTCCCATTAAATTTTGAGAAAGTTTCCATTTCTTCACAATCAATCGATGTCCCAAACTAGCTAAAACATTCAAGAACACATAGTCACTGAATTAAACTTTTAATAGTCTATGACAATGATCATCATTAGATTTATACTAGTTATGTGTCATCAATATTCTCATATGAATCAACTGAAGATTTTTTGTCATCTCTTGAATCAAGCTTAGTCCAACCAAGTAACTTTCACTGATCTATGACCAACACAAGGAAGATTTATAGGTTCAGTCATACAAGGCCTCAAAAGGAGCCATTCTAATCATTGAATATTAATTATTTTTTTAACAAATCTCAACTATTCCTAAATAGTCGTCCCAATACCCACAAAAATATAGTACACAAGAATAATGAATATCCTTAAGAATATGTATATCCCTATCTATCTAGAAATCCATATATAGTTGGTATGTCATACTCAAATGAACCTAAGATCCTAGTGCCTCTAGAAGCCCTCTCCAAAAGAGAGAAGTAAACCAATAATCCTTATCATAGACTATAGAAGTTCTAACCCCATGAAAATGAACAATATATTTCATATATAAATTTACCAACTCCTGAACTTTGGTCGTATCATGAATGGGTAAGAAGTGATCTGACTTAGTGAGACTATAGATCACCACCCATATCTCATTATTATTTTCTAATCTATAAAAAAACCCAACCACAAAGTCCATTTAGATCTCATCGTACTTCCAAGTCATAACTGAAAGTGTCTGAAGAAAACCAAAGGTATATGGTACTCATCCTTGACCTATTGTAAATTATAACAATGAGAAACAAAATCTAATTTCCCACCTCAAACCAGGACATTGTAAATTTCATTGTATGTTATATAATATCTTTTTGGTTCCTGGGTGTAATGTCCACAGGGAATTATGGAAATCTACCATAACTTTTTTTTCTCACTAGAAAAGGTACAATGTATCAGTTCTGGAAACACAGGATACCCTCTGTGGGGAAATACCACTCTGAAATAGTCTGCCCCCCATAAATAATGTTTCTAATTCCATATAACTCATCATTAAGATGTTTTTGTTGAAGAATCATATAGAGAAAAGAGGAGTCCAAATAAAAACTGGACAAAACAACCTCGGTCCCTAATTCTTGAACTCTTATCTGAACTGTGACAAAAGAGCCATCATGTTCCACTCTTCAAAATACTCTTTCACGGCCTAGGTCAGAAGTTTCTTACTCAATGTATCAGTAGTTACATTCCCTTTCCCCAGGGTATAGAAAATTACAAAGTCAAAATATTGAAAGTACTCCACCCAATGCCACTAGTGGAGATTCAAATATTTTTGAGAGAATATATAACTCAAGATCTTGTGGTCAGAAAACATGGTAAGACTTTATTGAAAAGGTAATGCCTCCATCTTTTAAGTGGAAGTATCACAGTTGTAAGTTCAAGTTCATGGGTTGGTCAATTCTTCTCGTGTTACTTAACCTGTCGAGATCCATAGGTAATGATGTGATCATCTTTCATAAGAACACATCCCAAACCTGAACTTGATGTGTCACAGAAAGATAAATAGCCCTATCTAGCCATTCGATGATTGAACATCAACTTAGAAGTCAAAATAAATTTTATCTCAACAAAAGAACTTTGAAATTTCGCATCCCATACAATATTTACTCCCTTTTTAGTTTGGGTAGTCATTAGAGAATCCAACCTCAAAAAATCCTTTATGAATTGGAAATAATATCCAACTAAACCCATGAATCTCTGAATCTCAAAAAAAATTGTGGTTGCTTCCATATCATAACATCTTTAACATTCTTAGGATCAACTGAGATATTGTTTTATGACACCACATGTCCCAAGAATGTCAATTCTTGAATCCATAAATCGTATTTTAATAGCTTGGCATAAAGTCGGTGATTTCTCAACAATTCTAAAACTCCACCCAAATGACGTACATGGCCCTCCTTAGACATAGAGTAAACAATGATGCCCTTCTTTCAAATTACCTTTTTATTATTATTCACATACGTTTAAGGAAAAATTGAGAAAACACACATAATCATACCATATTAACATCATGCACTAAAAGAAATAGATGAAGCATTAAAATCCAATTTAATCATATTAGAAGCATTATCCTTAAATAATTTCCAATCAAGGCCACTTACCTTTGTATTGGGGCCATCCTTAATTAGATATTCAAAAAAATAAGCTATAAATACTGCAAGTGAAATGGTTAGACCAAATGTCATTACAAGGTACTCATAATGGACATACCATCTTCATAAGGTGGTTTCTTGAATGTCATATTATTTTATTCTCAAATGGTAATAACCAGATCAACGATCAATCTTCAAAAATCACTTCTCCCCTTTTAACTGTTCAAACATATTTTCCATACATGGTAATAGATACATGTTCTTTGTCGTGACTCGATTGAGATTTCAGTAATCAATACATAGGTGAAGTAACCCACCATCTTTCCTAAAAAGGAGAACAGGCACCGCCCAAGGTGATACACTCAGGCATACAAATACTTTCTCTAAAATATCATATAAATTAGTATTAAACTCTTTCATTTTAGCTCGTTCTATGCTGTAAGAAGTAATAGATACTATCTGAGTACCCGAAAAAAATTCAATAGAGAACTCCACCTCCCTTACCAGTAGAAAACTAGAGAATTTAAAAGGAAATACATTGGGAAACACAATGACAACTAGAAAGAGATAAATTCTCATATATTATTACTCCAGATAAAAAGAAAACACTGATATTACTTTCCCTAAATCATTATAAGAATTTCTAACTATGGTTGACCTTTATACCCCTTCTACTAGAAAGATACTACACTCTAACGTACATTGTAAAGGATTCCCATTGAAGATAGTCAACAGTTTGGTCTTTATTATAAATGATCAAATCCATTCCAAAAATTAAATGAAGAGGTTTCATGTCAAGAACTAGAAAATTCCAAGTAAGATCGATATCAGATAATGATAAAACATAAGCAAAAAAATGAGAGCCTACTCTATCTTTATTCTAAGCAGTGTAGTAATATCCATTACATAATACAAAATCTCTATAAGAAGATTTAGTTGATTTACAATATGGGTTTAAATAGATGGATGAGATGAACCAATATCAAATAAATCAATCACTAAAGGTGAATCAATATTTATGGTACATCTCACAGCTTATGGACCCATATCTGCCTCCTCTGTAGACTCTTACATTGTGTGAAGAAGCTTTATTCTGGATTCCTGTAGCCAAAACACTTTAGTTCATGAAGCATATTATTGCACCATGGTACTTTTTGGTGCTGATGATCCTGTGCCACTATGTGAAGAAGGATAGATATCATAGACCTTCTTCAAGTGACCTGAGAATCCATAGAAAACCCATATCTTAGGTTACCCAGTGAAAACCTATTTTGAATTCCCTGGCATGCCACACTGGTAAAAAATCAAAGTCCATTTACCTGAAACTACAGGGTTTCTAGAGGACCCCTACAATCGAGAACCACCATCATACTCATCACACATAGTTTTTTCCTTGAAGGAACTCACTAAACTAACACTAGGAGAAAAAGGAACTCCTTTAAAGACTGAATTACTAACCAAATCAAGCTAAACCATCAATGATCTATCTATAAAATCAATATAGTGGGATATATCCAGTAACAAAATATAAGAACGAATATCATATTGAAGTCCCATATTGAACCATTAATTATTCATCTTATCATTCGATATAATCTTATGTGAGAACTACACAATCTTCGTAAACTGATTTTCATACTCAGTCATAGTCTTATCATCCTGCTCAAGTTTTAAAGATTCGATAACCTTATCCAACATAATAGACTCTGGATAGAACTAGTTAGTAAAAATAAATTTATTTTCCTTTCACTCAAATCCCTTTTGATTCATTTGAATCTTTTTCAGGTCCCACCATCTTCTACTAGGTCCTTACATCTTTCCGGTGGCCCATTTCACCACGATTGAATCAAGAAACTCCAAGAACTCAAACAAAATTTCAATCCTATATATCCAATCCTCAACATATTAATGATAGTTTGAGCATTGGAACACTGGTGGATTCTGGAAAAGAAAATCATGATCATGATTTTGAGTCTCATCCCTCTAAAGTTCCATAGTATGAGCCTAAATAGAAATGGGTGTAAGTTCATGTCCCAGAGCTTGGATAGTATGCACAATGTCTTCAACCATATTTAGGAACAAAGTAGTATTTTCATGATGTATTTCATCGAAATCTTCCTACTAGATCTAATCCTCACATATTCTCATAGGAATGATGATACACAATATTAGTAGACATTATTGAAGATGTCAAAATGATTATTCAAATCAACACTCAAACAAGTGAAATAGATAAATTCATCCTATTAAGTATACTAACAATATTTTGATTTCAATCTATCCAAATTGAAATTATGGAAAATACTTGAACTATTCCTCAAGAAACCTTTCTTAAGCAACATTTGGTGACTTAATGCTCATTATGGTGTGAGATGTTCAGGAACTCACTTGAAACTACCACCTAAATCCTAACAAGATCACTCAAACTACATACTAACATTAAATAAAGACACTTAACTTTAACCTCTAATATCACTTTTTCAAAAATTTGCTCAGATAACCTGTAACTTTGATACCTGAGTAAGCACTCACATAGCCTAAAATGTATTCTTGGTCTCCATGGGTTTACATATATCACCTTGAATCATACAAGATAAAAACTGAGAATAATTTTTCCATAAAAATAGAAGAAAAAATAGATACATGTCAATATGCTCAAAAGAAACTCCCAAAGGAGACCGTACCATAAGTAAAAGTGGTTTAACAAAACCCCAATAGTGCATCATCAAAGTACCAGAAATATAAGGAAAACAACCCAAGTTCCAACATAAATTGCACTCCAAGAAAAAAATATCAAAACCCACCACCTCCAAGTGGGGCTTTCCCCTTGCTCTAGCCTAGAAGAAGGAAATCTACAAAATCCTAAAGTAAAGGGTAGGGTGTGAGATAAAAGCACAGTAGGGTCTCACCAAGTGTTCCATAATAATATGAAATAATAAAATAAACCAAATCATACTTTCAAATTTCAAATAAAATAGGAAATGAAGTACAATTTAATATTTAAAACAAAACATGATTTTTAATTCAATTAGTGTAAACATTTAAAACAATGACTTAATTTACATTTTTATATAAAATAGCTTATATAAATCACAATGTATTTGTAAAGTATTTTTACAAACAATGGAATGTATATAAAAATAAGCACAAATGAGTGATATGATTATCTTCTAAGAGGTTTGATAGTTCCAAGTTATGATATCCTCAAACATTCATATAGTTGATTATGATATTATGTATACACATGTCCCTTATACACTAGTTAAAGGGGTATCATCAACATCCCATTAGGGATAAGACTCATTGTAATATGATTTTGTTAGTGTTGTACTGTGTCAGTATATTGCTAGAGAATTACCATCCTATTGTGTTTGTCCCAAATAACCCACTAACTACCCAGGATTACATTTTCTCAAACAAAAAACAATAATAGAAAAAATATTTAAAACCTGTTTAAAATAAAATTTCCCTATTTCCCATTTCAATATTCCAATTTCCTTTTAAAAACCAAAACATGGGTTTTTAATTAATTCATGCCTTTTAAAAGATAAAATCAAACATTTGTTCTTAACAAAACAATTAAATCCATTTTCTCAAAAATCAATTTCACAATTCAATTTCCAAAATCAAATTCCACAATTCCCATCAAATATAAATCACACCCCAATTCATTGTAAATAGGGGTTTCCCAAAAATCCATACCATTTCAATATAAATCCCAATTCACATAAAATTGGGTTTTTAGAATCCAATTGGAGAAAAATTAAATTAAATCAATCAAGTAAAGGTTAAGTTAATTGGAAAACTTATATGGAACAACATAACTTAACATGGAGATCATGTATCACAATGCCTGCAATAGGAAAAACCAATGAAGAATATCAAAAAAGTGATCAAGGAATCAAACCTAGATTAAAGATCCAAAACAAAGGATTTTATGTACTTCAACAACAATATGATATAACAAACCTTAAGGAGGATAGATAGAGATAGTGGGAGAGAATCAATATAGAAATAAATTTTACCAGATATGAATCGAATGATGTTTTCCAAGATTCAATATATCATATAATAGGTTTTTAGGAGCCAAAATGGGTTCTTGGGAGCTCCAAATCCCTAGAAAGGTGTTAAATATTGAGTTAGGTCAAAAGGGGGTACATATGGGGGGTTTGGAAAAAATAACAAATTTAAAAATTTAAAAATTTCACGCACACAGTTTCCTAGAGGGGGTTCATGGATTCCAAAACTGTGCACCCTAATGGTGCACCCCTTCTGTGGGGTTCATAGTTTCTCATAGGTGGGTTCACATTTTGTAAAATCATGTTTCAACCATGAAAACTCCCACTTTATGGGTTTTCACAGTTTCCACTGGGTGGGTGCATGGTTTGGGAAAACTATACATCAACCGTACATTACCCATAAAATTTCCAAAAACAAAATTGAACTTTATACCTAAAGAAACCCTAAACAAGACCCAACCAAAGCATGATGAAATTTTGTGGTTATGGAGTACCTGAAAATAGTAACAGGATGTCTAAATTCCCTAATAGATTTATATTTTATATAAAATATTGTGTTTGAGAGGATAAAAACATATCAGGATGTTTTTATGTCACTTTTTTAGGAATCGGGGCCATGTTTTTTTAAATATAGGGTTTTTTATTTCAAATATTTGAAGGAAAAATATGAATTAATTATAAAAGTGTATGGTTATTGGGATGAATTGGATAAATATTTTTCATAACTAATGTGGTTTTTTCACTTAATAATCAGGATTTTTATCATTTCACACTATTGAGTATATCTCCCATGATAATTGGGTTGATTAGGAAAAGATGAAGTTCTATAGGATATTATGGACATTTTGGTCATGTAACTCTATATTTACTTATAACAAAAAATTCATTTTTGTTAGTTAAGCTTTTCTTTGTAGAAATTATACTTAATCATTACTCATTTCATCCTCAAATGATAGTAATCATGCCCCCACTCCCATTATTATTTTCTATTATTAAAAAGAATAACTTAAAATCATGGATTCATTTATTAGCCTATATATAGATTCATGATATGCAATGTTAAGTATTTTTCTTGACATTTGATCCCCAACGAGTGATTATAGAGGTTGTTAATAGTAATGGGTTTTCATGGTAAAAATATAATGGCTATTATCGAACTTATAACTAGAATATATCCATTAATGTTCATAATAATTTCAATGATGAATTAATAAATAAGTAGATCATAAAGTTGGGTATTCATATTTAAATAAATTTATGTTTGCATATTTTTTTCCTATTAATTGAAATATTGTATTCTTATTTCATAATATAAACCAAAATAGTGAATATTTTTTGAATGAGTTGAGGAATTTGAAGGTCTAATAAATATTTCTATGATTATATGATTCATATTAGGAAGGAAAAAATTATTATTGACATATGATGGTGGTAGGATATATGGATATATGACCACTAATATTTTAGAGTGCAGAAAATTATTTTCAAGGTTGTTCATAAACTACTGATCACGGGATTAGTACATGAGATATTCAGTCAATGTGTGAAGTACTTTGTCAAATTCTCCAAATAGTATTATCAAGGGATAAAATAGGGGATTCACATTAGTCGCAAGTTCAATAGAGACATTAATAATATATTATAGGTTGTATCATTATTTCATGTTCGAATATTTGATTATGTAGAGAGCTTCTTTAAGGTAATTGAGTTCCATGACCCACTCATAGTAAATAGTATCAAAGTGCTAGTGGTAATGTTGGAAAATAGGTATTGTGATTGTGGTTCTCTCAAAGTAATTGATGTGTCCCTATGCACATGCAATTGTAGTTTATACATCAGTGAACTTGTCTTGGGAATCCTTTTTCAATACAATATTCCAATTGAGAACTCTGGTGGTCTTTTATAGTGTGTCTTAAATGAATGTTGGTTATTTTCATTATTTTACCTTACCTACTAATCCAACGACATTGGTCCATGATATTCCCAGGTTACATCCCCAATAGAGGCCAAAGTTTACTCATATTAGAAATGATATGGACAAGCATTGAGAATATAGAGTGTCTCAATGATACATTATATGCCATGTTGTAGGTCATACTCATAATAAATTTCCCAATGTGGTAGGGAGATCTTTACTTCACATCATCATTACCCATATATATTTATTTTATCATTTTTGTGCAAAAATATTATTATATAGTGGCTTGTATCATGTGATATTTCCCAAAAATGTTATTTTATATCATTTCAGGCCTAGAATGTATCTCGGTATTTCATGATATTTTATTATTTGAGATGATATTGATAAAATCTATAACATTCAAGAATAATATATATATGTATTTTAAATATCAGTAAAATAGTTTAATCATATCATATAGTCTTATAGTAAATTGATGTATTAAAATTTTATTGAAAAAAAACATCATAATTCACTTTTAAAATAAAAATAAGATAACTTAAAGGTATAGATTAGTTTGTAAAAATGTAAACAGAAAATTCAATAAGATGTGTATGTGTAAAATAAACTTTCATGAATATAATATCTTCCTTTATAATGGTGAAATATATCAACATAATGTTAAAAAAATTACCAAATAAGCTTCAAAATTTAATATTCACAAAATTAAAACAAATAAAAGTTTTTGATATTACATAAAAAATATCAATTTACAATCCCTTATTATCTGATAAAAAAATTTCATCATTTTTCAGTATGAATTATGATTTCTTACGTACATTTATAAATTTATTTTCTAAAAAATATTTTACAAAATGTGTTACATTGACTATAATTATTAATGACTATATAAAATGTTGATATAGAAAGTGTTCATTTACTTACCTTCTAGGATATATATATTTCTTGTCTTTTAATAAAGGGGAAACATGTTCATGCTCTAAGTGTATGGAGGTCACACCACTTCCATCATGATTAACCCCATCTTTCATCATACCATATCTTTAACATGGAGGTTTATATGATTTAGTAGTGTGTGATTTCATATTTATTGATCATAATCTCAATAGAGCTCTTTTAGATATATGGATGTGGGAGAAACATACTTTTCATCTACTTCAGAGAGAGATGATGATCACCCTTGATGATGTCTCCCTTATGTTGGACCTACCTATTGAGCATGCAGTTATGACTAGTTGAGTTAGTAGTGATTGGTTTTATTTAGTTCAGATAATTTTGAGAATTGATACCCAAGATGATGGTAGGTGTGTTTTTGACAGTCAGCTATGCATTTCATGGATATATCAACACTTAAAACATTTATTTGATGATGTAGACAACATCACTGTACAAATATTATCACACGCATATATAATGAGATTTATTTGTGTCATGATATCCATCAATCATTCTATTAAATTTTTTTGTATGATGTATTTACCATTACTTGAGTCCTTGGACAAGATAGGGCAGTATCGTAGGGGTTTTGCACGTATTTTTTATACATACAGAGTGGTATGAATTTCATGTATCATCAATAAGATGCAAATTATTGGATTTATTTTTTCTCATATGTGAGTATGTGAGTGAAACTCTTATTTCTCTCCACATGTGCATACACTATCACTTATCGATATTTTATAAGATGCACCACGTAAATGATGGTATGTTTTTTTCCAATGTGAAAATTATATCTACGAATTTGTATTACAAAATTATAACTATAAAAATGTTATCTTCTGGTTGATAAATTCCCAGCAACATTCGAATACCGCTAGACAAGATGCCAATACTTACATACTTATATTAGGAAGTATTTGACCAGATGACGTATGTGATTATTAATTATATAATAAACTTCTAATTTTATATTTTATATTATATTATTTATTAATATTATATTATATTTTTATATTCTAGGTTTCATGGAAGTTATATGTTAGACCTACCCTACAATGTATCTCGCCTTAATATATGGAGATTCTTTCTTCCATCACATGCATCATACATATTATGCATTTTCACATTGTTGATTGGCCCCATGTTGATAGAGTTATGAGGTAGTTTGGATTCCATTATCCCATCCTCGCACTACCCAATCAGTTTCCCTCACTTTATTCTTGAAATTTCATGGAAATGGTAAATTGATTGGATGTAATATCATGCACTCTATATTGAGATGTGGGAAAGAGGTCATGGGTCCCGATTATAAGGAAATGAAATGAAACGAATACATCTATCTATTCAGTTGGATTATGAGACATGATATTGCATCACCTCATTTATATATCTTACATGAGTCTATTATCAGTTGGTAATAATTATTGCATCAACTTTTGAATAGATTTTTTTATTAAATTTAGATAATTGTATATTTTTTACAAAATGCTGGTATCGCACACCATATTTACATATCTGATCCCACATAGGAAGGTGCATTTGACTGGACCTATATTCACAAATAATTGATATATATTCTTCTTCATATCAATGTTACTTATCTTAAGATTTTCATCAATGTTTCAGGTGATATTGATGGTGATAATCCTAATATAAATGTTTCATGGGTTGATGATCCTGTTATGGATGAGACACCTGATGATGTGTCACATTATGATAATTTCTATAATGATCATCCAAATGTTCTACAAATTCTTGTCATAAATGGCCCATAACAACATGATATGCATACATAGGTCAGTCTCCCATCTTATATTGATTCTACTTCATTGTCCCGTACATTATCATATTATGATGTAGTGAATACTAGTGATTGGGGTGTCTTTCAGTCAATAGTTTTCCCCAGTCAAGAGATACCCATTATAGAACATCCATCTTATTTACATGTTGGAGAAAGTTATAGCCAACAACTAAATTCCTTCTATCCAAGATACGATTCTTGTGGGGATACTTCATATCCACTACTTTCCAAACAATATGATGGGGAGAAAACTACTATAAATAATGCATTGGAGGTGTGTACACCGGAGTAGACATATAGAAAAACATGGTGTGGATTCATTATTTATACACCAAGATTTCTAATAGAGGACTATATATGATAATAATGCAGACTAGAGCAATATATTTCTCTTTGTTTGTAAATTTTTAACAAACAACGATGTTATATGTTTTTTAAATTATCATTTTTATGTATATTATAATTAGTTAACAAAATTAAACATTATTATTATTATTTTTATGAATAAGTAATTAATTTTTACTTGAATATTATTTAAAAAACAATTAAATAAAATTTATATTAATTATATAATTAAAATTTGATTATGTATAATATTTTTTTTTGAAATGGTACAGACCATGAATTTAGAAGACAGAATCTAGGGTTAGGAAAATTTATTGAAGAAAATATCACACACCCAAAAGTACAGGGAGGATTACAATGAAAAAAGAATGATCAAAATAGATAAAATGAATATACAATGATAAAAACTAAAACCAGATGATATCCCATCAATCTAGAAAACTCAACTATATAATTTCAAACTTTAGAAAGAGTCTTATCCAACATGAAAAAATGATGCTCACTATTCTCTCTTAGTCAATACACTCCTCAGTATGTCACATCCCAAGCCATGTCATATCAACTAGTAATATTTGGATAAAAATTATTGGATCCAATAATTTAACCCTCATCCCAACCTTCATTTAAACTCATAATTCATAATCAACTGGCTTTGATAAGATAATACTATATTGAAACCTACACACTAATAGGTAAGAAGAACGTTTTCAAGAGAAAAACTATAGCACAAGAATAATCAAACGACTCCCAAACAAATGAACTAGGTAGTAACAAGAGTTGAATCCCAACCCTCAAATGGTGTCTACCATATTTATATAATCATTCCTATAATCATCTAAAAGATAATTAAAACATAAGAACCCACATGCCAAAAATCTAGCCCCAATTTAAACATAGAGGAGGACTAAGAAACATCATAAAAATCAATTTCAAGTCAAGATATGGGGAAATATCTCAATAGTAACAAGACATCATCCCTTATGTAAAAATGATATCCCAAATAAATGACACCCATATAAGAAAGTTGGTGAGTCAACAGGTAAATAGACATAAAAAATACATATAGTTGAGTCCAAGATTGAGGAATCATGTTGTACTAGGCCCCACAGACTCTACAGTCATGAGGGTTTCAGTATATCCTTTAAGTTTTAACTTGTTGCCACTGATTTCCTAGATCATATGTGTCTATATATATAGATAAATCATTAGTGTTATTATCCATGAACACTATATTTTAAGTGACACAATTCTTAGGAACCAAGAACATATTTCAGAAAATAGAATATGCTTCGATGAGGTAAAATGAGTTGAATGTGGTGAACTGATATCTCACCTTCATTTTAATAGATTTTTTGTGTTAATTGAGTCCCTTTGAAGACTCCTGATTTATAGAAGAATTAGTTATCATATTTATTTCATTATAGTATCACATTTTAGAAGCATTTGAGTGACCAAAATATTGATCCTTAAATGTTATATCATTAATAATACTAATATCTTGTTGAATACCATCATTGTTCACCATATTAGTAGGTTCTTCCAAAGAGATTGAGTTTCCCATGATGTGGCCATCCTAAATGGGATTGATTTTTCCAATATCTTTAGTTCTATGATTCTCAAACCCATTAAACTTGAGATATATTCCTCCAAATAAATATCAACTATATAATTGAGTTTCATTAAACTTAGCTACAGTCACTCTGCCCTATTAAACCTCTAAGAAGAGAGAGACCCAGAAGTTTGGATATAAGGGGAATCCTAAGCATGGAGATCACCATTAATAGAACCATATATACTTATTCAAAGGTAGAAAAGCTTCTATCCTAATCATTTATATAGTAAGGATGCTTTTTATGATTCTTTATTGAAGTGATAGAAACAATATTAGTTTTTCTTTTACATTTAGTAAAGGCTAACAAATGTTCTTTCCACAATTAATTATCCACATAGCTTGAGCAGCTTTCTCATTGTCTATCTGACCATCTTAATAGGTTTCATCTAGTTGATCCAGCTTGATGCCCTTATTTACTTCATCCTTGAAGGATATACTTGAAATAATCAATTGATATCTCTTTTCAAGGAATATACGAGTCCAATTCAACAATATTACCAAAATGAGGTGTCCTAAACTTCAATTGAGATGAATCAAAAAAAGGCTAAAACACCAACCAAACCATCATCAATATTAGAATGATCCTTAATCACAAGAATATATGGTTAAATGATAGCATCCTTGGGTCCTTTCCCATTCCCCTTAACTATTGGATTGATATGGCCATGTATGTTACTATTCACCTCCCATCCAGTTGGGATTACCATGATACTTTGGCCACTATCCAGGAAAAGTGGAGACACATTAGGTACCATTTTCTTATTATTTATCTTAAGGGCCTAATTATTCTTGTGCTTAACAACATCATAGAAAATAGTCTTACAAAAATAAAAATGGGGGATCTTTTTCAATTTTGGAAGACATTTCAAATAAATTTTCAATCAAATAAATATCGTAGGATCCTTCCTTACACAAATTTTACTTTAAAGTTTTCATCCTCTATCGAGAAAATGATATTATCAATCATAGGGAAGGACATATCAACCTCCAACAACATCTGAGCATAGTTTCCAAGTCTTTCTAAATCTATCACTTTATCAATATGAATTGGAGATCTAATTGAAAATTTCATGTACTTCAATGTATTAAAATGGTAATAAACCCAATTTGGGCTAATAACCTTAATCCATACCTATAAAAATGAGTTATTTTAATCTAAAATACAAAACTAGGGATCCCACTCCTGAATTTGGAACAAAGTAAGTTTGAGAGATATAGAACCAAAGCCTTAGGGCCTATATTTAAGGAGAATAGAAGGAAAGATTGTGTGATAGAATCCATGACCAATAAAAATAATATTCTTATCAGAGAAGTCCCAAATTATTGAAATCCATTTAGATTGGTCATATAATTTTTAGATTTCTCCCCCTTTGGTAAATAAATATGACCTATTGATTAAAACATACAAAGATCTCACATATCTACCATATAATCCATACAAGAAAAGAGTTATGTCATGTTTCTATTCTTAATAATGCACTTGTTGGCATCATTAGCAATAGAAGAAAAGGAATAGTCTAATTCCTTCATTTCATTACACACACTAGTTATTGAATCATTAACCACTTTTTCATGTCTAATTGCATTTAGAAAAGAGATAATTTATATAGATAATATTAACAAGATCCTACTTCAGTAGAGCCCAATTGGGGTTCTACCAAGCATCCCTATAGAGATTACCAGAGCTCCCTCCCTGATCTCCATCCTTCCAATTAATTAATTACTTTTATAGTGGTAATTATATTATTAAATATATAACTAGTAATTATATTAATAACTTAATTAGTTATTATTAATATAATATTACATATTATTAATCATTATATTAATTATATAATTAATAATACAATATTTCAAATTATATTTATTTAAGTTTATAGAGGTTACAAGTAAAGGAAAAAACACACACCCCTATGTCTTCAAGGATAGGACATACCCCCTCCAAGGGTTAACCCACTCCATGGTAAGTCCATTAAGTTGATATCTATGAAGGCATGAAGACCATTACATGTCACTCGGGTTTCATCTTCTATGTCTTTATCTCATTTCTTTAAAGTAAGTTTTATATTAATAATTAATTCATACATTACTAATAATTGATAGTAATTATTAATTAATAAATTACATGTAATTGTTAATAATTAATTATATATTAGTAATCAATAATAAATAATATAAATATGACTTAAAAATTATATTATATGTTAATCTATTACTAATTATTATAGTAACAATTATACATAATATATTAATTAAAAAAATTAAATGTATTATATTATATATTTATTGATATATTAATTTTATAAGAATAATTATAAAAAAAATAACTAACAATCCCTGAAACATTCTATGCCTCATTCTCCCCTCGACATTGAAATCCACCCTGATGGTGGTTACCCTTGATGAGAGACCGTCTTCCTGAAAGTAG
Source organism: Viscum album (assembly GCA_963277665.1). Lineage (NCBI taxonomy): Eukaryota > Viridiplantae > Streptophyta > Magnoliopsida > Santalales > Viscaceae > Viscum > Viscum album. The sequence continues at coordinate 1,969,410,645 of OY728125.1, read as the reverse complement.
AACCACCTAGGTAATCCCTCCTTCCCCTTTTGTTGATGACCCACATCCTCCTTCACCATGACTCCAATCCTCGACCCTAATGTTTACCATGACCACCTTCTCCCCATGACCCCGACTCCCCATTCTCATACATTCCCATCAGTTTATACCTAAATACCCTGAACCCCTATCTATCCATGATTCAGAAAACATCAGATTGGCCTCACCTACCTCTATACTAGTGGCTTCCCTATCCTCACTAACTTCTTTTCCCTCCCCTCAATGTCTTTCTCCCGCAATATCGGACCCCCTTGATTATGAGAAGTAATATTTTTATTTTTTATAATTTATACTTTTCATGTTTTATGTTTCATGTTGGATTAGATCAACGTTTTTTCCATTTTGTATGTCAATGTTTTTCATATTGGATCAAATTTTCTTCATACATATAGAAAGAATTATGATTTAATAATTACTGAAAAATATATTAGAAATTGATAAAAAATCATAATCATACATTACAGCGGGATTAAATCTTCAATAACTCATTATTACCATGATTAATTGCTATTAATTATTTTATATTTATATATCTTTATTTATGTAATTATGTTTTACATCTACTGAACATATATTTACACTTTTATGTATTCTTATTCTTTTTTAATATTAATTTTTTGATTCCATAGATTTTTAGTATATTTAAAACCTATATTAAGGTTATTTAATCATTATAAATATTTTTTCATTAAAATATTTCAAATATTTTAATCATTTTATAGTATGTTAATGATCTTTTTAGTTTATTTTTATTTTTTTAGTTTAAAATGGATTTTCCTATTAATATAAATTTGTTAAAGAAATATTTCTTTACACAGTGATGTTAATAATCGATTGTACTTGTTTTCTTAAAAAATTATATCTTTATTTTTTGATGTATAGGGATAATAGTGGTATACAATACATATAGACAAAATTTAGAATAGTTTACCTTGAAACACACCTTGGTGTGGTAATTTTTTGGAAGAATTTTTATATTATTCTATTGAAAATAGATTAGTAGATGTTATAATAACATGTTTGTGTCCTACTAGTTAATTCAAGTAATAGTTGAATAGAAATGAATTATATGATAACCTCATATTTTAATAGTTTCATTCTTAATATATATGTTGGATTTGTCCTAGATAATCGAATTTCAAGGAAATTCAAAGAATCAACTAACCTATAAATGAAACATAAAGTTACCCAATCAAGGAGAATTTAGTTTGAAAATTAATAAATAAAACATTTGATTTTTCCCAATATAATGAAAATGATTTTAATAGATCAAAAAACCAATTTTTATATTGATCAAGTTAATATTGTAGAGACCTTCAATTTCCAAAAAATGAGTTTTATAAATTAGTTTAATCTAGATATCAATAATTGAATGAAGGGTGTTATAAGTATTCAAATATATTTTTTCTACTCAATTTGTATCATATCAAGTGTATCTATGGAATTAGTAACAAATAATTGTTCATGATTATGGAGTTTTGTCTTGATATATTTGGTGAATCTAAGATCTCTAAATCATTATATGAGATAAATAAAATCATAAATAAAGATAGACTTCTTATTAAAAAAAATGTGTCCATTCCCTAATGATGGCATGCATTATTAGGGAGAAGATTTTGATAAATAATAATGCATAATATGTTATACAAGTTCATGGAAATCAATGAGCATTCATGGGGGTACAAAAGAATGTAACACCTAGAAGAAGCAAAAGAAGGAAATTCATTAAAAGGTGTTGTTTTACTTTCCTATGAAACCACATATGAAATGATTATTCATGTCATCTAAGACTTTATAATAAATGGAGTGTAATAATTTATAATGTAACAATTGTGCATAGCTGATACATATAAAATATTAAATATCATGGAATGTGTTTGATTTATTATATCCAGATTTTTCTTCAATGTTAAGGAATGTACGTTTGTGTAATGCCCTAGACCCATAATCCCAGATCTAGTGTCAAAAACACTTACTTTATATATTCGATTTGATACCAACTGTATATTCACCAACATAAACATCCCATAATTAAATTAATTAAAGAAAATATAACATTAAATTTCATTCTCGTGACTATAATGTTCAACCCCAGATGCCACTAAATCGGTGACTTGAGTGGGTTCTCCATAAGACCTCAAGCATGCTTCCTCATATTTTGGAGGCTACCTACTAGAAGTGAGGGTATAATAAGGAAATGTGAGTATATTATTCCCCTATATTAGAGTGTGAAAAAATAAATAAATAACCAAGAATCATACATATCAGAGTTTATATACAAAAAATTGAACTAAAATAGAATAAGTTTGTAATAAGATGAAATATTTTAAGGGTGAAAATAGCCATGAAATACATAAAAAACAAATCTCCCACTAGGTTGATCACATATACAAATAAAAAAACTAAAACATAAATACATCAGGCTCTACTGCCAAATCTGATTTATTCTACATACCCAGTCTTCAGAACCCTTTTGAGATGCACTATCCAAATCATCAGACTCCACCTGAGTGACTTCATTAAATCATGAAACCTTGGGACTCATACCAATATATCATTCATCCTTATTCGACCTAAAAGAAGATATATATTTTTCAGGCAAGTGGAGGTGCACGTACACGGGGTGATAAGTAAATCTTAGTCGATTATCCCCAATTGTGAACCTATAACCCATTGTAATAAGTGTATTATCATGACATATTCTCATGTAATATTCTCATCATTACCAAAACACAACTAAATATAAATATAAATAATAACCAATGTCAATCCTTAGGTCCATGACATTGATTGACCATACCTTCTATGTCTTGCACTGGGGTGTCTCTGAGCATGCCTTGATGATCATGTGTCCCAAGTAACATATGTGGTCCACCTATATGTAATCCAAAACCTAACCTCAAAACTTCACTAAATATATATTTATTGGTACCTAGATGAATTAGTATTAAGTAAACATACCATGTTAATATACTTCCATTACCCAGAGCATTAGTCTGACATCTAACCCATGTATCACAAATAATAGTTCCTCAAGAATCAGTTCAGTACATAAACCATATTTAAAAAAAAAATTCTCAAAGAATTAGTCCATATTTTAATACATGGATTCAGAGAGTGAATATGCAATCCCATTACACCTGGTATACTATCATTTCCAATATCATCAGTCTAGAACTTAAATCATGGATGTAGAGCATCATTTTACCATCACATTCTACCTGGTATACCATCATTTCTTATAGTCCCAGTCTGGAACTTAAATCATAAAGTGTATTATCAGTGTCAAGTCCCCCAGTATAACACCTAATCCATATAGTATACTACCCATTCCAAAAGCCTTGGTCTAGAATCACAACCATATATATAGATATTCAGGTCCATCATTATCAATCATACATATATAATTTAATGTCTATTAATCTCATCATATATGTGGAATTCCATTTCTATCAATCTCATCATATTTATGGAACACCATGTCCACCAATATTATCATATCTTTGGAATTACATATCCAACTTTCTAAACCTTGGATATGTAATTCCATGAAAAACATCCATTACCATATATATAGAGAATCATTTCCAACTCTTTCAATTATGGAAACCTAATTAATAAACTAGTCTCTAAAACGTGGAAACCAAATAATATCATAACATCCCCATGGATTTAAACCAAGTATAAACCTAAATAGAAAAGATAAATCATAATAATGGATGGTTTATTACATATTTATATCATAAAAATCTCATTCCTAACAACTCATCCATCATTTTGCGACCTAAGGGAACACCTGCGGCCATTACTACACAAACATAAACACTCCCTCAGGGTCAGTCTATCGATCAGGAACCTACCTACACCTATAAATAAACATATAATCATATGAATCCCTATTAGGATACAAATAACTAGTATATAACACCTTAATATTTAAAAATAAATAAAACAATGTTCGATAGTGTATACGACACACAACGCTGAATCTAAATGAACAATGAAATATTATTATCTAAATATGAACATTATACCCTAGATATTAAATTAGAGGGTATGAATAGGATTAAATTATTTATGAAATAAATATATAAATGTCTTAATAAATATCTATTTATTAATAACTTCTTATTAAATAATCACTCAATATTTTAATGAAGTATTTATATTCTTCAAAAATACATTTTCTTTAAAAAGGTTTTTATTAGTTTCTATGATCAATTAATATAATTAATTTCTATAAATTTCCAATATTTTATTTGATAAAAATGATATAATTTTTTAAATCATCATATCTTGTTTATCTAAGGGAGAAAGTTTTATATTTTTAAGAAAATATTGATATTTTAGTGAATAACGAAAAAACCACTTTTTGTAAAACTGAAATTTCTTTTCATTAAATTAAGTAAGTTAAAGTACCAATATGCTTCAGATTTTATTTAAAATTAACATAAATATTATTTAGTTATATTTAATCTAATTAAATACATTCTATTCATCTTTATACTAGGTTTTGGTATATATTTTTTTGACTTAAAAATAATTTTTTTTGAAAAATCGTTATCTGTCACATCTTGTGGGTCTAATATTAAATTAAACTCTATAAATTATGTGAATTGAAACTTGAAAAGTGTATTCCATATTAAAAATCAGGATTTAAAATTTTTTAAATAGAGCCCTTTCATTTTTAGTCATTACGAATAGTAAACAGCTGTAAATAATTATCACCATGGTAAGGGTAAATTGGGTAATTAATGTTAAAAATAATATGATAAAGATTAAAAATTGAACCTACCACTTCAATTTATCATGTTTTGGGAGTATAATTCCAAAATTTCCATCCAATTACAGAATATATGGAAACTTTTTTACATATTTATTTTATTTTGACATTTATAATATTTAAGTACAAGATAAAGAAAAAAATGGTACTTTCATACATTTAATAACTATAATATTTTTTGATGGGGATAAAAATGTATGTTTGGTTATAAATAGTGATTTTCAAGATAAAATTATTGTTTTCAACATGGTAATTTTTTTATTTTTTTATTAATGAAATAATTACCCTAAATGCTTATACAACACTAACATAATATTTACTCAAGTAATAAAAAAAATAAATGATTTTAAAAATATTAATGGTTATATAATTTGAAAGAATTATTTTACTCCATGAATTTTTTAGATTAATATTATATATCTGATAGGTTTTATTTTAATATATTATAACTCGTTTTTTGTCATGTTTTTTTCAAAGTCAAATTAAATGAATAGTTCCAAAAATGACATTAATGTTATTTTATAATAAATAACATTTTATTAAATGATTTAAAATTTCTGAGAATCCTATATTAAAAAAAATGAATTTTATATATTTAAAAATATTAAATATTTCCCATTAATGGACTAATTTTTTATTTATAGTAACTATATTTACCCCTAAAGACTAAAAAACTTTGTTATCATGCTAACTGTAAAAAAGGGTTAACATGGGTTAAAACCAAATAATATGGATTATAAAAATCACCTAAACTTATCAAAATTTTATTATATGAGATTTTTTAGACCCATACTGAACTTAAATTAAAATTATATCAGTTTGGATCCATTTTTTAATGAAAAATAATTAATATTAATTTACTATTTTAAGAAATTCCAAAAGGGCCCCTTTCCTCACTTATAAAAGGACCCTCATCTCCCCCTTCCCCCACACTAAAAAAATATTTTTTATAGTGATTAAATATCCCAATATATTCCATACTTCTATTATAGTTTCCTATAAGACTTTTTTTGGTTATAAAACCCTCCTAGGAAGGCTTTTGCTGTAAACTTAAAGAGGTTTTCTGAAGAAGAGGTATTGTTCTTAACCAAGCATTTTTGTTTTATTTATTCTTCTAACTCCTTAAAATATTTTTCAACCATGATGATATAATAATATATTATCTCCCATATACTATTATTTAATTATTTCAATTTCATAACCTACTTTAATATCCTCTTCCATTAAATGGGAAAGGTATCCATCGTTCATGTGTACGATGGACTACTGCCTCATGAATCTGTGTAATTTTTTTTCCATAATTTCCTCTCATATAAGTTTATAATTATGTATTTAATCAATATATATTATATTAAAAACATATGTATCATTATGTAAAATAAATATATCATATATTTTCTTACCTTTACATTCATTGAAAAATGATAATGTCGTTCGTGTGTACATATGGATTACCACCTCCATAAAGAAATGTGATTCATTTTTCATTTCATAATAAAATAGAGGATATATATAAGTATAGTTAAATAATTAATATTATAATTATTATATATTGATCGTTATGTATATATAAAATAATACTTACAATCTTTCCATCATGATAATTGAAAAATCAAAATGTTACTCATGCATGCATACTTCCATCTCTATGATTTTAACATAGTTTATTTTTCATAACCATATTTCAGGGTTGGTTATAAAAGTATAATTGATTTATAAAATTGATATTTCATTTTCATTATTCTATATATGATGAAATAATTACCACATTTATCATAGTCAACCTACCGAAGTCATTTTAGACTTATGAGTTGAATATCATCAAAATGTCTGATGTGAAATTAATTAATTATGTATTTGAATATAAAATGGTATTAAATAAAACAAATAGAATTAAATACTTGAAAGAGAATTATTATGAAAGTATATAACTAACATAAATGTATTATCTGGGAAGATGAAAACATACGTGATGAATCAGACTCAATGTATGAGACTTTCTTTTTAAATACCCCTTTTAAAAATTTCCCTTCCAAGTCATTTTCTTACATGTCCATGTTCATCTAAATGTTTCATGAAATTTTTTATTTATTCTTAAATCGATTATAACGGTCATTATTTACCATATTTTACTTTTTCTACATTTTTTTAATGTTTTACATAAGGTACACATCACTTTAAAATCTTGTTTTTAATGTTTTTATGATTTATTTTCAAAATCATTATCTTCCATGTCACTTTTCATAAAATTGTTTTATTAATATATTTATATGAACATTAATGAATTATAAGGGAAATTGTATGACTATTTTAATTTTATTTTAATGGATTTCTAAAAATAATATTTGTATGTATTTTATATATAATTTTTTTACTTTATTTACATAATTAGTCTTTATTCCACAACCATTATTTGATACCTGAAATTCTTTATCACCTTCCTAGTTTTATTCAACGAAAATAAATCTTTCAATTTGTTTTAAGTATTTATAGGAAGGGTTTTAAATGGAATATATATTTTAATATCTAAAATTGTTTTGCTTATGGGTGTAAGGGATCTCTCTCTAAATCTCCCTTTTCTTCAAGTTAGTTTATTCTCTCTCTAAATCACTTTCTATATCAATCTAATGTTATGTAATTCTTCTAAATTCTATATATATGTCTCTCATGTAAATACCTAGCTTATTCTCCCTTCCATTAATGGGTTAATATATTCCATATGATCATTTCTCAAATTCCTTCTTTAAGAAATCTCTTTTGATTATGATATGACGGAAGATTATGCATCAGATTTTCTTTCCATGGGAATTCTTATGTTTATTCCTTATTATTGTTTTATTTTTTATAGTACATATAATCAATAACATTTTATGATGGGTGCACCTAGATAGTGATTCAATGCATCGGGTAAAGATTATGTCTCATGAGATGTTGTGTATGTGTTGGGAAAAAATACATCAAGGTAACATTGAAGCATTTTTTGGTTGATTGTGTTTGTTGACAAAGAGGGTTTCTTAGGTTAGTTGTGATATTCAAGATATATTGGTAAAAACTCTATGTTGACAAAGAACCCTGAAAAAGGAATGGATGGTCTAGAGGTGGTACAAAAATAATAGATATGAGGTGGTATCGTTTTCTAGTGTTTGCTAAAATTTTTGGCCTCTAAATTGGGAAAATGGAGAAAGGTGTTTTTGGAAATGGAAGTTGCATGAAATATTAAAGATGATTTTGAAACTTTCTTGTAAGTAATTTTTCTAGATTATAATGTTGAAATATGTAAAAGGCAAGAAGTGTGTGAAATATTTGGAAAAGTGCGTGAAAGATAAGGCTATGCGAAAGAGGTATGCATGCCAAATACGAAGTCAAATGGGTTTTGCGTGCTTGGAGAGGATCTTTAAAAATGTGTCAAATATTTTGTGTAGGGTTTAGTGATGCCTATAAATAAAAGTTCACCCCCCTCATTTTGGTAAGCTCTACACTTAGAGGAAATTAGATCTCTAAAGCACGTAATAATTCTAAGCTAAGGGAGTTGCGTGAAATAATTGGAGTTTTACAAAAGATAGGTAAGTTTCACATAAGATTTATGCTTCACACAAGATTGAATCTGTGCACAAAAGCTAATTCATAACAAAATTAAAATATTGCATGAAAGGAATTAAAGTTTCATGAAATATATAGTAAGGTTTATGCAAAATAATTTATGTTTCCTAGTACATCTGTGGTAAAGTATTATTCACTAGTGAATGAAAGTGGGACATTAATAAGGAATCTACATATAGTGGAGGATTAATTCATTTGAGATAATGAAGGTACCTACAAGTTTATAAACTATCAGTGAATCTTCTGAAGAAGTAGTTAGCACTCTTTAGTTGAGATAACAGTGAGCTTTTAAATTGTGATTAGTTGTAAACTAGGAGGGGCAATGATTCCACTCCGAACATTGTAAACATTAGTGCGCTTATAGTGTATTTTTTACATCGGAACATTTCTAGGGTATTCTCCTAAGATGTAGCCCAGTGAGTTTGAACCAAGTAAAATTTTTGTGTCTCATGTATGATTTAATTTCGATTCATACTTTTTAGTCAGAAAGAGAGAGAATAGAGTTTTGTTTAATAGTGAAACAAGATCAAAATGGGAAGTTGTTTTACTTTAACATACCCTAATTCACCCCCTCTCAAGGTATTTAACCTAGTGGGCCTAATAGTATGGGATTAGAGAGTAAACCTAATCCACTATTGGATTCTATCTACCATGTGACTTTGTCCTGGAAGTTAGCCTTGAATTATACTTATGTCATTTTTTGTGTTTCTGGTTGATTTATTATGTTAATATGATCTTATTACATCATGTTAATTATGAAATGCTTCTATTTGATTACTCATAAAATTATGTTTAACAGAAATTATAAACAATTTCAAAATGTTTAAATGTATAACTTTTCTTGAAAAAATTTTCATGGTATTTCTATAATTTCAAAGGTACTTTTATAAGTTTGGTTTTTTCCTTTTATATTTTTTTTGAATTTTTTTATAAAAATGTTTTGATATAAAAGTTAATTTTCTTGGTAATGAAATTTTTATTTTGTGCCTAGTGTTTAATTTTGAAAATACAAAATTGTGTATGATTATTCATGAACTAAGAGGTTTCTTTAATTCTTTTTTTATGTCCCTTACTAAACATCAGTATTAATACCATATTTTAAAGAAATCATGGGGATTTAAGGATGATTATGGACAAGGATGAGTTCAATATAAAACTTTAAATATGTGTCAAGAAACCAAAAATTTATATATCATAAAAGTTTTGTTTTGTTGAAAAAAATGGATGCTAATTGGAAGTTCCCACTTTGTGGTGTAACATTTATTTATGTAAGGGTGATTCCTTAATTCTCTAAAACTCTAAACCGTAAACATCCTCAAATGTGATAAAATTAATTCATGACATAAAACATTGGATTATGTAATTTTTAAAGTTGAGTATTTATAGCTAGTATTAGAATAAAGGTTTAAATAACTTTGGAGATTAGATTGTTTTCATGTGAGGCTAACATAAAAAGTTATGGATACCATCATGGGTTTATAATATTACGAATGATCATAAGTCTAAAGGAATAAACACCCCTTTTCATGTTTTATGTGATGGTATTTTAAGGTTAATAATGACATTTTTTTATACAATATATTGGTTTGGGGTACATTTAACCCATAGGTTTAACGTGAAGGATTTTTATAGAAGAATATTATTATATTTTTGGGTTTTAAATATGAAAGGTATGAGGTAACCTTTTACATTAAAAAATTATTTAATGTTGAATATATTAAAGTTATTTGTGATATTTTTCATCATATTTTTGGAAAATTATGAGAATTACATTAATATAGTTTTAGATTAAGGACAATCTGCAGCATAGATGATAACATTTCATATCTAGTAAGGTCCTGCGGTTTGAACCCAAAACAGAAGCATGACAAGGGTGAAAAAAACTATTATAGGCCTATGTGATGTTTTGGTTAGTATGAAATTGTTTTTTCACAAAAAAAAATTAACATATAAAAATTAATTTGATTTTTGGAATATTTGGTTTATCGTATAGATAACCACGGGACTGAAAATTAATTTTGTGATTAAGTAATTAATGATATTCTAGAAGAAGATCACTATTTTGGGAAACATATATGATTATGGTAAATAGAATATTATGGGATTTTATTTGAGGAATAATGTTTGAATTATATTTTGAAAGAATATATGATTTTACTATGGTTTTATAGTTATTTCGGTTATTTATAGGAATGATTGTCATATATGATTAGGTCATATTCATTTTTGTATGTGACTTTAAGAGTGATTTATTTAATTTAGATATAAATTATAAATTTATATTGTAAGAATATGTGATCAAATAATTCAAATATTTTGGTTCCGTTATTAGTGTGGAATATTTTTAGGAATTATAATTTTAGTTATTTATGATCTAAGATAATCATTGAATTTTTTTATTGAATCCTTACAGATTAATATTGTATAAATTCATATAAATGATTAGTCATTTTAGGAATTATCTTACCTTCTTATACCCATTTTGGTTATGGTTAATGTCTAAATATAGGAGGAATATCTTATTATACTTTTGTGGAATTATTTAATCTATTAGAATATTATTATAGTGGTTTGGGTATAAAAAAATCATTTTGAATACTCATCATTTAAAGAAAATGGTGAGATTGTGGTGGAAATTGATTAAAGGGTGAAATTTTACTTATCAAGATAGTATATTTCCTTATATACTTATTTTATATGGTAAAATAATTCCTCAACACTAGTAAAATTTTATTGAAACAAAAAATAATATCTTATTACATTCCTTTTTTATTAATTGGTGGTCTTTTCACAATTCTTTGGTTTATGGTTTTTTTGTCGTTAACTTTCCCATGATCATTCACTTTCTTATGATAAATTTTCTCTATCACTCTCCATTATTATTTTAGACATTACTTTTCCCCTATGTTCATATTTTCAAAAACATTCTTCTATTTTGAAACCTAGTATGTGTTATTCTAAATAACAGTCATGCATCCATTTCTCTCTTTTCAAGAGGAAGTTTTATTAACCCTTTTAAAGATGTTTAATTTCAACAAACATATTTTCATATTCTTAACCTTTTATTACCGAGTTCAAGTTCAAATTTCAATGATAAATTTTTTTAAATTGGGGATAATGTAACACACTTATATTTTAAAAAAAAGAAAACTTTGTTTGATAATGTGTATGAGATAGAGCACTGAATCGAAACGAACCATAAAATATTGTAATTTAAATATGATTATTAAAACCTTTCCATTAAATTGGTAGGTATAAATAAGATTAAATTATTTATGAAAAATATTTAAAGTTACTACACAATATAAATTTATTGATAACCTCTTATTAAATAATCCCTCAGTTTTTTAGTAAAACATTTTTATTCATCAAAAATATGTTTTCTTCCAAAATGGTTTTTTTTCTTTTTATGAGAAAATATTATAATTAATTTCAAGAAACATTAGAATTTTTTTTTAAAAAGTATATAAATTTTTAAATCATAATATAAAAATTATCTTAGGGTAAACTTTTGGGATTTTTCTTAAAAGAGTTATTTTTTAGTGAGTAGTGAAAAATACCATTTTTTGTAAAATTGTCATTTATTTTCAATAAATTGAGTAATTTAAAAGCCCCATTATTCACTAAATTTTATTTAAAATAATAATAATTATTATTTATTTGTATTTAATATAATTTATTACACTTTAATCATGTTTTTAATAGATTTTCGTATAAGTTCATTTTTGGGCTTGGAAATACATTTTTCCAAAACTCAATTTTTCATCAAGCCTCGCAAGTCTAGTTTTAAATTAAATTATGCCAATTATATGAATTTAATCTTGAAAATAGATTCTATATTTAGAATCATTGGGAATAAATTTGTTAAATAGGTCTCTTTTTTTTAGTCATTATGAAAATTAAACTATAGTAAATAATTATCACTGTTGTAAGGGAAAATCAGGTAATTACAATGAAAAATAATATGATAAGGACTAAAAATTGACCCCAAAACATGTAGTTTCCCTATTTTATTAGTATAATTTTATGTTTAAATACAATTATATAATATATTCCCTCTTTGTGTCATATTTATATTATATTTACCTTTATAATATTTTAGTAAAAGATAATGATAAAAATGTCACATTGTTTCTTTTAATAACAATAATATTTTATGATAACGCTAAATATAACTTATGTTCAGTTATAAATATTCATTTTAAAAATAAATTATTTATTTTTATCATGGAAATTTATTTATAATTTTTAGTAATGAAATAATTATGTTAAATTCTCACACAAATCTGAACAAATATATATTATATTATTAGAAAATAAAATTAGTGATTTTTAAAAATATAAAAAAGTAAAGAAAATTTAAATAATTATTGTGGTCCAAAAAAATAGATAAATATTAAATATTATATATGATTTAACAAAATATATTTGAACTTCTTTTCTATATTTTTGTTATAAAAGTCAAATTAAATGAATTCTTCCAAAAATGACATTAATGTTATTTGATATTAAATAATATTTTATTTAATGACATAAAATTCCTAAAAATACTAAAATATTACTATCATGGTAATTGTCAAAATATGTTAACACGAGTTAAAACTGAAAGATAAGGGTGAAAACATTACTAAAAATTATCAAAAAAATGGATGAGATGATTTTAACCCATTATTAAAATTATATCAATTTGGATCCACTTTTCAAAGAAAATTAACTTATATTAATTAAGTATTTTATGAAATTCCAAAATTTCACATCCCCTCACTTATAAAAGAGAACATCCTCTCCTCTTTTATTCACACTTCCAAAGCCTTTTTGTTCTACCAATACCTAACTAAATTCCATTATTAATTATATTATCTACCTAAAGTCATTTGTGTGATTATTAAACCATCCTAGTATGGATTTTTTGTAAACCTAAAGAGGTAAAAAGTGGAGGTATTGTTATTAACCGAGCATTTTTGTTTTATTTCTTCTTCTACCTCCTTCAGATATTATTCAACAATGATTATATAATAAAAACAGTATTTCCAATATAATTTTTTTTTATAATTTTAATGGAATAAACTACATAAATATCCTCTTCCATTAAATCATAAATGAAACCACCGTTCATGTGTACGGTAAACTACTGCCTCACAAACCGATGTAATTCATTTTCCATCGTCACCTCTCATGGATATTTATGATGATGCATTTAATATATATATATATATATATATATATATATATATATATCTGTGTGATATTCATGAAATATTTATCATTATAAAAATATAATATATCATATATTTTCTTACCTTTCAATTCATTTAAAAATGATTACTTCATTTATGTGTACGTATGGATTACCATCTCTAGGTAGTAATGTCATTCAATTTTCATTTCCACATCACATAGATGAAATATAAAATTATATTTAAATAAATATTATGATATTTATGATATAATTATCATTACTTAAAGATAAAATAATACTTATCTTATCTCAATCATGATCTTTGAAAAATGAAAATGTTGCCCCTCAGTAGGTATGACCTACCATCTCCAAGACATTAACATAGATTATTTTTCATAACCATATTTCATGGTTGGTTTTAAAATTATAATTCATGCATAAAAGTGATAATTATATCAGGATTATTATTCTAGATATGATGAAATAATGACCCCATTGACCATAGTCAACCTTCTGAAGTTATTTTGGACATATGAGCTGAATATCATCAAAAAATATGATGTGAATTTAATTGATTGAGTAATTGAATATAATATATAATAAAATAAAATAATAATAATAATAAATTTGAGAAATTTTATCAAGAAATTAAATAATTAACATAAGTTTATTATTTTTTATTATAAATAATGTATGTGATGATTCAAACTCATGTTTAGGGACTTTTCTTTAAAAAAACCCTCTTTTAAAGTTTCCCTTCCAAATCATTTTCTTCCATGTCTATATTTTTATAAATGTTTCATGAAAATTATTATGTATATATAAATGGATGATAAATATAATTTTTTTCCCAAATTTTACTTTCTTATAATTTTTTATGGTTTTACATAAGGTATGTGTTACTTAAAAAATCTTATTTTTATTTTTTAAATGATTTATTTGCTAAATATTTTGTTTTCCATATCTATATTATTAAAGTTGATTTGTTAATGTATTTATATGAAAATAAATAAATTATAATGTACCTTTTTTGTATATGTTTACTTTATTTTAAAAAATTAAAATGGAATCTTTTTCCATATTTTATATAGAGTGTTTTTACTTTATTTACAAAAGAAAAAAGGAATGGTTTTTAATGTATAGAGAATCAACACCCTTTCACAATCTCACAAAAATTGTTTGAAATTTGAATTTCTTTATTATATTCCTTGTTTTATTCAAATAAAAAACCCTATTTCCTATTTTCTAACTATCTTTAAAAAAAATTCTAAATGGAATGGATGTGTTGATATATGGAAATGTTTTACATATAGGTGTAAGTGATCTCTCTCAAAACCCCCATTTTCTTCAAGTTATGAATATTCTATCTCTAACACACTTTCTCTCTCTATTTAATGTTATATAATGCTTAAAAATTATGTATATATGTCTCTCACATATATACCTAGCTTATTGTCTCTTCCATTGATGGGTTAATACATTACTTATTATCATTTCTCAAACTCATTTTTTTAAAAACATCTTTTTAATATTATATGATGCATGATTATGCAGCCCATTTTCATTCTATAGGTAATTATTATGTTTATTCATTATGATTGATTTAATTTTTTGGCACACATAATCATAAACATGTAATTATGGGTGCACACAGATAGTTTTCTAATGCATTGGGTAAATATTTTGTCTCATGAGATGTTTTTAATTGGATTGTGGAGTAATCATAATCCACTATGGGACTCTATCCACTATGTGATGTTGTCTTGGAAGTTATCCTTTACTTATTCATATGTCATGTTTTCTATTATTTTCACATTTATTATGTTGATATTATATTATTAAACCATGTTCTTTATGATATGATTCCATGTGATTACTCATGAGCTTAAGGTTAATGGAAGGTATATGATACATTGTAAGGATGAAGTGTATAAATTTTTTTGCAAATGTTTTGATGAGTTTTACTTAATTGTAGTGAAACCTTTATTATTTTCATTTTACAATTATGATTTTTTTATTAATTGTTTTATGAAAATGTTTGGATATAAAATTTAATATCTAGGGTAATAAAATTTTTATTTTGAGCCTAGATATTTTTTTTTTAAAAAGTCATACATGAGTATTAATGAACTAACCGGTTTCTTTATTTGTTTCTTTTATGTCCCTTTCTGGGATTTTTTTTAACATCCTACATTTCAAAAAAAATTAATATGGTTTTAAGGATAAGTATGAATAATTATGAGGTCATGATAAAAATAGTAAATATATTTCATGAAAAGAAAACATATTATATCTTAAATTTTGTTGTGGGAAAAGTGGATGTTAAGTGGAAGTTTCCACTTTGTGATGTGATATTTATTTATTTAAGATTGATGGCCTAATACACTAAAACTCTCAACTATAAATATCATCAAATATAAGAAAATTAAATCCTTAACTAGGACTCATTATTATATAATGTTTAAGGTTGTATCCGTATACAATAAGTAAATGGAGACATCCCTGTGGAAATCCATGGTTACAACTAATCTCTTAGGACAATGTTAGTCTCTCAGGGTGACAAAAATCCCAAAACCAAATCTCTAGAATCTCATGGCCTTATAGGAAAAAAATGTTTAAACCATAAAAGGGATATAGCCTCAATCTCATCCACTTTCCAAGACACCTTAAGTCATAATGTAATCCCACTAACTAGGGACAATCCTACTCAAATAACAATCGATGACTCCAAATAACCCATACTATATCCTCCAATAATTCCCATAACCCTAACCTCAGTATTATCCCATGTCTCACTCTTAAGAGATAGTTGAATTCAATTATTAGAGTAAAACCTCTCTGTCACAACTTACTCACCCCAAATAGTATTTTAGAAGCCCTCAAAACACCCCTAGAGTATCATCATCATGTTCTAAATTGAAAAATACTAAGAATGGACTCCTCTTATATCCAATTTTTCTTTTGGGTCACAAAATCACCCAAAACCCTAAAAAGGTTAACAAAGGGGTAGTACACAGTGTGTACCCTGGGTATATGGTGTGTACTCTGAAACCTCTTTCATGAACATGTACTTATACACACCTTGTTACACATGGGGTTGGTTGTGTACTACTATATATCCAGGTAATACATGGGTTCTATTCATGTACTTTTACATGGCCACACCTCCCTTACATAATGTTTCTACCCATGTACCTGAACACATTCCTATGTTTGACAAAACGACATGTATGGTATTTAGCCTTGAAAACTCCATCTGCCCATGTACTCAACTACATGTCCTAGTACCACTACATGGTGTGTAATCCTAGTACATGGAATATAACTTCAAAAAAATCATCATCCCAAGATTATAAGAACACATAGCATTTTTTCTCAAAACTAGATGTTGTTAGTTGGGATTTTTGAATAGTGAACCCATGTAAACCTCTTGAAAAACTAGTTTTTCCTAGATTAGTCATAGATCGACCCCATAGAGTCCATAGAATTTGTGAATGGTATTTAAAAAATTAAAAAAACATCTATGATTATAGTGGAATAGAACTCAAAAAATGGCCTACCTCATTGTGAAAACACAGAAACATTGGGTCCAAATCCGCTCTCAGAAGTAGTTTTACCTCGATCTGGTCCTAATCTCTACCATGGTTGAAGTTCGGTGTTGCCTCCTTCTCATCCTAATTTTGATCTATCAATAAAATATAAATGATGATATATATCCCCCATGTTTTCATGTGTAGTAATCCAAAGTAGGGGTGTATTATTTAATTTAGTCAATTAATGAATTAAATAATTTTCCCTTTAAAACGCACATCCAATATTGTGGAACCTAAAGCGGGTTTACCCTTTGCTTAAGAAAAAAATCCCATTCCAAAATCAACCACAATTTTGGAATCTATATTTGATTCTTTTTATAAAAAATATTTCCATTCAAACCCACATGAATACTTTAATATTTAATTAATTAAATATTAAATGTTCCACCAAAATATGAATAACTCATAATTATACTAAACTTCTATCCTAGGGTAAAAACCGTATTCTAGGACCAATGGAATGTCCAAAAAAATATATAGAATCATCTTATAGGGTAAAATGACTACTTTTCTCTCATATAAATTGAAAATAAAACAAATTAAATTTCTTCTAAAATTTCAAAATCTGGAAAATAAGGGTCTTTATAACCTCCCCACCATGAAACTTATCTCTCTATAGTTGCCTCAGTGGTCTTCCAACCACAAACATTGTCCCACCTTGCTCATAATTTAATGATCAACTTACTGTTTTCTAGTCTAGTATGATAACCTAGTTCCTCTGCAGAAATCCAAATATAAGGTATTTAACCCATCAATGGTTATTACACCACTTGTACGCATCAAAAAACTACCAAGAGGGTTCCTATATACACACATCCATCCTGATATGTCATAGTATCATTCATAATTTATCATTATGATCATGGAATTTCCAGCTATAGAACTCATCCTATAATGGTAAATTATGATCCACATTACTTACCACCAATGGAGTCTCCCATCACAAAACATCCTTAGTGGTCCACCAACCCGCTCATTGTAGTTCCCACTGCAACCTTGACCCTACCCACACAAGGTTCATGTTTCCACAACCAATATGATACTACACACAATATGATCTTTCTTATAGTCACTTAATAACTAAAAAACAACTCCACATCCCATGATTAAAACCCTTCTAACCCCCATAGATGTTTTGGGAAGTCTTTCTCTCACCCAAGTGAAAAAAACACATCAATTGTCACGAGTTCCCAACATTTGAGAATGGAACCCATGAAATTTTCCAAAATCTGGCCTATCATAAGGACCTCATTCATAAATATTTGATGGTTCACTTCCTACTATACAAATTCACTTACACTACTCCATGATTTCATCCTCCATGGAGGCCCTTCATCAAACCAAAAGTAACATTTAGATAGCTAGGCGTATAGTCAATGCACTCTCAGCATACTGAGGAACATATCATGATATAGGGCATGATAATCTCCATACTAAGAGTACTCTAATATTTCATTGATGAATACCACCTTAAAAACATCTATTTTTAATTCCACCTTTAACTATAAGTACATGTCTAACATATTCAAAATCCCTGAACCTCTCTGCCCACAAGAATATCATCACACCACATAGTATCTCTTAATTCTCATAGATGCTTGTAAAATTTAATAATAATAGACATACACTTATTCAATTCCCAATCCATAAGTCAAATGACACAACACATCACTAATGCTCATGTCTCCAAGATCCCATGAATGCGTAATCGTTACGCGCTCTGGTGTAACCCAACCACATAACCTATTTAAGACTCTTTCAAGTTATATATCATCTAAACTCATATCATAATACATAACCACATACCCTCAATTTCCTCATGTTCTCCTGATCTAGCTCATAACAACCATCCACAACCTACCTACATGATTATTACTTGAGCTAGGATCCCAAATGAACCTTCCCTTCTAGAATCTAACCATAAGACTAGCGCACTAACACACAATTGATCTCATTCAAAACCAAAGGATTCTAATGTTCCTAAACTCCATACTAGGATGCACCCTTTTTGCACCATTTTCAAAATCACAAAGCACCCACTTGTAACTCACACTCCCAAAGGCACACATAACTCGATCAAACCCTCTCACTAATCACCCTTGATGGTCAAATAACCCCAAATACCTAAACTATATTCCCTCCAAGAAGGTAACTAGGATCTCCCACATAGCCCCATAATTAAAATCATTTCAAGTCCCTAGTTCCATCTACCTAAGTCTATACCAACTCAAATAAGTCCACAACTCACGGGACATCAAAAAGGCTCTTATCCCAAGGTCACAAGACATTAACATGTGGAAACACCCTTCCCTAGGATCTCACATACAAAAGACATCACATTCCAAAAAACACCCAAATCTAGGGTACTCATCCTATCCAAGTATCTATACATAAAATTTATCCTTAGAAGACCAGGACACACAATTAACCTTCAAAAAAACCACCCATAAAGGGTCCAACGGTTATACAACAATGTCAAGCTAACCCATCAATGTCACGACACCAACTGTGCATGATGATTACATTTTTTTCCTCTTCATCAATCATCTTAACATATATTCATATGACCTTCCATGAGGGAGAGATACATATACAAGTCAACCTAGTTTAGTAGAATGACACCAAGTACTGATATGTGAAAATATTGTATGATAATTTTTTGACACTTTAAACAATAGAGACTTTTTCATCGGTAAAATCATACACTAGGAGGCCAATAACATGTGGATGCAACATGCCTATCATGATGCATGATACACCTCTTTCCTATTTAGGCTAAGAGTAAAAATACAATCACTGGACTCTTTCTAATGGTCCAATATCTATAAATCCATCACAATCCATCAAATTCAAACAACATGTGTGTCACAAAAAGTAAATATCATTTACAATAATAATATCACATACTAAGAACATCAACCCCATGCCCTAGTAATATAGACATTCCACTAGAATAGGTGTTCATGAAACACCAGTATAATATCCATCATAGGTGCTAATTCATCCCTATATCACCAGTCTACTAAATCCTAAACAATAAAATAAAAAGGAAGGTAACTCCTATAAAACCACTTTGTAACATCTCAGTGTGAATGCCACTAAACTGGTTCCCTAATCTAGTTCACCGTAAGAGTTCAAGCATGAATCCTCATACACCAGAGGCTACCAACTAGAAGTGAGGGTCTAAGATTGTGTGGTGAAGAGAATATACACCCCGTATTAGAGTGTGAAACCATAAATAAATAACCAAGTATCATACACATCAGATTATGCATAGAGAATAAATAAAATAAAATAGAAACATGATTTAATAAGACAAAATATAGTAAGGGACCAAATATCCATGCCATACATACAACAATAATCATTCAATATAATGATAACATATAAAAAAAATAAAATAATGAAAATTAAACACATTAGGCTCTACTTCCAACTCTGATACAGGCCACATAACCATACTTTAAAATCATATTGAGCTGCATCAGGCTGATCATTATAATCCACATGAGTGGAATTGCCCAGTCATGCAACTATGGTCCTATTACCCATCTATAATATATATATGATCAACTATAAAGTTTAAATATGGTCTGAAAACATGTCAATTTGCTTATACAGGGGTGATAAATAAATCTCTATAGACTATCCCCAATGGTGAAACAATAACCCATTGTCATAAGTTCATTATCATGACATATACTCAGCCTAACTGAAACATAACTAAAATAAAGACAAATAAAAACCATTTAAAATACTTAGTTCTATGAATTTGTTCGACCATACCTAGTTTGGCTAGTGATGGGGTTTTTATGAGAACCTCTTGATGATCATTTGTCCAAAGTAGCATGTGGGATCCACCTCTATGGAAGCACCAATATAACCTCACGAATTAGCTTATTATCTCTTACTTGGTACTTAGATGCATCATTCTCAAGTACTCATACCATGAAAAAGTAATACCAGTACCCATAGCGTTTTTTCCAACATCTAAACCATGTATCATAAATAATAATTACTAAGGAATCAGTATAGAACCTTAACCATTTTCCAAAACAATATTTCTCAGAGCATCAATCCATCACCTAAACCATGGATATAAAGTTCCATACTTCCATCCTATTCTAGTTGGTATATTTTAATTTCCTAGAACATCATTCTAGAACTTAATCCATGGATTCTAAGAATCATTATTTTATCTGGTTACACATAGTATACCATCATTTCTTAGATCATTAGTCTGGAACATAAAAAATAATGTGTATTATTAGTGTTAAGAGTATTAGTTTGAAACCTAATCCATATAGTATACTAAATGTTCCTAGATCCTCTACCCATCATTTCAACCACATATTTGGATCTCCATTCCCACCATTATTAATTATACATGTATAATTCCATGATAATCAATCTCATCATATATGTGGAATTCCATGTCTGACTTTATAAACCTCATATGTGGAATTCCATGTCAGTCATCCAAAACCATACATTTGAATCATAATTTCCAACTATATCAATGATGGAATCCCATATTAGTGAACCATTCTTGAAAATTTGGAAACCCATCCATATAATAATATCCTTGTTGGCATAAACCATGTCCCAAATTAAACAAAAAAGAGAACCCATAGAAAGGTCCTGTCGAATACCCATGCCTATCCTCAACATCTCAGACCCATCATCACATCCATTATTTCATGTCCTAAAGGGACACCTTAAATCATTACTACACAAACATACATGCCCACTCAGGTTCGGTCTATCGATTGGGAATACAATTGACTCTCTGAATCATGTAAGTGGAGGCATCCCTATTGGGATCCTCATAACCAGTACGCAAATGGAGACATCCCTATGATTATCCTTTGTCACAAATAATCTCTTAGGACAACACCTATATATATGGGGCCACACATACCATAACTAAGTCTCTATAATCTGAATGCATTATAGGCCAAATGGGGTAATTCTTACAAGGGATATGTCCTAAATCTCGTCCCATTTCCAATCTGCCTCAAGTCCTAAACGAGACCCACTAAAAAGGCACAATCCCATTATAAAACCAATCAAGGACTCCAGTTAACACATACCACATCCTCCAATTATTTCCATGACCCTCACTTGGATATCATCCCATCTATCACTCTTCAGAGATAGTAGAATTAAATTATTGGAGTAAAACCTCTTTTTCACAACTTAATCACCCCAAACCTCTTCTTAGAAGTCTTCAAAATTCCCCAAGAGTTCCACCATCACTTTCTATATGGTAAAATACTTAGAATGAACTCATCTTATTCCTAATTAATACTATGAAGAACAAAATCACCCAAAATCCTTAAATAGTTAATAAATGGGTAGTACACATCATGTATTTTTAGTACAAAGTATGTATTCCAAAACCTCATGTCTGTCCATGTAATTCCACAAAAACTTATACACATGGGGTATGGATATGTACTAATAATTAGATAGATCATACATGGATTATTTTTGTGTAATTTTACACAAACATATACTTATTAAATGTGTTGTATAAACATGTACCCATCCACATTCCAATGTTCAACAATAGGGTTTGTACCATAGGCACATGGTGTGTAGTCCCAAACACTCCATCTTCCCATGTACTCAGTTATATGGCCCAAGTACCACTATATGACGTGAACACCCAGTACATGGAATGTACTCCCAATACAAAATGTGTACCTTATAAAACATTATATTCATATAATATGAAGAACACATAGAGCGTGTTCTCAAAACCACACACCGTGTAGTCAGGAATTCTGATTGGAGAACCCTTGTGAAACTCTTAACACACTATTTTTCCTACGATTAATCTTAGATAGACCCCTAGTGGGTCCATAGAATTAATAAAATGGATTTAGAACATAATAATAACATATATATATATATTGGGGAATAAAAATCAAAAAATAATTCAACATCATAGAGAAAATGATGAAGATTTGTGTCTAAATCCACTCTTGTAAGTAGTTACACCTCAATCTGGTCATGATATCTACCATGGATGAAGTCTCTAGGCACCTCATTCTCCTCCTTATCTTGGTCTGGACATCACATGAAAAGTATGAGACCTATAACCCTTTCTATCGTGTGTAGGAATCCAAAGTGGGGGTTATTTATTTAATTAATTAATTAAGTTTCACTTTAAAACGCACACCTTGAGAATCGGAACAATAAGAGGGTTTACACCTTCCCAAAGAAAAACCCCCCATTACAAACTCAACCACTGAGTAAAAATATCAATCCAATTCTAAGTCTAAAATATAGAGTGACACAAACCCACATGAATAATTTAATAGTTAATTAATAAAATATTAAATAATCAATCAAAATATGAACTGCTTAAAATTCCACCAAACATGTGTCTTAGGGTAGACACCCTATTTTATGACAAATGTAATGGTTATAAAAATAATGTGAGATCATATTAAATGGTAAAATAACCATTTTACCCCTCCTGAACACTCAAAAACAAAAAATTTAAATTTATACTCAAATTTCAAAATCCAAAAAAAGCACAGATCTTTATAATGACCTTTTTCTGTAGAGATTTATAGAATTAAGTCAAAACATTAAGTAATAAATACCATGTATTTATCATATAATAGACATTTTTTACACTATATTAGGAACTACTTAATCTATAATAAGTCTTCCAAATATCCCATAAAATCACCAAAAAATCTATTTTATTCTATATGTATTATGTGTAATGATTTTCCTTATAACCTAGAGAAATGGAAACATAAGAAGGTTAAGCTCAAACTTTTAGTAATGTAAAACATATATTAAAAGTTATCATGGAATGAATAATATGTAAGTAATAAATAAGATTTAAATAATTCCATGTAATTGAACACATCAGCTTAAAATAAATCCATGGATGAAATGGAAATATAAACAATCACATGGATAAAAATAACATAATTCATAGTGATAAAATTAATTATTTTGGACATCCTTTACCATAAAAGCCTCATCCAAGTAATTATTATTGTAATCAAGGAAAAATCCAAGGTATTATTCTTACATTCAAGGTCACAACCAAGAGATATCGCATGCATTGGATATACGTAGACCAAATACACAAACCATTTGTCTCATGATTCCAACTAATTCATTAAGTGGTTGTACAATATTGAGCCACACCCATCACTTCTTCAAGTCCAATGAATTATCCATTTGAATTACCTGGTTCTTAATTCAATTCATAACTAACTTTCCATAGAAATCAATTAACATCCATATTGATATATAATCATACAAAATGCCAATAATTTTCAAATCAATAAATGAAAATAGGTCATCCAAAGGAATAATTTGGATGGTTAAACAATAAAAAATCAATTTTACTGAATAATCAATAATCATTTTTATCAAAATAAAAACTATAACGATTTTCAATATTTTTGTATTCAATAAGTTGAATATCATTCTATGTAAGAATCCTCAAACTAACAATATTTAGAGAGATAACTATATGGTTAAGTCAATAATTTCCCAAATTAATTGAAATAGGGAATCTAGGTGAACGCCCTTCAATTAAAGCGAGGAAATATATAGTGTTCCTAGAGGATATACACTAGAATAAAAATTGTGTTTATAAAAATTCACTGATTAGGAAAGACAAAGGTACAGATGGATAATTTATATGATATAAAATAAAATTTCATAAGACCCATTAAAAATAACCATAGGAGAATAAAATTATGGGGGTTTTATAAAGAAAGATCATAAAAATTACCAAGATGGATTATCATTTTAAAAAATCCATAATTTGATATTGATATTGAAAAAGAAACCCTTGTGGTGATGGTAATGTAAGGATTAGTAGAATATTAGAGGTATAATATGAAATAGACATTCCAAAATCATTAAATGAAATATATTCATTATATTTTAAAGTAATAGGGAATTGAATACACCATATAAAAGAAATTATTGTGTATAAAATAAAACATATCTCATGGAATAGAAAATAGAGACAAATAAAACTTAAAACATTGTTAAACTTTAAATTGAAATCCATTTAAATAAAATGCATGATATAGATCTTTAAGCCCCATAAATTACATGGATATGGTAAAAGATATGAATTTGATAGTAATCAAACTATATATAATATTTTATGGTGTAAAATATGAAATATTTCTCAATAAATTAAATTTGAGAAAAATAACCATGTACAACTTGAATAACATTTAAATTAAAATCCTTAATGGTAAAAGAGATTAAAAAGGAACTTAGAATATAATTAAAGAAAGATAATTCATGATATAATATAACAAATAGGTATTATATACATCATATAATAGTACATTGGTGTGTTCCAATAATTATGACTCAATAAATAGGAATTGAGAATAAAAAACTATTTCAATTAACAAAATTCTGGAGGTATGAATAATCTAATAATGAGGTCATAATGAAGAATCACTACTGGAAATGGGAGTTTTCCCAACAGTTGTTTACCAATGGTTCAAAGAAACTGTTGGTATATTCTGTCTTTTCCAACGGTTTATATAAACCGTTGGGAAATACCTTTTAGAAGAGACTTTTCCCAATGGTTTTATGAAACCATTGGGAAAAGTGGAGAAAATTCAGTCTTCCCCAACAGTTTCATAAAACCGTTGGGAAAATGTGGGAAAAACTTATTTTTCCCAGCGGTTTTATGAAACCGTTGGGAAAGACTGGTTTTTTTCCAACGGTTTTTATGAACCGTTGGGAAAAAAGACCCCCAAATACCCCAATGCTAGCAGCAGCCTCCCCACGATTCAGAAGCGGATCCAGAGCCTTCTGCTCATCTCCAGAAGCTCTCCAGAAGCGATTCCTCGGCAGAATCACTTCCCAATCCCCACATCTTCCATCGGATCACCATCCACCAGGTTAGATTCTTATGTTTTAGTTCCACCTGTTATAAAGAATATACTTCTACGAATGATATCCTAATTCCCAAATTTTAGGGTTTCTGTAAAAATTTATGATTGTTCCATGAATTGTGTAGTCAAATCCCTATATCGGTGTATGTCCAATTAATGTTTTCATTACACATTTACATTTATAAGGGCACGGTGTCTCTTTATTGTTTTCTAATTTTGAAGATTCATAGTTTTGTTTGTGCGGTGGTTTTGGTTGTGCGGTGGTTTGTGATGTGCAATATTTTTGTTGTGATATGTGGTTGTTTTGGCGAGATGGTTGGTCGATGTAACATGGCGTTGATGGTTATTGTGAGATGGTGAGTTATTGTGTGGTGGTTTTATTAGTTTCCTGGTTATCTATGGAATAAATTATGTTGTTAAAACCAAAATACAAGATATTAAATAAATGATATGGAATAGAAATGGATGTGTGGTAAATGGATTTAATTAATTTAACATTAAATGAATGGACAATGTAAGTGTGAATGAAGTGGCTTATAAATGAAATTGAGAAATGTTATGCATCTTGTGTGGTGGTGGTGTGGTTTATGTGTTTTATGGTAGTAGTGAAGTGTGTGATTATGTAGTTAATGTGAACCCATAGTTTGAGTATTTTTTTATATCTATATATCATGTATTTTTATGTTATTTCTACACATTCCCAACCAGAGTTGGATAAACTTACCAACGATCAGAGGTTTTGAGTTATGGGTATTTTTTCTAATATCTAGGATCGTGGTTATATGGTTGGATAGATACCATGTCTTCCCTACTCTTCCTTCAAAAGTGATTGACCATGTATTTTTAGGCAAGATGTGATGTCATTGTCCATGTGTCTTTAGGTGATATGTACTATTATTTCCCTAGTGTTTTCCAGTGAGGTGTGATGTGATAAGGCTATAATAAGATGTGGCATGTGGTTGGGGTCATGTAGGGTAGGAGGATGGCACAAGGATGATGTTATTCATGTTCATGATACCCTAATAATATGGTTATGGCATGAGGCATGATGTGATGTGATATAACACATTAATTTCTCATTGGTTTTACATTTTTTCAATAACACATTTGTATGTTTTTTTCACATGTGTAGTTGATACCTTGACTATTTTCTTCCTTTATCGTTTACTTAAATGTATTTTCTATTAAAGTTCAATCCTACTGAATTGTTTATGACAAAATGACTTATATAAATTCTTTTTACAGAATGGACAGAAGTTGGATGTATGAAACCGATCAGATCTCAAGTGATTTTCAAAACAATTTGGAGAGCTTTATAGATTTTGCATTTCACAATGCTTCAGATAGTGGTCGCATACACTACCCATGTTCCAATTGTGTTGGTAGACCTTGGTTGAGCCGTGAAGAAGTCAGCTACCACATAACCAAAAAAAAATTTCAAGCAAACTACTTTGTGTGGTATCAGAATGGGGAGAAAATGAAATCTCAAATTGGTGATGATCGAAATAAAAGGACTGGAATGGAGAATTTGTTAGATGATCGGTTTCCATTTATTCGTCATCATGAAAAAGAAAGGATTTCGACTCAAGAATACTTCGATATGAGGACAGCTGATGCATCTAGTGAAAATGATGATATTGATAGGGTGAAAAAATTGAATGATGCTACCACGACTCCAGTATATCGACAATACGATAAAATGAAAAAGCTGGAATTTTTAATCCGATTGTTTCATAGGAAAAATATGTAAGGAATTTCTAATACAGCAATCGATTACATTCTTACTATCTTGAAGGATTTACTTCCAGATGATGCAGATATTCCCTCAAACCACTTTATGGCATGGAAGTTAGTTGAGGAACTTGGATTTTCAAGAAACAAAATTCATGCTTGCTCGAAAGATTGTAGTTTATTCTGGGAGGAAACCGCTGAATGAAATTATTGTATAAAATGTGACACATCCCGCTGGAAGACAAAATCTGATGGAACACCATCCCGTGTTCCACAAAAAGTAATGTGGCACTTTCCATTGATCCCCAGACTTCAGAATATTTTTATTTCTGATGACATATCAATAAAAATGAGATGGCATGATACTGAGAGAAAGAAGACTAATGATGAGTTGGTTCATCCTGTAGATGGATTTACATGGTAGACATTTGATGCTCGACATCCTGATTTTGCAGCTGACGTGCGTAATGTGAGGCTGGGTCTTTCATGCTACGATTTTAATCTGTTTGGGCAGATGCTTACTTCGCACAGCACATGGCCAGTTTTTATACACATTTATAATATTTCCCCATGGTTGTGTATGAAGAAACCTTTAAATTTCATGAGTATACTCATATCTGGTCCTTCTGATCCCGGCATTGGTATTGATGTATACATGCAACCTTTAATAAAAGATTTGAAACTTCTTTGGGATGTGGGTGTGCGCATATATGATGCATGTTCGAAAGACATATTTCAGATGCATGCTGCGCTTATGTGGACGATCAATGATTTTCCGACTTATGAAATGATGTCTGGATGGAGCACGAAGGGAAAACTGTCATGTCCAGTTTGTATGAAGAATAAACGATCTAGAAGACTGAAACATCGATGTAGTTTCAGTTTTATGGGACATCGACGATTCTTGACAAAGGATCATCCATATAGAATAAATCGTCGAAGATTTGATAATACCATAGAGACCGATGATCTACCTTATCATATGTCTAGAACTCATGTGCTTAATGAATTGAAAGATTTCAGTTTTTCATTCGGGAAAGGTCAAATGAAATATGGAAAGATAAAGAATGTTTTCACTGAAACCTATTAAAATTGGAGGAAGAAGAGTATCTTTTTTGATTTTCCTTATTGGTCAACCAATTTGTTACGTCATTGCTTAGACGTAATGCATATTGAAAAGAATATATGAGAAATGTTGCTTTCAGTTCTTCTAAATGTCAAGGGGAAGACAAAAGATGATTTACGATCTCGGCGTGACTTGGTGGATTGGGGCATCAGACCAGAATTGCATCTTGTACGTATCAGGGAAAATAAATGGAAACTTCCATGTGCTTCTTATGTGATGACACCTGCAGAAAAAAAAACAATTTCTGGAAGTATTAGAGACTATTAGAGTTCCTTATGGCTATTCAAGCAACATATCTAAACGGGTCAACATAAGAGAGTTGAAGCTAAAATCTTTAAAGACTCATGATTATCACGTTCTACTGCATGAGTTGCTTCCAATAGCAATCTGTCATCTTTTGTCCAATAATGTAAGGGCGTTTGTTATTCGGTTGTGCCATTTTTTTAAAGATCTTTGTGCTAAAAATTTGTCCAAGTCTTTCTTGAAAAAAATGTTGACAGATGCCCCATTAATTTTGTGTGAGTTGGAGAAAATATTTCCTCCATCATTTTTCACATGCATGCTGTATCTGACTATCGATATTCCCACTAAAATACTTTTCGGAGGACCTGTTTCTTTTCGTTGGATGTATCCAACTGAAATAAATATGTTCACATTAAAGTCTTATATCCGAAACAGAAATCATCCCGAAGGTTCTATCATGAACGGTTACTTGGCTCAAGAATGTATGGATTTCTGCTCGATGTATTTGTCTGATCTTACTACAAGATTGAACAGACCAATGAGAAATGAAGAAGAACAGTATGAGAAAATTGAACCCAGTTTTCCATAACTTCCTCAAACAAGAGGAATTCCTGGATCATATACATTGAAGACATTAAGCCATGAAGAGCGAGAGATGGCACATCGCACAGTTTTTTTCAACTGTGATTTGTTCGATGACTATATCAGGTAACTAAATTGATTATGTATATCTTACATATATATCTGTTAAACTATTAATATTTTTTATCTACAGGGAACATAAAACAATGATAAATAGGAAGCATCATTCTTTATCTTTGAGAAAAAGAGAGACTTTGCATAGCAAAGAGTTTTCTGCTTGGTTAAAATTGAAGGTATAAAAAAATTAATGTTTAAAATAATTATATCAATATTTAATTAACTTTAATAGTCATTTATATTGCAGTTATTGAGTTTGTATGCTGACTCTATCTCTGAGGAAATAAGAGCTTTGGCTTTTGGTCCTAATATCGTGGTTTGTGACTGTAAATCAATTGTTATCAATGGGTACAAATTTATTGTCACTGAACGAGCAAAAAACATGAGAACACAACATGATGGTGTTATGGTTACTGCCACAACAGATTGTTATGCCAGTGCATCAGATAGTAGACCGTGATTTGAAAATGTGGGTTATTATGGAGTTTTTGAGAAAATAATAATATTGGATTATTACTCTCATGGACGAGTCACAATGATGAAATGCCATTCGTTTGATTCAATGTCGAGACATGGCACATTTATTGATGATTGTGGATTTCGAGTAATTAATATGACTCGCACTCTTGCTACCGAAGAACCATATGTGTTGGCATCAATGGCTAAACAAGTTTTTTATGTCAAAGACCAACTTCGACCTGAATTTGGTGTCATAGTTGAAGTAATTCCAAGACATATTTTTGATGATGGTGATGATGGAATTAAAACTGTCCCTAGTGCCATTGGAACCAATCCATTTATTTATTTTGATGACTCAAATAGCTCAATTGTCAGAGTTGATTGTGAACCCGAAGTTGTGGTTGAAAATAAATATAATCATTCATCCATGTTCTCAATTCTTTTGGTTTACCTCGAGTTGGGTTGTTAAGGTTGGTAATATTCAAATTTATTTAGTATTGATCACAAATATGTTTTAGCTGACTTGACCGTTATGTGAATTTTCAATGTTTATTGGTTGTAGTTTTATTTGAATTAAATTTTCTAATTTGGAATTGAGCTGTATTCAAACATAGTCAAACATATTTCTAACTTGGTGAACATTACAACTTTTATGATTTATTAAATCCATTCAAGCTCTTCTAAAACAATTGATATCTGACTTGACCGTTATGTGAATTTTCAATGTTTATTGGTTGCAGTTTTATTTGAATTTCATTTTCTAATTTGTAATTGAACTGTATTCAAACATAGTCAAAAAATATTTCTAACTTGGTGAACATTACAACTTGTATGATTTATTAAATCCATTCAAGCTCTTCTAAAACAATTGATAGCTTAATTGACCATTATGTGAATTTTCAATTTTTATTGGTTGCAATTTTATTTGAATTGCATTTTTTGGGTTACACATTAGTTTTATTTTTCTAATTAATTACATATTTGTTTTCAAAAGCAGGAAATGAAGCCAATTGAAGAGAGACGAAGGAAAAAAATGATGGAGAACAATCGTCGAATGACGAAGATGGGTGTTCCACCATTAGTGCCTACAGTGAGTACTTTATTTCAAATTGATATATTTAAAAAATATATAATGTCATGTGATTAATTTTTTTGTAAACATTTTTGTAGGATCCACCTATACGTCGATAGTTATTCAACGAGGATCCTAGTACTAGTCTTAGTACTCAGGCCGGTGGTACGAGGAGGGTTCGTACCAGAGGTGGACGAGCAGCTGCGCGTACCCGACTAGACCCTGCCCCTCCCACATTATGATCCTGATGTGTCGTTAGAGACACAAGGGATATTTAGGCCTCCCATGTTTTCTCTACCTTCTGCATCTTCTGGCCCATCATTTTCACATCCCATGATGATTCCCACTCCTCAGTCAGCATCCGGTCAGACAGCTGTCCCATCTTCTTTTCCTTCTACTAATGTCTCTCCGAGCTTCTATATTCCATCGTCTTCGACTCCTGTTCCACCACAGGGTGTTCCATCAGTTTCTGTGGATCCAGCGGCACTCAGTGATCAGACCAGCACAGGTATATTTATATAACCCTAAAAAAAATTTATAGAAATATTTATTTTCATTATAACATGTTCTGATAAAATATTTGTTTTTCTTTCATGACAGATACATCTACTGACAGGAGGCGTGAGCGGGGGCGTACACGCATGCGTTCGGTGTGGAACCGCCGCACACAAGTTATGGTGGATTATAATGAAGACAACCAAATGGTTGAGAAAATAGGGCAGCAATGTCGGAGTTTTTTGGCGACGCTTTCCAAATACTCCGACATCATTCCCGTCAGCCCGCTATCGTGGAGACATTTGCCGCATAAGGTCAAGGATAGAACTTGGGCAGAGATATGGGTAAAAAAATTTGTTCTATTTAATGCCATGAATTATTTTTGTATTTATATGAATTAATATTTTGATTTCAGGTTCGATTTAATTTTCCCGATGGTGAGGGTGCACGATCGGAACGTCTAAAGGATTTAGGCGAGCTTTGGAGAGCCTACAAGCATGAGTTGTATATGGGCTGGCGTGCTAGAGTTGGCACTGAGTTAGAGGCAGTACCAGTTGTGGATGATTGTCCTATAGAGCAGTATCATCAGATGATTACTCGTTGGATGAGTACCCAGTTTAAGGTATTAATAACATTTGAGGTATTTAAATAATAACTTTCATGTTTTTCATTAATACTATCTGTTTCATTTTCGAATTTTATTTAGGAATCATCTTGAAAAAATAAAAAGAACATTGATGCAAAAAAATACCTCCACACACTGGGACGCACTACGATGCCTGATCATGAGAAGAAGCAGGTATAACAATTGTTTATAAGTTTTCTTTATAACTTACACTTTCTTTTGTTTCTTCAATTATTTAATAGTTTTCTAAAGTTTTCATATAACTTTAGTTTTCAATGTCATTTTAGAGGCAAATTCCAAATATTGAAGGACGCGTGCCTCGAGCAAAACTGTTTTGCTCGAGTAGACGAAAGAAGGATGGAAGTGTCGTCAATGAAGTGACTCAGCAGCAGATTGTAAGTTTTAATCTGTTGAATTTATTTTTTAATATCTATTTTGTAACTTAATGATATATTTATATTTGTAACAGGCTGCTTTAGAGGCCCTCAATGCCCAAGAACCAGACAATTTTGGGCTAACAGATCACTTACATCAGGTGTTGGGAGAGGCGGATTCTGGCAGAGTACGCTGCCAACCTAGGACAGCCCCGACGAGGTATTGGCCCTCCTCAGGTATAATCTGTAGTGCCACCGAGTTGCAGCAAGTTAGGGCACAGGCAGAACAGGCTGAGAAAAGGGCCACAGAGACGGCAGAACAGTCTGCTAGGGCAAACAGTGCGTTTATGAAATTTATTGAAGTTCTACGTCCTACACTTCCAGCAGAGGCCAGCCCAGCTTTTGATGAGTATATGTTGTCGATACGTTCTATATACGGTGCACCAGGTGGCAGTTCTAGTGGTGTTCAAGACGATGTACAGCTTGACGATGATGATGACGAGGAGTCTGATGCGGAAGAGGAGGGAGAGGAGGAGGGTGAGGCGGGTGGCGAGGGCGAGGAGGAAGGTGAGGATGAGGAGGAGGGTGAGGGCGAGGACGATGATGGGGACGAGGAAGAGGGTGATGATGATGATGGTGATGATGGTGATAGTGATGTGGGACAAGTTGATCCATTACATTTTTGACTGATATTACTGAGATATGATATTTAATTTATTTTAGTTGTTGGTTTTATCTAAACTCGTAGTATAGTATTAGAGTTGAGTTATTTTTATATATTATCTGTTTTTATGGATGTTGTTGTCTTTTAGTGGTTGTGTGTTTGGGAACCCCCCTCCTTCCTGGACCCTGGACAACCCCCCACCCTCCTCCCTGTACCCCGGACAGCCCCACCGGACAGCCCCCAAGATAGCCCCCCGGACAGCCCCCCCCCCCACCCTCCTCCCTGGACCCCGGACAACCCCCTGGACAGCCCCCCAGACTGCCCCCCGGACAGCCCCCCACCCTCTTCCTTGGACCCCAGACAACCCCCTGAACAGCCCCGGAGAGCCCCCGGACTGCCCCCCGAACATCCCCCCAGACAGCCCCCCCCCCCCACCCTCCTCCCTAGACCCTAGATAGCCCCCCGAACAGCCCCCCAGACAGCCCCCGGATAGCCACCCAGACAGCCCCCCCCCCCCCCACCCTCCTCCTTAGACCCCAGACAACCCCCCGAACACCCCCCGGACAGCCCCCCGCACAACCCCCCCACCCTCCTCCCTGGACCCCAGACAGCCCCCCGGACAGCCCCCCAGACAGCCCCCCCGGACAGCCCCCCCACCCTCTTCCTTGGACCCCGAACAACCCCCCGCACAGAGGATTCTCATAAAATGGACAACCCCGCCTCAATATGAGGCGCG
Organism: Viscum album; assembly: GCA_963277665.1. Taxonomy (NCBI): domain Eukaryota; kingdom Viridiplantae; phylum Streptophyta; class Magnoliopsida; order Santalales; family Viscaceae; genus Viscum; species Viscum album. The sequence continues at coordinate 1,969,376,318 of OY728125.1, read as the reverse complement.
GTGTGGCCACCACCACTCAAAGTGTCTGTCTTCTGTTTCAAAAGGACGTCATTTGAAGTGAAAAACATCAACTGGCATACGGAAAACCGACCAAATGCATTCAGATTGTGTCGATACTTTAGCACAACGATCCATGGGTCATATGTGATGTGTATGAGTCAACCTCGCCTAGATTGGAGGCGCAGTGTGGCCACCACCACTCAAAGTGTCTGTCTTTGGCTTAAAATGGACAACAATTTAAGTACATACGGAAAAACCAACCAAACGCATTCGGTTTCCATTGAAACTTTAGGAGAACGATCCATGGGTCATATGTGACGTGTACGAGTCAACCCCGCCTCAATCTGAGACGCGGTGTGGCCACCACCACTAAAAGTGTCTGTCTTCTATTTCAAAAGGACGTCATTTGAAGTGAAATACATCAACAGGCATACGGAAAATTGACCAAACGCATTCGGATTGTGTCGATACTTTAGCACAACGATCCATGGGTCATATGTGACGTGTACGAGTCAACCCCTCGTCAATCCGAGGCGCGGTGTGGCCGCCACAACTCAAACTTTCTGTCTTTTTCTTAAAATGGACAACAATTTAAGTACATATGGAAAACCGACCAAACGCATTCGGATTGTGTCGATACTTTAGAATAATGATCCATGGGTCATATGTGATGGGTACGAGTCAACCCCGCCTCAATCCGAGGCGTGGTGTGGCCGTCACCACTCTAAGTGTCTACCTTTTGTTTCAAAAGTACGTCATTTTAATTGAAAAACATCAACTGGCATACGGAAAACCGACCAAACGCATTCGGATTGTGTTGATACATTAGCACAATGATCCATGGGTCATATGTGATGTGTACGAGTCAACCCCGCCTCAATCCGAGGTGCGGTGTGGCTGCTACCACTCAAAGTGTATGTCTTCTGTTTCAAAAGGACGTCATTTGAAGTGAAAAACATCAACTGGAAAACGGAAAACCAACCAAATGCATTCGGATTGTGTCGATACTTTAGCACAATGATCCATGGGTCATATGTGATGTGTACGAGTCAACCCCACCTCAATCGGAGGCATGGTGTGGCCGCCACCACTCAAAGTGTCTGTCTTTTTCTTAAAATGGACAACAATTTAAGTACATATGGAAAACCGACCAAATGCATTCGGTTTCCATTAAAACTTTAGGAGAACAATCCATGGGTCATATGTGACGTGTACGAGTCAACTCTGCCTCAATCCGAGGTGCGGTGTGGCCGGCACCACTCAAAGTGTCTGCCTTTTGTTTCAAAAGTACGTCATTTTAATTGAAAAACATCAACTGACATACGGAAAACCTACCAAACGCATTCAGATTGTGTTGATACATTAGCAATACGATCCATGGGTTATATGTGACATGTATAAGTCAACCCCGCCTCAATCCGAGGCGCGGTGTGGCCGCCACCACTCAAAGTGTCTGTCTTCTGTTTCAAAAGGACGTCATTTGAAGTGAAATACATCAACTGGCATACGGAAAACTGACCAAACACATTCGGATTGTGTCGATACTTTAGCACAAAGATCCATGGGTCATATGTGACGTGTACGAGTCAACCCCGCCTCAATCTGAGGCGCAGTGTGGCCGCCACCACTCAAAGTGTCTGTCTTTTTCTTAAAATGGACAACAATTTAAGTACATACGGAAAACCGACCAAACGCATTCGGTTTCCATTGAAACTTTAGGAGAACAATCCATGGGTCATATATGACATGTACGGGTCAACCCCGCCTCAATCTGAGGTGTGGTGTGGCCGCCACCACTCAAAGTGTCTGTCTTCTGTTTCAAAAGAACGTCATTTGAAGTGAAATACATCAACTGGCATACGGAAAACTGACCAAACGCATTCGGATTGTGTCAATACTTTAGCACAACGATCCATGGGTCATATATGACGTGTACGAGTCAACCCTGCCTCAATATGAGGTGCGGTGTGGCTGCCACCACTCAAAGTGTTTGTCTTTTTCTTAAAATGGACAACAATTTAAGTACATACAGAAAACCAACCAAACGCATTCGGATTGTGTCGATACTTTAGCAAAACGATCCATGGGTCATATGTGACATGTATGAGTCAACCCTGCCTTAATCTGAGGCATAGTGTGGCTGGCACCACTCAAAGTGTCTACCTTTTGTTTCAAAAGTACATCATTTTAATTGAAAAACATCAACTGGAATATGGAAAACCGACCAAACGCATTCGGATTGTGTTGATACATTAGCACAATGATCCATGGGTCATATGTGACATGTACGAGTCAACCCCGACTTAATCTAAGGCGCGGTATGGCCGCCACCACTCAAATTGTATGTCTTCTGTTTCAAAAGGACGTCATTTGAAGTGAAAAACATCAACTGGCATACGGAAAACAGACCAAACGCATTCGGATTGTGTCGATACTTTAGCAGAACGATCCATGGGTCATATGTGATGTGTAAGAGTCAACCCCGCCTCAATTTGAGGCACGGTGTAGCCGCCACCACTCAAAGTGTCTGTCTTTTTCTTAAAATGGACAACAATTTAAGTACATACGGAAAACCGACCAAACGCATTCGGATTGTGTTGATACTTTAGCATAACGATCCATGGGTCATATGTGACGTGTACGAGTTAACCCCGCCTCAATTCGAGGCACGGTGTGGCCGGCACCACTCAAAGTGTCTGCCTTTTGTTTCAAAAGTACGTCATTTTAATTGAAAAACATCAACTGGCATACGGAAAACCGACCAAACGCATTCGGATTGTGTCGATACATTAGCACAACGATCCATGGGTCATATGTGACGTGTACGAGTCAACCCCGCCTCAATCCGAGGTGCGGTGTGGCCGCCACCACTCAAAGTGAATGTCTTTTGTTTCAAAAGGACGTCATTTGAAGTGAAAAACATCAACTAGCATACGGAAAACCAACCAAACGCATTCGGATTGTGTCGATACTTTAGCACAACGATCCATGGGTCATATGTGATGTGTACGAGTCAACCCCGCCTCAATCCAAGGAGCGGTGTGGCCGCCACCACTCAAAGTGTCTGTCTTTTGCTTAAAATGGACAACAATTTAAGTACATATGGAAATCCGACCAAACGCATTCGGTTTCCATTGAAACTTTAGGAGAACGATCCATGGGTCATATGTGACGTGTACGAGTCAACGCTGCCTCAAACCGAGGCATGGTGTGGCCGGCACCACTCAAAGTGTCTACCTTTTGTTTCAAAAGTATGTCATTTTAATTGAAAAACATCAACTGACATACGGAAAACCTACCAAACGCATTCGGATTGTGTCGATACAATAGAAAAACGATCCATGGGTCATATTTGACGTGTACAAGTCAACCTCGCCTCAATCCGAGGCGTGGTGTGGCCGCCACCACTCAAAGTGTTCGTCTTCTGTTTCAAAAGGACGTCATTTGAAGTGAAATACATCAACTGACATACGGAAAACTGACCAAATGCATTTGGATTGTGTCGATACTTTAGAACAATGATCCATGGGTCATATGTGACATGTACGAGTCAATCTCTCCTCAATACGAGGTGCGGTGTGGCCTCCACCACTCAAAGTGTCTGTCTTTTGCTTAAAATGGACAACAATTTAAGTATATACGGAAAACCGACCAAATGCATTCGGTTTCCATTGAAACTTTAGGAGAACGATCCATGGGTCATATGTGGCGTGTAAGAGTCAACCTCTCCTCAATCCGAGATGCGGTGTGGCTTCCACCACTCAAAGTGTCTGTCTTCTGTTTCAAAAGGACGTCATTTGAAGTGAAATACATCAACTGGCATACGGAAAACCAACCAAACGCATTCGGATTGTGTCAATACTTTAGCACGACGATCCATGGGTAATATGTGACGTGTACGAGTTAAACCCGCCTCAATCTGAGGCACGGTGTGGCCGCCACCACTCAAAGTGTCTGTTTTTTTCTTAAAATGGACAACAATTTAAGTACATACGGAAAACCGACCAAACGCATTTGGATTGTGTCGATACTTTAGCACAACGATCCATGTGTCATATGTGACGTGTACGAGTCAACCCCGCCTCAATCTGAGGCGCGGTGTGGCCGTAACCACTCAAAGTGTCTGGATTTTGTTTCAAAAGTACGTCATTTTAATTGAAAAACATCAACTGGCATACAGAAAACTAACCAAACGCATTCGGATTGTGTTGATACATTAGCACAACGATCCATGGGTCATATGTGTTGTGTACGAGTTAACCCCGCCTTAATCTGAGGCGCGGTGTGGCCGCCACCACTCAAATTGTATGTCTTCTGTTTCAAAAGAACGTCATTTGAAGTGAAAAACATCAACTGGCATACGGAAAACCGACCAAACGCATTCGGATTGTGTTGATACTTTAGCACAACAATCCATGGATCATATGTGATGTGTATGAGTCAACCCCTCCTCAATCCGAGGCGCGGTGTGGCCGCCACCACTCAAAGTGTCTGTCTTTTGCTTAAAATGGACAACAATTTAAGTACATACGGAAAACCGACCAAACGCATTCGGTTTCCATTGAAACTTTAGGAGAATGATCCATGGGTCATTTGTGAAGTGTACGAGTCAACGCCGCCTCAATCCAAGGCGCGGTGTGGCCGGCACCACTCAAAGTGTCTGCCTTTTGTTTCAAAATTACATCATTTTAATTGAAAAACATCAACTGACATATGGAAAACCTACCAAACGCATTCGGATTGTGTCGATACATTAACACAATGATCCATGGGTCATATGTGACGTGTACAAGTCAACCCCGCCTCAATCCGAGGCACGGTGTGGCCGGTAGCTCTCCAGGTGTATGTATTATGTTTGAAATGGACATTATTTCAAGTAAAAATATATGGTATACAACAAACCGATCAAATGATGAATTGACTTCCGGATTCCACATATAATTGTCATCTAAATTATAATTATGTTATGAACTCTAATTTAATTATGGATGTGTATAGTTCCACCATTATATGTTAAATGTGTATGAATTTGTTCTCTATATGTAATTGTTAGTTGGTTATTGCAGGTACAATAATTGTATATGTATGTGTTAGTTTATTGAAGGTACAATAATTGGATTGAAAATGAGAGGGAACCCACAAAATGAGACCTGGTGGGAAAATTGGATATCTTCTGGGTAAATTGCAGAGCTGCTATGCAATTTTCCTAGCAGAGGCTATGCCAATGGTTTTGAACCGTTGGCATAGAATGTGTAGGCCTTGTTTTACCAACGGTTCTATGAACCGTTGGTAAAACACTTTTCCCAATGGTTCTAAACCATTGGGAAAGAGAATATATTGGGTTTTTTCAACGGTTTGGATAACCGTTGGGAAAGACGATATGTTTGGAACTATTTCCCAACGGTTGTAAACTATTGGGAAAAAGATTTCCCAACGGTTTTCAAGAATTGTTGGGATAGGGTAATTTTTCAGCACCCTATCCCAACGGTTCACTGTAAACCATTGGGAAAAACTTTTCCCAATGGCTTACTTCCCTACGGGTTGCAGAACCGTTGGTATAACATATACCAACAGTTCTGCAGCCTTTCCCAACGGTTCTAAACCGTTGGGAAACCCTGCATTTCCAGTAGTGAATTATATAACCCAAAGAATAAAGAGGAAATATAATAAAAGGAATTAATTGGTTATAATAAATCAAACATGGAATAATGGAGTAAAATAAGAAAGTTTGTAATTCTATAGAATAAATGAGTTAGCACAAACCCTTAAATTGGTCCTGATTTTTTATACACATGCACTAAACTTATTTGGGACCTTGAAATTTCTCTTTAATGTCTCCTTTGAAATGAAGCAATTCAGATAACTTAGGGTCACCAGGGGATTTATGTCATGAAAGGGACATATGGGAGAGGGAAATTGGGTAGGTTTTGCAGGAAAATTTTAAGGGGATATGTAACTTTGATATTATGTAAGTGATCCCCTTTTATAAGTCAATAAAAGGGCTTTTTTTGAACACCAATTGTTTTTCAATAGTGTAATGACAATATTCAAGGGTCAATGCTTCCAAAAAGATATAAATTTTGAATTTTTGGGGGAAATATGGTCATTAAATCATCTAAAACTCATTTTTATAAATTTTTTAAATATGTTTTAATACATTTACCACTTGAGTTTTACATTTCACTATTTTATTTTTTACCTTGATAACTGATTTATACCTAATTAATATATATTTTATTAAAAATTAAATATAACCCTTATTTAAAAATTTTTATGTTATTAACCTAAAAAATAGGCTCTATATAATTTAATTCCATTTATAAATTAGATAAAATTAATATCAAAATTTTTAATATATATATATAAGGTTTTTTAGAAAATGTTGTTTTTACCATTAGGTGATATTAATATTATTCAGTAATGATTACCACTGTAATGAGTGAAAATATATTTATATTTAGGTTAAAAAGATTATTAGATATATTATTAATGATATATTAATTTAATTTATTAGATAAAATTTTACATAATCTTTATTAAACAATTTTTTATAAAATAGTTTCACCATTATTGCAGTAATTTACATTAATCTTAGTAATCATAATTTTTTTCCTAAAATGATATTGAAATTATTAAATAATATAAACATGTTGATATAAAATATAAAATCAATTTTGTAATTTTTAAATTATATAAGTGATGAAAACTAATTTTTTTAATATATGCAAATAAAAAAATGTTTTTTGAGTAAAATCCTACTTAAGTTTGCAAAATGATAATCATGGGTTTTATAAATTCAACATTTTATTTTTAAAATAGATAATTTTACTTCTTAGATAAATATTTGATAAATTAAAAGGTTTTATAGACTTATATGTGTTTATTATATAATGATAAATTCATAAAATATATAGTTTTTTTAAACCAAAAAATTCCAATATTCACTAAAAGATAAATTATTTTAGAAAATCCCAAATTTTTCATCTTAAGATAATATTATTGTGTAGAATGAAAAAATGATGTCTGCTTTTTGAATTTCAAAATCTAAAATTTTAAAAAATATATTTTTTATAAAAACAAAAAATATAACGAAAACTATTTTCATAAGAAAATAAATTTTTAAATATTAATTACTATTATTATTATTTCCTATAAATTAATAATAAAATTGGTGTTAATATATTATTCATATAAATAATATATAGTTCCCATAATATATTTAGTTTCTTGAAATAAATCACATAAAAATCTAATTTTAAGAAATGTTTCATTTTAAAGTATAAATTATTCTTATTAGTTATTTAGTTAACTAATTTAATTCTATCAATGACATGATGTTACTATTTTCCTTATATATATATATATATATATATTTCATAATTAGGTTACCTCTATTTTTACTAATCAATTATAGGGATATATTTTAATGGTTACATATTTCTTCTCATTTGTTTTTAGTTCGGTGTTGTGTACATCACGTGCTATTGATCATATTTGGTCTTAAAAGAATATATAATTTAAAATATCACAGTGTTACAATATACCACCCTTAAATAAATTGTGTCCTAACAATACTAATCATCAATTACTAATAAAATTATTCAAGGGAATCTAAAATATAGACACAGCTAAAGATATATTTTTAAAATGTAGTGTTTACCTTAATTATTAGACCTGATAATGAAACACATATTGTACCCTCATCATGTTAATCAATTGGTTCATATTTACATTGAAACTTGTTGATATATTCCCACATTTTCACCACACAAATAATCTTCATGTTCCTTTGATACATTCCCTCAAGTGTTTTTTCAATCATTTTTTAACCTCTATAAAATTGAATCTTCTTTAATTCGTCATATTTGGTATCTAAAATTCCATGAGACACTATCCTTCTCTTCATTGGTGTGTTAATAAATTCAACTATGTCTACGTTGTTAATAATGATTCATTATAGCTACATTATTATAATTAATATATTTCTCACCCAAGTTATTATCCCATTTGGTTCCTTGTTAGGAAAATATCTACATTGTTCATGGTATCCATTGTTAACTTGGTTCCTTAAAGCTTCAACTATTATTAAAACCAAAAGGAGTTAATCATGAATGGTGAAAAATTAACACTAGAAGAGGATTATTATAAGATAATTACATGAAAAAATCATCCTCAATATATCTTACTCATTTAAATCAATATATTATATTTTAGTTCAACCTAAACAACTCTCAGTTTAATCTAGGTATCTTTAGCATGGTTTATCTCATATTCCTTAACCAATTACATAACATAATAATTAATTTATAACAGATTGTATAGATAATGTTAATAATTGAATCATATACATTGGGAATTTCTATCATTGTGTGTCTCTTAGTCTCAATTATTTTTCACTAGTGTGAAGATTGAGTTGATAATCAACTAACATTTTTCATGGTGACTACCCCAAACTGCGTCTGTTACATAGCCACATCCATTTTTCAATTTCTAGATAGGGATTTAATTTCTAGGAGAACCACATACTCTCTACTTTACCAAAACATTGAGATGTTATCCTATACTTATACATATCCCTTAGACTTATCCCTAGGGTTTTAATTAAATTTATATTATCCTAACACCATAAATATTAAATATAACCTGAATTAAGCTAAAATGTTATCTATACCTTTTAAATTGTGATCAACATCAGTTTTTGAACCCTTAATTTAACCTTAACTACCATCCCAACCTCTAAAGTTTTCTAAACCTTACTATTATACTAATTATGATGCACCCAACCCACACTATATAAACTAGTGTTGAGAAAACATATTTTACATACTGTATTTGATCCCAACTACATATTCTTGGACATAAACACCCAATAATTACATGACAAAAATAAAATATCACATTATAATACATACCCAAGACCTTTTAGGTTTATAACTTTTAAGAGTTATTTAAAAAAATTATATGATAAAGCTAATTTATTTCTCAACTAATAGAAATTTTTCCACTACATTGGTAAATACTTAATCCATAATAAGTCTTCAAAATTTCCCAAAAAATCTCCACACATTCTATTTTATTCTAGATATATCATGTGTCAAACTTCTCTTCATAACCTAATAAAATATAAATAAAATAAGGGGGAGCTCCAATTATCAGTACAGGAAAATATATATCCAAATATATAATGGAATGAATAATAAGGTAGGAATAAATAAGAGTTATATAATTTCATATAACTAAACATATGAGCATGAAATAAATCTATAGAATACATAACAATATAAAAAATCACATAGAAAAAAAAATGAATTTATGGTGATAAAATTCATAATGTCATATATATTTTACGCCCATGGGGTGTTAGCTGAGTGGTACCTTCTAATTGTACCCCTCACTCTCCATGGGAACTGGCCCATGCTCAAGTCCCGCCAAACTCGGACACTGTGCATATTATGCATAGGGCGATTCAAAGTTATCTACCTAGTTATGGAACGTGTGGCATGCTCTGGGGCCTGGAGGGGACCCCTCGGTGATAGTCGAGCGTTAACCTTACACGAGTTTTGCACATGAGCCTTAGCCTAGTTGGTGAGGACTCAGTAAGTGTATCCAAGAGACCCGAGATCAAATCCAGGTGGAGGCATATTTTCGGGGGTATTGTAGTAGGCACTATAGCAGTCACTGTAGAAGGAATTGTAGCAGGTACTGAAGAAAGTACTATTTGGTACTGTAGGATCTGGAACTATTCATCCATTTGGGCCTTTGGGCCTCGGGTCCTTTAAGGCTTTCGGACCACCCAAGGCCTTTGGGCCAGTTGATTCTCAAGGCCTTCGGGCCACCTTAAGGCCATAGGGATACCCCAAGGCCTTCATTCTACATGAATTCAGATATACCAGTTTGAATACATGGAACAAGGCTTCAGACAAGGATTTAGGTCAGGCGCAATCACTAGAGCAAAGATAACCGAATTTGGAAGAATTAGAGCATATGGCTTTGCCATCGGTACTAGGCCTGTGCAGCTTTGCATAGGACAGCTAGCCGACCAGCCCTGCGAAGGTGGAGTTCTGATATCATGACATATGTAGGAGAGGATCAGTTCCAAGTTGTCTTGTATGGGTGATTCCCTCTAAGACCTATGGTTCAAGTAATTGTCTTTGAGCCTTCGGTCCATGTAAGGGTTCCACCTCACCCCTTGAAAGGTATATTATCAAAAATAATAAAAAATGAAGGCCTTCGGGCCATTCCGACTGATGTATATTTTACCATAAATTTCCTTTCCAATTCATTATTAATTCTATCAAGGTTATAGATAAGACATCATTCTTATTATAAAACTCAAAAAAAGTCATTTTAATTTCATTGGGTTGGAATACATCAAATACCCAAAACATTTGTCTCATGAGACCAATCAATGAATTAAGGGTATATATAACACTAGGTTTCACCCATTATTTCAATAAGTCCAATTTATTCACTATGTGAATTATATATATATCAATTCAATTCATAAATAAATTTACTTAGTAATAAATAAACATTCATATTGAGATAGAAACATATGTAATGTCAATACATTTCTATTCAATAAATGATGATATGTCATCTATATAAATAATGTGGATGGTTTAAAAATACATAATCATCTTTCTGGAGTAATCAACGAACATCTTTATCAGAATAAGAAATATACCAATTGTCAATATTTCTCCAATTAATGAGTCAAATATAATTCTATGTAATAATCTTCAAAATAACACTATATAGAGTTAGGGGTATATATTTAAGTCAAATAAATCAAAGTATAGAATCAATTTGAACACACTTCATTCAAAGGGAGTACATATAGAGTGTTTATAGAGGAAATTAATTAGATAAAAATTCTTGTTCATAAACATTCAATTATTTGGAATTATAAAAGAAATGATGGATCATTTCTCTAATATAAATTAACATTTCATAATCCATTAAAAAAAGAGGAGGAGAAAATGATATGGTGTTTAGAAATAAAGATCATACAAATTCTCCAAATTGATTATCTTTCATAAAAAAATATCTATTTGAAATTGAGATTGAATAAGAAACCCTTATGTTGATGGTAATGTAAAGATCAAAAGAAAATAAAAGGGTTATAATGAAAATAAAAATACAATATTAAGAAATGAAATATATTCATTATAATTAAAGTAAATTGGGTATTGAATACAAAATATAAAATAAATTATGATGTTCAAAATCAAAAATGTATCTTGGATTGAAATATAGAGGCAAATAACCCTTACAACCTTTGTATCCTTTGAATCAAAATCCCTTTAAATAAATAATATGATACGGATCTTCAAACCCCATGAATTATATAAATTTGGTAAAATAAATTCATTGTTTAGTAATAACACTTTATCAAAGATATTATGGTCTCCAATATGAAATATGTTACAATAAGTAAAATTTGTGACAAAGAATCCCTTAAGGCTTCAGTAACATTTAAATAAAAACCTGTGAAATGTAAAAACATGATACTAAACATAAAGTACCATGAACCAAAGGTAATTAATGATATAATATATAAAATAGGAATTATATAAATAATTTAAATTTAAATTTTTATAAAACAATATTTTTGAATAAATAAATAGAAATTGAGACCAGTAAACCCTTTAAATTAACATAAACATTATGGAATGAATCATTTGATAATAAGGTTATAAGGAAGAATTATAAAATCCAAAAAAGAAATAGAAAGTATAATAAAAAGTATTAATTAAGTAGAATAAATAAAACACTAAATAGTAGATTTTAATAAGAATGTTTGTAACTCAATGAAAGAAAATTGAGTTAGCACAAAATCTGACCTTGGTTATGATTTTCTCTGCAAAAGCACGTAACTTTTTTGGGATAATAAACTTTATCCTGAAATAATACTTTAAAATAAAGGTCTTAGGCTGACTTATGGTGAATATGGAATTTATTTTTGTGAAAGGGATCTCCAGAAGATGAAATTTTTGTGGGTTTTAAGGAAATTTCAAATCAGATGTGTCACTTTCAGATGGAGGAAGTCATCCCCTTTTATATATGAAGAAAATGAAATTTTCCTAATAGCAATTATTTTTCAATAAAGTAATGAAAAAATTCAAGGGAAAATGGTTCCAAAAGAGATAAATAATGAATTTTGGGATGATATAAGTTTTCTAAATCCTCTACTAACCATTTTCACACGTGTTTTAAACATGTTTCAATCCTTTTACCACTTGAATTTTATATTTCTCTATTTTAGTTTTACCTTGGTGACTAGTTTTTACCAAATTAATCTATATTTTATTAAAAATATAATCTAATCATTTTTACAAATTTTTATGTTCATAATGTAAATTTAGGCTTCATATAATTTAATTCAATTTATAAATAATATGGAATTAACTTTAATTAAAACATTTAATATATATAAAAATGTTGTTTTACCATTAACTATTCTTAATATTATTTAGTATTAATTATAAATTGAATGAGAGTTAATATATTTATACATATGTCTAAATATAATATTATATCCATAATTTAATATAGATTAATTTAATTTATTTGAAAATAATTACACAAGGTTAATAAAATAATTATTTAAAAAAAATAGGTTCACCATTTTAGTTGTGATTGTATTTACTCATAATAATCATAATTTTATACCTAAAAATGATTTTAAAATTATTACATAATATGAAAATGTAGATCTAAAATATAAAATCCATTTTTCCTTTGTTTATTTTTACAATTCAGAGAAAATAATTTTTTAATATAACTGGATAAAAAACAGCTTTTTAGAGAAAATGTATAATTGAGATCTGAAAAATATTTAACACGGGTTTTATAAATTCAAAATATTATTTTTAAAATATATAATTTTTATTTCTTAAATACATATGTTTTCAACTAAATGGATTTCTAAACTAATAGGTTTTTCTTATTTAATGATAAATTCATAAAAGGTACAATGTTGGAAAAAACAATATTTTTTACTATTCACCTAAAAAAATATTTTAGACAAGTAATAAAATTTCATCTTAAGATAATATGGTTACATTGAATACAACAATGAATTTTATTTTTTCAAATTAAAATTTTAAAATTTGAGAGTTTATCTTTTAGATAAAAACATAAATATATTGTGAAAACTATTTTTGATAGGTTAATAACTTTTAAAAATATTTTTTTTTCTTCTTATTAATTCCTACAAATTACTAATCAAATTTTTGTTAATATATAATTCATATAAAAAATATATTTTGTCCTTAATATATTTAGTTTCTTAAAATAATGCACATAAAAATCCAATTTTTAGAAACATTACATTTTAATGAATAAATCAGTCTTATCATTTATCTAGATACACTATTTTGAATTTTATAAATGAATTAGTATTAATAATGACGTTTTATTTTTATTTGTGCATATATTTCATAATTCAGTTATGTCTATTTTACCATCCAATACTATGACTATATTTTAATTTTTTATTTACTATTTCGTGATTCTTTGTTTATTTGGGGATTCATATATCACATGCTATAGAACAAATTATTTATTAAAGGAATATATAATTTAAAATATCATGGTGTTATATTTTGAAATTGTGTTATAATATTCTTAACCCTTATTAAAATTTATGTAAAAATTATATAATAGGTATCGTTATTTTTATCCCCTATAATTTACCTCCATTGATGTGTACAAAAAAGAATTCTTTCATTATTTTGATGATTATTCCACGAAATAAAATGCTTAGAAATTACATTTATATATACCTTTAACCTCTAATAAATTAATTTAAATAATTATGGGATGATGGTGTGGAAATATTTAATGCATCTATAAGAAACTATTCAATATTCATGTTTCTTTAATTTGGAAAATTAGTGACTTTCATGTACTTGGTAACTTATTTGATTGGAACACTCAAACCAGTTTGTATTTTATAGTTTTTAATTTTTATTTTGAACCTAAATGATTACCATATAGAATATAATTATTCTTTATGTTTTATCATCAATTTCTTGATGTGTCTCATAAATTCAGGTTTAACAAGACAAAATTCAATGGAAATATTGAATTGATAATGTCACCAATGGTGTTATCTAGATCAAAAATATTGGGATAGTTAATGGATTTCACTATTGGATTTTTAAAATGTATTTAGTTGAAATAAAAGTAGAAATCTTATGAGGTCAAACATCTGAATCAATTGGTAGAAAATAGTGGAATAAAATGAGTATATTTTTCAAACTTCCTTATATGAACATTAATTTTATATGTAATAATTCTAAATAATTCATATTCATAAGAACATTTGTAAAATTTAATTTTAATATTTCATAATTAATAGATTAAAGTGAAGGATTAACTTAATTCTTATAATTATTTTGAAGCAATGAAAAAAAATCATGGTTTGAGGGTAAATGAGAATGGAAGGTATCTTTTGTATATTGTTTGTAATGCAAAATCATGATAAATTCATATTCCTTTGAACTTTAAAGAATATAAAATTGAAATGTGTATTATGAAGTAATATTTCATGATTTTTTTAATTAAAACAGTGACTTCTATATGGATTTAAAAGTAAAGAGCCTTGTATTCTTTTAGGTCAATTTCTACCCTTGTCATTGCATAATAAATTACCTGAAAAATTAACTGAGGTTCTAGTTAAGTTGTGTGATTTATTTATAGAACTTTCTAGAAAAACACTGAATCCAACTGAGATTAAAAAAATTCTAGAATGAATTGATTTGACACCTTTTCATTTAGAGATGGTATTTCTCCCCAATTTTTCTATGCCATGATTCATTTGACTATTTATTTAGTAGAGTAAGCTCTACATGGTAGACTAGTATACTATCAATAAATGTATCCAATTAAAATTTATGTTAATATTATTTTTTATGAATAAAATTTCCTCAAATCACTATGTAAAAAATTAATATGTTCCTTATATTAATTTCATTAAGTACATAAGTAATTTGAAATCATATATGAGAAATGAATCTCAGCATGAAGGATCTATTGATGAAGGTTAGATAATTGAAGTGTGTCTGAACTTATATACTATCTATTTGGATTATATTGAGACTATATTCGATCATTATTGAAATGTTTAATACTTATATAATAATTCACATTCTAAAAATATTCATAGGAATTTAAATCTATAGGACAACCAGTTGGAAAGGGATTAAATTTTACACAGATTGAATTGAAGCTACTATAAGCACATATATATTTTCTTCATAACAATCTTATTCCAGTTCTATTTGTTAAATAATTTATATTTAAAATAAATATATAACTAATGGGTTGATCTCAATATATGATAGAATTAACTAAAGTTTTTAGTGAGGATGTTTTTGAATGGTTCACTCGTTGTGTAAGTACATACTCAAATTTATATTATTGAATTGTGGTTATTTTTTCTAGGTTAAACTTAATAACTTATATATTATTTTTTATATAATAAATGTTAATAATTGATCTAAATTTTCAAATTATTAAAAAAATTATCTCTAGTTCCTCTAATGAAGACTAAGAGATATGATGCCTACAATATTATTGGATTCAAGTTTCATCTAATTAATCATGAAGAAGGATAAAAAACTTAAAATGGTGGTGGCTTTATAGTTGTAGAGGTGTGATACTATGGAAATATAGTTGGGAGAATATAATTAAACAATTGTGGTCAATATTTGGTTGTCTTATTTAAATTAAACTGGGTCAACGTTGATAGGGTTACTGAAATATTCAATAAATTTTACCTTTATCAACTTCCATCACTTGATAATTACTAGTGAACATGGAGATCATGATCCATTTATCTTGGATTCACAAGAGAATATCGTTTATTATATATATAATGACGTACATAAAGGTTGGAGTGTTTTTGTACACTCTTAATAGAGAGATTTGTATGATATAGGTGATGAACATGAATTGGTACTTTTTAAAAATGAACATCGGTTACCAAAAAACATTCAATAGTTTTTACCTTACAATATAGAATAAATAAAACATGAAAGAGAGAGTGAAAATGAAGTACTCTTCATAGTTGAGGTTTATAAAAATGAGTATAGTGAAAATGAAGATAATTTAATATATAATTTGTTAATGAAACTATATTCATATTTCACATCTGTAACTATTTTAGACATAAATAAATTTATATATTTTCTTCATTTTGTATAAATGTTTCACTTCAAATTTTTTATGTTAAATATATTAAAATCCATTTGAATAATAGGAATATTGAGAAAAAATTAAGATCTTAGTTTATCATTATATCTAAGTACACCACCTCTGTTATCAACTTTCATAGATATGAGTAATTTCACTATACCAAGACTTTTAGAGAGCCTTCATCTTCCTAAAATGTTATTAGTAGCTCGTCATCAGATGCACCTCTGATGGTGTAGCAATTAGACACTCCTCCATCCAGGGAATATTGGTGAGTTATCATTACTAGTATGTATGAAATTATAGAAAAATTTATATATTTTTACTAATTGTTTAAGGAATTTTTCAGACAAATAAATATAACAATATAATAAATATTAATATGAATACAATATATGTATGATACCTAAAAAATTTTAAAATTATCATTTCATTTGATGAGTTCATAGTGTCTACTTGTGATGTTTTCTGAATCTATGTATATATTCTTATGAAGATTTCTTATGAGATGGTAGGCCTTATAATTAATTATAAATATTGGAGTCATATTCCAAAAAAAATTAAATAATGAGGTTTTTGAAAACCAATTAATAGTAATAGTAATTTAATATTCATTGTTGGCTATTTTAAAAGGCATGAGTAAAATTATTAATATAACTATAAAGATTTTTTTATTTCAATATGTTTTTCATTTTCATGTCCCTGGATCTTATTCACTCTCATGGGCCATTAATTCTTTTCAAGAAATGGAGAGACTTTAAGTGTAGATTATGACATGACTTTAATGAAACTTCTATAAGAATACAAATGATGTATGAGACAGTGCCTGAACGTTTGTATCATGAGAAGTGGAATATTTTTATTTATATTAATAGGGATACATCTCATGAGGTATTTTCATATTATATAATATCTTAATAAAATAAAGACCATAAAATTATTATTATTATTTTTATTTTTTTATTTTTTTCCTGAATTGATCTAAAAAAATTCAATTAATCTTGAAAAATAGGTTGTTCCTCATATCTCTAGGTTATATAATTTTTCAAAAATAAAAGTAATCTTGGTTTTATTTTATCTATTATTATTTATATGATTTTATTAATCATAATCACTTTTTTATAAAATGTATATATATTTTTAGAAATGATATCAATTTAGGTCACTCAATTAATAAAATAGAGGTGTGGATTAATGTCCATCTAAAACATAATGAAAGTTTCATGAATGAACCTACCAGATACATTGGTGTAAGTAAGTTTCAATACTATTTAATGTTATTTTGATACTATAAGAACGTAATAATGAAAAAATAAGTAGATAATATTATGAAGTTAGAATAATTTATTAATTCATTTTTAATGTTTTCTTATTAACATGTTAATATTTTAGAATGCAAGGATGAGAACCCTATACAATGATAATCGATTTCCCAGAATGATACAGTTGAAATAATTTTTAGGAGGGAGTTTCATATTCATATACAAGGTATTGGTTCTAGGACCACTCTATCCATTATCATTGGTTGGTAACTATCATCATTTATTGTTTCTCCATATAACGGGGTTCAATAAGTATCGTTGATTTGAATGTGTCAAGGTAAATTTCATGGCTAAAAGAAAACATGCATTAATATGAATCCTATATGCAAAAATAGGATCAATGGAAAATAGTAATACAAAATGACTTAGTTTATTTGTTTTAGAGGATGAAGGGGACTATTCCCAAGTAAAATTATATTCTTATAGTGTATCCTATATAGGTAAATTTTGAGTTTTATTCATGACATATATAAACAAATATTTCATTATTACTATGATATTACATCATGTTAGGGTTACTTCTATTCAGGGGAGTTTTTGTAAGGTGATATGAGTGTTAAATTTAAATTATATAGTTTGAGATTAAATTCAAATAAACAAAAACCATTATTGAATCATTTTTTATATGTATGAGAAGAATACATGTCAATTTGAAATGTGGTGTTCTCAAAATGACTCAATGTATAGTTTTAAAATATATCAAAGGCTTAAAAATATTCCTTAGAGGATCAAACCAAGAAAAAAATATTAGATTATGGTGAAATCATAAATAAATGATTGTACATTTATATTTTAAGTCTAGGAACAAAATCCACACTAATCTAATTTGTAGTTTCCTAGGAAATTTGTAAACACAATTGTTAGTGTTTCAAAACTCTAAAATGTGTTTGACATGATCAAAACCATATAAAACAACCTTGAATTGGAATGATTTCACACCCTGACCTGAAGCTTATCTTTTATTTCATTAATTTTTGGGATAAATATATCTTAATCTTGAGTGGTCTTGAGCTCTGGTAGTTAGTGGGCCAAATTGTATTTTTTAGAGGCCTTTAGTTATTTTATGGTTAGCCTGCACTGTTAGAAGTAATCATGTGGTTCTCAGGAAGGTTGTAACACCCTAGTAACTATTATATAAACTTGTCTCTTAGTAAAATAAAATAAATAAATCTCGAACAAAATAAACATATTTTTTATTGAAACAATATATTAAAAATGCTACAAGAAATACCCCCTCGGACTAAAAAGGTGGTAATATTAAACCTATAACTATCATCATTAACAAACAAGGACAACTTATAATAAACATAATAACTACAATTTCATAGCCCACGCCTTTGAGATCTTCAATGAGTAAAAACCAATGAAGATAATAAGGTTAAGAGCATAGAGTAATGTATAAATAGGCATTATCTTTGTGGGAAACGGAATCTACAAATTTGATGAGTTTGGTTAAAATAAAATGTTTGTTATAGGTATCTATTTATTTATAAAATGAACATTGCATATATCTGTTTGAGTACTTTTAAAATAAATGATAATAAAAAGAAACTAAAAATAACAATTACACTTATATGTATGTATATATATATATATATATATTTCTTGCATGTTTGTGTTTGTTTGATTATGTGGTGATTAATTAATGTTGAATAAAGTTTAATTAAATATATATTAATGGGACTTTTAATCTCAATAAATATTTAACTTTAATCTAAAAATTTATGTTAATATTTAAAATTATGTTTTTAATTCAAATAATAAAATATAATCTTAAAACATTAAAATTTATTATTATCCTTAATGAAAACCTTATAAATTTTTTTGGAATACACAAATGTTTATATAAAACATAAATTATTTAAATTATTAAGAATGTTACAATGGAAGATATACTTACATTAAATATTTTACATAAAATAAGATAATATTTGACTTATATAATTGTGAAAACTAAATAAATTGGTAACCATAATAAAAAATATATTAGAAGAAATGTATAATTACATAATAAATAGATGAATAAAATTATTTTGGTGAAAAAATTATAATAATAAGTTTGCTTTTACTTTAATTTAAGTGGAAAATTATTATAATTATAATACATATATAGATTTATAAATATATATATATATATATGAGAAATAATAATTATAAGATAAAATAAAATGTTATAATATAATAAAAATATTAAAATATGTAAAAAATGGAATATGTTTCAAAGGGTATTGAACCCAACGCACCCCCTACCCCTCATCGTCTTCCTCTTCACGGCACCAATGGAGCCCCCAGCCATCGTCTTCCCCAACTGGAGCAGTGGCCTGTGAACATGTCTGGTAAATAATCCCATGATTCCCTGATACCTCATCTGATGTTCGATATGACCTATTCGGGAATCTTGTCACTGATTTATGGTATCGTACGGACAAATCCAACCCACTCTCTACTGATGATCAAACTACAACCCATGCTAGAGACCTATGATGCCTCGGATCGTCATCTTTCACCTAGAAACACCTACCCACGAATCCTCCTCGGTGATGGTGAGTTGAATTTATGGAAAACCATCAAACATTTGAGTTAGGGTTTTTAATTTTCATTTTTTTTAGGTTCCCACATAACCTATTTGATTCTAATTTGGGGAATAGTTTAAGGGAAAATTGTGACTTTATGTTAGGGGGAGAATCCACTTTTCACACTGCTCTGGTTTATCATACTTTTTTGGGGGTATCCATTATATATGTATATAAGTGTCTGTTATGGATAAAGATAAGGAAAGAGACTCTAGAAAACCTGTATGTTTAGCCTTGAAGTCCATCTATAGATTTTTGTTCTAAATATTTTGATCAACCAAGTTAGAAGTATCCCGCTGCACTTCAAAGGTAAGGGGGTGGTATTTTTTATAAAATTGTTCTTGTATTTTCAAAATTATTTCCAAGTTTATCAGTAGTATTTAACCCACCCTACTATGAAATTCATTTCCATATATCAAGTAAGTGTTGAAATCACTTTCAAATTAAGGGGATTATATTTTTATAAAACCATTTTTTCATTTTCAAATTGTTCCCAAATTTATCAGTAGTATTTAATTCTTCTTTTTATGAAATTGTTTTCTCTATTACATCTTTATAGTAAAATATTTTATTATGTAAAATATTTTCATGCATTTTATTAAATTATTTTATTATATTATAGTTGGTTTTAATCTCTTTTTGGTATTAATTGATTGTTCAAATCATTGTTTTTATAGTAATAAAACCATGTATTTTTCATGCATTCATCCCTTTCGAACTTTTCCTACAAATTTGATTTATTTCAAATTTATTTATGTGAAACATATTGTTCATCTATTTTATGACAATTTGTTTTTTAGTCAATTATAAATATTCTATCTAGGTATTCTTAGATAATTTTTTATTATTTCATCATTAAAAACCAAGAATGAAAATTTTAAACTATTTATGAATTATATATTTAATGATATTTTGATGATGGAAAAGGGATTATTTTCATGTTATGAATTAATAATTCATGTTATCAATGCCTTTAATATTTAAAATTTCTTTGGATCGTGATACTCAATTTTCATAAAAAAATTAATAATTAAAGAACTTTAGTTAGACTCTTTTAAATACGAGTGATGTCATTAGATTTTCAAAAGTATTATTTTGATAATAATGTTTTGAATGTATGTACATATATGTGTATATATATATAATGACATTTTTAAATTCACATCCACCCATGGATCTATCTTTAATAAAATTAACTTAATATTATTTGAATTTTAATTTGGCCCCTATGAGTGTGACAGAGGTTATTGATCTTTCAAATTAACATTTTTCTTTCAAAACAATTGGATGTATGATATATATATATATATATATATATATATCATTTCATATGAAATAGTTTTTTTAAGACATGTATCTATTGATTTTTATGATTATATATGTAGATATAAATATATATATTCCATTTTATATAAAGGTGTTATGATTTTAGATTATACATTCGTTTTATTCAAATATCAATATTTGTGTAAATAAATGTATATATGTATATATGTATCTTTCATGAAAAACTATTACATACATATACATGAAATTATAGTTATGTATTTTAATGAGAAACTAATTTTATTATGATATATATATGATCAAGAAAGTTCTTTTTATGAAATGGTTTTCAAAACTCATGGTTTAAAAAAATTTCATGGGTCTCATAATGAAAAAGGGGGTATAAGTTATAAGGTTTTTAATTCCAAATCATCGTACATGGAAGTTATGAAATAAGGGTATGGGGAGTGAACCCAAACCCTTATGGGAACTTTGTCTAATCATATGAAGTGTGCACCCTGATATCCCTCCAATACATTAGGTAATGTATTAATCTCATGAGATGTCATGTATAGTGCATAGGAGGTTTATCCTAAACACATCACGGTGCACATGAGGTTTATCCTAAGCACATCATGGTGAGTTGGAGGTTTATCCTAACCATAATATTGGATTAGGGAGTAAACCTAATACATCATGGGACATGTCCACCATGTCTCTAAGAGTGAACTAAGAATTCATGCTTTGATCCAAGGTGCCATTGAGAATTAATTGTGAATGATTACGATATTTTCAAGTGAAATTATTATTAGTATATGAATTATCGAAGCGTATTTTTCAAATGTTTGATATATATATTGAAATATTTCCTTTCACTAAAATGTTTATTTTTGAAAAGTATACATGTTTTTACAAATCTTTCATTAACAAACCTTATAAAATTTTTCACCTTTTATTTTGATTTGTAAAAATTTATTTGATTTCCTATTTGTTTTTAAAACCCCTTACTGGGGTTTTTCATCGCTCAACCTATGTTTTCAAAAAATATATTTTCATGGGGATTAAGGATGTGTAGAAGTGAGATAGTGGTAGAGATCCCAAAAAGGTGTTTAACCCTTGTAAAAATTAGTTTTAGTCTTTTTTTATGTTGTGTAATGAGAAAATTTCCAATGTATCTGGACTCTCTAAAACTCTAAACCTTTACGATCTCTGTTTGTGATGTAAATAAATGAATTATTTATAAAAAATTGATCAGTTTTCTAGGTTGTTACAGTTGGTATTAGAGGTATTTTTTGGATAACTTTAGAGGTCAAGATACGGATAAACCCTTTGAACATTTATATACCTTTCATATATTTTCATAGGTCCTTTTTATTAAGGATAAATAAATCTTTAGACTTTGAGTCATTTAATACCACATGTTTGTCATGTCTAAGTAGTAACTTAAAATTTTCTATGTTTCATCAGTGTGATCCAAGATTGTTGTGAGATGGAAGGGGAATAACCTCGTACAACACTTGTGTCTCTTCCTATTGACTTAAGTGCAATAATTATTGAAAAGTCAAGCCAGCATAGCTTAGAAACCTTCTCCAATGTCCAAATTTCATGAAAGATGCTTTCTAATATATCAAACACCACCTATATACCTTGGAATCAGCAAGGATTATGGATCACCTGTGAAAAAATAATAAGATTCTAACTCTCCCACCTTTCTTTTCAAGGGAGGTACCACTATGGAATATTAAAATATTTTACCTTGTCTAGAGAGTATGATGCACTATTTAATTTTAGAATAGTTATTAAGGAGGAAGATCTCTAAGAAGCCTGTATATATTTAGTCTTGGCTTCCAATCTTTTTGGAAACTTAGGAAATATATTTGAGTAGCCATATTTCAAAAATTTCCAAGATGACTCTTTCAGACTATTTTATAAAAACATAGTCTATGATGATGTTATGAAACTATATGTTAGAAACAATTATTTTCAAAAAAATACATTGGATTTTCCATCAGTACAATCCAAGTTGTACGGACTTTTTATAGACTAAGGAAGTGGAAGAATTTGAAAATCCATTGATGTATTGTTTCACTAAGTGGACCATATCTCTATATGATCGATGTGACAATGAGAATTGGGGGAATTATTAATTGTGGGAGGTAAGAAACATTGGGGTCATGTTTAAAATTCAGTATTTTTTTATTATTTCTTTGTAATATGTAATCAAATTGTAATGGAGTAATTTTTATTAAAGGGGTAGAATGTAATGCCCCAGTAACTATTATTTAAACTTGTCTCTTAGTGAAATTCAATAAAAAATCTTAAACAAAAAAACCACTCTTTTATTGAAACAGTACGTTAAAAATGGTACAATAAAAATCCACTCAAACTAAGAAGGTGGTAATATTAAACCTATAACTATCATTATTAACAAACAAATACAACTTATAAAAAACATAATAACTGTGATTTCATAGCCCACACCTTTGGGATCTTTAATGAGTAGAAACTCAATGAAGAGAATAAGGGTAAGAGTGAAAAACAATGTAAAAATAGGCATCATCTTTACAGGAAAAGGAATCTACAAACTTTATGAGTTTGGTTAAAATAAAATTTTTGTTACGGCTATGGATTTATACATAAAACAACTGTTTCATATAGTTGTTGGAGTACTTTTAAAATAAATTATAATAAAAAGAAACTAAAAAAATTGTTACACTTATATGTATATTTTTTTGTCTGTGTTTTTTTATTTATGTGGTGATTAATTAACATTAGAAAAGTTATTTAAATATATATTAATGGGACTTGTAATATCAATAAACATTTAATTTTAATCTAAAAATTTATGTTAATATTTAAAATTATGTGTTTAATTCAGATAATAAAATATAATTTTAAAACATTAGAATTTATTATTATCCTTAATGAAAACCTTATAATTTTTTTAGGAATACACAAATGTTTATATATAACATAATATATTGAAATTATTATGAATGTTACAATGGATGATATACTTACATTAAAAAACTTACTTAAAAAACAAGATAATATATGACCTATATAATTGTGAAAATTAAGTAAATTAGTAACCATAAAAAAAAGATATTGGAAGAAATTTATAATTACATAATAAATAAATGAATAATAATTTTTTGATAAAAAAAATTATAATAATAAGTTTAATTTTACATTCATTTAAGTGGGTACTTAATATAATTAGAATACTTATATAGAGATATAAATAAATATATATGAGAAATAATAATTATAAGATAAAAGAAAAGGTTATAATATAAGAAAATTGTTAAATTATGTAAAAAAAGGAATTTGTTTCGAAAGGGATGGGACCCAATGCACCCCCTACCCCTCATTATCTTCTTATTCGCAGTACCGATGGAGCCCCCAGTCATCATCTTCCCTAGTTGGAGTGATGGCCTGCAAACATGTTCAGAAAAGAATCCCATGCTTCCCTGATTCCTCATCCGATGTTCGACACGACTTGTCCAAGAATCCCATCACTTGGTGATGGCAGCGTGTAGACAAAGCCAACCCACACCCTACCAACAGTCGACCTGCAACCCATGTCGAAGACCTATGATGCCTCGGGCCATTGTCTTACTTCTGGAAACACCTACCTAAGAATCCTTGTCAACAATGGTGTGTCAAATTTCTGGAAAACTGAAAAAAGTTTGAGTTAGGGTTTTTAATTTTCATTTTTGGTTGAGGTTCCCACATACCATGTTTGATCTGAATTATGGGAATATTTTAAGGTAATGTGTGGACTTTATGTTGGAGGGGAGAATCCACCATTCACACTACTCTCGTTTATTATTCTTTTGGGGGGATATCCATTATCTATATATACAAGTGTATGTAATGGTTAGGGTGAAGGGAAAAGACTCTTGAAAACCTATCTGTTTAGCCTTGAAGGCCATCTATAGATTTTTTTTCTAACTGTTGTGATCAAATGGGTTAGAAGTAGTTCATTTCACTTCAAAGGTAATGGGATGCTATTTTTTATAAAAATTTTCTTGTATTTTCAAAAAAAAATCCATGTTAATTGATAGTATTTAAACCACCCTACTGTGCAACTCATT
Source organism: Viscum album (assembly GCA_963277665.1). Classification (NCBI taxonomy): domain Eukaryota; kingdom Viridiplantae; phylum Streptophyta; class Magnoliopsida; order Santalales; family Viscaceae; genus Viscum; species Viscum album. Next base: position 1,969,350,854 of record OY728125.1, on the reverse strand, counting down.
TACCTCGTTCAAGGAAGTGTTGAAATCACCTACAAAGTAAGGGGATTCAATTTTTATAAAACTTTTTTTTCCATTTTCAAATTGTTCCCAAATGTATTAGTAGTATTTAACTCTTATTTCTATGAAACTTTTTTCTCTATTTCATCTCCATGGTATGAGATTTTATTATGGAAAATATTTTCATGCATTTTATGCAATTCATGTATTCTATTACAATTGGTTTTAATCGCTTTATGGTATTAATTGATTGTTCAAATCATAATTTTTTTAGTAAGAAAACAATGCACTTTTCATGCATTAATAACTTTCGAACTTTTCCAACAAAGTTGATTTATTTCAAATTTATTTATGTGAAATGTATTTTTTATCTATTTTATGCCAATTTTTTTTTTATTAAATTACTAATATTCACTCCAGGGATGCTTATATAATTTTGTATTATGTCATTATTAAAAACAAAGTGTGAAATTTTTAAGCTATTTTTGAATTATATATATATATATATAATGATATTTTTACGATGGAAAAGGGATTATTTTCATGATATGCATTAATATTTCCTGTTAGAAAAGCCTTAAATATTAAAAATTTCTTGGGATCGTGAGACTTATTTTTATTAAAAATATTTTGAATAATTAAATAACTTCAGTCGGACTCCTTTAAATACGAGTGATGTCATTATATTTTCAAAAGTATTATTTTGATAATAATGTTTTGAATGTATGTACATATATGTATATGTATATATATATATATATATCATGACATGTTTAAATTCAAATCTGCCCATGGATCTCTATTTAATAAAATTAACATAATATTATTTGAATTTTAATTAGGCCCCTATGAGTGCGAGAAAGTTTATTGATCTTTCAAATTGATGTTTTTCTTTCCAAAAAATTAGATGTATAAAATATATATATATATATATATATCATTTTATATGAAACAATTTTTTTAATACATTTATATATAAATGTATATATTTCTTTTTATGATTATATATGTAAATATATGAATGTATATGTATATGCCTTTTTATATATAACTGTTATGATTTTCGAGTATGCAGTTGTTTTATTCAAATATAAATTTTTTGTAAATAAATATACATATATATATATATATGTATCTTTCATGAAAAACTATTACATACATATACATGAAAGTATAGTTTTGTATTTAAATGGGAAACTAATTTTATTATGATATATGTATGATCAAGAAAGTTCTTTTTATGAAATGGTTTTCAAAACTCATGGTTTAAAAATAAATTCCATGGTTCTCATAATAAAAAAAGGGTTTATAAGTTATAAGGTTTTTAATTCCAAAGCATCGCACATGGAAGTTATGAAACCAGGGGATGGGGAGTGAACCCAAACCCTTATGGGACTTTTGTCCAATCATATAAAGGATACTCCTTAATAGCACTTCAATGCATTGGGTAATGTATTAATCTCATGAGATGTCATGTACGGTGTGTGGGAGTTTTATCCTAAGAACATCATGGTGCACGAGACTTTTATTCTAACCACACCATGATGCATGGGAGTTTTATCCCAAAAACATTATGGGATTAGGGGGTGAACCTAATCCATCATGGGACTATGTCCACCATGTCTCGGGAGGGAAATGAGAATTCATGCTATCATCCAAGGTTACTTTTAGAATTAATTCTGAATGCTTATGATATTTTCAAGTGGAATTACTATTTCTATATGAATGATCGAAGTGGATTTTCAAAATGTTATACGTATAGATTGAAATCTTTCCTTTCACTAAAATGTTTATTTTTAAAAAGTGCACATGTTTTTTGTAAAGTTTCATTAATGAACCTTATAATATATTTAAACTTTTATTTTTAATTAAAAAACTCTATTTGGTCTCCTTTTTGTTTTCAAAACCCTTTATTAATCTTTTTTTTCACTCACCCTATGTTTTAAAAAATTCTCTTTTCACATGGCTTAAGGATGCGTAGAGTCAAGATAGTGGTCAAGATCCCGCTAAGGTGTTTAAACCTTGTAAAGAATAGTTTTATTCTTTTTTTAGGTTGTGTAATGATAATTTCTCCAATGTATCCAGACTCTCTAAAACTCTAAACCTCGGCGATCTTGGTTTTTGATGGAAATAAATGAATTATTTATAAGAAGAAAAAAATGGATCACTTTTCTTGGTCATTATATAGGTTGGGTATGTCATTAAATAGATCCATTTTTCATGGATTTTCATGTTTTGTTAAACCATGTAGCCTCCCAGGGGTAATTATGTGGGTGCCTTGTGATTTTCTAGTAGTGATAGCAAGGTTTGTGCATGGTTTGGTAAATTATACGCCTAAACCTTGAACCTAAATCATGTGTTGTGTCCTATTTATAAAATAATAATATTATTGTTAATAAATAATGTTATTATTATTATTATTGTCCTCTTACTCTCCCCCTCCCCTTACCACTTGACCCCCCCCCCCTCCCCTCCCCTTACAATGTGCCCCCCCCCCCTCTACACCCTACATTCCCCTCTCCTCTGGCACGACCCCAACAACTGAACCCCCTCCCTCACCTGCTACCGCCCCCTACTCAAATGCATCTCCTCTTATATATTTCACTCAATTTATTTGGGATTCTCACTAAATTCATCAAGGTATGATCACAGATTTCTTCCTCCTATGTTCTTCTAATGTTTTTCTCTTACCTATCACCCTATCTAGCTTAGTTAAACCCTTGGTCAAGGGTTAACCTGATTTTTAGTATTTTCATCTGTTTTTAAGGTGTTTAGTGGGTCTCTCAGATCATCTTTGGGTATGTTTCAACATTTTTCACTGAAGTCAAAAAAAATCGAACTGTTTTGGCCCGCCCGCAGTCGTTTTATGGTTAGTTTCCTTCTTCATTTCCTTTTTTCCTTGTTTTAATTTGGTATTTTGTGATTTTTAGATTCCTTATATTATTATAGGAAATTTTGGTATTCATTGGGGTGGGATAGATACACCATCATCGATGGTTTAAATTTATATTCATAGGTAGTAACATACATATATAAGTTCCCCCTTTATATATATTCACTCATGGAAGGATCAATATATATAATGGGGTTATGAGTGATTATATGTGTATATAGAAATGCGTACGTGTGTAAGTGTAATGGAGTATCTGCAAGAATAATCATATATTTAAGGATCCCCTTGTACATATTTGGTCATCCAAATATGTACATAGGTGATAGGTGTCCTTACATATAATGAAGGTGAATATGCATGAAAGAGAAAAAAGGAATATCTGAGTTTCCATCATCTATAGTAGTGCACCTTGAGTTTGAGGTAAGTTCCCTATGAAGATTCTTTTAAAAGTGAAATATTTAATTTCTTGGGTTTTTTAAAATGTGTTTTTCATTTTATATTAAATGCATATGCTATATATATATAATTGTTTTTGGTTCTCTGAAATTGGATTCTTTCTTGGTTTTTAAGCATTATAACAATCTATTAAAATAGATTGCTTTGATTTAAGAATGATTTTAGTATTTTTTTTAAATGTGAGGTTACTTGAAGATTAAATTGGTATTTTAAATGGTTTTGTAAATTTACAGTGTTGGGAAATTTTGTTTTCTAAAATGAAAGTATTCCTTGTAAATTAATGAGGCCCATTTATCACTTTGAGAATAATATATGGAATTAGAAAACCCCTCTTGAGGCACACCCCCTTATTTTAGAAATGTGATGTAAGTGCTAATGTGTGATTTCTTACATGTTCTAAGAGTAGAGGATAGTGCATTATTATGTGACTTGGAAAAGGGGTGCACTCAATGAGGGAAATTGGTGGAGAGTGGTTGGATGGGTTTTTTGGTAAATAAAATGATATGCAAATATATTTTAGTTTGATAAAAACACACCACCATTTGAAATAGAACACACAGGAATCCTAGGTACCTAGGTGGGGAGACTGGGACCAGTACACTAGGAGGATCGGAAAGGTCAAGGCCTGGGTTCCCCTAGCTTTATTGACACTACAACACTAACTAAACATTTAATGATTATCATAGAATACTAGAACTTTGTATTGACTCATCTCTAGTGGCCCATGCATAAGGACGTTGTGGGTTATGGTTTCTATACCATGTCACTGAGGTGTGAGGATCGTAGTTCCCCACTAACCTAGCTTATTAGGGTTTTTCCATGTTTCTTTAAATCATTTATAACTTTTTTCTGTGACATTTATTCATTAAATTCTTTGTGCTTGATTTCTCTTTAATTTCATAAATAATAAAAAAAAATATGTTTTACTTACCCATGTTTTGTGGCACCAAATATTATGCCTTCCAACTAAAATGTTTTCATCATTTCATGATCTCTCTTAAAAATGTATTATTCGAAGTGTATTATTCTTTATAAATGGTTTTTATAAAAAGGGGGAAATGGATTTTAATAAATTTCATCTTGTTACTTGTTTTAAAAAGAAATGTAATATTATATTTTTATATAGTTATTTTTAAACTAGATTGAAATGGTTTTCTTGTTAAACGTAAGTAATAGAGAGTAGTTTATCTAAGAACACATACTAAGTTTTAATACACATTCCTACAGATTTATTTTTGTTTTTATCTTCTAGTGCTTCTTCCCACTCCAGTTCTCTCATGAAGCAAGTGTGATCCTAAAATTAGAGGTGACACATGAGGACACATAGAGGTACGTGTAGCAATTTTTTTCTTTCTTATTTTTGTGTTTATTTTTATTGTTCAGTTTATAATTGTCTATTTATATATTTTTAATGGGATAGATCATTCCCAAATACATATTATTGATGCTCGGAACTAGTTTATAGCCTAAGAAAATCAGGAATGCCTCTCGGGCCTTGTTGCGGGTCAGCTCGGTTAACTGGTTCAGGGTTGACCTGGGCTGGTTCATGAAAAATGATATCAAAGAAAGTTTAGCCCTTTTACTTTAGGGATTTATGGTAGTTTTAACCTAGGGTTTTTATAATTCAAGTAGTAAGTTGTAGGAAGTCTCCTGATCACCACCTATTTGAAAGGACACTTGAATAGCCAGGGTAGTCCGGCATGGTCTTTCCTCAAAATCCAAGCTGGAATTCTGTGTGTTTTTAGGGTCCTTGGTTTTTTGGGAATTTATAATTAGTTGATAAGAATTAGTGGTTATTTTTTGTGGGATTAATTGGGTTCTTAATATCTGTTCACATACTATAAAACCATGTACAGACCATGAAATATCCTCTAATGACTTTTGATGTGCTCACCCGATTGGCGCACGGCTTGCCAAACTGTGTGGCTAATCCGTGTCTAGCGGTTGTTCCTATGAGATTTTGGGGTTTTCCCTTGGGTTATAAAATTCTAATTGGATTATTAAAATTTTATTTCCAAAATTAAAATCGTGTCTTCTTGAAAAATGAAATTGGGATTGTTCTAGAAGGGAAAATGTTTTAGAAAATGTTTTTAGGGGGTTTTGGAAAGCTTTGTAAAACATGAAATGGAAGTTTTTCAGAAATTGGGGTTTTGGAAACATTTTATTTTTGGAATGATAATAGGTGGTTTTAAAAAATTTATTGGTAATATTTCAAAGATCATTTTGGAAATATATTTTTCTATTAGACGCTTGGTGTTCCTATGGATACTCACATGTATGTATGTATGTGACTAGTGGATAGTTAGTGGTATTTGTCGATGTGTTCTTGAGTTTGTAGAGACATATATATATATATATATATATATATATATATATATGAGGCTTCATGGAATACCAATGGTGGGTGATTTATTTTTAAGGATCTTTTTATTTATTGAAAATATTCTTAAAAGGGGGGATTATGATATTTTTATAAGTGGGTGTGTTAGGATAATTTTAGTAAAGAGAACTTGAAATTGAGAGTGGATTTTGAAATAGGTTTTTGTGTTCAAATTATTTTGAAGTGGTAAATGTTTTTGAATTTAGAATGAATGTGGTGGTTTCAAAAGTTCATTTCAGTTCTATTGTGTGGTGCTTGTTTTTTCAAATGATGTTTGAGTTTGGGTTATTGATTTAATATTGAGATATAGAGACTTGTTTCATGATGTGTTTTAGGTTGGTTTCATGTTTATTTTTTAGATCATAGTACCCATAAAGTTCCAAAGGACTCTTAGGAGAATTTTATAGTTGTTGGTTTTTACCAGACTCCCAGTGGAGTGGTGGGGTTGAGTTATTTTTGAATGTTTCTTATTTTTCATAGTAGTCATGTTTTGATAGAGTTTGTGGTGTAGTTTGAGGAAGTTGAGTGTGTATTCATGTCTTTGGTAACTATAGATATTTTGAGTTTGTGATCTATTATCATTATATTTTAAGGGTCATGTTTAGACCAATTAAGGGTGACCATTCCTTTCTTCTTAAAAGTTGGGTTGCATTGGGTGAATTGTGGAAGATGGTAGTCTAGTTTCTTAAGGTACTCTTGAAGTGTTCCCCATCCTGTGAGGAGGGTGAACCAGAGGAACCTATTCATGAGGTGTCTTCTTCTTTAGTTCCTACTTCTCATTCCAAAGACTACACACTCATTTTATTATAATGAGGTCTTATTGGGATCTTTAATCCATTTTACATAATCTTATGAGGGCTTGTTGATGGCGTGACTAGGAAGAAGTTTTGTAAGTGGTCTTGACAGAAGAGGAAGCCTCGATCAGAGGTTGTGATTTACCAAATGTGGTGTAGCATATGCTTCAAGACATTAGGGCTCCATCCATAGGTCCTAGAGTGAATCTTTTCACATAGTTGTGCAGTGTCTAGGTGTGGTAGATGTGCATACAAATTATTATATCCAATGTTGAAGAATAATCTGGTTATTTTTTCCCTTCCTGTGGTTGTCTATTTTTGGGCCTCTTCTTGTTTTAAAGGTCTTAGTGGCCGCATTAATTTCATATCTTTTTGTTAGTTCTTGGATGATTCATTGGCTTATGTGTATTTGGAGATGTTTGCATCTTATAAGAATTATAAATCTTGGTCCAGTTTGGTGCTTAATTCTAGTTTATTTCTTTGTTTCTCCCTTTTTTTATGTATTTTTTTACACTGGTTGGTTTTAAGATGGTTGGGAGACCCACTATGGGTCTTGTTGATTTCCTCTTTTAATTTGGTTGAGTATGACTTGAGAAATTAAGAGGTTGCACTGGTGTTAAGGGGTTTTTCTGGTTTTTTTGGTTGTTTTGGCCTGATAATGGTGTTTGGCTAAAATCCCAAAATGGGGGACATAAAACCATAAAAAGAGAATCTTAGTGAATTTGATCTTCAGTATATTTTATGGAGTGTCCTTTGTTATTTTCCCACCCATCCCTGATGAATCTCTTTGGGGGTCTCTATGTTAGGGGCGAGGGTGTTCTATATTGAGTGGTTTTTGGAAAGGAGGGTTTCTTGTCCTGTTCCTTAGGTAATAGAGGTTTTTTTTTAAAATTAGTTGAATTCTTACTTTGTGACTTATGCAATAGAGACTTTTGGGGACTTTCCGGGGGAATAAAGTGTCATGGTGGGGAGAATTGTCACACCCCAACCAGAAAATTCTCTATTATTTTATTTATCTTTGGTCCAAAATCTATCTTTCTCTTGAGTGGTCTTGAGATCTAGTAGTTGGGAAGACTAGATTGTCTTTTTTAGAGGATTTTAGCTATTGCATGCTTAGCCTGAACTGTTAGGAGTAATCGTGCAATGTCCATGTGGGTTGGGTCTTCCATTTGATAGATCCGTTTTTCATAGATTCTGCACAATTTTTTAAACAACTCATCCTCCTAGGGGTAACCATGAGGGTTCCCTATGCTTGTCCAGTGGGGACAACACAGTTTTTATATGGTGTGGTAAACCATATGCTTAAACTGTATGTTGTGTCTTATTTAAAAAATATATTTCAATAATAAAAAAAATAAAATATATATAATTATTATTATCATTATCATATTCTCCCCTACCCTTGCCTCGTGACCACCCCCACCCTTTCCCATATCTTGATGCATGATCCCTGTGGCTGAATCCCCTCCCTCACGCATCACCATCCACTACTCAGCCTTTTATCCCTTTGCCGATTTCAGCTATTTTCCTTGAGATTATCACTTGATTCCTCATGGTATGATCCCATCTTTCATCATCCTACTTTCTTTCGGTGTTTTTCTATTCCTCATTTCCCTATCTAGCTCATCTGAACCCTATGTCAAGGGTTAAACCAATTTTTTGTATTTTATTTTGTTGTTATGGTGTGTAGTAGGTCTCTTGAGTTGGATTAGGTCTTTTTTGGCATTTTTCACTGAAGATGAGGCATTTCAAACCATTTTGGTCTTCCTACCACCGTTTTAAGGTTTTTTTCCTTAAAGCTTTTCTTTTTTCTTCATTATAATTAGGGATTTTTTGATTTTGTGATTTTTTATATTTTTTTAGTGTGTTTTGGTCTTCATTGAGGTGGTTTCGAGCTGTCGTCATCAAAGGATTGCATGTGTATGCACAAGTAGTCATGTATATATATAAGTTACCCCCTTTATATATATTAACCAATTATAGGATTTATATATATAATGGGGATATGTGTGCTTATATGTGTATATCATAATGAAAATCTATGTAAGTATAAAGGGGTATACACAAGTATAAGAAAATATATAAGGATTCAATTGTACATATTTGGATATGAGAATATGTACATAGGGGATAGGTGTCCTTATATATTGGTGAAGGTGCATATATGTACAAGAAGAAAAATGAAGATCTAAGATTCCATCATCTATAGCAGCACTCCCTGATTTTGAGGAAGGTTCCCTATTTATAGTCTTTTAAAAGTGAAATACATAATTTATTGGTGTTTTTAAAAAAACCATTTTATATGAAATGAATTTTCAATATATATATATATATTCAATTGGTTTAAGTTCATGTAAAATAGATTCATACTTGGTTTCTAAGCATTATTTTAAGCTTTAAAAATGGATTTCTTTTATTTGAACATGGTTTTAATTTTGTTTTTAAATGTGAGGAGCCTTGAAGATTCAATTGGGATTTTATATGGTTTTTGAACTTAAAAGTTTTTGGAAAATTTTGTTTTCTAAAATTAAATTATTCTTTGTAGATTAATGATCTACATTTGGAACTTTACAAATAATTTGTGGGAGTGGAAAACCCCTCTTGACGCACACCCCCTTGTTTTATAAATCTGATGTAAGTTTTAATGTGTGATTTGTGAAATGTGTTAAGATTATAGGCTCATTCGTTATTGTGTGACTAGGAGAAGGGGGACTGCTCAAGGATTGAGATTGGTGGCGAGCGGTTGGATGGGTTTTGGGGTAAGGAAAATGATATGTACATATATGTTATTTTGATGAAAAATCACCACTATTTGAATTAGAGCACACAGGAAACCCAAGTACCTTGGTTGGAAGACTAGGACTAGTATGCTAGGAAGATCTACCGAGTCAAGGCCCAGTTTCCACATAGCTGGATTGACGCTAAAGAACTAACTAAACATTTGAAGATGATTAGATACCACTAGAACTTTGGATTCTCTCCTCTCTAGTGTATTGTTCATGAGGAAGTTGTGGGTCGTGGTTTCTATACCATGTCACAGAGGTATGAAGGTCCTAGGTCCCCACTAACCAAGCTACTTAGGGTTTTCTCATGGTGCTTGCTATTTTTATCCTTATTTTTATATGGAATTTCTTTATTAAATTCTTTGTGCTCAGTTTTCCTTTCATTTTGAAAATATTGAAAAACATTTTTTACTTACCCATGTTTTGTGGTACCATATGTTATGCATTCATACTAAAATGTTTCTGTCATTTCATTCACTCTCTTACAAATGGATTACTAAAAGGATATTATTCTTTATAAATAGTTTTGAAAAAAGTGGGAAATGGATTTTAATAAAGTTCACCTTGTTACTTTTTTAAAAAATAAATGAAAAATTCAATTTTTATATAGTTATTTTCAAACTAGCTTGAAAAGATTTTCATTTTAAAGGTAATGCATATGTAATACTTTATCCAGGCATGAAACTGAGTTTTAATAATCACTAATATAGAATTATTTTTAATTTTATCTTTAAGTGATGCTTCCCACTCTGGTTCTCTCATAGAACAAGTGTTATCATATGGTTGGAGGTGACCCATGAGGTCACATAGAGGTACGTGTAACTGTTTATTTCTTTCCACTGTTTGGGTTTATTTTTATTATTTAGGTTATAATTGTTTATTTATCTATTTTCCATGGGATAAATCATTACCAACTGTGTATCATTGATTCCTGTCACAAGTTTCCCACCCAGGAGGATCGGGAATCTCTCTCGATCCTTATCATATGCCATCTTGGGAAACCAGTTTAGGGTTGACCTCGGTTGGTTCATGACACATGAAATTGATGAATTTAAATTGTGGTTGAACTTTGCGAGCTAAAATGAATTAATGAATGTGGGTATTTTAATTAATCGTTTTCAGGGGTATAAATGAGATAGTAATTTGGTGATGCATTAATTTCGGTTGATTTCTCAAATTTTTAAAATTTATCTAAACATAACCCGCACTGAGTCTAGATTTTTAATTTTTCAGGTTGAAAAAAAAATAAAAGGGATGAAGTGATTACACTTGAAAATTTTAATTAAACATAAGAATCCACACAATCAGTATACTGACTGAAAATGAAAAAATATCAAGTGACCATGATTCCTATTTAGACTACCATAAGATCATCCTAAAGTTAATCGACTAACCATAGCAATGATGCTACCGCACTAGGTGACACATTCCAACTGAATAAGGCCTTCTCATATTTATAGTCAATATAGTAACCACAATGATCCTATTATAAATTAAATCTTAAACCTATTGTACTTTCCAATTGACTACAAGGTCCTCTCATGGTCACTCAACTAATAGTTAGATCACTCAATTTCAGGTGATCACAGTTGCATCCCCTCATGTCTCTTAATATTCCTATCATGGTCAATATACTAACTGTGAGATTCTCCCCAACCTACCACAAGGAATTCTAAAGGACCATGTGACCTCACCTAACACAAACTACTATAAGATTCATTTCAACTGACAACATATGTCACTAATCAATTGAAAATTATTTCCCTTCTCTCAACTAAGTGTAAAATGTGATTAATCCAATTTGAGCATATGATTGATGGGGAATAAAACCAAGTCCTAGATGGTGTGAGGTGATGTTATGGATTGAAAATAATGCATTGAAGTAGATGAAGATAAGACTGGTGTTCTTGATGATGCCACATAAGTTAAAGCTTCATCTGATCTGTATCAATTAAATATATAAGATATATTAAAGATGAACACAAATAGGGGTTGAATAAGACATTCAAAATTCCAAAAATAGAGGATGAATCATACACAAATCCACAAATAAACCTATGGTTGAAGATGAATATGCATCAAAATTCAAAACTAGATACCAAAGAAGAACCAAGCATGTGCCAATCCACACATTTTCTTTTCTAATGGTTGAAAATGAACCATAATTTTATAATTTTGGAGACTATGTTTTCTTGTGAACTCAATGTAATCTAGAAGTAGAACTACAAAGAATCTAAAAAACCTATCAAGATCATTTTTGGAGGTTGGTGTTGAAGATGGTCACCCCACATGTAGTTTTTTATTTTATTATGGGTTTTCATTATTTTATTGTTACCTTTAAAAGAATTCAAAGATGGAGGTAGACCTTAAGAAATCCACACTCATAATCCACAAGTGTAGAGACTTCCATACACCATGTGCTAGATAATAAACATGAGAGGGTCCCATAATTTTTATTTTTGAAACAATTGATAATTGACTGACTGAACCTGAGTAAGACTCATCTATGCTTAAACAAGAATAAAAAAATAAACTTCAATCCACACAAACCATGTCAACTCCTTTACTAATGCATCTCTTGGCCTTTCAAACACAAGTCCAAACTGGTAAAGAATTAATCCTCTAGACCTGAGAATTGAAGCATGGTTAAATATGTCTCTCAAAGTTGATCTATGTGAAATTTGTCCTATAGGAAGAAGTTGATCTTGCACCACTAGAGGTTGATATATGATATATTTTGAGATTCATTTCTTGGAATCAAGTGAAGTCCATCGAATATCCAAAAGTCTTCCAATATGAAAACCCAAATAAACCATAAGCTCACTTTTTTATTCGCATAATCTATACATTAAACTAGACCAACTAGTATCCTAATAATATAGAGACTTTCTCCATTAAATTTCCATCGAATAAGTAAATCTTAAAACCTAATTTTTGGATGGCCCACAAACTCAGAACTAAGCCCCCTACTCGTGGATCCCATCACTCTAATCTAAATTCATAATATTCATCTCATGCCCATCACCTGCATCACTTAAACTTCTCATTAGATGCTTCCACACCAAATTCCAACTACAACCATATATCGTGGAATTAATTCCACTCTAATAATTCTAAATGACATATGAACTCAATTGTAGAGAAAATTTATGAGCTATTAATAAGTAGGCTTATTATTAAATGAATGCATCCAATCTATACATGTGGAATCCGTCCAATCAAAGTTGAATCTCACTCTTGGTATTGAAACCTATAGACAAGGTGGGAGATGAAACTATTTTTCCTATAAATATTTATCTTCTCCCATGTAGAAACTATTTATAACCAAATGATTATAGAATTGGAACTCGTGAAATAATTTTCTTTATTTAAATACTAATTCCATTATGTTCATCTATGTTGTTATTTTTCTCCCTCTTTTCTTTATTTTTCTCACCCACTGTGAAGTCCTGTTATCTCTCAAACTCTCATTGATTATGATAGACTAACCTAAGGGTCACTCATCAGATGAAAATGAGTGAAATATATTTCATTCACCATACTTGATTTATCTCTACTTATATTATGATATTTTGGGTGATTATGGGGATAGAAAATGATTAGAACTCACACTTCCTTTTTCCCCCATTTTCTCTCATTCTGTTTAAAATCTATTACACTCCCACAGCTTGGGTCATTGATCTAAGATAATATTGATGGTTAGATTGGTTGATAAATACATTATTATGGTACATTAGAGAGAGTGATGGATGGATCATTTGGGAAAATATTCCTGATTGTGATGTTCATTCACAACATATAGATATGAGGGTTTTTTGTATCTGATTAGAGAGCACAAAGAATAGAATATAGAATTTAAGATATAAGACAATGAAGGACATAATTGTTGAATCTAAGGGTGTCTTCTCTATTAAATTCATTATTTCAAGCATATTCATTTTCATTTTTATTTATATTTTATCATGCATCAAACATCATCTCTCATGTATTTCCAAATTTTAAAATTAAGAAAAAAAACAAAAATACAAAGTGTTAGGATAATTAAAATTCACATGCCATGCTCCATGGGAGATGACAATGTTTAGCAACTAGGTTATATTAGGATATTTAAAAATTTTATTTGATGATACCCCATGATAGGCCATTCTATAACCTTTTCACCATATCTAGGGAGTGGTTTCTAGTATCCATTGTATAACACACCACTATAATTTGTGTTTTCATTTTTTCCTTTTAAAGTTTTACATTGCTTTTGTTTTATTTTTTTCTCCATTTTCCCCAATTTGGACTGACCATTATTAGAGTGACCATTCTGCAATAATGGATCACCAATTTCATAACTAGTTTATAATCCCACATGAATTACAAGAGATCAATTTTCAAGGGAAACATCATAAAAAACCTTTGATATAGACCAATGGGTGGGTGGATAAAATCTACTGCATAAAAAACCCAACTATATTTAATAATGCATGCACCCCATACCATCAAACTACAGATAAACATACACTAGAAGAGATTCAAAGCTACTTTGATATCCTAAAATACCTTAAACTAAAAGAAAAAGAACTTTAAGAAACATTGAAATGGTTGGAGGACATGTCGACTTCAATAACCACTTCCCTCTAAGAAATCATGTAGAAAAGTCAACTATAATAAGTTTGAAGAATTAGATCACATGGTATTTCCTCGATGGGATATAGAAGTGGTGGATAGAGAGTTTTTAAATGTATAATACCTTCTACTACATGCCTTTGAACACATATTCTCATAGCTCTTATACCTAAAAAATAAATTAAAATTTGAAATTACTAAGGGAAACTCTTTTTTGAACTTTTGTTTCATTAATTTTTTTGAAACCCAATTCTATCCCAACCTCCCTTATCTTGTATATGAAAAAAAATTATGGACACTTGATGATGAAAATGAAGTGGATGATCTCATATTTTAAGATAATCTATATTTCCCACTTCTTCCCCTATCCACACAAGAAAACATCAAAGTGGACTTATACTTTAAAAATGATATACATAATGAAATTGGTGAAGGTGATACCACTAACTTTGATTCATTTAATTTTAAATTTCTACAAGATTAATTATTTACTAATCTCCCTAGTTTCAAATTTACAAACTCAAATCAAATTATTCCAATTTTGGATGATGATGAAAATAAACCTAATCCAACCACCATAGATGAGAACCTAGAGATAGAAATTGATAAAGAGACTTCCTATACTAATAAAAAATATATGAAAGATGAATTATTTGATAAAATTATAAAATATAATCTTAATGGAGTTTAAAAATACTCAAAATTGGTTATAAAACTTAGAAAAAATAGGAATATTGATCATGTTGAAGAAGAAAATGTATAACTATCCTAGGAAGATGAACATAATGCCACTCATAAAGTATCTAAAGTTAAAGAATATATGGGACCTATGGTGAATCAATTACTCCATCAACATCACCCCAAGTATTAGATAGTGGGAGATTCAGTAAAATAATACATCCCAATGGTCCCTCAAGAATATAAAAAATTTCAAGCTACTACAAATGAAAGGGAGAATTTGGATCTGAACTCAAATTATTTTGATTTTATTCAATGTAAATTATTTAAAGACTCTCCCCTATTTAAACTTGATGATGAAATATTAATGGATGATACAGTAGATCAACATGAGACCATAATGGAAATAATGGAGACCGAGGAGACCTCATACATTAACCTTTCACCCCAATGTTATGAAATACAAAAAAAATACTGAGGGGTGGAAATGAAGAATTCTGTTCTTAGGGACCTCCAAGAGTAAGTAGAGTTGAGTAGCTCCAAATAGGATAATATATGGTGGTTTTAATCATAAAACCTCCATCCTCTAGTGAATTGAGGGTAATCTTAGAACTATCTAGCTATAGATAGTCTAAATATATCCCCTCTTAGGATGGAACAACCCAAGACTCTCTTTCTTTCTCTTTATTATTTCATTTTTGAAGATCCTTTGTGATGTTTTTGTTTTTAAATTTTTTTTTTGTTGAGAATTAATATTTTTGTAAAATAATTTTTTGAAAATTAGTTGAAATATTTTTGGATGGAAATTTATAACTTTCTTGGTGAGACTTTGATAAGAATCCAGAAATAGAAACCGTTTTTATAAAGTTATCGATTGGATGATTCATCATATGCAGTTTATCATACTAAGGAAATCAGATTTTAAAGCTTTCAGAAAGATTAAAGTAAAAATTTATGTGAAGTTCATGATCATATGGACTGAATCAGAGTCATAAAATCAAACATTTCTTTCATCAAAAGTGTTATGTTGTTGAAAAAGATGAATTTTGTAATGTTTTAGAGTCAGGAAATATGGGAAGTTTTAAACTTTCTAAAATAGATCTGATGATTCTTGGTTAATCTCTTCAATTTTCACAAATCATGAAGAAGTCATGATACAAGAAGAAATGAGTATAAGGAAATATAAGTGTAATTTTTTAGAGTTTCAAACACTGAAATGTTTTGGATAAAGCTTGTTGGGACATGGAATGCACCGAATTCAGAAGTTTCCAGATATTTAGAAATAGGAATATACTAATTTCAAAGGATTTACAAAGTCTTGATTAGTCTGACCCATCGTTGTGAGTTAGATATTGATACATTGGATGCGACGATTAATGGGAAAATCTCCAAAGTCTAATCCATCGGTGTGAGTTAGTTATCGATACATTGAATGGGCTAATGAATAGGATGAGATCCAAAGACTGGTCCATCAGTATGAAATTGATTCTAATATATCATATATAGGAGTTGTAAAAACTGATACATTAAAAGGATAATGACACCTATACACCGGATTCAGTTTCTATAAGAAAGTAAATCAGACAGAGTTGAGGAAGTTCCAATGTACTGAGCTGAAGAAGTTTCATTGGACTGAGTTGATAAAGAAATTTGGATCATAATAGGCTGAGGAAGAAAGTCAAATCAAACTGATCTGAGGAAGGATTACATATCAGACTAACTCTCATATAGAATAAACAATTAGAGTCACAAACAAAGAGGGATCGAACTCAATTTATTAGACTGGAGAAATTTTGAAAATTCAAAGAACTCTGATTTTTTGTGAGGATTCAAGAACATTTGATAAGGAACCATAAATATTGATAAGAGTTGAAATAGTCAAATATTAAGTTCAAATGTTAGTGAATTCAAAGTTTTTGGAATTTGGGTGAGAGGTAAAAACATTTTATTTTCCTGCCATTACCTATTCTAAGTCGTATATAAATAGATACACAGTATATAAGAATTTGTAACTTTTCGTGTGTAAAAAAAGGTGAAGTGTTGTAGATTTTGTGCCAGAGAGGATTTCCATACCAATATCTCATCAAAAGATCAGAATACTGAAATTTATCTTTATCAGATTGAGGAAGATCAGTCCGAGTATTAGAGTAGAGTTTGTAAGGCGCTAGTTTTTTTATTGAAAAAAATAGACATTTTCTTCAGGAACAGATTGAGAAAAATTTAATTGGAATGATTCAATTGTACTTTGTCTGTCAGACTGAGCCTATCGAACAAATTTTATTGGACTAAGGGCCATCGAACATAGGTTTATCTAACCGAGTGACTTTTTTAGAGAAGATAGAACAAAGTTTTTACACTTTATTATGGATCATTTTAATAAGAAAACAATATAATTTAGTGAGAGTCAATATAATCATTTTTATCAGGAGATAAAATGATTCTAATGGGAGTTTGAACAAGTTGTATTCACTTCTTCATTATAGTGAATTTCTATAGACACGCAAGAGTGGTTATGGGAAGGATGTATTTTCTTACACTGAGGCCAAACGTTTTAAATATCATGTGCTTTACTTTCATTCCTACTTTTTAATGCATGAGTTTTTATTAAAATATAATAGGGTAATGAACTTTAATAGTTTACAGGTGTTAAGTTTTAAAAAGATTGAAACTTATAAAAAGTTACAACTTGTTCAACCCACCACCCCACCCCCACCCCTTCTCAATTCTTATTCAATCCTTCGTAACTTCAATTTGAATCATATGGAAGGTTCCCCTATTGAATCCTTATCATGGATAATATAAATTCCTTCAATCGTATAGTAATTCCTACATTTAATTGAAAAATTATTATGGTTGGAAAAACATGATGATTCTATATCTTCTTTCTATTTTCTTGTATGTTGTTTATGATTTTATAATTTTTTTAACCTATTTATAAAGATGATCCTATGACATTTTTTAATAAGATATATATTGATATTTATGGAAATGAAAGAAATTATATCCTTATGTCTCTATTATAAAAAATAATATGATGGTTATGGGTCTTGAAACATCAAAGAGTATGTGGGGAAATATGGAAATTATTTTCAAAGGGAATATTAAATTGAAGAAAGAAAAGATACAAGTCTGGAGCGGTGGTTTTTTAGGACATAATAATGATAAATGAAGAAACTGTTGACGGAAACTTCACCATAGTAAATGAAATTTTTTGCAACATCAGGGGTTTCTGGGATATCCTAAAAGATTATACAATTGTGAAGAAACTCACTAGAAACTTTCCAAACATGCTTGATTCTAAAATTTTTTCTTTAAAAGATATAGATGACTTGTATCTTGATGAATTTTATAACTTTATTGTTTCTTATTAAATGAGAAAAGATCCAATTTTCAAATAGAATATAAAATATGAAATGTATTTTAAAGCTATAAGAAAAATAAAAATTCAAGATGTTGAAGGATCCTTGTGATTCCAAAGATAAAGGGGATGATGATTTAAATGATAAAATCATGTATCTTATATATAAGAACTATCAAAGAGGAAGTGGAGAGTATGGGTTAAAATGTCTTATCAAATTTTTTGAGTGTGGTGGAATCAATCACTTTGCTATGAATTTCCCTAAGAAGAATTATAGAATATTGAGATGAATCTGATGAAAAATCACAATAGAAGAAGTAAAAAAAGTAAAAAATAAGAAAATCCATCCAAAAAATATAATAAGAAGTTCAATGGAAACAAAAGAAGTTTATTTAGTGAGAAAGCTAAATAAAAATCAACTTGAAATAATTTTTCAGTGGATAAAATTTCAATAAATAATAGAACATTCATTAGAAAATTTGAGAAAACAAATGATTCATTATACAGTGAAAAAGAAGAAGAAGGTGAATAATATTATAGAGTGTATCAGTTCATATCAGAAATTGTTGCACATCTTGATCAAAACTAAACTCTCAAAAAAATAAATCATAATGATGAAAACTTATGGTGGAAATGTTATTGAAGGTGGAAAAGATGATTTCAATCAAGAATAAGAGTACATACATGAGATATTAAGTAATAAACATAGAATTGCTGAATAAAGAAAGATTATGGAAGATCTTAATAATAAGTTGGAAGCTATGGAAGATGAATTTAACAAGTCACAATCAAAACTTCATGAGGCTGAATTCACATTAATAGAGAAGAATGAAAGCCTCAATAAAGATTTGGAAGTAAAATTTGAGACTTCTAAGTTACTAAGGAAGCTCAAATCAATAATTTCATGAAATCCTCATCCCCTAAAAATAATGTTTCATCTAATTTTTTTAACCTTTCATGAAATAGAAAAGGTATTGGAAAATATTAGTCTTATTAGGGTTTTGAAAAGTCTATCTCATTCCCAAAATTTTAAAATTACCCCCAGAAGATGGTTTTCACAGACCCAAAGTGTGTTAGAGTAGAAGGAAGTTATCAACCTCAATAAAGTTTCTATAGATAAAGATATTACATCAAGAAAAAATAGATATTTGATAGTTTTTACCAATTATATAGAATTTATGGGAACGGAGTGTAAAATTTTTGGTACAATATGTCTCTTCCCAGAAATATGTATAAAGAAATAAGAATCATAATGAGTAACATTCCTACAACTTCGAAAGTTAGAAAAGTAAAAACTCAAGATGTTATAAAACATATAATAGGAAATAAATTTAAATGTTTGGAAGAAGTATCTGGAAGATGTGATGAGTATGGTAATCATTCAGAAAAATATATAACACTCTTTCTAGAAAAAATTTCTTATAGTATAAAATAAAAGGATGTTAGAAGGAAGAAAGTTAAAGAAATAAATTGTGTTATTGAGACAGCTTTGAAAGAAATTAAAAAAACAAAACATAGATAATTCATAGTGGTTTTTATTAACACATGATAGGTGATATAAAAATCTTGAAACAATTTGAAAATTATGATGGAGGATCAGTTACTTTTAGAAATGATAGTTCCTTGAAAATCAAAGGAATATGAACTACAGATATGGAACCTAAAAAACATAAATCAAAAGAAGTTTTGTTTTTTTATGGGATCAAACACAACTATATTAGTGTGATTCAACTTTGTGATGATGGAAAATAAGATTTTTTTAAAAAAAATTCTCGTATCATCAGTAGTATTGAAGATGTAAAAGATATTACAAAATGAGAAAGAAAAAGTGGAAATATTTTATAGATTAAAGTATTTAAAAACTCATATTATATAATTACTGAAAATTATAATAAGTTGTGGCAATGAAGACATGGCCACCTTTGGAAGATAATAATGAACAAACTTTCCAAATATGATTTTGTAAGAAATTATCTAGAATTGAAAATAATAGAAGAAAATTTTTGTGTAACTTTTCAAAAAGGGAAAATTATTAATAAAAATCACAAGAAATTTGAGATTTAGTTTACCAAACCTCTTGAAATTAGTCATTCTAATTTATGTGGCTTGATGAGTCATCAATCAACAAAATAATATTTTTAATTTATCACCTTTATTGATGGTTTCACTCAGATGACCAACATCATGTTTATGAAGCACAAGTTAGAGGCTGTTGAAATAATCAGATTCTTCAAAAAGGATATTGAGAAATAAATGGGAGTTTATATAAAGAATTCAATAATATATAATGGAACGTAGTTCACATAAAATTATTTTGAAACTTATCTTAGAAATAATGGTATCAAACATCAGTATACTAATCCCTACACTCCATAATGAAATGGAGTAGCATAAAGGAAAAAAATAAAAGTTTAGTGGAAATGGATATAATCTTGTTAATAGAATATAAAAATTCAAATTTATACTAGAGATAAGTTATTAGAATAGTTGCACAAGTTCAGAATAAATGTTTTTCTGGGTTGGAATCCAACCTTCCTTCTTATGAAATGTGTTATAACAAAAAACCTTCATTGAAATACTTTAATATTTTTGGAATTCATGTTAACTAAAAATCAAAATTATGGATCTTGGGAAATTTGATGAGAAAGTTAAAGAAGTAATTTTCATGAGATATTCACCCAGTGGAAGAAGTTATAAATTTTGGACCAAAAATTTAAAAAAATTGGTGGATTCATATGATGTGAATTTTATTGGAAATCCAACCTCATTAGAAATTTTTTTTGTGAATTTTGACGAAGAAAAACTGAAGATTTTCAAAAAAAAAAGTGAAAGTGAGCCAAAATAAACTATTCAAGATTATTAAGAATCATGTGATGAGTAAAGTAAAGCTGGAAGATAAACTATAAAATTTCATACATTTTAGAAACATGTTGAAACTGAAAATATTTTCATGAATCAAAAATCTCTAGTTCAAAAAAATAATGTTGAGATTGGAAAATAAAACTTTACTCATCTCAAAAGTTAAACTGGAATCAGTTTAAGAAGTTATTCAACGCATAAAATGGGTAAATTATATGAAGTAAGAGTGGGATCATATTAGAAAAAACACTGGGGAACTTTTTCCGCATCCAATAAATAAAAATATTATTATAACAAAGTGGTTTTACCGAAATAAGCTAAATGAATAGGGATAAGTTTCAAGAAACAAAGAAAGGATTATTTGTATAGTCTATGCATAGGTGTAAAGTGTGGATTTTGAAGAAACCTTTGACCTTGTTACAATATTAGAAACTATTATAATGTTTATATTAGTGGTTGCACATCTAAATTATAATTTTAATCAAATAGATGTAATTTCATCTTTTCTAAATGGGGAAATTGAAGAATACGTTTATATTAAGTAACATTTGGGGATTTTTAATTGATGAAGAGGAAATAGAAGTTTTTAAATTGAATAAATCTTTGTATGGGTTGAGACAAGACCCGTGTTCTTAGTATTCAAAACATTATAATTGTTTTAGAATTTTGATTTTTTCTAATGGAAAAGTTTATAGAAACTTATATGTGAATGCTTTTAACTCCAAACCCCTAATTTTAATTGTTTATTTTGATGATATAACTTTTGGTGGGGATGAATGAAAATTTTTAAATAATTATCTAAGGAAATGAAAAATAATTTTGATATTTTAATGTTCCTAGAATTAAATTTTTTTCTTTGTTTACATGTCCAAAAAAAGAAAAAATACATTTTCTTATATGAAGAAAAGTTTACCAAGGAATTGCTAAAAATTCTTGGTATGCAAAATCAAAATATTTTTCTACTCCTATTTCCGTGATCAAACAGTTGAGTAAAGATGAAACCATAAAAACTACAAATTTAAACAATTTTTGGAAGCTGATAGAAAGTTATCTTTATCTCACAGACTCAATATCTGATATTGTTTATGTTGTAACTTTCTTTTCCATGTATTAGAGTGATCCGAAAGAGTCTCATATGTTGTAATAAAATATAATTATAGGATATATTAAAGGAAAAAAATTCACATATTCTTTTATTCAAAAGAATTTATGAAATGAACTTTCATGGTTATAATATTGTTGAATGTCCTGGAGATTAAAATTAAATAAAATCAATATTAGGATGAACTTTTTTCTTGGGTAAATGTTGTGTGAGTTAGAATAGTAAGAAACAAAGTTCAGTAACTTTGAGAATAGTGGAATGCAAATATTTTGCAACTACTCAATCTTGTACTCAAATTTTATGGATAAGAGGTCGTTTGGAAGATTTGAAAGTTAAAGTCAGAAAATCGTTAAATATAAGTTTAGTTGATCTTTCTAAAAATTCTTTCCAACATTTAATATCAAAACATATTGATATCAAGTTTTAATTTTAAAAAAAGGTTTCTAGTGTAGATTTTGTAATATAATATACTTCAAATAAATATCAAATTACACAAATATTCATAAAAGAAATGTCAAAAGAAAGATTTGTGGATTTGAGGTTGCAACTTCATGTTCAGCCTCCACCAATGTCTTCCTAAACATATTAAAGAATTTTTCCCCACCATACTTTGGATTCTATTGAAAAAAGGTGTATAATATGTACAACTTTATTATTCAAAGGAAATAGAAGTAATTTTCTTGCATAAATGAATCTGAAGTTGTGGTTATCATAAAATGGGAGAGATATAGAGAGATAAAGATAAAAGTGAGGATGAGTTTATCTTAACATGGACAGAAAATCTGATTACCACCAAGGGTTTTAATTTCTTTAAAAACCTTACTTTATCCAGTAGTGTGGCATCAGGAAAGTCTCTTTTGAGAAATTATCTTTTGAGAAAGTCTATGTTTTGATAAAATTCAAAAAACTTGATTTATTTACAAATATGATTTGTGAAAATGTCTAAGTGCTTAAAAAATGGTGAGTTTAAAAGGTTGTTAATGAGATTTTTCAACAAATCAAAAAGGGTAGATTGAAGATACTTTGTGTTTTTTTTGTTTTTATATGGATTTTCATTTTTTGACAACTAATCATTTTTTAAAATAATTCTTTTTAAAATTAGGTGAAATATGTTTGGGTGGAAGTTTAGAACTTTCATGGTGAGAAGTTATTGAGAATATAGAAACAGAATGTATTTGGAAAAAGTTAGTGATCATATGATTCATCGAACATGGTTTTTCAGACCGAGGAACATCGAATAATAATTCTATTAAGAAGATGAATATACATAGTTTTGTGAAGTTGGTGATTAGACAGACCAAATCGGAGTAATAAAATTGAATACTATTTTTATCATAAGTTCCTGAGTTGTTGAAAAAGAATAATGTTGTAAAGTTATGGAGTTAGAAAAGATGAGAAGTTTTAAACCTTCCAAATCAAATATGATGACACTTTGATTATCTCTCAAATTTTTAAAAATCATGAATAATTATTGATACAAGAAGGTGTGAATAGAAGGAATCAAAAGTGTGATTTTTCAGACTTTCTAAAACTAAAATGTTCTGAACATAGCTCATTAGAACATGGAATGCACTAGATAAAGGAGTTTACAGATATTTGGAAACAGTAATATATAGATTTAAACTAATTTATAATGTCCTAACTGAGCTGATCCATTAGTTTTAGTTAGTTGTTGATACATTAGATGGGTCGATGAATATGATGAACTCCAAAGTCCAATCCATCAGTGTGAATTAATTATTGATACATTAGACAGGACAATGAATGGAATGATATCTAAAGAAAGATCCATTAGTGTGACATTGATTCTGACATATCAGACAGAGGAGTTGCAAAAACTGGTACATTAGAAAGATGTTGACACCTATACACTAGATTTAGTTTTTGGAAGAAATTCAATCAAACTAAGCATAAGAAGTTTAAATGGACTAAGTTAAGGAAGTTCCATCAGACTGAGCTGAGGAAGAAATTTTTATCATAGTGATCTAAGGAAGAAAGTCAGATTGGACTAAGTTAAGGAAGAAAGTCAGATCATACCAAGTTGATGAAGAAAGTCATATTGGACTGATATGAGGAAAAAAGTTATATCGAACTAAATCTAAAATCGAAATAATAATCATAGTTACAAACAAAGAATGACCAGACTCAATTTATCAAATTGGATAATTTTTTGTAAATTCAAAGAAGTCAGAAGTTTTTAGAGGATTAAATAATATTCAAGACAACTCTATAAATATTGAGAAGAGTTAAGATATTAAAAGATGAAGTTCAAATGGGAGTGAAATTTGGTGTTTTTTTATATTGGGTGAGTGGGAAAAAACATTTCAGTTTACCACCATTACCTATTATGGGTTGCCTATAAATAGATGCGGGGTATATGCATTTATGCAACTATTCACATGTGTGAAAAGGTGAACGGATGAAAAGATCATATTAGAGAGAATTTATAGACTGGTATCTCTTCTTAGGATCTGATAACTAAAAGTTTTGATTACCAGACTGAGGAAGATTGGTCTGAGTAGTTGAGCAGAATTTATAAGGCGTAGTTTTTATTATTAACAAAATAGAAAGTTTATTTAGGTTAAAATTGAGAAATTGTGAATCAAAATGAGTCTATTAGATTGATTCTTCAATACTAATTTCATTGGAATGAGGGTCGTAAAACTCAGGTTCATTAGACTCAGTGACTATTATAGAGCAGATTGAATAAAGTCTTTTCATTTTTTGTGGTTCATTTTTTGTAAAAAAATTATAAACTGATGAAAGTCGATATAATTATATATATAGAGACATAGAAGGTTTATAATGGGATTTTTCACAAATTTTATTCACTTATTCATTATTTTTAATTCTTATAGACCCATGGGAGTGGCTATATCAAGGATGTAGGTACTCAAAATGAGGCTAAACCTTTTAAATCTCATGTTCTTTACTTGCTTTCCCACTTCTTCATGCATGAGTTTTTACTAAAATATAATAATCCAATAAACTTTAATAGTTTTTAAGGGTTAAGTTTTTAAAATATTGAAACTTATAAAAAATTAACAACTAATTCAACCCCCCCCCCCCCACTCGGTTGTTATTTGATTCTTTGGAAATGCAATTTTCTTAGTTTTTAATAACATATCATATATCATCCTAATTTAATGTAGGTTTTTCCTAGGTGAACAACACCAATGAGTCTAACTCAAGTTATCTATAGTATACTAAAGAGAGCTTACCTATAACCTATTAGACAAATAAAGACCATGAGGTTTCTATCCTTTCATAATTGTTCACAAACTCTAATTTCATTGAATTCCTGTTGAACTTAATAGGGTAGTGTTGAACAAGTGTGGGGGGGGGAACTCAACCTGTTTAGTTCTATAATGATTTTTCATAACTATTTTAAAATCTATATATTAAAAAAAATTCATTTTAGTATGTTTTTAGTGAATCCTTTTTTGAAAATTTAAAAAAATAAAACTAAACCATAAAAAATTCTTCTACTTGAAAGTATTGTACATAGTTATTTTTTATAGTTTTGTGTTTTATAAAACAATAATTGAAATTCAATGTTTCCCTGTATAATTTTAATACCATTTTATAGTGGAAATATTTCATTAGTTCTAAAATTATTAGAATTAAATTAACATAGAGTAAAATTTTCACTAGCATCATGCATGATTTAGTATTAGAACTAGGACAAAGTGTGGGTGAAAATATTTTTTTAGAATCATAATTATAATATAAGATTGATATAATTTTGAAATTAATATAAGTTAAGTTGGAATGTATGAAAAATAACACCTTAGTGAGCCAATTCAAAAGAAAATGATATAATTCCTTTGAAATGGAAGTAAAGTAGGTAATCAGGATCACATGGTGGATCTTTGAGACTTTAAGAACTAGGTAAAAGTGTAAAGCCCTATTCACATATTCAATAACTCATTTACACATTTCCTCTCACATACAATGTTGGTAAAGTTTTTAAAAAACAATAAATAAGTTCCTAATACTCAAAAATGAATTCATTTAGGTGAGGGGAATATATAATAGAGGTGAAAACGGGGAAAATTTACTTATAAAAACTTCATTTGAATTGTATCAATGAAGTTTAAATTCAAACCTTGGTTTAATAAAATTTGCAAAGAGGGATAAATGGAATTTCATCTTACTAAAACATTGATTCTATTTAAATCTAATTTGTTCCACTCTTGGACTTGGAACTTTGATTGGATTAAAGTGAGGAGTGAATTAAAATCACAAAAAAGGCCTGATAATTCAAACAATAGAGGAATATATGATTTCATTCTTCTATAGATTCTATATACAGGTCTAGGAGGTAAAAACGTCCTTTTAAATAAATGGAATTCAATTTATTTCCTCGTAGTGAAATAGTTCAAGTGTGAGCAAGGGGTGAGAGACAAGGTTTTCCAAAAAAATCAATTTCATTAATAATTACTTCCCCCCCCATAATTAATACAAAACCCAAGTAAATCATTCAATTTTTTTCATTTTGGTTAATTATTCAATTCATTAAAAAATTGATTTAATTTTGATTTTTAGAGTAAATTTTAATTTTTTTTGAATTAACTAAGATAACATATATTAATTTTATATTTTGGTATTTTATTGTTTAATTGATTTTAATTTGATCATTAATTATTTATAAATAATCAATAATAAATTCAATATTTTAATTTTGGAATTATAATTAATAAAAATTTAGTTAATAATTTTAGAATATTGTTATAGGTGTTGAATTGTAAATTAGTTATAATTTAAAAAATCTGAATCTAAATTGTGATTTTGAAATGAAGATGGATTAAAATAATATGAATTTAAATTATGGTTGAACTTTGTGAGATGAAATGACTTAATACACATTGTTATTTTAATTAATCATTTTATGGGGTATAAATGAGAAATAAATTTGATGTTTCATTACTTTTCATTTATTTTTTAGTTTTTAAAATTTATTAGAACATTGACTGCATTGAGTCTCAATTTTTAATTTTTCGGGTTAAAATAATTACAAAAGGGGTTAAGTGAATGCACATGAAAATTTTAATTTCCCTTATAAAGATACATGGTTAGTATACTAATTTTAAATTTAAAAATATTAAGTAACTATAATTCATATTCAAGATACCACACCAAGAGATATATTCCAACTGTTCATGGACTTCTGCTCTTAATAATCTATATAGTGACCATAAGAAAACTACTGCAAATGAAAGCTCAATATAGTTGTTCTCACACTTCCAAAGTGACTAAAAGATCATTTAACGGCCACTCAACTAACCATGAGATCACTCAATTTCCAGTGACTATGGCTATCTTCCTTTATGTCACTGCATATTCCTCTCATGGTCGGAATACTAACTGTGAGCTTCTCCCCACCTACTATAATTAATTCTCAGAAAATAAGTGAATGAACATCACACAAGTTTTTGCAAGCTCCGTTTCAAATGACCATGGATTTCATCAATCAATCAACTGTGGTTTTCCTATCTCAACTAACCTCAAACCAAACTTGAGCCAGTATGATCTTGTGATTGTGAGAGAATCCAACCAAGTCTGAGATGGTTTGAGATTATGTTGAGGTTTGAAAAGAATTCATGGAAGCTCATGAAGAATTTACTAGAATTATTGAAGATGAAACCAAAGTTGAAGATTCATTTAAGTGTGGACTAAAAGTTCAACAGATCGAAGAAGACATCCAAGCTTCTATAAATGGATGCCATTTCAAGCATAGATCTACAGTTGAACCTATGATTGAACATGAATATTGGTCAAAATTTAAACCATATATTGAATAAAAACCAGGATCACACAAAATTTAACCTAAGATTACCTGATGTTAGAAAAAAAACCAAAATATATTGATTTTAGTGAATGTGTTTACTTTTATACTCAACCCAAGGCAGAAGTAGGTACTATGATGAATCTTCCAAAATAGTTGAGATCATTTTAGGAGGATGGGGTTTAAGATGAGCACCTCAAATTTGGTTCTTGATATTGTTTTTAGTGTTTTTTTAATTTTTCCCTATTCTAGAATTTGAAGTTTGAGGTTGAACATGAGACATCCCCACTCACCAGCCCCAAATGCAGAAACCACCACACACTATGAGATCTATAATTTGTGTGATAGAGTCCCGCAATTTGGATATCTAAACCAAATAATGATCAAATGAATAGAACTAAAGGGAGAACCATCCTTACTAAAATTGGAATAAAAAATAAGCTTTGATCTGTATAAACCATGACAATACCTTCACCACTACATCTCATAGGATTTCACACACTAGCCTAAACTGATACACCCTCAATATTCTGGACCTAAAAAGATAATCTTAATTAAATATTTCTCTCAAATTAGATACAAGTGAATTTGTATAAGGCCCCAGCCTTAAACCTTACTTAATATTGAATTAAATGAATAATTCACATTGAGGATCTTTTCAGGTTAAGAGTTTTAGAGAATTAGAATATAAATATTACATCTCAAAAGATTACAAAGTAGACACTTCTACAAAGTTTCCATAGAATAAAAAACTCTTAAAAAGAAACATGTCTAGTTCCATGTTTTATATAGCATGACATTCCCTTGATCCCATCCTTGATCCTATTCCACATTAAGTCCTGTGAAAAACATTTCAAAGAAACTTGGGGTGAGCATAAAAATCTCAATAAGGGGTACACAAAGAATAAAAACTATTAATTTATCAAAACAAAAAGTAAACCATGTATACTTTATCAAAGTAATACTTTTCACCTTTATGAAGTAGTAAAAACTCTTCACTGAATAAAAGATCATTACTTACCCTTTTGTAACCAAAAGATTACCATAAAACCCATATAAAGAACACATAACATATAAAGGTAACTTGGGACATAAACATACTTAAGTGGAATAACCATACGGTCGACTTCCACACATATCACATAATGGAATAGTCATATGGCCAACTTTCATACATACCTAATGGAATAGCCATACGGCCGACTTCCATAACCAATGCATTGGAGGTTATAACGTAACCACCCGTCCTGGTATTCACGACAGCACCCGTCATATGGTTTATCACGTAACCACCCGTTAAATGTCCAAGTACCATAATAAAATCATAAAACATAAAACCAATATAAAGGAATGATAACATTTCCACATTTCAATCACAATATATCATTTAAATATATTTACATAATAGAATCCTTTATCAAAACCATTTTCAATACCAAAAAACATAAAAGATTATATGGTATTTATTTTATTTTAAAAACATTACGGCTTGTTGAGGAAGCCAAAGACCAAATAATACTCGCGGCGGCGGAAAAGGTCGTTGTCACCGCGTACGTTAAAAAAAACATTCCTTTTTTCATTTTGTAAAACGCTTTGTAGAAAAATATTCCCTTTGTATAAAAGTAAAATTCAAAGGGGTTTATACACCGTATAAAAGAAAGTTGTGTATAAAACGAAATATGCCTCAATGAAAGGAGATTGAGACGAAGTCCCTTACCTTGGGTCCGACTTGACTCGATCGTTCTTTAACGTCCTGAATAATAAACTTGAGTTAATTTCTATTTTCTTAAGAACCTTTACAAGTTCATTATTCCTTTTATATCACTTATTTCCATGTTATAAACATTATGTAACCATTTAAGTTAATAGTGTTTGTTTTTTCGATATTTGGTTCTTAAGTCGAAAGTGGACTTCTTAAAATTGCATGTTGTTCGTGTGGTCAAAGGTTCTTTATATCCAGAATGACATTCCTGATTTGGATATCATATATATCATATATATCCAGAATATACATGTATTTATAATATTACATAATCATTTAGAGGTAAGAAATGAAATGCACCGTTCATGGAGACGGTAAGTCGTACGTACGCATGAACGCTACTTTCATTTCTATGTCATATTAATGGAATTAAAACTAAATGAGAGGTATGTATATTTTAATTCCAGAATTATATTAATCATTTATATGTAACATACATCATATATATCTATTATATATATGTACTTATAATAGTACATTACATTTGGGGATAAGAAATGAAATGCACCATTCATGGAGACGGTAAGTCGTACGTACGCATGAACGCTACTTTCATTTCTTTGTCATACTTTAATGGAAAGAAATAATATAAATATAGAGGTATATTATAATTCTAGTATAACATCATATATAATAACTTTAAATACATCCTTTATACATCCCACATATGGCATTAACGAATCAAATCACTTTGAGGGGGCGGTAGTCCGCACTTCCTTAAATGAAGATATTGCATTTACCAATAATGGAAACCATAAAGGTATGACAAAAATGAAAAATACAGAAGCTTAAGGAAAACATAAACATATTATATATCATATATAAATATAGTGACATCTTAATGGCCCCCTTTGAAGGTGTTAGAAGAATATTAAACAATCATCGTTTCGTGAGGCAGAAATTCATCATCCACGGAAACAGTATGTTCTTTAACCATTAGACATAGGTGTGTGTAAGTTTAGCTCAAATACTTCTTATAAAAACATCCTAGTATATTTAATATACTGGAGTTGTTACAAAATAAATTAATAAAAAGAGTTTAGGGGGTTGGAGAAGCAAAATAAAACAAAAGGACTCAAGTGAAGACATTACCTTATAATCGGGTAACTCCCTTTGGTTTGAGATCAAAAGCTTCCTTGGGAAGACTTCTGCCCAAAGTGAGGCTTCAAGGAGTAAGAGAGGGATGTGGAGAGACAAAATTAGCAGGGGTTGGTCGAGCCAAAGGCTTTGGAAGTGTGGGTAATTAGGTAGAGGTGGTGGCCTTTTATAAGAGGAGAGGAGGGGCACTCTTGGAAAGTAAGGAAATGTTCTTTTATTTTAGAATGAGTTTCAGTTATTAATGGTCCCACATTGATGTGTTTCGAGGATAAGGTGATAAGGGTTCTAAATCTACCCATCCAATAGGTTTTGTACATGTGTAGGTCTTATATTTTACATTATCTTTCCATTTTATTTAAATTGTTAAATAATGAGGTAATCGCTGCATCATCATGGTGTCATAAATAATTTAATTTATTTAATGTCTAAAAATTATAAAAAAAACTATCATGATGTAGGAAATATTTTTATATTTCTAATGAATATTTATAGTAAGAAATATGACTTATATAACCCCATGTAAAAATTGGTTTAGTAAAACATCTCATGTTTGTGTCATTTTTACTTTAACTTTAAATAAAAGGCATAAATGTCATTATCATACCCAAGTGGCTCCATGGGGTACCAAAAATAGACCCATGGGTTGTCTTGGTCGGACATAACTCATCCAATAGGGTTAGGACAAGTGTCAATATATTTTCATTTTATTATAATATCATTTTTACCTTAAATTACACTAATTACCTTTAATCGCGATTAATAAAACATAAAAGTTACTATTCACCAAATTTATTTTAATCCCATTGAACCACATTTTACTTAATAATGAAAATCATTTAAATTGGATTTTTGAGATTCAAAACACAGAAGTGGTAAAGTCCCATTTAAACGAAAAATCAAATTTTGTAGCCACCACTTTGCGGTTTCACTATTCATCAAAAATTGAAGTTTTTCAGAAAAAAAACCAAAACATCACCCTAAGCTATATTTGATATTCCGAATTCAAAAATGAAGTCCATTTTACAAAATTCAAAACATATAAGTTGAATTAATTAATTTAATAATTAATTCTCGCTGTCAAAACAAATAGCGTGGTTTTATGAAACAATAAGTATCAAAAGATTGACACCAGTTTAAGTCCAATTTCAAAGTGAAATTGATTCCAATGACCACCATTGGATTAAATGGTAAAAATGTATCCTAATTTCACTTAAAAACCAATTCAAAAAAGTATCTAATCATATTAATAAATTATATTAAAAATAGGTTTTGAATTAAAATACAACATTTTACACTATTCATTAAAAAATGAACTTTATCGGAAAAATACCAAAAAATTACACAAAGTAATATTTGATGTCCCTATTCTAAAGAAGAGTTTTATTTGGTACAATAGAATGTATAAGAGTGATCAAAACTATATTTAATTAATATTCTCCATCAAATTTTGATAATGGACCTTTCGTGAAATTTAGAGTATATAAGCCTAAAATTGAATTCTTTTCGAATTTTAAGCCTTTATCCTTTATTAGATAAATGTAAAAACATTTAACAAACATATATAATCATATTTTAGTTATTTCAATCCATTCCCTCCAGTACAACGTCTACGTGTTAACTAACATTTAAAATAATATTATTTTATTACTAGTGTGCAACGTACGATTTCAAAGAAACTCTTTGTTGTGTATCGGGTACACTATCCAATATAGAAACCCCTTTAAAGTAAAATTAATATTTAATTCACATATATTAATAAATATGAAAATGTATTATTCTTTATTTACTTGGAATGTTACATCCTTCCCCCCTTTTGGGAATTGCGTCCTCGCAATTTTATTCACTTATCAAAATAAGTGGGGGTATTTATCCCTCATAGAATTTTCAGATTCCCATGTTGCCTCTTCAATCATATGGTTTTTCCAAAAAACCTTTACTTGATGAATCACCTTATTCCGTAACACCTGCTCCCTGTGGTCAAGAATCTGGACTGGTTGTTCCTCATAAGATAGGTTCTCTTCCAACTGAACTACCTCTGAACTCAAAACATGAGATGGATCTGGCATATACTTTCTCAGCATCGAAACATGAAAAACATTGTGTACCTGAGATAAAATCGGAGGTAAAGCCACTCGGTGAGCAACTGATGCAACTTTCTCCAGAACTTCATATGGTCCAATGAACCTTGGACTCAGCTTTCCTTTCTTACCAAATCTCATCACACTTTTGCATGGAGAAACCTTGAGAAAAACATGATCACCTACCTAAAAAGATAGATCCTTCCTCCGGTTATCTGCATAACTTTTCTGTCTGCTCTGAGCTGTTTTCATGTGTTTCTGAATCAACTGAACTTTTTCTGCCATCTCTTCTACCAATTCTAGTCCCATCAGCTTTCTTTCACCCACTTCATCCCAAATAGCTGGAGTTCGACACCGCTTCCCATATAACGCCTCAAATGGCGCCATCTGTATACTGGAATGAAAACTGTTATTATATGAAAATTCAACCAAAGAAAGATGTTGGTCCCAACTTCCCTGATAATCCATCGAACCAGATCGTATCATATCCTCAAAGGTCTGAATTGTTCGTTCTGACTTCCCATCTTATTGAGGATGAAAAGCTGTACTAAAATTTAATTCAGTACTCAACGACTCCTGAAGGACTTTCCAAAAGTTAGAAGTAAACCTGAGATCACGATCGGACACAATGGAGAGAGGAACTCCATGTAACCTGACTATCTCTTTAAGATACAAACGGGAAAGTTGATCTAGTGAAAAAGTATCTCGTATAACAAGGAAATGAGCAGATTTAGTCAAGCGATCAACAATAACCCAAATTACATTTTTACCTCAAGATTTCCTCAGTAATCCCACAACAAAGTCCATGGATATGTTTTCCCATTTCCACTCTGGCACTGGTAAAGGCTGAATCTTCCATTTCGGTAACTGCCGCTCTGCTTTAACCTGCTGACAAGTCAAACACTTCACAGTAAAAAGTAATATCTCTTTTCATTCCATCCCATCAGTAATACTCCCGTAGATCTCTGTACATCTTAGTACTGCCAGGATGAACTGAAAACGGAGAACTATGAGCTTCACATAACAACTCTCTCTTTAACTGTGAATCACAAGGCACACACAATCTCTTCCCAAATCTCAAAACACAATCACTATCAATGTTGAATTCATGCAACTTACCTTTCTAAACCAGCTCTACCTTTTTCTGCAACTCGTTGTCTTGCTTCTGTGCTTGCTTGATTTTGTCTGATAGAGAAGATCTCACTGATACCTGAAACAAAACAGAAGGACATCCTACACCAACAACTTCTATGCCAAATTTCATCAAATCCTTAACCAAATGATCAAGTTCCAAATGCAACATCATTAATGAAGCATTCCTTTTTCGACTCAAAGCATCAGCAACTTTATTGGCTTTTCTCAGATGTTAATGAATTGTACAATCATAATCCTTGATTAATTCAAGCCATCTCCTCTGTCTCATGTTCAATTCTTTCTGAGTGAATATATACTTTAAACTTTTGTGATCAGTATATATTTCACACTTTACTCCATACAAATGATGCCTCCAAATTTTTAAAGCAAAAACAACAGCAGCTAATTCCAAATCATGTGTAGGGTAATTTACCTCATGAGTTTTCAACTGACGTGAAGCATAAGCAATTAGCTGATCATTCTGCATAAGGACACAGCCAAGTCCCTTCAACGAAGCATCACTGTATATAAAAAAATCACCATTCCTGGAAGGAAGTGACAAAACTGGAGCATTCACCAAACTTCTTTTCAGTTCCTGAAAACAATCATCACATTCTTTTGTCCAGATGAACTTAACACCCTTACGAGTTAGCTTATTCATTGGACTAGATAACCATGAAAAATTTTCAACAAACCTTCATTAGTAACCTTCCAAACCAAAAAAACTGCGGATCTCGGTTACATTTCTGGGTCTTGGCCATTCTTCAACAACTTTTGTTTTAGCAGGATCAACAGTTATGCCATCTTTTGAAATAATGTGACCTAGGAAAGAAATTTTTTGTAACCAAAACTCACACTTGCTGAATTTTCCATATAGTTTCTTTTCTTTTAAGGTTTGAAAGATAACCCTTAAATTACTTTCATGCTCCTCTTTACTTTTAGAAAACACCAAAATATCATCGATAAAAACAACTACAAACTTATCCAAGAACTCATGGAAAATTCTATTCATAAGGTCCATGAATACAACAGGTGCATTGGTTAACCCAAAAGGTATAACTACAAATTCATAATGGCCATATTTAGTACGGAACGCAGTCTTCAGAATGTCTGCTTCTTTTACTTTCAACTGATGGTACCCCGACCTCAAGTCAATCTTCGAAAAATACTGAGCTCCCTAGAGCTGATCAA
Organism: Viscum album; assembly: GCA_963277665.1. Taxonomy (NCBI): domain Eukaryota; kingdom Viridiplantae; phylum Streptophyta; class Magnoliopsida; order Santalales; family Viscaceae; genus Viscum; species Viscum album. The sequence goes on along the minus strand of OY728125.1, from coordinate 1,969,315,889 downwards.
ATAAATCATCGATATGAGGCAAAGGATACTTTTTCTTAACAGTAATATTATTCAAGGCTCTATAATCAATACAAAGTCTCATTGATCCATATTTATTTTTAACAAACAAGACAGGAGCACCCCATGGTGATGTGCTAGGTCGAATGAAACCTTTATCTAATAACTCCTGCAATTGCTTCTTTAACTCTAAAAGTTAAACTTGAGCCATTCGATAAGGGAGTTTTGAAATTATCTTAGAATCAGGAACTAAGTCAACAGTAAATTCAACTTCCCGATCATGAATAATACCAGGAAACTCATCAGGAAAACCATCAAGATACTCATTTACCACTGGAACATCATTAATCTGAACAGTTCCTTTATTTTCAAAAATATGTTAAAGGTAACATTCATTTCTATCTTTTACTAGTTTCTCAAATATGTTATCAAAATCAAGGGTTCATTCTTGTACACAAACTGAAAATCTTTCTGAAAAGAAACCATTTTAGCTCTGCAGTCAATCTTAGCATGATAAACAGAAATCCAATCCATGCCCAAAATAACATCAAACTCTACTAGAGGCAAAACAATAAGGTTTTCTGGTAGATTCTTTCCACACACAAGGATAGTAAGGTTCTCATAATTCCTTTTTGTCTCAACGTTCCCTCCGAGTGTTTTTACTGTATGTTCAGGATTCATATCTTGAGATGGAATTTCCAATTTACTAGAAAACTTCTCAGAAATGAAAGAGTGTGTAGACCCTGAATCAAACAACACATTGGCATAATCTGAAAAAACAAACAGTGTACCTGATACCACTTCATTCGATGGCCCAAAATCTGTTGAGGTTTTTGTAAAGGATTTCACCACCCCTTTCTTCTTGTAGTCTGGCTACTTTCCCCCAGTTGAGTTCTTAGTTAGACACTCATTTGCATAATGACCCATTTCATTACACTTAAAACATCTTACCGCTGGCTTTTCATTGCCTGCTTGATCATCTTCCTTACAGTTACGAGCAATATGACCAGACTTACCACACCGAAAGCACTTAGCAAACATGGATAAACATTCTCCAGGATGCATTTTACCACACTTATCACAGGATGGATATTTGGTTTTCTTACCTCCTTACTTCTTTGATGAATTCTTCCCCTTTTCCTGCCAACTAGACCTCTTATTCTGCTGTTTGTCATAGAACACCTGATCGTCGGCAAACTATATTTCCACCTTCTTCGCACATCGAAAAAATTTTATTAACTTTTGAACTCACGAGAAGCTAAAGCCCTTCGATACTTTGGATTTAACCCTGAGTAAGAACGGTTTATTTTACTATCAAGATCTCGTATGAAGTTTGGAGCATACCTTGCCAATCGAGTGAACTTTGCTTCATAGGCAGCCACTGGGTCTTCCTCTTGCCTCAATTCCAAGAATTGATTTTCCATCCTAAGTCGAACAGCCTTAGGAAAATACTTCTCAAGAAACATACCTTTGAATTCGTCCTAATGAAGATCCTCAATCTCATCACTATCCCTGATATTTTTTACCATCGACCACCACTGATCAGCTTCAACTTCAAAACGATAAACAGCAAGACTAACCTTTTGATGTTCTGAACACCCCATGACCTCAAAAATCTTCTCTAGTGCTTTAATCCACCCTTCATCTTGTACGGGGTCAGATGATCCTCTGAATGATGGGGGATGTTGCCTCATGAAATGTTCCACCACTGACATGTTCCTCTGCGGTTGATCTGGCTGATCTCGTGCATGGATACCACCACCATTTATAGCCTGAGTCAACTATGCCATCACTACAACAAACTGTTCAGTTCCAATTCCGACCATCTCAGGTTGCTGATTTGGAAGGTTGTCTTCCTCTTGATGTCGTCCCAACATAGCTGCTTTGTTTCCTCTGCGGAAAACCATTATGAACATAGAAATATCTTAGGCGAAGCAACATGGTAATCCGTAAATGCTATATCATTTCAATCATATTATAATTTAACAATTTCTAACTCCTAAAGTTGTCTAAACCGACCTTTGATACCAACTATAAGGGCCCAGCCTTAAACCTTACTTAATATTGAATTAAATGAATAATTCACATTGAGGATCTTTTCAGGTTTAGAGTTTTAGATAATTAGAACATAACTATTACATCTCAAAAGATTACAAAGTAGACACTTCTACTAAGTTTCCATAGAATAAAAAAACTCTTAAAAAGAAACATGTCTAGTTCCATGTTTTATATAGCATGACATTCCCTTGAACCAATAATTGACCCTATTCCACATTAAGTCTTGTGAAAAACATTTCAAAGAAACTTGGGGTGAGAATAAAAAGCTCAGTAAGGGATACACAAAGAATAAAAACTGTTAGTTTATCAAAACAAAAAGTAAAACATGTATACTTTACCAAATTAATACTTTTCACCTTTATGAAGTAGTAAAAACTCTTCACTGAATAAAAGATCATTACTTACCCTTTTGTAACCAAAATATTACCATAAAACCCATATAAAGAACACATAACATATAAAGGTAACTTGGGACATAAACATACTTAAGTGGAATAACCATACGGTCGACTTCCACACATATCACTTAATGGAATAGCCATACGGCCAACTTCCATACATACCTAATGGAATAGCCATACGGTCGACTTCCATACCCAATGCATTGGAGGTTATAACGTAACCACCCATCCTGGTATTCACGGCACCACCTGTCATATGGTTTATCACGTAACCACCCGTTAAATGTCTAAGTACCATAATAAAATCATAAAACATAAAACCAATATAAAGGAATGATAACATTTCTACATTTAAATCACAATATATCATTTAAATATATTTACATAATAGAATCCTTTATCAAAACCATTTTCAATACCAAAATACATAAAAGATTATATGGTATTTATTTTATTTTAAAAACATTACGGCTTGTTGAGGAAGCCAAAGACCAAATAATACTCGCGGTGGCGGAAAATGTAGTTGTCACCGCGTACGTTAAAAGAAACATTCCTTTTTGTCGTTTTGTAAAACGCTTCGTAGAAAAAGATTACTTTTGTATAAAAGTAAAAGTCAAAGGGGTTTATACACCCTATAAAAGAAAGTTGTTTATAAAACGAAATATGCCTCAATGAAAGGAGATTGAGACGAAGTCTCTTACCTCGAGTCCGACTTGACTCGATCGTTCTTTAACGTCCTGAATAATAAACTTGAGTTAATTTATATTTTCTTAAGAAACTTTTCAAGTTCATTATTCCTTTTATATCACTTATTGCCATGTTATAAACATTATGTAACCATTTAAGTTAATAATGTTTGTTTTGTCGATATTTGGTTCTTAAGTCGAAAGTGGACTTCTTACAATTACATGTTGTTCGTGTGGTCAAAGGTTATTTATATCCAGAATGACATTCCTGATTTGGATATCATATATATCATATATATCCAGCATATACATGTATTTATAATATTACATAATCATTTATAGGTAAGAAATGAAATGCACCGTTCATGGAGACGGTAAGCCGTACGTACGCATGAACGCTACTTTCATTTCTATGTCATATTAATGGAATTAAAACTAAATGAGAGGTATGTATATTTTAATTCCAGAATTATATTAATCATTTAGATTTAACATACATCATATATATCCATTATATATATGTACTTATAATAGTACATTACATTTGGGGATAAGAAATGAAATGCACCGTTCATGGAGACGGTAAGCCGTACGTACGCATGAACGCTACTTTCATTTCTTTGTCATACTTTAATGGAAAGAAATAATAATTATATAGAGGTATATTATAATCCAGTATAACATCATATATAATAACTTTAAATACATCCTTTATACATCCCACATATGGCATTAACGAATCAAATCACTTCGAGGGGGCGGTAGTCCGCACTTCCTTAAATGAAGATATCGCATTTACCCATAATGGAAACCATAAAGGTATTCCCAAAATGAAAAATATAGAAGCTTAAGGAAAACATAAACATATTATATATCATATATAAATATAGTGACATCTTAATGTCCACATTTGAAGGTGTTAGAAGAATATCGAACAATCATCATTTCGTGACGCAGAAATTCGTCATCCACGGAAACAGTATGTTCTTTAACCATTAGACGTAGGTGTGTGTAAGTGTAGCTCTAATAATTCTTATAAAAACATCCTAGTATATGTAAGATACTGTATTTGTTACAAAATAAATTAATAAAAAGAGTTTAGTGGGTTGGAGAAGCAAAATAAAACAAAAGGACTCAAGTGAAGACATTACCTTATAATCAGGTAACTCCCTTTGGTTTGAGCTCAAAGGCTTCCTTGGGAAGACTTCTGCCCAAAGTGAGGCTTCAAGGAGTAATAGAGGGATGTGGAGAGACAAAATGAGCAGGGGTTGGTCGAGCCAAAGGCTTTGGAAGTGTGGGTAATGAGGTAGAGGTGGGGGCCTTTTATAAGAAGAGAGGAGGGGCACTCTTGTAAAGTAAGGAAATGTTATTTTATTTTAGAATGATTTTCGGTTATTAATGGTCCCACATTGATGTGTTTCGAGGATAAAGTGATAAGGGTTCGAAATCTACCCATCCAATAGGTTTTGGACATGTGTAGGTCTTAGAGTTTACATTATCTTTCCATTTTATTTAAATCGTTAAATAATGAGGTAATCGCTGCATCATCATGGTGTCATAAATAATTTAATTTATTTAATGTCTAAAAATTATAAAAAAATATCATGATGTAGGAAGTATTTTTATATTTCTAATTAATATTTATAGTAAGAAATATGACTTATATAACCCCATGTAAAAAAAAATTTAGTAAAACATCTCATGTTTGTATCATTTTTACTTTAACTTTAAATAAAAGGAATAAATGTCATTATCATACCCAAGTGGCTCCATGGGGTACCAAAAATCGACCCATGGGTTGTCTTGGTCGTCCATAACTCATCCAATAGGGTTAGGACAAGTTTCAATATATTTTCATTTTATTATAATATCATTTTTACCTTAAATTACACTAATTACCTTTAATCGCGATTAATAAAACATAAAAGTTACTATTCACCAAAATTTATTTTAATCCCATTGAAACACATTTTACTTAATAATTAAAATCATTTAAATTGGATTTTTGATATTCAAAACACAGAAGTGGTAAAGTCTCATTTAAACGAAAAATCAAATTTTGTAACCACCACTTTGCGGTTTCACTATTCATCAAAAATTGAAGTTTTTCAGAAAAAAACCAAAACATCACCCTAAGCTATATTTTATATTCCGAATTCAAAAATGAATTCCATTTTACAAAATTCAAAACATATACGTTGCATTAATTAATTTAATAATTAATTCCCGCTGTCAAAACAAATAGCGTGTTTTTATGAAACAATAAGTATCAAAAGATTGACACCATTTTAAGTCCAATTTCAAAGTGAAATTGATTCCAATGACCACCATTGGATTTAATGGTAAAAATATATCCTAATTTCACTTAAAAACCAATTCAAAAGATTATCTAATCATCTTAATAAATTAGATTAAAAAGAGGTTTTGAATTAAAATACAATATTTTACACTATTCATTAAAAAATGAACTTTATCGGAAAAATACCAAAAAATTACACAAAGTAATATTTGATGTCCTGATTCTAAAGAAGAGTTTTATTTGGTACAATAGAATGTATAAGAGTGATCAAAACTATATTTAATGACGGTTCTCCATCAAATGTTGATAAGTGGACCTTTTGTGAAATTTAGAGTATATAAGCCTAAAATTGAATTCTTTTCAAATTTTAAGCCTTTATCCTTTATTAGATAAATGTAAAAACATTTAACAAACATATATAATCATATTTTAGTTATTTCAATCCATTCCCGCCAGTACAACCGCTACGTGTTAACTAACATTTAAAATAATATTATTTTATTACTAGTGTGCAACGTACGATTTCAAAGAAACTCTTTGTTGCGTATCAGGTACGTTATCGAACATAGCAACCCCTTTAAAGTAAAATTAATATTTAATTCGCAAATATTAATAAATATGAAAATGTATTATTCTTTATTTACCTGGGATGTTACAATTTGGGTCTGTATGAAGAAGTTGGTATCACACAACCTGGGGTTGATCAATAATAGTGGTTGGGCATCATCAATTTGTAGTCTGGATACTTTCCCCCAGTTGAGTTCTTAGTTAGACACTCATTTGCATAATGACCCATTTCATTACACTTAAAACATCTTACCGCTGGCTTTTCATTGCCTGCTTGATCATCTTCCTGACAGTTACGAGCAATATGACCAGACTTACCACACCGAAAGCACTTACCAAACTTGGATAAACATTCTCCAGGATGCATTTTACCACACTTCTCACGGGATGGATATTTTGTTTTCTTACCTCCTTACTTCTTTGATGAATTCTTCCCCTTTGCCTGCCAACTAGACCTCTTATTCCGCTGTTTGTCATAGAACACCTGATCATCGGCAAACTCCATTTCCACCTTCTCCGCACATCGAAAAAGTTTTTCATAACTTTTGAACTCACAAGAAGCTAAAGCCCTTCGATACTTTGGATTTAACCCTAAGTAAAAACGGTTTATTTTACTATCAAGATATCGTATGAAGTTTGGAGCATACCTTTCCAATCGAGTGAACTTTGCTTCATAGGCAGCCACTGAGTCTTCCTCTTGCCTCAATTCCAAGAATTGATATTCCATCCTAAGTCGAACAGACTTAGGAAAATACTTCTCAAGAAACATACCTTTGAATTCATCCCAGTGAAGATCCTCAATCTCATCACTATCCCAGATATTTTTTAACATCGACCACCACTGATCAGCTTCACCATCAAAACGATAAACAGCAAGACTAACCTTTTGATGTTCTGAACAACCCATGACCTAAAAAATCTTCTCCAGTGCTTTAATCCACCCTTCATCTTGTACGGGGTCAGATGATCCTCTGAATGATGAGGGATGTTGCCTCATGAAATGTTCCACCACTGACATGTTCCTCTGTGGTTGATCTGGCTGATCTCGTGCATGGATACCACCACCATTTATAGCCTGAGTCAACTATGCCATCACTGCAACAAACTATTCAGTTCCAATTCCGACCATCTCAGGTTGCTGATTTGAAAGGTTGTATTCCTCCTGATGTCGTCCCAACATAGCTGCTTTGTTTCCTCTGTAGAAAACCATTATGAACATAGAAATATCTTAGGCGAAGCAACATGGTAATCCGAAAATGCTATATCATTTCAATCATATTATAATTTAAAACTTTTCTAACTCCTAAAGTTGTCTAAACTGACCTTTGATACCAACTATAAGGCCCCAGCCTTAAACCTTACTTAATATTGAATTAAATGAATAATTTACATTGAGGATCTTTTCAGGTTTAGAGTTTTAGAGAATTAGAACATAACTATTACATCTCAAAAGATTACAAAGTAGACACTTCTACTAAGTTTCCATAGAATAAAAAAAACTCTTAAAAAGAAACATGTATAGTTCCATGTTTTATATAGCATGACATTCCCTTGATCCCATCCTTGACCCTATTCCACATTAAGTCCTGTGAAAAATATTTCAAAGAAACTTGGGGTGAGCATAAAAAGCTCAGTAAGGGATACACAAAGAATAAAAACTGTTAGTTTATCAAAACAAAAAGTAAACCATGTATACTTTATCAAAGTAATACTTTTCACCTTTATGAAGTAGTAAAAACTCTTCACTAAATAAAAGATCATTACTTACCCTTTTGTAACCAAAAGATTACCATAAAACCCATATAAAGAACACATAACATATAAAGGTAACTTGGGACATAAACATACTTAAGTGGAATAACCATACGGTCGACTTCCACACATATCACTTAATGGAATAGCCATACGTCCAACTTCCATACATACCTAATGGAATAGCCATACGGCCGACTTCCATACCCAATGCATTGGAGGTTATAACGTAACCACCCATCCTAGTATTCACGGCACCACCCGTCATATGGTTTATCACGTAACCACCCGTTAAATGTCCAAGTACCATAATAAAATCATAAAACATAAAACCAATATAAAGGAATGATAACATTTCCACATTTCAATCACAATATATCATTTAAATATATTTACATAATAGAATCCTTTATCAAAACCATTTTCAATACCAAAATACATAAAAGAGTATATGGTATTTATTTTATTTTAAAAACATTACGGTTTGTTGAGGAAGCCAAAGACCAAATAATACTCGCGGCGGCGGAAAAGGTCGTTGTCACTGCGTACGTTAAAAGAAACATTCCTTTTTGTCGTTTTGTAAAACGCTTCGTAGAGAAAGATTCCTTTTGTATAAAACTAAAATTCAAAGGGTTTTATACACCGTATAAAAGAAAGTTGTGTATAAAACTAAATATGCCTCAATGAAAGGAGATTGAGATGAAGTCCCTTACCTCGGGTCCGACTTGACTCGATCATTCTTTAACGTCCTGAATAATAAACTTGAGTTAATTTATATTTTATTAAGAAACTTTTCATGTTCATTATTCGTTTTATATCACTTATTGCCATGTTATAAACATTATGTAACCATTTAAGTTAATAATGTTTGTTTTGTCGATATTTGGTTCTTAAGTCAAAAGTGGACTTCTTACAATTACATGTTGTTCGTGTGGTCAAAGGTTCTTTATATCCAGAATGACATTCCTGATTTGGATATCATATATATCATATATATCCAGAATATACATGTAATATAATATTACATAATCATTTAGAGGTAAGAAATGAAATGCACCGTTCATGGAGACGGTAAGTCGTACGTACGCATGAACGCTACTTTCATTTCTATGTCATATTAATGGAATTAAAACTAAATGAGAGGTATGTATATTTTAATTCCAGAATTATATTAATCATTTAGATGTAACATACATCATATATATCCATTATATATATGTACTTATAATAGTACATTACATTTGGGGATAAGAAATGAAATGCACCGTTCATGGAGACGGTAAGCCGTACGTACGCATGAACGCTACTTTCATTTCTTTGTAATACTTTAATGGAAAGAAATAATAATGATATAGAGGTATATTATAATTCCAGTATAACATCATATATAATAACTTTAAATACATCCTTTATACATCCCAAATATGACATTAACGAATCAAATCACTTTGAGGGGGCGGTAGTCCACACTTCCTTAAATGAAGATATCGCATTTACCAATAATGGAAACCATAAAGGGATGCCCAAAATGAAAAATACAGAAGCTTAAGGAAAACATAAACATATTATATATCATATATAAATATAGTGATATCTTAATATCCACCTTTGAAGTTGTTAGAAGAATATCGAACAATCATCGTTTCGTGAGGCAGAAATTCGCCATCCACGGAAACAGTATGTTCTTTAACCATTAGATGTAGGTGTGTGTAAGTGTATCTCGAATACTTATTATAACAACATCCTAGTATATGGAAGATACTGGAGTTGTTACAAAAGAAATGAATAAAAAGAGTTTAGGGGGTTGGAGGAGCAAAATAAAACACAATGACTCAAGTGAAGACATTACCTTATAATCGGGTAACTCCCTTTGGTTTGAGCGCAAAGGCTTCCTTGGGAAGACTTCTTCCCAAAGTGAGGCTTCAAGGAGTAAGAGAGGGATTTGGAGAGACAAAATTAGTAGGGTTTGGTCGAGCCAAAGGCTTTGTAAGTGTGGGTAATGAGGTAGAGGTGGGGGCCTTTTATAAGAGGAGAGGAGGGGCACTCTTGGAAAGTAAAAAAATGTTATTTTATTTTAGAATGAGTTTCAGTTATTAACGGTCCTACATTGATGTGTTTCGAGGATAAGGTGATAAGGGTTTTAAATCTACCCATCCAATAGGTTTTTTACATGTGTAGGTCTTATATTTTACATTATCTTTCCATTTTATTTAAATCGCTAAATAATTAGGTAATCGCTCCATCATCATGGTGTCATAAATAATTTAATTTATATAATGTCTAAAAATTATAAAAAAAATATCCTGATGTAAGAAATCTTTTTATATTTCTAATGAATATTTATAGTAAGAAATATGACTTATATAACCCCATGTGTAAATTGGTTTAGTAAAACATCTCATGTTTGTGTCATTTTTACTTTAACTTTAAATAAAAGGCATAAATGTCATTATCATACCCAAGTGGCTCCATGGGGTACCAAAAATCGACCCATGGGTTGTCTTTGTCGGCCATAACTCATCCAATAGGGTTAGGACAAGTGTCAATATATTTTCATTTTATTATAATATCATTTTTACCTTAAATTACACTAATTACCTTTAATCGCGATTAATAAAACATAAAAGTTACTATTCACCAAAATTTATTTTAATCCCATTGAACCACATTTTACTTAATAATGAAAATCATTTAAATTATATTTTTGAGATTCAAAACACAGAAGTGGTAAAGTCTCATTTAAACAAAAAATCAAATTTTGTAACCACCACTTTGCGGTTTCACTATTCATCAAAAATTGATGTTTTTCAGAAAAAAACCAAAACATCACCCTAAGCTATATTTGATATTCCGAATTCAAAAATTAAGTCCATTTTACAAAATTAAAAACATATAAGTTGCATTAATTAATTTAATAATTAATTCCCGTTGTCAAAACAAATAGCGTGTTTTTATGAAACAATAAGTATCAAAAGATTGACACCAGTTTAAGTCCAATTTCAAAGTTAAATTGATTCCAATGACCACCATTGGATTAAATGGTAAAAATATATCCTAATTTCACTTAAAAAAAATTCAAAATATTATCTAATCATCTTAATAAATTAGATTAAAAATAGGTTTTGAATTAAAATACAACATTTTACACTATTCATTAAAAATTGAACTTTATCGGAAAAATACCAAAAAATTACACAAAGTAATATTTGATGTCCCGATTCTAAAGAAGAGTTTTATTTAGTCCAATAGAATGTATAAGAGTGATGAAAACTATATTTAATGACTGTTCGCCATCAAATGTTGATAAGTGGACCTTTCGTGAAATTTAGAGTATATAAGCCTAAAATTGAATTATTTTCGAATTTTAAGCCTTTATCCTTTTTTAGAAAAATGTAAGAACATTTAACAAACATATATAATCATATTTTAGTTATTTCAATCCATTCCCGCCAGTACAACGGCTACGTGTTAACTAACATTTAAAATAATATTATTTTATTACTAGTGTGCAACGTACGATTTCAAAGAAACTCTTTGTTGTGTATCGGGTACGCTATCGAACATAGCAACCCCTTTAAAGTAAAATTAATATTTAATTCACAAATATTAATAAATATGAAAATGTATTATTCTTTATTTACCTGGGATGTTACAATTTGGGTCTGTGTGAAGAAGTTGGTATCACACAACCTGGGGTTGATCAATAATAGTGGTTGGGCATCATCAATTTGAAGCAAGTCAAGGGCATCAGACATCAAAAAATATACCAATGTAATAAACCATAGACACCCCGATCTCACTATTTCAGCTACTCTTTCTATAAATTAAGCTATAATAACCAGTTTCCTAGTTTTATTGAGGCCCGCTCTATTAAAATTAAATCAATGGACTAGTAGAGTAGCTTTAATCCCAATGTTGGGATGGTTTAGAAACTCAGGCTCAGGTCCACCTGCTCATAGATCCCATCACTCTAATCTGAATACATCAAATCTATCCTACATCTATCACCTACATCACTTAAAATTATCATGCAAGGCATCTGAACATAATTTCTACTAGAGACACAAAGAATGAAAATAATTCTACTCCAGTTATTCTCAAATTCATGTTTTCTCTGTCATGGATAAAATTTCTTACTTGGGAATAATTAATAATATTCAAAACTAAATCCATCAAAGATATACATGTGTAATCTATCCGATCAAAGAGGAATATCACTCACAACACTAAAACCCATGGATAAGGTGGGGGATGAAGTTTTGTTTCCTATAAATATTTATATTATCCAACTTAGAAAGGATATGGAATCTACTGATTATAGCATAGTAACTCTTGAAATAGTATCCAATATTTAAATTTCATTTTCATTTTTTTCATCTATGTTTTTCTTTTTATCCCTCTTTTCTTCATGTTTCTCACCCACTGTGAATACTAGTGATCTTTAAATATCTCATTTATGATGAGAGGATAACCTAAGTCTCACCCATTGGATGAAAAAAAGTAAAACTAATCTAACCCACATAACTTGATTTCACTCTAAATATATTTTGAGAATTTGGATGATTATAAGGTGAGAAAATGATTGGAACTCACACTTATTTTTTCCCCATTTTCTTTATTTCTGATTAAAATCAACTCCTCTCCTAGTACTCATATTATTTATGTGAGATGATATCGATGGTTAGAGTATTGTATGAATACATTATTATGGTTTGTTAGATATATTTGTGGGTAGATCATTTCGGTAAATCTCTTTGTGTGTGGTGAGCATTCATAGAATATAGACAGCAAGGTTTTGTGTAGCCAATTAGAACATGTAGAGAATAGAATAGAGAATTTAAGATATAAGAAAATGAAGGATCATAATTTTTGAATACAGAGGTTTCTTCTATCTCGCATTCATTATGTAAGGCACATTAATTTTAATTTTAATTCATGTTTTCTCATACATCAATCATCAACTCCCATGTCTTTCCTACTTCAGAGTTATGAAAAGAAATGAAAAATATAAGTTTTAGGATAATTGATACTCCCATTCCCACTCCTTGATAGATGATTATGGTCATCCAATAGGCTATATTATGATATTTAAATAAATTTTTTGGTGATGCTCTATGATAGGCCTTTACATCATCAATCCAAGTGGTGGTTTTTTTTGGATGTCTATAAACTCATATTTTATGTTTTAAAACTCTAAAACTTGTATGTAATTATTGATCCATATCAAGTGACCTGATATTGGAATGAAATCATAGAAAATCCATCTTGCAATAATTTTTTATGTGTATGAGTTGAAGGAACATCAATATAATTTGCGTTTTTCTCATAATGACTCAATAAATTGTTTTAAAAGATATCAACTGATTTAAAAATGTTTCATAGGGGGTAAAAACCAAGAAAAAGACCATGTATTGGACTGGAATTATTGGTAAAAACCATATATTTATTTTAAATGTAGAATCACATTCCACATTAATCCGGGTTATGGTTTTTTCCAAATGATAATGAATTCATTTTTAGTGTTTTAAAACTCTAAAACATATGTGTAACATTCAAAACCATGTCAAACAACTTTATATTATCATGAAATCGTAGAAAATTATCATTTAATAATTTTTTATATGTATAAGCAACTACAATGTCAATAGAACATTTAGTGTTCTTAGAATGGCATAATAAGTAGTTTTTAATGATATAAACATCATTAAAATTATTCTTTAGGGGGTAAAAACCAATAAAATAGTCTTATAGTGTTATGAAATCATGGTATAATAACCTTAGATATATTTTTGAAATATAATACTTGACTCCACATCAATCCAAGTGACACTTTTCTCAGTATGACTATAAATGATTTTTTTAGTTTTAAAACTCTATAACATATATATAATGATCAAATCTATATAAAACCTCATTGGGTTGTATGAAATCATAATAATACCATATTTGAATCATTTTTTATATGTATAAGCAAATGGAGCATCAATCTGGAAAGTGGTGCACTCAGAATGACTCAATACAGAGTTTTAAAAGATATAAAAGGCTTCAAAAACATGACTTATAGGGTTAATACAGGGAGGAAACACATCAACCAATTAACGGTGGAGAGGAGATCTCCTTATATTTTACCATATGGGAATTTAAATAACTTTATACACCTAATGTATATGTATATTCTATTTTTGTGTCTTGTGTAGTGAAAATCTCCACAACACTACTGGAAAAATATTTTTCTAATAATTGCATCATCCCAAGTTTGTGCACTAGAACTAGAATGAATTCCCACCCAATAACCATATAAACCTATCAAGAAAAATTTTCACAAAACATAAAAAAAAAAATAAAGCATGATTACATGGTTTGGAAAAACATCTTGCATCCATGGTAGAACACTGCAAACATTTTAATTAATGGTGATTCAAATCAATACAAAACTCATTTCTCACTTCCTATCAATTTAAAAATGTCCCAGACTATGAAGTCGGAGACTCTTATAATCTTCAAATTATAATAAATTAAAACATAATTGGTCCACAACATCTATTTATAGAGGTTTTCATCTAGTTAATAGGTTTCACAGACCTATGAGATTCACATTTAACCTCCTGTTGACTTAGGCAACCTCTGATACATAGTTAAACCTTCTGATGAAGATATCAACAAAATTTCACTAAGAAATTATCCCACACAGAGATAAAATTTCATGGAAAACACCATCCAATCATCTTTTACTGATGAACTCTGTCTGATCATCTATATTCTATGACCTCTATCTGTTCATCTATATCCAATGACCTATGTCTGATCATCTCTATCTAATGACCCACGTATGATCATATATATCTAATGATATCCATCTATTCCTAATTTTTCAATGATATATGATATATTATCATCATTTGATAACATATATTTGATCATATTTATTTTATTTTCTCAATCTAATCATCTTTGTCTAGTGATATTTTTTGAATGATCTCTACTTGATCATCTTTGTCTGAAGACCTCCATCTGATCATCTCTATCTAATGATCATTTTCTAATTATATCTATTTGATAATATCTTTATAATGCACTTTTTCTGATAGACTTTTTATAATGATCTATATTTTATCATCTTTTTCGTATGGACTTTTGTCGATGATCACTAATCAATTAAATAGAATAATTTTCAAAAAACACAAAAATATCCCTCTTGTAAATTACTTCATGATTTTTTCCTTCTTTAACCATCTACCCGGGGTCATCCTCATTCGGATGTATACAGTGTTATCCTCTCTAACTAATCAGCCAAGTCCAACTAAGGAATAATTTTTCCTTAGAGTTTTTTAGACTATCACATTTTTAAACATATCAGTAAGATTCTACTTCCTAGAAATAATTTTTATCCCCGACACTTTATCTTCAAGTTTACTTTGTATAAGGTGATAATTAGTTCAATTTGTTTTGTTTGTACATAAAACACTAGATTTTGAGAAAGATGAATAGCACTATAACTATCATAGAACAATATTCCTTTATCTGATTCTTTTTGAGTTCCTTCAACAAGTGAATAACCATGTCAACTCTTTCCATTCTTATGTAGTAGTAATAAATTGTACTTCCATTATAGATAAAGTAACAACTAGTTGTAATGGATACATCCTGATGATTTTTTTACACTAAAAGTAAACACAAGACCTATTTTACTTATTTATGATTCCATGTCTCCAGTAAAATATGTATCAATAAAACCTTTCAACTAATCATTATCTATGAAACATAATATTGTATCTTATGAACCCATTAAATAATGAATGATTCATCTCATAGATTCTTAATGTTTACTTTATTGGTTTGACATGAAATAGAAAATAAATCCTACTAAAAAAGTAATGTATGGTCATGTGAAAAGAATTTCACACATCAAAATTCCAATAACTAATGAAAAAGTCACATTCTCCATGTCATTAACTTCTTTTTCTATTAATGGTTTATGTGATTAAAAAAAATTATGTGTCCAATTATGGAGTTGAGATAGGTTTACAACCAATCATTCAAAACATTTTGATGACTTTAATAATGTAATCCTTCTAGGATAAAACCAAAGTTCCAGTTTTCTTATCCCTCTCAATTATCATCCCCAATATCTTCTTGTATTTTCCTAGGTTCTTCATTTCAAACCTTCTAGAAAACTTTTTCTACAATTACTCAATATTTTAGAACTCCATACTAGAAATCAACATATCATCTACATAAAACAATTGTATGATATATGTTACATTATACCATTGTATCATGTAAAAAATGATTAGAATCACATCAAATAAATCATTCCTAAAGTATGAAAGTGTTGAACTTATGGTTCCATGATCATGGAACATTATTCATTCCATAAATACATTATTTCAACATATAAACTAGATCCTCATTATGATGACCTTCATATCCCTTGGCTTGAACCATTTAAATTTATTCATCCATGACTCTATGAATAAAATTCATCTTTACATCCTTTTTTTCCAAGTGTAGATCATAGAACAGAAACATGTTAATCACTATTCAAATGGTTTTATGCTTCAATAGTGGTGAGAAAATTTTAGAAATTTTGATCCACTACTTTTGATAAAAACCCTTCACCTGTAATTTTTATTTATGCCTCTTACTTTCATCAACTTTCTCTTTCCAATGAAAACCCTATTTTTTATATATATCATTTCCCTTATGATAGTTAATCCAAATCCATTGTATTATTGATATTTAAGGAATTCATTTCTTGTTCTGTGGAGAACTCCCACTATTTCAAGTCTCTAAGAGTAGTTGCATCTTCCAACCATTTTGGTTCCCTTGCATACATTAGAAGTAGAAAGTTTATATCATTTCCAAACCTTTGAAATTTTTTTGATACTAGTGGATATTCTTAGAACAACCTTTAATTCATCATATGGATCCTCTATGTCTGATATTTATCCATCCAAACATTCTCCATCGGTTACATGTATGTTTGAACATTCTCTATCTAGTACATTGGTGATTAGAGGAAAAACATTTGATGTTTTCTATAAATTTTCTAGATGGAGAGTCTATCTGGTAGCATATTTATGATCATCTTAAAAATCAATAGTTGGTTTAACCTCAACTTCCATCTCATCAAACTTTCAATTTTTCCATAAATTCTTTTATTGAAAAAAAGCATCATTTATCCAGATGACTTTTTTATTTCATCATCCCATAGGAAATATCAAATGTTCTTATCTCTATATCCAACAAGAAATCAAAATTTGGATTTCACCACTGAATTATCTATGTCTTTAGCATTGATATGAACATACATTATACTTCCAAACACTTTTATATGATTCACCTATAGCCTCTTATTAAACCAAATTTCTTATGAAAGTTCTTGTCCCACTATTGAAGCTAGAATTATATCCAAAAAATAAAATATTTTATTTATTGCCTCTTCCCACATTCCCTAAGGAATTATTGATTGATGCCACGTACTCTAAGATTAATCTTCAAAAGTATGATTCATTCTTTTACCTCCTTAATTTTAATGTGGAGTAACTGGAAAAATATTTAAATTTTTTATTCCATTCTTATAGAAAAAGTTACAATACTATTCTTTGATGTATTTCATGCCATTATCTATCTATAGATACCACATATTTCATTAACACTTTGTTTCATCCAAAACCTTCTTCTGAATAAATTCATAAAACACATTAGATTTATTATTTATGATGTAAACCCAAACCTTTCAAGTATCATCATTAATAAAATTCACAAAGTATAGTCATCCTTTATTTTATTATACTGGGGATGGTCGCTAAAAATTGAAATGAACAAGTTCTTGCTTCTAATTCCTTGTATTTTTATAATACAAGTTAAATGAAACTCTTTTATGTGTCCCTAACATATAACTCTTACATATTCCATGGATCATGTGATTAAATTTCAGTATTCTATTTTCCTCTAGAACTTTTAAATTATTTTCACTGATGTGACCAAACCTATAATGACACATTTTCAAATCATCTAATGAAATTATTTAAATCATAGCAACATAATCCTTGAATCAAGTCAAGTAAAAATATCCATCTTTTTACACTATGATCAATAACCATGGATCCTTTATAAATCATACAAAATTTTTTTGAAAAAATCATTTTGAAACTAGAATCATCAACTTTTCCCACTAATATGAGGTTCCTTAGAAGGCATAGAATATGTATAACATCATTTAGTCTCAATACACTTTCATTTTTCAATTTAATTTTAACATCACATTCCCCAATTATATCCATATCTTCATCATCTACAAGATTTACTCTTCCAATGCTTCACATTACATAATCAATCATGCACCCCTGCTCACGAGTTGAATGAAAGGATTCACCTAAATAAATAACCCATGATTATTCTGGACTAATCATGCTTAGTATCAAAACTAGAGCCTTGGTCTATTATAAAAACTAATTTCATATGTCCAGAAGTTGAAGCCTCTATCTGATTCCTACAATATTTCTCGATATGTCCTGTATTCTTATAAATCCAATACATAGGACCTAAAACATTCAATTCTCCACAACTTATACTCTAGGAATTATCATATGAATAATTATTATTCTGATAGTTCTTATAATTAGGTTATAATCCCCATTTGGGAATATTAAGATCACTTTTGGATATAGCATGGACTTATTTCTGCCTTAACTCTTTATCCAGCATCAAGTTTTGAATATCATCAAACAAATGATTTATCTTCCCATTGGAGTTTCTCACTTTTATCACTATGGGATCACAACATTATAATAGTGAATAAAAAAGAAATAAATCTTAAACATCATCTATTAATGTTACCTTCATTGATTCAAGCTTCCATCGTATCATATTGAAATCATTCGTGTGATCTACTTCACATCATCCATCTGATAACCTCAAGCTAAAAATTCTTTCACATCATGATATATGTGTTGAGTTATATTATATTTTTATAAATTTAAACCAATTCTTACACAACCTCTGAATTATTTTCCTTCTCACTAATATTGAAAACTACATTCCGAACAAGTGATATCATGATCCGTGATCATTAATTATTGTCCAACCAATCTCATTCCTTTTTTACCGCCTTCTCAGAACATTCAATATAAAAAGGAGTGTCTATATATATTTTTATCAAAATATCCTCTAGTTTTATTCTACAGAAGGTAAATTAATATCCATTGAACATATCAAAAGATCATCTGGTTGAATTCCCCTATGATTCCACTTGTAGTAACGAGACACATCAACCAAGTAAACCTATGGAGTGTCACTTTGTATGTTCCACCTGAAGGACATGGAAATCACTTCATACACTAAATGGGGTTGTTTATCTGATCACCTTAGCTTATATAATAGAAATTTATAAATTAGTAACAGATAGGGGTTTTTATAATAATTTCCTCCTCCCAATTATATGTACTAGAACTGGATGAACTCCCACAAAATAACCACACAAACATTTTGAGAACACTTCAAAAGAAATTAAAAAAAGAACAAACACAATATTTTATGGATATAGAAAACATCCTATATCCATGGGAAAACACTAAACACGTTTTAATTAGTGGATATTCAAGGGAATAAAAAAACCAATGCTCACTTACTCTCAATTTACAATGTCTCAAATGATGAATTCAAAGACTCATATCAGCTTCATATTCCAGTCCCTTACAATAGATCTAGGATAGAAACTCTATTTATATATATATTTATCATGTGAATAGGTTACACTAGCCACATTCAACCTATCATTGACCTAGGAAACCTCTGATACACTTTGGAACCTTCTATTGAAACTACTAATAGCTAGTGACCAAGAAATAATCTCATGTAAAGAGAAAATAACATGGTTTACACCATCCAATCATCTTTATCTAATGACCTATATCCAATAATATCTGTTTGATGATCCATTTGTGATCATATTTGTGAGATCACATCTATTTAATTCTATTTTTCTAATACACTAATTCTAATCATAAATTTTTGATGATCTCCACCCAGTGATCTTTTTCTGATGAAGTCTATCTGATTATATTTATCTAAATACCCACATCAGATCATCTCTATTTAATAATCTCTGTTTGATCATATTTTTTCAATGATATTTATTTGATGTACTCTATATGATCATCATTTTTTGATGACCTCCAGTCAATTATCTCTATCTAATTAGCTCTATCTAGTCATATTTTTATAATGGACTCCATCTGATATACTTTTTCAATTATTTTCATCCAGTCATCTCTATTCGATGGAATTTTTTGGATGATCTATATCCAGTGAAACTAAATAATTTCCATAAACCCCAATAGTTAAAACCAATAATATTTCCCCTTATTAGAGTTAAATCATAAGAAAATTACTATATAATTATTTTTAAAATATAAGAACTGATGCCACATCAATCTGAGTTACGGTTTGCATAGGATGATATTAAATTCATTTTTAGTGTTTTAAAACTCTAAAACAAGTTTTTAATGGTAAATACCAAATAAATAACCTATTAATATCATTAAATCACAGTAAACATGTCTTTTAATCATTTTGGATGTGTATTAGTAGATGAAACATCAATATGACATGTGGTGTGCTCAAAATGACTCAATAATAATTTTTTAATAATATAAAAGTTTTTAAAAAATGATTTGTGGGGTTAAAACTTTGAAATAAACCTTATAGTTCTATAAAATCATATGAAAATGACAAAATAATGATTTTTGAAATGTAGAAACTGATTACACAATGATCTGAGTATCGATTTTCTTAGAATGTCTATAAAATCATTTTTTTTATTTTAAAACTAAAAAACAAACATGTAATTTTTTAAAATAACTAAAAATGGAATTTTATTAGCATGAAACCATATAAAATCCATTATTGAATAATTTTAGACATTAATGAGTTCATGACAGATCAATTTGATGTGTGATGTGCTCGGAATGACTCAATATGTGGTTTTAAAAGATATTAAAGGCTTTAAAAACATGCCTAAGGGGATAAAAATTGAGAAAACGACATGAGATTGCAGTTAAATCATTGGAAAAAGATTATAGATTTAATTTTTAAATGAATAAACTAAATCAATGTCAATTTTAGTTGTGGTTTTATCTAGATGATAGTAAATGAAATTTTAGTGTTTTAAAACTCTAAAATATGCGTTTAATTGTCAAAACCATATAAAAACCTCATATTATCATGAAATCATAGGAAACCCATATTTTAATCATTTATGACATGTACGAGTAGAAAAAAATCAATCTATCATGAGGTGTTCTTAGATTGTCTCAATAAGTAGTCTTTAATGATATGAAAGTTATTACAAACTTGTTTCAGGATGTCAAAACCAAGAAAAAAACCTCAGAGTGACATGAAATTATAGGAAAGTGGTTGTGGATTTATTTTTGAAATTTAGGAAATGGAACCACATTAAATAATGTGGTATGTTTTCCAAGATGTTCGTAAATGCATTTATAGTGTTTTAAAACCCTAAACCATCCATGTAATGGTCAAAATAATATCCAATGACCTATGATTAGTATGAAAACCTAGGAAAACCATCCCTGGATCATTTTTCACATGTATGAGTAGAACGTACATCAATACGAATGTGTTGTTCTTGTAATGACTCATTAAGTAATTTTTAATTATATGAAGTCTTTAAAAACGTGATCCAAGGGGAAAATCTTATAAAACAATCTCAATTTAAAAATTTATTTGAGTGTTATATACTTAATAATTTTGAGTTCCAATAGTTGATTCATATCTTAAATAGGTAATTTTATGTTCTTAAAGTGTTTTTGATTATTTTTTTTGTGTTGAAATGTCATATGTTTGATTAAAAAATAACAAATGTTGTGTGGAAAATTATAGATATATCTTGTTCCCATTCCATTTCATATTCCTTTTTATATATTTTATAGTTTTTATTTTTTGTTACATATTACAAGAGTATAAAGTAGGTTGATCATTCTGATCCACAACACTATTCATATGGAAGTTTTGGAGGATTTTTTGTGTGGTTAAACATTACCATTTATTATACTATAATTATTATTTATTATATTTAGTTATGATTTCTATCATTTTTGTTTTGGTTAATATGGTGGTGATGTGGTTGGTTTTATGTATAATGATTATTGCTATGGAGGTGTCCAAATAGAGTGGAGTTGTTTAGATGAACGTGATGGTCATGGGTAGATGGTGGATGTTGGACCTATTATATATCTATATATATGATTATTGAGCTTATGACTGATAGATTGAGTGTATATGTATGACTGATGGTTGTGTATATGTGACCGATGAATGTATAACTAGATTACTATATATTTATATTTTTAATTAATTAATATTTAGTTATATTTTATGTTATATTTTAAAAAATATTATTTTTATTTAAAAATTTTAGTAGCGGTTTCTACAAACATACACTAAAACAATTAATAGGGGTTTTTCTATCAAATTTGATATTTTTTTTATTTATCTATATTATAGTGGTTCAAGTAAACAACCACAAAGAAAAACTATTAATAAATAGTTTAGCTTCAGTTAATTTATTTTCTTTCTAATTTACTAAATAAAATATTTAACAAAGAAAACTGCTGCAAAATGAATAAAAAACTACCAATAAATATTCCAAAAATGACACATATATAAACTACCTCTAAATAAATTGAATCCATAACTAATTGATTTCTAATGCCAAAAAACATAGTGGTTTAAATAACCACTACTAAATGGTATGTATGTGGTTTAAACTACTGCTAGAAGGAAAACTAACCATAGTTAATCCTCATTTTTTGGTAGTTTCTAGATCTGATTCTAGTTATTTATTAAATAATAACTACCCCACTCAAACTCTCACACACAATATCATACTCATGTAGGGAGAAAATAAACAAATTCACTATTATTTTTTCTCACACAATGAAACACAAATTAATAGAGTAGAGAGAGGGAAACATAAAATTGGATAAAGTAATTTTTTTCTAAGTGGTTATCAACTCATTTCGGATGGTATTATTTAGAGGTTCCAACTCATCATGGGTGGTAAATATATTGACAACATTAAACATGCACCATCACTGAGTTGATACCATTTTCCTCTTCAAAGCTTCTAGAGGTCCATAACTCCTTCTTGGTGTCACTGATGCCCATGGAGGTTGAATCATTGCGGAACACAATCCAGGAGTTTGAGAAACTGAGGTTGGATAGGGAGGATATTAATTGTACACCCTCATCTAAATCCATATTGAATTTTAATAATTCCAGACTAGGAATGTGGGGCATCATGGATGTAGTAACGAATTTAAGGAGAAACAAGCACACAAGTACTATAAAAAATGATGGTATAACAGTGTTTTATTAGCAGCGGTATTAGGAAATTTCACTAAAACTAACCATAATTTATTTATTTAAAATATATAAATGGTTTTCTATAACCACTACTATATTTTAAATAATAATAATTTTTTTATATTTACCAGTAATTTTCTTAAAACTGCAGCTAAATCTTAAAAAATACTACCCCCTATGACTTCGACCCCACATGTGGCCCATTATCCACACGACATTAAACCCCAACCCAACTTTGGATAACGTCTATTATTACCTTGATCACGACCCTCAACTACGGTACCCCTTCCCCTTCACCCAGCTACCTCCATCCTCCTTTCTTGGAACATCAACCCCAGACCACAATATTGACCCTAATCCCCTTCTCCCCGAGACTCTGACACCCTGTTCTCTTACTTTCACATCTATATATATCTAGATCCCTCAACCCTCTACTTGTCTATGATCTAAATAGAATCATCATTGCCTCACTGATTTCTACATCATTTTTTTCCCACTTTTTATCTTACTCTATTCCCGCACCTCATCATCCTTCCCCCCGACATCTAACACCATTTATTATGAGTAGTAATAATTTTACTTTTATATAGTTTATGTTTTTGTTATTTTATATTTAATTTTGGATTGGATCATTAATTTTTCAATTTTTTTGATGTTTTTATATAGGACTGACATTTTTTCACACATATGGAAAGTATTACCCTCTAATAATGACCTGAAACTATATTAGAATTTAAAATAAATTCATAACCGTACATTAAAATGGGATTAAATATTAATTAAATATTTATTAACATGATTAATTACTATTATTTATTTAATTTTTATATATATTTATTTTATTAATTATTTTTTACATCTATTAAAATTATATTTACACTTTTATTTACTCATGTCCTTTTTTAATATTAATTTTTTCATGATAATATTTTCATTATATTTAAATCTTGTTTGAAGTTTCTTAAATCATTATGAATTTTTTTTAATAAAAACATTCATTTGTGTTCCAATCATTTTATGGATGTTACTAATCATTTAAATTTATTTTTCATTTCGGTATAAACTGATTTTTCTTATTAATATAATTTTTTGGAATAAACGTTTTTTTATATGGTGATGTTAAGAATTGATTTTACTTGTTTGATTAAACATTTATAGATTTATTTTTATATGTATAGGGATAAGAGTGGAATTATAATGCATATGTATAAAATTTGGATTAATTTACCTTGAAACACACCTCGACATGCTAAGGGTTTGGAAGAATTTTTAGATTGTGCAATTTAAAATCGATCAGTGGATGGTAGAATAAAATATTCATGTTATAATTGTAAATTTAAGTGATGGTTGAATAGAAATGAAGTATATGACCACATAAATGATGTATGTGGATTTATAAAATAAAATAACCATGATTTTAATATATCAACATAGAATTAATTTAATCTTGAGAAAGGTTGATCATGATTAAAACATTAGTGACAAAAAAATGAGTTTTATAAATTTATTGAAGATAGAAATCAAGAATTATACGAAATGTGTGCCATGTATTCAAAGATATATTTTATAATCAAGTTGTATTATAAAATGTTTCATTGTGTAGTTACTAACAAATTAGTATCCATGATTTTAGATTTTATTTATGATTCATTAGGTGATTCTAAGATCCCCGCATCATTCTATGGGATGCTGAAAATCATCAACAACCTTGAAATTGATTATAAAAAAATAAATACATACCCTAATAACTGTAAGATTTTTGGGGTGAATATTTTGTTAAAGAACAATGCATAAGATATCATACAAGCGTATGGAAATCAATGATCATTAATAGGAGTTCAAATGATTTCAATACTAGGAAGAGGTAGAAGAAGAAAAGTCATGTTAAGGTATTTTTTTACTTTCCTATGAAACCACAATTTCAAAGATTATTCATGTCATATAAGACTGCATACGACATGAAGTTTCGTGATTTAGAATTAAAAAATTATGACTATATGATACATCTAAAATATTCAATATCATATAAGTTGTTTGATCCATTATATCTAGATTTTTTTGGATCCATGGAATGCACACTTGGGATTATCTTATAATGGTTTTAACCATTTTAGTATATTAAGTACTAATTATTGCATATATCCAGTTGTTTATATCCCTTATAATTTAACTCCATGTGTGTTCATAAAGAAGAATTATTTCATTATTTCAATGATTATTATAGGAAATAAAATTGATGTTTACACTTAGCCTCTAATCAATGAATTGCAATAATTTTGGAATGATGGCATGGAAACATTTGGTACATCAATGAGAAAACTATTAAAAATACTTTTTTATTTAATATGGATAATTAATGACTTTTCTGGACATGGAAAACTATCATGTTAGAACACTCATACTGGTTTGGCTTGTCTATTTCATAATTTTGATTTTGAACCACAATGATTACCTCTTAATATAAAATGGTGCTTTATATTTCGTCACTGATTACTTGATGTGTCTCATAAATTTATGTTTATCAAAGAAAAATTAAATAGAGATATTGAACTATGAAAGTAACCAATTATGTTATTTGGTTTAGAAATCTTGGAAAAATTAATGAATGTCGCTATAAAATTTGGAAAATATAATCAGTTGAAAGAAGGGGGTAATGTTATAATGTATAGTATCTGAAGAAGTTGGGACACAGTAGTTGAAGGAAATCATTACATTATTCAAAATTTATTATTAAGAGTTTAATTTTATATGTCATAATCTTGATGTAATGCATATTTTGAATAACTTTTGTGGGATATATTTTTTACATTACTTAATGAGAAGGGTAAATCGAAGGCTCGCCTTAATGCTCATAAGGATTTGAAAGTAATGTATATAAATCATGGTTTGTGGAAAAATAAAAATTTAAAGTATCCTTTAGTTATATTTATAATTAAAATTCATGGTAAATATATATTCCTTCAAACATTAAATAATATAAAAGTATCATATGGATATTCAAGTAGCATTTCAAGGTGTGTTGACTTAAAAAATAAATAGTTACATGGATTGAAAATTAATTTGTGGATGAGTAACAAAAAACTAATACTGATTAGGATTGTAATAATATAGTCAGATGGATATACTTATAAGAAGGGTTTAATTGTTGTTTTAAACTTTGTTTAAAATAATTGAAATATACAATACACTAAGAATATTAAAATATATTACCGGACTTGGCCCTCAGTCTGATGATTGTAATCACGTAATCATAATCAGAATTGATACGATTAAATCGGAGTGTAAAAGATCGATATCACTATATATTTGATTAAATTTAGTTCATTAATCATATTCAAAATAGTATAGATAAAGAAAACAAAATAGAAAGATGAATATGATGTTTCACGATATATTATATGTGCAGTGGAATATAAAACTTGTAAGAAAAAAGTAATATAATAGCTAAAAAATATAAGAATGAATTATAATCTATTAAAAGAATAAACCTCTTTTAAATTTAATATAATGGTAGTCTATAACCCACACTAAAGGTATCTTTTGTTTTATACTTACAAGAAATTTTTTCTTCCCTTACCAGGGAATCCCTCGATATGAAGATTAGAACAACTTTATCTTCCTGTCCCCATAAGCCCTCGATAAGAATATTGGATTATCTGTCATCCTATCCACAAAATCCCTCGATCATTATGATTATCAAACATATATTATAATGTAAAATATCATAAGGATACAACCTAAAAAGGTTTCCTTAGAACTATAAAACTCTAAATAATTAGAAATACTAAGAATGAGATGTTCATGATAATAATTATTTAGATTTCTTGAAAAATAATAAATTTCAAATTAAATTAAATAGCTTAACAATTACTTAAAACTCTTCTAATGATCTAGTATTTATATTCATCTTCCCAATGATCATATTTCTCTCCCAAAAATCATATTTCTTTGAGTTTTTTGCAAAAACATGGACACCCAACACTTGATAGATCATAATGATCTGGAATAATTAAATTTCCAATGTCATATTAATTTAAACCATTATAGTGTGAAAGATATTCCTTACATTAGAAATAATTTTTCTGTATTTAGATTATAAAAATAATCCACTTTGATGGACTTTTTTATAGTTGTCGTTATGATAACCTTTATGAGTATCAGTCTGATTTTCCTCAGTACAGATATTAGTATGATTATTTAAGATTTTTCTCGTACAATATAAAAGAAAAAAAACCTAAAACATGCTTTGATAAAGGTGATCCTGATTTTTTATCAGACACGAACTCTATATGATAATCGTAATAAATAATGTATAAGTTTACATCTGAAATATTTAAGAACTTATTATAAGTATTGTAAAAATAAGGTTATATAAAAAACATTCTAAAACACTTTGAACATAAAAAGTTAGCAATCATGTAATAAAAAAGTGTTTGTGATTTCCAAAACAAAAGGAATAGAAAAGTAAGATGTAAAACTTCTAACTCAACAATCTCCCCCCTTTTGGAAATAACAAACCCCAAAACATAAATGAAAAATATCTTTGAAAAACTTACATTCCATTTCTTTTAAGTACTTTGTATTTAGAGTTCTTCTTTGTAATCCTAACTCCTCTTGAGTTTATAACTCTTTTGAACATGATAGAGATTATGATGTTTTCAGATGATGAACTCCCCCTTAGGATAATATCTCCCCCTAAGGATCGTATTCACCCTTTTAAGAAAATATCTTCCCCTTATTAAAAAGTATCTTCATTTAAGAAAAAATTACCTTTTTATAAAAAATATCCCCCTTTTTATTTTCAAAATGAATGGTGAATGATCCAAATTTTCCTAAAAAGTAAGATAAAAATATTTAAAAAAATAAAATGAACTAATTCATCATTCATAAAATAAATGTAAATGAACATTCAACCAATTGGAATTGGAAAAACATTCAGAAAAATCATAGTTGGATGAAGAAGTGATTCATTCATAAATAAATATTCAAATTTTTTACAAAATATAACAAGATTTCAAAAATAAAATTAGTCTTTCTTCATAAAAGTTTTTATAAAATACTTCATCTTCTTAAATGCTTTTTTTTCATGCTCTAGTTTCACCAGTCTTCATTTTTGAGTCTAAATTGTCTCAGACAATTATTTGTTCTCATTACTTAATACCTTTATTTCCCCATTATAATATTTGAATATAATAAACTCCAATTTAATATATTAGATCTTTATTTTTAGATAATTTACTTCCTTGGTCTGATCAACATTTATATCTCAAAAACTTCCCACAAACATCACACAGTCTTCCATTTCTTTTGATAACTAATTAAAGGATTTTTAAGATTCATTCAAAAGTTTTTCACATCATAAAAATTTTCATCATGAAACTTAAAATCATTATATATTTTATGATAACACTTTACCATTTGATTACATAAATTTCTATGATTTTATGAGCTTTCTTGATAAACATTCAATTAATCCTCAAGTTGAATAAATTTCTTAGTTAAAATCTTGATCAATTTTGATTTATCATTTTAAAATTCTTGAATCAACTAAAACTGATATTCAAGGTTTATAAAATATGGGGTTATTCATTCAATTCTTTTCAAATCACTAAAAATGTAATCAAATCCTTCAAAAAAAATTATTTTGACTGAGTGTGATTGTTCTTGTTACACATCAAGAGGTTTTATTCAACTTTTTCTGATATCAGCTTTCTCTAATTTCTTCTTTTATTTCCTTCAAAATTATTTCACAACTTGTTTATAAAATTTTTCATCCACATCCATATCATCATAAAATTCAAGGATCTCAACATCCTTATCAGTATCAACTTTTTCATCTACTTTAGTTTTTAAACTCAGATCATATTTAACCTTCTTAGATAATGATTGTTCATATTCTGATGATTATTATTTAAAACTTCCTGGTTTTTTTTATTTATTGGAATTGGAGGGAATATCCAATGATTATACTTCCAATTATTTTTCTAATTGTGATTTCCCATTTTCATCAGCCTCTTCATTTTCATCCTCCCAATTCTCTTCTTCCTCAACTTATTTATTCTCATCCTCTTCTAATTCTTCTTTAATTTCTTCATACTCACTTACTTTTTATTCTTAATTTTATTATTTTTCTTAATTTTCATCCCCATAAACATTTTATTATTGAAATTATTCACCAAGTTATTCCTCAATCTCTTTTTCAAGTTGACTAACTATTCTCAAATTAGCTTTGCCTAGTTTAGGTTTTGATTCTTTTTCTTGAATAACTGATAGTACTGATTCATCTTCGACAAACTTTCCTTTCCATTTATTAGATATGTATGTAATCTCATCATGAATAATAGATTTTTCTTCAAAAAGTATGCCTACATCTGGGGTAACTTGATCAGTTTGGGAAGTAGGTGGAACTATATTCTCAGAGGCTATCTCAAAACCTTTCAACAAATTCTTATAAATATGAGAATATATCAACCTTTTATTTTTATTTTTATTATATGATTCTTCCTGTAAAGTATCTATAATGTGAATCCTTAAAGCCTTGGCCTCAACAGGGTTAATTCTGATTATTGGATCTTCAAATTTACATTTATATTTCTTTTTCAACCATTCATCATGAAATTCATTAGTAACTTTCTTCTGTTTCTTCTACTTTTTTGGTGGGGAAGATTCTTATTTTCTTTTATTTTTCTTCTTATCACCCTACTTAGCATTCTTGGAAGGCTCTACTTCTGAACTATTCCATCAACCTTCTCAAAAAAATTAGACTTCTTACCAAAAACCAACTTCATTTTTCATCTTGTCATCACTTAGAAAAGAAATATTTTCTCTCATCAGAGTGGACTTGATTGCAACTTTGAAAACATTCATGAATACCTTTACCATATTTCTTAATAATTTGGTAACGTGGTGGTCTTAAATTTTATATTTTTGGTTTTTATATTATCAATAGTAAAAAAAACTTCACAAGATCGATCTTCCTCATATTCAATAGATAGTCCAATACAAACACATCTAAAACTTTAAGAGTATCTCGATCTCCTTTCCAAAAAATAAGGAATCTTTGAATTAATTGGGATATGACTTTATTATCTAGTTTAATATTGGTATATTTTCTTACTTTTTCATAATGATCAGATAAATAATCTTCTTCTTTCTTCCTATTGAACATTTTAATCTCATAACGAATTTTTTGAAAAGGACAATATGTTTCTCCCTCAGAAGACAATCCAAGAAATTATGAAAGTTTATTATGAGAAATCATATACCTTTTTTCCATAAATATAGAAACAAATTTTATCCTAACCATATTTGATGAAAAAATTAACATATGCATAAAATTCATGAACAACATCAGGATAAAATATGTTAATACCCATATCAACTTTTTGAACATAGAAAGAATCTTATCCTTGAAATTATATAATATTCTTCAATATAGAATTGTATGTATCATAAAAATCACTTTCTATCAACATTTCCTTGAAGAGATACCATTTTAAAAGTTCTTATTTTGTGTCTATCATACTGAGACTGGTATTGGAAAATTAGACGAAAAGATAATTTATCAGACCGGCTTACTTAAAGTCAGCAGCAAGTCAGGAACAAAATCATGAGGCAACCGATGTGGGATGGGGGGTCTACCCTCCTTTATATAGGCATCCAGGGTTTCAATTGATCTTCTAAACTAGATCTAATGGTTGAGATTAAAACCATTTTTATCTAATAGTTGATATTGATTCAAATAAAGATTTAATAAATTTTAGAACTCTCGAGGTTTTAAAAACATTTTTATCATATTAGGTATAAATATGTTATGAAAAAAAATTAAATAAAATGAAAAAAAAATTATTTTAAAATCTAAAAGTATAATAATAAAAATAATAAAATAAATAACATAATGAGATAGTATAAAGAGTAAAAAATAATAGATAAGTACTTTTCAGAGTGAAGAAATCCATCAGTATGAATAACATGTTCTTCTTGAATTTCTAAACCTAAAGAGATTATGATAGTTTTCATAATCAAATATTTAATATGAAAGTTTTGAAAAAAACTTAATTATATTAGTTATTAAAGAAAACTAATTATGATACTTTCATAAAGAAAACTAATTGTGATGGTTTTTTAGAAAAACTTATTCTGATATTTTTCAATTCGAATAACATTGTAAAAAACTTCAATCCAGACATTTTTTTACATTATTATAGTCCAAGAATAATTTTATGAATTCTAACTCTAAAAAAATTAAAAAATATGAGTCTGTAAAACCCATTATGATAAAAATTTTAAATAACTTAAATTTTTTGAAAAGTAAATTTTTTTGAAAAACATCAAACATATGTACTACTCCTATGAAAAGGAATAAATTAATGTAATGAGATAGGTCAAAAAGAAATATATATGAATGATTACTTTATATTTATCATTCCTAGATTATGTTCAATGTATTAAAATCCATTATAAGGAATAGGTATTTTAAAAATATTAGTAAGTTCATCTTACGTTCTGATGAATTCAAAATGATATCTTTTTTTAGTGTGTGATCTCGAAGGAAATGGTGTCTTATATCTATGTGAATAGTATGTGAGTTATGTGATGGGTTTTTACTTAAGAAAAATGTTAATTGTATTATCACAAAGTATTTGAGTTTTTTTTAAATCATACCATAGTCTTTGAGTGTGTGTTTCATCCAGAACACTTGAAAACATCAAATTCCAACTGCTACATATTCGACTTTAGCAGTGGAAAGTGCTATTGAGTGTTGTTTCTTATACAAACAACAAACTAAATACTCTCCTAAGAAATGATAAGTTCCTGATGTGTTTTTCTTATCCATTATACAACTACCAAATTCAGTATCCAAAATACTTTTTAGTTAAAAAACATTTCCATAAGGATAAAAAAGTTTTAAATTCATAGTTCCCTTAAGATAACAAAAAATTAATTTTGCTACTTTTAGTGGTATTCATTTGGATTTTATTGATATATTTCACATAATCATACAAAAAAATATAGATGATTATTAGTTAAGTAAAGTAATCTTCCTATCATAATTCTAAAAATATTTTGATCAACTAGTCTCCCAGACTCATCAAGATTGAGGGTAGTACAGATGGGAGTACTAATACTTTTAGTATTGTTTTATCTAAATTTATTTAGAATATATTTTATATGCTTATGTTGAGATATAATTCTGGTTTTTTTAAATTTTAAAACCCATAAAATATGTTATCTTACACATTATACTCATCTTAAACTTAAATTTCATAAGATCCATAAAGGATTCTATTAAAGATTTTTGAGTTGATACAAATATAATGTCATCAACATATATTTGAACAATAATAATGTTTTTATTAACTTATTTTATAAATTTTTTTGGATTCATAGCTCCCTTAAAAAAAAAATTGTAACAAAAATCTTATTAATCTATCATACCATGCTTTAGGGTATTTTTTAAGTCTATAAAATGCTTTAGAAAGTTTATAAATGTATTCAGGATATTTTTATTTTCAAAACTGGGGGTTGTTCAACATAAACTTCCTCTTAAACATGTACATTAATAAAATCACACTTCACATATATTTGAAAAAGTTTTAAATTAAAGAATGTTGGAAAGGCTAGAAGTATTGGAATAGATTCATGTCTACCTACCAGTGCATAGGTTTCTTCATAGTCTATTAATTCTTATTGATTATAAACCCTAGAAATAATTATATCTTTATTTATAATTCTTATTCCATTATAACCACACTTATTCTATAAAACCCTTTTTACTTCAATTATATAAGTTTATTGAGGTTGTTCAATTAATGTCCAAAATTTCTTCCTATCGAATTCATTGAGTTCATCTTAAATTGCCTTAATACAATCCTCATCACCCAAAGACTCATCATGATTCTTAGGTTCAAATTGGGATAAGAAATCAGGATATTCAATTTCATTCCTTAAGTAACTTCTAATTCTAACTAGTTGATCTATATCACCAATGATACTCTCACTAGAATGATTCCTAAGAAACAAATGACTTCTTGGATCTTGAAAAGTCTGTTCATAAATAATAGGTGGAAAATATTATTGAAGAATAAATTTAGAAACAGTTTCTTGAGTTATATCCTTATAATAAGATCTTTCTAACAAAGGTTAAAAATAAATTTTTGAAATTATATCTGAGGATGTTGGTTAGTTTTGTTTAAAAAAATGGTATGTTTCATCAAACTTTACATGAACTATTTCCTCAACAGTACAAGAATTTCTATTAAAAACTCTATAATCCTTAGAAGTAGTTGAATAACCTAAAGATATACCTTCATCATATTTGGGTTAAAATTTATGTATGTTATCTTTCTTATTCATGATGAATACTTTGAAACCAAAAACTTTTAAGTGTGAAATTCTTTGTTTTTTGTCTACCCAAAACTCATAATGAATTTTTTTAATAAAAGGTCAAATAAAAACTTGATTTATAGTGTATTAGGAAGTAATAACTTATTTAGCCCAAAAATATTTTTCAATTTACTATTAACTCAACATAGTTCTAGTTATTTCTTAAATAATTCTTTTTCTTCTTACAACTACACCATTTTTTAGAGGGGTTCTAGGAGATAAAAAGTTATGTTCAATACCTTTGTTACTACAAAAAGTTTGAAAATCATAATTTACAAATTCTCCACCATTATCACTATGAATTGTTATCAAGGTAAGTTTTTTCTCATTTTTTACTTTGGCTATAAAAGTTTTAAAATAAAAAAAGGCTTCATATTTCTTTGTTAGAAAATAAAATCATGTGTATCTAGTGAAATCATCAACTATGACATATACATAGTATATTCCACCAATAATTCTAGTTTGTGTAAGACCAAATAAGTCCATGTGCACTAAATTTAAATAATCATAAGTTGAGACTTTTCTAATAGATTTAAAACTTGACTTATGTTGCTTACCGTATTAACAAGGGTTACAGACTTTTGAAGAATCAAACCTAAGCTCTGGTAAATCCTTGACAAGTCTTTTATTATTAAACTTGGATAAGTTTATAAGGTTACAGTGTCCTAACATTCTATTAAATAACCAAATTGATCTCCCATTACACTAAGGTAAGGAAATTATTAGCTCCTAAGGTATTATAAGTTAATTGTATAAACATTCTCATGTTGTTGGGTAGAGAGAATGAATTTATCCTTGGAATTATGTACTAAACATTTATCATTTCTAAATTTCACAAGGTTACCTTCATCACATAATTGACTTGTTCTTATAAGGTAGTTTTTAAGACCTTTAATAAACAAAACATTTAAAATAAGTGTTTTTCAAGAAGAACAATATTACCTATATCGATAATCTCTCCTAGAGCATTATCCCCTGAAGTGAATTTACCACCTCTCATTTTCATAATCTTATAGAATAAAATTTTGTTACCATTCATATTAGTAGAACATCCACTATCAATGTACCATGTATTCTTGTTTTTTGTACTTTATTTTTTTTAAACAAAAACATTACACTTTTGGCACTAAAACCTTCTTAGGTCCAGTAATGTTATAAAATAAAATTGTAGGAATCCACATTTATTTAGAAAAATAGGATTTGTAAAATCCTAGGGATTGAACATTATTTATAGAAAAATTCTTTTTCTAATGGCCATCACTTTGACATTTAGTAAAAAAGGATCATTTTTAAGAACATATAAATTATTACTATTTTTTTATAAGTATAACCCATTCTAAAATCATTATAATGAGGATAGATTTTTTTATACATTTTATCCAAACTTTACTTTAAAAGGTAAAGTTAGGAAAAAGTTTTCTCAAACTATATATTTATTATTTTAGTTATACAACTAAATATTTATCCTCATTAGTATTAGTCTTAGAATTATGTTTAGTTTCTAAAACATCTTTCTCATAAATTTATATTTCTAAATATTTAGAAATATTTTCCTATTCGGAATTAGGCTCATAAACATCTATTGAAAGATCTGATATTTCATTTGTCAAAATATCAGTCCTTGAATCAGCATTACCAACTTTTTCATTAGCATTGTCAAGTTTTTTTCAAATTTTATAATTTTCATTTTATAAAATTTTATTAAATAAGGAAACTTCTTCCTAAGAAGGTAAAGAATTATCATCACTAGATGAGGAATATTATTCATCTGAATATGTAGAATTTTTCTCAATAAGATAGTATTCACTTAAGGACATATTAGTAAGGTTTGAAATAGATTGTACCTTTTCCATGAAAAATTGATTAACTTTAGGTTTATTGGAAAAGATATCTATGTTCCTTTAACATGAACTTTCATTATCTGAGGAATTATTATAAGAATAACTTCTACTATAACTCCATGTGTCAGTAGATTTTAGAACATTATTGACCTTTGATTTATAATATTATTTTTCATTCCTTTTTTAATTATTATCCTTTATATATTTCCTCTTCATCTTTGGAAAATACTGTATGATGTGTCTAGATTTCTTACATTAATAACATGTAACTTCATCTTTATTGTCACTTCTTTAAATATGACCTTTTTTGTATCAATATTAGAAATATTTCTTACCATCTATCTAGTTAATCCTTCTATCCAAGTTAGCTAATTCACTCTCCAAATTTTCATGAACACTTGAATTAGATTGAATAACTACTTTCATCTTCTTTGAACTCTTAAAAACCTTCTTAGTAGATTGAACTTTTGGAGGTAAGATAGTAGTAGTAAAAGTAACTCCTCTATTTTTATTTTTCTATTTTTTAGAATCTCTTTTTAATCTTCTCGCATACTGCATATGGGTTCCAATAAAACCCTAATGAGTAAGATTTTTTAGTTTTCTTAGATCATCAACAACAGTTCTCATTGATTCCCATTCATTGGGAATAACATCTATTATATTCTCAATAAGTATTTCATCATCAAGTCCATTATCACCAATAGAATATAAACACTTTATATTGGTCATGAATCTCTAATGCATATTTATAACAGATTTACCTGGAAAGAAGTCAAAGGCTTGGTATTTTGCTCGTATCATAGATCTTCGAGTCTCAACCACTTTAGATGTACCAAAATATGTGATCTCAATATTTTTTCAAATGTTGTCGGTAGCTTCACAATAATAAATTTGACTATAAATGTTTTTATTCATAGAACATACCAAAGTATTACTTACTATTTATTTTAGCCGATATTCCAATCTATCTTAATGATTGAAAGTGGTTACTTATTTATTAGGAATATTATAATATCAAATAGGAATTAAAAAAAATTCAAATCCTCTGTTGATAAAAAAAATCATCTTATCCCTCCAGTAATCATATTTATTACCATTAAAAATAAGTGGTCGGTTTGGATTCAAATTATTTATGGATATTATATTCATTCTATTCATATTTAGAATAGATACAAATATTCTTTTACAAAGAAAACATTAGTGTAAAAAATTAGAATAAATAAAAATTTATAACAAAAATTTCAATAATAATGAAAGTAAAAACTTCAGCAAGTATTTCAGTAGTGGAATCCTCCTTTAATACTAATTTTTTGATCATTATTACATAACTAATACTGATTAAGATTGTAAGAATATTTTTAGATGGATATAATTAAAATAGGGGGTTAATTTTTGTTTTAAAACTTAGTTTTAAAGAATTAAACTAAAAATAAACTAAGCATATTAAAGTATGTTACCAGACTTGGCCCTTAGTTCAATAATCGTAATCATAGAATTTAATCAGAATTGATATGATTAAATTAGAGTGTAAAATATTGATATCATTATGGATCTGATTAAACATAGTTTATTTATCATAATCAGAATAGTAAAGATAAAACAAAAAAAATAGAAAGATGAATACAATGTTTCACTTTATATTATATGTGTAATGGAATATAAAACTTATAAGCAACAAGTAATAGAATATTTAATAAATATAAGAATAAATTATAATCCATTAAAATAATAAACCTATTTTAACATTTAGATAAAGTTAGTCTATAGCCTAGACTAACGGTATCCCTTTTTTATACTTATAAGAAATTATGTCTTCCCTTACCAGGGAAGCCCTCGATATGAATATCGGAATGGATCTGTCTTAATATCTCTAGAATCCCTCAATACAATGATCAGATTTTCTAGATTCTTATCCCTAGAATCCCTCAATCGTTACAATTATTGGAAACAGATTATAATGAAAAATTTCATAGGGAGATAACCTGACAAGGTTTCCTTAGATCTAAAAAACTCTAAACATTTAAAAATAGTATGAACAGGATGTTCATGCTAAGAGATCTTTAGATCTCTTGAAAATGATAAATTGAAAATGAAATTCAACATCTCATCAATTGATTCAATCTCTTCGAATGACCTGGTATTTATATTCATCTTCCCAATAGTCATATTTCTCTCCCAACAATCATATTTCTCCAAGTTTGTTGCAACAACTTTGACACTTGGCACTTGACAACTCATAAAAATCTAGCATAACTGAATATCCAATGTTGTATTGATTTACACCATTAAAATGTAAAATATATTCCATAATTAGAAATAAGTTTTCCATATTATATTATAAACATATGTTAGTCTGATTGGCATCCTTATGGTTGTCATTACGATAACCTTTATGAGTATCAGTTTGATGTTCATCAGTACCGATATCAATACTATTGTTTAAGACTTTGTCGGTATGATAGAAAAGATAAATATTCTACAACCTTTTTTGATAAAGGTGAGTCTAATTTTTATCAGACACAAACTCAGTACCATAATTTTAATGAATAATGTATACTTTTACATCTAAAATACTTAATAACTTATTCTAACTGTGGTAAAATATAATTTTTTCAATAAAAACATTCTTAAATATTTTAAACATAAAAATTTAGTAATCATGTATTAAGCAAGTTTTTGTGATTTCCACAACAAAATGAATAGAAAAGTAAGAAGTAAAACTTTTTACTCAACATTCATGACTCACATATTATGATGAGGAAGTTGATACCCTTGTAATTATGTAATACATTACCTAACAAAGTAACTTTTTTTATAGTTTAATTATGCACCATATTTAGATATATAATTAGAAAACCACTAAAGCCAATTGATCTTGAGGAACTTCAAGAAAAAAACTAACACTTTTCATTTGTAAATGTTATTTCCCCTTTCAATTTTTACTATTATGATTCATTTTACTGTTCATTTATTTATGGAAACTAAACATTGTGGACTGGTACACTATCGATTAATTTATCCAATTAAGAGGTACATTAATATTATTTTTATTTTTATTAATGAATTCAATTTTATGAAATTTTTTGTAAATTTTTTAAATATTTTTCCTATATATTTTTCATTAGGTACTTAAATATTTTCAAATAATATGTGTTGAATAAAGATTAAATAGAAGGATTTATTACTAAATGTTAAACTGTTGAATAGTTTTTCAACTTCTTTTTTAAGTATTTATATGGGATTGATACTAGATAAAATCATGTTGGATGTTTTGATGACATCTCTAATAATTCTCATTCTTAAAAATAGTCTTCAATATTTCCATGTATAGGAAGACCGGTAAGAAAGAGCTCAAATTTTAAACTGACTAAATTAAAGTTACTACAAGAACAAAGATATATTCTACTCAATTTTCTTATTTTAGATCCATTTACTAAATAATTTATACTTAAAAATATATTTATAAGTGGTTGATCTGAAAATTATGTTGAATTAACAAAATCTATTAATAAAGAGATCATTAAATGGTTTACCCATCATGTAAGTATATATTCATATTCATATTATTTATGTATAGTTATTTCTTCTAAGTTAAAAGTATTACCTTGTATCTTCCTATATAGATAATGAATGTTGATAATTGAGAAAAAAATCAAATGATTTGAAGTTTTTAGCTTGAGTTCCTCTAAGAAAGGAACAAGATTTGACACCTATAATATTCATGGCTTAAATTTTCATACAATAATCATGAATAAGGCTTCAAAACTAAAAATATCTCTATATATACACTTTTAGAGGTGTTATACTATAAAAATATGGTTGATATAATCAAATTACAATATCATGGAAAAAATTTATTGGTCTTATTCAAATTAAAGTCGATAAACATTAATAGGGGTATAATGAAAGATTTGTTACATTTTACTTCTTTAAACTTCTCTTACTTGATCCGGGGTGATGAGCATGAAGAGTATGATTTTTTTTATCATGGATTCATAAGAAGGGATGGTTTATTAGTGGATGATGAAGTGCATGATGGTTAGAGTGTTGTTATGCACTTAAAACAGAGAGACTTGTATGATATGGGTGACGAAAATCAATTAGGGATAATTAACCTCATCAACTAAAAAAAAATTCAGTAGTTTCTCCCTATAAATATTGAAATAATTGAACTTGAGGGTGAAAATAAATTACTCATCATAATATAGGTTGATAATAATGAGGAAAATAAATATGAAGCTAATTGAATGTATAAATTGGTAATGAAACTATATTAAAATTTATCAACTATAAGTGTTTCATACATATATACATTGTTCTATTTTTTTATTTTGTATAAATATTTTACTTATTATTTTTTATACATTGAATATATTCTAAGATATTTAAATCATATAAATTAAAGGAATAAAAAAATCGAGAATCTAGTTGGTCATCATTACAGAGAACTCTGTCTCTATCATCACATTTAGTGGATCCGAGTGATTCTATTATACTAGATACTGTTAGTGAGCCTCCAAAATCCCCAGATAATATTGGTATCTCACCACTTGATACACCTTCGGTGGTGGAGTATTTTTAAATTTATTTATCTAATAGATATTGGTGAGTTACAATTATTGGATTGTATGTCATTATAGAAAAACTTTATATTTTTATTAATTTTTTAATCCATTTCTCAAATAGATAAAGATAAAAATAGAAGGGATGCAAATATGATTACAAAAAATGTATAGGACCAGAAGGACTTTATTTTTTTCATTTGATGAGGTTAGGGTGACTACTGGTGATGCTTTTGGAATATATATAAAGATTATTGGGAAGTTTTCTTGCGATATGGTGAGTCTTCCCATTAATTATAAGGATTAGAGGCATATTCCCATAGTTTTAAAGAATTAAGTGTTTTACAACCAAATAAATGTAATTATAATTTAATATTAATTGATGACTAATTTAAAAGGTGTGATTAAAATTATTAATATACTTTAAAAGTTTTATGTTATTTACTTATAATTGTGTTTTCATTTCGATGTCCTTGAATTTGTTTCACAACCATGGACCATGAAAAAATTGAGTAAGAAATAGAGAGACTTTAACTGGATATTATGGAACAATTTTAATGAAATTTATCTGAGCACTCAGTAGATGTATGAGAATGTTCCTAAAGGTGGGTATTATGAGGAGTGTAATATGTTTATTAATATTAACAGGGATTCCATTCATGTGGTATTTTTATATTTTATAGTTTCATAATAACATAAACACAATAAAATTATAATTTTTATTAATGTCTCTAATTTTTCTATGAATTATCTAAAAATATATTGAATCATGAAAAATAAGTCATTCCTCATATTGATGGGATGTGAAGTTTTCCAGAAAAAGGGAAATCTTGGATGTATTTTTCTAATTATTAATTATTTTATTTTATTTTACCCAATGTTTTTTTTCTAAATAATATTTTTTTAATAAAGGTCCATGATTTTGATCACTTGGTTGGATGAATGAATATGTGACTTAAAATCCCTCAAAAACCTGATGGTAGTTTCTTGAATGAACCTACCAAAGACATTGTCATAATTATTTTTCATTTCCATTTAATTTCATTTAATTATAGTAAAAAAAAATAATAAAAAAACAATTAGATAATATTATAAATTTTAGATAATTTATAAAATCATTTTAAATATTTTTGTAATAAAGTGTTAAAATTCAAGAATCTTGGGAAGAAAACCCTGCATAATCATCATCGACTTTCCAAAATGATATAGTTTAAACTGTTTTATAAAACGACCATCCTGAGGGTGTACATGGGATGGGTTATGAGGTCAATCTATTAGTTTTCTTTGGTAGGTCACCATCATCATTTACTATTACACCATCTTGTAGGTTTTCAAATAGTGTCATTGATCAGAAAGCACAAAGCGAACTTTTAAGGGTCAATGAAAAAGTTAAGAAACATGACTTCTATAGGAAAAAATAGGATCATTGGGGATCTAAAATGGAAAATACCTTAGTTTCTATATATCAGAAGATGACAGGCATGACCCCGAAGGAAATTACTAGTTTTTTAGTGCATCATATATAGTAAAATTCTAACTTCAATCCATGAAATGTATAAATGACTATTTCCTTTATTTATATAATGATATTGTATCATGTTTGGGTTTCTTCTATGAGGGGGAGTTGTGGTAATGTGAGGTGAGTTTTGTCTTTGAATTACATGGGTTTATATAGGAAAACCTTTGATGAGTCATTTTTTACATGTATGGGTTGATGACTTGTCAATCTAACATGTCGTGTGCTTGAAGTGGAAAAATACGTGGTTTTAAAATATATAAAAAAACTTGAAAAATATAACTTATTGGGTAAAAAGTAATAAAATAACCTCTTATTGGAGTGAAATCATAGAAAAAAGAACATATATTGGTTTTTGAAATGTTATAAAATACTTTACATCAATACAAGTTACGATTTTCCTAGGATATCTATAAACAAACTTTTTGTGTTTTAAAACTCTAAAACATGCATGTAAGTTTCAAAACTATATAAAATGACATTTTATTTGTTTGAAATCATAGTAAATGCATCATTGAATCATTTTTTACATTCATGAGTATAAAAAACATCAATATAATATGCAATGTGATTAAAATGTCTCAATAAGTAATTTTTAATGATATAAAAGTCTTTAAAAAAATGCGTCGGGGGGTCAAAATCAAGAAAACAATTATAGTGATATGAAATTATAGAAAAATTATCATAGATTAATTATTAAAATTTAGGAACTAAATCCACATCAATCCAAGTTGTGGTTTCCTCAGGATGACTATAAACATATTTTTTAGGTTTGAAAACTCTAAAACATTCATGTAATAGTCCAAACCATAGTAAACTACTACAGAATAGCATGAAATCATACGTCAACCTTTTCTTAATAATATATTATGTGTCCTAGTAGATGACATGTCATTCTGACATGTAGTGTTATTGGAATGACTCAATACCCAGTTTTAAAAGATATCAAAGGATTTAAAAACATTCCCTATGGGTAAAACCAAGAAAATGGCCTTTGATTGGAGTGAAATCATTGAAAATTTTAATAAATTAATTTTTTAAATATAAGAACTAAGTCCAAGTAAATCTGATTTTTTTCAAGGATGGTAGTAAATGAATTTTTAGTGTTTTAAAACATTAAAACTTTCATGTAATGGTCAAAACCATAACAAAAAAAACCTAATATTAATGTGAAATCATAAGAAATCCATAATTGAATAATATTTTAACTATATGAGTAGGTGACACATCAATTCGACATGAAGTGTTCTTGAAATGACTTAATAAGTAGTTTTTAATAATATGGTAGTCTTAAAAACATGTGGCAGGGGGATAAAACCAAGAAAATAGCCTCTGGGTGTCATGAAATCATAGGAAAGTGTCCATAAATTGAATTTTCAAATATAGGAATTAAAACCACATCAATCCATGTTACAGTTTTCTTGAGATGTTCGTAAACACATTTCTATGTTTTAAAACTCTAAAACTTGTATGTAATGTTCAAAACCATAGAAAAAGACCCTATATTAGCATGAAATCATATAAAACCCATCATTAGAGTATTTTTATATTTAAGAGTAGAAGGAACATTGATTTGATGTGTGGGTTTATCATAATGACTCAATATGTGGTTTTAAAAGTTATAAAAGGCTTAAAAAACATGACTTAGGGGTCAAAAGAAAGAAAATGACCACTAATTTGAGTGAAATCATTTAAAAATAAC
Organism: Viscum album; assembly: GCA_963277665.1. Taxonomy (NCBI): domain Eukaryota; kingdom Viridiplantae; phylum Streptophyta; class Magnoliopsida; order Santalales; family Viscaceae; genus Viscum; species Viscum album. The sequence goes on along the minus strand of OY728125.1, from coordinate 1,969,272,735 downwards.
TATATATTGGTTTTTAAAATTTATAAATAAAAAAAACATAAATCGGAGTTGTGGTTTTCTCAAGATGATAATAAATAAATTTTAAGTGTTTTAAAACTCTAAAACATGTGTGTAGTGGTTAAAACCATAGAAAACTATCTTTTATTGGTTTTAAATCATATTAAAACCATTTTTGAATCATTTGTGACATGTGGGAGTAGACGATGTGTTAATCTGGATTGTGGTGTGCTATAAATGACTTAATAAAGAGTTTTAATGATATGAAAGTCATTAAAAATGTGCATCATGGGGTCAAAACCAATAAAAACCTCAAAGTGCTATGAAATCATAATAAAGTGTTAATATAAGAATTTATGAAATATATGAACTGATTCCACATCAAACCAAGTGGAAGTTTTCATGGGATTCCCATAAATAGATTTTTTATGTTTTAAAACATTTGTGTAGTGGTCTAAACCATATAAAATGACCTTATACTAGAATGAAATCATAATAAAACCATCATTGAATCATTTTTTATGTTTATAATAAAAAAAAACATCAATATAACATGCAATGTGCTCGAAATGACTTGAAATTAAGTGCTAAAAGGCTTTAAAAACATGATTTATGGGGGTCAAAACCAAGAAAACAACATTGGATTAGAGTTAAATCAAAGGACAAGGATTGTAGAGTATGTTTTGAAATGTATGAAATGATTATGCATCAATCTAAGTTTTGTTTTTCCTATGATGATATTAAATTCATTTTTAGTGTTTTAAAACACTAGATTATGCATGTAAAGATCAAAAACATAGAAAATGATCTCATATTGACGTAAAATCATATGAAACCCATTGTTGAATCATTTTTTGATATTTAAAAGTTGTTGGAACATCAATTTAAAATGTGGTGTGTATGGTATCGTCACAATGAATCAACAAGAATTATTTAATGATATGAAAGTCTACAGAAAAATATACATTCTTAGGGCCACCCCAAGGCCTTTGGGCCACATGAATGCAGGCCCCAGACACACTACAAAAAGTAGCAACCCCAGAAGGGGATTCAGAGTAGGTGCACTTACCAGAGCAGATCCAAATGGATTATCAGAATGAGATGGTATGGCTATTCCATTGGTACCATAATGTGCTTGCATAATAATCCTAGCCATACGGTCATGGAAATGTGAAAAGATACTATCAGGATGCAAATTCTAGGGAGGGGCAGTTCCTTGTAGATAGTCTGGTTGAATTCTCTAAGACCTTCGGGTCATGTAATCTCCTTAGCCTACGGGCCATATAATCTCTAAGCCTACAGGCCTTTTAAGGGTTCACCTCATCCCTTGAAAGGTGGGTTATCAAAAATAAATAAAAATTAAGGCCTTCGGGCCATTCAGGACACATCAATCCAAGTTTTTGTTTGCTTGGGGTGCCTGTAAATGCATTTTTAGTGTTCTAAAACTCTAAAATATATGTGTAATAGTAAAAATCATAGTCAATAATGCTTAATTAATAGAAAATCATATAAAACCCATCATTGAATCATTTTTGACATGTAAGAGAAGACAACACATGAATCTAATATGTGGTGTGCTCATAATGACTCAATAGAAATTTCTAATTATATGAAAGTATTTAAAAACATTCTTTAGTGGGTTAAAATCAAGAAAATGATACCATTTTAAAAATTACAATGATATTTATATACTTATCCATTTTGAGTTCCAAGATTTGATTCATATCTTTGGTAGATAATTTTAATTTATCAATTTTTTCTGGATGATATATTATTTTTTTGTGATCAAATTTCATATATTTAATTAATAAAATAAAAAATGTTATGTCAAATTTTTTGAATATTTTATATGCCTATTTTGTTACATGTTCCTTTTCTTAAATATTTTGGGTTGTATTGTAGTAAAAAGATTCTAACAATAGGCAATAATTTGATCGTTCTGATCTACAACACTCTTCAAAAGGAAGTCGTGATGGATTATCATTTTTGTGTTGTAGTTAAACATTATGATTCATTCTAGTGTAATTATAATTTATTATGTTAAATTTTAATTTATATCATTTTTATTATTTAGTTGATATAAAAGTTACATGGTCGGATTCACATATGTTTAATATAGCTATGGAGGTGCTCGGATGTAGTGGAGGTGGAAAGATGAACATGGTGGTCAGGAGTAGATAGTGGATGTTGGACTTATTCTATATGTATATGATTATTAAGCTTATGAATGATGGATTGAGCATAGATATATGACTAATGGTTGTGTATAAATAACTTATAGTTGTATTATTGAGTTTATTTTATATTTTTTTTTATTAATTAATATTTATTTATGTTGTATATTAATTTTTTTAAAATACGAAATATTTTTTAATTTAAAATTTTTAGAGGTTGTTTCTATAAACCATCATAAAAAAATAGTGGTTGTTATTATATAAAATTTTAAATTTTATTTATTTATCATTTTTGTGGTGGTTTATCTAAATGTCTCCTAAAAAATATAAAAATGATTAATTTATTTTATTCACAATTTATTAGATACAATTTTTAATAAATAAAATCATCACTAAATGATCAAAAACAATACTTATATATACCACTGCCAAATGAATTGAAACTTCCCATAAATGATTTTCTAGTGGTTTAAATGGATATTAATAGAAAACATAACTATATTTAATTCTCATTTTTTATAGTATATAAATTACACCATGGTGGTAGGGGTGAGGAGAGCATCTAGGAGTTCTTTTCCATTGTTCCCATTAATGGGATCCCTTATTTCATAATAATATGATCATTTAAGTGATGTATCGTATTATATAATAACAGAGCACCAATTGTATCTATAATTATCATCCTATCCACGGAATTTTCTTTGTGTTAAAATTTTATATTCCTTTTATATGGTTAATTTTAGGAAAATGCATGTGACAAGGCTTCATTCCCAATGTTTATAATAGTTTTTCCCAACTTCCACTCATTTTAGGTGCATCCTTGAATGATTCTTGAAAAAAAAATTATCTACCATCAATTTAAGAGATGATGAATATCTTGGTGGCTATGAAAACTTGGATTTAAATAACTAATAGAGTTGAGAGTGATCATACTGAGTTAAAATTATATTTAGATTCAATACAATGTAATTTAGAAAAAAAATTATATTTTTTTGATCAAATTATGATTTCATAAAAAAAATCTATCAATGAAAGCTTTCAAAAAATAAAAAATGTTCTCATACATCAATTTAATGTTTCACGATTCCAAAAAAAATGGGGTTTTATTTTTCACTAATCTCTATATAAGATCCTCAAAGAACTTAATCTATATAATAGTCTTGATGTAATTTAATAAAATTATGGTTATCAGTTACAGTTATGTTTTTAAGTTACTATGTGTGCATGAACTTTACATATATTTCCGTGTATCCAAGACTATTAAACTCAAGTCAATTTAAATTTTTCTCCTAAACTTCATTTTTTGAGAAACATTATTTTGTTTATATATTTTATTGCATTGTTTCTCTATTTTTGCTGAGTTAGTTAATTGTTTTTAGGAATCAAAATTTTACATGATTTTTAACTATGCATGATGATTGTCTAATTGTGAAGATAAACTATAAATGTTAAAAAATGCTTCATTAATGAATCAAAATTTGGCAAGTCCAGTTCTATGAGAATTATAATGGATAAATACTATAGAATTTCATTTATTTAGCACTATTATTTATCAGCACTAAAAAAGAGGTGATAAATAGGGTTCTCCCTTTATCATCATTAAAAAAAGCATCGATAAAAGGTCATTGTTATCTGCACTTATTTTAAGAATTGATAAAGGTACCCCTTTATCGATGTTATTTTTATCATTGATAAAAGGTGGCCATTATAAAAAAAATTATCATTAAAAAACATATTTTAATATGAAATATATTTTAATTAATATATATATATATAATATTTTTTTAAATATGATTTATATAATACTAAATATGTATTTACAGTTAATATATAATATATTTAGTGAAAATAGTTTACAAAATAATTAAAAAAAATATTAATTACTAATTTTTTAATTAGTATCAAGTAATAGACATTTAACAATAATTTCATAGTAAAAATAATAATATATTAATTAATATCTTATGAAATGTTGAAAATAAAGATTGAACTTCAAATAGAAATATTTTTTTATCTAAGGGTATTTGGGCTCCACAAGAAGTCAAATCAAATCTTGTGAAAAGATATATTCTATTTAGACTAGGGTAAGCCTCTCGCATTGTTTTTTTATAGTCAAAAAGGCTTAGAAGGCCTCTATAACTGAGTTTTTAGTTTTGATACCATAATTTTTAAATATTTGATGGAATTTCATCTTTATTTAAGAGGGTATTCTTGTCTTTTTTTATGAAAACTAAATTTATTCCAAGTACATACATTCATTTGGATATTATGGTGTTCAAATTTTATCATTTTTCTTATTGTAGTATTATTTATAATTGAATATATACCTTTTACTATATATTTACATATAAAAAATCAATTGAATAAATAAATATTTAAATATATTTACATATAAAATATCTTTTTAAACATATAAACTATATGTAAATAAAAAATAATTATTCGTTTTAGGTAAAATAAAAAATTATTCAATTTATATACCTTATAAAAATGATTATTTATATACCTATACAAATTTATATGTATGTGTGTATGTATAATGTGTATATATAAATATATGGTGTGTGTGTCTATATGTATTAACAAAAAAAATTATATTTATGTATATATTTTGATATATGTAAATAAATATTAATGTATAATATATGTATATATATAAACACACACACAAATACAAACACGCAAACCTATTTAATAAATGTATTCAAAAATAATTATATAAATATATATAAATATATCAATAATATATGGATAAAAAAGATATATGTAAATATATATATATCATAAAATATAGAAGAATAAAAGATAGGGTAGTGGAAATGGAATTCACTTTGCACATGGATATCATATATTTGAATCCTTATAGGCAAAATCATGTGTGTGATGGAGCTAGTGGAGTGCGTACTGATATAAAGGAGTGGTGGTGGATGGGAACAACATACCTCAAATAATTTTAAAATGTATATTTTTCATTTTATAAAACTTTCTATAGTAACGATAAACACACTCTCAAGATCTCATGTGATAATGGAGACTCAATACTCAGTTGGGTAATTGATAGGATGTTGATCCACCACCCATCCTAAACTGTCACTTCCTTCCCTACAGTCACGTTGTTTGGGTGGCCAACTAGGAGTGCATCTAGGAGTTCTTTTTTCCCTTGTTCACATATCCATGGGATCAACTGTGTTTTTACTAATAAATAATTATATAATTTTGTGATCAATGTATCATATTATATAATAATTGATCCCCTATTGTGTCTGGAATATCCTGTACATGAATTATTATTTCTATTCTATCAAAAATTCATATGCCTATTATATGGTTAATTTTAGGAAAATGAATGCGATAAGGCTTCCTTCCCAATGTTCAAAATATTTTTTACCAAACATTAATGAACTTGAGGCATATCCTTGAATGAATCTTGAAAATGTGTTCATTTCCATCAATCTAGGTTATGATAGATTTCTTAGTGTGTTTTCTATGAAAATATGGGATTCATTGATAATGTAATAGTAATTTTATTTCCATTAAACACATTCTCCTCTTGACCCATTCCTCTTTAACTACTTAAGCTAACTTTTTATTATAGTAATAGAAGTGATTTTATTTCCTTCGATAAAGTATATTATATCTTCCATATACCAGTATCTATAATTTAAATTTTTATATTTAAAATTCAAAAATTATATGTTCATCATTTTTTTGATATGATTTATCTGATTTATCTTATATTATCATGGCTCAGTTATTGAATAGGAAAATGGGTATTTCAATTCTCAGATTATGTTTTAAAAAAATTGTATTTATCTTATAAGTATCTTCTAAATTCCTATTAAATTCAACACTATGAACCTATTGAGCTATTGTGACCCCTAAATGAAAATTTCATTACATTATTTATAAAATTATTGATTTATTAGACTAACTACATTATTATGATCTTTTTTTACATGAAAACTAATGATTTTTATATTTTTCCATAACCTTATACAATATTACAGATTCTACTACATTGAGCGCTAACATTTATCAATGTTAATAAAAAATGATAAAAACATTGATAAATTTGGGTGTTTTTATCAATGTTTTAAAAAATCACTCCTAAAGGTGATCTTTATCACTTCTTTATTTAGCACTAATAAAGAGTTGCTTTATCAATGATTTTTTAGTGCTTAAAAATGTTTCCATATATACAATATTTTATATATACATATTTTTATATTCTTAAATATGATTTATATAAAAATCAATATATATATTCAATTTATATATATATTTATTCATTTATCATTTATTATAATATATTAAAATTTAAATTATATAGTTTAAAATATACATATATATTCATATTCATATTTAAATTTATATATTTATATTAATGTTTTATAATTTATAATTTGCATATATATTTCCAATGTATATATATATATTTCCTATATATATATATACAATATACAAGAAGAATTGGAGGAAAGAAATTTTGGACTTCAATAAATTGTTTATTTTCTTGGTTTTCATGAACATATTTAACCTCAAATTAAGACCAAATTATTATGTGAGTTATACGTTCACTTGGAAGAATACACCAATATATTCAGATTTGATCATATGAATCAAATTTATTACTCATTGAATTTACCATGATTGGGTCTTAAACCATCTAAATATGGGATGATTATGTTTGTTGTTAGACTTCTGATTGCTTTGAGTTATGATGTGATAGTTTATCTTTTAAGCATTCAGGGAAATACTTTAAGCTTACCACTTCGGTCTATACTAACATAATCCCAATATTGTTAATTTATTATAGTTATACATTAACATGGTAACCACTACATGAAATTAGAGTTATACGAACAATCTCCAATGTCTCTTATTCATCAACAATATTGTTTCACAAAAAAAATAAGATTATGAATTTGGGAAAAGGGACTTTTTACATGACTCAACTAACATGAAACATCAACATGATCACTCTAACTGTAATTTTGAAATTTTTATTATAGATTACTAAATAATTAATATATATTAATTTATTTTTATTATTACTTATATCTTATGTTTTTATTTATATTTATATTTATCTTTCTATTTAAAAAGTAAAATTAAAAAAAAAAATAATAATATAAAAATAAAATAAAAAAATCTGTAAAAAATAAAAAATAAATAAAAGTTTCAATTACTATTTTTTATATTTATAAAGAATACACACACCCATAAAAATGATCAAATCTCACAGTTAGAGGTCCGCGACATGGGTCGAAGTTCCTTAATGGATGGTATAGATCCACAAATTATTATATTGTTTTGATTTATCTTTTTTGTGTTTTCAATTAAATTCGGTTTTTGATATTATTTTTTGACGTGTTTTTATCATCACCTGGTCTTTATCTTACCCTTATGTAGTCTTTCTTTTACCCCTATGTGAGCTCTGCCTCTTTGGTTATCTTTATGTGAGTCCCTCGTTACCTTTATGTCAGTTTTGGGTACCCTTAAATGGATTCTTGTTTAATGGTGTTTACCCTAATATAGAGTTACCCTGACGTTTATGTAGCTTAGGTATTATAATGGCCTGAACTCTTATAATTGAAAATCTATTTTTGAATGAATAAATGTATTATTAATTAATTTCGTTATACAAAACACAAGCACTACTTTGGTTATTTTGAAGCATTATAAAATATAGAATTTTGGATTAAAATGACAATTAATCATCATAATTATTGGTAGTATAATCATTGTATAGTGAAAATTAATATTAGTTTATTAAGGGTTATGATAAATTCCAATTGAAACAAAATGAAGAAGCGATGTCCTCGACTAGTAGGATTGTACCCTATGAAGCATGTTGATCGAAGCTTCTGATGGAGATGGAATCATAGGGCCTTTCCCTTAATAAAACCCATGTTGATATCCAATAACTAGATTTTGAGTGAAATCGTTTATGGAAGAAGTTCAATATTATCAAGATCACAACACAAATAATGTTCATTGAACACCCCCCCCCCCCAAAAAAAAGCACCATCATCACACACATTACACTTATGGAATACACTGGTGTAATTAGGGGTTATGTATCTAGACCCTAGTAATAGGAATTTAAATATTTTATTTTTAATTAAATAATTCTTATATTTATCCCTTTTTATTATTATATTATAAATGATTATATAATGAGTTTTAAAAAATATATTTTGATATGAAGAAATCAAAATTTTATTTTTGATAAATGTATACTCTCAATTAAGACACTCTTTTGATAATTACAATAATTTATGAAATAATTTTTATTTTAACATAATACTATTAATAAATAATATTTATTTAAATATATATTATAATATAATATAATGAAGTATAATGTAATTTTTATATGGATTATAAAGTTCTAGTGTCGTAAAAACTAGTATTTTTCAATAAATAAATATTTTTATTTAAAAGAAAAAAAACTAATTTTTATGAAATTATTTTTATAAAATAAATATTATTTATTGAAATTAGCACATCAAAATTATCCATTGGTTGTTTTTTTATAATTTTCCAAGAGAGTTTAATTTTTGTGTAAAAATTAAATATGGTATAAATATATGGTTTATATTATGACATCATAATAGCCTAAAATTGATGTAATAAATGCTATAAGGGGTATCCACGGAAAAAATCATGTTTCCACTTTAAAATAATTTATTTTTTAAGTTATTTAATTAATTTTATAATCTTTTAAGGAATCCTCCAAAACATATATTATATTTTAAGGTTTTAAAATCAATTCTTTATGAACATGACTCACTTACATATCACCAATGATATTATTTTAATAATTTCAGTTCTTGTACTTATAAAATATTAAACAAAAATCTTATTTTGAAGAAACTATAGGAATAAACTATGGTACACTTTTTTTGATTATTTTATCATATACAATCTAAAATCTATGTTTAGAAATTAATAAATAAGTGTCCTCTCTTTTGCTATAAATACCCACCCATCCTCCCGCTCGTATTCACTAAAAACCTATTGATCATGAATTTAATCTCCCTATATACCTATAAATCCATCCCAATGTTCTCACAATATCTTAAAAAGATCCTATCAAGCTTTTAGAAATTCCTTCTCATGTTTAGGGATCCCCTCCTCTACCTTTTTATTTTGAGTACTCTCTTTGTACTGATCCTTTTTATTTCCAATTTTTTATGTTGTAACTTGTTTTTACACATCCCTTTTGCTATAATTATTATTACCATGTGATTATAGAGAACCTTACACTCTCATTAGCCCCTTTAAATAACCATTATGCACAACTATTATGCTGCTAAAATTGTCTCTTGATTTTTCATGTCAAACTTTCGTATTGTGAATACTAATCCACATTTACACTCATGGGTATTTACCTAGATGAAAATATCATTCCTTTATTGTTTATCTAAATGTATGTAACCCACACTCCTTAATCATGGTATTAAAATTGATTAAATGTCTTCTTATTTTGTATGATCTATGTGGTACACAAATTCATGTATAAGATATGAATGTGATGGGTGGGGGGTAAATTATATAGCCCTAAAATGTAATGGGTAATGTTTTTACATCATTATATTCCATGTATGGTAAATGGTAGGTTATCCTAGGAACAATATTTTAGTATTTCTAAGTGGTTATCCATGAATTATGCTTATGATGTCATGTTTTATGTTGTTTCCACATTTTTATGTTGCCTTGATGTTATCATTTATATTAGGCTCCAATGTTCATGTTTATGATTATAAACACTTTTATGTTATATTTATATAACTCTTGAATAATATTTATTACTTTCATCATGTTATGATTTGATTATTCTCATGATGTGATTTATAGATCACCACTTCCTTATATACATCCTCATGTTATCTCGTGCAGTTTTAAAAGATCAATAGATATTAACAGCATGTTGTGGAGTTTTTAAATAATGTTGATGTATCCTTGTATCATGTTAATGTGTTATATACTAAATTTACCAAAAATTATAGGCCTATAGATCTTATGGGACTGTATTATGTGTATCTTTATGTAATAAATCATAAATTAATGTGTATTAATGATATGGGTTGTCATAGTTGGCATCAAAGAAAAGTCTAGTTATTTTGAGAATTAGGATTAAAACCCCATAGTAAATTCCTTCGGAATAATTTTAAACATATGAAAACCTCCCTAATTTTGGGTAAATTATTGATTAACTTATTTCTAATAAATTGAATCCCTGAAATAATTCTACAAGTGGATGTGGCTATATCACAATTTTACCTAGGGGTAATAACCTAAAAAAGGGTGTATTGGTATTTGAATAGATCATCACCTAGTTCATGAAAAAAAATTCATGATGCACACTTGGTTTGAAACTCATAGAGGATATGATTTAGAAAACTCATAAGCTCCTTATGGACCATTATAAAGGGAACAAAAATTCCTATATGATTTCATGTTTGGAAAGATATCTTGGATAACTTAGATTGAAACTTATAAATTCATAGGTTAAGGAATATATATAATTTATTAATTATCACCTTAAATGTTCATAGTTTCTATTTTATGTGCTTATTATTTTTAAAATTATAATCCTAATTTTCCCATTATTTTAGTCGATGGCTGGGAATAAGAGGAACTAATTCAACAACCAATGTGATAAGCAATGTAATGGATTCCTAAATGAGATTCCCAACCCGATGGTAGAAGGAGTTGAGAACTTTAAGAAAACAAAATTATTAATTAACTCATGTTTTAAATAGAAACCTAAATTATGGGTAAAACCCACATCCCCTAAGAAAGATTAAGTTGCAATTAAGACCTTTATGCAACTAAGGCCTCTGGAATTCGGTGGCTCTTCTAATACTTTCATCATGGAATAATGGATCAACCCCAATGAACTGTTATTCTCCAGCATTTAATACTCTAAGATAGAGAAGTTCATGGTAGTTTTTTATCATTTTGATGGATAGGTTGATCAATGGTAGATATTAATTAAAAATATAAACCCAAAGGAAGAGATCACAGTGATTGAGTTGAAATAATCCCAGAAAAAAATTCATAAATATTTTCCTCACACTATCCAACTTAAAATATAGAGGTATTTCCTTTGCCTAAAGAAATAGGATGATTAATCCATAAATTTATACAAGGTTAAATTCAAAATACTTTTACTATATCCCTTCATCATTGTCACCTCCCCTGAAATTGAAGTTAACCACTTCTTTGGTGGGATAAATCTGAGTCTACTAAAATATTTAGAAATCTGATACTTTGAAATAAATGAGGAAATTCTATGATGTGAACTAAAATTTTAAATGGATAACTACAATTATCAAGGGTCTCAAAATTATAGGTATGGGAAGAAGAGAATGGATTTTAATTCTAGCGTTACAATAGATAAATATCATGGGTGAAATAAAGTCATATACCTCTCTTGTCAAATGTTTTAGAAGAATAATCATGTTATTTTCTAGAAGGGGAAAAGGAATTGACTTAGGTTTGGTAAGTAAGGGAACCTAGATAGTGAATGATGATGGGATAAACCTACCAACATAATGGAAGAAAGGAATGCTCTAGTAAACCCTCATCCTATTGTCCAATGTTTCAACTTTATAGAACAAGGACACTATTAAAATCAATACACTAAGATAAGTGTTTTTTATTATAATTTACACCAACAACCTCTAATTCCCATAGAGAAATGGTGATCTTATACCATCAAAATTACTGAGGTGGGTCCCAAAAACAATGTGGTGATAGCTGTGTTGGTTATTCATTCAATAATAGCAAACGTACTATTTGATTTTGGTTCGATGTATTCTTTCATATCATAAAATTTTAGTATAAATATTAAAACACAACCTCAAAACAAGGAAGTTAATATATATGTGAAAAATAAAAATGGGAAAATTATCACATCCCAAGTATTTAACTTCTCCCATGTCCATATTTATGAGCTGAACTTCCCAACGAACCTTTTGATACTCTATTTAGTAGGAATTGATGCAATTATGGGTATGGATTGGATTTCATTGTATAAATCCAATATAAATTTTTGAGAAAATTAAATCACCCTCTGTAATACCACAAGATTTTATGAAATACTTTTTCAAATTAATTTAATTTTTTTATATTTTCCATTTTACACAATAATGAATATAGCTTTTTTATACAAAAGAACTAAGTTTGGATAGTGTTATATGAAACACCAAGTTTATCTTGCACTACATTAAACAATTATATTAGAAATTGGTACATGAAACATTATGTTTGGATTGTGTTATTCACAATTTTTTGAGTCTCATCAATAGCTATAATTTCATTCAAGACCTAGTTTTACCAAACTATAATGTACTATTAATATTATTATTAAAAAATTATTATAGTTGTCACCTAGAAATTGGAATGGTGGTTGTGAATGAGATTAATTAAATTATAAAGATATTTTTTACACATGTATATAATAATAATCATTTTGTGACCAATTAACTAGAAATGAAAATAAATACATTTTGGAAATATAGGAAATCTTTTGCTGGAAATCTATATTTATGAAATCTATCACATTTTACCTCAATAAATTAATTAAAATAGTTTGATAAATGATTTAAATGATATATATTTATATATATATATATATTATTCATTAAACTATTAGGCATTTTTATTATGTTTTTTCTAGACAAGTGATAAGAATAAATCCAATTTTACGCATAAATATTTATATTTTTCTAAAAGCTAATAGTATCATCTTTTAATGGCGAACCTATTTTAAATAAAATATTTGACACTTTTATAATTTTTATTTTAAAAAAAAAACTTCATTTTTTAAATAGTAATATAAAAATTTACATTTGGTAATTTTTTTTATTTTTTTAAGAAGTTTTATTTTTTTGTTAATAGTGAGAAACACTGAATTTTATTTGAAAACTACATTTTTGTCTAATTTATTTATATAGTTAAATTATATTTTAAATTAGTTTTAAATTATATTTAGTATAATTATAAATATATTAATACAATTTAGGTCATTGGAATCAATTTCACAATGAAATTGGATATTAAACATTTCAAACTTTTGAACATTTTCAGTTTTAAAACTCGTTGTCTCATCCCATCTGCAGGATTAATTTTAAATTAATTTCTACCACTTATGTGTTTATAATTTATAAAAATGAATTTAATATTTTTAATAATAATAATTTCTAATTTCTAATAATTTAAACATTTTTTCACCAAAAATATTATTGATTTTAATTAAAATTAATTACAGTTATTAAGGTAAAAATGAGTTTACTTAGTGGTTAAACATTAACTTAAGGGGAAAATAACATAGAAACATGTCCAAAATCTATTTTATATCAATTTTTTACTATAACCTTAATTTTATATAAAATTTAGTATTAATGGAGGCACATGACATAAGGGAGACCTCTCAATAGTGTTTACCTTTTTATATTTACAAGAATGTCACTCCTCCACTATAAAAGGGCACTCACTCCCCCTATTTCTTCACACCTCTCAAGCCCTTTATCTCATCCCAAACCTGCCCAAATAATCTCAAAAATTCCATCTTATCATCCTAGAAGCCGCAATTTTTTCATAAATCAATCCAAGTTCATCCTTTAGTGTAAACCAAAAGAAATTACCCAAAGAAGAGGTAACATCTTTCAACAATCACTTTTGTTTAATTTCTTTCTATACCCCATAAATTATTCTTATTTAATGCTTATATAATAACATAAATATAATAAATATACTAATATTTTTTGTGTTAATATTTATACCTACACCTACACACACATCCATCAAATGGGATATGCAATCAGTATTCGTGTGCACGGTGGACTACTGCCTCGTGAACTGATGTCGTTCATTCTTCCATTACCAACTTTAAAGGTTGGTAATAATGATGGAAATACTGTTTTTATATTATATATATGATTTTTATGGTGTATTTATGATTTTGGAATTATTATATAACAATTCCTTCATTCTTTCCATTTTTTTGGAATACAATAACTTATTTTGTGGATGTGTGGACTACCACCTCCTCAAAGCAATGTGATTCATTCATATGTTGAATAGAATGTGTTAAGGATGGTTTTAGTAAAATTATATGATATATATGAAATAATTATGCTATATTAATTATAATATATATATATGTGTGTCATTTACTTCTTTTGTTTCAATATGACAAGAAAATAGAAACAATATGCATGGGTATGTACGGCATACTATCTACATAAACAGTGTATTTTATTTCATATTTATATCTTGTAAATTTATTAAAAATATTTATATAATGAATATATATAATTTTTAAATAATTTATCACACTATTTAAATAATTAAATTATGATCTAAGTAAGAGGATCAAGAATAAAAATCCAAAACTAATACAAAAAACAAAGCGGTTATTACCCGAAACGTTACTTTGACAAGAAATTTTTTATAAATGGGTAATATAAATTCATAATAAAATAATATATGGTATAATATATGATAATATGGTTATGTTTTATATTTATAATATACTTATACTTATTATACTGGAGGTTTTAACATGTATGAATAAATTCAAGACTTAAGGTAAGGGTTTTCTCACCTCATTATCAATTCTGTGATATTTATGCTATATTCACTACTTATTCTTATGGTGTTGTGTATATACTACCCTATGAATTTTTATATCATGGATTTAATTTATTTAATTTTATTAAAATTTTGAATTGATGTTATTTTTTCATGGATCTCATGATTCAAAAGTTACTCAAGTAGTGAGAGGATTTCTAATCTCACTTTTATTTCTGTAATAATTATACCATATTCACCACTTGTTTCTTTTGTGTGGTGTATATACTAAACATGAATGTATTATATTAGTATTATATATAAATTTATTGATATTTAAATATCCATTTTATGATCTGTCTTTCATGGGTTTTATGGTTCAAAAGTTACCAAATCGGTAAAGTAATTTTGTCTCAATTTTCCTTCTTTGAGACATATTTCATGTTATAAACCTATATTATTTTATGATGTGTATATACTGACCTTTGAAATTTTATATCATAAATCTTCTTATTTTAATGATATTATAATCTTCTATTAATGGTATTCTTTCATGGTGATTATGAATCAAATTTAATGAAGTGGTGCGAGTTTGTTGTTATAATATCATCATTTCTTGGGATTTGTTACGACTATGCTTACATTGATGAAATATTATGATATATATGTGAAGAAATCTAATGAATTTTATTCTACTATAGTTATTCATTATATAATCATGTAATTGTACCATTTTCCCCTCTTTGGTACTTATGATAATTAATAAAATGTTTTTAAGAAAATCTGACTTTATTTTTCTCTTCGGTGAAAATTTGTTTAATTCAAAAACCATTTTTCCAAACTATGTTTCAAAAAATGTTTTCAAATGATATTTTAAGCACATTTTCAAGGAAAAGGATTTTAAAAGTGTGTTATGTTTTTAAAAAAATCAAACTATTTTCAATATCCTTTATAATTTTTCAAATATATTTTCAAAGAAAATGTTTTCAAAAAAAAATTTCAAGATTTGTTTATAAGTATTCAAAGATATATTCAAAGACAATGGTTTAAAAACTTTCAAACTTTCTTTATAAGTTTTCAGAGTTATTTTCAAAGAAAAATTATTTCAAAATGTTTTTTGTTTTAAATTTTTTTTTTCAAAGTGGAAAGTATATTTTCATAAAGAAATGATTTAAATTATTTTTAAAATTTACTTAATAAATTTTCAATGTGGTTTTAAAAGAAAAGGATTTTGAAAATGTTATATGATTTTCAAAAAAATGTCATTTTCTTTAAGATATGTTTGAAGTGATCTTTTAAAATTCTTCTCCATCTAAGATAACATCATTTGATATATTTATGCTTTACTAGGTATATGATCCAAGGATATAATTCATATAATTTCTTTGAATGGTTTATATTAGTATGGAATGGTGATTATGAAACCCATTCCATAGGCTAATCAAGTTTCAAAGAGATTGACATGAATCCCATTTATTTTTCATGGGTTAATCAAGTTATTAAAGAATAATGGTTTTATGTGTTTTAATGAAAGATATTTGTACATTATTAATTTTTTGTTCATGAACATTAATTATATGATTGGGTGACCTAGATAGTGTTGAGTAAGCTTGTTATAGCTTATATGATGGGGTGGCCCAAATAGTGTCGGGTAAGCCTGTATTAGCTTATGTGATGGGGTGGCCCAGATAGTGTTGGGTAATCCTGTTACAGCTTATATGATGGGGTCGACTAGATAGCATCGGGTAAGCCTATTATAGATTACATGATGGGTGGGACCTATATTTCCCTCCAATTCATTGGGTAATGATCATATCTCATGAGATGGACATGGTTGGAACAAAGAGTGACTTCAGTTCAGTAAAGGACTTTGTCTGCTAAGATGGTCTTGAGAGTGAACCTTGACTACTAATATGGTCTTAGGAGTGAACCTTGACTACTAATATTGTCTTAGGAGTGAACCTTGACTACTAATATAGTCTTAGGAGTTGACCTTTACTACTAAGATGGTTTGGGGAGTGAACCCATTTCACTATAAAGAAATGGTTTCGAATGGGGATGGTTTTTTTCACCCAATAATTGTAGCCCCCATGAAGTTCCTTGAAAGGTTTTGGTATTTAGCCTTTACATATAAAAAATCATTTTATATGTTTACGTGTATTCCACAAATTCTATGTCTTATTGCTATGTTATGATTTCATGGCTTATTTTCTTAATTCCCTTATGATTCATGTCTTTTGAACTACCAATCCTTATTCCATGATCCATGTTTATGTTATTTTCCATGAAGGTTATGATTTTATAATTTTATCCTCATGTTCTCAAACCATTATGATTATGTTATGATTATGTATCTCTTTTATTTACCCTTACTAATCATCTAATCTCGCCCTTTCTTATGTTTCCTTTCCCCAAGTTATAAAGAAAGGTTTTAAGTAAAAGTACTAAAGGGGAATATCTTTGTGATAAACATTGAATATCTTTCACCAAGTTATAATATTGTGTTCTATGTTTCCAAAGACACTAAACTATTATGGTTCTAAGGCATGTACTTTTGTAATATATTTAATATTCATCTAAAATGATTTAATATCCATGTATGTTAAGCCTAGGTCACTATAGTTTGTATCAAAAAAAAGGTTTCGTCAACCTTTGGAAAATAGGATGAGAAAACTTTAGTGAGATCCTTAGGGATATTTCTAAGGACATTTCTAGGGATGTCTCGAAGGATAAGTCTAAGGATGAGTTAATGTCAAGAAAAATGTCCTGAAATTTTGGTAAAGGATAGAGTGAGTGTATTCCTAGAAATATATCTCTGTTTGGATACTAAAAGTGGATTTGGATCTAGAATAGATGTACATAGGGGTAACAACCCCTAAAACACAATATTTAGCTAGACTCAATTGGGAAATGGGGAATGATAATGGGATTTTTTGCACACCTAGTTTGACACTCCGGGGGGATATGATTTGGGAACTCACAAACTCTTTACAAACCATATTAAAGGATTTAAATAGAATATGAATATTAATAACCTATGATAAACCTAAGGTATCATATATTAAATAATTAGGAGTAACAATTTAGACATACTATAAGTGATTTTCATTATTATATGGTTTTCCGTTATGATAAGTGTTTATCACACTGAATTTTGGTCTTATTCAATAGCGTGAACTAGAAGGAACTGGGTTAACATTGAATTATTAATATGTGGAAAGTATGGGATTATGAAAATTTACATCCTAAGTGTAAATCTCGTAAATATAATCAGTAAGGTGGCATTATTATTGGTTATATTGATAAAGATAATGAGACTGTGAAAAACGTGTGAAATGTATAGGATGTTATAACAATATTATTTACATTAAACATAAGAAGAATGGTTAAATTTAGGTTTAAAACCCTTAATAAATTATTCATATTTCATATTCTATGAAAGGGGTATTGTGGAATAAGATGATTAATCCTAATTAATGGTTTAAGAATAATGTTTGTTGATTAAATTGTATACTTATTGGAATTAAGGAATTATGTTGTATGAATCATAAAGTATATGTTTTTTATTAATGATTCAATAGGATATGTTTAATGGTACTAATGACATAGAAAATTTATTTAATGGAAAGGTGATATTTTTTTTAAGGGAATGTAGCCCTTAATATGTTCCTGATTTTGAGAAAATTGTGTTTATCTTAGATAAAGAGATGATTGATATTGATAAAGTAAATTGGATGGTATTGATTACCATGGAACTGATTATTGGTTTGTTGAAAAAATGTTTTAGGCTATCATGGATTAAGTTTAAATATTTTTTTGGATTTAAGTAATATATCCAATAATCTTTGGAATAAGAAAGAATGCATGTTTTTAATATAGTTTTATGGCAAGTCAGGTTATTACCATGTTTCGAGAGAAAACATGCTGAAGGTATTAACATATTTTGTATTTGGAAACCAATGTATAATTTATTATATATGGGGGATCAATTATAATATGTTTTTGAGAAATTTATTGGCCTTATTTATAATGTTTTGAACATTCATCTTTCAGAAGGGTTATAAGGTTAACCATATGGTTTATGTTAAACTTTGGATAATGTTTTATAGATCAAAGTGTTATCTCACTATATAAATATTTATTCATATTGGATAACATTTTCTAACCATTTTTTTTATATAGACTGATGGAATGTCCAATAATTATATTTATAGATCTCGTGATCTTATAATGCTTCAGGAATGAAAAATTCACCTTCATTTATTGGAATAACAGATGAAGTAGAAATTGATCAAGGCACAAAAAAGGGTGAGATTGTGCTAAAATAAAGTTAGTATATATTCTCATGAAAATTCTTAAACTTTATGAAAAGGGTCTTGAAATAAAACTTTGTCCCATTATCACCATTTTTTAGGATATCAATGACCTTTTTCAATTCTCTTTGGTTTATGCCTTTATGATCATTAACTTTCTCCTGACCATGTTCTCAATCACTCTCCATAGGAACTTGATAGTTATATTGATCTTCTATGTCTATGTTTTCACTTTCCACCTAAGTTATCCTATGTGGAAACCTAGTTATGAGTTACTTTGGGTAACTATTATGTTTCAAACTTTCCCTTTGTAAAGAAAGTTTTAGTATTCATTTTTACGATGTGGGTTTCTATGAAAAGAACTTCCAGTATTAATCCTTTGATAACCAAAATGAATTTTTAGGGAGAAATTCATTTTAAGGGGGTAGAATTTTACACCCCAATATTGTGTGAAATATATATTTTAAATTAATTTAATAGTCTTAATATTTTCATTTCACACAACACTGAATATAGTTTTTGTTATACAAAAGAACTATGTTTGGATTTCATTATACACAACACCAAGTTAAGCTTTCACTACACATAATAATTATATTATCTTGTGGTAAATGAAGAACTATGTTTGGATTGTGTTACACACAATGACAAGTCTCATCAACAGTTTGTGTTGCACATAAGACCAAGTTTTACCAAACTAAAATATACTAATAATGTTATTATTAAAATATTATTATAGTTTTCACCTAGCCATTGGAATGGTGGTTTTGAATAAGATTAATTAAATTAGGTAGATATTTTTTACACATGTATATAAGATAAATCATTTGGTGACCTGTTAACAATAAATGAAGATAAATCCCTTTTGAAAATATAGGAAATATTTTGACGGAAATCTTTATTTACGAAATCTATCATGTTTTACCTTAATAAATTAATTAAAAAACTTTTGATAAATGATTTTAATTAAGTATATATTATATCCATTCAACTATTTAACGTTCTTATTATGTTTTTTCTAAAAAATAGATAAGAATAAATCCAATTTTATGCATAAAGATTTATATTTTTTCTAAAAAGAAATGTTACCGCTTTTTAACGGTTCACCTATTTTAAATATAATTTTTGAAACTTTTATAAATTTTATTTGAAAAAATAAACTTCATTTTTTAAATATGAATATAAAAATTTACATTGGGTTAATTGTTTGTACTTTTCTGAGAAGTTTCATTTTTTGATGAATAGTGAAAAAAACTAAATTTTAATTGAAAACTCCATTTTCATCTAATTTATTTATATAGTTAAATAATATTTTTAATTGGTTTTATTGTATATTTATATTAATTTTACATATATTAATACAATTTATTTCATTATAATCAATTTCACATTGAAATTGGATATAAAAACATTTCAAACTATTGAATATTTTCACTTTTAAAAACCATTGTCTTGTCCCGTCTATGGGATTAATTTTAAATTAATTTCTGCCACTTATATGTTTAGAATTTAGAAAAATTGATTCCATGTTTGGAATCTGAATAATTTATAATTTCTAGTGAGTTCAACATAGTTTTTTACTAAAAATATTATGTAAAGTAATTAATATTAATTAAAGTGATTAATGTAAAAATGAGTTTACTTAAAGGTAAAACTTTAACATAAGGGGCCAAATAACCTGGAAACATGTCCAAAATCCATTTTATGAACATTTTTAGACCATATCCTCTCTTTTATCTAAAATTTATAATTATTTTAGGCACATGGTGTAAGGGAGAGCTCTCAATAGTGTTTACCTATTTATATTAATAAGAGTGTCACTCCCCCGCTATAAAATGGCACCCCCCCCACTTATTCAAACCTTTCAAGCCCTTTAGATCATACAAAACCTACCCAAATAATCTCCAAACTTCCCTACTCTCATATTATTATCCTCACTTTTGGAATAAATAAAACTAAGTTAGTCCTTTGGTTCAAACCAAAAGGAATTACCCAAAAAAGAGGTAACATCCTTCAACAATCGCTTTTGTTTTATTTCTTTATCCACCCCATAAATTCTTATTATTTCATGATTATATAATAAAATAACTATACCCAATATATTGATATGTTTTTATGTTAATATTTAAACCTAAATCTACATACACTTTCAACAAATGGGTTAGGAAATCATCATTCGTGCGTACGGCAGACTATCACCTCGCGAGTCGATGTCGTTTTTTCTTCCATTACCACCTTTAAAGGTTGGGAATAATGATGAAAATAATTTTTTTATATGATATATATTACTTTTATAAAGTTTTTATGATTCTAGATTTATTATATAACGCATACCATCTTGCTTTCCATTTTTTGAGAATACGATAACTTCGTTTGTTGATGTGTGGACTGCCGCATCCTCAAAGCGATGTGATTCATTCACACTTTAAATAGAATTTATTCAGGATTAGTTTAGTAAAATTATATTATATATATAAAACAATAATTATATAGTAATATTAATATATATATGTGTGTGTGTGTGTGTTTATGTATGTATGTCATTTACTTCCTTTCTTTCAATGAAACAATAAAAAAGACACAATTTTAATGCGTACGTATGGCCTACCATCTCTATAAACAGTGTATTCCATTTCATATTTCTATATTTTATAGATTATTAAAAATATTTATATAATTAGTATGTATTATTTTTAAATAATGTTTTTAATTATTTAAATAAGTATGTCATGATCTAAGTAATAGGATCAATAATAACAAGTCAAAACTTATACAAAAAACAAAGTGGTTATTACTGAAAAAATAACTTTAACATGAAATTGTTAATAAATGGGTAATACAAAGTTATAATAAAATAATATATGGTATTATATATAATAATATGGAATTATGGTATATTTATAATAAACTTATACTTATTATGTGTGATTTTTGAATGTGTACAAAGAAAGTCAGGACTTAAGGTATGGGTTTTCTCATTTCACTTTTATTTCTTTGAGATATATGATATATTCATCACATATTCATATGGTGTGGTGTATATAGTTCACTATGAAATTTTATATCATGATTTTCCTTTATTTAATGTTATTAAAAGTTTCAATAGATTTTATTCTTTCATGGATCTCATGATTCAAAAGTTACTCATGTTGTAAGGGGATTTCTAGTCTCACTTTTATTTTTGTGAGACTTATTCCATATTCACCATTTTTTTCTTTTTTGTGGTGTATATAATTCCCATGAATGTATTATTTTATTTTTATCCTTAAATTTGTAGTTATTTTCATATCCATTTTATGATCTATATTTCATGTGGTTTATGATTCAAAAGTTACCAAATCAGTAAAGTAATTTTGTCACAATTTTTCTTCTTTGAGACACATGTCATGTTATGAACCTATATTATTTTATGAGGTATATATATTTCCATTTGAAATGTTATGTCATGAATCTAATTCTTTTTTTGATATTATAATCACAATTTAATGGTATTATTTCATAAGGATTATGATTCAAAGTTACCAAAGTGGTATGAGTTTATTTCTACAATCTCATTGTTTATCTAGATGGGTTACGATTATTCTTCCATTGATGAAATATTATGATCAATATCTCAATAACACATGAATTTTATTATCCTCTGGTTATTCATGATATCATCATCTAATGGCACTATTTTTTATCTCTTTGGTGGTAAGATAATTAAAAAAATTAATAAAATATGACTTTATTTCTCTCTTCTGTGGAAAATCTATTTTATTCAAAAACCATGTTTCCTAAAAATGATTCAAAAAATATTTTTAAATGATATTTTAAGATCATTTTCAAGGAAAAGTATTTTAAAAGTGTTTTAAGTTTTAAAAAGGTTTTCAAAAAAATTTCAATCTTCCTTTATAAGTTTTCAGAGATGTTTTCAAAGAAAATGTTTTAAAAAAAATTTCAAGCTTCCTTTATATGTATTCAAATATATTTTCAAAGAAAGTTTTTAAAAATGTTTTCAAGATTAATTTATAAGTTTTCAAGTTTATTTTCAAATAAAAAGTTTTTCAAAATGTTTTCTGTTTTAAAAATAATTTTTCAAAGTGGAAAAAAATCTCAAAGAATGTTTTAAATTATTTTTAAAGATTACTTAATAAAAATTTAATGTGGTTTTAAAAGATAAGGGTTTTTGAAATTGTAATATGATTTTCAAAGAAATGTTTTTTTCCTTAAGAATTTTTCCAAGTGATCTTTCAAAATTCTTCTCCATCTAAGATGACATACTTTGATATAGTTATGATTTACTAGGGATATGATCCAAGGATACCATTCATATTATTTATTTGAATGATTTATGTTCTATTGGAATGATGATTATGAAACCCATTTCTTTTCCATAGGCTAATTAGGTTTCAATGATATTGACATGAAACCCATTTCTTTTCCATGGGTTAATTATATTATGAAAGAATAATTGTTTTTTTTTTGTTTTTATGTAATCTCATTGTACTTTTTTAGATTTTTGGTTCATGGACATTGCTTATATTATAGGGTGGACCATATAGTTTCGAGTAATCCCGTTATCTATTATTCGATGGGGTGGACCACATAGCACTGGGTAAGCCCATATTAGCTTATGTGATGGGTTGGCCTAAATATCATTGGGTAAACCTATTACATCTTATACTATGGGGTGGCCTAGATAGAATTGGGTGATCCAGTTATATCTTACATGATAGGTGGGTCCTATATCCACCTCCAATTCATTGGGTAAATATTTATATCTCGTGAGATTGACATGGATGGAATGGGGAGTGAACTCAGTTTAATAAAGGAATTTATCTACTAAGATGGTCTTGGGAGTGAATATTGACTACTATGATGGTCTTCGGAGTGAAACATGACTACTAATATGGTATTGGGACTGAACCTTGACTGCTAATATGGTCTTGGGAGTGAACCTTCCCTACTAAGATGGTTTGGGGAGTGAAATCCATCCACTATAAGGAAGGGGCTATGACTGGAGATAGTGGTGTGTCTCGCCCAATAGGTGTATCCCCTATGAATTTATCTAATAGGTTTTGTAAATTTTCATTAACTTATATGGAATGATTTTATATGCTTACATGTATGCCAAAAATTACATTTCATATTCCTATTTTGTGTATTCATGGATTATTCTCTTGATTCCCTTATGATTCATGTCTTATGAATTACTAATCCTTATACCATGATTCATGTTTATGTTCTTTGACATGTAGGGTATGATTTTTCAATGTTATTATCATGTTCTTATATCCTTATGATTATGTTATGATTATGTATCTCCTTTGTTTACCCTTGTTAAGCATCTGAGCCCGTCCTTTATTATGTTCCCTTTCCCCAGGTTATGAAGAAAGTCTTTAAGTTTAAGTAATAAAGGGGAAAATATTTTTGAGAAAAATTAAATATCTTTCACCAAGTTAGAATATTGTGTTACACTACTGGAAAACTAACCTATACCAACGGTTTGGAACCGTTGGTATAGGCCTCCAAACCGTTGGTATAGCCTATACCAACGGTTTGGAGAACCGTAGGCAAGTAAGCCGTTGGGATAGGTCTATACCAACGGTTTTTGGAAAACTGTTGGTATAATTAATATAAAAATCTATACCCACGGTTCCATAAAACTGTTGGTATATGTATTTCCAAAAAAACATTCACTGGGTTTTGATCCCAGGACCTCCAGTTTATCGTTGAACGGCCTAACCACTAACCTAACATGACTTTTGTGAACATAATTTCATAAATATATATATGTATTATCATAATTATTTTAAATTTTGATTTATAGAATGCTCTGGTTAAGAGGATCTGATAAAAAATCAAAGGAAATATACCAACGGTTGTCAAAACCATTGGTATAGACCTATACCAACGGTTGTGACAACCGTTGGTATAGTTCCTTGATTCTGGAGCAATTTGGGTTGGAAGGTTGGTTTTTGGGTGAGTTTTCCCAATGGTTTTGGCAAACCATTGGGAAAGGGTAGGCTTTCCCAACGGTTTGGCCAAACCGTTAGGAAAAGTGGCCACAAATTGGACCTTTCCCAACGGTTTGGCCAAACCGTTGGGAAAAGTGGCCACAAATTGGACTTTTCCCAATGGTTTGGCCAAACCGTTGGGAAAAGTGGCCACAAAGTGGGATTTCCCAACGGTTTGGCCAAACCGTTGGGAAAGGGGGTATAAAAGTGTTGGGAAAGGTCACATTTCCAGTAGTGTTACAAGTTTATAAAAACACTAAACTATTAAGGTCTTTCGACATCTACTAAAATGTACTGAATATTCATCTAAAATGATATAATATCCATGTCGCTTAAGCATGGGTCGCAATATCCTCCATATCATGAATCACCCTTTAATTATATACAAGTTCAATGAGAATGATGAGTATTTATTAGCATCATATCTCAAGAATTAATATTATTTCCTTATGAGAAATTATTTCTAACTTAATTTATTAAGACTAAAAAAAGACTATCCTTGATAACATGCCTATTATAAGGTAATATGTTGATCAGTTTCCTAAATAATTACATGGTCTTCCTCCAAGATGTGATATTGAGTTATCAATCAATTTTATACCCAAATCTTTTTCAATATCCAAGACTCCATATAGAATGTCTAATATTGAACTTGAAGATATGAAAAAGAAACCATTGGAGAATATGGATAAAGGGTTTATATTCCAAAGTGCTTCACCATGGGGTGCACCAGTACACTTTATCTATAATAAGTATGGGTTAATGACTATTTGTATTGATTATTATGAGCTCAACAAGATCATGATAAAGAAAAGGTATCTTATACTATAGAATTATAACTTGTTCAATTATCTATATGGGTAATAATACTTTTCTAGGGCGGATCTTTGTTAAAGATGTTATCAAGTAAAGGTGAAAAAGGAGGATATCAAAAAGATTACTTTTTGTACATGGTATGATAAATAAAGGTTTATAATTATTCCATTTAGATTCACTGAGGCTCCATCTATCTTCAAGGACTTGATGAATAGAGATTTTAGGGATTACCTAAAAAATATGGGAAGATTTATAGATGATATTTTTTTCTACTCAAAAATTAAGAAGGAACATGAAGATCATTTCTATGTTTTACTGAAGACCTTGCAAAAGAAAAAGTTATATGTGAAGTAAAGAACATACATGTTTTGGATGTAGCAAGTAACATTCCTGGGGTATGTTATCACTAATAAAGTGATATTTTTTTATCCTTAAAAAATCAAGACAAATAAAGGATGGACCATTCCAAAATCTTTGAAAAAAATATGTAGTTTCCTTGGATTATTTGGGTACTATCATTGATTTATGAGAAACTTCACATGATCTCCAATCCTACTAAAAAATAAAACTCATAAGGGGGTGAATTTTTTCTGTAATAATGAATATGATGAGATATTTAAATAGATAAATAATTGGTTAATCACTACACATGTTCTCACATTACGCACTAGGGGGGAAGGATTTTTGATCTATAGTAATGCTTCCAAAAAGGGAATAGGTTGTGTAGTCATGAAATATAAAAATGTGATAGAATATACCTCCTTCCAATTAAAGATTCGTGAACTAAACTACCACTACAAGAATTAGAGCTTTTAGAGACCACCAAAAGCGGCCGCTAAAAGGATTTAGCGACCGCCCAGCGACCACTTTTGGCGGTCGCATTAGCTTTGTTGGTAAAACCCATTAGCAACCACCAATGGCGGTCACTAATGTTTCACATCAACACAGCGTTCTGATGGTCCTCATGCGGGTCCTCATCTCGTCATATGTGTGGAAAGGGACACAAGACCTTGCCCCGACCGGCCATGGCGGACACACGATGGCAGGTGGATGTTGGGTTGTTCGGGTGATGAGGATGAGGTCGTCGGAAGTCTGAGGCGAGGGTGCGGGATTGTTTGGCACGTAGACAACGGTCACGAGTGTTCTGTTAGGAAGCATGGTACGGCATGAAGAGAGGTGGCGTGCGGCGGCGTGCGGTGGTGATTGCGGTTTGGATTTACAGCGGCTAAAGCAGGAGGGAAGAAGAAGATGCGCGCGCGGGAAAATTCCCACTGGAATTTTACTTTCGTATTAGGGGCCGCCTATGGCAGTCGCTAATACCCTCTTTAGCGACCGCCAATGGCGGTCGCCCACTTCAGGAGGCGCAAAAACTAAAATTTCTAGTAGTGTACCCAAAAATGATCTGTAATTGGATGCAATGATCTTTACGTTGAATATTTGGTGACAATATCTCTATGGGGAAAACTTTGACATATATATGGATCATAAAATCCTCATGTATATATCCACACAAAAAGATCTTATTATACACCAATGAAGGTGGTTATATCTGATCAAGGATTATGATTTTTCAATCCATTACCATCCTAGGAAGGTGAACATAGTGGAAGATTCTTTAAGTAGAAAAGATCCAAAAACCCTTTCTATGATGAGGATTAAAAGAGATCCAATATTCTTGGACATGCAAAGGATATAGATTGTAATAATAAAAGTATATTCATCCTTACTTACTCAAGTAACTTCCCAAAAATATATTCTTGAGAGGATTAAGGAGGCCCAAAAAGATGATGTGGAGATACAAAAAAAGTATTGAATCTTCGGGAGTTCAACTTTTATAAATATGTAATTATAATGTTTAGAACCCGAATATGTGTCATGTCAAAACCATAACTAAAGATGAAGCTTCTAGATAATGTGCATAGATAATTAATCTCTATTAATCTAGGAATAAATAAGATTTATAGAAATTTGAAGAGAAACTTTTGGTGGAATAACATGAAGAGGGATATTACAGAATTTGTATCTTGAGGATTGGTATGCCAACAAGTCAAGGTTGAATGATATAATTCTGAGGGAATAATGCAACCATTTTTCACCACATTATATAAATTGAAAAACATAACTATTGATTTCATCGTAGGACTCCCCATGATATCTAAAGGTAATAACACCATCTAGATGGTACTAGATTTCCTTACAATGTTAGGGAATTTCAATACTATTAAGGAATATTTCTCTCTCAACCAACACTCTAATATATACATAAGGTAAGTGGTGAGACTATATGGAGTTACACTGTCTAATTTATCTGATTGAGATCTGAGGTTTATCTCAAGGTTCTAGATAATCCTTCAACAATCATTAGATATATAGTTGATTTTTAGTATTTCTTATCACACTTATATGGATCATTGGTCTAATATAACCATTAAAACTATAGATTATATGCTAATATCATGTTCAATGGATTTACAAGGATGTTAGAATCAATACCTTCCCCTAGTGGAGTTCTCATATAACAACAGTTTCCATTCTAGAATTCAAATGGAAACTTATGAGGCGTTGTATGGGAAGAGGTTTCAGACTTTGGCATGCTGGGATGAATTTGGAGAGTGAAATATTATGTTACTTGATCTTATCTAAGAGATGACGCATAAGGTTCAAACTATTCATCATCATATGAAATCTGTGAAAAAAATCTAAATCGATAATCATCAATGAGACCTAGAGTTTCAGTTTGGAGATAATGTGTTCCTTAATATATCACTATGGAAGAATGTCATTAGGTTTGGTAAGAAGGGAAATCTTATTCCAAGTTACATTATCCCCTTTGATATCCTTGATTTCATTATAGCTTTGGCCTGTCGACTTGCACTCCCATATAACCTATCTCATGTACATGATGTGTTCCACATTTCCCTCTTGAATAAGTACATACCAAACCCCTCACATGTACTGAATACAGGGGTGGTACTATAGGATAATGACCTTTCATGAAAGGAGTAATTATTGAATATCTTAGATCGTAGAGATAAAGTTCTATGAATTATGACAAATCTCCTAGTCAAAGTATTATGGTGGAACCACAAGTTTTAGGAAGAAACATTGTAACTATTTGAGACAATGAAACAGAAGTACCCTTATCTATTTCAGTATACAAAATGAAATTTTGAGGGTGAAATTATTCAAGGGTGAAGAATGTAATGATTTTAACTCTGATAAATTAAACTCACTATTTGAATGAATAAATTCCATATTAATTAATTTCAGTATAGAAAAAACATTCAATTCCTGGGTTATTTTATACCATTATAAAATATAGCATGTTAGGATTAAAATGAATGTTAAGAATCATAACCATTTATAATATAGACATTGTATAGTGACCATTAATAATAGTATATTAAGTGTTATGATAAATTTCGATTTAAAAATAAGGATTAAGTGTTGGCCTCGACAAGTAGGAGCATGCCCTATGAAGCCCATTTATTGGAGCTTCCAAGGAATATAGAATCACTGGGGTTTCCCTTGACCAATCCCAAGCTAAGATTCAATATCTAAAGCTCAATCGAAACTGTTTATGATAGAAGATCAATCTTATTAAGATCATGGGAAAACCATGTTCATCGAAGCACCCTAAGAAAGCACCACCATTGAACACCTTACCCATAGAGTGTAAGTTGGTGTAATAAGGGGTTATCTATCTAAAAACTAGTGATATTAATTTTTATAATTTTTTTCTAATAAAATAATTATTTTATGTATCCCTTTTTATTATTACTTTATAAAATAAATATAATGAGTTTGATTAAAATTAGATTTTGATATTAAGAAAACAAAATTTTATTTTTGGGAAATATATACTCTCAATTAAGACACTTTTTGATAATTTCAAGAATTTCTTAGATATATTATATTTTAATAAATTATTATTATTAAATAATATTTATTTAAATATAAATGACAATATAATTTAACGAAGTCCAATGTAATTTTTATAAGGGTCATAAAATTGTTAGTAACGTAAAAACTGGTATCTTTCAGTAACTAAGGATTTTTATTTAAAAGTGAATATTTTCATATTTATGAATTTATATTTAAAAATATATATTATTTTTTAAATTATAATATAAAAATTAGCTAATAATATTTTTTCATAATTTTCTGAGATAGTCGAATTTTTGGGTAAAAATAAATACGATATAAATATATTGTCTTTATTACGACATCATAATAGCCCAAAAGTGATATAATAAATGCTATAAAGAGTATCAATTACCAAATCATATTTATCCTTTTAAATAATGTGTATTTGAAGTTATTTGATTAATTGTATAACCCTTTAATGAATCCTCCAAAACATATATTATAATTTATGGTTTTAAAATCCAATCTTTATGAACATGACTTGCTTCAACATCACCAATGGTAAAATCTATGTGATGTTTTGTAGTTTTTATTTTTTTATCATATAAATTACAAACCCAATGTTTAGAAATTAATAAAGAATTATATTCTATTTTTTATAAATACTTACCCATCCTCTCACTCTTCTTCACTCAAAACCCATTTAGAATGAATTTACTATCCCACTCTCTCTCAAAATCCCTCCCATGGTGTTCCCAATCTCTTAATAAGCTCTTCTCGAGATTTTAGAAGCTCTCTCTCAAGGTAAGGTATCCTCTCTTCTCCCATTCTATTTCAAGAACTCTGCTTGTACTAAGACTTTTGAATTTCAATTGTACAGGTTGTAATGTTTTTTTAAACATCACTTTTACTTTCATTATGTCACCCATGTTATAAGATATCACGTTTAACTATCATTAACCCCTTTCATGAACCTTTATGTACACATGTTATGCTGCTAAAATTATCTCACGATTTTCCTTAACAGAATTTTATTTGTAAATACACATCCCCATTTACACTTGATAAAACACTATTTTATTGAATATTTTATTGATAATAAATGATATAATTTCCTCACATTGTGTTAAACATGTTTATTTATGAAATATTTGGGATTTGATCATTCATTTGAAAATTTGGTGAAAATTCCAGTTTTACCCTTAATAGTGCACTGTAGTATTTCGAAGATAAATATTTTTATATTTATTATTGGAATTTGAAATTTTGTAACAGTGTTCCTAACTTAATTATATACAACTTTTATTCAGGACACTAGAGCAAAAGAGTTCATTTGGTTGTTCAAATTGGGACATGAAATCAAAGTTGGGCTGGGCTCGCCAGAATGGAGAAGGTTCTGTATTTGGGCCATATTCTCTACATACGGGCTTGGATTGAGCCCAAATTTTGAGGAAAGCTCGGGGACATGATGTGGCACAAATCATCCTTCTAGAAGGCCGGTCAATTCACGCGTTTTGGAGGTCAAATGGGCGGTGCAAGTTTCATTAAAATATTTGGCCGAGATTTTGCATTCACACTTGAAACCACTTTAAACCTAGCCTCCCCTCCACTCTATAAATTAGTGATTTTCTCATTTGGAGAGGCTGGTTCGTGCATTGGGAGATTGGAGGCAGATGAGAATTGGTTTCAACCAAATTCTCCAACCATTGTAAGAGAGGTAGCTCTTGAAGCAAGGATCCTCTCATCGAAGCCTCCTTCTCTCCTTCATGTTGTAATTGTTTTGTTTGTGTAATAAACTTCTTTGTTCTTCTTTTATTTCTTCTCTTTTCCTCTGTTTTATTTAAATTTATTCTTCTCTTAATCTTCCTCTTGGGGCTGGAATTCTTGAGTAGAAGCGATATTGGGTTATACCCATTATAAACCTTTGCACATGCAAAACGCTTCTACGATGATTACGCCACCCATGGAAGAGTAATTTTTAGTGATCGATCTATCTTCTACCCTCTTCATTTAATTATTTTGAATCATTGAGCCTACTGTAATTCACATAATATGATCCATGAATTATGTTTTTAAATTTTAAGAAACTAAGCAAGCAATTGAACAATTAATACAAAAACACGCGAGGTCGAGATTTTGTGTAAATTGTGAGAGTGCGAGCTTAATCGGTAATACAAGACCACTTGGGATAAATTTGTAGAGTTCAAATATAATCCCTAAACACAACTCATCCTAATTTCCAGAATGGATTTGTGCTCTAATTAACCACTGACCATAAGCTAACCTTAGAACAACAATCAAAGCAGGGTTCTGCGATTGCATGTTCCGAAGCTAGCCTAGGGTTTAAGTAATTCCATCTTTGTGGTTAAGTTAACTCTTGTAGGGTTCGAGGGTTAACAAATTAGAGGATCATAATTAAGTGGATATTCATTTAAATGATAATGATTAATATGTAAATGAAGAGGTAGAGTTAGATCGATTACGCCTTTTAAAATATTTTCTAAAAAAAAACATCTTCTTGTTGTGTTATTTTAATCGGAATTCATTTCAAAACAAAAAAACAAAAAAAATACAATCTTCTTCCAGCAAACTTCTTCTAGATTCATAAACTATAAACCACTCCCATCCTTTTCTAGTAGTGTTTTTATTCTCTTTTATTTTATTTTTAGAATACCTCTAATAAGATGTTTTAATTCACTTCCTCCTTTGAGAGACGACCTTGGTTAGCCCCCTATGCTACACCAAGTAAACTAAACATTAGCTTCATACAGTGTTGTGCTTGGAGTTTTATCCAACGTAACTCACTTTTGAAGTTCTTTTGAGAGCGCGTGCGACAACGCTCTTTCAAATTGGCGCCGTTGCCGGGGAGGCAAGTAATTATTTCAACCAATTAGAGGTATTTATTTTATTTTATATTTTAATTCTCTTCCTCTCTTCTTTCTTCCGTCTTTACCCAATCTGATTTTTTTTTCTTCTTCTTCTTTTATGTCTTTCTACTTCTTTTTGGACCATCAACTCAAACTTCAAATTTTTATTTTACTATGGTCCACATTCCTTCTTTTCATCTTTCATTGATTGATGACACGAACTAATCCCGAAGATCTCTTAGATCTTGACCCTGAGATTGAACGTAGCCTTAGGGCACGAATCAGACATTCTCAGTCTACGGGAAGTTTCAACATTCAACCAGTTGGAGAATTACTCCAATATCAGAACATTGAAATTGGAAGCAATTCAAATTCAACCATAAAACAAGAACCAATGGATGGAAACAATGGAAATGAACTTAATAGAACCATTCGAGAATTGGCTGCACCTGATATTAACTATCAACCAAATTGTATTGCATACCCAAATCTCGAATCGGACTTCGAACTGAAATCTGGGTTAATTCACTTACTTCCAAAGTTTCATGGCCTCTCTGGTGAGGATCCCAATAAACATTTGAAAGAATTTAATGTGGTTTGCTCAACCCTAAAACCTAGAAATGTCTCTGAAGATCAAATCAAACTAAGAGCATTCCCATTCTCACTTGATGGAGCTGCGAAAGATTGGATGTATTATTTACAACCCGAAGATGTAACTTGTTGGAACGATTTGAAACGTCTTTTCTTGCAGAGATTTTTTCCAGCATCAAGGACCACATCCATTCGAAAGGAGATATCGGGGATCAAGCAAGCCCAAGGGGAGTCCATGTATGAGTATTGGGAGCGATTCAAGAAGTTGTGTGCAAGCTGTCCACATCACCAAATCAGTGAGCAACTCCTCATTCAGTACTTCTATGAAGGACTCACAGCTATGGAGAGAAGCATGGTGGATGCCGCAGCTGGAGGGGCATTGGTGGACAAGACACCAATAGCCGCACGTGCATTGATTGACAAGATGGCCCAAAACTCCCAACAATTTGGCGATAGAGGTACACTACATGTCAGGGGAGTACATCAGGTAAGTCCTTCTTCTCTTGAGAGTCATTTGATTGATACCAAGTTAGAAGAATTGACAACTATGGTAAGGCAGATTGCTTTGGCACAAAAGACATCTTTACCTCCTCCTTCAAGGCCTTGTGGTATTTGCACTGAGACAAGCCACCCAACTGACTGTTGCCCACAACTCCAAGAAACAGAAGATTGTGCAGCAGTGTTCCCTGGGAGACCATATCAGCAGCAGCAGCAACAACCATATCCCCAGAAGAAGTTCGATCCAACATTCAACCAAGGGTGGAAAGATCATCTGGACATGAGGTATGGCTCTGGACAACAACAAAGGCCCCCCTTTCAACAAAACTTCCAGCAGCCTCCACCTTACCAACAGGGTTTCCAACAACCCCAAAGGAGATTTGAAGCTCAAACATCAACAAGTCAGCAACAAGGGAATCTCCAACCCAAGGTAGACTCTAACACTGATGATCTTTTGAAACAAATTGTTCTTAATCAACAGAATGAGCTGAAAAGTCAAGGTTCGGAGCTAAGGGAGTTGAAGACTCAAATGAGCCAGATTGCCACCGCCCTCCATGAAATTGTAAGTAAGAATTTTGGAAATCTACCTTCCCAACCCACTCCAAATCCAAAGGGGCATGTTAGTGCCATAACATTGAGAAGTGGGAAGCAAATGAACGATACAGTTGTACCTACCATTCCACCGGGATTCCCCTCAACTTCAGAGAAGCCACATTCTATACCAACTGATGAACAATCCAAGGATAAAGATAAAGGTAAGAAAAAGATTGATGATGTTCCTCCTAAACCACTTCCTTTTCCAAACAGGGTTGTTCAAACCAAGAAGATGGCTGAAGAAGCAATGCAAAAGGAGGTTTTGGACACATTCAAGCGTGTGGAGATCAACATTCCTCTACTCGAAGCCATTAAGCAAATCCCAAGGTATGCCAAATTCTTAAAAGAACTTTGTACCAATCGAAGAGGGCTCAAGGGAAATGAGAGGATCAACCTTGGAAGGAATGTCTCAGCACTCATTACACCAACTCTAGCAATGCCAACAAAGTGCAAGGATCCCGGGACATTCACCATCCCATGCACCATAGGGGAGTTTCACTTCTCTGATGCTCTTTGTGATTTAGGAGCTTCAATAAATGTGATGCCTCACTCTGTTTTCTCTTCATTGCAGATTGGTGAGCTCAAGCCTACAAGGGTAGTGGTGCATCTAGCGAATAGAGCTACAGCATATCCGGATGGTGTCCTTGAAGATGTGTTGGTAAAGGTAAAGGACATGATCTTCCCTGCTGATTTCTATGTACTAAACATGGAAGATGACCAGGTAAGTTCTCATGCCCCTATCATTCTTGGTAGACCCTTCCTCAAAACTGCTAAGACCATTATCAATGTTCATGAGGGTACTCTTTCCATGGAATTCGGGGATGAAATCGTGAGGTTTAAAATCCTGGATTCTATGAAGTACCCACCAGAGGAACACTCAGCATTATTTCTCTCTCATTCTGAGTCTCCATGTGATAGTCCCTCTATTTTTGATTCCCAATCTCTTGGGGACTATTCACTTCTTAATGAAATAATGAGTATTGGGTCCAACTTGATGTCTCATTATACTTCATCCCCTTTAATTTATGATCTTTCTGATCTTGGGATTGGTTCATTTGTCCAATCATATTCGAATTCTGAGCATGTATACTCTGATTATGATATGGCTGCTAATTTTTCTGATGGATTTGATGCATTGTTCTCTCATTCAGATGATATGTATGATTGTGCACAGATGTCTACGCCACTCATGCTTCCATCCATTCAGCAGCCACCATCACTGGAACTAAAGCCATTGCCACCAAATCTCAAATACTC
The DNA here is from genome assembly GCA_963277665.1 of Viscum album. Taxonomy (NCBI): domain Eukaryota; kingdom Viridiplantae; phylum Streptophyta; class Magnoliopsida; order Santalales; family Viscaceae; genus Viscum; species Viscum album. The sequence goes on along the minus strand of OY728125.1, from coordinate 1,969,237,174 downwards.
ATACTTGTTAAGTGGTGAAAAATTACCTGTTATCATTGCTAACAATCTCTCTTTTGAACATGAAGAAAAACTTTTGAATCTTTTGAGGGATAACATCAGGGCAATTGGGTGGACCTTGGCTGACATATCAGGTATTAGCCCCTCCATTTGCATGCATAGGATTCTTTTGGAAGATGGAGCTAAACCGGTGAGGCAACCACAAAGGAGACTCAATCCAACCCTTCTGGAGGTTGTTAAAAAAGAGGTTGAAAAATTGCTCGAGGCAGGTATAATCTATCCCATTTCAGATTCTCAGTGGGTAAGTCCTATTCAGGTTGTGCCTAAGAAAAGTGGTGTTACTGTTGTTAAAAATGATAAAGATGAGTTAGTTCCAATGAGGGTACAAAACAGTTGGCGCATGTGTATTGATTATAGGAAACTAAATCATTCCACTCGCAAAGATCATTTCCCCCTCCCATTTATTGATCAGATGCTTGAGAGACTAGCTGGGAAGACACACTATTGTTTCTTGGATGGATTTTCTGGATATTTTCAGGTTCCTATAGCTCCGGAGGATCAGGAGAAGACTACATTCACCTATCCCTTTGGGACATTTGCCTATCGGAGGATGCCATTTGGACTTTGCAATGCCCCAGGTACCTTCCAGAGATGCATGGTGAGTATTTTTTCTGATTTTATTGAGACCTGCATGGAGGTATTTATGGATGATTTTACAGTGTATGGATCTTCATTTGATGAATGTCTAAGTAGTTTGGAAAATGTGTTGAATCGTTGTATTGAGAAGAATCTAGTCCTGAACTTTGAAAAGTGTCATTTCATGGTAGAGCATGGCATTGTCTTAGGGCATGTAGTGTCAAAACATGGGATAGAGGTTGATAGATCTAAGGTAGACATCATTTCATCCTTACCCTACCCTTCATGTGTGCGTGATGTTCGATCATTCCTTGGACATGCTGGATTTTATCGACGCTTCATCAGAGATTTTAGTAAGATCGCTCTACCCTTATCTCGATTGCTTCAAAAAGATATTGACTTCAATTTTGATGATTCATGCAGGGTATCATTTGATGAGCTAAAGAAGTGTCTGACCACTCCACCGATCATACAGCCCCCACGGTGGGAGATTCCTTTTGAGCTTATGTGTGACGCCTCCAACTTCGCGGTTGGAGCTGTCTTATCTCAGAGGGTGGAGGGACGTTCACATGTGATCGCCTATGCATCGAGGACACTAGATTCAGCCCAATCAAACTACACCACAACAGAAAAGGAGTTTCTTGCTGTTATATTTGCTTTAGATAAATTTCGTTCATATTTATTGGGCTCTAAAGTAGTTGTTTTTTCTGACCATGCAGCTTTGAGGTACCTCCTAAAGAAGCCAGATGCAAAGCCACGACTTATCCGTTGGATGCTACTTCTTCAAGAGTTTGACCTTGAGATAAAGGACAAGAAGGGGTCAGAGAATTTGGTGGCAGACCACATGAGTAGGCTTACTCACACACTAGAGGGTGACACCTTGGACCAGGTACCACTTCGGGACACTTTCCCCGATGAGCATCTCTATACCATCTCAGGTAAGCATCCTTGGTATGCTGATTTAGTTAATTACATTGTTGGCTCTGAAATCCCAGTAAATTTGAAGAAGCATCAAGTCCAAAAATTAAAAAGTGAGTCTAGGTATTATGTGTGGGATGATCCATACCTCTGGCGCATGTGTAGTGACCAAGTCATTAGGAGGTGTGTTCCCGATCATGAGTTTGAGTCTGTTTTGCATTTCTGTCATACACTTTCTTGTGGTGGACACTTTGGACCCCAACGGACAGCTAAGAAGGTTTTAGACTCAGGATTATATTGGCCTAGTTTATTCCATGATTCCCATGTATTTTGTAAGTCATGCTCTCGTTGCCAACACACTGGAAACATTTCAAGAAGACACGAGATGCCCCAACAACCCATTTTATTCTGTGAGATTTTTGAGGTTTGGGGAATTGATTTTATGGGACCTTTTCCTAGTTCATTTGGTTTCTTGTATATCCTTGTTGCTGTCGATTATGTGAGTAAATGGGTGGAGGCCAAGGCCACCAGGACTGACGATTCTCATGTTGTTGTGGATTTTGTCAAAGCACAGATTTTTTGCAGGTTTGGAGTACCAAAGGCCATCATCAGTGACCAAGGGACACACTTTTGCAATAGGAATTTTGCTTCCCTCCTTCGGAAGTATGGGGTGACACACAAAACATCAACACCATACCACCCCCAAACAAATGGCCAGGCTGAGGTTTCAAATCGTGAGTTGAAACAAATCTTGGAGAAAACCGTGCAGCCAAATAGGAAGGATTGGAGCAAGCGCTTGGATGATGCATTGTGGGCTTATAGGACAGCATACAAGACCCCCATTGGTATGTCCCCATTTCGGATTGTTTTTGGGAAAGCGTGTCATCTCCCCGTGGAAGTCGAGCATCGGGCATATTGGGCTATAAAGAAATGTAACATGGATTTGGCCCAAGCTGGAATTCAAAGGAAGTTGCAAATTCAAGAGCTTGAGGAGATTCGCCTGTCATCATATGAGAACTCAAGGCTCTACAAGGAAAGATCAAAAGCAGCTCATGACAAAATGATCCAACAAAGGGAGTTTCATATTGGAGAGAAAGTCCTTCTCTATAGTTCACGACTGAAGTTGATGCATGGTAAGTTGCGTTCCAGATGGTTAGGTCCTTATATTGTGTCTAATGTTTTTCCTTATGGTGTAGTGGAGATCACACAAGAGGACACTGGAAGGATCTTTACAGTCAATGGGCAACGTTTGAAGAGATACATTGAGGGACATCCTACTGATGCAGTGGATTTTATCACACTGCATGACCCCATCATCACTTGATCACATCAGGCTGTTCCTAACCCTTTCACTTTTATATTATTTGTCCTATTTAAAACTTCTGCATTTCATGTGCATATATCATCTCACGGGTTCACATTGAGGACAATGCAATATTTTAAGTGTGGGGGAGGGAACCTTTTAGTTTAGTAATTTCAATTGTTTTCCTGTTAAAAAAAACCAAAAAACAAAAATTGTGTGTTTTTCAAAATTTGTGTGTTTATTTTACAATTTTCTGTGTGTTTTTGAAACTTTTGAGCTGAAATGATTCTCATCACCATTTTTAAATCCATATCAATAAGTGAAACAATTTACCCCTTGAAACTAAGCTTAAATGAATGCTGAAATGACTTTGTTTCAAGTTCAAATATTTAGTAATTTCATGCAAAGTACGCTGAATTTTGAATCCCATGCCAATCTCACTGTCTTTATATTTGAAATCACTTTCCTGTGAGGCTTCTAAACCATTATTTTCATATTCTTTACATTCACCTCACTTCTTGAGAGAGCCAAACCATACTTGATTTAACCAGAATTTGATCTATTCCTGTCAAAACTTGAGGGTTGAGGTACTTGTGTTTAAATGATTGAGGCATTTGTTTGGTATTAAAACCCCTATTTCAAATAATCCTTTTTTATAATGTCCTACCTTGAATATTTAATCCTTGTAGCCCTTAGAAGCCATGCACAGCCTGTTAGGTTAAGCCACATTACAAGCCAATTTTCCCTATCCAACCAACTCTTGAAGTGAAATTGCATAATCTAGTTGAGCTTAAGTGTGGGGGAAGCTGTCTTGTGTTGTGCCACCACATTATGTGATACTTTGGGTGGAAAATTAAATTCTGAAGAGATGTGTTTGCTGCTAAAGAAAGTCATTATATTGAAAGTTGTGCCTTTTCTGGAGCTTTCATGACAAGTGAAGCTGTGCCTTTTCTGGAGCTTCTAATTGAGGTGGAAAGCTGTGCCCATCTGGAGCTTTCAAAAAAATCATGTTTGAGAAGATTGACATTTTTTAGGCTGAAATGATGAATGGTGTAAACCTTTCATGACTTTTCATGAAGATGGAGCTGAATTGAAACTATGGGGATTGAAGAGAAGACCATATTTAAGTGAAAATTAGATTAATGCAATTTTGCTTCAAAAGAGTCAAGCCCTCCTCATTCAGCCTCAGAGTTTTTCACATATTAATCCTACCAACCGAAAGCCACAGAAAAACCCTGAAAAGTCCTCATGATAAACATATGTCCTTGACTCACATCGGGTAGCGATGTAGGAATCTATCAAGCCTATTGTGACCCTTGTATGAGTTTGGATGAGAAAGACATTGCAAAAAAATTGATATTTGAGTGATGAGAGAAAATTCAAGCGAGGTAAGTGTTTTGTGCATGGGTGGATAAATGAAGTGGAAATATATTGAATGATATAAATGGAGAACCTGAAATAAGGTTTTTTATGAGGCATGATATCTTTTTTATTCTTGGTGTGAAATTGATTGATCTTAAAGATATGTGTTTTAAAATTGGTTTTGATTTGATATTGATGTTTACTTGATATGAGGTTTTGCCCAGGTGTGCAAAAGGGTAAGTGTGGGGGAGTTGATAAAACACTATTTTATTGAATATTTTATTGATAATAAATGATATAATTTCCTCACATTGTGTTAAACATGTTTATTTATGAAATATTTGGGATTTGATCATTCATTTGAAAATTTGGTGAAAATTCCAGTTTTACCCTTAATAGTGCACTGTAGTATTTCGAAGATAAATATTTTTATATTTATTATTTGAATTTGAAATTTTGTAACAGTGTTCCTAACTTAATTATATACAACTTTTATTCAGGACACTAGAGCAAAAGAGTTCATTTGGTTGTTCAAATTGGGACATGAAATCAAAGTTGGGCTGGGCTCGCCAGAATGGAGAAGGTTCTGTATTTGGGCCATATTCTCTACATACGGGCTTGGATTGAGCCCAAATTTTGAGGAACGCTCGGGGACATGATGTGGCACAAATCATCCTTCTAGAAGGCCGGTCAATTCACGCGTTTTGGAGGTCAAATGGGCGGTGCAAGTTTCATTAAAATATTTGGCCGAGATTTTGCATTCACACTTGAAACCACTTTAAACCTAGCCTCCCCTCCACTCTATAAATTAGTGATTTTCTCATTTGGAGAGGCTGGTTCGTGCATTGGGAGATTGGAGGCAGAGGAGAATTGGTTTCAACCAAATTCTCCAACCATTGTAAGAGAGGTAGCTCTTGAAGCAAGGATCCTCTCATCGAAGCCTCCTTCTCTCCTTCATGTTGTAATTGTTTTGTTTGTGTAATAAACTTCTTTGTTCTTCTTTTATTTCTTCTCTTTTCCTCTGTTTTATTTAAATTTATTCTTCTCTTAATCTTCCTCTTGGGTCTGGAATTCTTGAGTAGAAGCGATATTGGGTTATACCCATTATAAACCTTTGCACATGCAAAACGCTTCTACGATGATTACGCCACCCATGGAAGAGTAATTTTTAGTGATCGATCTATCTTCTACCCTCTTCATTTAATTATTTTGAATCATTGAGCCTACTGTAATTCACTTAATATGATCCATGAATTATGTTTTTAAATTTTAAGAAACTAAGCAAGCAATTGAACAATTAATACAAAAACACGCGAGGTCGAGATTTTGTGTAAATTGTGAGAGTGCGAGCTTAATCGGTAATACAAGACCACTTGGGATAAATTTGTAGAGTTCAAATATAATCCCTAAACACAACTCATCCTAATTTCCAGAATGGATTTGTGCTCTAATTAACCACTTACCATAAGCTAACCTTAGAACAACAATCAAAGCAGGGTTCTGCGATTGCATGTTCCGAAGCTAGCCTAGGGTTTAAGTAATTCCATCTTTGTGGTTAAGTTAACTCTTGTAGGGTTCGAGGGTTAACAAATTAGAGGATCATAATTAAGTGGATATTCATTTAAATGATAATGATTAATATGTAAATGAAGAGGTAGAGTTAGATCGATTACGCCTTTTAAAATATTTTCTAAAAAAAAACATCTTCTTGTTGTGTTATTTTAATCGGAATTCATTTCAAAACAAAAAAACAAAAAAAATACAATCTTCTTCCAGCAAACTTCTTCTAGATTCATAAACTATAAACCACTCCCATCCTTTTCTAGTAGTGTTTTTATTCTCTTTTATTTTATTTTTAGAATACCTCTAATAAGATGTTTTAATTCACTTCCTCCTTTGAGAGACGACCTTGGTTAGCCCCCTATGCTACACCAAGTAAACTAAACATTAGCTTCATACAGTGTTGTGCTTGGAGTTTTATCCAACGTAACTCACTTTTGAAGTTCTTTTGAGAGCGCGTGCGACAACGCTCTTTCAAATTGGCGCCGTTGCCGGGGAGGCAAGTAATTATTTCAACCAATTAGAGGTATTTATTTTATTTTATATTTTAATTCTCTTCCTCTCTTCTTTCTTCCGTCTTTACCCAATCTTATTTTTTTTTCTTCTTCTTCTTTTATGTCTTTCTACTTCTTTTTGGACCATCAACTCAAACTTCAAATTTTTATTTTACTATGGTCCACATTCCTTCTTTTCATCTTTCATTGATTGATGACACGAACTAATCCCGAAGATCTCTTAGATCTTGACCCTGAGATTGAACGTAGCCTTAGGGCACGAATCAGACATTCTCAGTCTACGGGAAGTTTCAACATTCAACCAGTTGGAGAATTACTCCAATATCAGAACATTGAAATTGGAAGCAATTCAAATTCAACCATAAAACAAGAACCAATGGATGGAAACAATGGAAATTAACTTAATAGAACCATTCGAGAATTGGCTGCACCTGATATTAACTATCAACCAAATTGTATTGCATACCCAAATCTCGAATCGGACTTCGAACTGAAATCTGGGTTAATTCACTTACTTCCAAAGTTTCATGGCCTCTCTGGTGAGGATCCCAATAAACATTTGAAAGAATTTAATGTGGTTTGCTCAACCCTAAAACCTAGAAATGTCTCTGAAGATCAAATCAAACTAAGAGCATTCCCATTCTCACTTGATGGAGCTGCGAAAGATTGGATGTATTATTTACAACCCGAAGATGTAACTTGTTGGAACGATTTGAAACGTCTTTTCTTGCAGAGATTTTTTCCAGCATCAAGGACCACATCCATTCGAAAGGAGATATCGGGGATCAAGCAAGCCCAAGGGGAGTCCATGTATGAGTATTGGGAGTGATTCAAGAAGTTGTGTGCAAGCTGTCCACATCACCAAATCAGTGAGCAACTCCTCATTCAGTACTTCTATGAAGGACTCACAGCTATGGAGAGAAGCATGGTGGATGCCGCAGCTGGAGGGGCATTGGTGGACAAGACACCAATAGCCGCACGTGCATTGATTGACAAGATGGCCCAAAACTCCCAACAATTTGGCGATAGAGGTACACTACATGTCAGGGGAGTACATCAGGTAAGTCCTTCTTCTCTTGAGAGTCATTTGATTGATACCAAGTTAGAAGAATTGACAACTATGGTAAGGCAGATTTCTTTGGCACAAAAGACATCTTTACCTCCTCCTTCAAGGCCTTGTGGTATTTGCACTGAGACAAGCCACCCAACTGACTGTTGCCCACAACTCCAAGAAACAGAAGATTGTGCAGCAGTGTTCCCTGGGAGACCATATCAGCAGCAGCAGCAACAACCATATCCCCAGAAGAAGTTCGATCCAACATTCAACCAAGGGTGGAAAGATCATCTGGACATGAGGTATGGCTCTGGACAACAACAAAGGCCCCCCTTTCAACAAAACTTCCAGCAGCCTCCACCTTACCAACAGGGTTTCCAACAACCCCAAAGGAGATTTGAAGCTCAAACATCAACAAGTCAGCAACAAGGGAATCTCCAACCCAAGGTAGACTCTAACACTGATGATCTTTTGAAACAAATTGTTCTTAATCAACAGAATGAGCTGAAAAGTCAAGGTTCGGAGCTAAGGGAGTTGAAGACTCAAATGAGCCAGATTGCCACCGCCCTCCATGAACTTGTAAGTAAGAATTCTGGAAATCTACCTTCCCAACCCACTCCAAATCCAAAGGGGCATGTTAGTGCCATAACATTGAGAAGTGGGAAGCAAATGAACGATACAGTTGTACCTACCATTCCACCGGGATTCACCTCAACTTCAGAGAAGCCACATTCTATACCAACTGATGAACAATCCAAGGATAAAGATAAAGGTAAGAAAAAGATTGATGATGTTCCTCCTAAACCACTTCCTTTTCCAAACAGGGTTGTTCAAACCAAGAAGATGGCTGAAGAAGCAATGCAAAAGGAGGTTTTGGACACATTCAAGCGTGTGGAGATCAACATTCCTCTACTCGAAGCCATTAAGCAAATCCCAAGGTATGCCAAATTCTTAAAAGAACTTTGTACCAATCGAAGAGGGCTCAAGGGAAATGAGAGGATCAACCTTGGAAGGAATGTCTCAGCACTCATTACACCAACTCTAGCAATGCCAACAAAGTGCAAGGATCCCGGGACATTCACCATCCCATGCACCATAGGGGAGTTTCACTTCTCTGATGCTCTTTGTGATTTAGGAGCTTCAATAAATGTGATGCCTCACTCTGTTTTCTCTTCATTGCAGATTGGTGAGCTCAAGCCTACAAGGGTAGTGGTGCAGCTAGCGAATAGAGCTACAGCATATCCGGCTGGTGTCCTTGAAGATGTGTTGGTAAAGGTAAAGGACATGATCTTCCCTGCTGATTTCTATGTACTAAACATGGAAGATGACCAGGTAAGTTCTCATGCCCCTATCATTCTTGGTAGACCCTTCCTCAAAACTGCTAAGACCATTATCAATGTTCATGAGGGTACTCTTTCCATGGAATTCGGGGATGAAATCGTGAGGTTTAAAATCCTGGATTCTATGAAGTACCCACCAGAGGAACACTCAGCATTATTTCTCTCTCATTCTGAGTCTCCATGTGATAGTCCCTCTATTTTTGATTCCCAATCTCTTGGGGACTATTCACTTCTTAATGAAATAATGAGTATTGGGTCCAACTTGATGTCTCATTATACTTCATCCCCTTTAATTCATGATCTTTCTGATCTTGGGATTGGTTCATTTGTCCAATCATATTCGAATTCTGAGCATGTATACTCTGATTATGATATGGCTGCTAATTTTTCTGATGGATTTGATGCATTGTTCTCTCATTCAGATGATATGTATGATTGTGCACAGATGTCTACGCCACTCATGCTTCCATCCATTCAGCAGCCACCATCACTGGAACTAAAGCCATTGCCACCAAATCTCAAATACTCATACTTGTTAAGTGGTGAAAAATTACCTGTTATCATTGCTAACAATCTCTCTTTTGAACATGAAGAAAAACTTTTGAATCTTTTGAGGGATAACATCAGGGCAATTGGGTGGACCTTGGCTGACATATCAGGTATTAGCCCCTCCATTTGCATGCATAGGATTCTTTTGGAAGATGGAGCTAAACCGGTGAGGCAACCACAAAGGAGACTCAATCCAACCCTTCTGGAGGTTGTTAAAAAAGAGGTTGAAAAATTGCTCGAGGCAGGTATAATCTATCCCATTTCAGATTCTCAGTGGGTAAGTCCTATTCAGGTTGTGCCTAAGAAAAGTGGTGTTACTGTTGTTAAAAATGATAAAGATGAGTTAGTTCCAATGAGGGTACAAAACAGTTGGCGCGTGTGTATTGATTATAGGAAACTAAATCATTCCACTCGCAAAGATCATTTCCCCCTCCCATTTATTGATCAGATGCTTGAGAGACTAGCTGGGAAGACACACTATTGTTTCTTGGATGGATTTTCTGGATATTTTCAGGTTCCTATAGCTCCGGAGGATCAGGAGAAGACTACATTCACCTGTCCCTTTGGGACATTTGCCTATCGGAGGATGCCATTTGGACTTTGCAATGCCCCAGGTACCTTCCAGAGATGCATGGTGAGTATTTTTTCTGATTTTATTGAGACCTGCATGGAGGTATTTATGGATGATTTTACAGTGTATGGATCTTCATTTGATGAATGTCTAAGTAGTTTGGAAAATGTGTTGAATCGTTGTATTGAGAAGAATCTAGTCCTGAACTTTGAAAAGTGTCATTTCATGGTAGAGCATGGCATTGTCTTAGGGCATGTAGTGTCAAAACATGGGATAGAGGTTGATAGATCTAAGGTAGACATCATTTCATCCTTACCCTACCCTTCATGTGTGCGTGATGTTCGATCATTCCTTGGACATGCTGGATTTTATCGACGCTTCATCAGAGATTTTAGTAAGATCGCTCTACCCTTATCTCGATTGCTTCAAAAAGATATTGACTTCAATTTTGATGATTCATGCAGGGTATCATTTGATGAGCTAAAGAAGTGTCTGACCACTCCACCGATCATACAGCCCCCACGGTGGGAGATTCCTTTTGAGCTTATGTGTGACGCCTCCAACTTCGCGGTTGGAGCTGTCTTATCTCAGAGGGTGGAGGGACGTTCACATGTGATCGCCTATGCATCGAGGACACTAGATTCAGCCCAATCAAACTACACCACAACAGAAAAGGAGTTTCTTGCTGTTATATTTGCTTTAGATAAATTTCGTTCATATTTATTGGGCTCTAAAGTAGTTGTTTTTTCTGACCATGCAGCTTTGAGGTACCTCCTAAAGAAGCCAGATGCAAAGCCACGACTTATCCGTTGGATGCTACTTCTTCAAGAGTTTGACCTTGAGATAAAGGACAAGAAGGGGTCAGAGAATTTGGTGGCAGACCACATGAGTAGGCTTACTCACACACTAGAGGGTGACACCTTGGACCAGGTACCACTTCGGGACACTTTCCCCGATGAGCATCTCTATACCATCTCAGGTAAGCATCCTTGGTATGCTGATTTAGTTAATTACATTGTTGGCTCTGAAATCCCAGTAAATTTGAAGAAGCATCAAGTCCAAAAATTAAAAAGTGAGTCTAGGTATTATGTGTGGGATGATCCATACCTCTGGCGCATGTGTAGTGACCAAGTCATTAGGAGGTGTGTTCCCGATCATGAGTTTGAGTCTGTTTTGCATTTCTGTCATACACTTTCTTGTGGTGGACACTTTGGACCCCAACGGACAGCTAAGAAGGTTTTAGACTCCGGATTATATTGGCCTAGTTTATTCCATGATTCCCATGTATTTTGTAAGTCATGCTCTCGTTGCCAACACACTGGAAACATTTCAAGAAGACACGAGATGCCCCAACAACCCATTTTATTCTGTGAGATTTTTGACGTTTGGGGAATTGATTTTATGGGACCTTTTCCTAGTTCATTTGGTTTCTTGTATATCCTTGTTTCTGTCGATTATGTGAGTAAATGGGTGGAGGCCAAGGCCACCAGGACTGACGATTCTCATGTTGTTGTGGATTTTGTCAAAGCACAGATTTTTTGCAGGTTTGGAGTACCAAAGGCCATCATCAGTGACCAAGGGACACACTTTTGCAATAGGAATTTTGCTTCCCTCCTTCGGAAGTATGGGGTGACACACAAAACATCAACACCATACCACCCCCAAACAAATGGCCAGGCTGAGGTTTCAAATCGTGAGTTGAAACAAATCTTGGAGAAAACCGTGCAGCCAAATAGGAAGGATTGGAGCAAGCACTTGGATGATGCATTGTGGGCTTATAGGACAGCATACAAGACCCCCATTGGTATGTCCCCATTTCGGATTGTTTTTGGGAAAGCGTTTCATCTCCCCGTGGAAGTCGAGCATCGGGCATATTGGGCTATAAAGAAATGTAACATGGATTTGGCCCAAGCTGGAATTCAAAGGAAGTTGCAAATTCAAGAGCTTGAGGAGATTCGCCTGTCATCATATGAGAACTCAAGGCTCTACAAGGAAAGATCAAAAGCAGCTCATGACAAAATGATCCAACAAAGGGAGTTTCATATTGGAGAGAAAGTCCTTCTCTATAGTTCACGACTGAAGTTGATGCATGGTAAGTTGCGTTCCAGATGGTTAGGTCCTTATATTGTGTCTAATGTTTTTCCTTATGGTGTAGTGGAGATCACACAAGAGGACACTGGAAGGATCTTTACAGTCAATGGGCAACGTTTGAAGAGATACATTGAGGGACATCCTACTGATGCAGTGGATTTTATCACACTGCATGACCCCATCATCACTTGATCACATCAGGCTGTTCCTAACCCTTTCACTTTTATATTATTTGTCCTATTTAAAACTTCTGCATTTCATGTGCATATATCATCTCACGGGTTCACATTGAGGACAATGCAATATTTTAAGTGTGGGGGAGGGAACCTTTTAGTTTAGTAATTTCAATTGTTTTCCTGTTAAAAAAAACCAAAAAACAAAAATTGTGTGTTTTTCAAAATTTGTGTGTTTATTTTAAAATTTTCTGTGTGTTTTTGAAACTTTTGAGCTGAAATGATTCTCATCACCATTTTTAAATCCATATCAATAAGTGAAACAATATACCCCTTGAAACTAAGCTTAAATGAATGCTGAAATGACTTTGTTTCAAGTTCAAATATTTAGTAATTTCATGCAAAGTACGCTGAATTTTGAATCCCATGCCAATCTCACTGTCTTTATATTTGAAATCACTTTCCTGTGAGGCTTCTAAACCATTATTTTCATATTCTTTACATTCACCTCACTTCTTGAGAGAGCCAAACCATACTTGATTTAACCAGAATTTGATCTATTCCTGTCAAAACTTGAGGGTTGAGGTACTTGTGTTTAAATGATTGAGGCATTTGTTTGGTATTAAAACCCCTATTTCAAATAATCCTTTTTTATAATGTCCTACCTTGAATATTTAATCCTTGTATCCCTTAGAAGCCATGCACAGCCTGTTAGGTTAAGCCACATTACAAGCCAATTTTCCCTATCCAACCAACTCTTGAAGTGAAATTGCATAATCTAGTTGAGCTTAAGTGTGGGGGAAGCTGTCTTGTGTTGTGCCACCACATTATGTGATACTTTGGGTGGAAAATTAAATTCTGAAGAGATGTGTTTGCTGCTAAAGAAAGTCATTATATTGAAAGTTGTGCCTTTTCTGGAGCTTTCATGACAAGTGAAGCTGTGCCTTTTCTGGAGCTTCTAATTGAGGTGGAAAGCTGTGCCCATCTGGAGCTTTCAAAAAAATCATGTTTGAGAAGATTGACATTTTTTAGGCTGAAATGATGAATGGTGTAAACCTTTCATGACTTTTCATGAAGATGGAGCTGAATTGAAACTATGGGGATTGAAGAGAAGACCATATTTAAGTGAAAATTAGATTAATGCAATTTTGCTTCAAAAGAGTCAAGCCCTCCTCATTCAGCCTCAGAGTTTTTCACATATTAATCCTACCAACCGAAAGCCACAGAAAAACCCTGAAAAGTCCTCATGATAAACATATGTCCTTGACTCACATCGGGTAGCGATGTAGGAATCTATCAAGCCTATTGTGACCCTTGTATGAGTTTGGATGAGAAAGACATTGCAAAAAAATTGATATTTGAGTGATGAGAGAAAATTCAAGCGAGGTAAGTGTTTTGTGCATGGGTGGATAAATGAAGTGGAAATATATTGAATGATATAAATGGAGAACCTGAAATAAGGTTTTTTATGAGGCATGATATCTTTTTTATTCTTGGTGTGAAATTGATTGATCTTAAAGATATGTGTTTTAAAATTGGTTTTGATTTGATATTGATGTTTACTTGATATGAGGTTTTGCCCAGGTGTGCAAAAGGGTAAGTGTGGGGGAGTTGATAAAACACTATTTTATTGAATATTTTATTGATAATAAATGATATAATTTCCTCACATTGTGTTAAACATGTTTATTTATGAAATATTTGGGATTTGATCATTCATTTGAAAATTTGGTGAAAATTCCAGTTTTACCCTTAATAGTGCACTGTAGTATTTCGAAGATAAATATTTTTATATTTATTATTTGAATTTGAAATTTTGTAACAGTGTTCCTAACTTAATTATATACAACTTTTATTCAGGACACTAGAGCAAAAGAGTTCATTTGGTTGTTCAAATTGGGACATGAAATCAAAGTTGGGCTGGGCTCGCCAGAATGGAGAAGGTTCTGTATTTGGGCCATATTCTCTACATACGGGCTTGGATTGAGCCCAAATTTTTAGGAACGCTCGGGGACATGATGTGGCACAAATCATCCTTCTAGAAGGCCGGTCAATTCACGCGTTTTGGAGGTCAAATGGGCGGTGCAAGTTTCATTAAAATATTTGGCCGAGATTTTGCATTCACACTTGAAACCACTTTAAACCTAGCCTCCCCTCCACTCTATAAATTAGTGATTTTCTCATTTGGAGAGGCTGGTTCGTGCATTGGGAGATTGGAGGCAGAGGAGAATTGGTTTCAACCAAATTCTCCAACCATTGTAAGAGAGGTAGCTCTTGAAGCAAGGATCCTCTCATCGAAGCCTCCTTCTCTCCTTCATGTTGTAATTGTTTTGTTTGTGTAATAAATTTCTTTGTTCTTCTTTTATTTCTTCTCTTTTCCTCTGTTTTATTTAAATTTATTCTTCTCTTAATCTTCCTCTTGGGGCTGGAATTCTTGAGTAGAAGCTAAATTGGGTTATACCCATTATAAACCTTTGCACATGCAAAACGCTTCTACGATGATTACGCCACCCATGGAAGAGTAATTTTTAGTGATCGATCTATCTTCTACCCTCTTCATTTAATTATTTTGAATCATTGAGCCTACTGTAATTCACTTAATATGATCCATGAATTATGTTTTTAAATTTTAAGAAACTAAGCAAGCAATTGAACAATTAATACAAAAACACGCGAGGTCGAGATTTTGTGTAAATTGTGAGAGTGCGAGCTTAATCGGTAATACAAGACCACTTGGGATAAATTTGTAGAGTTCAAATATAATACCTAAACACAACTCATCCTAATTTCCAGAATGGATTTGTGCTCTAATTAACCACTGACCATAAGCTAACCTTAGAACAACAATCAAAGCAGGGTTCTGTGATTGCATGTTCCGAAGCTAGCCTAGGGTTTAAGTAATTCCATCTTTGTGGTTAAGTTAACTCTTGTAGGGTTCGAGGGTTAACAAATTAGAGGATCATAATTAAGTGGATATTCATTTAAATGATAATGATTAATATGTAAATGAAGATGTAGAGTTAGATCGATTACGCCTTTTAAAATATTTTCTAAAAAAAAAACATCTTCTTGTTGTGTTATTTTAATCGGAATTCATTTCAAAACAAAAAAACAAAAAAAATACAATCTTCTTCCAGCAAACTTCTTCTAGATTCATAAACTATAAACCACTCCCATCCTTTTCTAGTAGTGTTTTTATTCTCTTTTATTTTATTTTTAGAATACCTCTAATAAGATGTTTTAATTCACTTACTCCTTTGAGAGACGACCTTGGTTAGCCCTCTATGCTACACCAAGTAAACTAAACATTAGCTTCATACAGTGTTGTGCTTGGAGTTTTATCCAACGTAACTCACTTTTGAAGTTCTTTTGAGAGCGCGTGCGACAACGCTCTTTCAAATTGGCGCCGTTGCCGGGGAGGCAAGTAATTATTTCAACCAATTAGAGGTATTTATTTTATTTTATATTTTAATTCTCTTCCTCTCTTCTTTCTTCCGTCTTTACCCAATCTGATTTTTTTTTCTTCTTCTTCTTTTATGTCTTTCTACTTCTTTTTGGACCATCAACTCAAACTTCAAATTTTTATTTTACTATGGTCCACATTCCTTCTTTTCATCTTTCATTGATTGATGACACGAACTAATCCCGAAGATCTCTTAGATCTTGACCCTGAGATTGAACGTAGCCTTAGGGCACGAATCAGACATTCTCAGTCTACGGGAAGTTTCAACATTCAACCAGTTGGAGAATTACTCCAATATCAGAACATTGAAATTGGAAGCAATTCAAATTCAACCATAAAACAAGAACCAATGGATGGAAACAATGGAAATGAACTTAATAGAACCATTCGAGAATTGGCTGCACCTGATATTAACTATCAACCAAATTGTATTGCATACCCAAATCTCGAATCGGACTTCGAACTGAAATCTGGGTTAATTCACTTACTTCCAAAGTTTCATGGCCTCTCTGGTGAGGATCCCAATAAACATTTGAAAGAATTTAATGTGGTTTGCTCAACCCTAAAACCTAGAAATGTCTCTGAAGATCAAATCAAACTAAGAGCATTCCCATTCTCACTTGATGGAGCTGCGAAAGATTGGATGTATTATTTACAACCCGAAGATGTAACTTGTTGGAACGATTTGAAACGTCTTTTCTTGCAGAGATTTTTTCCAGCATCAAGGACCACATCCATTCGAAAGGAGATATCGGGGACCAAGCAAGCCCAAGGGGAGTCCATGTATGAGTATTGGGAGCGATTCAAGAAGTTGTGTGCAAGCTGTCCACATCACCAAATCAGTGAGCAACTCCTCATTCAGTACTTCTATGAAGGACTCACAGCTATGGAGAGAAGCATGGTGGATGCCGCAGCTGGAGGGGCATTGGTGGACAAGACACCAATAGCCGCACGTGCATTGATTGACAAGATGGCCCAAAACTCCCAACAATTTGGCGATAGAGGTACACTACATGTCAGGGGAGTACATCAGGTAAGTCCTTCTTCTCTTGAGAGTCATTTGATTGATACCAAGTTAGAAGAATTGACAACTATGGTAAGGCAGATTGCTTTGGCACAAAAGACATCTTTACCTCCTCCTTCAAGGCCTTGTGGTATTTTCACTGAGACAAGCCACCCAACTGACTGTTGCCCACAACTCCAAGAAACAGAAGATTGTGCAGCAGTGTTCCCTGGGAGACCATATCAGCAGCAGCAGCAACAACCATATCCCCAGAAGAAGTTCGATCCAACATTCAACCAAGGGTGGAAAGATCATCTGGACATGAGGTATGGCTCTGGACAACAACAAAGGCCCCCCTTTCAACAAAACTTCCAGCAGCCTCCACCTTACCAACAGGGTTTCCAACAACCCCAAAGAAGATTTGAAGCTCAAACATCAACAAGTCAGCAACAAGGGAATCTCCAACCCAAGGTAGACTCTAACACTGATGATCTTTTGAAACAAATTGTTCTTAATCAACAGAATGCGCTGAAAAGTCAAGGTTCGGAGCTAAGGGAGTTGAAGACTCAAATGAGCCAGATTGCCACCGCCCTCCATGAACTTGTAAGTAAGAATTCTGGAAATCTACCTTCCCAACCCACTCCAAATCCAAAGGGGCATGTTAGTGCCATAACATTGAGAAGTGGGAAGCAAATGAACGATACAGTTGTACCTACCATTCCACCGGGATTCACCTCAACTTCAGAGAAGCCACATTCTATACCAACTGATGAACAATCCAAGGATAAAGATAAAGGTAAGAAAAAGATTGATGATGTTCCTCCTAAACCACTTCCTTTTCCAAACAGGGTTGTTCAAACCAAGAAGATGGCTGAAGAAGCAATGCAAAAGGAGGTTTTGGACACATTCAAGCGTGTGGAGATCAACATTCCTCTACTCGAAGCCATTAAGCAAATCCCAAGGTATGCCAAATTCTTAAAAGAACATTGTACCAATCGAAGAGGGCTCAAGGGAAATTAGAGGATCAACCTTGGAAGGAATGTCTCAGCACTCATTACACCAACTCTAGCAATGCCAACAAAGTGCAAGGATCCCGGGACATTCACCATCCCATGCACCATAGGGGAGTTTCACTTCTCTGATGCTCTTTGTGATTTAGGAGCTTCAATAAATGTGATGCCTCACTCTGTTTTCTCTTCATTGCAGATTGGTGAGCTCAAGCCTACAAGGGTAGTGGTGTAGCTAGCGAATAGAGCTACAGCATATCCGGCTGGTGTCCTTGAAGATGTGTTGGTAAAGGTAAAGGACATGATCTTCCCTGCTGATTTCTATGTACTAAACATGGAAGATGACCAGGTAAGTTCTCATGCCCCTATCATTCTTGGTAGACCCTTCCTCAAAACTGCTAAGACCATTATCAATGTTCATGAGGGTACTCTTTCCATGGAATTCGGGGATGAAATCGTGAGGTTTAAAATCCTGGATTCTATGAAGTACCCACCAGAGGAACACTCAGCATTATTTCTCTCTCATTCTGAGTCTCCATGTGATAGTCCCTCTATTTTTGATTCCCAATCTCTTGGGGACTATTCACTTCTTAATGAAATAATGAGTATTGGGTCCAACTTGATGTCTCATTATACTTCATCCCCTTTAATTCATGATCTTTCTGATCTTGGGATTGGTTCATTTGTCCAATCATATTCGAATTCTGAGCATGTATACTCTGATTATGATATGGCTGCTAATTTTTCTGATGGATTTGATGCATTGTTCTCTCATTCAGATGATATGTATGATTGTGCACAGATGTCTACGCCACTCATGCTTCCATCCATTCAGCAGCCACCATCACTGGAACTAAAGCCATTGCCACCAAATCTCAAATACTCATACTTGTTAAGTGGTGAAAAATTACCTGTTATCATTGCTAACAATCTCTCTTTTGAACATGAAGAAAAACTTTTGAATCTTTTGAGGGATAACATCAGGGCAATTGGGTGGACCTTGGCTGACATATCAGGTATTAGCCCCTCCATTTGCATGCATAGGATTCTTTTGGAAGATGGAGCTAAACCGGTGAGGCAACCACAAAGGAGACTCAATCCAACCCTTCTGGAGGTTGTTAAAAAAGAGGTTGAAAAATTGCTCGAGGCAGGTATAATCTATCCCATTTCAGATTCTCAGTGGGTAAGTCCTATTCAGGTTGTGCCTAAGAAAAGTGGTGTTACTGTTGTTAAAAATGATAAAGATGAGTTAGTTCCAATGAGGGTACAAAACAGTTGGCGCGTGTGTATTGATTATAGGAAACTAAATCATTCCACTCGCAAAGATCATTTCCCCCTCCCATTTATTGATCAGATGCTTGAGAGACTAGCTGGGAAGACACACTATTGTTTCTTGGATGGATTTTCTGGATATTTTCAGGTTCCTATAGCTCCGGAGGATCAGGAGAAGACTACATTCACCTGTCCCTTTGGGACATTTGCCTATCGGAGGATGCCATTTGGACTTTGCAATGCCCCAGGTACCTTCCAGAGATGCATGGTGAGTATTTTTTCTGATTTTATTGAGACCTGCATGGAGGTATTTATGGATGATTTTACAGTGTATGGATCTTCATTTGATGAATGTCTAAGTAGTTTGGAAAATGTGTTGAATCGTTGTATTGAGAAGAATCTAGTCCTGAACTTTGAAAAGTGTCATTTCATGGTAGAGCATGGCATTGTCTTAGGGCATGTAGTGTCAAAACATGGGATAGAGGTTGATAGATCTAAGGTAGACATCATTTCATCCTTACCCTACCCTTCATGTGTGCGTGATGTTCGATCATTCCTTGGACATGCTGGATTTTATCGACGCTTCATCAGAGATTTTAGTAAGATCGCTCTACCCTTATCTCGATTGCTTCAAAAAGATATTGACTTCAATTTTGATGATTCATGCAGGGTATCATTTGATGAGCTAAAGAAGTGTCTGACCACTCCACCGATCATACAGCCCCCACGGTGGGAGATTCCTTTTGAGCTTATGTGTGACGCCTCCAACTTCGCGGTTGGAGCTGTCTTATCTCAGAGGGTGGAGGGACGTTCACATGTGATCGCCTATGCATCGAGGACACTAGATTCAGCCCAATCAAACTACACCACAACAGAAAAGGAGTTTCTTGCTGTTATATTTGCTTTAGATAAATTTCGTTCATATTTATTGGGCTCTAAAGTAGTTGTTTTTTCTGACCATGCAGCTTTGAGGTACCTCCTAAAGAAGCCAGATGCAAAGCCACGACTTATCCGTTGGATGCTACTTCTTCAAGAGTTTGACCTTGAGATAAAGGACAAGAAGGGGTCAGAGAATTTGGTGGCAGACCACATGAGTAGGCTTACTCACACACTAGAGGGTGACACCTTGGACCAGGTACCACTTCGGGACACTTTCCCCGATGAGCATCTCTATACCATCTCAGGTAAGAATCCTTGGTATGCTGATTTAGTTAATTACATTGTTGGCTCTGAAATCCCAGTAAATTTGAAGAAGCATCAAGTCCAAAAATTAAAAAGTGAGTCTAGGTATTATGTGTGGGATGATCCATAACTCTGGCGCATGTGTAGTGACCAAGTCATTAGGAGGTGTGTTCCCGATCATGAGTTTGAGTCTGTTTTGCATTTCTGTCATACACTTTCTTGTGGTGGACACTTTGGACCCCAACGGACAGCTAAGAAGGTTTTAGACTCAGGATTATATTGGCCTAGTTTATTCCATGATTCCCATGTATTTTGTAAGTCATGCTCTCGTTGCCAACACACTGGAAACATTTCAAGAAGACACGAGATGCCCCAACAACCCATTTTATTCTGTGAGATTTTTGACGTTTGGGGAATTGATTTTATGGGACCTTTTCCTAGTTCATTTGGTTTCTTGTATATCCTTGTTGCTGTCGATTATGTGAGTAAATGGGTGGAGGCCAAGGCCACCAGGACTGACGATTCTCATGTTGTTGTGGATTTTGTCAAAGCACAGATTTTTTGCAGGTTTGGAGTACCAAAGGCCATCATCAGTGACCAAGGGACACACTTTTGCAATAGGAATTTTGCTTCCCTCCTTCGGAAGTATGGGGTGACACACAAAACATCAACACCATACCACCCCCAAACAAATGGCCAGGCTGAGGTTTCAAATCGTGAGTTGAAACAAATCTTGGAGAAAACCGTGCAGCCAAATAGGAAGGATTGGAGCAAGCGCTTGGATGATGCATTGTGGGCTTATAGGACAGCATACAAGACCCCCATTGGTATGTCCCCATTTCGGATTGTTTTTGGGAAAGCGTTTCATCTCCCCGTGGAAGTCGAGCATCGGGCATATTGGGCTATAAAGAAATGTAACATGGATTTGGCCCAAGCTGGAATTCAAAGGAAGTTGCAAATTCAAGAGCTTGAGGAGATTCGCCTGTCATCATATGAGAACTCAAGGCTCTACAAGGAAAGATCAAAAGCAGCTCATGACAAAATGATCCAACAAAGGGAGTTTCATATTGGAGAGAAAGTCCTTCTCTATAGTTCACGACTGAAGTTGATGCATGGTAAGTTGCGTTCCAGATGGTTAGGTCCTTATATTGTGTCTAATGTTTTTCCTTATGGTGCAGTGGAGATCACACAAGAGGACACTGGAAGGAGCTTTACAGTCAATGGGCAACGTTTGAAGAGATACATTGAGGGACATCCTACTGATGCAGTGGATTTTATCACACTGCATGACCCCATCATCACTTGATCACATCAGGCTGTTCCTAACCCTTTCACTTTTATATTATTTGTCCTATTTAAAACTTCTGCATTTCATGTGCATATATCATCTCACGGGTTCACATTGAGGACAATGCAATATTTTAAGTGTGGGGGAGGGAACCTTTTAGTTTATTAATTTCAATTGTTTTCCTGTTAAAAAAAACCAAAAAACAAAAATTGTGTGTTTTTCAAAATTTGTGTGTTTATTTTACAATTTTCTGTGTGTTTTTGAAACTTTTGAGCTGAAATGATTCTCATCACCATTTTTAAATCCATATCAATAAGTGAAACAATTTACCCCTTGAAACTAAGCTTAAATGAATGCTGAAATGACTTTGTTTCAAGTTCAAATATTTAGTAATTTCATGCAAAGTACGCTGAATTTTGAATCCCATGCCAATCTCACTGTCTTTATATTTGAAATCACTTTCCTGTGAGGCTTCTAAACCATTATTTTCATATTCTTTACATTCACCTCACTTCTTGAGAGAGCCAAACCATACTTGATTTAACCAGAATTTGATCTATTCCTGTCAAAACTTGAGGGTTGAGGTACTTGTGTTTAAATGATTGAGGCATTTGTTTGGTATTAAAACCCCTATTTCAAATAATCCTTTTTTATAATGGCCTACCTTGAATATTTAATCCTTGTAGCCCTTAGAAGCCATGCACAGCCTGTTAGGTTAAGCCACATTACAAGCCAATTTTCCCTATCCAACCAACTCTTGAAGTGAAATTGCATAATCTAGTTGAGCTTAAGTGTGGGGGAAGCTGTCTTGTGTTGTGCCACCACATTATGTGATACTTTGGGTGGAAAATTAAATTCTGAAGAGATGTGTTTGCTGCTAAAGAAAGTCATTATATTGAAAGTTGTGCCTTTTCTGGAGCTTTCATGACAAGTGAAGCTGTGCCTTTTCTGGAGCTTCTAATTGAGGTGGAAAGCTGTGCCCATCTGGAGCTTTCAAAAAAATCATGTTTGAGAAGATTGACATTTTTTAGGCTGAAATGATGAATGGTGTAAACCTTTCATGACTTTTCATGAAGATGGAGCTGAATTGAAACTATGGGGATTGAAGAGAAGACCATATTTAAGTGAAAATTAGATTAATGCAATTTTGCTTCAAAAGAGTCAAGCCCTCCTCATTCAGCCTCAGAGTTTTTCACATATTAATCCTACCAACCGAAAGCCACAGAAAAACCCTGAAAAGTCCTCATGATAAACATATGTCCTTGACTCACATCGGGTAGCGATGTAGGAATCTATCAAGCCTATGGTGACCCTTGTATGAGTTTGGATGAGAAAGACATTGCAAAAAAATTGATATTTGAGTGATGAGAGAAAATTCAAGCGAGGTAAGTGTTTTGTGCATGGGTGGATAAATGAAGTGGAAATATATTGAATGATATAAATGGAGAACCTGAAATAAGTTTTTTTATGAGGCATGATATCTTTTTTATTCTTGGTGTGAAATTGATTGATCTTAAAGATATGTGTTTTAAAATTGGTTTTGATTTGATATTGATGTTTACTTGATATGAGGTTTTGCCCAGGTGTGCAAAAGGGTAAGTGTGGGGGAGTTGATAAAACACTATTTTATTGAATATTTTATTGATAATAAATGATATAATTTCCTCACATTGTGTTAAACATGTTTATTTATGAAATATTTGGGATTTGATCATTCATTTGAAAATTTGGTGAAAATTCCAGTTTTACCCTTAATAGTGCACTGTAGTATTTCGAAGATAAATATTTTTATATTTATTATTTGAATTTGAAATTTTGTAACAGTGTTCCTAACTTAATTATATAAAACTTTTATTCAGGACACTAGAGCAAAAGAGTTCATTTGGTTGTTCAAATTGGTACATGAAATCAAAGTTGGGCTGGGCTCGCCAGAATGGAGAAAGTTCTGTATTTGGGCCATATTCTCTACATACGGGCTTGGATTGAGCCCAAATTTTGAGGAACGCTCGGGGACATGATGTGGCACAAATCATCCTTCTAGAAGGCCGGTCAATTCACGCGTTTTGGAGGTCAAATGGGCGGTGCAAGTTTCATTAAAATATTTGGCCGAGATTTTGCATTCACACTTGAAACCACTTTAAACCTAGCCTCCCCTCCACTCTATAAATTAGTGATTTTCTCATTTGGAGAGGCTGGTTCGTGCATTGGGAGATTGGAGGCAGAGGAGAATTGGTTTCAACCAAATTCTCCAACCATTGTAAGAGAGGTAGCTCTTGAAGCAAGGATCCTCTCATCGAAGCCTCCTTCTCTCCTTCATGTTGTAATTGTTTTGTTTGTGTAATAAACTTCTTTGTTCTTCTTTTATTTCTTCTCTTTTCCTCTGTTTTATTTAAATTTATTCTTCTCTTAATCTTCCTCTTGGGGCTGGAATTCTTGAGTAGAAGCGATATTGGGTTATACCCATTATAAACCTTTGCACATGCAAAACGCTTCTACGATGATTACGCCACCCATGGAAGAGTAATTTTTAGTGATCGATCTATCTTCTACCCTCTTCATTTAATTATTTTGAATCATTGAGCCTACTGTAATTCACTTAATATGATCCATGAATTATGTTTTTAAATTTTAAGAAACTAAGCAAGCAATTGAACAATTAATACAAAAACACGCGAGGTCGAGATTTTGTGTAAATTGTGAGAGTGCGAGCTTAATCGGTAATACAAGACCACTTGGGATAAATTTGTAGAGTTCAAATATAATCCCTAAACACAAATCATCCTAATTTCCAGAATGGATTTGTGCTCTAATTAACCACTGACCATAAGCTAACCTTAGAACAACAATCAAAGCAGGGTTCTGCGATTGCATGTTCCGAAGCTAGCCTAGGGTTTAAGTAATTCCATCTTTGTGGTTAAGTTAACTCTTGTAGGGTTCGAGGGTTAACAAATTAGAGGATCATAATTAAGTGGATATTCATTTAAATGATAATGATTAATATGTAAATGAAGAGGTAGAGTTAGATCGATTACGCCTTTTAAAATATTTTCTAAAAAAAAACATCTTCTTGTTGTGTTATTTTAATCGGAATTCATTTCAAAACAAAAAAACAAAAAAAATACAATCTTCTTCCAGCAAACTTCTTCTAGATTCATAAACTATAAACCACCCCCATCCTTTTCTAGTAGTGTTTTTATTCTCTTTTATTTTATTTTTAGAATACCTCTAATAAGATGTTTTAATTCACTTCCTTCTTTGAGAGACGACCTTGGTTAGCCCCCTATGCTACACCAAGTAAACTAAACATTAGCTTCATACAGTGTTGTGCTTGGAGTTTTATCCAACGTAACTCACTTTTGAAGTTCTTTTGAGAGCACGTGCGACAACGCTCTTTCAACACTCAAGGGTATTCACCTAGATGGAATTATCCTTAATTTATTGTTGAATTCCATGTGTGTAAACCACACTACTTAATAATGGGATTAAAAGTGATGAAATGCATTCTTATATTGTATGATATATTTGGTACACAAATTTATGTACATGATATGAATGTGATGGGTGGGCCTGAAATTATATTGAACTTAAATGCATTGGGTAATATTTCTATCTCATGAGATGAAATTTATAGTGCACAATAGGTTATCCTAAGCACACTATGTTATGATTTATCAGCTTTTATCCTTGACTTATGGTTATGATTTCATGTATTATGTCATTCCCACATTCCTATGTTGCCTTGATGATATTATATTATATCTTTATTTGATGTTAATTTTTATGATTCTCACCACTTTCATGTCACCTTGATATGACTCTTAAATAACATGTATTACATTCATCATGTTATGATTTGATTATTCCCTTATTGGGATTTATAGATCACCCCTTTCTTATGTACTTCCCTAGGTTATCTTGTGCATTTTTAAAAGATTAACGGATATTAAGGGCATGTTGTGGTGTTTTTAAATAAAGTCATTGTATCCCAACTTCAAGCTACTGTGTTATATACCAAATTTAAAAAATACATTAGGCCCCATGATCTTACAAGATTTTATTATGTGTATATTTATGTAACAAACCATTAATTAAGGAGTATCAAAGATATAGTTTTTCAAATGTATACCCTTAAGTAACTGTGGTGATGTGTGGGATATCCTTACATAGGTGTCTCCTGACCCTTTAAAATCCCATGCATTAAATGTTTTTCCCTTACACAAGCCTCTTTAAACCTTATGGGATCCATCTTTTACCCTTATACGATTCATGGTTACCCTTAAATGAGCTAGGGTTAACCTTACATGAGCTATGTTTACCCTTATGTGAGGAAATGTTTTCCCTTATGTGAGTTCGGGTCACCCTTACACTAAAACTATGTACCCTTACATGGGCACTAGGATGACCTTTATGTATTATTTTAATGTACCTTCATGTGGTTTTGTTTGTCTTTTTATTTTATATTGTTAGGGTTTTTTTCTTATAGCCATTCATTTCTCTCTATTTCATTGAGTAGTTACAACAAACCTTCGATTCTTGTGGGTATTTATTCCCTAGTTCTTTCAAATTTAAGAATAATTAGATTTGAGAGATCTATGGATTGATTTAGAGGATTATCAGCTATAGAGAGAGGGGGAGAGGGAGAGGGATCAGTGATAAGGAAGAGGTCTGGAAACCCTGGTTCATCGCTCCTCAAAGGGGAAGCTGAGTGACAACTAGTTCATGGAGCTCTCCCTTTGATCTCAGAGTTATTGTGACCCCTTATTGGCTTGTGGCATGTGATCTTAGATGATTAAAAACCTAGATAATATATATGAACCTTAAAACAAGGCATCAATGATTTTAAATCCTTTCAGCAATATTCTTCTTCGACATTGGTTTGACTGAGCCCTGGTAAGGGGGTCATAGTCTTGTTTTGGTTTTCTTTGTCTATTTTTTCAAATATTAGATCTTCTAAATTTTGTTTCGTTGTTTTCATCTTTCACTTTCCTTTTTCATGTCATTGTTTCTTCTTTGACTTTATTTTCCTTTTTCATAGTGTAAAATCATTATGATCATTCCCCATGCACATAGGCCAATTGGACGAAGCACATAAATCCTTTGTGTCCATTTACTACTTTCCACTTTTTCATTTTATTCAAACTAAAATAATTGAATGATTTATTCTTTAATTTTATTCTAATTAGGTTCAAATATTATTTTTTTAAAATTTTTATACTTATTATAATCATTCTTGAATTAATTTGAGTGTTGTTCGAACTTTTTTACTAATATAGAAGCTGAATGTCACTCCTATTTTCGATGTCTCTTGAACTATGTTACATGTGTCTTGTGTTCTTTTGATGTATCAAAACTATTTTTTTAATAATTTTTATATTGATTTTATCTTACTTCAATAATTTATATTATTTACTTCAATATATATTTCATTCTTATTATATGCATGAATCTGTTTTAGGTTTTGGAAAGTGAATGTGTGAATCTGGAAATTATTTCTCATATGTTTCAATTCTGTTTTATAGAATCACCATGTACATAATTATATTTATATTTATGAGAATTTTATCGTAATTCTTGAATTTTATTTTCCACTTCCAGTGTGCTATGGTCACTCTTGGAATCATTTGAATTTTCTTGATGTTTAGAATTTAATGAAAACATATTTTTTTGTTTAATAGTTTATATGTTATAAAAGATAAATCAACATCATTATTGTCTATTTTGGATTTTATGAACCAAGATTAATATAATTGGATCCTCGTGGTTGAATGTGGACTACCTCACACAGTGCATCTCACATAAAGTGGTATTATAGGTTAATTGGGATTAATTTTTCATCGTTAAAATTTGAAAAAAAAAATCATTTCTATAATGATTTTTTAGTGGATTTTACATTAAAACATGATTTGAGGTTCATTCAGCTAGGTTGTTTTCCCTCTTTTATCTGTAATTTTAAAATATGATATTTGATTAATATTTCCATGCTCATTTCCCATATTTCTTTGTTTTTTTGAACCTTATAGATTCCTTTGGTGGGTGCAACATTTTTGTATCTTTGGTTCTAGGGTAAGAATGGGTCTTTGAAAGTTTAGATTGGGTGAGAGTGTCTTGGTTATAATTGAGGTGTTTTGGCAGGCTATTTTGTCTCTAGTGTTTTTAGTTTTCCTAGTATTTTATCTTATATTAGCTCTTTTTTATTCCCCCACATCATGAAAGGTTGTACGCTCTGAGTATAGACCTATATAAAGTTCAGTGCTTAATTTTGGTTATTTTGTAGGTTTAGTGCTCTTGTTTGCTGCTTGGTTGGCCATCGACCTTCTTGGATTTTCTATTTTGACCCTTTTAATAGATTTTTTAGGTTTCTTAGTTCTAGGAACCATGTGCCATTAGTAATCTAGACTAGGATGTGTGCCCTTTTAGTGGCTTGTTTCCACTAATTATTTAGCTAGCTTCCCTCATTTTTTCTCACATCTTAGAGTTTTCCTAGGATGTTGGGATTTCTTGCATGGCACCTTGAAGTTTCCTTTTATTTGAGGATCTCATTGGATTTTTTTTAGGTAGTCGTATCCTTGGGTAGAGATCCTAAATTCATCTTTTAAGGATCTTCTAGATCCTTGCATTGAGAGCCTTTCTGTTAGGTTTTCAGGCAGCATGTCTCAACTTAAAGTATAAGGTGTTATGTGCTTCAGTACTATTGTGTTTTTTTGGGTTAAGGTGGAGAATCTATTAGTATCTTATTTTTCATATTTATTTTTCATGCTCTCTTTGTTACTTTACATGTTATGGTTGCACTGGTTTTTTTGAGTTACATTCTTTGTGAATTATAAGATATTTTTGTTCTATAATGTTTTTTAGGATGGTGCTTCTATGTTTCTTAAGGCACTAATTATGTTTTTCAGGGACCTGTTATAACATGTGATTTTTGGTCCCCAAATTCCTCAACGGAAAATAATCATACAATGAATCATTTAAGAGAAGATATGTTCTCTATTTATGTTTGTAATTGTTTGAATTATGAGCATGTCTAGAAAATTTATAATATCATTCATCTTTGAGAGACATGTGTTGTAATGATTCATGAAGGGGGGTTGGTTAGGTCTTACCCTATAAGTGTTTTCTATTTAGGATGTTCCCAAAATAATGGTGGTGGTTTAGGTGCTGTATAATTATCTTCTGGTTTAGAGTTTGAATTTATAAGGTGGGGATGTGTGATGATGTTGCATATTAAACCCATTATGCATTTAATTTTCAAGGTGGATATTTGTTATTTTGATTTCCCTTTTTTTGTTAAATTTGGTTTTAACATGCTTTTTTGAGGATTGTATTTTGCAGTGCATCTCATAACCAATTAAAAATAAAATAATATTAAAAACTATCATTGGGATGAGGTAGGTTTTGGGTGGGTTTAATAAGACAATAAAATATATTATTTTTTTTTGAAAAAGATGTAATCATTGGGGGCTAACATTCATGGGATGAGTTTAGCCTCACCCTTTAGAATGGCAGGTTTATACCCTTCTGTCAGTATTATGCATCACCCACTGAGTTCTAATAGTTTCAGTGATTCCATCAATTTTGTTTCCACTTAAAATAATCTACCTTTTTATCAAGGTTAGTGAATTAATATAATTTACTTAGAGCTGGTTATAGCTTATATCCATTTCTTTTACAACTTGCAATCATAGTGAGTTGTGCTATTTCGGTATTCCCTGAGAAATATTGAAAGTCCATGTTTCCCAAAACTCTTATCCCTTAATCTCTAAGGACTAGGTTAGGTGATTCTCTATGAATACTTTCCATCCATAGAATTAAATATGGGGTTTTTTATTTAATATCATTGAATATCTTATTCATTATGCTTTGTATTTTACACTATAGACTTATTGGATGACACAAACACTGTCATGGGCACCGGGAAAGGTGTGGTTTGGGAAGGTGGAGTGGTTGTGCACTTTGAGAAGAGAAATCCTGACAGCACCACCATGAATTTTTTAGTTCATCAGGCGATCCTAAATATGTTTCCCGCAATGGAGGACCACCCTAAGAAAGAACCATTATTGAACACCTTTCCCTTAGGGTGTACACTAGTGTAATAAGGGGTTATGTATCTAGAGCCTAGTGATATGAATTTATATATTTTATTTTTAATAAAATTATCATTATATCAATCCATTTTTATTATTAATTTATAAATGATTATATAATGAGTTTGATAAAAATTAAATTTTGATGTAAAGAAATAAAAATTTTATTTTTAGAAAATATATACTCTCAATTAAAACACTCTTTTTGATAATTTCATGAATTTTTTAAATAAATGTTTGTTTGATAAAATATTACTATTAAATTATATTTATTTAAATATAAATGATAATATAATTTAATGATGTCCAATGTAATTTTTTTAAGGGTCTGAAAGTCGTGAGTATCGCAAAACTAGTATTTTTTAGTAAATAGGGATTTTTATTTAAAAGTGAAAATTATAATATTTATAAATTTATTTTGAAAAAATAAATATTATTTTTTAAATTATAACATCGAAATTATCCAGTGATTTTTTTCATAATTTTTTGAGATAGTCGATTTTTGGGAAAAAAATTAAACATGATATAAATATATAGTTTGTATTAATAAATTAAAATAGCCCAAAAGAGATGTAATAAATTAAATAAGGAGTATCCATTTCTAAAATATTATTTCTTCGTTAAAATAATGTGTTCTTAAGTTATTTGATTAATTTTATAACCCTTTATGTAATCCTCCAAAAACTATATTATATTTTAAGGTTTTAAAATCAAATCTTTATGAACATTACTCACTTCCACATCACCAATGATATTATTTTAAAAAATTAGGTTCATGCCCTTATAAAATATTTAAAACCACTCCTATTTGGGAAAAAACATTGTAAAAATAATGTGATGGTTTGTGGTTTTGATTATTTTATCATATAAAGTCTAAAACCTAAGTTTAGAAATTAATAAAGAATTTTCCTCCCTTTTGCTATAAATACATACCCATCCTCCCACTTCTCTTCACTCAAAATCCATTTATAATGATGTTCCTCTCCCTAAATCTCTCTAAATCCCTCCCATGGTGTTCCCAAGCTCTTAATAAGCTCCTCTCAAGCTTTTAAAAGTGCCCTCTCCAAGTAAGGGATCTTATCCTCTCCCTTTTTATTTCAAGTACTCTTTTTCTGCTAATCCTTTTGATTTCAAGTTTTACATGTTGTAATGTGTTTTTAAACATCCCTTTTACTTTAATTATGTGTCCAATGTTATTATAGAGTACATTTTACTCTCATTAACCCTTTTCATGAACCTTTATGTACACTCGTTATGCTACTGAAATTATCTCAGGATTTTCCTTGCCAAACTTTTATTTGTGAATACCCAACCCCATTTAAACTCAAGGGTATTCACCTAGATGGACTTATCCTTTATTTATTTGGGCATTATGTGTATGTAACTCACACTTCTTAATTATGTAATTAAAAGTGATGAAATACATTCTTATGTTGCATTATCTATGTGGTACACAAATGCAAGTACATGATATGAATGTGATGGGTAGGCCTGAAATTATATATCCCTTCAATGTGTTGGGTAATGTTTTTATCTCATGAGATACCATGTATGGTTCATAGGAGTTTATCTTAAGAACACTATGTTATGATGTATCAGCTATTAGCCTTGAATTATTCTTATGATGTCATGTATTATGTTGTGGCCATATTCCTATTTTTATTTGATATTATCATCATATATCATGAATTGATGTACATGTTTATGATTGTCACCACTTTCATGTCACCTTGATATGCCTCTTAACTAACATGTATTAATTTCATCATGTTTTTCTTTGATTATCCTATTACTATTCTTTATGGCTCACCCCTTTCTTATCTACGCCCCCAGGTTATCCTGTGCATTTTTAAAAGATCATTGGATATTAAGGTCATGTTGTGGTGTTTTTAAATAATTTCATTATATACCTATTTCAAGTTAATGTGTTTTGTACCAAATTTATCAAATACACTGTGTATTTTTATGAAATAAATCATTAATTATGGTGTATTAAAGATATTGGTTTTCATAGATATACCCTTAAGTAACCATGGTGGTGTGTGGGCTACCCTTACATAGGTGTCCCATAACCCTTTCATAGCCCATGTATTGAAGGGTTTTCTATTACATGAAACATTTTTACCTTATGTGAGCTAGTTTTTACCCTTACATGATTTAGGGTTACCCTTATGTGAGCCAGGTTTACCCATATGCAAGCTAGGTTGACCCTTATGTGAGCTAGGGTTTTCCCTTACACGAGCCAGGGTTACCATTACACTGCAACTGTGTACCCTTATGTGGGTGTTGGGCTATCCTTTACATGTAATTTTAATGTACCTTCACATGGGTTTTTTTATTTTTTTTATTTCATATTTTTAGGGTTCTTTTATTTGTAGCCATTCATTTCTATCAATTTCATTGAGTTGTTGAAATAACCCTTTGATTCTTGTGGGTATGTATACCCTAGTTCTTCTAGATCGAAGAAGAATCGGCATGGACAGATCGATGGATTGATTCAGAGGATTCTCAGCTATGCTGAGAGAGAGAGAGAGGTAATAAGGAAGAGGTCTGGAAACCCTTATTCTTAGATCCATGAAGGAGAAGCTGAGTGATGGAAAGTTCATGGATCTCTCCCTCGGATCTCAGAGTTGTTGCGGACCCTTATTAGATTATGGCATGTGATATTGGACTACGACAAACCAAGATAGTGGAGATGAACCTTGACTCTCGACATTGGAAATTTCAAAGAATTTTGGTGAGATTCTTCGTTGACAATGGTTTTATTGAGCCTTGGTATGGGGGCCATAGTCCTGTTTCGGTTTTCTTTGTCCTTTTTTTAAATATTGTATTTTCTGAAATTTGGTTTCATTGTGTGCATCTTTCACTTTCTTTGATCATGTATATGTTATTTCTTATACTCTATTTTCCTTTTTCATAGTAGAACCCCATGATGATCCTACCTCATGCATATAGGCTAATTGGCTGAAGCACATAAATCCTCTGTTTCCATTTATTTCTTTCCACCTTTTCATTTTATTTAAACTCAAATTGTTGAATGATTTCTTGATGAATTTTATTCTAATATGGTTCAAATATTATGTTGTAACTTTTTATGCACCTAATAAGCATTCTTTATTTAATTTGAGTGTGGTTTGAATTTGTTTACTAATATAGAAGCTGAATTTCGATCTTATTTTTGATGTCTCATGAACCATGTAACATGTGTCTTGTGTTCTTTTGATGCATCGAAATTGATTTTTTTCTACTCTTTATGTTGATTTTATCTTGATTTAATCATTGGTATTGTTACCATCAATCTTTTTTTGATTCCTTTTATATGCAGGAATCTATTTTAGGTTCTGGAAAGTGTGTGTGTGTGTGTGTGAATTTAAAAATTATTTCCCATATTTTTCGATTTTAATTATAGAATCATCATGTACAGAATTATATTTATGTTTATGAGAAATTTATTGCAAGTCTTGAATTGTGTTTTCCACTACCAGTGTGTTATGTTAACTCTTGGAATCATTTGAATTTTCCTGATATTTGGAATGCAATGCAAGCATGTTTTTCTATTTATTAGTTTATATTTTGTAAAAGGTAAATCAACATCATTATGGATTGTTTCGGATTTTAAAAACCAAGATTAACCCAAGTGGATCCTCATGGTTGAATGTGGACCTCCTCGCACGATGTAGCTCGCATAAAGTGGTATCATAGGGTAAATGGGATTAATTCTGCATCATTAAAATTTGAAATTTTTTGTTTGTTTCTTTAATGATTTGTTTTGTGGATTTTACATTACAACGTGATTTGATGTTCGTTCAGCTAGGTTTTTCTCTCTCTTTTGGATTTAATTTTACAATTTGATGTATGATTGTTATTTCCATGCTCCTTCCCTTGTTTTCTTTGCTTGTTTGAACCTTATAGATTTTTTTGCTAGGTGCTACATTTTTGTGTCTCTAGTTCTGGGGTAAGAAAAGGTTTGTGTAAGGTTGGCCTAGGTAAGAGTGTCTGGGAAATGAGTGAGGTGTTTTGGTAGGGTATAGTGTCTCTAGTGTCTTTCGTTTTCCTAGGAGTTGAGCATATGTTACCTTCGTTTTATTCCTTCACGTCATGTAGGGTTGTATGCTTCGGGTATGGGATTGTAGCGAGTTCATTACTTAAGCTTGGTTAGTTTGCAAGTATAGTGCTCTAGTTTGTTGCTTGGTTGTCCATTGAGCTTCTTGGTTTTTCTGTTTTGACCCTTTTAGTGGCATTTTTTTTGTTTCGTAACGTTAGGAACTATGTGCTGTTATGATGCTAGACTAGGATGTGTGCCCTTTTAGCATTGTGTTTCCACTAGGTATTTAGTTGGTTTCCCCACTTTTTTATCGTATATTATAGTCATCTTAGGATGTTGGGATTTCTTACATGTGACCTTATAGTTTCCCTTTTCTTGGGGATCTCTTTGCACTACGGGAAAAACTGTTTATTGCAACGGGGTATTTACGACGGGAATAAAGCCCGTCACAACAACTCCAACGAAAAGCGTATTTGCGACGGGAATATATTCCCGTCTCAAATGGCCAGTTATTTGCGATGGAAATACAGGACCCGTCGCAATAGCTATGGCACGGTTTGCACGCCAAAACGCGCAAAGCCTATTTGCGACGGTTGTCTTCTACCCGTCGCAAGTACCCATCGCAAATACTGGCAGCGGTAAAGCCTATTTGTGACGGTCACCTTCTACCCATCGCAACTAATCGGCGGTGGTAAATACTATTTGTGACGGGTAAATTGTCCCATCGCAAAAAATTATTCACCAGGTGTTATTGGCGATGAGCCCCATTGCCAATACCGGCGGCGGTAAATAAAAATTTGCGATGGGGATATCTGTCCATTGCTAATGGTGTGTCGGCAGGCAACTATTTGTGACGGGCCCGTCGCAAAAACCCTTTTAACCGCCACCCGTAATTAATGCGGGCGAAGGTATTTGCGACGGGGCCCGTCGCCAATACCGGCGGCGGTAAATAGGAATTTGCGATGGGGATATCAGCCCGTCGCTAATGGTGTGTCGGCAGGCAGCTATTTGCGACGGGCCCGTCGCAAAAACCCTTTTAACTGCTGCCCGTAGTTAATGCGGGCGAAGGTATTTGCGACGGTATACCGTCGCAGATACTTGTATGAGCGATGGGATCCCATCGCTAATAAGTCCGTCGCAAATAATCTAACCTATATATACACCCCATCCGTTTTTTTCATAACATTCAGATCTCTCTTCCTCTCTCTCTCTAACTTTCAGTTCTAAGTATAATTTTTTTTGTTTTAATTTTTTCTTCCGAGAAGAGGAGAGAAGGAGTTAGAAGGCGCAGATTACTTCAAAATATCGAAGGTATTTATATTTTTTTATTTTTTAAATTATTTTTAATTGTTAAATTATTTTTAATTGTTAATTTTATTTTTTATTATTAATTTTAATTCTTTTAATAGAATGTTTAGTAGCTATATAGTTCAATTAGATTAAGTGGTTCTACCAAATAATCCTTATCTGGATACGAACAAGTAGAGGCGGCTCTGGCACAGATGTACCTAGGAGTGAAAACTCTGACAAGGTGTTTCGAGCTTGACTCGGGGTAACCTGGTACACGACAGCGGGCCTTGTTGCACTCTTGGTTCGACACTCCCGGAGGATGTTTTGGTAATAATTAGAAATAAATATATAATTATAAAATAATTAAGAAATAATTAGATTTGATTAGATTTAATTAAAATAATTATCAAATAATTAGGAAATAATTAGATTTAATTCATTAGAAATAATTAGGAAACAATTAAATTTAATTAGGAAATAATTAGAATAATTAGGAAACAATTATATTTAATTAGGAAATAAGAAATAATTAGATTTAATTAGATTTAATTAAAATAATTATCAAATAATTAGAAAATAATTAGATTTAATTGATTAGAAATAATTAGGAAACAATTAGATTTAATTAGTAAACAATTAGATTTAATTAGGAAACAATTAGATTTAATTAGGAAACAATTAGATTTAATTAGGAAACAATTAGATTTAATTAGGAAACAATTATATTTAATTAGGAAATAATTAGATTTAATTAGGAAACAATTACAATAATTAGGAAACATTTAAAATAATTAGGAAACAATTACAATAATTAGGAAACAATTACAATAATTAGGAAACAATTACAATAATTAGGAAACAATTAAAATAATTAGGAAACGATTACAAT
Source organism: Viscum album (assembly GCA_963277665.1). NCBI lineage: Eukaryota > Viridiplantae > Streptophyta > Magnoliopsida > Santalales > Viscaceae > Viscum > Viscum album. The sequence goes on along the minus strand of OY728125.1, from coordinate 1,969,201,585 downwards.
AATTAGGAAACAATTAGAATAATTAGGAAACAATTACAATAATTAGGAAACAATTACAATAATTAGGAAACAATTACAATAATTAGGAAATAATTATAATAATTAGAAACAATTACAATAATTAGGAAAAAATTACAATAATTAGGAAACAATTAGATTATTAGGAAACAATTATAATAATTAGGAAACAATTAGATTTAATTAGGAAACAATTATAATAATTAACAAACAATTAAAAATAATTAGAAAACAATTAAAAATAATTAGGAAACAATTAAAAATAATTAGGAAACAAATAAAAATAAATAGGAAAGAATTAAAAATAATTAGGAAAGAATCAAAAAGAATTAGGAAATAATTAAAAATAATTAGAAAAGAATTAAAAAGAATTAGGAAATAATTAAAAAGAATTAGGAAAGAATTAAAAAGAATTAGGAAAGAATTAAAAAGAATTAGGAAAGAATTAAAAACAATTAGGAAATAATTAAAAACAATTAGGAAAGAATTAAAAACAATTAAGAAATAATTAAAATCAATTAGGAAAGAATTAAAAACAATTAGGAAAGAATTAAAATCAATTAGGAAAGAATTAAAAACAATTAGGAAAGAATTAAAAACAATTTGGAAAGAATTAAAAACAATTATGAAAGAATTAAAAACAATTCAGAAAGAATTAAAAACAATTAGGAAAGAATTAAAAACAATTAGAAAAATTACAAGTGTGATTGGCTGCTCATCTACACCTCAATTTTCTTTTCATTTGTGTGTTGAGGCTTCACAGGAAACTTCTGCCTCCACATGTAATATTTGCTTTTACTGTCAAAATTATCAACCTCCTCGCCAACATAGAGGTGAGGAGGTTTATAATTTTGACAGTAAAAGCAAATATTACATGTGGAGGGAGAAGTTTCCTGTCAACCTCAACACACAAACGAAAAGAAAATTGAGGTGTAGATGAGCGGTCAATCACGTTTGTTTTTCTATTCAATGATTAACCACTCAACCTATATACATATCTTCGCATTTCTAATTAGTAACATAATTAGTAATATAATTAGTAACATAAATAGTAACATAATATAAAATATTATATTACTCGAATATTAATAATTAAATAATACTAATAATAGAATTATTTTATTATTATATGTTTAATATTTATAAAAAATATATTAATATTATAAAAATTATAAAAATTTTATAAAATATTACAATTATCAATATTTTCAACAAGTTTTGCTTTATTCTTAACATGTTCAAATCTTAAAGGGTCGCCAATTTTCAGGTTATGCCCAATAAAAATTTTGCGTCAACCGTGTCCAATGTAAACTCTATAATTGTTCTTGCTTGGTTGATCACCTCGCAAGTAGTGTTGCAATAAGACAACCCAAGTTATGTCTTTCTCATCTATAAGAATCATATCACATGACTCTTTACAGAGACCGTTCTTTCTTGAAAAAGTAAGGGAAAGATACTGAAGTTCTCTTAATTTTTCAAGGAAGAATGATCTATGTAAAGGGTCATGTGAAATGATTCTTAAAGATGAGAATGACATTACTTGTGTCATTCTATTGAAACACTACTTGCGAGGTGATCAACTATGTAAGGACAATTATAGAGTTTAAATTGGACATGGTTGACGCAAACTTTTTATTGGGCATGACCTGAAAATTGACGACTCTTTAAGATTTGAACATGTTAAGAATAGAGCAAAATCTGTTGGAAATATTGATATTTGTAATAATTAGTAATAATTAATAATAATTAATCAAAAATAAAATAAATTCAAGTACATGGTTATAAATTGGCACAATTTCCAGCGGATTGGCAGCTACCTTTTGTTCAACGTCTCATATCTTTGCTACTTTCTCCCACTGAAATCAGTATGAAAAATGTGCTCTAATGTATGTCAGAGCAATTTTTTCATACTTATTTCAGTCGGGAGAAAGTTAAAAAGAGATGACTCATCGGAAAAAAGAGGCTCTTTTGCCTGACGACTCATCTCCTTGCAAGAAGATGAGTCGTCAGGCAAAAGAGTTGTCGCCAATCCGCTGGAAAAAAATCAGAATAATTAGTAATATAATCTCCACAACGATGATTACTAAATTTTATTTCATTATTCAAGCATATTTCATTTTTCCAAGTATTGCTAAGTATTTCTAAATTAATAATAATTAGTGGGGTTGATTACAAACTAACTGTGTCGCCTATAATTATTGGTTATTACTAAGAAATAACTGTAATTATGTATCTTCTCTTTTTAGGATATTGTTTTTCTTATATCAAATTATTTAACAACAGTAATGGTTTTAAATTTTGTAGAAACATATATATGAATATAGAATAAGGAAATTGACATCAATCATTATTAGATGATCGTGCTTGGATAAATCAGCACTGAAATCCAAACAGTTCTAGTTTAAATCCTGTATATGTTGATGGTGTTGATGCTTTCTTATTATTTGTATCATCAAACCCGGAATTTGTTTCAGAAGGGACAATTAAGTGTCCTTGTAAAAAATGTGCTCTGAGAACGTTTGAGACATTTGACATTGTTGGGCAACATCTCTTGCGTTATGGTTTTCAATCAGATTATATTTTTTGGTATCAACACGGTGAACACAGTTCCAGAAAAGATACTAATAATTTGATTCCGGATCCATCACGGTTTCAGAATTTAGTACATGATGTTGCAGAGTCATCCGTTCAACAAACTGAAATCGAGGATGATGTTGATTTACCTCCCGAGTTGGCACCATCTGAATTTTCTGAGTTGTTCAGGTCTGCTGAGGATGCATTATATCCTGGTTGCAAGATAAGCAAATTAGAAGCAGTTGTAAAATTTATGGCTATTAAATCAGATAATGGAATGTAAAATAACTGTTTTGATCAGATATTTTCTTTAGTTAAAGCATTGTTACCTGAAAGAAATGTGTTGCCTACTAATTATTATGAGAGCAAGAGACTAGTTCGTAATCTGGGCCTTAGTTATCAGAAGATTCATGCATGTTCAAACGATTGCATCTTATATTCTGGTGAAAATGAGTCGTTGGATAGTTGTCCCACATTTGGACAATCGAGGTATAAAGAATCTCAATCAGGGAAGTCTGGATTGATTCCTGTAAAACAGTTAAGATATTTCCCGCTTACACTCAGGTTGCAGCGTTTATTTATGTCTCAGAACACAGTGACAATGATGTCATGGCACAAAACCAATATTTAAAATGGTAAAATCTTGATTCATCCATCTGATGGTGATTCATGGAAACATTTTTATCAAGTGCATTCGTCTTTTGCTTTAGAATCCCGGAACGTGCGATTAGGTCTTTCTACTGACAGTTTTTGTCCATTTGGATCTTTTGGTAGTTAGTATTCCTGTTGGCCTATCTTTATAACTCCGTACAATTTGCCTCCATGGATGTTGATGAAAGAGCCTTATATCTTTTTGACATTATTAATCCCAGGACATCCGAAAAAGAATATTGATGTTTATTTGAAACTATTGATTGATGAGTTAAATTTATTGTGGAGTCATGGTGTTGGTGCATATGATGCTGCTGCGAAATAGAATTTTGTAATGAAAGTTTCTTTGATGTAGACAATTAGTGACTTCCCAGCATATGGCATGTTATCTGTCTGGAGTACACATGGTCCAAAATCATGTCCTTATTGTATGGGAGACAACAAAGCATTTATGCTCGTAAATGGAAAAAAACCTTTCTATTTTGACTGTCATTGCATATTTCTTCCAATCAATCATTCTTTTTGGAGGAATAAATCTCATTTCAGAAAAGACAGAATTGAAAGAGATGAACCTCCAAAAATGATCTCAGGTACAGAGTTACAATCAGTTGTATTTTCATTACCTTCCATCACTTGTGGACCAATAATAAACCAATAGAAAAGTCATGGCTTTGGGAAAGAACACAATTGGACAAAACAGAGCATTTTTTGGAATCTGCCATATTGGTCTGATTTTTTGGTCTGACACATGTTGGATGTCATGCACATTGAGAAGAACTGTTTTGATAATTTATTTCATACAGTTTTGGATACACCGGGTAAAACCAAAGATAATGTAAAGGCACGATTAGATCTTGCCCAAATTTGCAGGCGACCAGAACTTGAATTGTTTGAAAATGTCAGATCACAGAGATTAATGAAGCCAAAAGCATCTTATACACTGACCAAAGAGAGTCTCTTATTATTTTGTCAGTGGATTGCAGATTTGAGACTTCCAGATGGCTATGCTTCCAACTTGGGAAGATGTGTTAAAAATATTAATATTACCGGATTAAAAAGTCATGATTGTCATGTTATAATGGAAAGACTTATGCCTATTGGATTAAGAGGTTTTTTGAATTCTAATATTTGGGATTCGATAACAGATATATCATATTTGTTTCCGAGACATGTGTGCGGCGACAACAGACTACGATACACTAAGCAAACTGGAAGAAGCTGTTGTTGTAATTATTTGCAAATTGGAAAAAATATTTTCGCCGGCTTTCTTTAACTCAATGGAACATTTGATATTACATTTGCCACATGAAGCAAAATGTGGAGGTCCGGTTCAGTTTCGATGGATGTACCCATTTGAGAGATGCATGCAGAAATTGAAGAAAAAAGTCTGTAATAAAGCATCAGTTGAAGGCTCAATTGCTGAAGCTTATTTTCAAGAGGAAATTGCTTTATTCTGCTCTCATTATTTTGAATCTGAATATCCCTCAAAATTTAACCGCATGGGCCTAAACGAGGGGAATTTTGATGATGATATGAACAATCAATTATCAGTTGTCAATCAGCCCGAACTTGGCTTTGGTGGAGTTCATGATAGATGGCTTTCAGATGATGAACATCATAGAGCTCATACATATGTTCTACTCAACTGTGAAGAAATGTCACCAATTGTACAGTGAGTGCTCCTATCCCTTATTCTATAGATTCTGTTATAGTAAATTAATCATATTGTATTTGTAGGTTATATGATGATCATATCAAGAAACAATTTCCACAAATTATAGCAGCTTCCTTAGAAGAACGTCGGCAAAAACAATTTGCCTACTGGTTTCAAAAACTGGTAACATACATTCTTTTTTGGTTTTACATATAAAATCAATTTATTACTTGTAATAGTGATAAATGTTTTACAAATTTTCAGGTATCTTTACATGCTGATAAGATTGATAGTCAATTGCGTATATTGAGTAGCCCACCATCCAAAATGGTTAAATCTTATAATGCATATGTGGTGAATGGTTATCGCTTTCATATACGTGCATATGGGGAATCAAAGAAAACAATGAATAGTGGTGTTTATTTGAAGGGATCACATCATAGAGATATTGAAGTTGACTTTTACGGCATGCTTGAAGAAATTATTGAACTGTGTTATTTGGGACAGAATTATGTAACAATGTTTAAATGTCAATGGCTGGATACTGAGAGAGGCTTGTGTATTCATCCGACTGATGGAATTGTTGATATTAAACATAAAAGTCTTCTTGCAGTAAATGAACCATTTTTATTGGCTCATCAGGCACATCAAATTTATTATGCAAAATATTGTGCTACTGCAAAAGAGTTGGATGATTGGTGGAGTATAATAAAAGTTAAATCTCGAGAAAATCAGTTTACTCAAATTGAATTTGGTTCCACTGAAGTGCAAGGAAATGAAATTTTTCAGGACACTCCTCAAAACACATCTTTTTCACAAAGAGACATGAATATCGAGGATGTCACCCCACAGTTAAGGGTCAATGGTGACGATGTTGTCAATGATGTTACAACTGAATTTGAAATGACAAGAGATGATAAAAGTGAAACTAATATGGAAATTGATGATGTTGAGGAGGAAGATAAAGACATTGACATTGAAAAATATGAAGATGATGATGAAGATGAACATTGACATAATAAAATATTAGTTAGAATCATAATAAATATATATCTATACATAATAGTTATTTTCAACTGTTTGCTAATAACAATCATTTCATGTTTCAGATGGACTCGGAAACGTTTCGTCAGTTACTGGAGGCTGATCAACCTATGGATGATGAGGTTCTTGAGTCATCTGACCCTCAGGCTATTGGCACTACAGGGAGCACTCGGAGGGGGCGTGGTCTTTCCAGACTGATGATTCCAGATCCTATCCCGGAGCGACGTCCACCTCTTGGATTCGATGTGCACACGCGGTGGTATGGTAACCTGTGTATTTTAGTTATCTTTCATTATAATTTATTAATATTCTAATTGTTTGGTTATTTGTTCTTTTTCCACAGTTTTACGCATATAGCTATTGGACATGGGAGCGTTATCTTGCGCAATTATTTTTCTCAGCCCTGGCTCACATGGGATCAGATTCCCGCTGATGTGCAGGCCGCCATGTTCGATCATTGGCTGGTACGTAATTAAATATTATTTATTTTGAAATTTAATTCATTAATAACTTTATATTATGGTTTATGGTATCCCATCGACGAGAGCATGCGTGCCACTATCCATGCGGCATGGGTGGTGTCTATGCGTGACCGTTTCCGTCAGTTTTTGCATAATTTGATAAAGACGGCTGTGAAGAAAGCCGGAGTGACAGAATTTGATGAGTCCTGTAGAGCCCACCGACCAGAGTGCATTTCATCTCACGTTTGGGATGGATTATGTACACACTGGTTGGGTGGTGGGTTTCAGAGGAGATCTGCATTGGGTCGACAGAATCGGGGGAGACAAGAGGTGACGCATCGAGCCGGTAGTCGTACATTCAGTGCGCATAGAGAGCGTCTGGTAAGTACTTTTTTTAAATATTTTATACAACTTTAAATATAAACAATTTATTTTATATTCATATAGGAAGCCGAGCAACCCGGTATTACGACGTACGGCGTTTATCGGAGGATGTACACTGACCCGGCTACTAGAGAGATTAGAGGTGACCGCCAGCGTCAGATTGTGGTCAGTATTATTTTCTTTTCAGTTTTCAAATTAAATGCATATAATCTTTTCATTATTTTAATTTCTAATTGAAACTTAAGGAGTCATATGAGGTCGCGACCTCTCAGACACAGGCTGAGAGTCAAGACGAGACGGGTGATCAGACTAGTGCCCACCATTTTGATGAGACGGCATGGATGCAGGCGACCCAATATGGCTTCGAAAAGGGCCGAGTAGTTGGTATCAGCTCTTATTTGACTCCTACAGCTTATTATGGTATTGCTGCGATGTCGGCGTACACTAGTGCAGAAAACATTTTTTACGTCGGTTAGTTTTCATTATTTACGTCGGTTTTTAGGCGACGTTAATACGGACGACGTTATAAATAACGTTTTTTACATCGGTTATTTAAAACCCGACATAACATCCCTAACATCACGGTGTTTATCACGTCGGTTCATATAATAACCGACGTGATAAATATGCGCGGGGGGGGGGGGGGTTTATCACGTCGGTTATTTTCTAAACCGACGTGATTAACCCTTCCCCGGGCCTATTATCACGTCGGTTTCTTAAATAACCGACGTGATAAAAAGGCCTGGGAAACGTTTTAGCACGTCTTTTATCCAATAACCGACGTGGTAAATCGATTCCCAGGCCTTTTAGCACGTCGGTTATATTAAGAACCGACGTGATAAAAGGCCCGGGAACGGTTTATCACGTCGGTTCTCGAAAAAACCGATGTGGTAAACCCCTACCAATTTATTTACCACGTCGGTTATAAAATAACCGACGTGAAAGCGATATTTTTTTTTTAAAATAATTGCACTGCTCTCACCAAAAAGCAACCAGAAACCAAACAACAAAAATAACCATGCCAGCCCTCCCCCAAGCCCCAACTGAACCCCACCCTCATCTATACCCACCTAACAACCTGGCCAGCCCTCCCCCACCACATTGCAGCCCCACCACAACCCTTGGACACCCCCCCACCCCTTGGATATCCCCCCCACCCTCATTTACACCCCCACGACCCCTAGTACAGCCTCAAACACCCATTGGACACCCCTCCCATATCCCTTGGACACCCCCACCCCTTGGACACCCCCCCCCACCCCTTGGACAGCCCCCCCACCCTCATTTACACCCCCAAGACCCCTAGTACAGCCTCAAACACCCATTGGACACCCCCCCCCCCCACACCTTGACAGCCCTCCCAGACCCCTTGGACACCCCCCCCCCCGACCCCTGGACACCCTCCTGAGCCCTTGGACAGCCCCAAACACCCCTTGGACACCCCTCCCACACCCCTTGGAAACCCCCCACCCCTTGGACACCCCCACCCCTTGGACAGCCCCCCCACCCTCATTTACACCCAACCGGCCCCTTGGACAGAACTCCCAGACACCTTGGACACCACTCGCATATCCCTTGGACACCCCCCCACCCCTTGGACACCCCCCCACCCCTTCGACAGCCCCCCCACCCTCATTTACACCCCCCGAACACTAAGATAGCCCCAAACACCCCTTGGACACCCCCCCACCCCTTGGACACCCCCCCACCCCTTGGACAGCCCCCCCCCCCCCCCCACCCCCTGGACACCCCCCCGACCCCTTGGAAACCCCCCTACCCCTTGGAAACCCCCCCATCCCCTTGGACAGCCCCAAACACCCCTTGGACACCCCTCCTATATCCCTTGGACACCCCCCCCCCCACCACTTGGACACCCCCCACCCCTTGGACAGCCCCCCCCCCACCCTCATTTACACCCAACCGACTCCTTGGACAGCCCCAAACACACCTTTAACACCCCTCCCATATCCCTTGGACACCCCCCAAACACCCACCCACCCCCTTGGAACCTCTCCCCCCATACCAAAATCCAGACCAGAAAAACCATCAACAGTAGACCAAAACAAGAAGTAGAGAAAAATTAAACATTCACTTATATAACATTCAAAACTTACACTGTCAACTTCAAAAAAAACTAAATCCAACCTAAATGACTGCGAAATACACAATTACATTGACAATATTCAAAATTACATTTTACATTACAAACAACTAAAAGTCAATCAAACCTGTAAAATAATTTGACCACTCCACTTGTAAGTGTTTGATATATTCAGCAGTAAAGGGTTGAGGGTCATCAAAAAGCTACAAAGGAAAAGGATATTAGTCAACGTGTATAATAAATAAATCAAATTGAAATATTATGAGAAAGAGGAAATCTTACCAGGTCAAAACTCAGAACTGTCCCAGTTGTTATTATTTCATACATAAATCTTAACATGTAATATCTGCATTCGATGATGCCTTGTTGCTCATGACATTTCTGTTTGAATGAGTGTAAATTCAATATATTATTTTTATGTAATAAATCAAAATGTACAAATTATAAATGGATATTTACCTTCACATGTACATATTTGATCTTGAAATTCCTTTTCTTTGCGCTTTTTCGAAAGTGGACCCATGCCCTGTTAGAAAATAATACGAATGGGGTAAATTTAAAATTCATTATAATATATAAAACTATTGTGAAATTGAAACTTATGTTTCCAATATATTCTTAAAACTTTCTCGCACATCATCATGGAGAGAGCATATCCAATAAAGTGTTTTCTCCCTAGGGAAAAAAACCCCTAACATCCAATGATCCCTGATAAAAGGAAATTTAACGTTAGTGGTTTTTTATGTTAAAAGATAATTAACTCTTTGAGAGGGATGTGTTTCATACCTCTCACAAAAAGGCATCATCCAACACTGTGTGATTACATTCTTTTCAAATCTATCAGCAATATAAAGCATTCTTTGTTCCTCATCCAATGCACATGCTTCAGGGGAAATCAATTGTGGGTCCACGAATCCATATACATCTGTCAACTCATTCCTCTCACAAATTTTATACACATACCTAATACAAAGCAGACATAAGTATACATTTTTAATAAATATAACGCAAGGAAAAGGTGTTAAGACTTACATGATAAAAATTTGCACCACGTTGATGCCCAACTTATCTCCAGTGACAAACTCCATGATATCAGTTTTCATAATCCCCACACTTAGTTCACATCCACAGACATGAGCTTCCATTGTAAAGTCATAATGATCCGCCAACAAATTTGAATATCTTGACAATTTGTCAAGACTGCTAGTATCTGCATCTGATGTCATAGCTATCTGTCTTTGTTGTTGTCTATACAGTATTTCTTTACCTTTGAAGTATTTTCGTAAAAATAAATTGAAAAATATATTAGTTTTCAAATGATAAAACATTAATAAAAATATAAAATAAAAGATATAACATCCATACCTCTATGGTAATGAGTCGAAGAAGTCTGGATGGCCAAAGTAAAAAATGGCCGATACTATGTCCAACTGTCGTCACCTCATCTGTAGGTAATGGTACCCGAGCTGATCTATCTATAATATCCTGTACAGTGACCCTCTGATTCTATACCTCTAACTGTTGATGATGAACTGTATCTCCTATACAATATACCATCCCATATGCAACTATATGATGTTGAGGATCATCAACATACAACTCACAATAAGTAGGTAGCTGCGGCGGAGGAGGAGGATCAAAAATGGGGTCCGCAGGCTGAGGTGGGGGAGTGGGAGCTACTGGGAGAGGTGGAGTGGGAGCTGCACCCTGAAATTGTCTTTGCAAGTCTGCAAACATAAACTGCACCGATGCTCTAATCTTGTCCTCCATTGTCGCATTAATATTATGGACTTCAGCCTCCAAGGATTCTATTTTTTTTATAAACTCCCTCAACGTTAGAAGTTGAGGAACGTGGCAACACTTTTCTTACCGATACACCTGCCGGATATCCTCTTACACGGCCAGGATGTTCGGGCTTTCCCAATGCCACAGATAAAATATATTCCCTCCCAGATGGTGTAAATGTCCCCTATGAACTCTGCTCCTCAAGAGAGTCCTGTAATAATTAATTGAACATTTCTATAATGATTGGAAATATATGACGAAAATAGTAAACTTAAATAAATAAAATAGATATCTTACAATCCTCTCAACTACGAGTCTCGATTCTTCCGAAAGATATTGTCCTTTTTTGCCCTTCCGAGCTCTTTTCCATTTCTCATGTCTAGATGGAGGGGATGGAGGGGCCACCTCTCCAGAGCTTGAAGACTCAGCTCTTAGTTGTTGAAATTTTTCTGCCATCATTTGTTCTTCCAATAATGCATACCCTCCCCGAGATAAACTATGAGGGTATACATTTTTAGATTGGATCTCTTGATGATCTTTCCTTGTTTGCTGTAAATTAAGAATAAGTAATCATTAACAAAACAATAATATGATCATTTATATAAGAAAGCTTATAAAAGTTTACATTGCCCTTACCAAAAATGATTCTTTTCTTCTACTTTCAAAAAATTGTCTCCATGTGTCTTCATCTATAAAAGGATATATACGACATGGATTCTCACGACTCCTATGACCATAAATGAAATCAGATGAGAGGGTTGATTTGAAATCCCTCCATCTCCTAGCAGCCAACGATAAGCATTTCTTCCTGACTCCTCCAGTGTCAGGAATATCAAATGTCATCTGATAAAAAAGAGGTTAAAAATATTATATATACTAGAAACATTTAAAGAATAGTCAAAAAATAGCAAAAGATCTTACCAAAATGGTCTCCCACAGCTGAGAAATTATCGCCTTATCCACACTTCTCCAATCATCATAGAGAATGCTTACTTTGCTCTTAGCCTGAGTTGCTACAAAACCCTTAAAATCTTTAGCATTTGGACCTCTAGGAAGATCATCATCATCAAACTCCACGACTATCCTCTCCTCCTTCGTACGGGAAAGTGATAATTTTGGTAAACGTGTGCACCCACGCTTACCAACCTTTGAACTCTTTTTCGTAATAGGAGCATGTGAATGTTCCTCCCCAGATGTATGACCAATATGCTCATCTCCAGAATCATGTGGCTGATCAACTGATTGATCTGTCATTTTCCTTCAAATCAAAAAAACAAACATTAGTTCACAAATATACAAATTCAAATATTGTAATACTACTTAATCAGAAAATAGAAAAGTGTACTAAATTACATAATAGTAAACATTGATAATATGGTAAGCATGTTAAACAATGATAAACATGGTAAACACAGGCAAAAGGTTGCCAAGGAGTTGGCCCAAGAAAGCTGAAAAGTGGACTCACTGAGTCCACCGGTCAGCCGGTGTGAGCTCACCGGCCAGCCGGAGGACCCAGGCAGTCGACTTGCCCACTGCCTGGTGCCACCGGCCGGCCGCTGGCTCACCACCGGCCGGCCGCTGGACCAGACAGAGCCTTCCTGTCTGGACCACCGGCCGGCCGGTGGACCAGATAGAGCCTTCCTGTCTGGACCACCGGCCGGACGGTGGACCAGACAGAGAGCCTTCCTCTCTGTCTGGACCACCGGCCGGCCGCTGGCTCATCACCGGCCGGCCGGTGGACCAGACAGAGCTTTGCTCTGGACCACCGGCCAACCGGTGATCCACCACCGGCCAGCCGGTGCGCCCAGGACTTGTCCTCTTTACGGTTTTTATTGTTTTATCGTTTTGGTTTGATACATGTTTTAATAAGTAAAAAATTTACAATATCTAACATTATATGAAAAAACTAAATGTAAACAAGAAATAAACATGTGTTACCTGTAATTTTAGGAATGTACAGTTGGATTGTTTTCCCAAATTCCTTCGTCGTGATCGTTCCTTATGGCACAAACCATGTCTTCAACATACTCATCATTATGTTCTGTTAATCTTTCCATGGAAGTAGGGATCTCACATAAATCAGCATGTTCATCAAATTCATCCTCACCAACATATTGTTTTTTCCCTTGTAAAACAACAGCCCACTGCATATCTGATTGATCTACTACATAGAAAATTTGTTTGGCATGTGTTGCCATTATAAAAGAATCAGCTGTGTCTTCCAATCTATTCAGATTAACAAGTGTCATTCCAAATTCATCGTGTCTGACACTGTTGTTACCGATAAACCATTTACAGTTAAAAACAGGAACTTTAATTTTAAAGTAATCAGCCTCCCATATGTCTTCAATCACTCCATAATATGCACTTGATGCCGAAATTGGGTTTCTGTCCTTAGCACTCGAAAAATGCATTGCTTCTGCAAACACCAATACACCACTATTCCGAACTGCACTTCTGTTGTCCTGAGCTTTCGTATGAAATTTATATCCATTAATGTCATAAGCGGACCATGTTATCACATTTAAAGATGGACCACCCACTATCCATTTTAATGTCTCTGATACATCTGATCTACCAAGCAAGGTCTTTTTAAACCATGGCAAAAAAGTTTTGTTGTGCTCATTCAAAATCCACATTTCTTTCTTCTTTGGATGACATTGTTTCAACTCATTAATATGCAATGTGATATACGGTTGAACATTATCTATGTTATTCAAGATGTATGATTCTAACTTCTTCATATGTTCAGCTGACAGTGATTTGACTTTCAAGCCACGAATCCCCTTTCCCTCATTATTAACCCGTTCATGGCGAGATGGAGGCAAACCTATGTGTTGCACCGTAGCCAAGTAGCTCGTACAAAACTCTGCTACCTCCTCAGAAATATACTTTTCAATAATGGAGGCTTCAGGTCGATATGGATTTTTAACATATCCCTTTAATATTTTCATATACCTTTCAAAAGGATACATCCAACGAAGATATACAGGTCCACAAAGCTTTATTTATCGAACCAGATGAATCATTAAATGCACCATCATATCAAAAAAAGTTGGAGGAAAATACATTTCCAAATGACAAAGTATAAAAATTGCATCCTTTTCCAAAATGTTAAAAGCATTCACATCAATCGCCTTGTTACAAATTGAATTGAAAAAATAACACAACCTCATTATAGTCTTTCTGACACGGATGGGCAATATTCCACGCAGTGCAACTGGTAGAATTTGTTGCATCATGACGTGACAATCATGTGATTTCATACCTATCAACTTCAAGTCTTTCAATGAGACAAAATTTTTTACATTTGAAGAATAACCTTGAGGCACTTTGATATCATGAAGACACTGACAGAAGCTACTTTTCTCCCTCTTCGATAATGTATGACAAGCCGGGGGAATAAATGTTCGTCTTCCTTTAGGAGTGGGAGCTAACTCCAAACGTATTCCCATTGATAGTAGGTCTAACCTTGCATTCAACCCATCTTTTGTCTTTCCTTTAATATCTAGAAATGTTCCGATCAAAGAATCACAGATATTCTTCTCCACGTGCATGACATCAATATTATGTTTGACTTCATGATACCTCCAATATGGTAGCTCAAAAAATATTGACCTTTTCTTCCAAATATGTCTATCATTACCAGATTTCTGTGTCTTTCCCAATGTCACATCAAGGTTTTTCACCCTCTCAAAATACAAATCTGGGGATAAAGGTTTTGGAGCAGTATCAAATTCTTGTGAGCCATTGAATGCCTTTTTTAGTCTTCTATAAGGGTGATCCATAGGCAAAAACTTTCGATGACCCATGTACACTGTTTTCCTCCCATGATGCAATTGACAATATGACGTCTGTTGTTCGCAAATTGGACATGCTTTATGCCCTTTAACACTGTATCCAGACAAATTTCCATATGCTGGGAAGTCATTTATAGTGAATAGAAGCAATGCATGCAGTTGAAAATATTCCATTTTATAAGAATCATACACCCTAATACCATCAGCCCATAACAGTTTCAAATCATCAATCAGCGGTGACAAGTATACATCAATATCATTGCCGGGTTGCTTTGGACCAGAGATCATGATACTCAACATGACATATTTGCGCTTCATACAAACTTTAGGAGAGAGGTTGTAAATTACCAATAAAACAGGCCATGAACTATGTGTGCTACTGAGGGTTCGGTATGGATTCATTCCATCTGTGCACAAGCCTAGTCTCAGATTTCTAATTTCATTTCCAAATGTAGGGTACTGGGCATCAATTTTCTTCCATTGTGGACAATCAGCTGGATGACGTATTTTTCCATCACATACCCGCTCATCAGCATGCCATCATAACCTTTTTGCATCATGTGAATTAGCAAATAAACGTTTGAAACGAGGAATTATAGAAAGATTCCAAAATACCTTTGAAGGGAGCTTTGTAATCTCTACATCAGCTTGTGATTTTTCTTTCACCTTATACCGTGATGTCCCACATTTAGGAAACTCTTTCAGAAATTCATATTCCTTCCTATATATAATGCAGTCATTCGGACAGGCATGTATTTTCCTGTATCCCAATCCCATCGGGCATAATATTTTTTTGGCCTTATAATGTGAATCTGGAAGATTGTTATCTTTTGGAAGAATGTCTTTCATCAATTGTAGCAGCTCTGTAAAACTTCTGTCACTCCATCCATGTTTCGCCTTCAGGTTAATCAATCTTAACACCGCCGACAAAACCGTAAAATCTGTACAACCAGGATATAATGGTTTTTCGGCATCACCATATAGACGTGCAACTGTCGGTTCTATCTCAATTTGTTCTGCTACAATATCGCGAATCATTTCTTCAATTCCATCGGAGTTACCATCTTGCGATTCATTATCATCAGTGACATTCTGTCCAGTTTTGCCATGCCAAATCCAAGGGTTGTAACTCGGATTGAAACCATGACAAATCAGATGATCTTTTATCTCTCTACTTTTCAACTTCTTCATATTCAGACATTTCAGGCATGGACAGAAAAAAATGTCACTACTTGGAACATTTCGTTTAGCAAATTCCAAAAAGGCATCAGGACCTTCCTCATATTCATTGCTCATTCGATGTGCTGTAATCCGACTTCGACTCATTATTACCTATAACAAATAGCAAAAATATATATATTTTTTAGATAAGACAAATATATGTTTATATGAAAAAAAACATAATTTGAATGTAAAAAATTTTGAAATATAAAACAAATCGATGTGTATTTAAAAAAATATGCTTGAATATTATTTTGTAAACAAAATATAGTAAGATATAACACCCCCCCTGGACACCCCCCGACCCCTCTAGACAGCCCCCCGCCCCTCCTGGACACCACCCCCCACCCCCTACCCCCTTGGACACCCCCCTGGACATCCCCCAACCCTCTGGACAGCCCCCCCACCCACCCGGACAACCCAAATACCCTCTGGAGAGGCCGCCACCCACTTGGACAGCCCCCCACACCCATCCACCCCCTTGGACACCCCCTGGACACCCCACCGACCCCTCTGGACAGGCCGCCACCCCCTTGGACAGCCCCCCACACCCACCCACCCCCTTGGACACCACCCTGGACACCCCCCGACCCCTCTGGACAGCCCACGACCCCTCTAGAAAGCACCCCCACCCCTCCTGGACACAACCCCCCACCCCCGACCTACTTGGACACCCCCCTGGACACCCCCCAACCCTCTGGACAGCCCCCCAACCCCTCCTAAACACCACCCCCCACCCCCTACCCCCTTGGACACCCCCCTGGACACCCCACAACACCCTCCCACACCCTTGGACAGCCCCCCACACCCACCCACCCCCTTGTAAACCCCCCTGGACACCCCCCAACCCCTCCGGACAGCCCCCCACCCCTCCTGGACACCACCCCCTACCCCTTGGACACCCCCCTGGACATCCCCAACCCTCTGGGCAGCCCCCCCACCCACCCGGACAACCCCAAATACCCTCTGGAGAGGCCTCCACCCACTTGGACAGCCCCCCACACCCATCCACCCCCTTGGACACCCCCCTGGACACCCCACCGACCCCTCTGGACAGGCCGCCACCCCCTTGGACAGCCCCCCACACCCACCCATCCCCTTGGACACCACCCTGGACACCCCCCGACCCCTCTGGACAGCCCCCGACCCCTCTAGAAAGCACCCCCCCTCCTGGACACAACCCCCCACCCCCGACCTGCTTGGACACCCCCCTGGACACCCCCCAACCCTCTGGACAGCCACCACCCCTCCTAAACACCACCCCCACCCCCTACCCCCTTGGACACCCCCCTGGACACCCCCCAACACCCACCCACACCCTTGGACAGCCCCCCACACCCACCCACCCCCTTGTAAACCCCCCTGGACACCCCCCGACCCCTCCGGACAGCCCCCCACCCCTCCTGGACACCACCCCCCACCCCCTACCCCCTTGGACACCCCCTGGACATCCCCCAACCCTCTGGGCAGCCCCCCCACCCACCCGGACAACCCCAAATACCCTCTGGAGAGGCCGCCACCCACTTGGACAGCCCCCCACACCCATCCACCCCCTTGGACACCCCCCTGGACACCCCACCGACCCCTCTGGACAGGCCGCCACCCCCTTGGACAGCCCCCCACACCCACCCATCCCCTTGGACACCACCCTGGACACCCTCGACCCCTCTGGACAGCCCCCGACCCCTCTAGAAAGCACCCCCACCCCTCCTGGACACAACCCCCCACCCCCGACCTGCTTGGACACCCCCCTGGAAACCCCCCAACCCTCTGGACAGCCCCCCCACCCCTCCTAAACACCACCCCCACCCCCTACCCCCTTGGACACCCCCTGGACACCCCCCAACACCCACCCACACCCTTGGACAGCCCCCCACACCCACCCACCCCCTTGTAAACCCCCCTGGACACCCCCCGACTCCTCTGGACAGCCCCCCGCCCCTCCGGGACACCACCCCCCACCCCCTACCCCCTTGGACACCCCCTGGACATCCCCCAACCCTCTGGACAGCCCCCCACCCACCCGGACAACCCCAAATACCCTCCGGAGAGGCCGCCACCCACTTGGAAAGCCCCTCACACCCATCCAACCCCTTGGACACCCCCCTGGACACCCCATCCAAATGGACACGCCCCAACCCTCTCGGGGATTTATAGAAAACGATGAAAATTTAGTGAAATCATAAAATTAGTCAATATTGCAAGTCGAACTAATAGATCTAGGGATGATAAATAAGATTATGGTGCCAAAACGAGTTAAAAGGGTTCGCAATCGAAGAATCTTAGCTAGTTTCAACAAAAAAATCACAACACAAATATATATACTATCCGCGAAAAAAAACAAATGAGTGGGAGGATTACCTGAGTGCTGCGAGTTTAGATGATTGATCCGAGGAGATTAAATATGAGAAACGATGATCGAAAAACGAATCTAAACCAACGAAATGGACGAGCCGATTCGGGTTTACGTGCGAGAGAGACGAGTCGCGACTGTCGAAGGTAAACTCGCGAATGACAATCCACGGGTCTGGGTAAATTTTTAAATGAGTTATCACGTCGGTTATTCAATAACCGACGTTATAATTTTTTTAAAAACATTTATAACGTCGGTTATTCAATAACCGACGTAAAAACCTTCCTCGGATTCTTTTTTACGTCGGTTATAAAATAACCGACGTTAGAAAGGGCTCAAAATCCGCGTTTTATTACGTCGGTTATGGAATAACCGACGTCAAAAACATCTGCGGATTCTTTTTTTACGTCGGTTATAAAATAACCGACGTAAAAAGGCCTTCAAAAACCGCGTTTTTTACGTCGGTTATTGAATAACCGACGTAACAAACGCCCCCGCTTCTGTTTTTTACGGCGGTTAATGTATAACCGACGTAAAAAACGAAGCCGCGCGATTAATAACGTCGGTTATAAAAATAACCGACGTTAAAGGTGTACTAAACACAGGTTTTTTACGTCGGTTATTAAATAACCGACGTAAAAAACCTCGTTTTACATATTATGACGTCGGTTTTATATAACCGACGTAAAAAATGGTGACGTAAAAAACGTTTTCTGCACTAGTGCGTCCAACTCGAGAGGAGCTCGTGGAGAGACATCATCTTCTGCCTCACATTATCAGGAGCAACTGCGTGCTCAGAGTCAGCTTATAGAGGATTTGCGTCAGGGGAAGTAGAGGCGTCAGCAGCACGATGAGGAGATGTGTTGATGGCAGGAGCAGATGCGTCAGCAGCAGGATGAGGAGAGACGTCGATATGAGGAGCAGCATCAGGAGCAGATGGAGTATATACGTCGTCTGACTCATAGTTTAGGGATGGTGTTTCCTCCACCACCTCCTCCAGGTCCTCCAGATTATCCACCCCTCCAGTGATTTTTTTAGATGTAATAAACATTTGAGTTCGTAGTTTATTGTCATATTAACTATTTACAATTCCTCTTTCATATTGATACGAATATTGCATGATTTAATTTGTTTTTTTTAATATTTTATTACTTATTAGTATTATTTTTAATGTCTGCTTATTTTAGTAATATTACTTTTAATATTTTATATTTATTGTTAATATTGAGAAGTTTATAATTTTAAAATTTTATTAATATTAATAATATTAATATTATTTTTTCATAAATATGTATGTTTATTTTAATAATAATAATATTATATTAATTTTTTATATTAATAATATTAGTACTATTATTATTATTTTTTGATATTAATATTTCATAATATATAATATAATATTATTTATATTCATATTATTATTATTTTTTGATATTAATATTTCATAATTATATTATATATATTTTATTATTAATATTATAATAATATAATTTTTTATATTATTAATAATATTATTATTATATACATAATTTAATAATAATATTATTATATTAATTTTTTATATTATTAATATTAGTATTATTATAATATATCATATTATTTATATTCATATTATTATTATTTTATATTAATATTTCATAATTATATTTTATATATATTTTTATTTATTTTATAATAATATAATTTTTTTATATTATTAATATTATTATTATTTTTATATAATATTATACGATTTGTATTAATTATTTTATTTTATTTTTATTTTTTTTAGTATTTGCGACGGGAATATTTGCGACGGGATTTCCCGTCGTAAATTTTTTTTTACTGTAACATTTGCGACGGGAAGAATACTCGTCGTAAAAACATTTCTGCGACGCGCCGTCGCAAATAACTTCGTCGCAAATATTTTTAAATTTTCCATTTGCGATGGGTTTCTGACCCGTCGCAACTAATATATCTGCGACGACCCGTCGCAAATACCTTTTTTATATATAAACGAAAACTCATTTGCGACGGGGGAAAAATATCATCGCAAATACTCTTTTTGCGATGGGACCGCCGCAAAAACACCTATTTGCGACGCCGTTTTCGGCAACGGGCGATTTGCGACGGAGCCACATCGCAAAAGACCTTTTGCGACGGGATCCCGTCGCAAATATTCAGTTTTTCTGTAGTGTTGGCTTTTGTTTTAGGCAATCGTCTCCTTGGGTGGAGATCATGAATCCATCTTTTAAGGATCTTTGGGTACCTCGCATTGATAGTCTTCTTTTTAGGTTTTCAGGCGGCCTATCTCGGCTTAAAGTAGATGGTGCTAGGTGTTTCAATCCTTTTTTTTTTGTGGGTTTAGGGGGAGACTCTATCGGTGGTTTCTTTCGCATGTTTCTTTGGCTTGCTCTCTTTGTTACTTTTCTTGTGGTTCGTTGAATGATTGCATTGGTTTTGCGGAGTTGCATTCTTGTGAACTGTCTGAGTTGTTTTGTTTTGACATGTTTTGTTTGAGGATGATACTGCACTGTTTATTTGTATTTTGTAGGCATTGATGAGTTGTTTCGAGAGCCTATTATAACATGTTATTTGTTGGCCTTGACTTAATGGCATCGACTTAGAGAGCGACTTGGGTAAGTGATGATATGTGCTCCATTTATGTTTGGAATTGTTTAAATTTTGTAGCTTTAGAATATCATTCATTTCTGGGTGACATATTGATGCATGATGAGGGGATGTTTGAGTCTTATGTTGCAAGTGTTTTCTATTTAGGATGTGCCCAGATAGATGATGATGGTTTAGGTGGTTTAGAATCATCTTGTGGTTTAGAGTTTTAATTTATAATGTGGAGATGTGTGATGGTATTCCGTATTAAACTCTGTATTTAATTTTCAAGGTAGAGATTTATTGTTTTGATTTTCCTTTTTTTATGATGTTTTAATATGTTACTTTTGAGTACTGCATCTCCCAGTGCAGCTGGCAACAGATTAAAAATAAAAATATATAAAAAAAACAATCGTTGGGTTGAGGTAGGATTAGAGGTGGGATTAATAAGACAACAAAATATATATAAAAAGTCGAAAAAGATGTAATCATCGGGGGCAAACATTCACGGGATGGGTTTAGCCTCACCCTTTAAAAAGGCAGGTTCATACCCTTCTATCAGGACAGCGCATCACCCACTGAGTTCTGATAGTTTCAATGGCGTTCCCTCTTCAAATCATCTACCTTTTTCTCACGGTTAGTGAATTCATTAAATTTGGACTTGGTTATACCTTACACCTCCATTTCAATTGCAGCTTGCAATCACAGCGAGCCGTGCCGTTGCGGTACCGGCAGAGCAATATTGGAAGTCCATGTTGCCCAACACTCCAATCCCTGAAACTCTGAGGACTAGGTCAGGTGAGTCTCTCGGCGTCCTTTCCATCCATGGGATTGTTGATTCTCTTATTCATTATGCTTTGGATTTTACGCAGGAGACTTATCGGACGACCCCAACACTGTGGTGGGCGCCGGGGAAGGCGGCGTGACCGTGCACTCGGAAAAGAGGAAGCCCGGCGGCGCCACCGTGAACGTCGGAGTTCACCAGTCGATCATCTATAAGTTTGCCGTGACGGAGGACTAGCTCCACGACAACCCCGACGTCGCGCTTTTCTTCTTGGAGAAGGACCTGCGCCCGGGCACCCAAATGAAGCTGCAGTTCACCCACACCGCTGACGGGGCCGCGTTCCTTCCACGCGCCACCACAGAGTCGATCCTGTTCTCCTCCGACAAGCTTCCGGAAGTCCTGAACTCCTTCTCGGTGGCGCCGGCGTCCGCGGAGGGTGAGTCGATGAGGAGCACCCTCCGGGCGTGCGAGGAGCCGGGGGTGGCTGGGGAGGAGGAGTACTGCGCGACCTCGCTGGAATCCATGGTGGACTTCTGCACGGCGATGCTGGGAAGGTGGGGCGTCAGGGCGTTGGCGACGGAGTCGGGGAGCAACGAGCACCCCAAGAATTACACCGTGGCAGAGGGGGTGAGGAAAGTGGGGCGCGGGGAGGTGGGTTTGGCGTGCCACCCGCTGGCGTACTCGTACGCGGTGTTCTACTGCCACGAGACGCGCGCCACCAGGATATACGCAGTGGCGCTGGAGGGGGTGGGCGGAGCGCTGGCGGAGGCGGTGGTGGTCTGCCATTCGGAGACGGCGTCGTGGAATCCGAACCACCTGGCTTTCCGAGCTCTGAAGGTCCGGCCGGGGACCGTCCCCATCTGTCACTTCCTGCCCGACGGTCACGTCGTGTGGGTGGCCAACTAGAAGTTCTTTCTTTCCTGGGTTTTTTTTTATATACATTTTTTCAAAAAAAAAAATTTGAAAATAGATCTAGGTTAAAAAAAATTATTTTTCTACCCCCAAAGGCGGCACCTGGTGTGCCGCCTTTGGGGGGGGGAAAATTTTCCGCCCAGAGAAAGGCGGCACACCATGTGCCGCCTTTGCCCAAAATCTAACCACAAAGGCGGCACACCAGGTGCCGCCTTTGGTTAAATTTTTTTTTTAAAATTTTTATTTTTATTTTTTTTTTGTTTTGTTTTATATATATATATATATATATATATAACAAAACTTTTTAGCAGAATTTTTCTGCTATTTATTATCCAGCGGTTCTGCCATTACAGCAGTCTGGATTCTAACTGATACCCTCACCCAGGACTCCCTTTTATAAGGGAGTTTGCCCTGAAAACAATACTGCATTTCCGATGTGGGATTCTGGTTCTCCTTTTCCTGCACAGTACATTCTGCGTTTCCGATGTGTGATTCTGTTTCAAGTACGTGACTTTGAAAGCTTATAAAGATAAATTATAAGATCAATACAAATGAAACTTTAAACATTGATTAAACATATAATAAATAGTTGAAAACAAAAATAATTTCATAAAAAATGTTCACCAAAACAATTTATAAGCTTTCAAAACCATCAACATGAAACTTAAAAATGTTTCAAGTTTCCAACTTTGAAAGACTGTAAAACATAAACTATAAGACCAATAGAAATGAAACATTAAACATTGATTAAACATATAAGAAATAGTTGAAAACAACAAAAACTTCCTAAAAAATGTCCATAAAAATTAATTTATAATCTTTCAAAACATTCTACTTGAAACTTAAAAATGTTTCAAGTACACGAATTTGAAAGACTATAAAACATAAACTATAAGACCAATATAAATGAAACTTTAAACATTGATTAAATATATAAGAAATTAATAAATTTTTTAATTTTAACTTAGTCCTTCTAACTTTGTCGTAGCATTCATATGCATTCCAACAATGAAAACCTCAACCAGCTTATGTGCTTTACACACAATAGAAACATCTTTGCAATTTTGTCATGCCCCTGAGTATAAATCAACCTCAAAAGCTCTAGATAATTTTTCTTGGTAAGGTGAGATGAGAAGGGAGGTATTATACCATCAGGAAGAGAGATTCTAGAAATGTGCAATGCTATGACAAACCTTTAAATGAAATGTGTCAGTTCCCCACTAGATGTGCATGTTCCTTCAAAATTTTCAGGCTGGAGATAATCCACCTTAAGTTTCACATAGTCTTATGTCTTCCATGTATTAATGTCAAACACTTCAACCAATTTGTTTACTTTATGGGGAAGTAAAACCTCATTCCTTTGAATATGCACATTACCATGAACATATAAGATCATCATTTTGCAAGAAAAACTACTAATCTCATGTTCACTGAAATACCCCTTAACGTAAGAATGATACAAATAGTGTAAGTACCCAATAACAAGATTCCAATCCATTTTGACTGGGCTATGTGGAATCATTGGTGTTTTCATCTGATTAATAATTTAAAAGGTTTCAAAACCACCTTTCTAAAACTCAAAAATGTTTCAAGTAAGTGACTTTGAAAGCCCATAAAATATAAACCATAAGATCTATTGAAATGAAACTTAAAACATGGATTAAACATATAATAAGTAATTGAAAATAAAAACCATTTATTAAAAATTGATGATGAAATACAATTATAAGCTTTCAAAAATACTTCTTTTAACTCAAAAATATTTCAGATATGAGACTTTGAAAGCCTATAAAATATAAACTTAATGACGCATATAAATGAAACTTAGAACATAGATTAAACATATAAGAAGTAGTAGAAAAGTAATTAGTTAATTCTGGTGAGGGGGAAAACTGTTAGACCCTGGAATTGAAGGATAATGGGGATGACAAGGAAACATCAACCCCCACACCCACCCCTTCCACCCATTCAACCAACTTCGGTAACTCCTATAGAAGTAGCTTTTCAAAAAAAAATGAAATGTCACCCCACCACAGCTTCCTACATCCATATTAACCCCCCAATTCAGTTTCATTAAATGTGGACAGCCCCCATTTTTACCAAAGTGAATGATGCACTATTAAACCACCACTTTCAACCCCCGCCTCAAAAATACAAAATGCTTTGAGGGATGAGAAATGATTCGACGCATTAAGGGAATGTCGTCATATTTTGGAGAACATTTATCTATCGTGTCTTTATATATGTTTTTACCATGAAAATTATGTTTTTTAAGATATGGTGTCATACATTTATATATATAAACATTTTATCCGGGTTATGTATGATTTATGAAGATCCTTTATGATAAATGTTTTAATAATTTTTTGTCTTCGATGATAAATAACCTTTTTTTAATAATGTTTTTGTTCTCTAAGATTACGTTCAGATTAATGGATTTAAAAGTATTGAATACAGAGGTTCGTTATTGGAAGGAGAGAAGTTGCTTATTGGAAATGTGAAACAATTCCTAAAAAGTTCATCTCTGATATTAACAACATATAACTGACTACATGAAAAGATCATGTTGGATACAACACATCATTGTGGCTGAGTGTGTGAACTCGATCCATCAATGTTAGGACATCGTTTCCGGTTATGCCCTTCTTGATGACATAGATGACATCTCAACCTTTTCCCTTGTTCTTGAGGCCAATCCATCTCATTTCGTATCCTGTTGGTCTTAGGTCTTCCCCGTGGTCGTAATCTACTGATGTCAGGAATCAGTATGGGCTGGTCTTCAGGCATTGGGAAATATCGAAACTCCCCAACAGGCGTCCATGGTGCAGCATAACAGTTAGCAATGGCCTCCAATCGGTATACTGGATCAACATAAGCTTCCCATGATACGTTCACAGACGCACATGCTGCGATGGCATGTGCGCATGGAAACCTTAATGCTTGAAACTTTCCACACTGACATTGTTTTGCTTCTAGAAGTACCACTAATTTTTCACCGTTGTTACCTGTAATGGGGTTACAATACTCTTGAACTTCAAATGCCGAGTCTTCCCGACGGAATAGACACACTCGATAACTGGAAGCTTCTTCAATGTTCTTGTCAATATATCGTTGAAAGTTTTTTCCAAATCTTAACCCCTGTTGAATCCCATCTGAGGCCAGTTTTTGTCTATCAACGAAGTACTTGACACAACGATAAAATGTCTCCTGAACTAGGGCAGTAATTGGTAGCTTGCGAAGCCCTTTGAAGATGCCATTTATACACTCCACAATGTTTTTGGTCATGTGTCCATACCTCTTCCCCCCGTCATAGGCCAGTGTCCATTTCTCTTTTGGAATCTTCATCATATAATCATACACTTCTTGGTTAGCCTTGCGGATTTCTTCGTAACGCGCCTCAAACCTTCGTTGATCTGGCTCATATTCTACATAAATATGATCACAGGTCATAGAAAATATATTTTTATTTACATTAAAATAGTAAACATCAATGACAACATTGCTTACCAAGCCTCGTGATTGCATTCTTCATAGCCTCATTATGGAAGGTTTTGCGCACGTTACTAGCAATGTGTCTAATGCAGTATCGATGATGTGCATTTGGGGGCCTCCATGAATCGGGATCCGCATTGATTGCCTCATTGATTGCCCTATGTCGATCAGATATCAAACATACACCTCGAATGCGTGTGAAATGGTTGCTGATGCATGCCAAAAACCAGCTCCAAGATTCATAGTTTTCCTTCTCTACTATTGCAAATGCAAGCGGAAGTGGTGAACGATTCCCATCTTGGGTTGCCGCAATCAACAATACGCCCTTATACTTTCCAGATAGAAATGTTCCATCAATTTGTATGAAATGTTTACTGAAACGAAATGCGGAAATACATGGGAGGAATGCCCAGAATAACCGATGAAATTGAACACGAGATTGATCCAATCGATTATCTTCAAACACATGTTCCTTCGTATTTATATGGTAGACAACTTGGTTGTTGTGGCTCAGCATGGCTAATAATTGCGGAAACACCCGATACGAGTCATCCCAATCACCGTAGACCTTCACAATTGCCTTCTGTTTCGCTATCCATGCCTTGTTATAAGAAATATTATAACCAAAAGTTTGAAGAATCCTCTCTTGCACAAGGGCTATAGGAACATCTTGACAGGTCCTAATCATCTCAACGATAACAGTTGACACAAATTCGGCATCCAAAGCAGTGTGATCTTGTGTCAAATTTGGCTGAACACAAGAATGAGCTGCCTCAATCTTTGAAATTCTCCATCCACCAAATGCAATGTCTGGAATCGCCCTCAACCGGAATCTACAGTCTTCATCAAATTTATCACACCGTATAACGTATTTTTTTCGACATGATGCCTCAACTACATATCTACAGTGCCTCTCAATATGAAATCTTTTTAAGAAGCTCTTCAACGCATCCTTACTTGGAAAATCCCTTCCATTATATAATGTTTTGTCCAACTCACTAAACCTGTCCACTATAACTCCAGGAAACTCTGTTGCAGGTGTCAGAACATTTTTGTCAAATTCAGGTACACGTTCCATTGCTTTGGACCAAGATTCAAAGGGTGGTGGATGATTTAATGTTGGTCGAGAATGTTCTTGAACTACTCTACTTCGAGAAACTACTACCTTATCTTCTCCAGCTCCCTCCCCACCTCCAACTCCCTCCCCATCATCATTGTCTTCTCCGTCTGTTCCATCATTATTAAATTCCTCATCTGAAGAATGATTTATATGTAAATCCGGTAGATCATCTAAGTTGTCCTCCTCCACAACAGGGCGAACATCCTCAATTTCTTGGGATGAGGCTTCTTCAACAACTATTTGTGCATGTCTACGACTTCGAACATTTTGATGTTTTTGTACATTAGAAACTTCAACATATAACTCCATCATTGCACCATCAGACCGTTGGGAAAATAAAGTTCCCGCTTGGACCCAGTGCTCATCAGAAGCCAATGGACAAGCAAGATGCCATAAAGTGGCAGGGAATTGCAAATGTCTATAACTAATAGACTTTATCTCTTGATGAGGACCGAGATTTAAGCAACGACGAATTCTATCTTGAAGATCAGTTATGGTAACACAATCAGATGTGTTAACCATAGATGTTGGCTGTATACTATAAGAAGCTCCTTGCTCGGTTTGAATTACCTTTCCATAGCAGTAAACACAAGCAAACATGTCTCTCTACATGAAAAATGTTTACTGATCACTGAATATGTCAATAATGTTTTGCTACGTGTTAAATAAATTTTTTTATCTTCTTAAAGGTATTTTAGTACTTCATGAAGTAAATATCAATCATCTAAAACATATCCCCCGGGAGTGTCAAACCAGGAGTGCAGCAAGGCCCATTGTCGTGTACCAGGATACCCCGGGTCAGGCCCGAAACTCCTTGTCGGGGCTTTCACCCCTAGGTACAGCTGTGCCAGAGCCACATCATCCACTTGTAGTATCCAGACAGGGATTTAATTGCTTAGATAACGACATAAACTTTCATGACACCAAAATTTTAAAACCTTCCTAAATTAAGCCACTAATGTTTTGTAGAACAATTTTTTAACTTTCCTAAAGATATGTTCAATGATCTCTAAAAAATAAGATTCATTACAGTGCAGTTTAATCACTAGTTAAGTGTCGGTCACTACTTAAGTGCTGGTTAATCACTACTTAAGTGCTGGTTAATCACTACTTAAGTGCTGGTTAATCACTACTTAAGTGCTGGTTAATCAGTTAGGAGTTGGTCATTCACCACGTAATCATCCCTTAATCTTTACTTAATGACCCCTTAATCATCCGTTAATCGTTAGTTAATGACCCCTTAATCGTTAGTTAATGAACCCTTAATCATCCCCTAATCATCCCTAGTTAATCACCCCTTATTCACCCATTAATCGTTAGTTAATCACCCCTTAAACATTCCTTAATTACCCCTTAATCAGCCCCTAATCATTCCTTAATCGTTAGTTAATCACCCCTTAAACATTCCTTAATTACCCCTTAATCATCATGTAAACATTCCTTAATTACCTCTTAACCATCCCCTAATCATTCCTTAATCATTAGTTAATGACCCCTTAATCACCCCTTAATCATTAGTTAATCACCCCTTAATCGTTACTTAATCACCCCTAAAACATTCCTTAATTACCCCTTAATCACCCCTTAATCACTCCTTAATCATTAGTTAATGACCCCTTAATCACCCCTTAATCACTCCTTAATTACCCCTTAATCATTAGTTAATCACCCCTTAAACATTCCTTTATTACCCCTTAATCACCCATTAAACATTCCTTAATTACCCCTTAATCATCACTTAATCATTCCTTAATTACCCCTTAATCATCCCCTTAACCCCTTAATCAGTCCTTAATTACCCCTTCATTCCTTAATTACCCCTTCATTCCTTAATTACCCCTTAATTAGTTAATGACCCCTTAATTAGTTAATGACCCCTTAATCACCCCCTTAATCCTTAGTTAATCACCCCTTAAACATTCCTTAATTACCCCTTAACCATCCCCTAATCATTCCTTAATCATTAGTTAATGACAACTTAATCACCCCATAATCGTTAGTTAATCACCCCTTAATCGTTACTTAATCGCCCCTAAAACATTCCTTAATTACCCCTTAATCACCCATTAATCACTCCTTAATTACACCTTAATCATCACTTAATCATTCCTTAATTACCCCTTAATCATTAGTTAATCACCCCTTAATCACTCCTTAATTACCCCTTAATCATCAATTAATCATTCCTTAATTACCTTAATGACCCCTTAATCATCCCTTAATCATCACTTAATCACCCCTTAAACATTCCTTAATTAATCATCCATGGTTAATTACCCCTTTAATCATGACTTAATTATTCCTTAATCATTATCTAATTAGTCTATGATTATCTCTAAAATATTAATAAATTATTATTATCCCTAATTAACTAATTAAAACATTAATAATATAACTATTTATTTCTTTTCTTTAAATAACTACTACCACATACTTAAATATTTAAAATTAACTAATTACAATTAAATAAATAAATAACTTTAAAATAAAAAAAAATACCTCTAAATGAAGCTTGAAACAAAAATCTTGTACTCTTTGCGTCTCCGGAAGCACCACGAAGAAAAACTCAACTTAGAGAGAGGAGCTCTCAAAATTTTAGAGAGAAGAGGGTTTTTTGAGTGAGGAAGGGTGGGAGGGGCGGCTCCCTTTTATAGGGAAATTTTTGGCGAAGGCGGCAACTGGGAAGCCGCCTTCGGCCATTTAAAACACGAAAGGCGGCTCTTCCGGAGCCGCCTTTCGCAGAAAGAATTTCGAAAGGCGGACATTGGTGTGCCGCCTTTCGTTTCCCCAATGGTGGAAGGCGGTTCCTGGAGAACCGCCTTTGGCCCGGCGGAAACCGAACCGAAGGCGGCACACCATGTGCCGCCTTTAGGATGTAAATTTTTTTTTTTTAAACCTCGATGTATTTTTAAATTTTTTTTTTTGAAAGAATGTAAAAAAAAATAACTCTTCTTTCCTTGTTCCCATATCCGTGGGATCACTTGTGTTTTTACTAAATAATTATGCGTTTGTTTGAGGAGCTCGTGGTTTTTCAAGACTCCGTATGCATATTTCTTGCCTTTCTACTCGTGGGCCATGTAATTATGATATTGTGTGAGCCATGTATCATATTATATAATAATTGAGCTTCTGTTGTGTTTGGAACTTCCTATACATGAATTTTGAACACAGGAGACAAGGCTTCCTCCCCAACGGCCAATACAGGTTTTCCCAACTTCAACCAATTTGATATGGGTGATGTGCATTGTCTTGTATAAGCATGACTATGTTATTGAAGCCCAGTATGGGTAATTCAATTCTCAAATTATGTTTTGAAAATTGCACTATGGGCCATCGGTAAATATATCGATGTGAATAAAATTGGCGTACATATGTTATGTATTCATTATGATTTAATGTTCATTTATACATTACTCTTATTATTATTATTCATGTTGTTCATATGATAACTCGTTTTTTTATTATCGATATAATCTGTATATGATTCATTCATGTTATAACCATGAATTTATTCTCCTAAATACTTATAAAATCACAATAAATATATTTAAATAATAAATATGTGGACAACATGAATAATAAATACATGAGTATAACTAAATATATTAATAAATTATAATTATAACAATATATAAATACTTTTAATTATAATTATAATTTTTTTAATAATATATTAATATATTAATAATAAGAAAGGTTCTGGAGTCGGATGAACCTACTCATATCAAAATTTATTGAAAAATAAGAGAAAACATGAGGAGAGAGGACATGAACAAATGAGTAGAACCAACGTCATCCTCATAATCCTTATCAGAAATATCATCTGTAGATTCTCATTCTAACTGTGAATTATAACTAAATATATATAATTTATAAATATAAATATATATAAATTATATAAATATATAATTTTTAATTAATTATATATATATATATATATTAATATATATTATATTGATATATAATTTTTAATAATTATATTAATATATTATTTAATATATTAATATATTAATATATTTTTAACTATAAATTATTACTAAATATATTAATATATTAATATATTTTTAATTATAAATTAAACTAAATGTATTAATATATTAATATATTAATAAATTTTTAATATAAATTTTTAATTATATATAAATACTTTTTAAATATATTTATTTATAATTATAATTATAACTAAATATATATACACATTTATTATGATCACACACACACATATATTAGGTGTTTGGGGGGTACAATTACAATTAAACACACATACACCTCACACACAGGCCAGAAAGACATATCATAGTCCCCCTAAGGGGATAACTCACCCATCAACCCTTATTTATTCAATACATGGCCCATAGTCTCAGTGGGCATAGAACCCATTACACGACTCATAGGCCCAATGGGCATAAAAGACCATTATATGGCCGATAGACCCGTAATTTTAACTCAGAGGCCCATTAGTGAATAGTGTTGCTACAGTACTCGAGCCGCTACAGTACCCGCTACAATAATGTTGTCACTACAATGTCCACTAGCACTACAGTGTCGTCACTGCTATACTACCACCACTGCTATAGTGTAACTACAATACTGTTACAGTACCTATGCTCCATGGGTTTTGAACCCCCAACCTCAATCTAATATTACATGGTGCTTACCACAAAACCAAACATCAACTACACACACACACACACACACACACATATTTACTTAATTGTAATTATAAATAAATATATATAAATAATTATAAAATTATAATAAATATATTTATTATACTTATAAAGTTATAAATATATATAATTAAATAAACATATTTATAATATATACAAATATTTATACTTATAATTCTAAATAAATATAGATATATTTAAATAATTATAAAATTATAATAAATATATTTATTATAATTATAATGTTAAAAATATACAAAAAAGGTTCAGGAGACAAGTGAGTGCTCCTAAAAAAATTATTAAAAAGGATAAAATTGACATGAGAAGGATGATGGATGAGGCCAGACAAAGAATGCATGCCCTCATCCAAGAAGGAAATCTACAAATCCATAACATGATCATTCCCATAAACATGATTAGAGTTATCAGCGTCAACTGCAATTTTCCACTCTGATTGTGAGTTCCTTTGATTGAAGAGCACAAAGTACTTCTCCCTTAGCTTTTGATGCTCTATTGTGAGCCCTTTGGAAGTCCTGGTAGACACATTACGACAACACCCACGTGCATCGGTCCCATCATCACGGTCGCTTCCTTAGCCACAATTTTTTGGGTACCGACCCCGCTGCCAAGTCTTGCCTGTTTGTCAGGGCCCTCCTGACTCTTCTCTCTCAGACACCTCCTCCTGATGAGGGGAATCCAATTCCTCATTGATTCCTTTGGACGAGGACCCTTGATATAAGGCCCCAGCCTTAAACCTTACTTAATCTTGAGTTATTACAAGATTACACATTGAGGATCTTTTCGGGTTTAGAGTTTTAGAGAATTAGATCATAAAACTTTCATTGCATTCCACATATAAACAAAGTGGTTACATAAAGATAGTATTCTTCTTTCCCATAAATGGAAACATATTTAAAATAAAACATGGATTCTTTCTTGACACTTCCTTGACACTATCATCATATCATGCACCTTTCCCTTGACATGTGAAAAACATTTCAAAAAACTTGGGATGAGCATAAAAAGCTCAGTAAGGGATATAAAAATATGGAAAGGAAACATGGGTACATATATACATAAGAATGAAATCATACATTACTCATAAAACATAAGCACTTTAACATACCTCATCAAATCATGAATAAATCATAGAAATCACAAGACATAAAGGTAACTTGAGGGATTCATAACATTCTTACGTAGGGAGTAACCCTCTTGGTTACGTTTGGAATACCCATCACAGTATATTCCCTAAATCTCTTCGGAAAAACCTTAACGTTTCACTCCTTCGCGTTACCCAATGCATTGAAGAGCTATATCGGGCTCACCCGCCCTTAGTTTATCACGGAACCACCCGTCTTCATAATAATGCCCAAGAACCTCAACATAATCGTATCACATAAAACATGCATAAAGGAAACATAACATTTCCACCTTTCAATCAAAAGATATCAATACAACACATTGATATAAAAACATTATGAACACCATTTTCAATACCAAAACAAAATAAAAGTAAAACATGGTATTTATTTTTCTTTTAAAAAAAAGGTATGGCTTGTATAGGAAGTCGAAACTCAAATAACGGTCACAGCGGCGGAGAAGTCGTTGTCGCCGCATACGTACGACAAAAACATTCTCTTTTGTCATTTAGTAAACGCTTCATATAAAAAAGATTCCTTTTGAATAGACGTAAAAGTCAAAGGGGTTTATACACCATATAAAAGAAGGTTGTGTATAAAACAAAATATGCCTCAATGAAAGGAGATTGAGACGAAGTCCCATACCTCAGGTCCGACTTGACTCGATCGTTCTTTAATGTCCTGAATAATAAACTTGAGTTAATTTCAAATTT
Organism: Viscum album; assembly: GCA_963277665.1. Taxonomy (NCBI): domain Eukaryota; kingdom Viridiplantae; phylum Streptophyta; class Magnoliopsida; order Santalales; family Viscaceae; genus Viscum; species Viscum album. Next base: position 1,969,168,117 of record OY728125.1, on the reverse strand, counting down.
CTTAAGAACCTTTTTCAAGTTCATTATTCCTTTTATATCACTTATTTCCTTGTCATGAACACTATGTAATTATTTAAGTTAATAACGGTCATTTTAACAATCATTGGTACTTGAGTCAAAAATAAACCCTTTATAATTACAAGTTGTTCATGTATCCATTATATCCAGAATTATAATCATGATGTATATATCATATATATTTAGTATATACATGCATTTATAATATTACATAATCATTTAGAGGTAAGAAATGAAATGCACCGTTCATGGAGACGGTACGCCGTACGTAAGCATGAACGCTACTTTCATTTCTATTTCGTATTTTATAGAATGGAATCATAATGATATAAAGGTATATTATAATTCCAGTATAATATCATATATAATATCATAGTTCCATCCTTTATACGTCCCACATATGGTATTTAACGAATCAAATCACTTTGAGGGGGCGGTAGTCCGCACTTCCTTAAATGAAGATATCGCGTTTACCCATAATGGAAACCATAAAGGTATGCCCAAAATGAAAAATACAGAAGCTTAAGGAAAACATAAAAATATTATATATCATATATAAATATAGTTACATCTTAATGGCCACCTTTGAAGGTGTTAAAAGAATGTTGAACAATCATCGTTTCGGGAGGCATAAATTCACCATCCACGGAAACAGTATGTCCTTTAACCATTAGATGTAGGTGTGTGTAAGTGTAGCTCAAATCCTTCTTATAACAAAATCCTAGTATATTGAAGATACTGGAGTTTTTACAAAAGAAATGAATAAAAATAGTTTAGGGGGTTGGAGAATCAAAATAAAACAAAAGGACTCAAGTGAAGACATTACCTTAAAATCGGGTAACTCCCTTTGGTTTGAGCTCAAAGGCTTCCTTGGGAAGACTTCTGCCCAAAGTGAGGATTCAAGGAGTAAGAGAGGGATGTGGAGAGACAAAATGGGCAGGGGTTGGACGAGCCAAAGGCTTTGGGAGTGTGGGTAAGGAGGTAGAGGTGGGGGCCTTTTATAAGAGGAGAGGAGGGGCACTCTTGGAAAGTAAAGAAAATTTACTTTATATTAAAATGATTTTTGGATTCAAAAGGTCCCACATTGATATAATTCGAGGGTAAGGTGATAAGGGTTCGAAATCCACCCATCCAATAGGTTTTTGACATGATTAGGTCATAGATTTCACATTATCATTTCATTTTATTTAAATCCTTTATTAATGAGGTAATCACTGCATCATCATGATGTCATAAATAATTTAATAAATTTAATGTCTAAAAATTATAAAAAAAATATCATGATGTAGGAAATATTTTTAGCTTTCTAATTAATATTTATAGTCCAAAATATCATTTATTTAGACAAAATTAAAAATATTTTACTTAGGTGATACATTCTTTGTCACATTTAACATTCTTTAAAAATAAAAAGATAAAAAGTCACTTTCTCACAAAAGTGATTCCATGGGGCCCCCAAGTTTAGCACAAGACATCCCATGGTCGGCCATGAGACAAACAGTAGCCTTAGGACACATATTGTGGTCTTTTTGTATTATTATGATATCATTTTATTATCCTTAACTACCTGATTACTCGTTAATCAAGATAATTAAAGATAATTACCGTCGTTACTATTCATAATGTCCAAAAACAAAAGTCTTGATTACATAATTTGGACCTTCTGATTCCAAATATGTAATCCATTTTACCAAATTCCAAACACAGAAATTGCAATAATTGATTTAAAAATAACTCCCGTTGTCAAAACAAATAGCGGGTTTTTTTTGAAACAATATCTATGAAAAGTTTGGCATTAGTTTATGCCCAATTACAAAGTGAAATTAATCCTAATGACCACCATTAGATTAAATGGTAAAAATATATTCTAATTCAACTTTAAAACCAATTCAAAAGATAATCTAATCATATAAATAAAGTAGATTAAAAAGCAGTTTTGATGTAAAATATAGTATTTTTCACCATTCATAAAAAAAATGAACATTGTCAGAAAAATACCAAAAATTCACACAAAGTAAATTTTTATGTCCCAATCATAAAGAATAAGTTTATTTTTACAAAAATAGCTTATAAAATTGTCAAAAGATAGATTTAAAAATGGTTTTCCATCAAAAGGCAGTAAAACAATCCTTTAAAAAATATTAGTGTATTCCATGATTAAGATTGGATTTATTTTCATTTTAAGCCTCTAAAACACTATCTAATTCATTAATAGACATAGATAAAAATATCTATTATTCAATACTTACTTGGGATGTTACATCCTTCCCCCCTTTAGAAAATTGCGTCCCCGCAATTTATTTACTTATCAAATAAATGGGGGTACTTATCCCTCATTGCATTTTTAGATTCCCATGTTGCCTCTTCCATCATGTGGTTTTTCCACAAAACCTTTACCTGATTAATCACCTTATTCCGTAACACTTGCTCCCTGTGGTCAAGAATCTGGACCGGTTGTTCCTCATATGATAGGTTATCTTCCAGCTGAACTACCTCTGGACTCAAAACATGAGATGGATCTGGGATATACTTTCTCAGCATCGAAACATGAAAAACATTGTGTACCTGAGATAAACTCGGAGGTAAAGCCACCCGGTATGCAACTGATCCAACTCTCTCCAGAATTTCATATGGTCCAATGAACCTTGGACTCAACTTTCCTTTCTTACCAAATCTCATCACACTTTTCCATGGTGAGACTTTGAGAAAAACAAGATCACCTACCTCAAAAGATAGATCCTTCCTCTTGTTGTCTGCATAACTCTTCTACCTACTCTGAGCTGTTCTCATGTGTTTCTTGTTGGGCGGAGAAAGAAAGGAGTGATGGCAAGAGGGGGGGTGAATTGCCTTTTAAAAATTAATTAACAATTTAAAAACAAAGTAAAAGTGCAGCGGAAATAAAAGAGGAAAGACACACAATCTTGATAACGGAGTTCGGCTTAAACCCAAGCCTACGTCTCCGCTCCCAACTCAACCGTTGAGAGATTTACTACCGCTTGCTTTTTAATGGTTTTAGCAAGAAACCCGCTAGACTTTAAGGTTAGTCTAGAACCTATTACAGCTTGCTTTTAATGGTTATGCAAGAACCCACTTGCTTTCAATGGATGAGCAAGAACCCACTAGCCTTCTTACAGGTGAAGGCTAGCTCACCTTTGATTCAAGCCTTTTAAAAGGAAAGGCTTGACTAACCTCTTCACACCTTGAAGGTGGTGTGAAAACCCAAAAGAGAGGATGAGAGAAAGAGTTGGGGGTTTGTAGGCACAAACCCAATTTGATGCTCAAAATAAATAAAGCAATGAAAAACCGTAATGGAGAGAAGCCTTGGGCGCCAAAGGATTGATAGAGTTGATGAAGAGTGCTCCCAAGCTTCTTTGGTGGTTCTCCTTGGATGTGGAAGTGAGTTGGAGCAATTGGAGTTCCTTGGAGGAATCCGCCGGAGGTTCGCCAAATGGTTGAGAAATGTTCCCGTGGGCTTCCGTGGCTTGGATATAGTTCCACTATAGTTCTGTTATGGTTCCGGGGCTTCCTCGGCCTTTATTTATAGAGGGGGAACCCTCATATGGTCGTTCGGGGTCTTCGGAGCCGTTGGAAGAGGCTTCAGAGCCGTTGGGAGCAGGCTGGTCAAAGCCCAACGGCTAGTTTGACTGTCTCTACCGGCTGACCGGTGATAGGCTACCGGTTGGCCGGTGCTTGCAAAAAGGAGGAGGGCTTCTGTCCAGGCGCCACCGGCTGGCCGGTGATGAGGCCACCGGTTGGCCAGTGAGGAGGCAGTAGCTACCCCTTCTGTCTGGGTGCCACCGGCTGGCCGGTGATGAGGCCACCGGTTGGCCAGTGCTGAGGCAGTGGCTCAGCCTTCTGTCTGGGTTCCATCGGCTGGCCGGTGGTGAAGCCACCGGTTGGCCGGTGGACATGAAAACAGTTCACTTTGGCTTCTTTTGCCACTTCTTGCTCCTGAAATCATGCCTATTAACAAAAACACTTGAAAACAAGATTAGATAAATAAGAGAGTGATTGTGATCATGAAAATTAAACCTCGAGGGGTACGAGAGGTACAACAATCTCCCCCTATTTTGATGATCACAATCACCAAAACAAACAATGTAAAAGACAGAAATTAGAGTCATGATTTAAAGGATAAAGCAAAGTAAAGTAAAGCATGAGAGAAAGATTTCTCCCCCAATCAACCAAGAATTTCTCCCCCTTTGTGATTATCAAAATAGCACGGGGCATAAAACTTGATTGAGGGATTCGTTGAAAAACGAGATAGAGATTTTAAACCAATTGAAATTTTTGACATTGAATTGAAAGTTTTGAAATGAAAATTTTTAATTGAAAGTTTAAAAAGAAAAATTTTGAATCGAAAATTTTGAATGAAAAACTTGAATTGAAAGTTTTGAAAATAAAGCAAAAAGGCTAAAACGATCCTAACTCCCCCTAAATAAAAACAACAAATCACCGGGGAGTGGTTTTTGAAACCGAGACAAATTTTGGTCCGGTGAGACTCGCTAAAAGGGATTTTTCAATCCATACTTGTCTAGTGGCGGGTCTTCTACTATAAAATTCATCATTAAAGAAAATAGTTTTGGGCCTACCATACCGGGCATTTTGGCAATCGCACTCATAAATTAAGTGCCCGAGTTTTTTACAATAATTGCAAAATTTGTATTGGGAGCTCCCCCTTACAAAAATAGTAGGTGCATGGGAAGAGGAAGCTTGCTTGGAATAGCCAAGCCCTTCGGTGGTTCTAGATATGTGTTGGGAACCAAGGAGATTGTTCAAATTTTGTTCACCTTGGGTGAACTTGGCAAGGGATTCCCTTAAATCTTTAATTGTTGATTCCATAGAATCAACATCGGGAAGGTTTTGAACTTTGAGGGACAACTCTTCCTTCTCTTTGAGAAGTTGTTCCTTTTCGGAAGAAAGTTTTTTGAAATTCTTTTTTAAAGCAACAAATTTGGAAGAAAGTTCGTGAAAACCTTCCTCCAATTGATCTCTCGCATGTTGGATATCCTCATAAGACATGTGATTGAAAGAATTTGAATTTGAAGAACAAGAGGAAGAGGAGTCGGAAGATGTTACCTCATGAAATGCCATGAGGCATTTGTTACCGTTGTCGCTTGAGGAGGAGGAGGATGTGGAGCTATCACTCCATGTGGCCTTGAAAGCCTTCTTCTTTTCCTTTTGCTTGGCCTTTTTCTTGTTGAGTGGACAATCGGGCTTGTAATGGCCTTTCTTGCCACACCCATATCATGTTACCTCGGGCTCGGATTTTTCATCGTGTTTTTCCTTTCGAGCCTTGCGGGATTTCTTCTTCTTGTGCTTCTTCATGAATCTGTGCATCTTGCGGGCAAGATTCTCCATTTCGGAATCGCCACTTGAAGAGGAAGAAGAGGAGGAGGAGGAGCTATCTTCTTGTTGAACTTTGAAGGCGATGTTCTTTGGAACTTTGATCGGTTTGCCTTCCTTTTCAGCTTGCCTCCTCATGGTGATTTCGTAGGTCATGAGGGATCCGATGAGTTCTTCTACCGGCATGTTCTTGATGTCTTTTTCTTCTTGGATTGCCGTGACTTTCGGTGCCCATGTGCTTGGTAAGATCCAAAGGATCTTCTTGACCATTGTTTCTACAGACACATCATCACCAAGAGATTTTCTACCATTGCAAACGTCAGTAAAGCGTGTAAACATTTCAGAAATAGATTCAGATGGATGCATGGAAAAAGACTCAAAATCTTGACGAAACATATCCAATCGAGTATCCTTAACTTTGTTAGTCCCCTCATGGGTAACCTCCAAGAGTTTCCAGATTTCATGTGATGAGGTGCATGTGGAAACTCGATTGAATTCATTACGATCAAGGCCGCAATGTAGAGCGTTCATGGCTTTGCCATCAAGCTCGAAATTTTTAATATCGGCTTGGGTCCATTTGGATTCATTGGGAGAAGAGAGAGTGTAACCATGCATGACAATTTTATAAATAGGATAACCTATACTTCTAAGAAAAGTGGTCATGCGGGTTTCCCAATAAGTATAGTCGGTTCCATCAAAAAATGGAGCACGACCCAAAGAATAGCCTTCGGGGGCGAAAGAAGTTGAAGCCATAAAAAAAGGATCTTGAATTTGAAACCGGTTAGGGTATTACTCAAATTTTCCTCTGATACCAATTGTTGGGCGGAGAAAGAAAGGAGTGATGGCAAGAGGGGGGGTGAATTGCCTTTTAAAAATTAATTAACAATTTAAAAACAAAGTAAAAGTGCAGCGGAAATAAAAGAGGCAAGACACGCAATCTTGATAACGGAGTTCGGCTTAAACCCAAGCCTACGTCTCCGCTCCCAACTCAACCGTTGAGAGATTTACTACCGCTTTCTTTTTAATGGTTTTAGCAAGAAACCCACTAGACTTTAAGGTTAGTCTAGAACCTATTACAGCTTGCTTTTAATGGTTATGCAAGAACCCACTTGCTTTCAATGGTTGAGCAAGAACCCACTAGCCTTCTTACAGGTGAAGGCTAGCTCACCTTTGATTCAAGCCTTTTAAAAGGAAAGGCTTGACTAACCTCTTCACACCTTGAAGGTGGTGTGAAAACCCAAAAGAGAGGATGAGAGAAAGATTTGGGGGTTTGTAGGCACAAACCCAATTTGATGCTCAAAATAAATAAAGCAATGAAAAACTGTAATGGAGAGAAGCCTTGGGCGCCAAAGGATTGATAGAGTTGATGAAGAGTGCTCCCAAGCTTCTTTGGTGGTGCTCCTTGGATGTGGAAGTGAGTTGGAGCAATTGGAGTTCCTTGGAGGAATCCGCCGGAGGTTCGCCAAATGGTTGAGAAATGTTCCCGTGGGCTTCCGTGGCTTGGATATAGTTCCACTATAGTTCCGTTATGGTTCCGGGGCTTCCTCGGCCTTTATTTATAGAGGGGGAACCCTCATATGGCCGTTCGGGGTCTTCGGAGCCGTTGGAAAAGGCTTCAGAGCCGTTGGGAGCAGGCTGGTCAAAGCCCAACGGCTAGTTTGACTGTCTCTACCGGCTGACCGGTGATAGGCTACCGGTTGGCCGGTGCTTGCAAAAAGGAGGAGGGCTTCTGTCCAGGCGCCACCGGCTGGCCGGTGATGAGGCCACCGGTTGGCCGGTGCTGAGGCAGTGGCTCAGCCTTCTGTCTGGGTTCCATCGGCTGGCCGGTGGTGAAGCCAACGGTTGGCCGGTGGACATGAGAACAGTTCACTTTGGCTTTTTTTTCCACTTCTTGCTCCTGAAATCATGCCTATTAACAAAAACACTTGAAAACAAGATTAGATAAATAAGAGAGTGATTGTGATCATGAAAATTAAACCTCGAGGGGTACGAGAGGTACAACATTTCTGAATCAGCTGAACTTTTTCTGCCATCTCTTCTACCAATTCTGGTCCTATCAACTTCCTTTCACCCACTTCATCCCAAAAAGCTGGAGTTCGACACCGCTTCCCATATAATTCCTGAAATGGTTCCATCTGTATACTGGAATGAAAAATGTTATTATATGAAAATTCAACCAAAGAAAGATGTTGGTCCCAACTTCCCTGATAATCCATCGAACAATCTCGTAGCATATCCTCCAAGGTCTGAATTGTTCATTCTGACTGCCCATCTAATTGAGGATGAAATGCTGTACTAAAATTTAATTCAGTACCCAACGACTTCTGAAGGCCTTTCCAAAAGTTAGAAGTGAACCTAGGATCACGATCAGATACAATGGAGAGGGGAACTCCATGTAACCTGACTATCTCTTTAAGATACAAATGGGAAAGTTGATCTAGGGAAAAAGTATCTCGTATAGAAAGGAAATGAGAAGATTTAGTCAAGCGATCAACAATAACCCAGATTGCATTATTACCTCTAGATGTCTTCGATAATCCCACAACAAAGTCCATGGATATATTCTCTCATTTCCACTCTGGCACTGGTAAAGGCTGAAGCATCCCTTTCGGTAACTGCCGCTCTGCTTTAACCTGTTGACATGTCAAACACTTCACAGTAAAATCAGCAATATATCTTTTCATTCCATCCCACTAGTAATACTCCCGCAGATCTCTGTACATCTTAGTACTGCCAGGATGAACTGAAAACGGAGAACTATGAGCTTCACATAACAACTCTCTCTTCAACTGTGAATCACAAGGCACACACAATCTCTTCCCAAATCTCAAAACGCAATCATTATCAATGTTGAATTCAGGCAACTTACCCTTCTGAACCAACTCTACCTTTTTCTGCAACTCACTGTCTTGCTTCTGTGCTTGCTTGATTCTGTCTGATAGAGATGATCTCACTGATACCTGAAACAAAACAGAAGAAATTCCTGCACCAACAACTTCTATGCCAAATTTCATCAAATCCTTAACCAAAGGATCACGTTCCAAACGCAACATTGCTAATGAAGCATTACTTTTTCGACTCAAAGCATCAACCACTTAATTTGCTTTTCCCGGATGGTAATGAATTGTACAATCATAATCCTTGATTAATTCCAGCCATCTCCTCTGTCTCATGTTTAACTCTTTTTGAGTGAATATATACTTTAAACTTTTGTGATCATTATATATTTCACACTTTACTCCATACAAATGATGCCTCCAAATTTTTAAAGTGAAAACAACAACAGCTAATTCCAAATCATGTGTAGGGTAATTTACCTCATGAGTTTTCAACTGTCGTGAAGCATAAACAATTACCTGATCATTCTGCATTAGGACGCAACCAAGTCCTTTCAATGAAGCATCACTGTATATAACAAACTCACCATTCCTAGAAGGTAGTGCCAAAACTGGCGCATTCACCAATCTTCTTTTCAATTCCTGAAAACAATCATCACATTCTTTTGTCCAGATAAACTTAACACCCTTCTGAGTTAGCTTAGTCATTGGACTAGATAACCGTGAAAAATTTCTAACAAACCTTCGGTAATAGCCTGCCAAACCAAGGAAGCTACGAATCTCAGTTAAATTTGTGGGTCTTGGCCAGTCTTCCACAACTTTTGTTTTTGCAGGATCAACAGTTATCCCATCTTTAGAAACAATGTGACCAAGGAAAGAAATTTTTTGCAACCAAAACTCACACTTGCTGAATTTTCCATACAGTTTCTTTTCTTTTAAGGTTTGCAAGATAACCCTTAAATGTCTTTCATGATCCTCTTTACTTTTAGAAAACACCAAAATATCATCAATGAAAACCACCACAAACTTATCCAAGAACTCATGGAAAATTCTATTCATTAAGTCCATGAATACAGAAGGTGCATTGTTTAGCCCAAAAGGCATTACTACAAATTCATAATGGCCATATCTTGTACGGAACGCGGTCTTCGGAACATCTGCTTCCTTTACCTTCAACTGATGGTACCCCGATCTCAAGTCAATCTTTGAAAAATACTGAGCTCCCTGGAGCTGATCAAACAAATCATCGATATGAGGCAAAGGATATTTGTTCTTAACAGTGATGTTATTCAAGGCTCTATAATCAATGAAAAGTCTCATTGAACCATATTTCTTTTTAACAAATAAAACAGGAGCACCCCATGGTGATGTGCTAGGTCTAATGAAACCTTTCTCTAATAAATCTTGCAATTGCTCCTTCAAATCTAAAAGTTCAATTTGAGACATTCGATAAGGGGGTTTTGAAATTGGCTTAGAATCAGGAACTAAGTCAACAGTAAAATCAACTTCTCGATCTGGTATTATTCCAGGCAACTCATCAGGAAAAACATCAGGATACTCATTTACCACTGACACATCATTAATTTGAATAGTTCCCTTGTTTTCAACAATGTGTGCAAGGAAACATTCATTTCCATCTTTTACAAGTTTCTTGTCCTCTTGATAAGTTATCAACAGTAAGGGTTCATTCTTGTACACAAACTGAAAGTCTTTCTGAAAAGAAACTTCTTTATCTCTACAGTCAATCTTAGCATGGTAAATAGAGAGCCAATCCATACCCAGGATAACATCAAACTCTACTAGAGGTAGAACAATAAGGTTTGAAAGTAGGTTCTTTCCACAGATAAGGATAAGAAGATTCTTATAAATTCTTTTTGCCTCAACATTTCCCCCAGGTGTTTTTACCAAAAGTTCAGGAGTCATTTCTTGAGATGGTATTCCCATTTTACTAGAAAAGGTTTCAGAGATGAAAGAATGTGTGGAACCCGAATCAAACAACACACTGGCATAATCTGAAAAAACAAACAAAGTACCTAATACAACTTCATTTGATGGCCCGACATCTGCTGAAGTAGTTGCAAAGGATTTCACCACCCCTTTCTGCTTGTAGTCTAACTGCTTCCCATCACTCAAGCTCTTTGTCGGACACTCGTTTACATAGTGACCCATCTCATTGCACTTAAAACATTTCACTAACTGTAAATAAAATTTGGTCTTACCTTCACCTTGATCTTTTTCAGTGCAATCACGAGCCCTATGTCCCATATTACCACATCGGTAGTACTTTCCAGAATTCAGAAGAAATTCCCCAGCATTCCTTTTTCCACATTTATCACAAACTGGAAACTTAGATTTCTTACCATCAGACTTTTTTGAAGAATTCTTCCCTTTCTCCTGCCACCATGGTCTCTTCTTCTGCTAGTTGTTATAGAACACTTGATCATCGGAAAAATCCATTTCCACCTTCTCAGCACATCAAACAAGCTTTTCATAACTTTTAAACTCACAAGAAGCTAATTCCCTTTGATATTTTGTCTTTAATCCTGAGTAAAAACGATTGATTTTACTATCAAGGTCTCGGATAAAATTTGGAGCATGCCTTGCCAATCGAGTGAACCTTTCTTCATAGGTAGCCACTGAGTCTTCCTCTTGCCTCAATTCCAAGAATTGTTTTTCCATCCTAAGTCGAACAGACTTAGCAAAATACTTTTCAAGAAACATACCTTTGAATTCATCCCAGTCGAGAGCATCAATCTCATCAGCGTCCCTGATATTTTTAACCATCGACCACCACTGATCTGCTTCACCCTCCAAACGGTAAATAGCAAGACTAACCTTTTGATTGTCTGAACACCCCATGACATCGAAAATCTTCTCCAGTGCTTTAATACACCCTTCAGCTAGCACAAGGTCAGATGATCCTCTGAATGATGGGGGATGTTGCCTCATGAAATGTTCCACCACTGACATGTTCCTCTGCGGTTGATCTGGCTGATCTCATGCATGGATACCACCACCATTTATTTCTTGAGTCAACTGCACCATTACTGCAACAAACTGTTCAGTTCCAATTCCGACCATCTCAGGATGCTGATTCGGAAGGTTATTTCCTTATGTATGCCTTCCTAGCACTGCTTCCCTGTTTCCTCTGCGGAAAACCATTCTGAACAAACATGTATTAGATGAAGCAACATGGTAATCTTCAAATGCTATATCATTTCAATTTGACCATAAAAAAACATTTTTGGATAATAATTTAATAGAATTATAACTCCTAAAGTTATCTAAACTGACCTTTGATACCAACTATAAGGCCCCAGCCTTAAACCTTACTTAATCTTGAGTTATTACAAGATTACACATTGAGGATCTTTTCGGGTTTAGAGTTTTAGAGAATTAGATCATAAAACTTGAATTACATTCCACATATAAACAAAGTGGTTACATAAAGATAATATTCTTCTTTCCCATCAATGGAAACATATTTAAAATAAAACATGGATTCTTTCTTGACACTTCCTTGACACTATCATCATATCATGTACTTTTCCCTTGACCTGTGAAAAACATTTCAAAAAACTTGGGATGAGCATAAAAAGCTCAGTAAAGGATATAAAAATATGGAAAGGAAACATGGGTACATATATACATAAGAATGAAATCATACTTTACCCATAAAACATAAGCACTTTAACATACCTCATCAAATCATGAATAAATCATAGAAATCACAAGCCATAAAGGTAACTTGAGGCATTCATAACATTCTTACGTAGGGAGTAACCCTCTTGGTTACGTTTGGAATACCCATCACAGTATATTCCCTAAATCTCTTCGGAGAAACCTTAACGTTTCACTCCTTCACATTACCCAATGCATTGGAGAGCTATATCGGGCTCACCTGCCCTTAGTTTATTACGGAACCACCCGTCTTCATAATAATGCCCAAGAACCTCAACATAATCGTATCACATGAAACATGCATAAAGGAAACATAATATTTCCACCTTTCAATCACAAGATATCAATACAACACATTGATATAAAAACATTATGAACACCATTTTCAATACCAAAACAAAAGAAAAGTAAAACATGGTATTTATTTTTCTTTTAAAAAAAGGTATGGCTTGTAGAGGAAGCCGAAACTCAAATAACGATCACGGCGGCGGAGAAGTCGTTGTCGCCGCATACATACGACAAAAACATTCTCTTTTGTCATTTAGTAAATGCTTCGTATAAAAGAGATTCCTTTTGAATAAACGTAAAAGTCAAAGGGGTTTATACACTGTATAAAATAAGATTGTGTATAAAACAAAATATGCCTCAATGAAAGGAGATTGAGACGAAGTCCCATACCTCGGGTCCGAATTGACTCGATCGTTATTTAATGTACTGAATAATAAACTTGAGTTAATTTATACTTTCTTAAGAACCTTTTTCAAGTTCATTATTCCTTTTATATCACTTATTTCCATGTCATGAACACTATGTAATTATTTAAGTTAATAATGGTCATTTTAACAATCATTGGTACTTGAGTAAAAAATAAACCCTTTATAATTACAAGTTGTTCATGTATCCATTATATACAGAATTATAATCATGATGTATATATCATATATATACAGTATATACATGCATTTATAATATTACATAATCATTTAGAGGTAATAAATGAAATGCACTGTTCATGGAGACGGTAAGCCGTACGTACGCATGAACGCTACTTTCATTTCTATTTCGTATTTTATAGAATGGAATCATAATGATATAAAGGTATATTATAATTCTAGTATAATATCATATATAATATCATAGTTCCATACTTTATACGTCCCACATATGGTATTTAACGAATCAAATCACTTTGAGGGGGTGGTAGTCCGCACTTCCTTAAATGAAGATATCGCGTTTACCCATAATGGAAACCATAAAGGTATGCCCAAAATGAAAAATACAGAATCTTAAGGAAAACATAAACATATTATATATCATATATAAATATAGTGACATCTTAATGGCCACCTTTTAAGCTGTTAAAAGAATTTTGAACAATCATCGTTTCGGGAGGCATAAATTCACCATCCACGGAAACAGTATGTCCTTTAACGATTAGATGTAGGTGTGTGTAAGTGTAGCTCGAATCCTTCTTATAACAACATCCTAGTATATTGAAGATACTGGAGTTGTTACAGAAGAAATGAATAAAAAGAGTTTAGGGGGTTGGAGAAGCAAAATAAAACAAAAGGACTCAAGTGAAGACATTACCTTAAAATCGGGTAACTCCCTTTGGTTTGAGCTCAAAGGCTTCCTTGGGAAGAATTATACCTAAAGTGAGGCTTCAAGGAGTAAGAGAGGGATTTGGAGAGACAAAATGGGCAGGGGTTGTCCGAGCCAAAGGCTTTGGGAGTGTGGGTAAGGAGGTAGAGGTGGGGGCCTTTTATAAGAGGAGAGGAGGGGCACTCTTGGAAAGTTAAGAAAAGTTACTTTATATTAAAATGATTTTCGGATTCAAAAGGTCCCATATTGATATAATTAGAGGGTAAGGTGATAAGGGTTCTAAATATACCCATCCAATAGGTTTTGGACATGTTTAAGTCATATATTTCACATTATCATTTCATTTTATTTAAATCCTTTATTAATGTGGTAATCACTGCATCATCATGATGTCATAAATAATTTAATAAATTTAATGTCTAAAAATTATAAAAAAAATATTATGATGTATGAAATATTTTTATATTTCTAATGAATATTTATAGTCCAAAATATAATTTATGTAGACAAAATTAAAAATATTTTACTTAGGTGATACATTCTTTGTCACATTTAACATTCTTTAAAAATAAAAAGATAAAAAGTCACTTTCTCACAAAAGTGATTCCATGGGGCCCCCAAGTTTGGCACAAGGAATCCCATGGTCGGACATGAGATAACCAGTAGCCTTAGGACACATGTTGTGGTCTTTTTGTATTATTATGATATCATTTTATTATCCTTAACTACCTGATTACTCATTAATCAAGATAATTAAAGATAATTACCGTCGTTACTATTCATAATGTCCAAAAACAAAAGAGTCTTGATTACATAATTTGGACCTTATGATTCCAAATATGTAATCCATTTTACTAAATTCCAAACACAGAAATTGCAATAATTGATTTAAAAATAATTCTCGTTGTCAAAACAAATAGCAGGTTTTTTTTGAAACAATATCTATGAAAAGTTTGGCATTAGTTTATGCCCAATTCCAAAGTGAAATTAATCCTAATGACCACCATTGGATTAAATGGTAAAAATATATTCTAATTCAACTTTAAAACCAATTCAAAAGATAATCTAATCATATAAATAAAGTAGATTAAAAAGCAGTTTTGATGTAAAATATAGTATTTTTCACTATTCATAAAAAAATGAACATTGTCAGAAAAATACCAAAAATTCACACAAAGTAAATTTTGATGTCCCAATCATAAAGAATAAGTTTATTTTGACAAACATAGCTTATAAAATTGTCAAAAGATAGATTTAAAAATGGTTTTCCATCAAAAGGCAGTAAAACAATCCTTTAAAAAATATTAGTGTATTCCATGCTTAAGATTGGATTTATTTTCATTTTAAGCCTCTAAAACACTATCTAATTCATTAATAGACATAGATAAAAATATCTATTATTCAATACTTACTTGGGATGTTACACTTGAGTTCCCACATTCATTGAAGATCCATGCACATGAATCTGCTCATTAGTATTATCATAAGAGTAAACAACCCATTTACGATCTCTAGTAACTACAATTTGCTCTTCTATGATTTGTTGTTCATCAAAGTCTTGTACGACAACTTCACCCATTGAGTCTTCAACCTGATTAAAATCTTTGTCTAATCCTTTCCCAGTCTGATAAGAGTCATCAACAAAGACTTTGTTGACCTCTGAGGTTTTGGGTGGGGACCTAATAGATGCAGTGAATCTTTTTTTATAAGAAGGTATACTCATACCTGTTAGGATCGTAAATGACGGGTCCTTTGATACAACGATAGTTGCGAGATTAAAAATAAAGTGCAAAAGTGTGGAATTAAAGTGAACACCATATGTAATGTGGAAAAACCCCCAAATGAAAGGGGTAAAAAACCACAGGCAAATAGAAGGATTTCACTATGGTAAAAGATGTGGGTACAAATTCTCTCTCAATTACAAGGAGAAAACACTCAAGAAAATCTCTCTTGTAAAATATGGAAAAACGCCTCACAAAATACTGCACTCCTGGATGAAGATGTGTTACTTCTGAATCTGATGATGAAAAATCCAGGAGGAGATCCCTTTTTATAGCCTTCCTTCACACCCTTTGGTCTTCCCTCAATTAAATTACTTTTACCAAATTAATTGGGGAGATAATTGTAGGGTGTCAAATTCATTAAATGTAATAAATGCGGTGACCATCATTAATCTCTCTCCGCGTCTTCCAACATATCTCCCACTTGGAGATTTGATTAAGTGTCAATCACATCTCCACACATCCTTTCTATCTGCCCAATCTGCTGCTCATGTATCTACAAGGCCACTTGAAGATCTGCACCATCTGAAATTTTCAGAATTAATCGCCTTTGTTAGGAAATCTGCCAGATTTTCTTTAGTGTGAATTTTCTTCATGTCCACACTTCCTTCCTCCACCACATCTCGAACAAAATGGTATTTTACACCAATGTGCTTTGTCCTGGAATGAAAAGATGGATTCCTTGCAATGTGCAAGGCACTCTGACTGTCACAAAATAATGGAATATGATCATTTTTGTGCCCGAGATCCTCCAATAACCTTCTCATCTAAATCGCCTCTTTGCAAGCTTGTGTAGCTGCCATATACTCTGCTTCTATCATGGATAAAGCCACAACTGACTGTAGCTTTGAGATCCTAGCTCACAACTCCTCCTGCAAGAGTAAACACATAACCCGTAGTGGATTTCCTCCGGTCAGAATCACCTGCAAAATCAGAGTCAACATATCCAGTGATAGTAAAATTTGATCCTCAAAAAAATAATGCAACATCTGAGGTTTCCTTGATGTATCTCAGGATCCTCTTCACCATGCTCCAATGCTCTCTTCCTGGATTCTCCATGTACCGAATGACTGCTCCCACTGCATGTGCAATGTCTGGTCCAGTACAAACCATAGCGAACATTAAACTTCCCACTGCTGATGCATACGAAACTCGAGACATTTCCATCCTCTCCGCTTCACTTCTAGGACTCATTGTAGAGGATAACTTGGAATTAATGGGAAGAGGGGTAGAAATTGGCTTACAGTCTTGCATATTCAAGCATTTCAAGACTTTCCTCAAATAATTCTTCTGTGATAGCCAAATCTTTCCATTATTCCTGTCTTGGTAAATCTGCATCCCAAGAATCTTGTTTGCGGGTCCCAAGTCCTTTATATCAAACTCCCTAGCCAACTGTGCCTTCGTCTCCTATATTTGATCATTGTTGGGGCCTGTAACCAACATGTCATCCACATAAAATAGCAAAATGATAAAATCATTACCATTTAAACCCTTGAAATATGCACAAGGATCTGAATTAAGTCTCTTGTATCCAAGGCTCATGATATAGGAATCAAATATCCTGTACCAACACCTCGGTGCTTGTTTGAGACAGTACAGAGATTTTTTCAACCTGCAAACCAAGTTCTCTTTACCTTTTTTGGTAAAACCATCTGGTTGGAGCATATATATTTCATCATCAAGATCACCATGGAGAAAAGCTGTTTTCATATCTAGCTGCTCTAGATGTAGAGTGTATGCAGCACACATAGCCAGAACTACCCGAATAGTCGTTAGTCTAACAACAGGAGAAAATATTTCATTGAAATCAATACCTTCCTTCTGAGAATATCCTTTGACCACCAGTCTTGCATGATATCTTTCCACCTGGTCTGTTTCATCCCTCTTGATCTTGTAGACCCATTTATTCCCAATGGCCTTCCTTCTGTGAGTTAATGGAACAAGATCCCAAATCTTGTTCTTGTGCAGGGCTTCGAGTTCCTCCTACATCGCCGCCATCCATGAGGATACATCTGGAATCTGGGTCGCCTCCAAAAAGGAAGATGGCTCTCCATCCTTTGTCAATAAGCAATACACAATATTTCTCTCAGTGACATAGTCTGAGTGCCATACTGGTGCTCTTTTCTCCCGAGTTGACCGTCGTGGTCCAGAATCAACCGGTACTTGATCATCATGCTCTGGTAATGCCTCATAGGAAACTGGTTCTTCCTTTGTTTCTTCCTTCACCTTGACTATTGTAGTTTATGTATTCTTATTCTCCATTTCTTGATCAGTTGTCATTTGCACCTTGTTTTCTGCAAAAATGACATCTCTGCTGATGATAAATTTGTGGGCAGTGGGATCCCACAAACGATACCCCTTCACACCATCAGCATATCCTAAGAAGATACATTCTCTGGATTTCGAGTCCAACTTCGATCTTTCCTGGTCATGAAGCAGTGCATATACAGGACTTCCAAAAGTATGCAAATTAGAATAATCAGTGGGTTTACTAGTCCACATTTCCATCGGTGTCTTGAGATCAATTTCCACTGAAGGGGATCGATTGATCAGAAATTAGGCGGTATTTACTACTTCCTCCCAGAATGTCTTGTTGACTCCTACAGTCTTCAGCATCGCCCTTGTTCTGTCCAACATGGTTCTATTCATCTGCTCTGCCACTCCATTCTGCTGAGGAGTGTACGCCACCGTGAACTGTCTCTTGATGCCTTCCTGTTGTCAAAAAGAATCAAACTCCTCACTTGTATATTCTCCACCATTGTCAGTCCTCAGACACTTGATCTTCTTTTCTGATTCAAGCTCCTTTCGTGCTTTGAATGTTTTTAAGACTTCAAAAACATCTAATTTCATTTTGATTGGAAACACCCAACATCTCCTGGAATAATCATCAATGAAAGATACAAAGTACCTTGCTCCTCCTAAGGATATAACTGGTGCTTGCCAAACATTGGAATGGATCAACTCCAAGATCTCTTGATTTCTTGCTGTTGACATCCTGAACTTTAACCTATGTTGCTTGCTCAAAACACAATGCTTAAAAAATGGTAAGGATACCTTTGTCAGCCCAGGTAGCACTTCTGATTCACAAGAATCTTCAGGCCTCATTCTGACATATGGCCAAGATTCTGATGTCATAACGTTGTCAACGCTTTCGTCGAGGTAGTTGATGCAACAACTATCTCTACCTCTTTTTACGTTTCACCCATAAGCACGTACAGGTTCTTTGAGATCTTCTCCGCCTTCATTACTACAAGCGCACCCTTTACAATTCTCATCACTCCATTCTCTTTGCGAGTCTTACATCCAATGTCATCAAATTGTCCCCAATACAATATGTTCTTCTTCAGGCCCTTAACATGACGTACTCCTTGGACGGTCCGAATAATACCATCATGCATCTTCAGTTTGATGGTACCGACTCCAAAGATCTTCAGAGTGTGATTGTTCCCCATGTACAAAAGTCCTTCCGGGATGGTTTCATATTGGTCAAACCATTCTCGTCGAGACGTCATGTGCCATGTTGCTCCTGAGTCGATAATCTATGCATCATCGAGGTGATGTCTTCCTTCAATATTCGTCACTACATCGCTGACTACTACGTCGCCATTTCCCGATGTACTCACCACATTTCCTTGAGAGTTCTTCTCACCACTCTTCTTATTCCAGCAGTCTTTGCTCACATGCCCTCTCTTACCACAATTTTAGCATTTGACAATTTTTTTCTTTCTCCTTGATTTAGACCTGCCATGATTCTGGCTCCCACCGGAACCACGCTCCATAATTCTTCCTCTTTCCATCGATAGAGCTTCCACTTGGTGTGAAGTCGTTTGTCTGTCTTCCTTGTTCTTGCGCCGACTCTCTTCTTTGAGAACCGCAGCTACAACATCATTGAAGGACAATATATCCATCAGTATATTATTGGTGAGGTTGATGATGAGTTGGTCATATGAATCTGGAAAACTTTGGAGCAGGATCTCCACACGTTCAGTATCCACAATTTTATATCCAAAAGTCGTAAGTTGAGAAAAAAAGGTATTGAGGGTGTTGATGTGGTCAGTAACCGATGATGACTCTGCCATTCGAAGAGTGTATAATCTTCTCTTCAAGAAAATTTTGTTGTGGAGTGATTTTTCCTCGTACAGTTTTGTTAGAGTATCCCAAATTTCTTTCGCCATCTTTTTCTCTGCAATGATTGACATGACTCCATCTGCTAAAGCCAAATGAAGGTTGGCAATAGAATTCCCATCCATGTTGCTCCATTTCTCTTCCGTCACATCTGTCAGTTTCTCTCCAATCGCCTGTAGGAAATTATCCTTCTGCAGCACTGCTTGCATCTTCATTTTCCACAATGAAAAATTATTTCCATTGAATTTTTCAATCTTGTATTTCGCCGCCATTTGGACACGTCATTGGTCCAGAATTTTCTTGGGCCACAAACCTCCCTTTGATACCACTTGTTAGGATCGTAAATGATGGGTCCTTTGATACAACGATAATTGCGAGATTAAAAATAAAGTGCAAAAGTGTGGAATTAAAGTGAACACCAGATGTAACTTGGAAAAACCCCCAAATAAAAGGGGTAAAAAACCATGGGCAAATAGAAGGATTTCACTATGGTAAAAGATGTGGGTACAAATTCACTCTCAATTACAAGGAGAAAACACTCAAGAAAATCTCTCTTGTAAAATATGGAAAAACGCCTCACAAAATACTGCACTCCGGGATGAAGATGTGTTTCTTCTGAATCCGATGATGAAAAGTCCAGGAGGAGATCCCTTTTTATAGCCTTCCTTCACACCCTTTGGTCTTCCCTCAATTAAATGACTTTTACAAAATTAATTGGGGAAATAATTGTAGGGTGTCAAATTCATTAAAAGTAATGAATGTTGTGACCATCATTAATCTCTCTCCGTGTCTTTCAACAGTACCTATGGATGTTTCTAGCTTCCTAACTCCTTCAGGATGAGAAATATCCTCATCAGATACAAGGGCTTTATCGGTAATGTCAGCCCATGTTTTATTCTTTTTTTTCTCGTCTAGACCCAAAACCAAAGACTTTATGCCATTGTCTCAAGGTAATTCATTTTCCATCGCTTCAACAGTCACTGCATTCCCACCATGAGAAAGGGGGGTAGCATTGACCTTCTTAGATAACATGCACTACTACAAAAACGAGCTTTATCAGCGCTCAAAATGGGCTTTAACAGCGCTAAAAAGCGCTGTAAAGCTCAGCGCTGATAAGGGGGGGTATCCTTTATCTGCGCTAAAAGACCGCTGATAAATGCCCTGTCTGCTGTAATAAAAAATTCTGCATCAGCACACCCAAACAAGACCTGCAAAAAAATCAACATATCAACAAGTATACCCATACAAAATTAACACATAATTCATAAAGTAATTAAAACAAGTATACCTATACAACAAGTATACCCATACACCATTAACACATAATTCATAAGTTAATTAAATACATAAGGAATTAAATTCATAATTCAAGGGGTTGGGGGCTGTTCAGGGGTTTTGGGTGGCTGTCCAAGGGGGTAGGGGGTGTCTAGGGGGATAGGGGTGTCCAATGGGGGTGGGGTGGTGTCCAGGGGGTGGTGGGGGCTGTCAATGGGGGTGGGGTTGTCCAGGGGGTGGGGGTGGTCTAGGGGGTGGTGGGGTTGTCCAAGGGGGGGTGGGGTGGTGTCCAGGGGGTGGGGGGTAGCTATCCAAGGGGGTGGGGGAGTCTAGGGGGTGGGGGTGTCTAGGTGGTGGGGTGGTGTCTAGGAGGGGTGGAGGTGTCGTCTAGGGGTTGGTGGGTGTCTAGGGGGGCTATCCATGGGGGTGTCTAGGGGGGTGGGGTGGTGTCCAGGGGGTGGGGGGGTCTAAGGGGTTGGTGGGGTTGTCCAAGGGGGGTGTGGTGTCCGGGGGGGGGGGGGCTGTCCAAGGGGTGGGGGTTTCTAGGGGGTGGGGGTGTCTAGGTGGTGGGGTGGTGTCTAGGAGGGGTGGGGGTGCCGTCCAGGGGGTTGGTGGGTGTCCAGGGGGTGGGGGTGTCCAGGGGGGCTGTCTGGGGGAGGGGGGTGTCTAGGGGGTGAGGTGGTGTCCAAGGGTTGGGGGGGGATTTACAAGGGCTGGTGGTGTCTAGAGGGGTGGGGTGGGGGGGTCTAGGGGGTTGGTGGGGTTGTCCAAGGGGGTGAGTGGTGTCCAGGGGGTGGGGGTGGTTGTCCATGGGGGTGGGGGTGTTCAGGTGTTGTGGTGTTGTCTAGGAGGGGTGGGGGTGTCATCCAAGGTGTTGGTGGGTGTCCAGGGGGTGGGGGTGTCCAGGGGGGTGGGGTGGGGTGGTGTCCAAGGGGTTAGAGGGGCTTTCCAGGGGGTGGGGGTGGGGGTATATGGGTTGGTGGGGCTGTCCAAGGGGGGTGGGGTGGTGTTCAGGGGGTGGGGTGGCTATCCATGGGGGTGCCCAGGGGGTGGGGGGTGTCTAGGTGGTGGGGTGGGGTCTAGGAGGGGTGGGGGAATCCAGGGGGTGGGGCGTCTAGGGGGTTGGGGGTGTCCAGGGGTGGGGGTTGTTCAGGGTGGGGGGGTGTGGGGCTGTCCATGGGGGTGTCTAGGGGGTGGGTGGTGTTCAGGTAATGGGGGGCTTTCCAGGGGTGGGGGTGTTCAAGGGGGTGGGGGTGTCCATGGGGTGGGGTGGTGCCTAAGGGGGTGGGGCGGTCTAGGGGGGGTTGGTGTCCAGGGGGTTGGTGGGGTTGTCCAAGAGGGGTGGGGTGGTGTCCATGGGGGTGGGGGTGTCTAGGGGGTGGGGGTGTCTAGGTGGTGGGGTGGTGTCTAGGAGGGGTGGGGGTACCATCTAGGGGGTTGGTGGGTTGACTTGTACATGTCAAAAATGACCCATGGATCGTTCTACTAAAGTATCAACACAATATGAATGTGTTTGGTCAGATTTCCACACGTCAGTTGTTGTTTTCACTTAAAATTCAGTTCATTTTAAACAAAAGAGAGACACTTTGAGTGATACTAGACACACCGTGCCTTGTATTGAGGCAGGGTTGACTCTTACACATCAAAAATGACCCATGGATCGTTCTCCTAAGGTATCAACACAATCAGAATGTGTTTGGTCGGATTTCTGTACATAAGTTGTTGTCTTCACTTAAAATTCTGCCCATTTTAAACAAAAGAGAGACACTTTGAGTGATACCGGCCACATCGTGCCTCATATTGATTCAGGGTTGACTCGTAAAAGTTAAAAATGGCCCATGGATTGTTCCCCTAAAATATCAACATAATCCTAATGCGTTTGGTCAGATTTCTGTATGCCAGTTGTTGTTTTCACTTAAAATTTTGTCCATTTTAAACAAAAGAGAGACACTTTGAGTGATACCGGCCACACCATGCCTCATATTGAGGCAGTATTGACTCATACACATCAAAAATGACCCATGAATTGTTACCCTAATGTATAAACACAATCCTAATGCGTTTGGTCATATTTTCGTATGTCAGTTGTTGTTTTCACATAAAATTCTGTCCATTTTAAACAAGAGAGAGACACTTTGAGTGATACCGGCCACACTGTGCCTCGGTTTGAGATAGGGTTGACTCTTACACGTCAAAAATGACCCATGGATCTCTCCACTAAAGTATCAACATAATACAAATGCGTTTGGTCATATTTTCGTACGTTAGTTGTTGTTTTCACTTAAAATTCTGTCCATTTTAAACAAAAGAGAGACACTTTGAGTGATACCGGACACAAAGTGTCTTGTATTGAGGCAGGTTTGACTCGTAAACATATAAAATGACCCATGTATCATTACCATAAAATATCAACACAATCTGAATGCATTTGGTTTGATTTCTGTACGTCAGTTGTTGTTTTCACTTAAAATTCTGTCCATTTTAAACAAAAGAGAGACACTTTGAGTGATACTGGCCACACCGTGCATCGGATGGAGGATGGGTTGACTTGTAAATATCAAAAATTACCCATGTATTGTTCCCCAAAATTATCAACACAATCCAAATATGTTTGGTTGGATTTCTGTACATCAGTTGTTGTTTTCACTTAAAATTCTGTCCATTTTAAACAAAAGATAGAGGCTTTGAGTGATATTGGTCACACCATGACTCAGATTGAGGCGGGGTTGACTTTTACATGTCAAAAATGACCCATGTATAGTTCCCCTAAAGTATCAACACAATCCGAATGTATTTGGTCATATTTCTGTACGCCAACTGTTGTTTTCACTTAAAATTCTATCCATTTTAAACAAAAGAGAGACACTTTGAGTGATACCGGCCACACCGTGCCTCAAA
The DNA here is from genome assembly GCA_963277665.1 of Viscum album. NCBI lineage: Eukaryota > Viridiplantae > Streptophyta > Magnoliopsida > Santalales > Viscaceae > Viscum > Viscum album. The sequence goes on along the minus strand of OY728125.1, from coordinate 1,969,144,554 downwards.
TTGAAGAAATTTTGACTTTTACATGTCAAAAATAACCCATGTATCGTTCCCCTATAGTATTAACATAATCCAAATGCTTTTGGTTGGATTTCCGTACGTCAGTTGTTGTTTTCACTTAAAATTCTGTCCATTTTAATCAAAAGAGAGACACTTTGAGTGATATCGGCCACACCATACCTCGGATTAAGACAAGGTTGACTCCTACACATAAAAAATTACCCATGGATCGTTCCCCTAAAGTATCAACATAATATGAATGTGTTTCATTGGATTTACGTACGTTAGTTGTTGTTTTCACTTAAAATTCTGTCCATTTTAAACAAAAGAGAGACACTTTGAGTGATACCGGCCACACCATGCCTCTAATTGAGGCAAGGTTGACTTTTACATATCACAAATGAAACATTTATAATTCTCTTAAAGTATAAACACAATCCAAATGCATTTGGTTGGAGTTTCGTACGTCTGTTGTTGTTTTCACTTAAAATTATGTCTATTTTAAACAAAAGAGAGACATTTTGAGTGATACCGGCCACATTGTGCCTCAGATTGAGGTGGGGTTGAATCATAAATGATTAAAATGACCCATGGATCATTCCCCTAAAGTATCAACACAATACTAATGCGTTTGGTAGGATTTACATAAGTCAGTTGATGTTTTCACTTAAAATTCTGTCCATTTTAAGCAAAATAGAGACTTTGAGTGATACCGGCCACACTATGCCTAGAATTGAGGAGGGGTTGACTCGTACATGTAAAAAATGACCCATGGATCATTAAACTAAAGTATCAACACAATCCAAATTCTTTTGGTTATATTTTCATACGTCAGTTGTTGTTTTCACTTAAAATTCTGTCCATTTTATACAAAAGAGAGACACTTTGAGTGATACCAGACACACTGTTCCTCGGATTTAGGTGGGGTTGACTCGTACACATAAAAAATGGGAAAATGACTCATTGGATAAAGGATATTTTATTTAATAACAATTACAATTTTCCTACAAACATTTACATACAAGAATGTTTCATCTTTTGATCCCCTTAACCCCTCTAAAAAATGACCGCCAATTGTACACGTCCCCAAGTCAAATATTCATGCTATTTGTGTACAATATTCTATCAGGTATGTGGCCCACTCATTTCTGAAAAAATCTATATCGTATTGTGAGTATGAGGCTTTTCAACAGTCATAGTAGTACTGCAAAATATATAAATAAATAATTAATAAATAATTTAAATGAAATAGTAGTTGTTTTTGAAAATACCTCTTTAGGGATGCTAGTTTGTTGATGAAAAACAATCTCTTTAATAAATTTACAAACATAATAATCACAATCATTATCATTTGTTTCTTTTATACACTGAAAAAAATTTGATCATTAGGAGAATAAGTAACTTGTGTTGATATGTGTTTGGATAGTTAAATTTTATTATATATACCCTAATATTTGTCCATACGTAGTACTTGATAGCCTCCTTATACTTAGCCCCTGTCCTCATTCATTTTTTAGATGATAATTATACACCTCCCTATCATAACAGAATCCTTAGTAAAAGATAATATAAATTATATTACTTAATGTTTAGACCTAAAACATAGGATGTAGTGTCTTACAGATTCACAGACTCCATCATGTGTAGTCGGTTTGTTGGATATCCTTTCATTGAATCCAGAAAATAAATCTTTGGAGTATCCAAGTTCACCGAAATTAGTAGCCAATGTTTCCTAAAAAAAGGAATAAGTAATAAAAGAAGTGAAAATATAATTGATATTATTTAATCGTAGAGTTTTACCCCTGCATGGTTGGTATTAGGAAGAGTCTTTCATATGTAATCTTGCTTTCAAATTTTTTCAGCAAGTCATTCACTATTTCATCCTTTTTGATGGCTCTAATTTCGTTAGTTGTGTTGATGTGGTATGAGAACTAACGAGTCCGGATTTTCACTCATGGGAAAATTCCTTCAACTATTTTTCATATATATGTCTGTCAATAATATAAAATTCATTTAGTCATAATTTTCACATTATATCAGCTTTTAGAAAATCAATTCATGAAAACATACCTCATATATAAATTTACAATTGTGACGCCTAGCCAACCATATTCAGGGATCTCATTTACATTTTCAGTAGCAAAGAAATATTGAATTTCCTATCTGTATATATTCTTTTCAAAAACCACTATATGACTACTACCACCTCTTTGCTTCGTATCCACATGAGTCTTCAATGATAGTAAATGTGGATAGAGAACTGGTGGTATTATTGTGCTTTCAGTAGCTATTTGGGATCTGTTGGCCGATCCTTTATATGCTTTTGAGCTGACGTTTCTTTTCACCCATTCCCTTTCTCTATCTATAATAGCATTCATTGGTTCAAACCCTTTTTTTATTAATTGTTAAAGGTTTAGCTTGAAAAAAATGGAAATAAATACCTCTTTTTCAACATATACTCTTACAAGTTGTGACAGCCATGAAATGAATGTCCCAATAGCCTTTTCAACCGTATGAATATCATCATCATCAAGTGGAATAGGTAGCTCTGCATTTGGATCATGAGCTATAGTAATCGTCACTTTCAGATGATCTTTCAGAAGTGGTATATTATGTAGCTTGTCATCTGGGATGTTGAACACCGTATCCCTTGCTACAAGGTGATAGGTGTGTATTGATTGATATAAATCACAGTCATTATCACCCTGTAGAAGATTAGTAAAGGAAAAGTATCAGTGTTTGTCTGATTCACATTTCATGGGAACAATTATTATATTATTGATTACTATGGCTAAGATAGTTCTTTGAGGGAATAGCTCACCTCAAAGCTGGTGGGGGTGGGGCGGGATCTTCACGCGCTGGTTGTTTCTGAGTTGTGTCTTCGCCTTGCTTACCACCCATTAAAGTTTCTAGCAAATCTCCCTACCATCGGAATCATTCTTTAAGAGTTTCTATCCTTTTGCTCATTTGTTTCATTTTTTCATCTCTATCATCCGTTTGTTTTTTTTTCATAATATACTCGGGGTGTCACACCAAACCCTGCACCTCTGATACAAACGTATTCTTCTAGCTGCTTCAAAGCTGTCGATAATAGGTCTGCATCCGCTACAAGAGTAGCTAATTCCTGTGACTGTAAGATATAAAAAAATAACTAATTATTTTTATGTAATATCAATTTAAAACAAATATTTTTATCGTGCCATACTTACACATATTTCCAACACTTTTTGTGTGTTTTCATCTACTAGCTTCCCTCCCTTATTCACACGTGCCTCCTTCCATAGCACATGACGTGGGATGGAATTGTCTTTGGTTTTAGACTCATCAATATACATATAAATATAGAAAGATAATTATGATGCTGTTTCTTGGAACCTAAAAATATTACTGTAAATTTAAAATACGTACCATTTTCTTTTCTAGTAAAGCATACCCCATCCATGCTTTACGATAGAGGTATGTCGGTTTTGATGCACGTTCCTTATTTTTAGTACTGAGTTAATGTTTCATAAATGAAATATTGACAATCAAATTGATTAATACACGTATCCTCAAACAACGTATTATCATCCACAATGTACCTGAAACTTCTCATCCCCACGACGGCCAATAAATGCATCCCATGCTTCTTGGAATATCAGGTGAGCGTAGAAAAGGGTTGGGTGTGGGTTTATTTTACCTTTGGAATCTTTTAGGTGACATTTTGTTAAAACAGTGGGAAAACCTCGATGACACCTTCCTACAAGCCTTAGTACATAATTCTTGTGTGAATCATATACTATAAATGTACTCTGCAAGAGATTGAGAAGATTAAGACATTGTTTCATTATTTTATTTGCTATTAAATTAAATAAATAATATCATAATGTTACCATAATTTCTTTCTAGATCACAGTCTTCAGCCTAGACACAACATGATGCCATGAATCTATGTCAATCGGCACACGTTGCCAAGTGAAAATTCCAATGTAACTACTAAACATAACCTTGTTGGGATTCACATGTTGGCCTCGTGAATTCAATTCGACATCAAATTTGATGTCTTTTATTTTCTCCTTAAGAACTTTGGCTAACACCATCAAACTACGACGCACCTATGTTTTCTAGAACATCGGTCCTTCATCCTCGACCATTTCATCGATATCAAAATCATCTATATGTTCATCTGAAATGATAGCAATGCTATGTGCTTATGGTTGTTGGACCTCAACACTAGGAGCAACAACAGGTTCAAAAACTTGTTGTTACTCTGCATTGTGAGCAGCCGCAGCAGCAGCAACAACAACAGCTTGAGAGAATTGTTCAGCCTTGAGGTTAGAATCACCAGAACATGCAGAAGTCATTATCTGCAAAAATGGTTGAATAATTAATTTATATTACATAAATTCAGTAATGATAAGATAATAACATGAGATAACAATATCTATATTAAAAACAAAATATAACATGTTTATTTAATTTTTTTTAAAGGTTGAAGGGATTTAACACCTCTATAAATTATCCAAATCCCTTCATTGTGTTCTCCTCTAACATATAAAACATCATTTACATTGGGACCGCTGTGAAATGATTATGACATACCACTTAAAGGATATTCCTCAAATGAATTTTCATTGGACCCTTCAGTAGTTTTGGATGATAACAGAACAATTGACCACTTTCAGTTTGTGGGATCTGGAACATAAAATACTTGTACCGCTTGTGATGCCATTATAAACTATTCGTATTTTTACCTTTCTTTACTAAAATCAACTTTCACAAATCCCAATTCATCTATTTAACACCACTATTGTTACTAACCCATTTGCATTGAAAAATTAGCAATTGGAATGTCATATAATCCAACTCACATATTTGTTTGATAGTGCCAAAGTATGACATATTTTCTTAAATTGGATTTCTTTCTTTACTACCCGAAACATGCATCGCTTCAGCCACAAGTCTAACTCCACTATTTTTCATGGTACTATCTTCATCATGTTCATCTGTATAGAATATATAACCATTAATTACATAACAATTGTAAGATAATACATACACACTTGGTCTGGTGGCTAGCCATCGAAGTCGTTCTGAAATAGAATTTGGATTTTCATCTAACTCCTTAAAAATATGGTCCTGAAACCATCCTATAAACTGGTGATTATGTGTATTTGATATCCATTTTTCATCCCTTGATGGATTCAACTGCCTAATAATTTCTTTGTGGGTTTCAATATATGGAGAAACCTCCTAATTGTTATGAAAAACATAAAGGTGGTCCGACTCCCGATCTGTAATATTAATTGCCACAACATCTCTTCCAAAAATTTCCTCACCCTCAATGCGTCCAGTATGATGAGATTTCGGGAGACCAATGCTTTCTACATCAGATAGGTATTCAGTATAAAATTCAACGGCTTCCTCAACAATATATCGCTCCACTATACAACCCTCTAGCCAACTTCAATTTTTGACATACCCTTTCAAAATCTTCATATATCATTCAATGGGGTACATCCATCTATAGTGCACATGACCACAAATTCAAATCTCTCTCACTAAGTGAAGCATCAAATGAACCATCATATCAAATAATGTTGGCGGGAAGAACATTTATAATTCACATAATATGATGACAATTTCTCTTTCCATAGCTGGAAATTTTTTCGGGTCTAAAACTTTGCTACATATAGATTTGAAAAAGAAACAAAGTTTGGTTAACGTATGACAAACATTCTTGGAAAAAATGCAATGTAAAGTTATAGGAATTAAATCTTGCGTCAAAACATGGAAGTCATGTGATTTAAAACCTTTTAAATTCGAATAATTCATTGACACAATGTTATTGATATTTGATGAATACCCCTTTGAAACCTTTACATCATTGAAGAAGTTGAAAAACTGATATCTCTCCTCCCTGGAAAGAGTGCATGCAGCTGGAGGAAGAAACATTATATTTTCACCCTTCACGGGAGCCAACTCTTCTCGTATTCCCATGTCAACCATGTCCAACCTTGACTTAATTCCATCCTTTGTTTTTCTAGGGGAATTTAGCAATGTTCCGATAACAATGTCACATACATTTTTTCCCACATGCATCACATCAAGAAAATGTTTGATGTACAAACAATTCTAGTATGGTAATTAAAAAACTGATCTCTTTTTCCAACCGATTTTCATAAGGTTTTTCGAAAATGGTTTACCAAAAATAGTGTTCACATATTTTACTTTCTCAAACAACTGATCACCTGTTAGTGGAGACAGTGTTATGCATTGTTCTGAACTTTCATTGAATGATTTCGTCCAAGATTGGTACTTATGCCGACGAGGTAGAAATCTAAGATGTCCTAGAAAAACAAATTTCGATGAATGTTTCAACCTAATTGATTCCGTATCTTCTTCACACATAGGACACCCTTGAGTTCCTTTAATGCTATATCCTGAAAAATTTCCATAAGTAGGGAAATCATTTATCATCCCATACAACATCACTCTCAACGTGAAGTATTCACTTTTATAAGCATTATATAGCATAACACCTGAATCCCACAATAACTTCAAATCCTCGATCAAAGGAGAAAAATAAACATCAATATCTTTACCTGGTTTTTTTGTTCCTGATATAAGCATAGATAACATGATGAATTTCCACTTCATGCATAAGTAGGGTGGCAAGTTATAATTTACAAATATAACAGGTCATGTACTGTGAGTGCTGGTTTGAAACCAAAATTATTCTCTCCATTTGTAGATAACGCAAGACGAAGGTTTCTCGGCTTGTTTACAAATTCAGGATACTCATGATCAATTATCATTCATTGAAGAGAGTTGGCCAGGTGAAGTAATTTCCCATCTTTATTTCTTTTATCTGCATGCCATGACAATTGTATTGTAGTTTTTTCACTTCTATATAGACGCCTAAACCTTGGAATGATTGGAAATTACCATACAACTTTCATAGGAATTGATTTATTTTTCTTATATCGAGAAGCACCACACTTTGGGCATTCTGTAAGTGATTTTTTCTCCTTGAGAAATAGTATAAAGTCTTTCGGGTAGGCATGTATTCTTTCAGAAATCATACCCATCGAGCGTAGCATTCGTTTAGCTTCATATGTCTGGTTTGGGAACTCATTATATTCCAGGAGCATGTCATTCAAGAGAGCAAGTAGTTCTGTAAAAAGAACATCACTCCATCCATTTCTGGATTTCAATTTATACAACTTCAGTACAGCTGACAATGCTGTATATTTAGTTCAACCAACATACAATGGTGTCTTTGTACAACTCTTTAACTTGTCAAACAATTTTGGGCAATCACAGAGTTGATCTTCAACTGTCCTTGTCATTTACTCAATACGATCTTCATCATCATTGATATCTGTAATCACATCCTCCATACATTCTTCTTTATTATCCATATTTTTATTCTTATATGATGATCCATAAAACACAGTTTTATCCCAGCCAGTAGCTACATTCACCTTTTCTCTGTGTTTATTCCAACATTTATAACTCCGATTTATTCCATGACATATCAAATGTTCTTCCAACTTATCTAGATTAATTAGTCTAGAATAATAACAACGTAAACACGGACAAAGTATTTGAGAAGAATCATTTTCATGATCCTTTCCAAACTTGATGAACTCTTTCACTCTGTTCTCATACTCTATTGTCAAATGATTAACATCCATCCAATCTTTATTCATCTCCATCATATTTGAATCTTAAAATATTAGTATTTATGATTCAAATACACAAAACAAGACTTCCAGATACAGTAGAATAAAACCACTTCCTTATAAAAATATAGATTAATAGAGCCTAACCATTTCCAATAAAGATGTGGAAATCAACAGAACCAGGATAGACCCCCCATAAAAATCAACACACTTTCCAACCCCCTTACCAACAGTTCTAGTACCCACCACCCTTGCTGAAAAACATTAAACGTCCTTTTAACCACCCCTACCAGCCACCTCATTCATAATAAAATAATCACATTAAACATGACAAAACTAGTGACCAAACTCAAATAAAATGAAAACAAGGATACAATTTTGATGAGAAAACTAATATAGTTGATACATTTCCAAACAAAAAGGGATTCGTAAGGAAACAAATAACCTAGGTTTATCCAAAATTACTATGGAATATCATAGGTTTTGTTACCCAAATTAACATAAGAAATAGAAAATTAAGGTTAGTGAACATAAATTCTATCGTGAACATCTAAAGAATATGCAATAACTCTCCCTCACTAACATGGGGCTCTACCAACGCCTACCATATACCTAGAAAATAATTGAAAAAATTCTGAAAAATAGTTTCTTGTACCAATTTCTAATAGTACTATAAGAAAAGTATAACAAATATAGATCATACCTCTAAACACTCCTGGAGCCTCTTGGTAAAAAGACTCTAGTGACTACAACTATCCGAGATTCTAACCACTAACTTCCCAATATAGGAGTGGTCTACTTAGGGGTAGTATTAGTAGAATAAAACCAAAGTTCCATCCACCTCATGCTGCTACCCGATCTCCTCCATCACTTTAGTGCTGTACAGACCTCCTTTCTCTAGTTCCTTCCTCTGCCTAGGCTATTCGTCGTCTGCCTCTTTGACTATAGCATGAATGTTAAGAAAATTCAATGTGATGTGTCTATACCCATCACAATAATATTAAGTTCCTTAGAGTAATTGGATATCCTTGAGGTACCTATGAATGGGAGTGCCTCCTGAGATGAGGCTTGCATCACACACCTACTGTGGGTGGGTGTTTCTAACCCTACATCCCAGAAGATCACTACCTTAAAAGATTATGATATCAACTCAAACCATGGTCATAATCATAGAACACTAATATAGCCATCCAAAGATTAGTATAACATGTTGAATTCCCCCAAACCACTAGAGGTCAGTCTATGAATTGATCAACATAAATTAATGGATTTAATAAAAAGAGTTGAAATACAATCCAACCAAGTGAAAGACATTTACAATCTACTGAGAATAAATTCACCCCCATCACGTAATCGAGTTCTTCATAGTGTAGGTGTACTTAACCAAAATAACTTGGCCTGACACACCAAGGGTAGTTCTTTACTAGAACAATCTCCATTCAAAATAACAATCTTGATACCCATAATAGGTATTAGAGAAGAATCACTATCTACCCAATGAAGTGCATGGTGTCTCCCCATTTTCAAGAAAAAACCTTCTAGACTGGCACCTAGGAACAACTAGTCATAGAGGTTCACTAAGTTGACACCACCCTTAAATTATCCTTGACATAAAAGAAATATGTGTGGAATTTACCATTGATCGAAGTCAAGAAACATCCCACAATCCTAAAAAGAATTAACCTCCCAAATACAACTGCTCACATGTTCATACCATAATCTAAACCCAAAGTCCTTTTCTAAAGAATACCATTCACCTTTCCTTGGATGCACTACTCTTATCTCCTCATCTTCTGTGACCCTAGTGCATGAAGATTGGAGGCCACTCCATGAATCTTGGTTTAATAATAAATGAACCTAAATGGCTTATAGGATCCACTATGAACCGTCTCAAGGAGAGATTCAATTTAGAACACTATAACTTCACAAATTCACTCATCATCTCTGGTATATGGGTTGATTCATACACCATATCCTTACAAAGAGTTAACCATAAGTCTCCCTTATGAAGCATTCCACAATTCCTTGACATTCATAGGGAAGAAAAGTATTCTTCTTGCACACATCACATAAAACTATGCTCACCAACTAAGGGAAATATAACTTAAAATCCATAGGGTTGGATACACTTTCTATATTCGATGGGTCCTAATCACTATCATAAATAAAACCTTCCCCATAAAAACAATCATCATCACATCATGACACCCACAAAGTGTAACCAATTAATAATGAGGTGGTCACTATCAAAACTCTTCTTTTTCATGAAGGGGTTTACAAAAAGACCACTTTCCCCAGTATAGATAAACCCACTCCACCAGAAGGATGAAGAAAAAACACTCAAAATTAATAGAATATTCATGTCTAACAAGGTCTAGCTTGAGGTTGTATGAGAATATCAAACCCTCATACATATGACACTTGGTGAAAAATAAATTCTAGTTCCAAACATAATAAGGGCCCATGAGGAATCATAAAAAAGTCATACTTTATTTCAAATCATCTGCTAACCAAGTATAAGAATCCACTACGTGTGTTTTTTCATGACATAGATTGTTAGAACTCTATGTTAGTTAGCATCTAATCCAAGGGTGGTGATCATGGGCAAGAATCCAAACATCACCCTAATGAAAAATACTCTCACAAAACATATCCACCAAAAATAAACCTAAAAGGAGAAGTGAGAGACTTACCTAGAGTAGATCGCACCCGCGATGGAGGGAGAGAAGAAGCGACGAGCAGTCAGGGAGCCTTCTGCGCTACGTCGGGAGGGGAAGGAGCGATCGTGAGGGGGAGGTGCATGGGAGGAACCGCCACCGTTGAGAAATGGAGGAGTAGCGTTCGTGGGGAGTAGGGTCCAGCGGAGAGGAGGAAGTAGGGTTTGCGGGGAGGAGGATCCATGGAAGGGGTTCGAGGGGGAGGATAAGGAGTAGGGATATCGGCATAGGTATGACAAAGAGAAGATCGGGGGGTGGGGGAGGGGAGTTGTCACAGGGATACAACACCACGAGGGCTTGAGGGTGCGATAAACAGAGGATACTGTGCACCAGATTTTATAAAACATGGGACTATGGTTTTGTCAGCGCTTTTTTAGCACTTATAAAGTGTACTCTTTATAAGAGCTAAGACAAAAGCGCTGATAAAGGGCTTCTTTATTAGCGATATAATTTTAACGCTCTTAAAGGGTTCCTTTATCAGTGCTTTTTTCTTAGCACTGATAAAGTGTGGCGCTTCCCTTTCCTGTTTTTGTAGTAGTGATGACATCTCATGCAAACTTCCTTCTGACCACCTACATCCATCTTTGGAGTGGCCAATGGATTTACAATTGCAGCATAATGGGGGAAATTTCTCATATCGAACCGCAAGATCAAAATTGTAATCAGTAGTGGAAAGCATCACAGTGTTAATCAAGGTTATAATGAGATCAATTTCAACCAAAAAATGCACAAAAAAAAAACAAATTTCACTTCTTCTGTAGCGTGATCCTATCTAATTGGAGTCCCAATTGATAATGTAATGTCAAAAAGTATTCGAGAATGCCACCAGACCCAGCTCAATCCATAAATTCAAACCCAAACATGGGTCCTTGTTCCATGAGGTGCAAGTGGATTAAATCTTGGATGCCAATTTTGCAAATACACCATACCTGGCTTGAGGAAAACTAGTCTGAGCCCCCATGCCTCGTGCTTCAATTCATCTGACGCGAAAATGATGTGGAAGTAACCCCACCCAATCAGGATGCACATCCAATCATGAAACTAGAATTCAGAATAGAGTCGTCAAATCAAATCAATGTTCTTCTATGTACGTTGTCCAGATGGAAACACAAGCCTCACGATCAGATATGATTCACAAGCCTTAAACTGATCAAGAAGAAGATCCTGATTCGAACGGACGAGGGCCAAATTACCCCACTTAAAGTTCGAGGCCCCATAATTCCCAAAAGAAAATCGAGTTGATGAGCAGCAATGGCGTCCTAACCCTGAGGTTTCGGGTTCGAGTCCTCTAAAGGCAACACAAACTATATGTCATTATCACCTCTCATGGGCCCATCTACCCTGTGTAGAACTGACCTGAAAGCCCGAGTGTCGTTACACTTTGACCTACGGCTGGGGGAGTACATACTGGCGCTCGGTGGTGGGTGACGGCCCGCCTATACCGTGTAACCACCTGGGCCTGAAAACCCGGTGTACTTTTGTCACTTTGGTGGTGGCACGATGGTGAAGGTCAGTGGCCAAAATTGTCGTTCTTTGGGAAGTTCAGGGTTCGAATCCTGGGAGTTTGCTTTTGGGACGAGCTTCTCCCCTAGGATCCACCCGTCTTGCCAGGTCGCTCGGTCTCGACTGGGCGAGCAAAATGAGGTGTGGCCCACTATGTTGACAGATTGCTTTGACGACCCATCGCCGACCGGGTCATTACCCTCTGAGACGCTCTGTCATCTCGGCTGGCAACGACTCCTTCCCCAGCTGGGGCTCTACCTCCGGACAATGACCTCTTCGTTGGGGAGGGGGGTGATCATGTGTGGAGGGTTCGAAAAGGCCACACATGAGAATTTCCTTAAAAAAAACAAAACAAAATCAAGTGTTATCACTCAGATTCGGAACAAACCCCACTCTTCAAGAACGCCGATGTGAAAGAGACAAAATCCCATCATCTGTAAGTACTGCGCATCACCCACTGAGTTCTGATAGTTTCAATGGCGTTCCCTCTTCAAATCATCTACCTTTTTCTCACAGTTAGTGAATTCATTGAATTTACTTCGAGCTGGTTATAGCTTACCTTCATTTCCTTCGCAGCTTGTAATCACAGCGAGCCGTGCTGTTTCGATACCCCCTGAGCAATATTGGAACTTTTTGGGGGTCACTCCCAATTTGGGAGAGTGATTGGTGGAAGGTGTGCTTCACAGGAGTTTTGTCGGCAACAACTCCACGCAACAGTCTTCTATGGTGGGCAGCCGACCATGGACGCGCAACAGCTTTCGTGGATTGCAGCAGGTGGCGGGAGGATTTCTCATAGTAGATGAGCTACCCAAACCAACCAGAGAAGATGATTTTTTATTCTACTTTAAAACGGGTTTTGAATCCCATAAACAGTAATTGGTGTAATCTGGTGTGTTGCGAGCCTCTATTGAGTTTTATCCGGAGAGAATAAATAATGAGTTGCCCCCTTTCTCTTGTGGATGTAGTCAAATCGCCGAATCACGTTAAAATTTTATGTTTCGTTTTACTCATCTTTTGTGTGATTTGCGTTGTCACGTACCTCCGCTGCGACCATTACAATGCTGCCCAACACTCCAATCCCTGAAACTCCGAGGACTAGGTTAGGTGAGTCTCTCGGCGTCCTTTCAATCCATGGGATTGTTGATTGAAGATTACTCATTATCTTATTCGTTATGCTTTGGATTTTACGCTGGAGACTTTTTGGACGACACCAACACTGTCGTGGGCGCCGGGAAAAGCGGAGTGACCGTGCAGTCGGAGAAGAGGAAGCCCGGCCGCGCCACCGTGAACGTCGGAGTTCACCAGGCGATCATAGTATGCCGCGAAGGAGGACCAGCTCCGCAAGAACCCCGACGTAGCCCTCTTCTTCCTGGAGAAGGACCTGCGCCCGGGCTTCCAAATGAAGCTGCAGTTCGCCCGTAGCAAGGACGGGGCCAAGTTTTTGCCACGAGCGACGGCCGAGTCGATCCCCATCTCCTCGGTGGCTTTGGCGTGCCACCCGAAGGCGTACCCGTACGCGGTGTTCTACTGCCAGGAGACGCGCGCCACCAGAATATACGCGGTGGCGCTGGAGGGGGAGGGCGGAGCGCGGGCTGAGGCGGTAGTGGTCTGCCATTCGGACACGGCGTCGCGGAATCCCAACCACCTGGCTTTCCGGGTTCTGAAGATCCGGCCGGGAACCGTCACCATCTGTCACTTCCTGCCCGACGGTCACGTCGTCTAGGTCGCCAACTAGGAGTTCGGTCTTTCCATGTTCCCATATCCGTGGGATCACTTGTGTTTTTACTGCTTAATAACTATGCGTGTGATGGTCCATAGGTGAAGTTCAGTGGTTAAGTTTTTTGATTACGTTTTTTCTATACCCATGGCTGGTAAGTTGAGGAGGTCGTGGTTTAAAGTGACCGGTAAGTTGAGTAGATCGTGGTTTAGAGCCTCCATATGCATCTTTCCATTTGTTCCTCACCCCTGAACCATGTAATTATGATATTGTGTGAGGGATGTATCATATTATATAATAATTGAGCTCCTGTTGTGTGTGAAACTTCCTATATATGAATTTTATGATTCATTGATCACGAAGAGAGATAACGAAGGAAGAAAAATAGGAAGAAAATGAGTTTTATTTCACAAAAAACAAAGGTTACAAATACTCTATCTCTCTACAAATGGGGCTCCCTTGGCTCTCTCTCAGTGGATACAATGACTCTCTTGGCTCGAATTTGATGGTGGAATGAAGCTCCCTAATGCCTCCTTATATAGGCATGGTGAGTGGTGTCAAGTATGACACAAACTCCCATCAATCATTGCACTTTAAAAATGGGCATCCACCTACCATTGACAACTCTCTAGCCGTCAACAGAACAATTACTATACATGCAAAATGTGTAGCACTAATGTTTGAAGTCTTGAGTAGGAGGAAGTTGGTTTAACACCTTTGAAAAAGGTGGTGTGCAGTTGGACATTTCCATCAATTCTCCCCCTCAGTCGCAATCCACTAGAGCATCTGCAAAGGTTTAGCTTCTCCCGAGCAATCACTTTTGTCAACATATCTGTCGGGTTCTCCTTCATGTGGATCTTCACGAGTCGCATCAGCTATTGATCCATCACTTCGCATATCCAATGATAGCAAATCTCAATGTGTTTCGTCTGAGAATGATGCATGTAGTTCTTGCTCAAGTCCAAAGCACTTTGAATATAAAAAATAATAATTTTTTTAATAAAATATCAAAAATAAGTTTAAAATGCAACTCAAACTTCAAACGGCTATAACTTTTGATTTGGGTGTCCGTTTGAGCTCTACAACATATCAAATTGAAGCCTGTGACGAGCTCTACACTGTATTAACTCAAAAAAAGCTTATGTTACATTTTTTGAGGCCAAAAAATGCTCAAAAGGTCTCCAAAACTGAGTTTTTAGTCGGGATACCCTGACTTTTTAACATTCACACGACTATAACTTCTGATCTGGATGTCCATTAGGCTTGAACCACATATCATATCGAATATTGTTTCACGTTCTTCGATTTTACTAGTTGTGGAGTTGAAATGGACTTCTAGATTAGAAGTTACAGTCGTTTTAACATTATATGGATTTTTTAATACACATATATATGTATTTATTTGTAAATATATGTGTGTGTGTGTGTGTGTTGTATATATGTATGTATGTATGTATGTTTGTATTTATTTATTTATAAACACACATAAGAAAACATATTTTATAAATGTATTTAAAACTAATCTTATAAATACATATTAATATGCTAATAAATATATGGATAAAAAATTATAACTAAATATATATATATATATATATTAATATAAGAATATATATATATATATATATATATATTAATATATGAATATAAATATATATATTAATATAATTAAAATATATTTATATTAATATGAGTCTATATTAATATACAAAAAAAATATAACTGTAACTATATATATATATATATATATATATAGAGAGAGAGAGAGAGAGAGAGATAAATCATTAAATTGAAAAAAACTAAATGGCTTAGCGGTAAAGGTCCTGGCGTGCAAGGGGGGAGGTCTGGGGTTCGAGTTCTAGTGGAAGCAGGGTCGTGCGCGGGCAAGTGCATCGGGCTATAACACTGTTAAAGGGAGGGCGTTGTGCGGGCAACTACAGCGTGCAGTGAGAGGGAGGGGGCTCCACCTAACGCTGATAAAAGTGGGGCAAGTGCTGATAAACGTGGGGGTCAAGTGCTGCTAAAAGCTCCCCAGATTATATATTCTTTTTAACATTTTTTTTTATTTTTTTGCCTTTTATCAGCGCTAAACAAAAGCGCTGATAAATGGTACCTTTATCATCACTTTTTTAGCACTGATCAAGGGGACCCCCTATCTTCATTGCGATTAACAACGTTTTCTAGCGCTCTTAAAAGCGGTTTCTAGTGCTGATAAAACCCTATTTTGTAGTAGTGCTTTAAGATACCTCGAAATCCACTTGACTGCATCCCAGTGCTGCTTCCCGGGATTGAAGAGAAATTGACTCACAATCACCACTACATGGGTAATGTCTGGTCTCGTACTCACCATAGCGCACATCAAGCTTCCAACTGTTGGGGAGTATGGTATAATCTTTATCACCTCGATTTCTTCTTTGGATGATAGACATGAACTTTTGCTCAACTTCAAATGACCGGGAAGATGAATGCTCATTGGTTTGGTTTTTTCCCTGTTGAAACGTTTCAGAACACATTCAACATACTTCACCTGAGATATCCATAACAACCTCATCTTTCAGTCACGAATGATCTGCATCCCTAAAATCTATTGATTTTCTCCCAAGTCCTTCATATCAAAAGACTTGGATAACTCCTTCAACTAGATAATCTTTGATGCATCCTTCTCAATGATCAACATGTCATCAACATAAAGTAGAAGAGAAACAAAGTTTCCATCCTGAAATATCTGGATGTAAACACACCGGTCTTCCTGTGTTCATTTATAGCCATGACTCTCCATGAATGATTCAAACTTCTTGTACCAATTTTTGAGAGCCTGTTTGAGTCTATACAAGCTCTTCTTATCCATCCAACGGCCCGATGGCCTTCAAATTTTTTTATTATATGATAAAGCCCCTTTTTAAGGGATGAAGGGGGGAAACCCAAGAAGACTTCAAGGAAATAGGACAAATCACACTCAAAAGAAGAAAGAGTAAAACCACAATTACAACCCGGAGTTGCTCCTCCCTAGTATTTGATCATGATGAAGCTCTCCACTATTGCAAGGTTGTTTAGCAAGCAAGTGTCATGTGTCAAACCACAAGATCGATCCGATGACTGACACAATCCCCTCTCAAACAACCAAATCCAAGAAACTCTGCAAAGATGAAACGCCAACTCTGGATCCTCCTCTGGAGCCTATTCCATGAATTCAAGTCCAGTTTCATAGACTCCCCACCTTCGAAAACAAACCATCCAAACAAAAAATTTCCTCCATTCAAAATCATCCAACTCAATTCATGAGATTCAATACTGGAAAAACCTTCAAAACAAGAAACTTGTAACATCATCATGAAACCATCCCAAAATTGCCCCATCATCACCATCAAACCAGATCACAGAGACCACAACATTCTGACCAAGGTACCCCTATTGTAGCACGACGTAGATGATGGAACATGAACCCTTCGTCGTGGATCAGAGTCACAACCCCCATGCTGTGGAAAACTGAAATGACCCACATCGTAGAAGAAAAGGGATGACTCCAAACCTGTAGAAGAAGAGGTCACGACCCCAAAGGAAGACCAGAGCACAACCCCAATGCCTCGAAAGGAAGGGTTGGGACCAAATGCCGCACTAGAACTTGACCCCACGCCGCACTGAACCGCGACCCCAGATCCACACCGGATCTCACCCCCAAATTCCACAGAACAACAGATCTCGACCCCAACACACCGGATCAGAAGCCCCTTCACCGCAAAGAATAAGACCATAACCTCGACACACCAGATCTGGACCTCTTCACCACAGAGAACGAGATCACAACCCCGACGCACCAGAATGAAAACCCCTTCACTATTGAGAAGGACTGCTACCCTGACGCCATACCGGGTCACGATCCAACATCGTGGGAGAGCCAAAACACGACCCCGAACCCAAAGTAGACCCAATCACCCTCTCTGTAGATGAACGAACCCCACCGATCCTTGGAGAGGTCATCATGAAGAAAACCTGTCTTCGCGTCAATCTGTTCAGGCTCCAAGTCCAAGCTAGCTACCAATCCAAAAAATGACTCATGTTGAATCCATCTTCACCATGAGTGAAAAGATCTCATCAAATTCAACTCCTTTCTTCTGGTGTAATCCCTTGGAAACTAACCAAGCTTTGTGCTTGACCTCCCTTTTTCTACCATTCTTCTTTATCCTGAACACCCATTTGTTTGTTAGTGCCTTCTTACCATTGGGTAGCTCCACCAAATCATATGTATGGTTCTTCATCAAAGACTTCATCTCATCCTCCATTGCATGAAACCACTTGAGTTTATCAGGATGAGACATTGCTTCCTTGTATTCTTATGAATCCCCCTCATCAGTCAACAACAGGTAATCCGACTTCGAATATTTTATTGATGGAATCCTTTCTTGTTAAGATCTTCGAACCTGTGAAATGTTAGGTTCGGGAGGCACAACATCACCATACTCCTATGATGGTTCTCCAACTTCTTTTGGAGAGGATTGAGTCTCCCCTACTCAATATCCTCCTCCACTGCCTCCTGGTCTGCTGCCGACGAGTCTTCTTGCACATCCTTCTCTTTATTGATAGGTGGTGTTGGTACAGGTGTTGGACCATGAATTGATTCATCGACACTTTCCCTTCAAAACATTATAGGATTTTGAATGTCCTTGATCATCTGGTTCTTATGGAACACAAAATCTCTACTTTTGATCACCTTCTTCTCCTTTAAGTCCCAAATCTTGTATCTAAAATCCTCATCTCCATAGCTGATGAAGACGCATCGAGTTGATCCCCCGTCTAACTTATGTCTGAGCTCCTTGCATACATGTGAAAATGTAAAACATCCAAATACACGTAAATGAGAGTATGAGGGATGTTTACCAAACTATCTCTTCTATGGAACCTCAAAATTTAGTGAGACCGATGGTGATCTGTTGATGAGGTAGCATGAAACCTGAATAGATTCTCCCCATAATGTATTAGAGATCTTAGCCAAACTCATCATGATTTTTACCTTCTCCATGATGGTTATATTCATCCTTTTAGTAACTCTATTGTTTTGAGGGGTGTGAGGTACCATCCTCCCATGTCGTATTCCCTTACTCCTACAATAGGCATCAAATTCCCTGGATGTGTACTCTCCTCCATTGTTTGAATGAAGACACTTCAGCTTCCTTCAAGTTTAATGATCCACCATGGCATGGAATATCTTGAAGTAGTGTAGTACTTGGTCCTTCATCCACAAGAAGAACACCCACACCCTTTGAGATTCATCATCGATAAAGGATATGGATTATTTTTTACCTCCTAGTGAATCCACCTCCATGGGTTTTCATACATCAGAGTGCACAAGATCCATCAAATCTGGTCTCCTTTATGAAGCAATATCGAATGAGACTCTATGATTCTTCCCATACAAGCAATATCAATACTGATGTACTTTTTTTTATCAGGACAGATAACCTTTTTTCACTCATGTGGAAAAGTCTCATATGCCACATATTGGATGACATTTCTCCTTCCACCATGTTGATGTTTACTGTATATATCTTCACATGAGTTTTGTATAACATATCATGTTAGGACTGATAGGGGCCTATATACCTTGGGAGGGGGGTGAATCAGGGTATGAATATTCTTTTTCAAAATTCTTCCTACCCCATTGGATCTTGACCTCTTTATTACAAGGGTCACTTTGTTTGCACTTGTGTGTTTATTATGATCACTTATTTTCTTCTTTATCTGATGATGATGCTTTAAATGTAATTCAAGTAAGTAAGTAGGCAGGCACATATATTTTTACTTGGTTCACCCTCACTGGGCTACATCCAAGGAGCATATGCTGACAAGTTTTCGGTCTTACCAAATTCCACTATTCTTCACTGGATGTGGATACAAGGGTTCGGGAACATTCACTTTGTCCCAGACTCACTACCTTTACAAGGTTTAGGGTTAGCTCACTGCTTTCCCAAGGGTCACTCCCTATTTCTCTCTCTCTGGCTCACTACCGGTGGAGAGGATCACCTTCTTCCTCTTCCTTTTCTCACTGCTCTAAAAAGGATCCACTCACAATTTATAGACTTTTAGGTCTCTTCATTATCTCTAATGAATGCATCCTATGTTGTATGTAGATGCTCTGTTGAAGTTCAACTTTCACCCGTAGATTAATTTCTCTTTGCACCGAAGGTATCGGGAAATATTTCAGCTTTTATGCAGCCCTGAATAACTGCAGTGAATCAACCTTACTTGGCACACAAGTCTAACCCAACGCGAAAGTATCGGTGCGTAGGTCACAAATGACATGCAAGTCACTTCAAACACTTGCGTGACACAATCTTCTACAACTCCAAACCTGTGCGACTCAACCCCTTTTACGCCCAAACCAATATTGGCGCGCAACAACCAACCAGCACGCAACTTCAAACACTGGCGCGCAAGTCCACTTGCGCGAACACACACCACTTGCGCGACCACTACACCAGTGCGACAGGAGCTCAGATTTTTCAAAGTGTTGAACTCCGTTGAAATTAAGGAGGGGTGGTCCAGTATTTATAGGCATTTGGTCAACCTACGCGGCGTTGCACAAGTCTCCCCTTGGTGCGCAGGTCTCGACGTGCAGGTCTCTGCTCCTACAAGTCACCTGCATGACCCTCTTTCCTTTGACATATTACAAAGATCTAATCTTGAAAAACATATGCCGTACAACTTTCCAATCCTCCTAGGCATCGGCGTGCAGGTCCTTTCATGACGTGCAAGTCACCTGCGCAACCTCACCAATACCTGCGCAACCCTCTTTCCTTTGCCATATTTTGACCTTCTAATCTTGAAAAACACTAGGCACGCAAGTTTCCTCTCCTTCAAGTATATGGAGCGCAAGTCCCTTTGGCAAAAACCACTTTTCTTCATTTGTCGATTTTCAGGCCCAAAAATTTGGCAAACACCAGAAAACGGCACCACCTTGTATCTGTTCTTTTTGTACCGCCTCCAAATCATCCATTCCTTTGTTGATGTTCTTGAATCAAACATGGATCATTGATCACAGCTCTTGAACTCGACA
Source organism: Viscum album (assembly GCA_963277665.1). NCBI lineage: Eukaryota > Viridiplantae > Streptophyta > Magnoliopsida > Santalales > Viscaceae > Viscum > Viscum album. The sequence goes on along the minus strand of OY728125.1, from coordinate 1,969,123,902 downwards.
TTCCACCATGAAATCCCCTTTGTCAAAAAATTTGTATGTAATTGTTTTTCTTTATCAACAATCACCACACAGATGTCCACTTTGTCAACAAACACAATCACCTAAAAAATGCTTCAATGATGCCTTGAGGGATTTTTTCCCAACAATCTCCCCCTTTGGGTTTGTTGACAACTCTTCCATAAAAAGATACATCGTTAATTCTTCATCCACCATTCACATTTTGTGATTCTGATAGAGATCGAGGATTTAATCAACACATACTCTAAGCCCACATGAGCAATGCTCAGAGTGAGAAACAAGAGTAAATGAAAAGTTCATCAATGAATCACTTCATCTCTGACACTCACTGTTGACACCAAACTGATACCAATTTGTTGGAAATATTCTTACCGCATTCCCAAACCACTCTTTTGCTTTTATCACGATCCCCAACTGTCATGATATCTATTCTTTAATCAACCACTTCTAGCATCGTTAGATTTAATACTCTCCCCCTTTCTCATTACTCCCCCTATTTCACTGTTGCACTTGTCAGCTTCTCCCAATATCTGTCATGATTTCTCAAATAACCAAACTGTCTCCCCCTTGAACAATCACTATTTTCTCCCCCTTTGTCAACGAAACCAAAGGTCACTCCTTTGCAGTTTTTTAAGTGTGGGGAGTCAAATGGACTCCCAGAGCCAATCGATGCCTCTCAAAAGCTTCTTTGGGTAAGGCCTTTGTCAGAATATCTACAACCTGTACCTCTATAGGCACATACTACAACTTCACGATTCCCTACTCAACCTTATCCTTGATAAAATGATACTTTATTTCAATGTACTTTGTCCTTAAGTGATGGATGAGTTTTTTTCTCAGATTGATAGCACTTGAGTTATCACATTGGATTCCAATCAGAGACTTCACTTCAACTTTCTTGTCTTCAATCTGTTGCTTCATCCACAATAATTGTGTGCATGCTTGAGTGGCTGCAATATAATCAGCCTCTACAATGATCAATGAAATGCAATCTTGCTTCTCGCTTAGCCAAGAAATATACAATCCACCAAGATAGAATGCACCTCCTAACGTTGATTTTCTGTCATATGTTGATTCAACCCAATCTACATCTGTGTAACCCAATAACACTGATTGAGATTTGTCATTATACATCATACCGAAATCCACGGTGCCTTTGATATACCGAAGTATTCTTTTCATTGCAAGCATGTGGCTTTCCTTGGGATTACTCTGATATCTCACTGCTTGGCATGTGGCAAAAACAATATCAGGCCTTGTCACGGTCAAGTATAACAAACTTCCAATAATTTGCCTATATTCTATGATATTAACTGCCTTTCCATCCTTATCTTTTGATAATTTCATCCGGGTAGCAACGTAAGTTTTCATCTCCTTGGAATTATCCATGCCAAACCTTCTCAAAACCTCCTTGGAATTTTTGTATTGAGAAATTAATGTTCCATACCTTCCTTGTGTCACCTGTAGACCAAGAAAAAACGTTATCTCTCTAATCATTGACATTTCAAACTCATTTTTCATGAATTCAGAAAGCTATTTGCATTGAGCTTCATCCGATCCACCAAATATTATGTCATCGACATACACCAACACCATAATCCTTTGATTATTATCGTTGTTGAAATAGAGATTGTAATCAACTCCCTCATGCTGGAAACCAAGATTCTTCAAGTACTGATCAAGCCTTGAGTATCATGCTCGTGGTGCTTGTTTCAGTCCATACAACTCCTTCTTTAACCTATAAACTTTGTTTTCATCCTCATGAATGAGGAAACCATATGGCTGCTCAATGTACAACTCTTCTTCAAGAACCCCATTTAGAAATGAAGATTTGAAGTCCATCTGGAACACTTTGAACTTTCTTCACACTACTATGGAAAAAAATAATCTGATTGTCTCCAGCCTATAAACTGGTGAAAATGTCTCATAAACGTCAATACCCTCTATTTGGGAGTATCCTTTTCACACCAGTCATGATTTGTTTCGAATCACTATGCCATCTTCGTTCATCTTGTTATGAAAGACCCATTTAGTCCCGATGACGTTCTTATCTACTGTCCTTAAAATAATCTCCCACGTCTGGTTCTTCTCAATCTGATCAAGCTCTTCATTCATAGCCTGAACCCAATGCTCATCTTCAGCTACATCAGCAAAGTATTTTGGTTCTACTTGAGATAGGAAAAATGTCTGCTGTAGTGACTTCATTCTTCTTGTCTGAACTTGAGCTGTCTGACCACCAATGATATTCTGCATATCAATTTCAGCTCGACTCTTTGACTTTCTTGCAGACACAGACTTGGCACTTTCTTGTTCATTATAGTGTCTTCTTCTGAATTAGAATTTTCACTTCTACTCCCCCAGAGTCTCTTACCACATCCTCACTTTCAACATAAAACTTATCATTGTGTCATTGTTCAATGACGTCATTTCTTTCAACTTCTACTCTCATATTTTTGTTGACACACCTTTGATTTTCTCTCATAGCTTCTTGATATCCTGAAACCAGTCAGCTGATACCACATTGTTAGAACAAAAAAGATAATCATTAAAACATGTGTGTTGCTACTTGTTCCCCAGTCATTCTTCATGAACATAAACATTCATCCTTCATATTACATTGTGATCTTACATTTGATTAGGATATATAATGCTCCCACTGTGTTATGCAACTCTTCTAGTTGTTAGGCCCAACTGTATAGAACCATAACCATTCTTCTCCTCATGCATCTTTTATTATCTGGCACTCAACATTGAGACACTAATAGAATCTCTAAGGCCACTTAGTTGGAACTCAGTGTAAGAAACAAGAGATAAAGTTAATAACCCAATCACTTCCTATTGTGATCTGTTTCTCCCTTTCTTCATCAACTCTGGTACCTGATTTGAATAAATTGAAACTCTGGAGCATATCAATTCTCCACTTTGCATCTTTAGATGCCACTTCCCCTTGGATTGTATCTCCCTAAGACCTGAAACACTTGAATAATCAGTTAACAACATTTATACACATAGGGAGAGGGGTACTTCTGGAATCCTCAAGAAGAGGGTTTTGGATGATCCTGATTGGTCAAACCTTTGATTCTTTCTTTTAGAGCATCGCACTCTATCTTTGATTCTTCTAGCTTCCTAGCCAACTTCAACTATTCTGGCCATATGACTAATCATTCATTACCCACATGCTGAGTCTTTCTCTAATATGTAGATTCTGTAGGCCTGTTCTTTTTCACAATTTGGGGCTTAAGCCCATTGGTACACACTTCCTTCTTTGACGTTCCACCAAAATTCCATTTCCCTTGATTCCTTATTTGGATAGGAATCTCTTTACTTGTCATATTCCCATTCTTCTTCCCCCATTTTAGGGATCTTCCTCTTTCCTCCACATCTCTCTGTGGCACACAACATGTGAAGTTTTCAGTACATTCTTTGTTTATCTTTCTTTTATTAGATATCTGATTCACCACACTATTTTGTGCTAGTGGTGAGTCCTCCACTGAGCGTGCATTCTTCTTTCTCACAGGTGGAGTATATCTCCCCTTAATCTTCCAGGTTTGTTCACATTCTCTCCATGAGAGACGTTGTGAGTATGATTGATATACTTTTTGTTCAGCTCCTTGTGATTCTCCTGAGGCTCTAAGCCTATTCTTCTCCTTACCACTTTGTCTCCCAGTGTAAAATTTCTCATTATGCATCATTAGAGTCGAGAATCTCCTTTCGGGTTCCTTTTCCTTTCTTGTGTTCTTATTGCTACAATTTCTTGCTAAATGCCCATAATTTGAACATATAAAACATCTTCCATAAAAGTCATACCTCGTTTTGTCATTTCTATGTCAAGATGATGATACACCTTGAGTTCTTCTTCTGACACAAGGCTCTTGAGCTTCCTGACACATACTCATGGTGTGTCCCATTCTTCCACAGTAATAGAATCTAATGGATGCTTTCCTCTGAGATATTCTTCTTTCTGATTTCTCATGACACATCTTATTATTCTTCTCAGATTTATCAAAGTTTCTATTTTCATAGACTGAAATGTATTCCAGAGCCTCTGAATAGAAGCTTGACATGTGTCCATGAATCCCGCAGAAATAACACATGTCGTCACTTCTTTTTGTAACTGTCCTCTTAGGCCTATCTCCAGCACCTATATGTTTTTCTCCACTCCTAGAAATATTCATGGCTCGCATTCTATCATGAACGGGATGGGATTCATCAAATCCAATGCCATATTTTCCCAAGCTATATGGTCTTTCAGTTGAGAAAATATTTTGTTGTTTCTCCTCAGAAATCTCATACTTCCTTTTCATTTTATCATCACCTTCTGAAGGACAATTGAATAGTAGGTGCAGTGCATCCTTCAACTTAGGTTTTCCTTTTTCCTTTGATATCTCTCTTTCTTTCTGGGATTTTTCTATCACTTCCTCCAATTTTTTAATCTTCTTATCTCTTGATTCAAGTTGAGCATTAAGTTCTTTTCTGAGATTCTTCTGGCTACTCAACTCATCTTCAATTTCCCATGTGAGCTTTTCCACCATGTCACTTTTCTTCTTCACCTTCAATATTTCTTGAGCAACATATTCAGAGATAGATTCATTCTCTTGTTGTAGAATTTGATTCTTCTGAACTTCTTTAGACAATTGTGTTGCTAGATCATCATTTTTAGCTTTCATATTCTGAACTTCATCTGACTTTTTATTCTCTTCATAATCATCAACCTCTTGTTTTCCTTTCATTTTAGCCATATTTTGTAGTTCTTCACCTTGAGAATCATTCTTCTCCTTTAGGTCAGTAGCCACATCAATAAGCCTTTGATTTAGGCCTCTTAGCTTGTTGACCCCAATTTCCAATACTTGGATCCTGATATCTTTAGATTTAACATCTTTATCCAATTTCTGATCCAATTTCTTTGTCATGTTGACAACATCTACTAGAAGCCTCCTTCTTGACACTTATTCATCATCAGTGGTTTCAGTATCACTTTGAAGTTCAAGTACTTCACTCATTCCAACATCATGATTGAGTGAATCTATCTTTTCCCTATCAGATTTATCCAATCCTTCCTTTAGCAAGCTATTTGAATCCTTTAATTGAATCACACTTTTTCCATACATACTTCCACACTGAAGAATACAACCTGACTTCTGATTATTCTTTGATGTTTTTCCATTTTCCATGGCACACCGAGATAAGAAAAGACTGATTCTTTAACCACACAGATCGACTACACCATGTCGGGGCAAAAAAATCTTATAAAAGCAACCTTTTCTCTGAAACCAATTGTTAGGACCGATAGGGGACTATACCCTGAGGGGGGGGGGGGGTGAATCAGGGTATGGATATTATTTTTCAAAATTATTCCTACTCCACTGGATATTTACCTATTTATTACAAGGGTCACTTTGTTTTCACTTGTGTGTTTATTATGATCACTTATTTTCTTCTTTATCTGATGATGATACTTTAAATGCAATGCAAGGAAGTAAGCAGTCAGACACATAGATTTTTACTTGGTTCACTCTCACTGGGCTACGTCTAAGGAGCATACGCCGACAAGTTTCCAGTCATACCAAATTCCACTATTCTTCACTGGATGTGGATACAAGGGTTCGGGAACAGTGACTCTATCCTAGGCTCACTACCTTTACAAGGTTTAGGGTCAGCTCACTACTTTCCCAAGGGTCACTCCCTATTTCTCTCTCTCTGGCTCACTATCGGTGGAGAGGATCAATTTCTTCCTATTCCTTTGCTCACTGCTCCAAAAAGGATCCACTCACAGTTTATAGACATGTAGGTATCTTCATTATCTCTAATAAATGCATCCTCTGTTGTATATAGATGCTATGTTGAAGTTCAACTTTCACCCGTAGATGAATTTCTCTTTGTACCAAAGGTATCAGGAAATATTTCAGCTTTCACGCAGCCCTGAATAAATACCGTGAGTCAACCTTACTTGGCGCACAAGTCTAACCTGGCACACAAGTATCGGTGTGCAGGTCACAACTGGCGCGCAAGTCACTTCAAACACTTGCGCGACACAATCTTCTGCAACTGCAAACCTACGTGACTCAACCCCTTTTACACCCAAACCAATATTGGCGCACAACAATCAACCAACGCGCAACTTCAAACACTAGTGCACAAGTCCACCTGTGCGACCACACACCACTTGCACGACCACCACACTAGCGCGACGGGAGCTCTGATTTTTCAAAGTGTTGAAATCCATTGAAAATAAGGAGGGGTGGTCCAGTATTTATAGGCATTTGGTCAACCTATGCAGTGGCACGCAAGTCCCCCCTCGGCGCGCAAGTCTCGACACGCAGGTCTCTGCTCCTGCAAGTCACCTGCACGACCCTCTTTACTTTTCCATATTCTAAAGATCTGATCCTAAAAAAACATATTCCGCACAGCTTTCTAATCCTCCTAGGCACTAGCGCGCAGGTCCTTTCACGACACGCAAGTCACCTGCGCGACCTCACCAATACCTACGTGACCCTCTTTCCTTTTCTATATTTTGACCTTCTGATCTTGAAAAACACTAGGCGCACAAGTTTACTCTCCTTAAAGTACATGGCACGCAAGTCCCTTTGCCAAAAACCACTTTTCTTCATTTGTTGATTTTCAGGCCCAAAAATTTGGAAAACACTGGAAAACGACGCCACCTTGTATCTGTTCTTTTTGTACCACCTCCAGATCATCCATTCCTTTGTCGAAGTTCTTGAATCAAACATGGATCGTTGACCATAGCTCTTGAACTTGACATTCCACCATGAAATCCCCTTTGTCAACAAATTTTTATGTCATTGTTTTTCTTTTTCAACAATCACAACACATATGTCCACTTTGTCAACAAACACAATCACCTAAAAAATGCTTCAATAATGCCTTGAGGGATTTTTTCCCAACATATCACATATGTATCCTCAGGTGATGATGCTAGCTCCTTTCATCATCTTTTATGCTCTATTTCTAAAGATGTTTCCAGAGCCTTGTCAATCAAAGTCTATACCTGATAATAGGTTTATTTGAAGGCTTGAAACATGCCGAACATCTTTCAGGGTGATTGTGTATCCAAAATTTGTCTTGACTTGGATATCACCCATGCCAACAATCTTCATCGAACTCATATTCCCCATCTTGACTGCACCAAAGTCACCAACTTGATAAGTCAATAAATACTCATGATGCAGAGTGATGTGATACGATGCTGTCATATCAACCACCCATTCTGTGTCCTGGCCTCATGTATGAAATCTTATCTCTTTTTCTTTTTTTAACCAAAGCATGATTTCTCAAGAGACTGTCATGTGCGTGTCTCCATTTCTTTTTTCTCAGTTGCTAATTTGACCCTTTTCTTGTAGAAACCTTCAACATTTCTTCTTCATGTGTCTCATCATTCCAAAATGGTAACATTTTTATGATTTTCTCCTTCCACCTATAGACCTACTCTGGTTTTGACATCCATTTTCATCCCCTAAACCACCTCCCATGGATGGTCCCTCTATGGAATTTCAATTATGAAAAAGTTTGTGCATAATCTTGAAAAATGGAGCTCATCATTGTGTATGAAATAGTTGAATATGGTGGAATTGACTCCTGGATCATCGAAATTGGACACCGATTGATCAAGATATGACCAAATCAGCATCAATAGCTAAGATTGTCTGATGACATGGAGATAACGTGGCACTGATTTGGCACTCTGTAGAAACTACTAAAATCTTGCCGAAAATTTCATATGCACTGGAACAATAGATTCTTCTCCATCAAGGGGGCACTGTAGCACCCAAAGTTTGACCAAACTTTGAGTTGGCCTAAGAAGCTCATTTTGTCTCTGTTTTCGATTTTGTTTGTACTGTTGGAATCGGTGCACCATGAGCCTTCAGAATATGACTTCAAAAAAAGACTTTGAGAAACTTGAATTTTCTAGTCATCGAAAAATCTACACTAGTTTCCACCATTTCACCAGATCCTGCTATGATACCACTTGTAGTGATTCATTGGTCACAAAGAGAGATACGAAGGAAGAAAAATGGGAATAAATGAGATTTATTTCACATAGAACAAATCTTACAAAAACTCCATCTCTATCTAAAAATAGAGCTCTCTTGGCTCTCTCTCAACAAATACAATGGCCCTCTTGTCGCAAATATGATGGTGGAAGTAAGCTCCCCAAGGCCTCCTTATATAGGCATGGTGGGAGGTTTCAAATTTAACACAAATCCTGAAAATCCGCACAACAACTATTGCACTTCTAAAATAGACAGCCACCTACCATTGAATTCTCTCATAGTTGTCAAAAGAATAGTTACAATACATGAATAATGTGTAGCAGCAAGGTTTGAAGTCTTAGATAGGAGGAGGTTTGTGCACCACCTTTAAAAAAGGTGGTGTACATGTGGATGTTTCCATCAGAGACATGACTACCTTCCCAATAGCCAATACAAGTTTTCCCAACTTCACCCAATTTGATATGCATGTTGTTCTTAGTCTTATATAATCATGACTATGTTATTGAATCCAATATGGGTAATTCAGTTCTCAAATTATGTTTTGAATTTTTTTTGCATTTCTATTGTGTATCTTCAAAATTCATGTTTAAATTCAAAAATATGAACTTGTTGAGATATTGTGACCCCTAAGTGCACATTTCATTATATATATATATATATATATTAGATTATTTATAATTATATTCAAACACATACACACCACACAAAAGATATAAAGGCGGAACATATCTCCCCATGGGGATAGCCCACCCATAAAACCTTATTTATTTAGAACATTACCTGTAGGCCCAGTGGGTATGAATCCCATAACATAGACCGAAAGCCCAATGCAACATCATTCCTGCATTATCTTACTTACGTCACCATATATGTGTCTCTACCTTCCAGCCTCATCGTCTGCACCACCACTTGTATAGTATTATAATAGTACCTATTCTTAATAGGGTTTGAACCCAGGATCTCGTGAATGCAAAGCAGGATCCTTTACCACATGGGTACAAGCTCATTGGAAAACACATTTCATTACATTTTTCGTAAAATTATTGATTTTTAGATTAACTACATGACTAGAAGTAATAATTATGTGACTACTAATGACTCTATCTTTTTTTGTAAAATTATACACTATTATAAAAAATTTCCATTTATCAGTACTAAACAAAAAATAATAATAAAGTGATGAATTTTATTAGTGTAAGAAAATAGTAATGATAAATGTGATATTTATGAGAGCTTAAAAAACATGAAAATGTTTCGCTTTAATAAATGTCATTTTATTGCTAATAAAAGTCTCCCTTTATCACCGTTTTATTTATCAGTGATAAATGGTGGGATTCATTAGTGATTTTTGAGTGCTAAAAAAGGATACCATATATAAAATATGTTATATATACATATTTATATATTATTAAATACGATTTATATAACAATATATATATATATATATATTAATATTGGAACTCCTTTTTTTCATGTGAAATGAGAAGATTCAAAGAGAAATACCTCAAGAAATAGAGAAATAAAGGACATCAAGGATCACATGCATTCACCTAGGAAATACCATGTAAGGCCCAACCAGTGGCACCATACAAGTCCAACTTGTGCACCAGAGCCATCACACAATCCCAGATGAGTGTGATCAAGAGACTTGCTCATGTAGAACTTACATGATGACCAGCGTGACACACCTAGTCAATGACCAGTGAAACACACCTGTGATATGACCAACATGACACACTTATGCGAGTTAACTCAGTTCTCCCAAGGTTTAAAATATGCTTATAGATAGGACCCTTGGTAACTTCATTTGAAATTATTGGAAGACTCAAAGAATACTTAAATATATTATCACCCTAGTCCATCTCCCAAGTCCTCCAAAACTTTTGGTAGTGCCTTAAGTGTCCAAAGAAGAGAAATTAAAGAGTATAGCGGGGTTAGAGCTTTCTTAGTCTTTCAAACACAAAACACATGTGCAAGCCATATCCCGTAGTCCAAGCGCACTAGGGAAAATACCCCTTCTCGAGCCCAAAATACAAGATCAAGTTGTCTAAAGACACCTGATGAGACCCTTGAATCCTAGATCAAGGCCTTTACCAAGTGTTTCCACTAAGGTTGTCTATTTCCCAAAGAACCATTTAGCTTTACCACGTTTACCCTGCATGATACCTCTTCTGATCGCCTATGTTTACCCTATGTGAGGCCTCTTCTTCTCACCCATGAATACCTTGCATGATCCACCTTCAACTTTTCTAGCCATTACATGATTGAGCCACCTTCAACTCTCCCAACCCTTACCTGCGTAAGCCACCTTTTGTCTACCCAGGAATCACCTGCACAAGCCTTCCTTCAGGACTTTTTTTATGCCACTAATGGAAGGGACCCTCTTTCCATGGATCCCTCACCCATGGGGGACCAAGTTGAGGCCTCCTACAAAGCCTCCTGATATGTATAATCCGAGTGTATGGAACATCAGTGTGTCCTTTCGATTATACATTCCCCTAGTAATTTAGCTCTTACATTTATACTATGCAATAGGGTGGATCCTCAAAGTGTTTTTAGTTATAAATTCCCATGGTAATGAGGATCCAAATATTTGTGGAAATACTAGGAACCTCCCCATTTCAGTTAATGAGGGGATCCAATTTTCTTTCCCTTTGATGAGGGCTAGTGCTTTATCCTCCTCTCATCTTCTCTAAAATTGGGACAAGGTCATCCCTCCTAGAGTAATCCCCTAGTGTTTCTTGTGAGCTGTATCGGGATGGGTGAGTAATTACTGACCTCGAAGCTTGAAAATAATAAATGAGACTGGCATATCAAAGCCCTTTTTCTCTCCCATATCCCCATCCTTGCCCACCAAAAGATGAAGGAGATCATGTGGTTTCTCAGATCATCCACTTCCTCTTATTTATCACATCGAGCATGACTCACGTAGGCTTATAGGTTAGTGACGATCATGACATCCACATGATCAAATACATGTGTTGGCATATAAACTTTTTCTGAATTTTTCTCTTTACTTCTTTTAGAGGGCCTCCATAGGTATGGGACCTCAAATCCATGTATCCATCTCAAATGTACATATCCCTCGTGAGATAAATCTTTATAGGGCTTCCATAGGTGTGGGTCCTTAAATCCATATATTCATTTCAAAGGTCCATATCCCCTTCAAGAAAAACCTTCATAGGGTCTCCATAGGTGTGGGTCCTTAAAGCCATGTATCCATCTAAAAAGGCCATATCCCCTGTGAGACAAACCATCAGAGGGCCTCCATAGGTGTTGGTCCTCAAATCCATGTATCCATCTAAAAGGGTCATATTCCTTGTAAGATAATCCTTCAAAGGTCCTGAACTCATTATCAGGGGCACCAGAGACCGGGGAGGCCGAAACGATGAGGAGCACCCTCCGGGCGTGTGAGGAGGCGGGGGTGGCTGGGGAGGATGAGTACTATGAAACCTCACTGGAATCCTTGGTGGACTTCTGAATGAAGATACTGGGAAGGTGGGGCATCAGGGTGGTGGAAACAGAGTCTGGGAGAGATGAGCACCCCAATAATTACACTGTGGTGGCATGGGTGAGGAAAGTGGGGCAGGGGGGAGGTGGCTTTGGTGTGCCACTCGCTGGCATACCGATACACGGTGTTATACTACCACGAGATGCGCGCCACCAGGATATATGTAGTGGCGCTGGAGGGGGAGGGTAGAGTGTGGGCTGAGGTGGTGGTGGTGTGCCATTCAGAGACGACGTCGTGGAATCTGAACCACCTGGATTTCCAGGTTCTAAAGGTCCAGCCAGGAACCATCCCCATCTGTCACTTCCTACCCGATGCTCACATTGTGTGGGTTTCCAACAAGGATTTCTGTCTTTCCTTGTTCCCATATCTGTGTGATCACTCATGTTTTTACTGCTTAATAATTATGCGATTATGTGATGGTCCATAGGTGAAGTTCAATGGTTACGTTTTTTTATACCTGTGGTGGGTAAGTTGTGGTGGTCATGGTTTAGAGCCTCCATATTCAGGTTTCTTTCCTTTTTTCCCCACCCCTACTATGTAATTATGATATTGTGTGATGTATGTATCATATTATATAATAACCGAGATCCTTTTGTGTGTGGAAGTTCCTATATATGAATTTTATGATTCACTAATCATGAAGAGAGATAAGAGATAACGAAACAAGAAAAATAGGAAGAAAATGAATTTTATTTTACAAAAAACAAAGCTTACAAAAACTCTCTCTACAAATGGAGATCTCTTAGATATCTCTTAGTGGATACAATGACTCTCTTGTCTTGAATTTGATGGTGGAAAGAAGCTCCTCCTCCTTTTATACGCATGGTGAGAGGTGTCAAGTTTGACACAACTTCTTCCAATCATTGGTCTTTTAAAATGGGCATCCACCTACCATTGAAAACTCTCATAACCATCAAAAGAAAAATTAATATACATGCAGAATGTGTGAAATTAAGGTTTGAAGTCTTAGGTAGGAGAAGGTTGGTGCACCACCTTTGAAAAAGGTGTTGTGCAGCTGGATGTTTCCATCAATTCTCCCCCTACAGTTGCAAGCCACTAGAGAATCTGCAATGCTTTACCTTCTCTTAAGCAACCACCTTTGTCAATATATTTATCAGGTTATCCTTCATGTGGATCTTCACAAGTCACATCAACTGTTTATCCATCACTTCACTTATCCAATGATAACAAATGTCATTGTACTTCGTATGAGAATGATACATGTAGTTCTTGATCAGGTCCAAAACACTTTGACTATCACAATTAACCATGTACTTCTTCTGTCTGAATCTGAGCTCTTAAAGAAAATGATTTATCCATGACATATTTTTGTCAACTTTTGAAGCATCAATGTACTCTTCTTCCATCATGGATAAAGTAACACACTTTTGCAACCTTAACTGTCATGATATTGCTCCTCCTGTAAAAGTATAGATGTATCCTGATGTAGAATTCCTGTTATCAGGATCTCTGATCATATCATTATCTATATAGACATTTAATAGTGGTTCATCTCCCCCATAGCACAAACATAGCTTTTAATTACCTTTAAGATACCTTAGAATCTATTTGACTGCATCCCAGTGTTGCTTTCCAGGATTGGAGAGAAATCAACTCACGATCACCACTACATGGGTAATGTCTGGTCTTGTACTCACTATAGTGCACATCAAGCTTCCAACTGCCGAGGAGTATGGTATCATCTCCATTTAAATGTTTCATAACACATTAAACATACTTCGCTTGAGATAGAAAAAACAACCTCCTTTTTCGGTCATGAATGATCATCATACTAAAAATCTATTGAGATGATCACAAGTCCTTTATATCAAAAGACCTAGATAAATCCTTCTTCAACTAGATAATATTTTTTTAATCCTTAAAAATGATGAAAATATCATCAAAATAAAGTATAAGAGAAACAAAGTTACCATCCTGAAACATCTTGATGTAAACACATATGTCTGCCTATGTTTGTTTGTTTCCAAGACTCACTTTGAACGAGTCAAACTTCTTGTACCACTATTTGGGAGCCTGTTTCAGTCCATAGAAGCTCTTCATTAATTTACAGATGATGTTTTCTTATCCAAAAACCTCAAAACCCTCAGGATTATTCATATAGATCTCCTCAGAGATGTCACCATGAAGAAAATTTATCTTCACGTCCATCTATTCAAGATCCAAGTCCAATCTAGCCACCAATCTGAAAATGACTCAGATTGAATCCGTCTTTACCACATTTGAAAAGATCTCATCAAAGTTAACTCCTTTATTCTAAAATAATCCCTTGACAACTAACCAAGCTTTGTGCTTGACCTCCTTTTTTTCTGTCATCTTTTTTATCCCAAACACCCATTTGTTTGTTAGTGACTTTTTATCATTGGGTGGCTCCAAAAAATCGTATGTCTGGTTCTTCATCAAAAAATCTATCTCATACTCTATTTCATGAATCCAATTTAGTTTATCTATATGAGACATTGCTTCTTTATATCCTTATGACTCCCCCTCACCAGTCAACAACTGGTACTCTGACTCCGAATATTTTACTGATAGAATCCTTCCTCATAAAGATCATCGAACCTATGAAATGTTAGGTTCAAGAGTCACAAAATCACCTATCTCTTGTGATAGTTATCAATCTTCTTGTGGAGAGGATTGAGTCTCTCCCTACTCAATATCATCCTCCACTGCCTCCTGGTCTACTTCCTATGAGTCTTCTTACACCTCCTCCTCTTCATTGACATGTGGTGCTGGTACATGTGTTGGATCACGAATTTATTCCTCAACACTTTACCTTTGAAACAATCCAGGATTTTGAATGTCCTCGATCATCTGGTATTCGTGGAACACGAAATCTATACTTTTGATCACAATATTCTCCTTTGGGTCCCAAATCATGCATCTGAACTCCTCATCTCCGTAGCCAATGAAGATGCATGGATTTGATCTCCCCGTCTAGATTATTCCTGATCTCCTTGCATACATGTGCAAATTCTAAACATCCAAATACACATAAATGAGATTAAAATGGATGTTTACCATACCATATATTCTATGGAACCTCAAAATTTAGTGGGATCGATGTTGATCTATTGATGAGGTAGTGTGCAACCTGAATAGCTTCTCCCTAGAATGACTTAGATAGCTTAGCCAAACTCATCATGATTTTTACCTTCTCTATGATGGTTCTATTCATCCTTTCCATAACTCTATTATGTTGAGGGGTGTGAGGGACCATTCTCTCATGTTGGATGCCCTGACTCTTGCCATAGGAATAAAATTACTTGGATGTGTACTCTCCTCCATTGTTTGAATGAAGACACTTGAAATTCCTTCCATTTTCACACCCCACCATAGCGTGGAACATCTTGAAGTAGTCCAGTACTTACTCCATCATCCACAAGAAGAACATTCACACCATTCTAGATGCATCATTGATAAAGGATATGAACTATTTTTTACCTCCCAGTGAATCCACCTCCATGGGTCTGTATACATTAGAGTGCACAAGATCCATCAACTCTAGTCTCCTTGATGAAGTAGTATCAAATGAGACTCTATGATGCTTCCCATAAAATCAATATAAACACTGATAAATTTTTTTTGTTAGGGTAGATAATCCTCTTTCACTCATGTGGAAGATTCTCTTATTTCACATATTGGATGACGTTTCTCCTTCCACAATGTTGAGGCTGTCTGCACATATCTTCACATGAGTTTTGTACAATGTATCACATATGTGTCCTCATGCAATGACAATAGCTCCTTTCGTCATCTTTCATACTCCATTTCTAAATATGTTTTCATATCCTTGTCAATCAAGGTCTATACCTAATAAAAGGTTGAGTAGAAGTTTTGAAACATGTCGAATATCCTTTAGGGTGATTGTGTATCCAACATTTGTCTTGGCTTGGATATCACCCATGCCGATAATCTCCATCAAACTTGTATTACCCATCTTGACTGCACTAAAGTTTCCAACTTGATAAGTCAATAAATACTCATGCTATGGAGTGATGTGGTACGATGCTGTAGTATCGACCACCCATTATATGTCTTGGTCTGATTTATGAAATCTTTCCACTTCTTCTTTTTTGGATCAAAGCATTATTTCTCCAAAGACCATAACATGTGTGTCTCTATTTCTTTCTTTTCAGTTTCTAATTTGGCCCTTTTATTATAGAAACCTTTAAAATTTCTTCTTCATGTGTCTCATCATTCCATAATGGTAACATTTTTATGATTTTCTCCTACCACCTATAGACCTACTCTAGTTTTGATATCCATTTTTGGACCCTCAATGACCTCCCATGGATGGTCCCTCCGTGGAATTTCAATTATGAAAAATGTGGTGCATAATCTGGAAAAATGGATGTCACATTTTCATCCAAAATGGTCAAAAAATGGTGGAATAGAATCTTGGATCATTGAAATCGGACACCGTTTGATCAATATATGACCAAATTAGTATCAATGGCTGAGATCATCTGATGATATGGAGATAACCTGGTGCTGATGTGGCGCGTTAGAGAAGCCACTAGAATCTTACCAAAAATTTCATATACGCTGGAACAATACCTTATTCTCTGGAAAGGGGGAACTATAGCACCCAAAGTTTGACCAAACATTGACTGGGCCTAGGAATCTCGTTTTGGCTCCGCTTTTGACACTGTTTTTGCTATTGGAATCAGCTTACCATGAGATTTCAAAATATGACATCAAAATAGAAATATGAGAAACATTAATTTTCTAGTCACTAAAAAATATCCACTTTTTTCCATCCTTTCACTAGATCCCACTTTGATACCAATTTTTGTGATTCACTAATCATGAAGAGAGATACGAAGGAAGAAAAATGGGAAGAAATGGGCTTTATTTCTCACAAAATAAATCTTAAAAAAACTCACTCTCTCTATACAAATGGAGATCTCCTGGATCTCTCTCACCAAATAAAATTTCTCTCTTATCTCAAATCTAATGGTGGAAGGAAGCTACCCAATGCCTCTTTTTATAGGCATGGTGGGAGGTGTTGATCACATAGTGATTCACTATTCAATTCCACCCTTACACCGTTATTTTAAACTGGTTTTGTAATGAATATTCAAAATATAATAATAAATTGAAATTTATGTTTGATTAAATGAATTAATGTTTATCACTATTTAATAGGTCAATTTTAATTGTTTCAGTGTTTACATTGTAGGAGGAGGTGATTTGGAGAGGCCATGATGGAATTCAAGAAAAATAGTCCAAACAACACGAGATCCCAAATATAAATGTAGACATTAATATGTACTGTTGATAATATGTGCATCTAATTGTTCTAAAAATGGGTGTATGAGTGAAAAAAAACGTGGGATACATTTCTCTAGAAGATCATGGAGCCCAATTCGTCCATTTGGAGGCCCAAAATAGGCCCACAATGTGAAGAAATTTTGGGAGGGCCAGATTGGACCACCCTTCTGTATTTTGGCCATAAATTGGGCCTCAGATATCCAATTGGGATGATTCCACCTCCTTGGACACTTAACTCTAATATCCGAATCCACATAGAATTTCAAGTCATTTTCGCGCGTTTTGGTTAGTCAACCAGTCGATAAATATGGAGTAAAAATTCTGCCTTGAATAGTCACCTATCCCTTTAGATACTTGACCACTTTATATGGAAATTTTGATGTAATTTCCCATAAAATAACTCCTCCCCCTCATTATCTCATGTTTCAAGACCAGGGGTGAAGCTTAGTCTAATTGGATAGCTCTTTTAGTCCATTTTAGTTCTCTTCTCCCTCATGTACTTCTAAGCCTCTTAGTGATCAATTTAGAGGGTGTTCCTTGTTGTAATCCAAGGCTCCATGCTTGTAATCTTTGTAAGGTAACTGATTTCTAGGTTAGTGGTCAATTGTTATTTATTTATACCTTATTAATTTTTGTTTATTTTGGTTTTATAAAATACAAATCAAAGGAACAAGAATCATCATGCTTCCATGCATAGCCCAGATCTTGTGATGATTTGAGTGCAGTTTCCTCTTTTCTCACCCCTTCCCTTTCATGAGTGTGCAAATGGATTATGTCAGTTGATAAATTCCCGAAGCTTAAACCCATGGATTTTCATGTTCTTGTCTTGTGTAATATTTTATCATTGACACAAATCTGTTCATCTCATCACATTGTTTATGTGACTCCTTGATTGAGTTTTACTTTGACATCGATTCAAGTTTATTGATTTTGAGTGGTTGTCGATAATTAATATCATTTATCGATCAAATCCTAGGTGTTAACCTAGTAATAACTCACATACCATACTGGTTTCATTGTTTATAAATCAAGGAATCAATGATCCTTCCCATTCCCTTGAGAGAGATGACAGATTGAGCACCAAGGGACACTTACCCAGGTTGATCATGACTTCTCTATCTTGTTTCCCTCACTTAGTAGTATAATTTCAATTTCTGTCTTTAAAGAAACAAAAACCAAGTTTTATAAAAACCCCATTCCCATTTTAGTTTCTTAATCAGAAACTCATTTTGGAATTAATCATCCAAGGCTCTGTTGAGAGACGACTTAGGGTTGCTACTATACTACAAAAATTCTAGTTAAAAATAATCAACTAATTTGAAACTTTTGAAAAAGTGATCAAATTTTGGCATCATTTTCTGGGAGAAAATATCATTTTTTATTTATTTCCTTTTATTTATTTATTTTACTTATTATTTAGTACTCTTTTTAATAACCTACCCCCATTTGATTGTTTTTGTTTTGGTTTTCTGTTTCTATTTTTGGTTGTTTTTGTGTGTTCTTCATCTCTCTCTCTCTCTATCTTCTTCTTCTTCTACATATCTCTCTATAAAATTATATAGTATAACATTCTATTCTCCTTTCACCCTTATTAAGTGATTTTATTCTTATTCAATCATAAAAAAATAATCTTCACAACTTATTTGCATGACCCAATTTGAAAAAGAAAAACTGCTTGAATTCGACCCTAAAATTGAAAAGACACTTCACAGACAAATCAAGTAATCTAGAGAAGGTAAATCATGTAACACTAATGAAACCCTTGTGGAAACTCAAGTGGTAATAAACCAATAAAAAATTGAACCAAATCAAACCCCAGAAATCATGGCTGTAAATAATCAAACTTTAAAAGAACTGACAACCCCTAATGTGGTGTACCAACCTGCGTACATCTAATACCCTGAGGAAGCATCCAACTTTGAGCTAAGATTGGGACTCATGCACCTAATTCCCAAATTCCATGGTCTTCCTGGTGATGAAACTCATAAGCAACTAAAGAAGTTTCACATAGTGTGCTCCACTATGAAACCCTAAAATGTCTCTAAGGACTTAATTAAGTTTAGGGCCTTACTTTCTCCCAAGATGGTGTAGCCAAAGATCAGATATACTATTTTCCTACCACAATTGGGGGATGAAGTGACCTAAAAAGAATTGTTTTAGAGAATTTATCACCTACCTCTTGAATAGCATCAATTAGGAAATAAATTTTTGGCATTAGGAAATCACAAGGAGAAACCCTTCATGAATACTAGGAGAGATTCAAACAACTCTTCTCAAGCTACCCCCACCACTAGATTAGTGAACATATATTAATACAATTATTCTATGAGGGAATTATCCCCATGGATCATGGAATTATTGATGTAGTAGATGGTGGTTCCTTGGTTTATAATACTTCTTCTACCGCGTGTGACTTAATAGACAATATGGATCAAAATGCACAACAATTTGGTACATGAGCTACTACACCAACCTGAAGAGTTCATGAGACAAGTCATTCATACCTAGAACAAAAGGTAGATAACAAGCTTGATGATATGCATACCCTTCTAAGGCAATTATCTCATGCACAAGGTAAATCACAATCTCCTCATGTTCCATTACATTGTGGTATTTGTTATGAAAATACTGATTTTTCTAACTAGTTCCCACAACATCAAGATTCACCTGAGTCTTGTGCATCCATGTTCCTAGGGAATCTATTGAAACAACCACCTACCTTAAAAAAAGAACAATTCAGGCCAAATCCAAATCCCGTGTGGCAATCACAACCCCAGTACCAACAAGGAGGAGACTTAAGCTACCCCAAGAAGAATAGGTATAAAAAAGGACAAGGTATGTAACCTTCTTATCCTTCAACTTCTAAAAACAATCACCCCTCCCAAATCTGAACCAAGCCTTGAGGATATGGTGAAGAAAATGGAAACCCAGAACCTCCAGTTACAATAGACCACACAATCGATAATTCAAGACCTATGAACTCAAGTGGGGAAGTTGGTAAAAACCATCAGTGAGCTTAAGATGAAAGTTTTTGGACAAATACCATCCCAACCCATTTCCAATCCAAAGGAAAAAAGATAATGTATGTGCAGTTACACTTATTAGTGGTAAAGAAGTATCTTTTACTAATTCCACACAACAGGTATGCCCCCCTCTTGAAAACTCTCTTTCCCAACCCTCAAAAAATTCAAGTAAATAAAAACAAGACAAAAAGGGTAATCGAATTATCATTGTTGATTCAAATGAACAATCCATTACTCTTCCTTTCCCCCAAAGACTTTCTAAATATAAGAAGAATTTTGATAATGAGATTGATAAAGAAATAATGGATACATTTAAAAAGGTTCAAGTTAACATTCCTCTATTGGATGTAGTTAAAAAAATCCCTCGATATGAAAAATTTATTAAAGAGATTTGCACCCATAGAAGGAGGATGAAGGGGAATGAGAGAGTCAACTTGGGAAGGAATTTCTTGTAATTGATTCAACCAGCAATGCCAACCAAATGCAAGGATCCAGACACATTCACAATACCGTGTACTATAGGGGAGACCTTCATTTCTAATGCTATGATAGATTTAGGTGCTTCCATTAATGTAATTTCTCACTCTACTTATACTTCTCTACAAGTTTGATAGCTTCAACCAACAAACATTGTCATGTAACTTGAAAACTAGAGTACTACGCATCCAACAGGAGTGATCGAGGATGTCCTTGTAAGAGTAAATAATCTCATCTTCCCTGCTAATTTCTACATTCTTGAGATGGAAGATACCTGAACCTAAGGACATGGTCCTCTCATACTTGGGAGGCCACTCCTCAAAATAACAAATATGATCATCAACGTTCACAATGGTATGCTATCCATGGAGTTTGGAGGAGAAAAGTTAAGTTTTAACATCCTTGAGGCTATGAAACACCCCATTGAAGAGCACTCCACTCTTCCTGTCTATTCGATGAAAGTTCTCTCGAATGATGCACACACACACAATTCTCTCCTCAACCCATACTCTGGTTTATTTTTCCCTCACCCTTCGATGATTTGAGTTTTGATTAATGTTTTGAGTGTTGTGTGGGTTCTAAAAAGTGTAAATTTTGTGCTTTAATTGACGAGTGTGTTCATTCTGAGGTACCCATGACTGTCGATGATTCTAAAAATCTCATTTCAATATATTCTCAATCCTTAGAGAATAAACATGAGAAAATTGATATTTTTATGGACCTCACTCCCCCTAAACCCCCTCCCTCAATCCAAAAAACACTGGTGTTAGAACTTAAACTATTTCCTTCTAATTTAAAATATGCATATCTTGAGGGTACTGACCAAATTCCTGTCATTATTGATAATAACCTCTCTCCACAACAGGAATCAAAACTGTTCAACCTTTTGAGAGAGTGTAAAAAGGAAATTGGATGTACATTGGATGATATTACTGGTATTATCCCATATCTTTTTATGCACCATTTACTTTTGGATGATGAGGCTAAGCCTGTAAGATAATCTCAACACCGGTTGAATCCCACTCTCTTTGAAGTGGTAAAATTGGAAGTCAGTAAATTACTTTCTACAGGGATCATTTATCCTATATCTAATAGAAAATAGGTTAGACTAGTGCAAATTGTGCCTAAAAAATAGAAATAATAGTAGTGTCAAATGAAAGGCATGAATTGGTTCCAACACGTGTGCAAAACAGCTGGTGAGTCTATATTGACTACCGTCGACTGAATCAAGCCATGCGAAAGGACCACTTTCCTCTACCTTTCAATGACCAAATGTTATAATGATTGGTTGGTAAGTCCCATTATTGTTTTCTTTATGGCTATTCGGGTTATTTAAAAATCCATATATATCCCCTGAGGTTAAAAAAAAGACAACATTTACCTATCCATTCGGCACATTTACATATAGTAGGATGCCATTCGGTCTATGTAATGCTCCTAGTACTTTTAGTGATGTATGTTGAGTTTTTTGTCTGAGTATCTTGAGAGTTGGATGGAAGTATTTATGGATAATTTCATAGTATATGGTTCTTATTTTGATGATTGTTTGGAACACCTAGGTTCTGTCCTCCACCACTACATTGAAAAAGATCTTATCTTAAATTATGAGAAATTTCATTTCATGGTTGAGTGGGGGATAGTTATTGGAAATTTTATTTAAAATAAGGTAATTCAAGTTGATAAATCTAAAATTGAATTAATTTAATCCCTTCTATATCAAAAATGTGTTCGTGAGGTTCGATCTTTCTTGGGTAATGCTGGTTTTTACCACCAATTCATTAAAGACTTTAGTAAGATTGCACTTTCATTGTCCCGATTATTGAAAAATGATTCTGAGTTTGTGTTTGATAGAAATTGTGAGGATGCATTCAATTAACTAAAAAGGAGTCTCACATCACCTCCCATCATCCAACCACCAAGATGGGATCTTCCCTTCGAGCTTATGTGTGATGCCTCTAACTTTGCAGTTAGGGCATTTTTATTACAAAGGGTTGAGAAGGTTCCTCATGTAATTGTGTATGCCTCACATACCCTTGACCCTGCCTAGTTAAACTACACAACCACTGAAAAAGAACTCATTTCTATAGTGTTTTCCTTGGAAATTTTTTGTTTATATATTTTTGGGTCAAAGTGATTGTGTTTTCTGACCATGCTACCCTTCATTTTCTCCTAAAGAAACCTAAATCTAAGCCCCACCTCATATGGTGGATGCTCCTCCTCTAATATTTTGACCTTGATATTAGAGATAAGAGGGGGGTAAAAAATGTTTTATCTGACCACATTAGTAGGATTTCTCCACTACTGGACCACCATGTTGACTCATCCCTCCCCATTAGAGAATTCTTTCCTCATGAGAGCCTTTATGATGTTGTGGACCTTACCCCCTGGTATGAGGACATTGTGAATTTTCTAGAAACATCTAGGGTACCCACTAATTTCATAACATCCTAATCCTAGAGACTTAAACATGATTATTAGTGGAACATTTGGGATGACCCATATTTGTGGAGAATTTTTGGTGACTAGGTAGTTCTTCGGTGTATCCCTGACCATGAGTTCACCCCTGTTTTGACCTTCTCCCACACTTTGGCTTGTGGGGGACACTTTTTCTCTCAACATATAACTCGAAATGTCCATGACTCTAGAATTTATTGGAAAACATTGTATAGGTATTCCCATATATTTTTCTATTCATGTAGTCATTTTCAATTCACAGGGAATATCTCCAAGAAGAATGAAATGCCCCAACAACCCATGTTATTCTCTAAATTTTTTGATGCAGGGGGAATTAAATTGATGGGGCCTTTTCTAAATTCATTTGTATTTGTGTACATATTATTGGATGTGGAATATGTCTCTAAATGGGTGAAAGAAAATTCCACTAGGAATGATGAATCTTGAGTTGTTGTTCATTTTGTGAGGTCTCAATTTTTTTGTTAGTTTGGTTTGCTGAGATTCATCATTAGTGATCAGGGTTCACATTTTTTCAATCACAACATGAAAAATTTTCTTCGTAAGTATGGGGTTGATTATAAAGTCTCCACTACATATCACCCCCAAACTAATGGACAAGAAGAAATTTCAAATCAGGAAGTTAAAAGAATATTGAAAAAAAACGGTACAACCCAACATGAAATATTGGAGTTTTCAATTGGATGATGCACATTGGGAGTACCGTACAGCTTTTAAAACCCCAATCATAATGTCACCATAAAAAATTGTGTTTTTAAAGGCTTTCCACCTCCTGGTGGAGGTAGAACACCGTGCATATTAGGCTATTAAACAATGTAATATGAATCTTTTAGATGTAGGTGAGCATAAGAAGCTGCAGATTCAATAGTTGGAAGAAATTCAACGTGATGAAAATGAGAACTCCCAGATCTATAAAGAGAAGACAAAGTCTATCCATGATAGCACGATTCGTCAACATAAGTTCCATATTGATGAGAAGGTCCTCATGTACAATTCTAGGCTAAAGCTCAACCCAGGTAAGCTTTGTTCCTCATGGATCAGTCGTTATATTGTTACTAATATTTACCCTTTTGGTACAATACAAAATTTTCATGAGTAGAGTTTAATAATTCTTACCATCAATGGGAAACGACTTAAACACTTCTATGAGGATTTTCCAAATAATCTGGTGGAGGAAATCCACCTTCTAGAAGCAACATACCAGTGAAACACACCAGGTTATATACTTCCTTCTCACATTCTCAATTATTACAGTGAGAACACTATGAATTCTAGGTGTGGGATGGGGGTGGATACATTCCTGGGTTCATTAAGATTTTTATCATATTTCTTCTTCACTTTTTCTCATTCTTTATGGTATTTTTACTTATCCCCATCTTTCAGGATTCATTAGGATTTCATTGTATTTCTTCTTTATTCTCTTTTTTCCTTCTTTATAGTACTTTTACTTCCCCCAATTATGGTCTCCAAATCATGTAACTTACTGGAAATTCATGTTGAAATTTTTGATAAAACCTGTCCCTGTTATTGAATGAATGTTTTTATGAATTTAACATCAGGGAGTGATTTTTAGTGAATTGGTTTTCTGTCAATTATATTGTTGGCACTGGAAAACTCATCCCAAAAATATTCCAAATGCTTTCATACATGATCCAAGATCGTATCTCATTTCTCAATCTTTGATTTGGTAGGTCGTAGGGCCCGAACGGAGTTACGAATTAGGAGTTATGGAAATTTGAAGTTGGGATGGAAAACTATTTCGCGAAGCCCATTTACGAAGCTCCCTACACGATCGCGGAGCAAGGGAACTTGACCAGGGCCCCGTTCCAATGAAAAGCTCCTCCTTCGTGAATCCTCTATGGAGTGAGAAGGCGGGATGCTCCGTGAACCCCCTTTGACAATCATGAACCCGCCGCGAAGCAAGGAGGCAGGATGCTGTGCGAACCCATTTGACGTTCGCGAACCCACCGCGAAGCGAGGAGGCGGGATGCTCCGCGAACCCCTTTGACATTTTCAAACCCTCCGCGAAGTAAGGAGGTGGGATGATATGCAAACCCCTTTGATGTTTTTGAACCCACCGCGAAGCGAGGAGGTGAGATGCTCCATGAACCCCTTTGACATTCACGAACCCGCCACGAAGCGAGGAGGTGGGATGATCAGTGAACCCCTTTGACATTCACGAACCCTCCGTGAAGTGAGGAGGCAGGATGCTCCGCACACCCCTTTGATGTACACGACCCACTGCGGAGCAAACTTTGTCTTCACACCGAGTGATCTCTGCTTTGCGGTGCCTATTGCCTATAAATATCCAGCTCACCCCCTTCATACGGACTGATGCTGCCCCTTGGGCAGCCGATCGCTCCTAGTTATCGATGCTCTAGAGCTCCATGAATTGATGCCATTCATGCCCTTTAAGGAGGTAGCACCTTCAGGTTTCTCGAGACTCCCTGAGCATCTTTCCTTCATGAAACTGCTCCACGAGTCCATGCTCCGCGAGCATCTTCCTTCGCAAAGCTGCTCCACGAGTCCATTCTCTACGAGCATCTTCCTTCACAAAGCTGCTCCGTGAGTCCATGCTCCACAAGTAGATTCCTTCAAAAAAGCTGATCCGTGAGTCCATCGCATAGGTGCTTCGTGAGACCCCATGCTCCACGAGCCCCTTCACTCCGTGAAGCTACTTCATGAAGACCTATCCTTTACGAGGCTCCTACCTTCACACCCACCGGTCCATACCATGGGGGATGCGCCCCCTGTACCCCTACTTAGGGTCAGTATCGAACTATGGTCCCAGCCCTCCGAGCTGGTCCCTTCACTACCGTCACTGAACCCCATAAAAAATGGAGAGTCGCACCGTGAACTTTTCGGTCCGGGACGTCGTCAATTTACATTGCGCCCTTATGCGTAACCACCTTCCACCTATGTGATACCATGAGTTGAGATACTCCTCCACACACCATGAAACACCTTGAGTCAGCATGTTCCTCTTCGTCCATTTCTTATATCATGATTTGAGATTCTCATCATCAATCCCCCCCAAAGTACCTTGAGTTGAACCATTCCTCAAGCAGCTCATCTAAACCCCATCACCTGACTCTTATTCTAGGTTAAACCAAAAAGGTCCGCCCTTGTGTAAGTCCCAACACCAACCATTTCTAGGCACCTTATGCCTAACAGTCCTATCTACATGACTATAAATTGTAGTACTCCCTATGTGACAAACATAGGATGCCTCTTTCCCCAAACAAGATATTCCTTATACACCAAGCATGATATGATGATAGTCCTATCTATATGACATTAAACTATAGTTCACCCTATGTTCCAAACATAGGATGCCTCTTGCTCCAAACAAGATATGACTTATTCTCCAAGCATTAGATGCCAATAGTTCTATCTATATGACTTTAAATTGTAGTGAACCCTATGTTCCAAACATAGGATGCCTCTTTCTCCAAAAAAGAGATTCCTTATGCTACAAGCATGAGATTACAATAGTCCTATCGATATGACTTTAAACTATAGTACACCTTATGTTCCAAACACAGGATGCCTCTTGATCCAAAGAAGATATGCCTTATGAGCCAAGCATAAGATACCAACAGTCCTCTCAACATGACTATAAACTGTAGCATTCCATATCATTCAATAATAGGATTCCTCATGTTCCAAATAAGATATGCCTTATGTGACAAGCATAAGATTCCTCATGCCATAATTTTAGTGGAATAATTTCAAGAGCATTAGAATCCATTCAAACATTCCATCACTCCACCTCACGATTTATGTGTCCTTCATTCGGATCTTCATCCTCTTCCATGTCTGAAGGTACTCCCTAACGGCCTGGTCCCATGCCACATCGTCTCACCTACCATCCTAGGACAATGCCCCAGAAGATTAATGATGACACTTTGAGTTAGGTCCTGTGTTTCAAACACAGTCAATAGTCGACCCTCATTTGTTTGTCCCCATTTCAGGCTAACGCAATATGGATGTTGTGTTTTGAACATGGTCAATAGTTATCCCCCATTATCACGCCACCCTCATCGCATTTCGAATGTTGGGCATGTGATTCACACTTTTCATCCCCCTTTGTTCGGACTAATTCCAGTGCCCTTGCCGTTATCCTGCTTGTGCACTAGAGCATAGGTCTAGGCCTCAATAATATTACTCAACTCACCAATGAGCTGGGATGCCCTCTTGTCCAGACATGAGGAAGAAATTACGGGCAACTTACTTACATAAGCCCCATTCACCATTTCCGCTCCATAGCAACACTCGGGCACCTTCCTTGTGTAAGCCCCATTCACCATTGCCACTCCATAGCGGCACCTAGAGAGATTCCTTGCATAAGCCCCATTCACCATTGCCGCTCCACAGCATCACCTAGGCAATTGCATAAGCCCCATTCACCATTGTTGCTCAATAGTGGCACCCGGGAAACTTCCTTGCGTAAGCCCAATTCACCATTGCCGCTCAATAGCGGCACCTGAGAAGCTTCCTTACGTAACCCCCATTCACCATTTCCACTCCATAGCGGCACCCTGGCAACTTCCTTGCATAAGCCCCATTCCCCATTTCCACTCAATAGCGGCACCCGGAAAACTTCCTTGCGTAAGCCCCATTCACCATTTCCACTCCATTACGTCACCTCGAAAACTTCCTTGCGTAATCCCCATTCAACACCCTTTATAGATGCACCTTTGTGCCATGATCGTCAAGTACTTGCTGCCTCTTTTTTCTCACACTGAACACGACTCACGTGGGCTTAGAGTAATAAGCATTGACTATGAAATCCTATCTGGTCAGCCTAGAGTGTAAGCCCCACAACCATCACGAACTACGTGTACTTTGATCCTTGCCAAGGCAAGGTACTTAGGAAGCCTCCCTGAGGTTCAATCCCAACAACCATCGGGCAGCCTAGAGTGTAAGCCCCACAACCATCCTGAACTACGTGGACTTTGATCCATGCCAAGACAAGGTACATAAGAAGCCTCCGTGAGGTTCAAGACCAACAACCATTGAGCAGCCTAGAGTGTAATCCCCACAACCATCCCGAACTACGTGGGCTTTGATCCTTGTCTTCTAGACAGGGTATGTAGGAAGCCTCCATGAGGTTCAACCCCATCCAGCGGTAATCCATTGTGACCCCATCTAGCGGTAAGCCGTTGTGACCCCATCCAACGGTAAGTCATTGTGACCCCATCAGTGTTAATACATTGTCACCCCCAGTTAGTGGTAATCCATTTTCAACCACAATTGATGATAATCCGTTGAAATCCCCCAATAGACGGTAATCCGTCTTCAGATAAACTATGTGGACTTTGATTCTCTTCCATGGGGATATGTAGGAATCCTCCATGAGGTTCAAGCCCATCACCCATGTTTCATCCTAATCTATCCCTTGATCTCATGTGTTATAGGAAGATCACACCCCAACTTAGAGGTTCTATTTCCTCTGGATCCCATCCATGCATCCATTCTCACGGATCACCTCCTCAGGTGTCCCATCATCCCACTGAACTAAGAGGACTTTGATTCTCTACCATGGGGATATGTAGAAAGTCTCTTCGAGGATCAAGCCCAAAACTATTGTCACCTTCATGACAGTTCTATGTCATTCCCCCTCTACTTCATTCAACTCTCCATCATTCATTCTGATTCTTACCTGGGCCGCCACATCTCGGTGAGATCATGACATTCATCCCAATGCCGCTCCTTGTAGCACCCGAGAAACTAACCATGCATAAGCCCCACTCAATCCATAACCATCATCCCAAGAGTATCTCTCTTGAGATGGGCTTCTTTCTATCCATAAGCCCCAACAAGTATCCAGGTCGTTGTCCTTTGTGTACACCCCGATTCATCACCCCTTCCAACTACGTGGGTTTTGATCCCTGTCGTCTACACATGGTACGTATGAAGCCTCTGTGAGGTTCAATCCCAGCCAACGGTAAACCTTGGTGCTTCCCCATTCTGGGGTGCACACTCCCTGATCTTCCCTTAGTGGTGTTCAGATCAGCCTTCACGGTGTGACATATTCCCATTTATGGGACACACCATCCTGGGTCTACTCTTATTGAGTGTTCTGATCCATCTACCTGGTAAACACTCCTGAAGATCCCTCATAGGGATCTACCAATCTGATATATCTCTACGGGATGTTCTGATCACCCTCATTCTATCTTTGTAAGACATTAAACTCATAGCCTATCTCGTGTTAAACATGAGATGCCTGAGGAAAACCTTGCAAGACACGCCTTTGGCGTAGCTATCTCTACAAGAGGTTAAACTTGTGACATACCTCGTGTTAAACATGGGAAGATAAGGAAAACCTAAGAGACATGCCTCAGGTATAAAATACCCTACGATTGACATGGGATACCTTGGGTTATGCGCCCTTGAGATGCCCTCTTATGAGGAAGAATACATGTTCCCTAATGTCCACACATCCAGATATGCCCTGACATGCCTGATGGTACCATCTACTCTAACCGAAGGTTTCTACCCTATCAAGGCCCTTTGGAATGTCTAGACAAAAGTAGTTTAATTAACCGGCATCCACAAAGATATGGCACCGGGAATGAGATTCACCAACCATGACTTAATCTTTAAGGGAGACCCGGACTATGTGACAAGTTCCAAGTATGAATCCATGGAAGGAAGAATTGAAATTCCATTATCTCATTTCGATCAAGGAATAAACTTACTTGAATAAGCGATTGATGTCACCCGCCTTTGGAAAGCGGGAATGTGGGGCAACAACTTCCTGTCCTCCACGGACAGAAGCACGTGCCCCGAAAAAATTTTCAAAAACATATATAAATGTTTGTATCTCTATGAAACCTTTGAGATGATTGATGCCCCTTGTGTGATTAGTTTTTGGCAAAACAGTTTCACTAATATCTCCACAATTGTTTTCACCAAACCACAAAGTATAAATATTTATTACTTACTAGAAGGTAAATATAAGTTTGGTTAATGTTTTTCAACTAAAAATGATATTTACGTATATTCATTCTTTATTCAATCTATTTCATTACTATACCATATTGACCTATGTGTGTGTACCTGATATCTGACTGTTGAACGACCTCAAAATAAAAACAAAAAACAAAAAAACAAAAAAAGGGTTGTGTATTGGGAAAGTCAAAAACCACTCCTCATTAACCATTGATCTTGTTATAACTATTATAATTAGTGTCATGAGAAGATCAAACAAGGGTTGAGAGATGAGTGTGAGATTTTTTTCAAATAAAACTTCTGAAAAAAATAATAAATGAGGGGAGTGATGAAATGTGCAACATATAGGGATATCATGGTCAGGAGATTATGTTTTGACTTCTAGAAATTATTAAGTGAGTGGGTCTTGAAATATGATTGTAAAGGATGTAGTGTAGGTTTGGTGGACAAAATCATTTAAGATGAAAAATGTTAAAATAACCTATATTTATTGGATAGAAAGTGGAAAGAATATCATGGAATGGTTTTCACACACACAAATGGAGAGTTAGTGGCATGTTTTACTTTTGAATTTCTTTCTCAATTTGGTACCATAAATCTCTTTGAATTTAATTATAATATGATTTATGAGACATCCTTTTCCATTTTCACTAGGAATAACTCCTTGGTGTGGTTTGTGCATTGATCACATTACTTTAATGAATTAAAATTTCCTCAAATGTTAAATCTTCATGATGTTGGGAATATATACATGCATCATTTTTTGGATATGTGCTTTTCCTAGGAGTGTAAATGTTTTTGAGTGGGGGTTTGATCGTATAACAATTCACTATTCAACTCCACCCTTACACCGCTGTTTTAAACTGGTTCTGTAATGAATATTAAAAATATAATAATAAATTTCACTTTATGTTTGATTCAATGAATTAATGTTTATAACTGTTTAATAGGGCAATTTTACTTGTTTTAGTGCTTACATTGTAGGAGGTGGTGATTTGGAGAGGTCGTGATGAAATTCAAGCAAAATGGGCCAAACGGTGTGAGAGCCCAAGCACGCATGTGGATATTAATATGTACTATGGATAATCCATGCATCCAATTGACTTGATTTGATTCTATTATGATTTAATGTGACATTAAAATTCTATAAATCAAGTCTCCAGTTTTGAATATTAAGTTATTGATTTTAAATTTCCAATTTTAAATTCCATGTTCCTGAATTTGAATATTAATTTTTTAATTCTTATATTTTGATTTTTAATATAATGTTTATGATATTGAATCTCAAGTTTAACTAATCTTGTTTATTTCATTTCATATTTTTTAAGAAAGTTATTTATTCTAAATACAAATCCTCCAATCTCGAATATCAAGTTACAATATTTACAAATAGAAGTATCAAGATTCCAATTACTAGTATTTGGATCTAGATTCTACTATAAATTTTCCTATATTGAATATCATGTTTTCAATTATGTTATTTAATTTCTAATTTATTAGATTTATACATGGAATCAAACATTTCATTTCCAAAACCTATGAATATTTTTTTCTTTATGATATTTTTAGATTTATATCTTTTCATTTAAAGAAATTATGTTTCATCTTTGGTTGAATCTAAATTCCATTTTTGATAAATATTCTAGAAGATTTTCAACTTTGATTGAATATTTTCCCCAATTATATTAATAAAATTTGAATATTTCCTTTAAGACTGTCTTTGTAACTCTATCCTTAACGCCTAAGGGTTTTCATTTAACTAAATGGTTTTTTATATATTGGATTAGGTGTCATTATCAATTAAAAATAGTTTCATTATAAATTTAAAGAATTTTTACTATATTATATAATTTAATGAAGTGTTACTATATTATTAAATTTTAAGCCATGAGCCACTCTTAATTGAAATTATTTTCATTATCAATGGTTTATGGCCATAGGTTTGATAATCTTATTTCTATTTTTATATCATGCATTGTTATTTTTAGTTGTTTTGGTCACTAGTTATCTCCAATTAATGTGGTCACTTGTAAATTTTTTTGGCCACTAGTTCTTCTAGTCATTTCTCTACTTTTGTACTCACTGGTTATTTTTATATCATACATTATGGATGTGGTTGTGTTACTTAGTAATATATTATTATTTTGGTCACTAGATGGATAATGTTATAGTTGTTATGGTCTCTATTTAAATTATCTTATGGTTGTAGTTTCTACTGGTTGGATAATCTTTTTTTTGTGGTCACTAAGTGGTATTTTATACCATGTCCTTATTAGTGTCTACTATGACTGGTTAGATTTTCACTACTTTTATGTCTTAATAGTTTGTGAACAAAAAGTATTTTATGATACTAGTTTAGTTTTTATTACTTCAAGGTTAATTGACTGATCTCTCTCTATCCATAAATGATGTTTCTTATTAAATCAATACAAATAGGTGTAAAGCATTCTAAATATATACATGAACTTATGAATTCATCAATGTTTCCATAATCGATTTAGTCATTAAAGAACTAGTTTCTTATAAGAGTAGGTGTTCCCATTTCTTACTTTATGGATTCTTTATATTGTTTCCAAATATAAATTTCTTTTAACTCATTTGGGGAGGTTGAGTGATTGGGTTTTTTTATTTAAGGTGTATCCTATTGGGCCTAATGTTATAGATGGAACCAATTATATAGCTATAGGGGACTATGGTTGTTTAGGACTCTCCTAAAGTCATTATCAGAGTTGGATGCATCACACGTGCTATATGGTGGACCACCACCAAACATGAAAAGTAACCCTGATCGTATGGATGAGATATGATACTGTTCAAATTCAAAAAAATTTGGAATCCCCCATGAGAATCTCACTAAAAAAATAAAGGTGGTTTCTTTCTCCCTTGTATAATTTTTCACGATGCTGTAAAAACACAATTTTGACATGTACATAAACCAGTAAACTTGATTAGACTAATAAACACTATTGTTGTAATCTTGTTAAGATTTCAATTATTCCTAACTGGCCTTATAGTAATTTTATAGAAAATATTTGAAATTTATATATCAATTCTTTCAAATGAACTTGTTTTTGACTATTTGATGATTTATACACATCTTCTTTTTTGTTTCCATTGTGAGATAGGGGAAAAATGATTCCACATACAAGTGTTCGAGAGGGAATTTTCTTATATGAGTGGTGAACCATGATAATGAAAATCATTTCACAGATGTCTTATTTTATCAGTAAGTACATGTGCAAGAAATAGGAACTGTAAGAAATGTAAACAAAGAGAATTTCTTGGTGAACCACGATAGTGATGAACATCTCACAGACGTTTACTTCCACCCATAAATATAAGCAAATGAAAATAGACCTGAAAGAAAGGGGACTTGCTTACATGTGTGGATCCCATCACTAGTGTGAACCAGGGTAATGACACTCGATGTATGAGAAATATATTGCAGATGAATTTGTTTTTAAATTATGTTTGAATATGTTTTTTAAAATAAAGCCTTAGTTTTTTGGTGTTTCATATAATATAATTTTATAATTATTAATAAATAAATATAATAAATATATTATATATATTTAGATTAATAAATATAATGAAAATATTTACCAAAAAATATTGGAATACCCATTAAATATTTTATTTAAATAATAATTTTAAAAAATATATTAATTTTTGGCATTGTTTATAATATTTTTAATAATATTATAGATGGATGAAAAATGTTGATAATAATATTATCAAAAAACAAAAATTTCGTATGAATCAGTTGCTAAAAATTTTAACCAACAAATATATTATATTTTGGTAATTTTATGATTACAACGGAACTATTTTATCTATTATAATAATATTTAACAACATATTTTTTAACAACAAGTTAGTGATAGTAAATTGTTTTGGTAAAAAATTCTACCAGTAGAGAATTCAATTTTACCAATAAATACGCCCTTGTTGGAAAAAAGATAATTATTTTGTAGTGTTTGAGAAATTTAGAAATCTATGATTGAGGTAGAAAAGGAGCCACACCCAAAGAGGTTAGGACATAATAAACTCACCAAGGAAGATCCACTACTGACAATGTTCTTGGTCTAAGCATTGAACAAGATCCAAATCCTTGAATCCAAATACTGATTCTATCAATGATCATCAAAACCATCATTAGATCATTCCCAAACCCTTATATTTGAACAATATGAAAAATATATAATTGATTTTGATCAATGGGAAGAGGAGACAATTGATCACAATCACAAATAAACTTACCTGATTGGATGTACAAGATCGAACAGTTGTTTGGGTGTCGAAGTGAGGAGTTTGTAGGGAAGAGGGGAGTCCAAAATCATCTATAAAGAGCCTAGATTTTATACTACTATGAAAGGAGTTGAATGAGAAAGGAAAAGTTCATTGGATCATTTAATATTATAGAACCGACTACTTTCATTATGTGAATTATAGATTCATGTCATGAACTTTTGGGAAAGACAATATGATAAAAATCACATCAACCTAACTTAAAATCCCAAAACCCCAATTCATATCATGAATTTCCCATAACATCATGAAAAAACTTTCCATATTGAATGTTTATTCTTGTATTCTTCCCAAAAACCATTCCTTCCATGAATATCCATTCACAGTGCGAATCACTCATGTAGCCAAATTCTAGCCTTTGAGGCATTTACTTCTTTGAACACCCCTAACAAGCCTCAACTTGTTTAACTACACCCTTAAATGTGTGAGAAACTTAAAATGAGGTGTACCTTAATATTGAGGATGTTATAAATTTCTCTATTAGGACCCCCTCCCACCAAATGTTCCATACTAAAGGGAGATAGATAATGTCCCTCACGTCCTATCTCTAGTAGGCCTGAAGTTGGCGACTAAAAATGAGGGTATAAAAATCTCACAATATAAGAAGAATTACCCTTTATAAATGAAATTGGATTGAGATATAGGATAAAAAATAACCAAACAACTCCATTAGATTATATAAAGGTGAAACAAAAACCATCGCACAATTTATGATTAAATAAAACTTGTACATATAAAAGTCTCCAAAGTAAATACAAAAAAGATAAATCTAAAACAACCTCTCAACAAAAACATCAACACATCTAGTAATATCTAACTCGGTCCCTAAATTCCTCCTGGAAACCTTAAAATTGTTTATATAAATAGGGTGATAATAAAAGGTATACTCAGTAGGGACATAACCAAGTCCTCAAGTGAACATGTGAAAAGAGAATGCTAATGTGTTATTGAGCCAACAACATAACCAAAAAGCACCTATACAGGTCATCTAGACAAAACCTACCTCACCATGGCTCACTCAACAAATAACACAACCAATATAATAATATATCATTGAAATCATAACAATTCCAGTCACCACGTTGCCTCTTCACCACTGATTCACCGCTCTCATGCCCACATCGAACATCTTATTCTCCCATCCATTCCATGAACATCACATAATATCACACCCACACACACCTAGGCTACATATCAAATCACATCCTTCCCGTACACACCTAGACAAAACATCATAAATCATCTCAAAGACACATCAAAAAACACATCACATATCATCCTAAAGACACCTAGGAACACACATCACATCTCATCCTGAAGACACCTGGGATCACACATCGCATCTCGCCCAAAGACACCTGGGCCAACATATCACATATTGCCTAAAAACACATAGGATATATGTTATATTTAACCCAAAGACACATAGTAAAATGCATCACTGTTAAATTAAGACTGGGGGATAGGGGGAATCCATCCATATGTATTACTACCATCCTGGATGTTGTAGAAAACATGCAGAACCCAAAACCTCTAAGTGTTGGTAAGGTTATCCAACTCAGGTGGGGAATGTATAAAGTAACATAAACATACCTGATATAGAGATAACAAAAAATACCTAGCCTAAGGTTTCACATAAATAACACTAGCACACACTACATCAACACCACATACAATATTTCAACTGTCACAACTATTTCCACCACTATATGCAACACACCACACAACCAACACACAAGTCACACAACATTTTCCACTTTCACCTTACAAGTTCTACCAATTTTATTCATTATAATTTTCACTTCACATTACACCACCAATTCATTAATTAAATTAAATTTAATACATTTATCACATATCAATTTCTTCCGCATTATATTTAATTACCAACCCATTCATTTATCAATTTCATTCAGCAATGTTATTTAATCCACTACTACCCGGGTAACTAACACAACCACATCACAAAACTTTTTCCATAACACCACACATCCACCATAATCGTTGTGTCACACTAACCAAACCATCTTTCCATACAACAAACACGTATCTTATTTATCACACAACCACAAACACCATGTATCACAACCACTACGCCACAACCACTATCCCAAAACCACTATGTCACAACCACATCACACCACACCACATAACTTCCTACACAAGTCCATGCCAACTAACCACTATATCACTTCCACACACATCACATATCCCAACTAGTCACATCTATCCTTTCACAATAGCCCAAACCACATAGAGCAATAAAACAAGAATAAACACACATCACAACACACATTCTAGCTTCCATTTATTCGTGGGATTTATCACATTAGTTCTTTAAATTAGAATAGGTATTATCACACAAACTAGAATGTCTAGGGGAAAAAACTATTTTATGAATATAAATTCCTTATACTTTTATTTAGGTGTGATCAGACAACAACACAACAAGGGTCATCACAACATAACAACTATAGTGCAATCTAGGCTTCCAACATCTGTTATTTTCATAATTTTAAACATGCATGCATAACAAGATAAACAACATATATCAAAGCTGTAAAGAATGCGATAAATCCTCATACCCATCAATTTTAGACTTGATAATTAATTATATGATTATTCTAACCCTTTATATTCTGAAAAGGTAAGAAAAAGCATGTGGATTTCACACATAACAAGTAAAAGAGTGAGAACGAGGATCCCTTACCTAAAAGAATCTTTCCAATCTCGCTACGCACCCTAAGGCGAATAAGAAACGCCTGAAAACAATAACCACACCATGATAAACCACAGATCAACCTACAAAACACCCAAATACCATCAAAGCATAACCCAACAAAAAACCCAAACAAAAACTACATCACCACGGTAAATTCTTGGAAGAATAATGGAAGAAAAAATATTATAATGAGAGTAGAACTCAACAAGGATTGAATATGGGAAACCAATGATCAAAGACAGGAAGTCACATATCAATCCATAACAGGGTAATTCTAAGAAACCTGGAAAGACGTCACTGGATGCCTAGATCTCTAGGAGATGAACATAGGGTTTAAAAAAACTCGAGCAGTAAAACCTTTAAAGGCATGTTGTATAGGGTAATTACATGACGTGTAATCTCATTTCACGTTGTGTAATACCTAGGGTCCAGTTTCACTAAAAAATGAATTTCCTTTTTATTATTTAACCCCTAAAATCTAGACACTATGAACTGATCCTGTACAAGTTGTGAAACAAACTTTCACACTGTGTAAACTTTACATGATATGTATTTCAAATTATTCCATATTTTAGTAGACAAACTCCTATAGTCTTGCTATAGGCCTCCTCTAAGCAACTCCAACATCCAAAAATAGAAAATTAATGGACTGAGAAGGCACATAACATTACATTAGATACCTCTAACATGATTCTCACCCTCGACAATCCAAAACCACTCCTAAAAATAAATTGGTATGAAAGACCACCCCACAGGATATCTCTCAAGGATATCATCACATTGAAAATTATACCACCTTCCAAAAATTCCAAAAAAATGGCCCCTAAAAAATGTGCAACCACACCACCACCTCTCACTGGGCACAACACTCCATCATCCAATACTAGCCATAGCCACTAAATTTTCACACAACCACTACACAACCATATAAACTCCACATAACCAAAATCAACAAGTGAAACTACCCTATACATATGAATTAGGGAATACCATCCTCCATGTCTAGATACTATCCAATCCAGGTGGCACTAACTTATGCAAATAGGTTTAATTTAATTATAGTTAATGCCTCTTGATTAGGATTCTAGTCCTCACCTTTTCACATGTTGGGATTTTATCACACGTTACAACATAAAGAAAATAATAAAATTTCATCTCTCACTCCCAAGTACTCTCCCCCAGAAAACATGCCTCCACAACACATGAACCAAGGAAATGGTTCATCTACACAACATCTTATCTTGAAGATGATGGATCTCTAATGGATTCTCCACAAATGTCATTTTATTCTTGATATACAACTCTACCCTATAAATTTAATGAGAGTCATCATAAAGATACCGATTAAGATGAGAGACGTAAAAGAGTTCATTGATCATGTCCATCCAAAATGGAAATGAAACAAAACACCACCTTTCCAACACATCCCAACACCTCAAGGATCCCATCAAACCCATGAGAAATCTAACATAATTTTCCAAAACTCCACTTCCCACACTGATGGGAGACTTTCAAGAACACATGGTCTCCCTGTTAGAACTATAGGGGACTCTTACTATGATCATAATAGGCCTTATGGAGTTCTTGTGCCACCATCATCCACTCATGAAACGACTGGATATTCTCAGTCATGCTCTGCACCACATCAGGGCCAAGGAATTCCAACTCTCAAACCTCCATTCAACACAATGGACAACTAAAAATCCTCTCATACAACAATAAGTCAAATAGATCCACACTAATGGAAGAGTGATAACTATTATTGTACCAAAACTCAACCAAATAAAGGTGTCACACCCAAGATCCACCAAAGTCCAAGATGTGTGCCCACAATATATCCTCCAGAATCTGGATGGTCCTCTCTATCTGACCATCTGTATGATGGTGGAAAACAGTGCTAAGGTGCAATTGGGATCCAAAATCATACTATAATCCCCTCAAAAACCATGAGGTAAAACAAGGATCCTGATTATATATGATGGTCATTGATACCCCATTAAGCCTAACCACATCATCCATGTGCCACCTCACCAAATCATCCACAACACTTGACTCGTGGATCACCAGAAAGTGAGATGATTTTGTCAATTGATCCATAATCACCCAAATTGTATCACAACCTCCCAGATCTCAGGGTAACCCTATGACAAAATCTATCATTATGTCCTTCCATTTCCACTCGGAAACATCCAAGGATTGTAAAAAACCTCCCAGAACATAGTGTTCAACTTTCACTTGCTGATAAACCAAACATCTTGCCACAAGCTCTACCACTGAACATTTCATCCTTGACCATCAGAGATGTCTACTCAAGCCACAATAAATCATTTTCACCCCAAGATGTACTGCCATGGGTGATTTGTGAAACTCACATAGATAACTCCCTCACTCATCAACTTTGGGACAAAAAAACCATCCCTAGAACAACACCTAATTTCAAAGATCCCATGGACATCCCTTAGAAGCATCATCGTGTCCAACATAATCATGAATCACCTCTAGATGCGAGTATCCCCATTGAGACTCCACCTAATGCATCAAAGATGACTCCATGACCATCTAGTAAATACAACCTCATCCACTACCACAACTAGAGTATGTAATATTTGTGATGGGGTCCAATCATAAATAACCCATAGCTGAAAAGTGCATCAAAAAAACTATTTTTTTACGACGGATTGGTTAAAAAAAATATTATTTGTGATGGGTCACCCACCCATCGCAAAAGCCTTTGTCAGTATATATATATAAATGGTAGCATTGGTGATTTTATTTTCCCCCATCACAAATAATTATTTGCGACAGGGGACAAATCCTGTCACAAAAAATATATTCAACAAAATTTAAAAAATTAAAAATAAATACCATCACCCAAAATAAAAAACAAAATATATATTATTTTAAATATTTTAATTAAGAAAAAAATAAAAAAAACCATCATAATATTATAAAAAACACAATATATAAAACAGTAAATATCTTAATTAATAAAATTATAAAAAATATGTTCATTCAGATGTTTATCATAATAAACGTGTCAAAAAAATAAAGAAATAATTGAGGATGGGGAGGGTCATATAGAGGATTTGGTGGAGGGAACTCCATCCCTATACCCTATTCCAAGCATCGGATATACCTCATCATCTATTACCGTTGTTGCTCATGCGCTTGATGTTGCTCATGTTTTCGTTGATCATGATGTTGACAAAACTCTTTATTTTTCCTAAACTGGGACTCTATAACCTCATATTGAGTCCAAAACTTATCATGATACCCACAACAGATGACAATGACTCTCTAAAATCTCTTCTCTAGATGGACTTCCACCGTGAAGTGGTACCCTAAAAATCATTATGCATCAATCAAGAACCAATAATTACAAATCAACCCTTCTCGAAAGTGTAATGAGATATATGAAACCATGATGTATTATCAAATACAACCACATTGGTTGTTAGACCCTCAGTCTTAGCCTGAATTTCATCCTGTGTCTGATAAGTTGCGACCACATGTGACTTCTTCAACTGTAATTTTAAATTAAAATATTTAAAATATTATTTTTAGTTAATTATGAAACTCAAAAAAAATTATAATTACTATAATATAATGGTGTAAATAACCAGTAATATCTAAAGTGACATGATCAATATACATCATATTATAAACATCGAACTCCATAATATCACGATGCTCAACTTCCTATATGAGTATAAAATAAACAGTTTATATTTAAAGTTATATAAATTATTAAATAAAAGTACTCACCATATTTTGTCGATGTGTACTGAATTTATGAATACTAGAACTATGTGTCACCCCCAGAAACCCTTAGTTAAACCAACCCAATAAAGATATACTTTGAAATGAAAGTGCTAGTGACGCATCAATGATTTCATGGAGGTTCTTCACACTTGGTGCTATGGAAATAATGTTTAGATTTTTTGGATTCCCAAGTATATCATGGTATTATGGCCTCTTGATTATCTAATTTGGTATCTTTCCCCTTAGATGGGATCGTTATAGTTTGTGATGTTGCCCTTGGTCTCCACTATTTTAGACCCCTATAGTCTCTTTTCATCTTTTTGTACTTAGCCTCTGGCCCCTTTTTAATAAATGAAATGAATTGATTGATCTTCTCTAAAAACTATCTCCCATATAGTATGATCACACTCCATCCCAAACTTGAGAGGTGATGTAATCGGGTTGATGGGTGTAACAAGACTGATTAAAAAAAATGACTCCAGCTTTTTTTCATGGATCTCTTCCTCAAATTGTGTAAAAAATGGTGACAATGCTCTTGTATACAGACCTCCTAGGCCTCCCAGATAGAGGTCTACATGATATCATCTATGAGATAACATGAACCTTTCAAATAATTAATAATATCAAGTTAATAATTACATTAATTTAAAAATAAATATTATTTATTTACATACCATCTAATGATCAAACATGCGGTGCCAAACATCAATAAGAATATGATACCACATCACCCATGGTGCAGAAAAATAATTCCAAAAAATATCACTCCCCTTTCCAATAACTATATGAAAAAATATAAAAAAACTAAACAAATAAACAAACAATTAGCACATAAATAAATTAATGAAAATTAATGAAAAATAACTAAAATACACCACTGAACATACCTCCATATGCATGGATCAAACTCAAGTTGTAAAAGTCACACAAGAATAGGTTTAGGAATCATAAATCTTACAAGACCATTACCCCTATGATTTGATGTTGAACTACTAGAAACCTAATGGTTAGATGATGAAGCATCACACAACTAGAAAATAACCCTATGACCACACTTTAATTTCCACAGTTTGGAAAACTATGGTCATAAGAAGCCTATAACCATGGTTTCTATAAATAATGGATATAGTTCAATATATAGACATAGTTATATGAAACCATGGTGGTAGGTTTTGTTAGAACACCCAAATAAATTGTGTCGATAGCTGCCCAAGGCCACAATTTAAACCGTGGAGATAGGCACCGAAGGCCACAGTTTAAACATGGACATAACCACCTAAGTACACCATTTAAACTGTGTCAATAGCCACCTAAATACATGGTTTAAACCATTATTATAATAACATAATGACATAGTTTAAACTGTGGCTATAGCCATGTAAGTCTATGGGTTGCAACCATTCCTATAACAATATATTTCTACAGTTTTAAACCATCACTATAAGTTTTTTATTTTTTAAATGAATAATTATTATAATTATATATATTTATATATCCATTTATATGTATATATATATAAATAAATTTATATATATACATACATATTATAGAGCTAAACATAGTGGAAAAGTGTTGGAAATAATATAGAAGAGGTGAGATGATAAAACCTCACTGACTAGAATTATTTTTTTAATGGTACTTACATGATTTCAAACCTTAGAAATATCCACCGAAGGACATGGTTTAAAACATTATCCATATCCACTTAAGACTACAGTTTCAAACCATGTTCATAGCCACCTAAGTCTAGGGTTTGAAACCATGACCATATCCAACTAAGGACATGGTTTGAAATAGTGTCCATAGCCACCTTAGGCCATCATTTAAACCGTGGCCATAGACATCTAATTATATGGTTTAAATCATAGATATAGGAACCTAAGGACATGGTTTAAACCATGAATATATCCACCTATTTACATGGTT
This sequence comes from Viscum album, assembly GCA_963277665.1. NCBI lineage: Eukaryota > Viridiplantae > Streptophyta > Magnoliopsida > Santalales > Viscaceae > Viscum > Viscum album. The sequence continues at coordinate 1,969,081,419 of OY728125.1, read as the reverse complement.
TAAACTGTAGCTATTGGTCGGACCCTATTACAATGGCTATAGTGGCCACAGTTCAAGTAAACTGTGGCCTTAATCTATGACCACAGTTTTTGAACCTAATGACATAGTTTTAAGTAGTGAAAATAGAATGTTTTTTTGTTATAAACTCTCTCATTACCAAGAATTATATCCTCTTCAAGACTATGGAACATCTCATTGTAAGCATCATTATCCATCTGAAACATAAAAAGAATTTTGTCAGTAAATGATTAAAAAATGAGTTATATATATATATATTAATTATGATTACAACCAGCATGAAATTGTGTAATTCTTCCTCTTTATCCACATATTCAAATAATATGGTGTTAATCTCTTCATCTTCTTTCTCAGCATCATCAATTTCTATAGGATCAGCTTTATCAACTCTTGTTATTTCAAATTAATTTGTTACATCATCAAATTCATCATCACCACTGAACCATAAATATAGAGTCTGATCATTTATATTTTCATCAATTTGTGAAAAAATATGTATTTGTAGATGAATCTTGAAAATTTTCAATTCCTTGCACTTTAATAGAACCACATTCACTTTACATAAACTAATTTTTATGAGATTTTATTTTTATACTGCTTCACAAATCAATTAACTCTATTGAAGTAGAAAAATAATTTGCATAATATATTTATTGTGCTTGATGAGAAAAAAATAAGAGTTCATTTAATTCAAGATGGATTATATAATTAATGTCAATGATTCCATGATGTGTATGAACATGCAAAAATTTATTAGATCAAACTAATGTCATTTAAAAATCATTACATATTTCATTCCTAGATAACATAACTCAATTATTTCATCAAGAATACCATAAAAGTCAACTTTAATTTCTCTATGATGATATCCTCTCAATAAAACACCACTACTCATTATTTTTTTGATTCACCATATACACGTGTATGAAATTGAAATCCATTAACTATATATGCATTATAATATTTAACCATTTTGGATGTTGGGATACTCAATACATATAATCGATTATCAATTTTATCAGAATGTTGTGATACCTTAAAAATTGATAAAAAATTAATATTATAAAATATAATAAATTTATTTCATATGTTAAACCATAAACAATTAACTATACCAGTCTTTTAATCCAGTAAGATAAATTTTGTTGCTGATGTTCTTCAAGGGAAGCTGCTGTAATTTTTGGAAACAATTTCTTGATATGATTATCATATAATCTAAAAATAAAATAATATTAATTTTTTTTTGAAAAATTAAACAATAAGTGTTAGTAGCACTAACTATAAAAATCATTTCATTTACTCACATTTGAGAATAACATATGTATGATCCCTGTGATGCTCATCATCTAAAAACCATCTTTTATGAAATCCACTAAATCCATATTCATGATAATTAAAAATTGATAATTTAATGTTCATTTAATCATAAAAATTTCCCTAATTATAGAACTTTTATTTATGTTTTGAAGTATATTCATGTTGGAAATAATGGGAGAAAAAAATAAATTTCCTCTTGTAAATAATCTTTTTTAACTAACCCTTCAACTGATTCTTTGTTACATAATTTTTCTTCAATTTTTACATACATATCTCATATGGATATATCCATTAGAACTGTAATAGACCTCCACATTTATCTTCTTGTGGAAAATTTAATATCAAAAGTTCTATTGAATCAAAGAAAGCTGGCAGAATTATTTTCCAATTTACATATAATTAAAACAACATCTTCTTACAGTCTACTAGGTGCATCCTAGTTTGTTGTCACAACAAAAATGTCCTAGAAAGGTATGATATTTCTATTAGAACATCCAAAATATAATAATTCAATAAACCTATAAATGTAACCAGTTTATGTCTTTCCATTATAACATGATAATCATGACTTTATAATATGGTAATATTACTATTTATGACACATCTAGCCAAATTGGAAACATAACTATATGATATCCTCAAATCCACAACCCACTAAAATAATAATAAATGATTTTATTTGAAAACTATATAATCCACTTTCGGATTCATTAACTCCTATGATCTATCATTTAAAAAAAATCAAGTTTTGGTCACCAGAAAACATGGGAAAGATCTTATCGTGCCTTTACATTATATTTGGTCTTATCAGGTCTGTCCAAAACTATATAAAATATATTATCAAAGAATATCTTATCAATATTCATGACATCCAACATACGATTGACCAAAAAATTTGACCAATACGGGAGATCCCAAAAAATACTCTATTTAATCTAATTTTTATCTTTCCCAAATTCATCTATTTTTATGGTTTATAGTCAGTCTAAAGGTAATTGTAGTTAAAGAAGAGACAATATATTTTAAATCAATGTGCGATATCATTGTTGGAGATCAATCTATTTCAATTTTACCTTTTCTAAAATGATTTATATTCTTTTAGAAAGGATGATCAATAGGAATATATCTGCAATGATAGTCAGAACGATAATTTTTCCCCCCATTAATGAGCATAAATGGTTTAATGTCACTCATACTATATGGACATGATTTTAGAACATAATTAATCTATCCAGATACCATGCCATATGATGGGAACTCACTAATTTTCCACATTTATATAGGTTTCATTAGGAAATTATTTTTTACAATACCATCATATATACTGACACCATTACTCCACAATAAATCTAAATCATCAATCAATGGCTTTAAATAAACATTGATATTCCTTTTTGGATATCTTGGAATTAAAAATGTTAAAAATATATATACTTTATTCATCAACATCCAAGAAGGTAAGTTTTACAGAGTTATAAAAATGGGCCAATAACAATATTGACTTCCATATGAACCAAATAGACACAAACCATTAGTAGAAAGACCCAATCACATGTTACAAGTTTCTAAAAAAAATAAGGATTTACATGGTCAAAATATTTCCATGAAGTACCATCACAAGGATGATTTAAGCTTTTATTAGTTGATATATTTTATTTTTCCATGATATCAATGGTCTTGTGTTTTGAGAGATAAATAAATGCTATAATTTGGATGTGAGTGGTAAATACCTCAATTATTTAATGGTAACCAATACAGAATTCTATTTTTGAGCCTCCTTGTACCTCGATTGTCCACATGTAGAATAATTAACCAATGACTCATTTTCACCATAATATAAGGTGAAATTATTTGAGTATGCACGAATCTTCTTCTAACCTCGACCCAAATTATGAACTAACCTCTTTTACTCATAAAAATTAGAGGGAAAAAATTTCCTTTTGGTAACCATGATTTAACTAAAGATAATATCTAATCAAAATATCCATTTGAAATTTCATTATCTGATCTAATAGACATAAATTTTGTAACTACTTCAAATTTACTAATCTTTCATCCAAGATATAAGGCATCTTTAACAGACTTTGGTAACTAAAAAAGTTGAGATAGTTCTAACCGAAGAGTTAAATCAATATCATTTTGAGTTTTTTTTTGTTGAAAAGATAGACCATCAATATCATGTACTAAAGTTTTAAACCATGATGGATTTGTAACCAAATTATTAGTATCATCTCCAGAACTACATTCACCATGTTGATACCAAAAAACATAATCTTGTTGAAAACCAAAATAAAATAGCTGACTCCTTATGTTGTCAAATGTTTCAAATATCCTCAAATCTTATTTCATACATGGACACTTAATTGTCCCTTCTGAAACAAATTCTAGTTTAGATAACGCAAATGATAAAAACGATTCAACACCCTCAATATATACTGGATATATACCAGAATCATTTGGATTCCTACGATTATTTATCCAATCTTGATCTTGTAATAAAGACTTTTGTATAATTCTTTGTTCCATATTTTATAAAAAAAATAGAAGATAAAAACATTTCTTATAACTAATCTAATATAAGGAAGAGACTATACAAAAAAATAGAAAATCATATAATTTCTAATTACTTTTAAATATTATCAATTCTATATAATTATTGCTAACTTTTTCTAATTTCAAAAATGACTAATAATTTTTTAGAATTACCACTATTTTTTTATAATTACCATTAATTATCATTAAGGGAAATAGAATTCAGACCTAGGGGTGATGGAATAATGGAGTGAAGTGGATGAAGGAGACTATGGATTGAAATAATTCCAATGCCCCTATGTTAAGACCATTTGGAGAAGAGGGAGTCATGGGTAAACCTCTGAGTTTACCCATGAATGCCACTCCTCTTAAGGGTGTGAACATAGGGGAATTAGAATTCTTTCACTCCATCATCACATTATTCCCCTCCACTCCATTCTTCCTTTAAGGGAAGCAAAGAGTGGATGGGATGGAGGTGACCGTATAAAAAGAATTTTAGCACTTGAATTCTTTCACTTTGCCATCCCCTTTATCTCCTCTGCTACATGCTTCCCTCATGACTTTTGGCTGACCTTTTATTACTAATTATGGTTAATTGTGGTTAATTGTTGTTAATTGTGGTTAATTGTGGTATTTTTTACTAAATACCGCTAACTGCTGGTATTTTTTACTAAATACCACCCATTACTATTATTTTTTTACTAAATACCACTCATTGATGATATTTTTTTACTAATTAATGCTCATTATCAATATTTGTTTAACTAAATACCACTCATTGCCAGAACTTTTTACTAAATAACACCTATTACTGATTTTTTTCACTGAATACCTCTCATTGGCATCCTTTTTTACTAAATACTACTTATTACTGGTATCTCTTTACTAATTAATGCTCATTTTCAATATCGTTTTACTAATTACTTCTCATTGCCTGTATTTTTTTACTATATAATGCTCATTGTAGGCACTATTTACTAAATAACACTCATTGCTGGTATTTTTTCTAAATAATTACCATTGACTATATTCTTTTACTAATTACCAATCATTTCTGGTATTTTTTACTAATTACCACTCATTGGGGTTATTTTTTACTAAATACTGCTTGTTGCCAGTATTTTTTACTAAATACCACTCGTTTATATTATGTTTTACAAATTAACACTCGTTGCCAGTATTTTTTTTACCAATTAACACTCATTGTCGGTATTTTTTACAAAATACCGCTCATTACATGTATTTTTGTTTACCAATTTCCATACATTGCCACTATTTTTTTACTAAATACTGTTCTTTCTCAGTATGTTTTACTAATTACCACTCATTGATGTTATTTTTTACTAATTAAGGCTTGTTACTGGTATTTTTTCCCAATTAACACTCATTATTGATATTTTTACTTAATAACTCTAATTAACAGTATTTTTTTACTAAATACAGTTCATTACCTGTATTTTTTTTACTAATTATTGCTCATTGCCGACAATTTTAACAAATTAACACTCATTTCCACTAATATTTATTAATTTCTACTAATTCTTATTAATTACTAGTAATTACTATTTTTTTCTTAATTACCGATCATTTCTAATATTTTTTACCAATTACCACTCATTTTCGGTATTTATTTACTAATTAATGCTCATTTCCTCTAATTTTAACTAATTAACACTCATTTATGCTAATTCTTAAAAATTCCCGCTCATTATCACTAATTTTTAATAATCACCACTCACTATTGATACTTTTTAATAATTATTGCTGATTACCGCTAATTTTTACTGATTATTTTTAAATTATTAATATTTATCATTATTTTTTGAAAATTAGTGTTAATTAATACTAATTGAAAATTACTGTTAATTATTATAAATCACTTTAAATTATTATTACTTATTGCTAAGATTTATAAATTATTACTATGTTATATTAATTAGTAATATTTATTTATCAATTATAAGTTATTACTATTAATCAAAACTACTTACTGATAAATAAAATTAATTATTTCAAATAAAAAAAATAATTACTTCGAATTAAAAATATTATGCTAATTAAAATTAAATATTTATAATTATGAATAATCATTACTAATTAATATTAATTACTTATAATTAATTCTAATTACAACAAATTACTAATAATTACTAATACTACTTTCTAGAATAAAATAAAATAAGTGAATTAAAAAAACATTAAAATTGAAGCTTTTATCGGATAATAATATGAAAATTTGTTTCCCTGTAAAAAATTAAACTTTTAAATAAAGAAATAAAGAGGTGAGGAGAGAAGGGATCAAATGAATAATGAGGGAAACAAATAGGGTGGGGGTATATATAGGTTAGATTAGAAGTGATGAGATTATTTACTACAAGATTCTCATTAAAAATAGTCATAATTATAATGAGAGTCATTGTAATTAACACCCACCATAAATAATCATGTCAGTGATTAAAAAATTATTTGTGATGAGACCCATCACAAATGCTGGTCTACGAACACATTATTTGAGATGGGTTATAATTTCCCATCACAAATAACATTAATGACGAAAGGTATTTGTGACAAGAGTAAATACCTATTGCAAATACCTATTCCCACATATTGGCACACGAGTTCTCCAAAGGTATTTGTGACGTTAATGTTTTCCCATCTCAAATAATTATTTTTTAGGATTATTTGTGATGGGATTAATTTCCCATCGCAAATAAGTCCCTCAGAAACTACTATTTTTGATGGGCACATCTCAAATTTCCCATAAAAAAAATCACTTTTTACCATAGTGTACTCTCTCCAACATCAAGATTTATCACTTCAAGATCCTCTATTCCTTTCCAAACATCTTCAAACTCCCAAGCCACATCCTCTTGGGACTTCTACCTCAACACATCGACAACTAAATTACCTTTCCCCAGGGTGTAAGAGATCTCAAAATCGTAATCCCGAAGAAATTTCATCCACCTCTACCAGGGTAGATTCAAATCACGTTGAGAGAAAGCATATCACCAACTCTTATAGTCCATGCAAACTACAAAATTCTCACTAATGAGGTAATGCTGCCACAAATTTATCACGAACACAACTGCCACCAACTCCAGATCATGGGTGGCATAGTTATGCTCATGAGGACGTAACTACCTAGAACCATACAAGATCACTTCCCTCTGCTACATTAACACACATCCCAAGCCCAAATGGGATGCACCATAGAAAACCTTAAACAATACACCCTCCTTGAGAAACTGAAGCACTAGAGCACTAACCAACTTCTCCTTCATGTAACCAAACGTTTCCTGACACTAATTTGTCCACCCAAATGCCTAGTTGTTTCTAGTAAATGATTTTAATGAGGTTGTAACTTGAGAGAACTTGAAAAAAAAACCTCCTATAATAACCTATAAGACCAAGGAAACTGTGAATCACTACAACATTCTTGTGTGCTTCCCAAGAAACAACTTCATTGGCCTATGATGGGTCCACTACCATACATTGTCGAGACACCACATTTCTAAGGAAATGAAACTATTGCATCAAGAACTCACATTTGGAAAACATTCCATAAAGTTGGTGGTGTCAAAGGACCAGAAAAAAAACTCTAAGATGCTCGGCATGATCCTCCTCTGAATTTTATTGGGCCAAGATATCATTGATGAACATAATGATGAACAAGTCCAGGAACTCACAGAACATGGAGTTCATAAGTATGATGAACACATATAGTGTGTTTGTAACACTAAATGACATTAGCACAAACTCAAAGTGCCTATACCTATATCTGAAGGCACTCTTCTGAATATCCTCATCTTTCACTCTCAAAATGGTGATATCCAGATTCCAGATCGATCTTTGAGAACCAACTATCTCCTCTCAACTGGTTGAATAGATCATCGATCCTTAGAAGAGGGTAATGATTCTTGACCATTACCAAATTCAACCTCCGGTAGTCTATACACAACCTCATACTATCATTAGCCTTCTTGGTGAAAAACATTGGAGCACCTCATGATGACACAATGGGTTGGATAAAACCCCTTTGCATTAGGTCACCCACCTATAGCCTCAACTCACACAACTCCATGGGTGTCATCTGATAGGGAGCCATTAAAATTAAAGACACATATATATGAAACTCTATCCCAGAATCAACGTCACTTTGAAGAGGTAGCACCATAAAATCCTCTGGGAAAACATCTTGGAACTCCTCCACAACTCTAGGGATACTCCCAAACCAAGCTTCTATAGAAAACTCTCCCAACTATGACAAAATAGGCTCCACTTGCCTACCACCCAACTGATAAACTCACTTGGCAACGAACACCACTCGCTGTCCCTCCAATATGAAAGCATGAGTCTTCTCCATATACATTCGATGACTACATGCCTAGAATACAACCAATCCATAACAAGTATAACATCATATGACTATATCTTCAACAAGAATAAGTCCCCAATGGAGTGGTGCTACCCCATAACCTGTTTAATTTCATAGCACACATCAAACAAGGAATCTTGTAATCTAACTAGAATAGATAAAACTAGGGGCACTAGAAGACTCTACACATCCAGTCCCAACATACGAACTAAATCAAGAGAAATAAAGGAGTGCGAGTCTCAAGAATTAAACAAAGTAAACACAATGGTTGACGATAAACTGACCATACCTTGAACAACTCCTGGATCTGTTGGCGCTACTACCTCTAACACATGAATCTAACCACACCTATATCCTCTACCTATCTACTTCTAGCCTCCAATATCATGCTCTAGCCTAGGTCTATGTGGATTGGGACCATTATGAGGATAATATCTTTCAACTCTTCCTAATCTCAACTACTAAACAATAACCCATAGTCCCTGCCACTGGAACTATCTCAGATGCAACTGCTGCTACTGAAAAGGGGCATGATTGACCATCTAAAATTGTCCTCCATGAGTGGTTAGACATTGAGCCTATCAGTGGTCATATCTCCCATAGATATGAAACATAAATGGGAAACCCCCAAAAGTCACTCAGAAACCACCTATCTCTGATGGTTGGGAAAGAAACTACCGCAGCCGGTTCCCCGTTGAACAGAACCTTGACTGCCTGAACACCTGCAACCCACTTCCAAAATCTCTTCTACTCGAAACACCCTTCTGGCCACTCTAATGAGCCTCAACTCCCAAAGAAAGTATTGAATCATTAACACCATCCTTTTTATACACCTCATGATACATTGGGAGTATAAACAATGTGACTGTACACTGATCACTAGACCCAAAGCCTCATCCATACACCGTGATCTATACTCCTCATTTGAAAAAACATCCATAGTAAAGGGTAAAATATTATTGAACCTAATACCAAGTTCTTCCATGATCAGAATATCTTTCTGAAGGGAGAGAATCTCCTTCCTCTTAGATTCCCTCATCATAGATGATAGAAACTCTTCTCGAAACTCCCTATGAAAGTAGTACCACAACACATATGCCACCTTGAAGTCACCAAGAAACAATGTTAGTTCCCCACATATGAATAAATACTAATGACACCCAAAACTCAGATCATGCACAAATTAGATTGAAAGTGATCTCGAGATCCTCTATCTAGTGCTTTGTATCTAGATCCGAGACACTCCCCTCATACTTGCCCAAACTCTACCACTGAAAGGCACACATAGCCTATAGCCATGCCTCATCCTCCTCTTTTGGGTCAACCCTATAATGATCAACCAGATCAGCCTGATAAACCTCAACTACCTGAGAAACTCATTGATGATAAACAAGATCCATTCTTGAAAACAATTATAACATCTTAATACTGGTAGAATGGAATTTTATCAAAGATTATTCAATTCATCCCTTTTATTTTTCCAAAACACCCAATTCAAACATGAACACAAGTCATCATGATTCATTTACCTCTCCTAGATCTCCACCCTAAAATAAGTCCACCTAACTTAGTTGTTCAATAAGATCAGTGTCCATGCACTAGATCATGGGCACCCTAAAATCCCATGTCGTAGCCAGTATCCTTGTCCTATTTCATGCCCCAAGGTCAAATAACACTACTTCCATACCAACCTAATAAATCCTCACTATTCCTAACTCTAAACTCCACCATATCTCTCAACCATCACCTTTGATACCACCTTTTCATGAACCCCTCCCACTAAAGGTGCAACAATGAAGGGAGAGAGATAATGACCCCTTGAATCCCACCTCTAGTAGGCCCCAAGTTGGTGACTAGAGTCGAGGGTATAAAAATCTCACAATATGGGAGGAATTACCCTCTAAAAATGAAATGTGATCAAGAGATAGGATAAAAAACCACCAAACAACTCCAGCAGAATAAATAAAGGTAAACCAAAAACCATCCCATAATGCACGAGTAAATAAAAATGATATATATAAAAGTCTCCAAAGAAAATACCAAAAAGAAAAATATAAAAAAATTACTCAACATCAAATCCAACCCATCTAGTAATGTTCATCTGGGTCCTAAAATTCCTCCTAGAAACCTGAAAATAGTTTATATACATAGGGTTAACTTAACAAGTATAATCAGTAGGGACATAACTAAGGCCTGAAGTGAACATGTGAAAAGAGTATGATAATGAGCCAATGAAAAAACAATAGAACCAACAAGAACCTATACAGGTCATCTAACCAAACCCAAACTAATTATGGACCACTCACCAAATCACGTATCCAATATAATAAAATAGCATGGAAATCATAACAAAGAAAGGCACCCTACTGACTCTTCCCCATTGATTTTCCACTCTCATGACCCAAATCAGCCATCCTATGCTCCCATCCCTTCCACACATATCACATCACATCCCGCCTACACACACTAGGGATACACATCACATCACATCCCACCTGTAAACACCTAATCCACACATCAAATCTCACCTCAAAGACACATGTGAACACACATCACATATTATCCCAAAGACACCTAAGACCACACATCACATCTCATCATGAAGACACCTAGCACCACACGTCACATCTCGTCGAAGACACCTGGGCCAACACATCAAATATCACTCAAAAAAATATAGGGCCACATATCACATCTCACCTGAAAACAACTGGTCAACAAATCACTACTGAAGGAAGATTATGGGAGAGGGGGTAGCCAACCATCCATATTACTACCATCCTATATGTTGGGGAAAAAACTTGAAACCCAGAACCTATGAGCATTGGTATGGTTATCCAACTTGGGTGGGGAACATATAAAGTAACATAAACATACATGATATAGAAATAACAAAAAATACCTAGCCTAAAGGTTCACATCAACAAAAATAACAAACACCGCATCACCACCACATATCATACCTCAACCATCACAACTAATTCCACCACTATATGAAACACACCACACAACCACCACACAAACCTCACAACATTTTATACATTCAACTTACAAGTTCCGAAACTTTTATTCGTTATTCTTTTCAATTCACATTACACCACTCATTGATTTAGTCAATTAAATTTAATCCATTTATCAGATATAAATTTCCACCCCATTATATTAAATTACTTACCCATTCATTTATTTATTTCAATCAACATCGTAATTTATTACACTGCTATATAGGTAACTATCACAACCATACCACAAAATCATCACCACAACAACACACATCCACTATCATCATTACATCATGCCAACCAAACCATATATCCATATGACAACCACTGATTATATCAATCACACAACCACAACCTCCATGTATCACAACCAACACACCAAAAACACTATTTTATAACCTCTTTGCATAACACCACATAACTTTCCACACATGTTCATGCTAACAAACCTCTACATCACTTCCCCACACACTACAAAACCTAGCCAGTATCACCACACAACATCCCAAATCACACAGGCATAACCACATATCACAACACACATTATGACTTCCATTTATTTAGGGTATTTATCACTTTACTTCTTTAAATTAGCATGGGTATTGTCACAAAAACCGGAATGTCCATGGGAAACTGATAATTAGCTAAATATATGTTCCTTTTATTTTTATTTAGGTGCGATCACACAAAAACACATCAAGGGTCATCATAGGATAACAACTATAATTCAATTAAGGTTTTCAATAGCCTCTATTTTCATAATTGGCAACAAACATTCATAACAACATCAACAACATATATCATAGTATTAAAGCATATGATAACTCCCCATAGCCATCAATTTTAGACATTCCAATTAATTATATGATTATTCCAACCCTTATTATACACCCAAATGGATGAAAAATCATGCAGATCTGACACATAGCATGTAAAAGTGTGAGAATGAGGATCTCCTACCCCATGAAGCTTTTTTATATCACTACACACCACATGATGAAGAATAAACGCCCAAAAACTACAACTGTACCAAGAAAAACCAAAGATAAACATACAACACATCCAAAGACCATCAAAGCACAAGCCAAACTCACCATAAACCAAGAAAACATCACTATAGTGAGTCCACATAAGAATAATGGAAGAAAATGGATGAAAATGAGGGGAGAAATCACCACATATCAAATATAGGAATCCAAGTATCGAAGTCAGGAAGCCAAAAATCAATCCCTGATAGAGGAATTACAAGAATCTTGGTGAGAATTCATAGGCTTCCCAGAGCTCTAAGAGAAAAACATAGGTTTTAGAAATTTCCTGATCATTGCAACCTTTAAAGATGCGTTGTACAAGGGAATTAAATGATATGTAATATCCTTTTGAATCATGTAATTCTTAGGGTCCATTTTCAATAAAAAATGCATCAACTTTTTATTATTTAACCCCTAAAATCTACACATCATTAACCAATCATATATAATCTATCAATCCAACTTTACCATCATGTAAATTTTATATAGTGTTTATTTCCTATGATTTTAGCTTTTAGAAGCCTAACTCCTCTAGGACCACTCTAGGCCTCCTCCAAGCACCCCCAACACCTAAAACCAAAAATGAAATGGATCAATAAGAAATAGATCATTATAATCCCCCTCTAATGACTTCTAATTCGTGAGAAGCTTCTCTAGAGGTCTACTCGAACAACTCGGGTCATTGTGCTCAAATTTCCATCTCCCACTCCCATGTATCTTCTTGAAATGCCCATGATTCCATTGAATCCAAACTAGAGGAATTGTGTTTCCTTATAGAACCTTCTCACTATGGTCTACTATCTGAATAGTCCACTCCACAAAATATGCATCTGGTGCTAGCTCAACCTCCTCATAGTTGAACACATGCACAATATCATGCTTGTACTTCCAAAGCTAAGACACATAGAATAAATTGTGCATACCATTTTACCTTAGAGGAATATCTAACTAAAAGGACACCTTCCCAATACATTCAATGATCTCAAATAGTCTGATGTACCATGATTCCTACTTACCTTGACTCCTTAGATATTTATGCCCAAACTAATAGGATATGAAAAAGAAAACCTTGTTGCCTACAACAAACTCCAATGGTCATATCCTTTGGCTGACATAAGATATATGCCTATTTTTAGTCCTAAAAAACCATTTTTGAATCAAACACACCTGATATGAGGTCTCATGCACCATACTTATACCAAAAACTAAAGAATCACCCACCTCATGCTAGTAAATAGGTGAATGAAAAGGTCACCTATACAAAACCTCAAACAGATTCATCTAAATTGAAGACTAAAAGCCTCTATTTTAGGAAAACTCTAAAAGATCCAAGTGATCATCCCAATCTTCTTTGAAATCTAGAATACATTCTCAAATCATATCATCTAAAGTTTTATTTTTTCTTTATAACTTCATATCTATCTAAAAATTAATGTTCGTACTCAAATTGAATTGAGTATCCATTGTATTCTATAAGATTTTATGAAACCAGGATGTAAAATAAGTGTATCTATAAGATACCACACTATAAAGAACTTCGTGAAGGTGAATGATCTATCAAACTTAGATCTTACATATCTCATCAATTGATTCCATCTCTTGGATTGGTTTGAAGTGAGTCACCTTGTTCAACCAATCCATTACCACCCAAATAGTGTCTCAACCCATCAGGGTCTAAGGAAAACCTATTATGAAGTCTATGGTCACCTCACCACACTTCTATACTAGCACCAAAAGTGTCTAGAGTAACGCTCTAGGTATTATATGATTATCATTAATTCTTAGACATATCAAAAAACAAGAGACAAAACCTGAAATGTCTCTCTTCATGTTGGCCCACTATAATTTCCGCTTAACATCATGATACATCTTGGATGACCCAGATTGTACGACCTACTGTGAGTCATGTGAGGCTCTGATAAGTTCCTCTCTTAAGGAGGGAAAAAACAATACCCTTCCATAAACCATAATTATACCTCATATTTATAAATCGCACCTTGAAATAGAATCATTCACTACCAAACTCTAATGAATCATAAAACACTTCGGTTCAATCTCTTGACTACTATTCACTCATTATAAAAAATAATATATAATCCCTAAGGGTTCACAAACCCCTTCCACTCAATCCTCAACTATGTCCACCTTACAGTCTTCCAAAAAATCCAGGAGTTTCCATTTAGATACTAAAATTTATTCTACCACCTCCTATATTTTTTATCTCAGTGCATCTCTAACCACATTATTGTTTCTAGAAACATACTCCATATCTAATTAAAACCTCTCCAAGTACTCTACCAAACTTCTATGATGAATATTTTGGCCACATTGGGAGAAAATATACCTCAGAATCTTGTTGTTTGTATACTTAAAAAATATCTCACCAAAGAGGTAGTGTTGATAATATTTCAATTCACAAACCACATCTATTAATTACAAATATTGAGTAGGGTAGTTATGCTCAAGGGATCATACCTGACGAGACCTGTAAGCTACTACATTATCCCCATGCATTAAAACATACCCTAATACAATGATAGAAATGTTTCAATACACTTCATATCAAAACCTATACCTAATAATGGATAGTATTGGAGCTAAAGTCAACCTTTTATTTATATCTAAGAAAAACACCTCACACTAGTTTGTCAATTCGAACTTGAATCTATTCTTGGAAAGTGTGGTCATGGGTGATGCATGGGGAAAAAATTCTTGAATGAATCTCCTATAGTACCCATCCAATATGAGAAAAATCTAAATCATGAATACATTTCTTAGTCATTCCCAATACATAATTATATAAAATTTATTTGGATCAACTAATATGTATTGTTTAGAAACCACATGCCCAAGAAAGCACACCCCCTATATCTAAAAGTGACACTTTGAGTACATATCATAAAGATGATGTGCCCGAAGTGTACTAAAAATGA
This sequence comes from Viscum album, assembly GCA_963277665.1. Classification (NCBI taxonomy): domain Eukaryota; kingdom Viridiplantae; phylum Streptophyta; class Magnoliopsida; order Santalales; family Viscaceae; genus Viscum; species Viscum album. The sequence continues at coordinate 1,969,066,214 of OY728125.1, read as the reverse complement.
TATCCAAGTGTCTAGCATGTTATTATGGTATCTTAGAATATATAAGTATGTCATCAATGAATACAACAATAAAGGAATCAATGTGAAGTTGAAATATCTTTTTCATGAGATCCATGAACAATGTTTGAGAATTCTTCCATCCAAATGGAATAATGAGATACTCATATAACCCATACCTACTCCAAAACACTTTATATATGATTTATTTCTCTCTAATCTGAATCTGATGGTTTCCAAAACATAGATCAATCTTAGAAAATCACTAGGTTCTCCTCAACTAATCAAACAAGTCATATATTCATGGATATAGGAATCAATTCTTTTTAATAATTTAATTCAACTTATGGTAGTCTATAAAAGCTGAAGACTATTTTCCGCCTTCTTGGTGAACAATACAGGAGCACCCCAATAGAAAGTGATCGATCTGATGAAGCCTTTATCCTCAATATCATCATGTGAAACCTTGTGTTATTTCAACTCAGTTGCTGCCATGAGATATAATAGAATTGATATTAGGTGTGGACCAAGCACAAGATCAATCTCAAATTCAACTCCTCTATATGGAGGAAACCCAGATAAATCATTTGGAAATACATATAGATATATGTATTCCATTGGAGGAAAATAAGTGGGAGTCACCTAATTTACTAACCCTTTCCGGGTTTTCAAATACTTCTAAGATCTTGTACCCACACCATGGTCTTATTTAGATTTTTTCAACCAAAAAGCCTTAGGATAGAACTATTTCAGATTACCAGTCATGCCACATCAATGAAAATCTTGGAACAAAACAAATAATTCCATGAGAAATTTTCATTTCCTCCCACAATTATAGAATCTAGCAGAGCTGCTTCACATAGAAGGGTTCAAATAATCTCAACTCCACTCTAATTTCCAACAACTTCCCTAGTGTCCATCTTCTAACTTCCTATTATTTCCCCCATAATGAATAACTGTGTATACATAGAAGAATTCGCCTATCAGTCCATGAATAATAGGAAGAAGACCATCAACCATGTGTTTCCCAATTCCCTTATCTATCATCAGTTCCTTGAGAAGAACTACATCATAGGTAATTAGATTGAAGTTTATGGCATGCCATTTCCACTCAGGTTGAAGGCCAATCTCAAAATTCCTAGCCTTCTACACCTCATTTCCCACCAGAAGAGGAGCAAAGAAAATAAACTTTTAGAGGTGTGCTAAATTATGAGACACCTTCATCAACCCATGATGGAAATATATAAAATCCTGAGAATAGTATATCTTTAGTGAATATGGGATGAAATCATTTAGGAATAGGTCCATGAAGGTATCCCATGCCAACCCTTCCCATATACCAACCTACTACATGACATCCCACCACCATCTAGTAATTCCTTAAAGAATAAAGGTCACAAGATTAATGTTTCTATCATATGGGGTCTCCAAAAAGCTAAAAATACTCTCTAGGACATGAATCTAGTCAATTGTATCTTGAGGGAATCAGGTGCCCTGGACGAATCAGGATAGTTGGAGAGAAAAGTCATGTGCAGATTCAACTATTGTCAGCTCCCCCTGCAGGCTCCTTCACCTTGAATATTTACATTCCCAAAGAGTCCTAGTTGGAATAGTTATATTTCTCTCCCTTTAGAGAAATTAGGTAAGCATGAAAGGTTTCATCCTACTACACAACATGTGATTCAATTGGATGCATGAGATTTCTATGGGGAAATATTTTCAAAAATTCTAAACCAACCTTAGGAAAATCCAATAGATTAAATAAAAGGACTTGAACAAAAAGACTATTAACAGTTTGTAGTCACATATAAGGGTATACAAAAAAGTTCAACCTAAAAGGCTACCCACAAGAATGAGGCAAAACCCACCTAGGTACTACCCAAAATCCAAGTCAAACCTCTAGTAACTACACATTAGTCACAACTACACATATACACTCAATGATAGAATACAACATTCCCAAATGAAAGAATTTAAAAAATAACAAACCAAGAACATATTATAATTTCAATAGGAATTTAATTATTTGTTCTCCATCTAATGAAAATAGTAGGTATACATGGAATGTGAAACAAAATGCCTATTATGATGCATAAACAAACACCAAATACCATAAATCAACATATCAACATCATTTGTATCACCCAAGGTGAATTTAATCAATGGTAACATCAAATAGTATAATCTTAAATTCCAACTTTAGGTAAAATTGAATGTCTACTATATAGTTTTTTTGGGAACTGATATAGTTCCATTTCCCAAGTCCCATCCATCTTATCTCCTTTATACCATGCCCCAAATCAAGGTAAATAGAGGAAACAAGTTAGTTAACTTCATATGATTCCATTTTTTAACACCCCTACTCGAACCACTAGGTGCAATCTAAGGGTTCCACATGATGTCATGCACACCTCCCTATATTCAAATGGTTTCCGACTAGCAATGAGGGCCTATGGAAAAGCATGGGGAGACCATTCCTTTAGTGCCAGGTGAAATCAAAGTATGATAGAGGAAGTGATTATAAATAAATAAATAAATAATAAATAAATGAATAACCATCAGAGTGGCATCAAATAAAAAAATCCCGCCCATATAGCAGTAGTACGACATGTCAGGTAAAATAAAACAAAATTAAATAAAAGGATCCAAAGTATGGGTAAGACAAAAATAAAAGTTGCAGCATCCAACCTATGTTCCATCCAACATCATCTATGTTCTTCTATTAACCTTCTTAACTATGCATCATTAGACCTATTCCCTTCACCAGATCCTTAAGTATGAAATCTTTAACCACATTGAAATACCTAAGTAGGGTGTGAGTATAAGTCTCTGTAGGACACCACCAATAACCCTTAACATCAATGCATAGAGATATACAAGTTCATTCCATGAATTAAATATGATATAGATATAACAACAATAAATCAGACAAGCACAAAACATATGTTGGGTCCTTAAAGGTTAGCTCTACCTAATTCATCATCATGTTGGAAAAAACAACAACCATCTTCGAAGAACACCCCCTTGATGGGATAGTCCAAAAACCATGACTTACATATCCCTCTTGAAGTGATATCCCAAATCATGCTTACTAGGTGTCTGACAAAACCCCATTGGGGGAATAGCCAATGAAGCTCAACCTGTACACTCAATTGCAAGATAAAAAACACTATATTATACAATATAAAAATAATAGTTCAAACATCACATAAAATAAACAAGAATCAATATCAGAATAATCCACATGCAAGAAACCCAAGAATATGTCTCTTAGAGATATGAACACACACCACATGTGATCAAACATAAAACATTCATATCTAGGGATACATACACACAAAAAAAATCATGCCAATAACCCATATAAAACATGCACTAAAGTCAAGGGATTCTTACCTTAAGTGAAACAATGAAGATCCAATAAAGGGTTACCATCCAAGTCTAGAAGTACCACCAGATCTGAGATCCATTTCTGGTTTGACACATTTATAAATACAAGACTATGAAATAAGATTAACCACACCCAAAAAGGTTAGGATACGACCAACTCTCCAAGGAAGATCAACTGTTGACAATGATCTTGGTCCAAGCATTGCACATAAGCCAAATCCTTGAATTCATATTCCAATTCTATCAATGATCATCAAAACCATCATTATATCATGCCAAAACCCATAGATTCATCCAATATATTGAATATATAAAAGTTTGATTTCATGGGGATGATTAGAGAATTGATCATGATCAAAGAAGAACTTACTAGATTGGATGCACAAGAGTAAATGGGTGTTTAGACTTCAAAGTGAGGAGTTGGAAGGTGAGAAGAGAGTCCAAAATCACTTGGAGCGAGCCTAGGGTTTTGAGTAGTAGGAAAGGAGGTTAATGAGAAATGAAAATATAACTGGATCATTTAATATGTTATAACTGGATACTTTTATAACATGAATTATGGATCCACACAATGAACTTTGGAGAAAGACGATACACCAAAAATCATGCTGCCCTAACTTGAAATCCAACAAACCCATGTTCAAAACATGAATTTCCCCTCACTTCATGAACTTTATTCACTTCCTGAATAAATATTCATGGATTATACCTAGAAACCATCCATGCGGTGAATATCTATTCATGGAGTGAACTGATCCTATAGCCAAATTCTAGCCTTTGAGTCATTTCCTTCTCTGAACACCCCTAATAAGCCTCAAATCACTTGAATACACCCTAAAAGGTGTGATAAAACCTAAAACAAGGCATACCTTGAGATTGAGAATGTTATAATGCATATGTGTATATATGTTTATATATATGTGTGTGTCTGTAGGTGTTTGTGTGTGTACTTATGTGTATGCATATTTTTGTGTACGTGTGCATGTTTTTGTGCATATTCACGTGTTTGTGTATAGCTGGATACACATAGGTATGCATTAGAACAAATATATATCAAATAAAAAATATTTATATATTTATATAAAAAATAATATTTTAAATTATAATAAATGATTTTATATATACAATCACTATGATATATAAATTTATATAATTATTTTTTATAAATAATATATCTATATAATAGAAAATGTAAATCTATTTAAATATAAGTATTAAAATTCGTACTTTTAATTTTATAGGTTTATAATTAATTATATATTGTGAAAAACATGTGCACATGATATTACTATATACACATTTATTAATGATATATTTTAAAAAATATTTATTCATTTAAATAATTAATAATATTTTTAATTATAATTAACAAATTTAAGTGTAGTTAAGAATTAATTATATTTATTCATTTTCAATATGTAATATTTTTTTATTATAAATTAATTTTGTATTTTGTATTTTATCAAAACATAAATACATTTTTTCATAATATTTATTAAAATATTAATTCATTTATTAATATATTTACTAGTTAATATTTTATTATAATATTAATAAATTTATTATAATACTATTATATTTAGTATAATATCATATTATTAATACATTTATTTTAATATATTTATTTATACATTTATCAATATATTAATACATTTATAATAATACTAACACATTTATTAATTTATTTAGTATAATTAATATTATTTATCCATTTTTAATATTTTGGAAATGTATTAATTTTTAATATTTATTCTTTTTTATTATAAGGTTATTATTTAATATTTAATTTATTATAACATTAATACATTTAGTCATAATTTTTATTAAAATATGAATACATTTATTATAGTATTAAAAATACAATTATCATAATATTAACACATTTATTATAATATCAATATATTTATCAGAACAATAACACATTTGTTATAATACTAATACATTTTTCATAATACTAACACATTTATTAATACATATAATATAATTAATACTATTTATATATTTTTAATTTATTAATTTCTAATATTTTTTATTTTTTTATTATAAAGTAATTTTTAATATTCATTTTTATATAACTAGTAATTCATTGTAATTTTTAACTTTATTTTTTAAATTTACAATTTTCACTAATATTTATCAACGCAATTAGTTAATGCTGGTATATGTTAGAATTATCAATGATGAAAAATTAGAGAATTTATCAATGCTAACTTCATCTCTAATAAAACGATTCTCTATTAGTACTTTTAGTTTTAGCATAGATAAATGTAGATTTTATCATCACCTTTTACTAGCACTGATAAAAAACTTTTCCCTTTTTCAAAGAACCCCAAAAAATTGTGGCGCATGCTCGTTCCATTCAAGATATCATGGATGTCAGTCCTTATTGCCACCTCTATTGAATTTGTGGGTGAATTAACCCTAAAAACTGAAAGGTGCATCATTTTTAAGTAGTTTTAATCAAAATTACTTAGTTTTTTTGATTTTATATTTTTCTTCCCTACTCAAATCTTTCACATGCCATATTCCCTCTTTTCTCTGAAAACTCACAACATTTCATGAAGTAAAAACCTTGTAGCAATTGTTTTGGTCTCCCCACACCTTCAAATTCAACTGACCATAACCACCCATCTTTCTCATTTATCCACTTCTAAGGCTTGAAGTATTTTATCATATGTATATAATCAAAGAAAAATAAAATGTAACTGTACATATTTGTTTATATATAAGAGAACTATAAGAAGGGTGGTTGATTGGTGTATTTTATTCATGTATTTTAAAATATGTTACAATGGAAATGATATGTTATTTGATAATTATTCGTTGTTTACAAATCGTTTTATAAATGCGTGCTTGTATTTTTTATGTGTGGGTTTAATTTTCATGCTTTTCCCCATTATAACATCACATTGTGTATGAAGTTACCTAATTCACACTTGTAAAAAAATCCAAACAAATATATAATACTTAATTATTTCCTAATCATAGGATTTATTATATGTATAAATTTTGAATTTATTATAAAACATAAGATTTATATCTATTCTTTTATATACTTTATATATATAGATGAATTATAATTTATATTTATATTTTTTAAAGTTATAATTTATATAATTTATGGATGTAAAAAATGTAACATTATATGCATACCATATGTGTATTTATTTTTTATAAAATATTAATATTTTTAAACCAAATAGGATAGATATGAATTAAAAATGAAAAAATGTTAGTTGTATGACAAAAGAGTATAAGGATGGGGTTAAAGTGTTAATAAATTTTACAAGAGAGTGTACATATGAATCTTATCAAATCATTTGTATTTCTTTACATTATTGTTATTCAAGACAAATTTTTCTAGAGGAGACAGAAGAACACATGATCTATGATGAAATAGTTTAAAGTTATAAATATTGGACTAAATACAGGGAAGAACTGAATGTAACTAGAGACTAAGATAACACTACGGTTTATGAATCATTTCAGATGATTATAAGTTTAAATAATAATGGAGATAACAATGTGGTTTATGGATCACTAGATATTATTAAAATTTTAAATGATTATAATGATCATATTGAGGAAATGACAATAGCAGTTGAAGATAAACTTTATGGTTTTCCAAAGCTATTTTTGAAATAAAAAAAATTATATAAATACACCATTGTATTCTTGTTGTACTTAATATACCACATTATCTACCGTACTAAAGCTATATAATTTGAATGTTTTCAATGGATGAAACAACACCATCTTTAAAAAACTACATTTCACTTAAATGATATGTTACAAAAAAATATTGATTTTTCTTGTCAAATATATGATGTTAAATGAATGTTATGTTTATTTGGTATTATATTTGAAAAAATACATGCTAATCAAAATGATTTCATACTTTCTCACAAGGATAATGAATCCATTAAATGCCCTATGTGTGGTGTGAATTGATATAAGAAAGGTGAATCAAGTCCACAAAATGTTGTATGGTAATTTCCAATCATTCCAAGGTTTATATGACTATATGAAAGTGAGGAGAGTAGAAGATAATTAATATGGAACACAGATACAAGAATTCAATATGGGAAATTTCGTCACCCAGTAGATTCTTCTCAATGGATTAAAATTGATCATGAGTATCCTGAATATGAAAATGATCCAAGAAACCAGTGTCTTGCACTATCTGCAAATGGAATGAATCCTTTTGGTGTATAAAGTATCACTCATAGTACATGGACAATGATGTTGATAAATTATAACTTACAACTATAGATATGCATGAAGTGAAAATACATCTTGTTGTCCTTGCTTATATTAGGATTAAAATAATGAGGTAATGATATTGATGTTTAGTTGGCTCCATTTATCAATGATTTGAAATTAATGTGGGGTTCAAGTGTTATATTGTATGATACTTATAGAAAAGAATATTTCACATTGATTTCCATGTTGTATGGGATGATAAATTATTTTCTTACTTACCATAATTTTTAGGATATATAATTAAGGGAATGATAGTGCGTCCCATCATTGATGAAGTTATACACACAATTAGGTTAAAACACTCCTCAAAGACTATGTTTCTAGGAAATAAATTTTTTTTATCCTTGATGACATAAATATCGATCTGGGAGGATATCATTCGAGGGAAATTTATAAGGCACAACACCATCTCCACTAACAGGTGATCAAAATTTTTGAGAAAGTAAACTATATTTCTATTTTTTGTTAAACCTTTTTTGAAAATACTTAAAAAAACTAGTTGAAAAAAGAGATTAGTTTTCCATGAATTACTATAAAGGATTTTTTATATGAAAAACATTTTCTTGATGTCATGAATGTTGAAAATAATGTATGTCATAATGTTATTTTCACATGTGACGTCCCAACCTGGGTACCACTAAACAGTGCCCCAAGCTTGTTGGCCACATGCCCTCAAGTGTGCCTCCCCATACGCTAGAGGGTTACAACTAGCAACAAGGGTCTAGTAAGTTAGTCTTGGGGAGACTATACACTATTTTATTAGAATAAGACACCAATGGAAGCAAACAACAATATCCAAGTATAGAAGTTTATAAATTACTATAATAATACCATGTCATATGATATTCTAAACAAGAAATTAAATACTCAATTGAAAGGTAAAACATGATATGATAATGTGAATGTCAAGTGTCTACAATTCAACTAAAAATAAAGACACAAAAACTCCAAGGTTGGTCTCAAACCATGTATGGTTCTCTCTCCCATGCTCTAATCCCAAAGAAAACCTATCCCTATGCCTTTCCCTTATCCTATCCTACAACAATAAATCCTACTCGGGTGCCGACCAGGTGGTCCGAATAGGGTGTGAGTACAAATCAGTAGACCACAACCAACAGTGTCTAAAAAACAAACATTCAAAAGATAGTGTATGCAATTTTATAAAGAATTAAATAAAATGCATAATTAAACAGTTATCACATTATCATTTAATCTTTAATCATCACATTAGGCCCAGTTTCAATTCATGTTTTCCATTTGAATCATCATTCATTGTTATCATTCAGTTGGTGTTGAACATCATGTGATGCACCCAAGTCTCATTCAATGTAGGTCACCATGCCTATCACTCCATATCTTATTCGGTGTAGGTCGTTATGCCTAGAACCCCAAAATCTCAAGCTTGAATAACTATTGGGGAGGAACTCCATATCCAAGTCCCAAATTCTAATCGATCTAGAACACTATGTCTAGAACCACAAAAATCTCATCCATTTAATCATTTTTTAATTCACAAGAATTATCCACATCATTCCATTACTAATCCAACGATTAGTTAAACATTTTAAAGGCCATTAGTTAAATCAACAATTAATTAAGCACATAACCCATTACTTAATTCATCAATTAATTAATCAATCAACACAATTCTCATTCCATAATTAATTCTTCATAATTAATTATCCATATCAAATCTCAACTTTTCATAATTAATTATCACAATTAATTATCTTTGATCAACATCATGGAATATAATTAATTCTCACAATTAATTATCTTACATATCCAAACATTAATTCATAATTAATTTCACCCAATTAATTATCTTAAAAAAACCAAATCAATATCTCAATTACAATATCTCAACCCATAAAAAATCTCCAAAACAAATATCTATTTGGGAACCCCCCCTTCATTTGTTCTATGATTTAATTATCAATTAATCACCAAGGAAATCACAAGTCTATTCCACATTCCTAATTACTCCAATTTAGAAAATCAATTTTCAAGTGAAGCTAGTAAAGCCATAAAATCACATTCACAAATCAAATCCATGACTTTGGGAGTTCAATTTAGACCACCTACCTCAATTTATTGAGGGATGTTAGCCCAACGTAAATCCCCAAAATCCGAGTGGCACAACGTCATCAATCAAGCTTTGTATCTAAATCCCTAAACCAAAATTGAGATCAAAGGTATCAAGATCTTGCAAATATAGATCTAGATCCACAATATTATATCTAGATCTCAACTCATAGGTTTAGATCCATGGAAATGGTAGAGATATTTCATGAAAGGATCAAGGAAAGATAAAGGAATGAATTGGAGAAGCAACAGGATGAAATCGACCTACTGGAGAGAGAGAGGATCTTCAATCCAGGATTTTGATCTCAAAGAACAATGTTTTAATAACCTTTTAATCCCTCTGTAAGGATTTGGGATCACCTAGAATTTATCAAGCCTGATCCAAGGTCAAAAATATGGGAGTCTTGAGGATTTGGGTGGTTTTAAAATAGATTTTCAGATAATTAATCTTGTGCGCATAGTTTCTTGGGTAGGGGTGCACATTTGAGAAAAACCATGTGTTAACCATGCACACCTATCTATAAAAGTTTACACTGTTTTCATGGTTTATTCGCACAATTTTTCAAACTGTGCACAAATCATGCAGACCTCTCTATCCAGGTTTACAAACTTGGCACAGTTTAGTCACACAGTTTTTCAAACTATACATAAACCGTGCACAGCCTACTGTCCATTAGTATTTCATAAAAATTCACTAAAATGCACCCCAAGCCACTAATCCAAATAAAAGGTACTTAACAACCACAAAATTTACCTGAAACCATGCCCGAGATGACTCTAGAAAAGGCTGGGATCTTACAATCTCCCCACCTTATAACAACTCGTCCTCAAGCTGCACTCCCAAACTTATCCAATATTCCAAGACAAAAATATTGGGCCATTGATCCCTCATGTATGCTTCCCTTTCCCAAGTTTCCACTTCAACACGTCCATGTTTCTATAACTCACGAACTAACAGCTTGGTCTTTCCCTATAAAACTTTCTCACTGTGACCCAGCACACATCTCAGATGCTCCTCAAAGGAAGAATCTATGTCTATGTCAGTATCTTCCACATCAATCACATGAGAAGGTCCGGGGTGATATCTTCATAGTTGTGACACATGGGAAAAATTGTTCATAGTACTGAATTTTTATGGAAGGGTTAATCGGTATGCCACTGGCCTGATTCTCTTCAGTACCTCAAACGGTCCTATAAACATGGGCACCAACTTTCCCTACCTCCATATCCTGTTGTGAATCAATCAAGGTGAAACCCAAAGAAAAACACAATCACCCTCTATAAACTATAGGGGTCATCTCCATCTATTAGCATTCAACTTCTTCCTACTCTGATCTATAACCATACATTTTCGAATCAAATGCACCTGCTCTGATGTCTCCTGAATGAGACTCATTCCAAAAAGCTCAGACTCACCCACCTATGACCAACATAGCGGTGATCTAAAAGGTCTACCATAAAGTTTATTATATTGTTCTATATTAATAGTTTCCTAATAATTGTTATTATAGGTGAACTCCACTAAAGTCAAGTGCTTCTCCCAAGAGCCACCAAATTCAAGCACACATGCTCGCATCATATCCTCTAACACCTAAATGGTATGCTCCGACAGCCCATCTGTCTGTGGGTGGAATGCCGTACTTGAAAAAACCTATGTACCAACCACCTTCTATAAGACCTTCCAGAAGCATGAAGTAAAACCCGAATCATGATATGAAACTATAGTCTGTGGAACCTCATGCAAACAAACTATCTCCCATACATAAAATTCTCCCAACTGTTCTACTGTAAAGGTTTCCCTAATAGGAAAGAAATATTATAACTTTGTTATTCAATCCACAATGACCCAAATAACATCATTCTTCCTAAGCATCTTTAGAAGACATACCACGAAATCCATAGTCACATCATCCCACTTCCATTCCGAAATAGTCAATGGCTGCAATAGGCCTCCAGGTCATTGATGCTCTACCTTCACCTACTAATAGGTCAAACATCTTGTTACGAATCCTGATATCTCCTTTTTCATGTCTGGCCATGAAAATTTTCATCTTAGGTCATGGTACATTTTTGTTACTGAAGGATGTACCGCCCACTTTGAGGGAGGAAATTCTCGCATGAGTTCTTCTCGCATACTCGTAGGCACAAAAACTTTATTTTTCACATATATAGTCTCATCCTTATCTATTATCCAATTTGAAGGTGCCTCCCCACCTTCAAGGATTTACCTTAAAGCTAAACACTTGGGATCCTCATAATTCATGTCCCTGATCCATCTCAAGAGTGTAGACTCCACTACTATAGAAACCAAATTCATCCTCTCCTGACTCTCCTGATCTACCAAATGCATTTAATCTAGCAAATTAATCATCTTCCACTCTGCACTCAACTCATATACCAAATGAGTCTGAGTTCTCCTACTCAAGACATCAGCCACACTATTCCCCTTTCTGGGTGTATATGACAGTTCAAAATCAAAGGACTGCATATACTCTACCCATATTCACTGTCGAAGATTCAAGTAGCACTATGAAAAGATATACTTAAATATTTTATGATATGTAAAAATTTTAAACTTTTCACCCAAAAGATAGTGTCGCCAACACTTAAGAGCAGAAACCACTGCTAGAAACCTGAGGTCATGTGTAGGGTAATTCCATTCATGTGGCCTCAACTGGGGAGACCTATAATCAATGACTCGATCCCCTTGCATAAACACAGATCTGAGTCCAATCCCAGAACCATCACAATACATAGTGTACTCCTCACCTGACTTAGGTAAGATCAAAATTGGTGCTGATGTCAAGCACTTCTTCAACTCCTGAAAATCATTCTCGCATGCTTCTATCTAATCAAAATTTGTCCATTTCTTTGTCAAACCTAAAATCAGTGCTTTCGATCAGGAAAAGTCTTATATGAACCTCTTTTAGTATCCATATAATCTCAAAAATCTTTAGATATCAAAATAATTCTTGGGATGATCCCAAGAAACCACTGCCTACACTTTTTCTAGGTCCACTTCCACACCTTATTCCGAGATGATATGACCCAAAAAGTGTACCCTATCAATCCAAAACTGACATTTAGATAGCTTGGTGTATTTATGATGCTCTCTTTGTGTACTCAGGATGATTTCAAGATGTTGGGCATGATCTTCATGAGTCATAGAGTACCCCATGATGTCATCCACAAACACCACCAAAAACCGATCTAAGTACGGATAAAAGATCCTATTCATCAAGGCCATAAATACTCCTGGAGCAATTTTCAACCCAAATGGAATTAAAACAAACTCATAAAGGCCATACCTGCTTCTAAAAGAAGTTATTGGTATATCAGAAGTCCGAACTCTAACCTGATGATTCCCTGATCTCAAATCTATCTTTGGGAACACACAATCCCCCTTTAGCTGGCCAAATAGATCATCGATATGAAGAAGAGGATGTCAGTTATTCACTGTAATTTTATTCAAATTCTGGTAATCAAAACACAAATGTAAACTCCCATCAGCCTTCTTTGAAAACAAGACAGGTGATCCCCATATTTCCACAAAACAGGCAATCCACTGGTGGTCAAGGACAATGTGTATGATAGTGTCCCTGCCTACTGCACTGGTGGAAAAGCACATGAGGAAGATCTAGTGCAACTATTCCACCTAACTATCCAACTTGCTTCCCATTGTCCTAACTAAGATTCTCATAACGACGCTTCATACTTTTTGAAGGAACACTTCTTGATCGTCCAGTGACAACTACCTATCCAGTAATGGAAGCCTCCTTCAGGTTCCCCTATGAAATGAGATCCTGATTAACCACTTCTGAGAATTTCTTCAGCTTAAAGATATTTACTTGGGAATTAATTTCACACATAATTATTTCCTAAAAATGTTTTTTTGAATAATCCTCATCTACCACAAAATATGGAGCAAAACTCTATAAATCTGTGAAATGTTTAGCATAATACATTATGGACATGCTTCCTTGGTTTATATGCATAAACCCTGAAGCCTTCTCTTGTCTTAACATATCTGGATAGAAGTGATCCAAGAAATTCTCTAGAAATTCCTTCCATAACATATCATCATTCTATCCAAATCATACCTGAATGTCCCACTAGTGCTATGCTGATCCTCATAGCATATAAGAAGCCAACTTGACCCTCCTCTCAACTGGAGTCTCCAAATGGTCAAGTATCTTATCTATGGATTCAATCCAAAATTTAACTCCCTTAGGTCCACCCTCTCCAATAAAATTAGGAGGGTGTTATAGCTGGAATTCCCTTTTCAACACAAACATGATTTTTAGAACCCACCCTAGGTCTCTCTACATGAATTTCATGAAACGAGAAATGTTCTCTCAGAACTGTTCCCCTTCTTCCTCATCTTGCACCAATGGTGCCTCAAGTTTCCTATATAAAAGTTAATTCCAGGACATACCCCTCGGTCTGTCCCTCAAAAAGGGTCATGGAGGCATACCTCTATAAATCCAAACACATGTATTATGTCTCATAACGCAACCTTATAACATTTACGTAAGAGGAGAAACTAACACAAGAAGTTTTAACATTTCATTTCCTCATTTTGTCTCCACACGGTCTACAATGAGGACTTATCACTACCCATAACCATCACACTCCTAGGTCTTTGTTAATAAGGGTACATACCTTCTCATTAATTAATTCAACCATTAGTTAATCACATTATCTCAAATTAATTAATTCAACAATTAATTAATTAATCATACTCATTTCATCAATCAAGGTTCTCATTAGACACCCATTTATTCTCATTTTGCATCATTATTTAAATCTCACAATAAGGAAAACAGTTCAAGTTCAACAACTTACCCATAACCCATTTTTTCATGAATTCCTAGAATGATGCATGTCACAACAACCATGAGTGTCTAGAATGATGCATGCAGACTCCACTATCGTGCCTCTTTAGGTGGTTAATAAAAATTCAACAATTTTTCAAAAAAAAATATCACATCACACCATAAGTGCATCACCCAAGGTGAAATAATATCTGTAGGATCAAAATAATATATATATATTCTCAATTTAAAGAGGGGGTGAATTTTAGATTTAAAAACTTTTGTTTTTAACTTTAATGAAAACTATGTTTAACAAAGTTAAACAAGGTAAATTTACAAACCCTCTTTTAGTTCTTAAATATGAAATAAACTTGCTTAGGGTATGGAAATATGAATCTATAAAAGAAACTTAAGAATAGTTTACTTATAGAAATATTCTACCTTAAAGCATACATAATTTTATTCATCAAATTAAGTAAAATTATAAAAAAGTATTAGAAAGTTATACTTTATTTCTTCAACAAAATACAGTGGAAATAAAACTTGGAACAAAAACAAGTAACAAGTAGAAAATATTTTAACCTAAATAGTAGGGTATCTAACAACATTGGATAAAGGTCCCTTGATTTATACTTTCAAGAAAGTCTATCTTACCCACACTCGAGTAATCCCTTGATAAGAATATCAGAATCTATCTTGCTATCCCCGCAAGCCCTCAATATTTAAGGTATTAAGAACCTCTGTCTTCTTATCCCTGGAATCCCTCAATTGTACTTAGAAACAATCAAAATTGCATGAATCAAGCTGTACAAGATGTTCATGGTTAAACAAGGTGTTCATAAAATTCACAAGGCATGATAGTATTTCTCTCTCTATAAATCACTTCATAGAATGTAATATCTAGGATCATCAGTCAATCGATGGATTTCATAGATGGATAATGAGATCATTCGAATGAGATCCTATTTATAACAAAGACTTCAATGGTCAACTCCCTCCTCCATGGGTTATATTTTTCCTTGAGTCTTAGAGGGACCTGTACATGTGTCACTCAACCAACAGTTATTTAGAAACAAATTTTAGAATATCATTTTATAGTTATAAAAGCATGTGTAAGGAAAAAGAAGTAGCTAAACCAAATATGAAAAATCCAGAATCTAGGGAAAAAATAGAATTTGGAGTCTAAACATATAAACTATTGGATATTAAGATTCCATTTTACAAAGAATTTAAAACCTGAATTATATAGTTTTCAGTGTCTAAATTCTAAGGAATTTAGTGACCGAATTCCTTAGAATTCCAACTCCGAATTTTGACTTCGAATTCCTCAGAATTTCAACTCTGAATTCCTCAGAATTATGACTCCGAATTCTTCATAATTACAACTATGAATTCTTCAAAATTATGACTCTGAATTATAAGGAATCCAGACTCCGAATTCTGAGGAATTTGGAATCTGAATTCTAAGGAATTCAGAGTCCGAATTTCAGATAATTCAGAGTCTTAATTGCATAGAATTCAGATTCTGAATTTTAGAGAATTTGCAGTTTTAATTTTAGAGAATTCAGAGTCTGAAAAGAGTAAGAATTGGTAATTTAAGAAACTATATGATTCCAATGTTTTTGATAAGGATCCCAATTATTTGATTTTGTAAAAAAAGTTAGACTTGGTTTTGAGAAGACATTAGATAAGATAATGAAAACTAAGGTAAGAATAAAACTTTTCTTATAGAAAATATGTTTTCATTAGAAAAATAATTCTTAGAGAAAGATAATTTTCCTTAAGAAAAAGTGTTTGTGATTTTCAAAATATTGAGGAATCAAAAACTCATAAGGAAACCTTATTGACTCAACAATTCCCCCCTTTTGGAAAGCACAAAAATCCTTTCGAAAAGGAATATAAGGAATAATGATTTTTATTTTATAACTTTAAAGAAAAACTTATCTCCCTTTACTTATGAACCATGAAGAATAAGACTAAATCCCACTTAGGTTTTGAAATCCCTAAGGATTGTATTTCTCTCTTTCATAGAGAAGTTACTTTTTCTTGTATAAGAAAATATTCTTTAAGTATACCCCCTTACTTAGAGCATACTATTATTAATATTTTTTTGATCAATCTTTTCTCCCCCTTTTGTGATTTTCAAAAATGAATATATATAATGGAAAAAAATGGCACCTGAAAGATTAGAAGTATATAAAACAAAACAAATGACAGATAACAAAATTTTCATTAAGATAGGAAAAATTAATACAAGGTAAAAATAGAAAAAAATATCATATTGACATGAAAATCATTAATACTTCTTTTCCTTCAGTGTGATCTTCCTCAAGGTAGCCTTTAACTTATTGATCTCCTTATGATCTTCCTCAAACCGCTTGATAAACTATTCATAATCATAATTCTTCTTTTCCAGAGCCTTGAGTTTTTTATCTTGAGGCTTTAGGATTTTTTCCTGAGACTTCACTACTTCTTCTTACTGATTGAACTTTTTTTGCAACTCATCCCTAAGTTATATTTCTCTTTTCAAATTTAGAGAAACTTAATTTTACTTCCCATTTAGATCTTTAACCTCTTTATTTCGAGGTATTTTCTTAGGATTAATCTTATCTAAAAAATTTGTTTTAATGTTTTTGATCCTATAATACAACTTATCAAAATCATCTTTCATTGAATCTTGTCTTCAATCATTTTTTAGATTATTTTTTTATTTCCTTACATGATCTCCTATAAGAATCACAATCGATATAAAAGGTTTTGAAATCTGCCTCAAGCTTGATGAATTTTTCCATGAGCATAGTTACAGAATCTAACTTCCAATTGAAATAGTGTTGAAGAAAATGACATCTTGAATCAATACTAGGAATCAGGGGTATTGTGTTCACTAACTTCTTCAAATACTAAACATTGGAATCCTAACCCATTAAAGATGAATATTCAGAATCTGATTCCCTTGTAGGAGAGTATTCTTTTTCTAGGTCTTCAACTTTTCTCTTAGATAACCCACTAATATCCTTATTATCCTTAATAATCACAAACTTGTTAGGTGTATCATCAGTCACCTATTTTCCTTTATCATCTTTGTAAATGAACTTCTCATCCCTTGGAGGCTCATGCTCACTAACTGAAAGTTGGACTATTTTATCTTCATCAACCTCTTCTTTCTCAACATATTTCTTATCATCATCAGGTTGGATGAAATCTTGGTTGATACTCTCTATATTAGAAGGTTTATCAACCTCTTTCTATCCATCATCATCTTTTACTTGGGAAATAATTTTAGTTGACTCAACTTGGAGATTTTGGATTGATAGCTTATCTAAAGTACTTTTATTCTCATGATATTTTTCCTCTTTCTTAATCACATCATCACTCTCATATTCTTATTCTTATGCTTCTTCTTCTTCTTCTTGAACTATCTATTCTTCCACAATAGGTTCTGGAATTGGAATTTTCTTTCTTAGAGTCTCTACTAGAACTGATTCTTAGAGAAAGGATTCTGATACCTGATTCTGTTCAGATTATTTCTCAGTATCCTTGAAAAGTGCATGAACAATCTCAGCCTCAGACAGTTTATTTTTCAAATTCTATTTTTTTTGCCTTTTAATCTCTTCAGCTACTTGAATTTTCAAGGCTTTTGCCTCAAATGGATCTAAGACAAAGCTTGGATCTCCTTGTTTCTTGTTCTTCTTATGTTCCCTCCACTTCACTACCACTTCATTAGGGAATGTTTTTTGTTTTTTTGGTTTTGGAGTAATTGACTGAGTTTATGGAACTATAGATTTTTCTTTGGTTTCTGATTCCATTTCCTTTATTCTCTTCTTTACTTTCTTGGAAGTTTCTCCTATGTCCACTTTCTTAGATAAAGCTTCATTCTCACTTTCAGAAAGATCATAAAACTGGCCTAACTTGGTAGATAATCCAACTTTCATTATCCTCAAAGTATCATCACTTAGAAACAAGATCTTAAAAGTTATTGGTTTAGAACTGTAGGAAATTTTAAAGGATTCTAAGAAAAGAACTATGATCTTTGACAATATAACCAGATACATGATTATCTGAGACTTTAGAGTTCGATTCTTAATATTGGTGATTTTTAGGAGGATGTACTTCACAAGATTTACCTTTATCAGGTTATCCAAAAAATTCAATACAAAGATATCACTTTTCATTATGGAATCCTTATCACCCTTTATCAGAATGAGGAAACCTTGTACCCATAAGGCTAAAAACCTAAAGTTTGTAGAAATGTGGTAGATCTTTGGTGATTTTATTCCCTCGAGTCTAAGGAACTCAATTTTATTTTCCTTCTCAAAGCTTCCTGACTGATCAGGAAACTTGTGAGTACATAAAATTTCCTCACCTTTATATGGAATTACAAGAATATTTTCTTCCATATTAAAAGATAGAGAATATGTTTTCCCATAGCTCTTGAAAAAAAATTTCTCTCTTCCACCTTCCTTATAAAAATTTTCTGTGTCATAGAACTCTATAAGTAAGTCTGTATAAACTAGATCCTGACTCTTTTCTTTGGCTACACAAAAACACTCCCATCCATTCAGCTTAATATTTTTCAATATAAAAGAATTATACTTAGCAAAGAATTTTGGGTTAAACAACCATTCCCTATATATTTTCCAGTCCTTTATTTCCTTAGTTGAATATATTTGTTTCTACAAGGAAGCTTCTAGCGACATCCGGAGTGTAAGAAAACTTGAAAAACTGAATGAAAATTTTTAAGAGGGGTAGAGGTTCAGCACAAAATGTCTTGAAAACTAACATGGGATAAGAAAAACGGGGGAATTTATATAGGATTTAAGGAAACAGTTTGAATTCCAAAAAATCATCCAATGGTTGAAAAAAACACGATCTGATCTGACGATTGAGATGAATTATAAAGAAAGATTTGGTAGGTTCTGATCTTTTGAGGTTTCAAGGAAAAAAAATATTTAAGGAAAGTGAATCTGATAGGATTTTCTTAAAATAGCATAAATGTACTAACATGTAAAAAATTAAATTACAAAAATTTAAGTAAGGAAGCATACCTTCTAGATTGCTTAGAAAGAATTGTTAGAAAAAAAATCCTTCTTAAATTCCAGAAACTTTTTGTTAAATAAAGGAAAAAAATTGATTTTGAAAATTTGGGTTTTGAATAACTTAGTTACGAAAAAAAATTTGTTTTAAAAAAAAGGTTACAAAAAAAAAATTTTAAGAAAAGAAAATAAGGTTATGAAAAAACAATTGTTTAAGGAAAAAGAAGAAAAAAATATGTACCCCTCCTATGAAAAAAATATGTACACCCCCTATGAAAAAAAGTTTCTTAATGTAAAGAGATAGGTTTTAACAAAAAGTTCATATAGAAGATTGACTTATGATTATCATTCCTAAATTTTGTTTAATGTATTTAAATATATCTTAGTTGAAATAATTTTGTAAAAATATCAGCTATTTGATCTTGCATTCCGATAAATTGAATAATGATATCTCCTTTGAGTGTGTGATCCATAAGAAAGTGATGCATAATATCTATGTGTTTTTCATGGGAGTGATGTGTAGGTTTTTTGCTTAGGGAAATAGAACTTTTGTTAGAATGAAATATCTATGTTTTGGTAAAACTTATTCCATAGTCTATGAGTGTGTGTTCCATTCACAACACTTGAGCACAACAACTTCCAACTGATACATATTCGACTTAAAAGTGGAAAGTGCTACTGAGTGTTTCCTCTTGCATGACCAAGAAACTAATAAATCTATTAATAAATGACATTTTCTGGATGTGATTTTTCTATCCATTCTACATCCACCAAAATCAGCATCAGATTTTTTTTAAAACAAAATCATTTCTAGAAGTATATAAAAATCCTAAATCCATGGTTCCTTTTAAATAGAGAAAAATTATTTTCCTTGATTTTAAATGAGATTATTTTAGATTATATTGATATCTTTCACATAATCCCATTGAAAACATCAAGTATGGATGACTAGCCGTTAAGCATAATCAACTACCTATCATAACTCTATAAGATGTTTGATCTATTGGTTTCCCACCTTCATCAAGATCAAGAGAATTTGAGGTACCTATTGGAGTGATTATACTTTTAGTGTTACCATATCCACAATTTTTAAAAAGATATTTAATATAATTATGTTGTGATATTTAAGTTCCTTCTGGTTTTTGAGAATTTTCAAAACCTAGGAAAAATGTTAACTCAACCATCATACTCATTTCAAACTCATATTTCATGAGATTTGAAAACGAATTAGTTAAATATTGTTGAGTTAATCCTAATATAATGTAATCAAAATATATTTAAAAAATCAAAACATTTTTTTATCTTTTTTTATGAATAGAGTTGGATTAGTAGTTCCCTTAACATGATTGTTTTGTAACAAAAATATCTTTAGTCTATCATAATAGTCTCTAGGATCTTGTTTAAGTCCATATAAAGATTTGGTAAGTTCAAAAACATGATCAAGATATTTTGTGCCTTAAAATCAAGTAGTTGGTTAAACATAAACTTCGTCTTAGAAAAATATGTTAAGGAAAGCACACTTCACATCCATTTGAAAACATTTTAAATTAAAGAATGAGGCAAAGGAAAATAAAATATGAATAGATTCAATTATAGATACTAGAGAATAGTTTTCTCTATTGTCTATTTCTTCTTGTTAATTATATCCTTTAATAGCTAATATTTATTTATTTATTAATGTGATTCAATTTTCATCACATTTATTTTTGAAGACCCATTTTACTCTAATTATAGAATTTTACTTAGTTCTTTCAACGAAGGTTGAAACCTTTTTCCTTTAGAATTTATTTAGCACATCTTACATGGATATAATCTAATCATCATCACCTAAATCTTAATCCATGATTTTTTGTTCTAATTGGGAAAGGAATTATATATGTTATACTTAATTTATTAAGGAACTTCTAGTCCTTATAGGATGATTTACATCACCAATGATACTATCACTATGATGATTCTTTAGAAACAACTAATTTGGGTATTATAAAACTTGTTCATCAACATATGGTATAAAATCTTCTCGGGTTAATGATTTAGAAATATTTTCTTGAACATTTTCGTTATTAGAATAATCTTATATTAAAGTTTGATAATCAGTTTTTAAAAATGAATATGAATATGTAGGTTGGGGTTGTCTAAAAAATGACCGATTTCATCAAATTTAACATGAAATATTTCTTTAACAACTTGAGTATTTTTTATTAAAAACTCTATAAGCCTTTAAAATAGTAGAGATGCCTAGAAAAATTCCTTCATCAGATTTGGGTGAAAATTTATTCAAGTTATCTTTATTATTCATGATGAATACTTTTCAAGAAAATACTTTGAAGTAAGAAAGTCTATGTTTTCAACCAGTCCACAATTCATAAGATGTTTTTTTAATAATTTTTTTGATTAAAACTTGATTTATAGTATAATAAGCAGTACTAAAAACTTCAGCCAAAAAATGTTTAGTAGTGTAATATTCCCTCAATAAGGTTCTAGTTATCTCTTGAATAATTCAATTTCTTCTCTCAATAAAACCATTTTGTTGAGGAGTTCTTGGAGGTGAGAAGTTATGAGTAATGCCTTTCTTACTACAAAAAGTTTCAAAATCTGAATTTTGAAATTCTCCTCTGTGATCACTATGAATAGTTATCAATGGAAGATTTTTCTCATTTTTAACTTGGTCTATAAATGTTTTAAAATAATAAAAAAACTTCATATTTCTGTTCTAGAAAATAGACCCATGTAAATATGGTGTAATCATCAACTAAAACAAATACAAAGTATTTTCCCCCAATACTTCAAGTTTGTGTGGGCCAAAAAGATCCATATTCACTAATTGTAATTCCTTAGAAGTTGAGACTTCATTGATTTATTTAAAACTATATTTATGTTTTTTTCCATAATAACAAGGATAAAAAACTTTTTAAGAATATAATCTAAGCCCTAATAGATCCTTAACAAGTCTTTTCTTTGAGAGTTTTCATAGGTTCCTATGGTTACAATGTCATAACCTTCAATTCCATAACCAAGATTGATCTTCCATTTCACTAAGTCAAGGTAGGTCTTCGCTCATAATGTCTTATAAGTTTAGTGTATAAGCATTCTCATGCATATGGGTAGAAAGAATAAATTCTTCCTTGGAATTGTTTACTAAGAGATTACCATTCCTAAAATTCACAAGGTAACCTTCATCACATAATTGACTTATGTTAATGAGGTTATGGTTAATACCTTTAATAAATAAAACATTTTAAATAAAAGATTTTATAAGAAGAACAATGTTACCTATACCAATACTTTCTCCATGAGAATTATCTTCAAAAGTTAATTTTCCTCCTTTAGCCTTTATAATATTTTCAAAGAAGTTTTTATTACCAGTCATATAATGGGAACATCCACTATCCATGTACCATGTATTTCTCTAGGTAATTTCTTTATTTTACTAAAAATAAAAGAGTTATACTTTCGGATTCCAAAATTTCTTGGATCCGGAAATTCCAGAAAGTAAAATCTTAGGAATCCACATTTTCTTAGAAAAATAATCTTTGTAAAAGCATAAATATTGAATTTTTTATAATATTTTTTTTTCTCCCAATTCCCTCCACATTAACATTTTGTACAAAAGGGATCACTTTGGGGAACAAAATAATTATTACTAAAAACTAGTTTTGAATGAGTATAACCAAATACAGAACTATTCCTTAGAAGAATAAGTTGTGAATACATTTTATCAAATTATTTCATTTCTGAAATAAAATTTTACAAAAGTTTCTTTAAGTAAAAAAATTTGGATTTTATTCGAATGAATAAATTCTTATCCTAAAATTCATTAGTTTTAGAACTTTAGTTATTCTCTAAAATATTTTTATTAGAGATAACCTTTCTAAGATCCTTATAAAGTTTATCGTTCTCAAAATTAACCTCCTTAAGATTTTTATAAACACATTCGAAATCAAATGTTTTCTAATAAAGATCCTTATAAATATTTGATAATTCTTTAGTTAAAACAGAAATTCTAGAATTTTCTTTCTCTAACTTATTTTTTATCTATAATTTTTATTCTCAAGTAGTTTAGTAAATCTAGAAACTTCTTTAAATGAAGGTAAATCATTATCTTCTAATAAATAATATTCTTCATTTGAAGATTCATAATATTCTTCATTTGGAAAATTAGAATTTAAAGAAATATTGGTTAAGAATTCAGCATTGTGTACCTTATCCATAAGGTAATGATTTTCAATAGGTACTCTGGCTATAAGACCAATATTATTCTGACTAGAATATTTATATTCTGAAGATTCATATAAAGAATCACCACCACTATCACTATAGGTGTCATTTTCTTTCAAGAATTCCTCAACCTTAGATTTAGAATATTTTTTTTCTCTAAGAATGATTTTACTTCTTGTCTTTTCTCTTAAGTATTATAAAATCAGGTCTGATATGTCCATCCTTTTTACATTCATAACATGTTACTTCATAATCCTTATTTTCCTTTATATCTTTCTTCTTATATCTATACTGAAAACCTTTATTTCCCAAAATCTTGTTCATCCTTTGAGAAAGATTATCTAATTCATTCTTAGATCAATAACTTTCACTTGATTCAGATATAACATCATCTTTCTTAGTTTTAGATCTAGTTACCCTTTCTTGAGAGTTGACTTTAGATGTAGTAGTAAAAGATACATTTCCATTAACATTCTTCTTTTTGTTGAAATCAGTATCTCTCTTCATTATTGTTTCATGATGAAGAATAGTTCCAAATATCTCATCAAGAGTAATGTTATATACCTTCCTATTTTCATCAATCACTATCCTTTTTGGTTCCCACTCATTGGGCATGATGTTTGTTATTTTATCTATAATAACTTCATTATCAAGACCTTTTTATTCCATAGATTGAAGACTATTGACAATGGTTATAAATCTTTGTTGTACTTTGCAAAAAGTTTCTCCATAGGGAAACAAGAATCCATGATATTTAGCTATTAACATAGCTCTTCTAGTTTCTATTACTTCTAAAGTCCCAAAATATATAACTTCAAGTTTCTTCCAAATGAAGTTGGCAGCTTCATAGGAAGATATTTAACTATATATATTTCTAGTCATAGAACACAACAAAGTATTGCGTACCTTTTAATTTAATTGATATTATTGTTTCTCCTGATTGGTGAAAGTTATGACTTCTTCATCTGGAATTTTTCCATACCCAGTGATCATTACAAAGTTTTCTACTCCAGTGTTAATGAAAAAATTCTTCATTCTATCTCTCCAGTACTCATAATAATTACCATAAAAAATTGGTGGTCTGGTAGGATTTATATTATCAATGGAACAAACATTTATACCTTCCATTATATAATAAAATAATCTTCTACAAAACTTGTTAATACAAAAAATTATAAAAAATATAAAAATTGTTAAGAAAAAATTGAACAAGAAAAGATAAGCAAGAAAATTTAGAACAAGGAAAAATTGAGCAAGAAAACTTATATGTGAGCATAAGTATTTCAAATACCTGCTATGATACCAATTTTAGTATTTAAATAACGAATCTAGATGCTCAATTTTAAGAGGGAGGGGGTGAATTTTAGATTTAAAAAACTATCATTTTTATCCTTAAGGAAAACTATGTTTAACAAAGTTAAAAAAGGTAAATTCACAAACCCTCTTTTAGTTCTTAACTATGAAACAAACTTGCTTAGGGTTCAGAAATATGAATCCTGAAAAGAAAATTAAGAACAATTTACTTATAGAAAGATCCTACCTTAAAGTGTATAAAATCTTATTAATTAGAGTAAGTAAAAGTACAAGAAAGTATAAGAAAGTTATAATTTATTTCTTTAACCAAATACAGGGGAAATAAAACTTAGAACAAAAACAAGTAACAAGTAGGAAATATTTAAACCCAAATAGTAGGGTATCCAACAACCTTAGACAAAGGTCCCTTGATTTATACTTTCAAGAAAGTATGTATTACCCACACATATGTAAGACCTCGATAAAAATATCAAAATCTATCTTATGATCCCCACAAGACCGTGATCATTATGGTAGTTGGCCCCTTTGTATTCCTATCCCTGGAATCCCTCAATTGTACTCAACAACAATCAAAATCGCACGAAGTAAGCTGAACAAGATATTCATGATTGAACAAGGTGTTTATAAAACTCACAAGGAACAAGAGTCTTTCTATCTCTAGAAATCACTTCACATCATGTAATATCTAGGATCATCAGTCGATCGATGGATTTCATATATTGATATTGAGATCATTAAAATGAGATCCTATTTGCAGGCAATACTCCAATGGTCGTCTCCCTCCATCAACGGTCATATTTTTCCTTGAATCTCAAAGGGAATTGTACATGTGTCACTCAACCAATGGTTAGTTAGAAAAAAATTATATGAAATAATTTTATAGTTACAAAAGCATGTTCAAGGAAAATAAAGTATATTAAGAAAATATTAAAAATTTAGAATCTAAGGAAAAATAGGATTCAAAGTCTAAACATATAAAGAATCGGATTCTATAAATAAATGGATATTCAAATTATATTTTACAAAGAATTCTAAACCTAAATTCTATCATTTTCAGAGTCTTAATTCTGATGAATTCGGATTCAAAATTCTAATGAATTCAGAGTGATAATTCTGATGTATTGAGAGTCTGAATTCTATGTAATTCGGAGTCTGAATTATGAGAAATTCGGAGTCCAAATTCGGAGGAATTCGGATTCTGAATTCTGAGAGAAGTTGGAACTCAGAGAGAAGCTGGAGTTCACCCTAAACCCCTGAAGGACATTACTCCAACGTCGGCAAAAGTGGTGACGATGCATCAAGAATCACCGTCACACTGCTTAAAGCAAATATCGATGTATGTCAAACCACTAGATCTGGATCCTGACACACAATCAACCGTAAAAGTCATCCTCACAATGGAGGACATTGGAACGACGAGATCTCTAATACTGGGGCCAACCACCTGCCGCACGTGGAAAAGGGTGCATCGAGGAGAGAGTGATGGGTATGCAGAAGACCAAATACCCGGGGTTAGGAAGAGACAAAATGAAACATGTCAATCAGGAAGAAACCTCACCAAAAGAGGGAAAATGACTTATGGAGATGCAAGTTCGAAGGAACCAAAGGCGGCGGCGGGTGAGACCCAGCCCCGCCTAGAGAAATGATTGCCTTATGTTGGAACAGTCGAGGGATTGACAACCCTCGGACAGTTCGCATGATTCAGCGCAATTGCGCTCAAAGTCGCCCCGATATGGTTTTCTTGTCTGAAACCATACTGGAAAACAAGGACACCAATGGTATTGCTCTAAAGTGCGGCTTCCAAGGCTGCTTTTTGGTGCCTAGACAAGGCCATTCCGGGGGACTCTATCTCCTTTTAAAGGAAAATTTTGACGTCAAAATTTTTTCCTTCTCCTCGCATCATGTGGCAGCGACTATTCAAACAAACTTGCACCCACCCTGGACCTTTGTGGGTTTCTATGGCTGGCCATCCCATGGTGATAAGGGAAAGTCATGGGATCTTCTATGTAAGCTGCGACATGACTTACTGAGCCCCATTTTGTTCGGAGGAGATTTCAATGGGATTATGTACCATAAGGAAAAGAGAGGAGGAACCATCCGACCTTTAGCTTCGATCTATTACTTTAGGGAAGCTGTCTCTAGAGTAGATCTGGTTGACCTGGGGTACTCTGGTAATCCGTTTACTTGGTTCCATGACATTTCAGAAGGAACCCATATCTCTGAGCATCTTGACATATTTCTGGGCTCTTCCGGTTGGATTAATATGTTTAGCATGTATCATATCGACCACATGGCCCTCAACTTCTCGGACCACTATCCAATTCTCATTGACTGTACTTAGGGAGAACGAAATAGACTGTTTAAAAGACCCTTCAGATTCGAGAGCTTCTGGTCAAAAGATCAGGAATGTGAAGAGGTGGTCCAGTCGAGATGGAAGAGTACTAACGAGGATGTTTGCCTCAACCTCCAATAGGTCACATCCGATCTGAGGTCTTGGAGCAATAAGAAATTCCAACACCCTGAACGGCATTGTGGATTCCTTGAAAAGAGACTGAACAATATCCTTAAACAACCCACTTCCAATTGAAATATCTCTAAGATTGGAGCCACACAAAGAAATATGGATACGACTCTGTGTGTTAAGGAAAGTTTCTGGGCTATGCGAGCATGGGACAACCATATTAAATAAGGGGACACTAACACCCAATATTTTCACCAGAAAGCTTCTGCCAGACGTTGGAAAAACTTTATTACTTGTATCTCACAACCTGATGGAAGCAAAGTTTCTGACACCAATGGTATCCACGAGGCCTTAACATGCTTTTTCCAAAATGTCTTCTATGAAGGAACCCCTTTCATGTCTACTGAGGTGGAAGAATGCATCAGACTGGTGATCACTGAAGATATTAATAGGAAGCTCACCAAAGATGTGATAGACGATGAGATTCGCCTGGCTCTAAGACATCTTCATCCAACCAAGGGTCCGGGAGCAGATGGGTTTCACAACCTTTTCTTCAAGAAATACTGGAACATAATCGGTCCAGACATCTGCAACATGATTAAAAATATTTGGGCTGGTAATACCAGCATTGAGTCCATCAATGAAACCATCCTCATCTTCATTCCCAAAATTAAGAAACCTTTGGCGATCCCTGACTTTCGACCTATCAGCCTCTGCAATGTTTCTTACAAGATCTTTTCTAAGATTCTTGTCAATCGGCTGCGACCTTGGCTACCTGATATTGTCTCTGAGAATCAAAACACCTTCGTGGCAAAGAGACTGATCACTGATAATGCGATTGTGTCCCATGAAGTGTTTCATTCTATGAAATCATGCTCTACTGCGAAAAGAGGAACAATGGACTAGAAATTGGATATGACCAAGGCCTACGATAGAGTGGAATGGCACTTCCTAAGAGTCGTTTTGCAGAAAATGGGTTTCTGTGCAAAATGGATAGATATGGTCATGCACTGTGTCTCGACAGTCTCTTTCAAAATCAAGGTCAATGGGGAGCTTACAAGAGAGTTTGCCCCATCCCGAGGCCTTCTCTAGGGAGACCCCCTCTCCCCTTTTCTCTTAATCCTGGTGGCTGATGTTTTTTCTAATCTTATTTCTAGGGATATTTCTTCTAAGTCTATTCATGGGGAAAATGTCTACCGAGCTATCCCTCTAGTGTCACATCTCTTCTTCGCTGACGACTGCCTCCTTTTTTCCAGAGCTACAATGAATGAATGTCGGGTGATCTGTCAAGCGATTCATCAGTACGAGAGGGCATCTGTCTAATCAATCAATCATGGAAAATCAGAAATATCCTTTAGTGCAGAGGTACCTCTTGATAAATGGGACAAGATTTGCACTTCAGCTAACATCCATATGGTTGATAAACATCAGAAGTATCTCAGGCTCCCCATAGTGATTGGCCGATCCAAAAAAGAAATCTTCACATCCATTGTGGACAGGATTGAGGCAAAATTCAAGGATGGACCCCAAAAATAATTTCTAAAGCTGGAAAAGAGACTCTTATCAAAGCTGTCATCCAATCTATCCCCAACTACTTTATGTCCCTTTTAAAATTCCAGCGGCCATTGTTGACCAGATCCACACACGTACTTCTAATTTATGGTGGGGGATGAACGATGGCAGGAATCGACTTCATTGGATGGCCTGGGAGAACCTCTGAAAACCCAAATCAGAGGGTGGGATGGGGTTTCAGAATCTTCCTCTCTTCAACGATGCACTTTTGGCCAAGCAAGGATGGAGCCTTTTTAATTTCCCATCTTCTCTATGTGCGCGAGTTCTACGAGCTAAGTACTTTCCCTACACGGACTTTCATACCTCCTCTCTTGGTCCCCACCCTAGCTTCCTCTGAAGAATTATTTGGGGGGATAAAAAGCTCTTGGATAAAGGATTGGTCTGGAGGATTGGGAATGGCTCATCTATCAAAATCTGGTCTGACCTCTGGCTCATTGATAAGGATGGCCTGCGAGCTACATCCCCCACCCAACCAGGTCTTGAAGACGCTACTGTCAGCTGCCTCTTTTCCGACCAGGTAAAGGGGTGGGATATGGAAAAGATCCTTGACTGGTTCAATGAAAGAGATCAAAGAATTATCCTTAGCATTCCCTGGGCACCAGACGTAGGCCCTGACCATCTTTTCTAGATCAATGACATCTCAGGAGAATACGCGGTGAGATCTGTCTACAGACTTTCTGTTGGTATACACTCAGTTAGCTGGGACAGGGGACTGTGGAAATCAATTTGGAAGCTCAATGTCCCCCCAAAAATTCGCCAATTTTGGTGGCAGGATTGCACGGGAATTCTACCAATAATGAGCCTTCTTGTTTATCAGCATATAACTAGTACCGTTTTTTCCCTTTCTGCCCAAGAATTCTAGAAACTCCTCTGTACACTATTGTTTACTGCCCAGGAGAAAAGGAAATTTGGAATCATTGGGGTCCGGGTCCAGGTGCTTCGCTGGCATTGGCCTCTGACCTTCCTGATCTGCTGATGCATTGGTGATCCTCTCTCTCTTTGGTGGATTTTGGCTCACTTTGCACCTTGGCTTGGATTATATGGGTCCGGTGTAACAATGCTATTTTTAATCAAGCTCACAGACCCACCAAATTCTGGATTGACCGGGCCACTTCTTGGATTAAGGGCTGGAAAGGGCACAACGAATCTTCTTTGCCGGGTGTTCCCCCCTCCCATCCCGCCCACTGGAATCCCCCAACGGAAGGGATCCTTAAGATTAATGTGGATGCATCCCTTCCAAAGGATGGGATTGTTGACCTTGGCCTCCTTTCCCGAAATCATATGGGGAAGATTCTTGCGGCTAAATATGAACCACATAAGGCATTCTGGGAACCGGCAGTTGCTGAGGCCACGACCATCCTTGCGGGTCTGATGCTCACTTTGGAATGTGGATGGGGTGATATCATCATTGAGTCTGACTGCCTCACCGTGATTGAAGCTATTAATCACAACGACAATGGCCTCCAGTCTTTTGGCAGCATCATTAGGATAATTCTCTCACTTCGCCAATGCTTCTCATGTTGTACCTTTTCCTTCACCAAAAGGGAAGGAAACAATGCGGCCCATCAGATTGCGGCCTCTGGCCCTTTCAACTCTAACCAGCTCTGGTTGGACAATTTCCCTTTATGGCTTAGCATTTGTACTTCGGCTGATCTTTTTCATTAATGTTATATGCCTTCTTCAAAAAAAAAACATTTATAAGGAATTAAGAATTTGAATTCTGAGGAACTCAGAATCTGAATTCTGAGGAATTCAGAGTCTCAATTTCATAGAATTCAGAGTCTGAATTTCAGAGAATTTGGAGTCTGAATTTCATAGAATTCAAAGTCTGAAAATAGTAAGAATTGGTAATTTAAGAAACTACACGATTTTGATATTTTTGATAAGGATACGAATTTTTTAACTTTGTAAAAAAAGTTAGACTTGGTTTTGAGAATAAATTGGATAAGATAATGAAAACCAAGGTAAGGATAAAACATTTCTTAGAGAAATGAAGTTATCCTTAGGAAAATAATCCTTAAAGAAAGATAATTTTAATTTAGAAAAAGTTTTTGTGATTTTCAAAATATAGAGGAATGAAAAATTCATAAGGAAACCTTATTGACTCAACAATCTCCAACTGTAATAACAAACAACAATCACAAAAATCCCACTATGAGTACTCAGATTTCCCCCCGTACATTGGTTTGAAACTCCCATACATGAGCTCATTACCAATACTCTACTCTTCCTAGTCTCCTATCTACATTTCCTAAAATAGTAAAACCAAAGAAAAAGAAATAAAAAAAACTCCTCTGATACCACTTTGTGACGTCCCGACCCAGGTGCCACTAAACGGTGCCCTGAGCTAGTTTTCCACATGCCCTCAAGTGTACCTCCCCATACGCCAAAGGGTGCCAAATAGCAGTGAGGGTATGGTAAGTCAGTCTTGGGAAGACTATAACCTCTTTTATCAGAATAATACACCAATGGAAGCAAACAATAATAGCCAAGTGTGGAAGCATCTAAATAACCAGAACTATACCATGTCATATGATATTCTAAAAAAGAAATACAATACTCAGCTGAAAGGTAAAAAATTCTATGATAATGAGAATGTCAAGTGTCTATAATGAAACTAAAATTAAAGATACAACAACTCCAAGGTAGTCCTAAACCATGTCCGATTACCTCTCCCATGCTCCAATACCAATGACAACCTATCCCGGGGCCTTTCCCTTATCATGTACAACAACAACAAAGTTTTCTCAGGTGCCAATCAGGTGGCCCGAATAGGGCGTGGGTACAACTCATTATCCCACCACTAATGGTGTCTAAAACAAGTCTAGTAAAAAGATAGTGTATGAAGTTTTATGAAGCAAAAAATACAGTGCATAATTAAACAGTTATCACATTGTCATTTTATCTTTAATCATCACATTATTCCATATTTCAATTCATGTTTTCTATTTGAATCATCATACATTATTATCATTCATTTGGTGTTGAACGTCATGTCAAGCACCCCAAATCTCATTCAGTGTAGGTCTCCATGCCTATCACTCCATATCTCATTCAGTGTAGGCCGTCATTCCTAGCACCCCAAAATCTCAAGCTTGGATAACTATTGGGGAGGAACTTCATGTCCAAGTCCCAACTTCTAATCAGTCTATAACTCCATGTCTAGAACCAAAAAAATCTCATCCATTTAATCATTCTTTAATTCACAAGAATTATCCACATCATTCCATTACTAATCCAATGATTAGTTAAACATTTCAAAGGCCGTTAGTTTACTCAAAAACTAACTAAGCACATAAACCATTAATTAATTCATCAATTAATTAATCAATAAACACAATTATCATTCCATAATTAATTCTTCAAAATTATTTATCCATATCAAATCTCAACTTGTCCTAATTAATTATGACAATTAATTTTCGTTGATCAACATCATGGAACATAATTAATTATCACAATTATTAATCTTACATATCCAAACATAATTTCGTAATTAATTTACCAAAATTAATTATCTTAACACAACCAAATCAATATCCCAATTACAATATCTCAACCCATAAAAAATATAAAAAATATATATCTATTTGGGAAAACCCCCCTCATTTGTTCCATGATTCCATTATCAATTAATCACTAAGGCAATCACAAGTCAATTCCACATTCCTAATTACTCAAATTTAGGAAATATATTATCAAGGGAAGCTAGAAAAATCATAAAATCACATTCACATATCAAATCCACAACTATGGGAGTTAGATTTTGACCACCTACCTCAGTTTATTGATGGATGTTATCCCAACAAAAATACATAAAATCTGAGTGGAACAACGTTTTCGATCAAGCTCTGGATCTAAATCCCTAAACCCAAATTGAGATAAAATGTATCAAGATCTTGAAAATCTAGATCTAGATCCACTATAATATATCTATATCTCAACCCATAGGTTTATATCCATGTAAATAGTGGAGATCTTCCATGAAAGGATCAAGGAATGATAGAGGAATGAATAGGAGAAGCAACGAGATGAAATCCACTTACCAGGAAGAGATAAGATCTTCAATCCTGGATTTTGATCTCGAAGAATGATGTTTTAATTTACTTGGAATCCCTCAATAAGTCTTTGAGAACTCCTAGAATTTTTCAAGCCCAATCCAAGGTCGAAAATATGTGTGTCTTGGGGGTTCAGGTGGTTTTAAAATAGATTTTTGGATAATTAATCCCACGTGCATGGTTTCTTGGGTAGGGTGAACGATTAGGGAAAACCATACACCAACCATGTGGACCTCTCTATCCAAGTTTTTATAGTTGGCATGGTTTAGTTGCATGGTTTTTCAAACCATGTTCAAACCATGCAGACCTCTCTGTCTAGATTTTCACGCTTGGTGCGGTTTAGTCACATGGTTTGTCAAACCGTGCACAACCCACTATCCGTTAGTCTTTCTTAAAAATTCACCCAAACACATGCCAAGACACTAATCCAAAGTAAAGGTACTTAAAAACCTAAAAAAATACACGAAAACAGACCTGAGATGACTAGAAAATGATGATATCTTACAGCACATTACTAAATGCACCCTAAAAAACAAAGTATGAAATTAAGGCTAGGTTGGAAAATATTTCCATGGGTATAAGGGAAAAGTTGTCTCTAGTGAAGAGTGAATGGTAGAATTTTCTTGATCCATCATCTTACAATATTTCCTAGTAAGAGATATACCAGTTTTATAACATCAGGAATAGTGTAAAGGTTCCATAGGGGTATTTATCAAATATCAATAATATCATTTCAATGACTAATTGGAAGTTAAAGGGCCTAAAATCACATTACTCGCATGTTTTGATGAAATATTTAATACATGTGTAATTACAATGCATTATTTATGAAACAATATGATACACATTAACAAAGATTTATTTATTTTTCAAAGATATATATAGTAGAATTATAGACCTGGAAATGTTTCCAACTATTTTTTTTCCATATTAAGAGAATTGGAGATGTTATTCCCACCATCATTATATGATATAATGGTTGACTTGGCCCAAGAGATCTCGCTTTATGGTCAAGTATATCACATATGGATATTCTTATTGAAAGATATTTGAATATTATGAAAGTGTATGTTAAAAAAAAAGTTGATTATAAGGTTTTATTTTAGAGATATATATTTTGGAGGAAGATATTGAATTCTGTACTAACCACTTATCTAATGTGTATAAAATTTTTCTACAAAAATCTTATCAAAACATACCCATTGTGCATGAAATAATTTTTGTAAGAGATATTGTGGAAATTACCATTAAAAATAGGGAACAAGAACACCTTTAAATTTTACATAATAGTATAGAGGTTGTACCATATGTTGAACCCAAAAATAAATTCTCAAGCATTTGAATCCATCAAGGGTTGAAAATTAGTTATTAAATAAACACAATCAACAGTTTATAGAATGGTTTTGAGACCAAATTTTTAAGGATTTATTTGAAAACTTGAATTCAATTTTAGAATGAATTCGATGGAAATCCATAGGATAAATTTTAAAAGTATTATCTTACAATAGTTATATAGTTAATAATTATATGTTCAATATAAAGTAACTAGATGAACACAATACGACATGAAATAGTTGAGTTACTATTATGGAATAAGTAATCTATATATCTAATACTAAGGATTTAAATCAAATTTACATGAATATTTCATAATTTGGAATAAAAAAAATTGGGATTTGGATTATATAACATCCCTAAGTGGTACATTTTCAATTAAAATGGGTTGACAACAAGAGTGTTGTTAAAATCAATGAATTATGATTCCTAAAATTTAATTTTAGTAAGGAGGGGTAAATTGTTGAATTGTTCGTAATGGTATCAGAGGTAGTAAAATTATTTTATATCCTATATCCCACAAATATAAAATACTCAAATATTTTTTTTAATTAAAAAAATTTCACGGTCAAATAAAAATTCCATTGTAGATAAACCTTTCATTGGGACGTCACAATCATTTCACAATGGTATTAATGTAGAAAATGTCTTTTTTTATGAGGAGACCATAAGGATGGTATTTGGATACTAGTTAGAGGGGGGAAAACCCCTTAAAATATTAAAGAGAAAAGAGAGTTAAATGAATATAATAAAGTCATTTTTAATATATAATGTTTTTCCTCATAATATTATTAGTCCACTACTATATTTAATTATTATAAATTAAATATTTAACTAAATATGTTGATAATGGATTCTCTACATAATGATGCTACCAATATTTTGGAATAAAATATTGTAAATTATGAAACTAATGAAATGTTAGAAGGTGAAAAACACATGGGTGAAAAAATAACAGAGGATCATAGGGAAAGAGTCTTAAAAAATTAGTAAGGAGATAATAAAAGGCCTAAATTTTGAGGGTGGATGGATGAAAACGACTAACCTATTGATCCCAAAAATTCTATATTCATTAGTTACATTATGGTCATTAATCAAATTCATGATTTTATTGATGTAGATACTTAACACAATGTGGTGCATGCATTGAAGATAATAAATTGGGAATATATTAGGGTAACATTATTATATATTTTCTATATTTTTCCAAAAAATGAAGTGTTGATTTACTCATCATTATTACTTTTATAGAACATATATATTAGATTATTATTGAATGAAATTCATATTAATTATCATTATAATGGCACAGATCCTTTCAGACACTTCTTAAGAACCATCATCTCTAGGATTCGAACTGTTTGGTAAATTACCTCCTTCCAATTATATATAAACACATGATAAACCAAGAAACATGGAATTCATTTAGTATCCATCATGAGGAGGAATAATTTTAGGCACATTTTTATTGGTTATATGATATTAAATGTATTAATATATTTGATTCAGAATTGTTAATTTATGAAACAACAAAGGATTTCTAAAAATAAACAGCATGCCTAAAAACAATTATAACCCTACCATAAATCAAGTATGGGGAATGATTCACTTAAAAAAGGTATGTATTTTAAATCTATAGTAATAATTTTATGTGATATAAAATGACAACATAATTATGTTTCTTTTTATATATTAAGATTAGTGAATTGGAATCTTAATCTACTTCCATCCCATTCCATTTTATTTGAATGGAGGTTCATGTAAATAAATGGGATAAATAATAAATGAAAACACCCAAAAATTATGGGAATCATGTGTAATTATGACACAATTGAATTTTTTTCTTATTTTAAACAATTATTATATAACAACAAATATTTATTTCACTATATATTTATCCAATTTAGATATAATAATTGTTATTTATTGTACCTAATGAACGAAAATTTTTTGTGACCTTGAAGCGTCTATAACAATCTAGTCATATTATAAGTATAGGTTTTAGAGTGTCACATAGAGAATACTTTAAGAAAGAAAAGTCACATGGGTGTAAATATAAAAAATGGAATACAGGTAGGGATAAATAAATGCTCTAAATGAAAAATTTACTTAGTGTACTTCTATATTAGAATGGTTTATGTAAAGCGATCAATGAGAAGAAATAACACACCAACAACCACTTCAAAAAGAGACACCCCTGCTTTAAACCTATACATTTCCCTCAAAGTCCTAGATTAACCAAGGTAATCAATTTTTTTATAACATATTCGACTATATTTGAACAAAAAACTTCAAATACCTTGAACTAAGATTCTTTAGTATGAAATTGATTATGAAGTATATCTATTTTCACCCACCCATCTTCTTATTGTGAGGGGTACAATGTACAATATACAAGTAGATAATTTATACAATAATAAAATTTTAAAATATCATGTGAGAGTAGGGATTCACATAGATCAAGATCCAATCAATGAGTTACATGTTACACTTGATAATCTAGATATTCACATGGTCAAAATTTATTTTGGAACATTCATAGCATGATCATTTAATATTATAAATATACATAATGATGATGAGGTATGTCCTTTCTAATTTATTTTATATGGAAAAAATTAACAATTAATGAATAATGGGATGCATTGAGGAAGGTTATTATAGATGCAGAAAAAGAATGGGAAACAGAAGGTTAAGTCAAAATAATCTACATGATCAACCAATAAATCAAGAAGACCTTCTAAGAGTACCACTATACTGCTAATTCAACTGTTGTATTTAATAACATTTAATGTTCATGAAAATTTAAAATTCAAAGATAAAAATTTGAGTTAAATTGAATTTGAAGAAAAAATTTACAAAGAGTCCATTTTATACATTATGGGACTTGAAAATGTAAATGAGATTCTCAAGCATGAATTGTTGGGATACTCGGTTTTGAATGTATACATAAGGTACATTTTCATAATATATTTGTCCAATAGTTAATCTAATTTAGTAATTACTGTTAAATACTACTTATATTTTCTAATGGCACATATATCATGACTATATAAATAGAAAACCCTATAAATAAGTTTTTAACTCATTATTTCTCATGTCTCTTCTACACAAAAAGATATATTTCATAAAAATAAAATTTCATTAAAAGTGAAAAAAGTAACTGCAATTTTTTGAAAATAAATGAACATATGATTGACACTTATTAATACCAAAAATATTGAGAAAAATCTCTAAAAATATAATCATATAAAATATATTTTTATTTTTTTTACTTTTTATTTTTTAGGATGCATTATATGATCATTGTAATCAATTTAGATACTCCAAATATTTATTTTTTTTGATCCAAAGAATGGATATCCAATTAATCAACCACACATGATGTCCTTTATCAAAATTTTATACGCTATATTAAGCATATTACAAAAAAACTCAAATTATGTGTTTTATATTATATTGCAATGATATTTTTTTATGACAGGGAAATGTTTAAATATCATAAAAATCATTGTATGATGATGGGTAGTGAGTAAAATAAGCCTATATATTTCTAAAAATGGATAAGTATTATGGAATATATAATAATACATCAATATTAAAACATATATCATAGTAGATTACTTATTTTTATCATTGTTTTTTCAATGTATAAAATAAAGTAATGATGATGATTAAAGTTAACAAATTTGTAAATTTATGAATTATATCATATTAAATCAATATACTAGAATCCCTTTAGAGTTATTTTAATGAAAATTATAATTTCATTTAAAATATCTATCAATAATTTGTTTATTTATAGTTTTGTTGTATTATTAAGACTATCGACAACACACATATTAAAAAATTAAGTATATTTGTTTATAAGCTTGTGGGAAGATTTCATGGTATTAGAATGTTCATATAACCCCACTTCATTTCACATTTATGATCCCACTTCATGAGTTATTTTTTGTTAGGAAGAAAAAAAAGTCCTTCATACATAGTCCAAGGTTTTTATTGAAGAAATAATTTCCCCTTCAAACTCCAACTTAATGTCAACTTGTGAAGTTGGTGTCTGAAGGGGAAATTATTTCTTCAATAAGGACCATAAAATTTTTATGGATACCTTTTTTACTCAACATAGGGAAACATTCTTGGAGAAAAATCAATTCTCAATGTAGGATTCAGAAAGGATGATGCACTTAGATAATTATTAATGTTTTATACATGGTTTTTTTGCTTTTATTTGATTTTTTTATGTTTATTAGTTATGTAAATAACCCCCCTTTAGGTCCAAGACATTTTAATAAGATGTTAGTGAGGCAATTTTATGTTTTATAAAAAGAAAAAATAAGGTTATTGAATTTATTATAGTATGTTATTTAGGAATGAAACTATCACTTATATACATTTATGATTAGTCCCTTTAGGGTACTAGTATATATTTCTCCCTATACCCATTGTGATTTTAAAAACTTTTTTGAGGATATTCATTCCATTCCATGTAACATTTTATCTCATAACACATGAAATAAACACACAATAGAGAAAAACACTCAGATTGTATTTATAATTTGAGAAAAAATATGTGGATCATTTTTTTTATTTTTATCAATCAAACACATTTAAATTCGACACACGGTGTAGTTGGTATGCCTCAAAGTGTGCATTTTTAGTATAAAAGTAAAATTTTAGCTCATAAAAAGCATCAAATTGTAAAAACTAAGAAAATAAACTTGAATTTTTTTGATACTTCTCGATAGTGATCCATGTTTCATTTGTGACATGTTAGAATTCACATAAATTAAATATACTTGATGATACACCCTATATGACCAGAAGTGTTTTCTTTCATTTATAAATGAAATTTTATTTGAAAACATGAATCAAATACTCAAAAACTAAGAAATAATAATTATATTTTATTTTTATTTTATTAAAAATATAGATACTTGATTAATGAGATATAGTAATTTTCCACACATTAATCCAAGAATAGTGTGAATGATAGGATTTAAATGTGTGTGATTTCATCTAAAAGTGAATTTTTAGTTCATTACTTGTGTCACATACTCAAAACCAATAAAACTTGATTGGATTGTTTTTAAACTTTAAAAAAATATTGATAATCTATTTTTGACATATAGGAATTAACTACACATAAATCTGACACATGGTGTGTCTAGTATGATCTAAAGTGAATGTAATCATTTAAAAATGAAATTTTAGATCAAAACATGCATCACATACACAAATAAAATCAAACACAATTGTATTGTCTTTATATTTAAGATAAAATATTTATAATTCATTCATGACATGTAAGATCTGAAATATAGTGTGGCTAATATAACTCAAAGTGTGTGTTTTAATTTAAAAGTGATATTTTATTTCCAAACTCTTGTCACATTCTCAAAACAAAGAAAACAGACTTTTATTGTCCTAATAATTTATAAAAATAATCCATAATTAATTTTTAATATATAGGAATCAATTGAACATCAATTAGAAACATGTTGTAGCCGATATGACTGAAAGTGCATGTTTTCATTTAAAAATGAAATTTTACTTAAAAAAATGCATCACAGAATCAAAATAAAGAAACAAATAACCCATATTATCTTGATATTAAAAAGAAAATATTGATTTTTTTATGTAGGAATTAAACCCACATC
Source organism: Viscum album (assembly GCA_963277665.1). Classification (NCBI taxonomy): domain Eukaryota; kingdom Viridiplantae; phylum Streptophyta; class Magnoliopsida; order Santalales; family Viscaceae; genus Viscum; species Viscum album. The sequence continues at coordinate 1,969,026,014 of OY728125.1, read as the reverse complement.
AATTTGAAATATAGTGTGGCTGGTATGACTAAAAGTGCATTTTTTCATTTAAAATTGAAATTTTAGTTTAGAACATGTTTCAAATACTCAAAATCTATAAAACACACAATTATTGTCTTGATACTTTATAGAAATGATCTATAATTTTTTAGGAAAAGACCTCACAACACTCTTACCCATGGTGTGCCAGGTATGACTAAAAGTGCGTGATTTCATTTTAAATTTACATTTTAGTTCAAAATTTGCAACACATACTCAAATCCAAGAAAACACACTCTTATTTTCTAGATATTTAATTACAATTATCAATAATTTATTTTGAACATGTTGGAATTAACCACACACTAATCTTTCACATAGTGTGGTCGATATGACTAAAAGTGTGTGTTTTAATTTTAAAGTAACATGTTAGTTCAAAACATGTGTCACATAATCAAAACCAATAAAACACACTCATATTATCTTGATACTTCATAACAAAAAACCATAATTCCTTTTTGAAATATTGGAATCAACAACACATCAATCTGACACATAGTATGGATGATATGACTAAAAGTTCTTATTTTCATTTAAAATTGATATTTTTGTTCAAAACATGCATTACATACTCAAAAATGAGAAACAAAATTGTAATTTTTTTAGAAATTTAGGAAAAACATCGATAATACATTTGTGAAGTTTAATAATTAACCACACATCAATATGACACATAATATGGCTAGTATAAATGAAAGTTTGTGTTTTCATTTATAGCTAGAATTTTAGTTAAAAATGTGAATCACATAATAAAAACCAAGAAAATATTATATTATTTTATTTATAATTTATTAAAATAATACTTGATTCATTTTTCAAGTGTATGAATCAACCTCACCTAAACCCAATAAATAGTGTGGCTGACATGACTCAATGTGCATGTTCTCTGTATAAATGTTTCATTTTAGTTCACAACAGACATCACATTGTAAACATTGAGTAAACATGCTCTAATTGTCATGATAATTTAGAAAAATGACCTGTGATTTATTTATTATGTGTAGGAATTAAACTCAAGTCAATTTGACACATGGTGTACCTTTTATGACAAAAATTTCATATTTTAATTTTAAAATGAAATTTTAGTACAGAATATTCATTACATATTCAAAGCTAAGAAAACATACTCGAATTGAATTGATATTTTAAGGAAAAGATCAATATTTTTTAGTGACATATAGGTATTAATTTCAGATCAATCCAATATATAGTGTGACATATATGATAGAAATTTTGTGTTTTCATATGAATGTGATATTTTAGTATAAAACACACATCACATTCTCAAAACCAAGCCAACATGATCTGATTATCATGATACTTTATAAAAGTAATCATTTTTTAATTTGTGACTTGTATTAAGTTATTTCATATCATACTAATTGAAATTTAAAGTTTATTATATAATATTTTAATTTTATTTTAATTTTATTTTTTATGGATAATTACTAAATTTAACATTGTTTTTATTTTTGGAACATGGTTTTGTTTTACAATTATGGGTTGATTGATAGAAAAGGGTTTATATAAGAGTTTTTTTTGTAATTATTTTTACTTTATTACATCAATATAATTGTCTGTAAGGAAATTATTTAATGTAATTTTTTTGAATGATGGTTTAATGTAAATTTAAATTGATTTTTTACGTTTAATGCAATATATTTACAACAATGGAAATTATTTTTAAATTTTTTTACCAGCTACTGCTTATTGTATTAGATACAGTTACTAGTATTATGAAACTACTAGGAAGGTATTTTATGAGTGCTAGAATTAGTGCTGATAAAATTTCCTTTTGTTAGTGCTAGTTCTAACAATGATAAATGGGGAACTTAGAAGCACTTTTCTAGCACTAATAAAAGCACCAACCTTTTCAATATATTTCTAACTAAAATTAATTTTTAGTTCTTATAAAATTGACTTATAGTACTGATAAAAGGTTTTTCTATATCAGTGTTAGTGATCTTTATAAAACACCCTTATATTGATCCATAATCATAGAAATCAACTATATTATTTTTGAAATTATTGTTTTATGTAATTAATGAAAGTTAATTATGAAAATGTCTCCATAAGGGATAATAGTAAGTAGACTTTTTACCAAGAAATATTCAATATATAACATCAATTCATCCATATAATTTTTCAAGAATCATGAGCCATGAGAAAGTGCATGTAATAATTAACCACATTTCAATCTAAAACATAGTGTGTATGGTACAACTAAAAGGGTCTGTTTTCATTTAAAAATGACATTTAATTAAAAACATGCATCACATACTCAAAACCAAGAAAAAACACTCCAAATTAATCAAACACACTTGAATTTTGTTGATATTTAATGACAAAGATTGATAATTAATTTGTGACATGTATGAACTAACTACATGTCAATATAATGCATATGTGACTGATATGGATGAAAGTGGGTGTTTAAATTTAAATGTGATTTCTTTTCTCAAAATGTGTGTCATATACTAAAAAATTATAGAACACTCTTTTATTGTATTGATACTTAATAAAAGAGATCCATAATTAATGTTTTACATGTAGGAATCAACCATGCATCAATCAAACACATGGTGTGGACAATATGACTAAAAGTGCATGTTTTTATTTAAAATAGACATTTGAGTTCAGAATAGATGTTATATACTTAAAAATAATAAAAACACTCTTATTATCTTGATATTAAAGTAAAAATACTGATAATTCATTTGTGATGTATATTAATTAACAACACAATAATCTGATAAGAAATGTCTCTAGTATGACTGAATATGTATTTTTTGATGGCCTAATAGGTGTTACACAGTGAATTTAGATGGGGTGAATTGAGTTCTTAAAATTTTATCCATTTTAAACCAGCCTTATAAAAACATAAATAAATTTGTAAAGTAATCTTTATTAAAAAGTAATTAAAAAAATAAAATAGATTAGAAATAGTAGGACATAGAGAATTTATAGTTTTTTGCAGCACAAAGATCACCTAGTGCACTCCACAAACACTCTACTTTATGATCTTAGTGATTTTTAGTATACCAAACATTTTTCTTGGTGCTTCTCAGTCGAGTGAAAGAATCTATCACATGGTATAATTTCTATAATATTTCAACCATTCTCTCCCTCCACAAGACTTATCCACAATCTTCTCGCACATAGTATAAGGAGTTCTAATATAGCAACAAATAAAATATATGAGAAAAACAATATCAGTGTAACAACACTATTTTTTCCTTGTAAGGCTTTAAAATATTTTATAGAATATTCTTAGAGACAAAATCTGAAGAAAACATGATATTTTGAGGATCAGGTAGTTTCATTATTGATATAACAAAATAATAAATATATTATATCACATACGCATATTTTTTATGAAATAATTAAATAAATCTTGAATGAAGTCCTGGATCAGAAATATGATATTTCCATTGAATCTAAAGTGACAGTTTTACCCTAGGTGTGACATAACATTTTTTAGCATTGGGTGTTTGGTTAAAAATTGGTCATGGGAAGATTAGTAAATTAATTAACTAATTATTCCAGACCTAGTCTCATACTATTTGAAACTAGTTTTGTAGAAAATCTATGGTTATCCACATAGCCCTAGGTATTTATAAAGAGCATTAGAGGAGTGAGTTGTGGAATCAACATATCATGGTCCTAAATATCGGTTCCAATATGATCGTCTATGCCAAAATAGTTCATGGATCTCACCAATTACAATAATGAAGAACCACTCTTCTTCAATGATTGATCCAAACCCAAGGTATGAAATTTTTTCATGGTGTATTAATCCCATATTTGACTTACCCACATAGAACATGAATTAATTCACTAACAAATTAAACCGCAGGTCAATCAATGATTTCAATTATTGATTTATCTTCCTAGATTATGGGAATTGATGTTATTTTTTTATCATTCTTTGTTCACCATTATAACAGCAATGGATGGAGGCCAACCAAAATAATGGTTGAGTTCCATTCCTCCTTGTGTGTTTTGTGCATTTCTTCTCTCGTTCTTCACACATTCATCATGGGTATTTTCTTAGCCTGGTGGTTTGTCAAATACCTAATAATCAATCATTCTGCAACCATTATTTAGCGCAACATATCAATACCATGGGTTTAGGTTCATGATTTATGGTTTGATCGAAGTTCGATGATGATGAAGGGTGATCTAGTGAAGGATCGTATAAGAATAGATCATGTGATTCATGTTTGGATATGCAATAGTTTCATGGTGCGATGGGGGAGATTCTTGAGTGGTTTGTATGGATAAAATATGGACACTAGAAATAGTAATATTTGGTCAATGATAGATCCAAAATTTCTGGGTGAAATTATTTGTTGGATTGAAGGAGGATACGGTGCGAGAATAAACACATGGAAAACTAGAGTTTCTGCAAAAATCCTGACTACAGACATTGTAGTTTTAAGAAGACACTATGTGTAGTAACCTACCAGTGTAAAAAAGGGTTTTGGGAAAATTAAGTGTCACATGTTGTGTGGTACCCACCACACACTATGTGACCCATTCTTGGAGACTTAGTGTGTACCCTCAAAGTACATAGGCATAACCTAGTACATAGAAATGACCATGTACCTAGACATGGTCTGGTACATAGGTATGAACAAAGTGAATGGGCATGACCCAATGTATAATGAAACATGCTATATAATGGAACGAGCTGGGGAACACAAGCCTAAACAAGGTAGGAATGGAACACAAGCAGACCTTAGGTAGGAATGGAACATCATTTAATCAAAGTACACGCCATGTAATTTCTACAGGGTATTTTAAGTCCCTCATTCTATTCATTTTGGACTAGTTTCCTTGGGTAAATTCTCCCAATCTATCCCCAAGAGGGCATAATGAGGCATCATGTTCATAGTATGGGATGCGATCTCCTCTGTGGGATTATTCTTAGAAATATTTTTAAGAATCTATCCATTAAGATCAGGGTTTGATCTTCTTTTTTTCTCTTTCCTTATGTGGGGTTTATGGAATCGATGTGACCAAGATACCCAGACATTGATCCCCTATATAGTGGGTTAATCCAATTAGGTTTTTTAGTATCCCTCATGGACCTATGTGGGATCCCCAACATGAGTATTTGATCTCTTTAGTTCCATTGAATACTTATTTTTGGAGAGTTCCAATGATAAGGTATTTTTATAATCACCCATGCATGGTCTTGTCCCACACATTTTGTGTCATATGAAGACAACATATTGTTAAAAAGGGTTCGAGGTAGACCAATAGAAGATAAAGAATATTTGAGCTAGATAGAACATGGTTCTTACTATGTGTTTAATTTGATTATTGTACCCTTTTTAAAGAAGTTTAGACTTATTTTATAGTTTTTATCAGCTTGTATTTGGACCTTTGTGATTTCCAGTACCTTCTTCATACCCTAATTGTGGGATATAGAAATATTCTTGAATTTTTGTGTCAGTTTTATATTATCTTTCAACATGGCATTGGTGGTTTAGAGATGTGTGTGTATGTAATGTTACCTAGGCTAAGGGCTACCATATATGTGATATGCCTACATTGTGCTAGTTGTCATCCTATAGCCTATTAGAGGTGGGATTAGGGTGTCACACTTAGATTATCACCATCCAGGTGGGCCCCAGTGGTCTGAATCATGATAGAGTGGTATTAAAGGGGTATTTATATTAGGACTAGAGTTTTGATATTATCTAGATATTCGGTTTGGTTTGGGAATTAGGGAAACAATATTAATGTGTTTCAAGTCTAGATCTCATGCTCGAGACTCTAGTGCTGGTGTAGAATATGAAATATCAATTCAAAAGGACTTTGATAACATGCTTGGTTATTGAGTACATATAGGCACTTGTTGTAGGTAAAACCCTGGTACATATATCATATAGGAATGGGTTATGGTTTCTATGTCCTTCTTGAGTTAGCTCCATAGATATACTCTTGAACATGGTACATCTTGTCTATTTCATGATAGGATTCCATAGAAGGATCATGAGGATGATCCACCTAGTGATGAGGCCTTGATATAGGGACCTATTTAGGAGGTAGTACCTTTGGGTGGTTTTCCTATCATACCTCCACCTCTTGAGAAGCAGGTTTCACTAGTTGTATTGGTGGATGAGGCACACAGGATATGCGCATGTCATGAGTTTTAGAGTTTGTTAAACCTCTAGTTTTGGGGTGATCCAAACACCCCTAAAGATGAGTACTAGCTTGATCCAGTTATGTGAGTTTTCTGCCTCTTTAAGACACCTTCATATTAGATAATGGTCTAGATAGAGAGCCTTCTTCATGTATCCACTAGGTGATGGTGAAGTTTAGTGACTCTAATGCATGATGAGGTGACTCTATCATGGATAGATATTTATAATATTTTTTATATAGGAGTTATCTCTAGCTATTTTGTGATTAGTGAACATTGAGGATCTTTGGCTGCTTCAACAGGGAAGCATAACATTAGTAGAGTATTCGTCAAGGTTTACTAACCTCTCATGATACTCCATGTATATAGATCAAGATCTGTTCTTCCAAGAAAAAAGCTTATAATAGGTACTATAATAATATATTAGGGATAATGTGATATCTCTTTGTATTCTTTCCTATTAAGGAGTAATAGAGTGTGATTTGGTCATAGAGAGCTTTCTAACTGAGTAGACATCGATAGTTAGTACCGACAGAGGGAACACCGGTACTGAGACTTTGGAAGTGGGCATCCAATGGAAGACACTAGGATCTATTCATGATAGATGCTTCAGGAGATCATCTCAGGAGAGTGGTTCTTTAGTTTAGGGCTCCTAGGAAGGTTCTAGCCATCTAAGAGAGATTTTGTGTTTCTATCATAATAGATGGGGACATATCATGTGGGATTGTCCAAACTATCCTATAGATGAAATAGAGAAAGTAAATGGACCATAGAATTTGGGAAACCAACTATAACAAAGAAGGAATTTGGAGTAGAAAACGTGGCAGAGGAGCAGGGAGAGTAGTTGGGGGTGGAAGACAGTTTTAATTATTCCCAGCACCACCCCTAAGTGGTCCCTTCCAATGAGCTGGCGGTTAGGGATAAAGACAAGTACAAGTAGTTTATTCATATATCCCATAGTCTCTAGGGATAATTATATGTATTATCTATGTCTTTTATACCTTATATGAAGTAATAATATACACAATCATGATCCACTCTTTTCTTTCCACTTATCTTGTTCAAGACTTAGATATTATTTTTGAGCCATTAGATCGACCCTTGTACTTTAATACTTCAAACAGAGGGGATTTATTAATCACACACTTTTTTTGATAGTGTTACCTGAATCTTAGAGGACAGTTCTTCTTAAGGGATCTCTTTGTAGCAGTAATGAGGCTTTATTATGTCATCTTATGTATGGTTAGGAAATATATAGTTCATGACTAGATTAACTATTTCAGGTAGAGGGTAGGGTGAATATATAGTGATGAGATGATGTTTCCATTTATCAATGATAAAGAAATATATATATATCTAGATGGGATTTTATGTAAGAGGATAGGGCCAATTACTCACCAGTTTACTAGTACAACTCTTAGAGAAGAAGATGCTATGAGCTATTAGTTCCCTATAGTGGTGGAAGAGTATGAGGAAATATTTCTTGAGGATTTAACAAGTTTAACTCCCCACCAAGATATATAATTCATTATAGAATTTCACTCAGGAAATTCCATGACATTTATGATATCATTTGGATGGATCCCATAGATATTTTTAAGGTGAAGGGGTAGTTAGAATACATATAGATGAAGGGATTTTTTAAACCTAATGTTGTTTTCTAAGAAGGATGAAGAGACCTTGAGGATACGTGTGGAATAATATCACCTTAACTATGTGAATTTGAAGAATAAGTATCCACTTCCAAGGATCTATGGCCACTTTGACTAGTTGAGAGGGGTGAAAAGGTTCTCTAGTATCGAACTCAGGTCATACTATCACCGGATCCATGTTCAGGATGAGGATATATCGAATATGGAATTTCGATGTTACTATGGTTACCTTGAGTACTTGGTGATTAAATTCAGTGCGATGAATTCCCTATAGATGTTTATGGGACTCATGAACCAGATCTTTCAACCCTTCTTAGACCAATTTATGATAGTCCTATTTGATGAAATCATGGTTTACTCAACGTATAAGGATGAGCACATGAGACTTGAGTATATCCCTAAACATACTTAGAGAGAACTAGATTTATGGGAAGCTATTTAAGTTTTAGTTTTGGATTTGATAGGTCCACTTCATAGGAAATGTCAACTCAGAGGTAGGGGTAGTAGTGGACCCATCCAAGGTTGAGATAGTGTTATCTTGGGAGCCACCATATAGAATGTATGATCTGTAGATATTCTTTAGGTTTCAAGGATACTATCATATATTTATTCTTTATTTCTATAGAATTTCATGAACCTAGACTACTTTTACCTAAAATATGATTCTTTTTGTGTTGACCAATAGGTTCCAATAGTATTTTCAAGATTTTTGGTGGATATTAATGAGCACACCCATATTGAGACTTCCAGAGGAGGGTGTTGAATAAGTATTTTACTATGATTACTTTGTAACTTATCTTGGTTCATGTTCTGATGCATATACATGTAGTGATTGCCTTTGGTTTTTGGTTTTTGAGACCACAAGGGCATAATTATGCAAACCACAATCAAGAGATGGTAGTTGTGGTCTTCGTCCTGAAGATGTAGAGACACAATATTATGGGTGAGAAATTTATCTTCTATTATTAACATAATATTCTCAACTGTATCTCCTCACAAAGGGATTTTTAGGTTAGAATAATAAAAGGATACACAAGATGGGTTTGAATTTTGTCTTTTTTAAAATCTATATAGACTCATAATTTTATCCTTATTCAAGATTTATAAAGATATTCAACTTTTTCTTCTTTATGTAAGTTGAATAGTGGATAAAAATAAAAGGAGAACACACAAAATTTTATAGTGGTTTGGGGAACAAAGATCCCATAGCCCACTCCACTAACACTCTGTCTGTGAGTATAGTGACTTTTAATGAACATGTCCTCTTATCACAATACCTTAACAACTGAGTATAGGCAGTTTAAATATTTAAAATAAGTATTTTACAAGCCTTATGGTTCTTTTATAGGAAACCTTAAAACTAGAGCTTAGTATGAGGCGTTGATACTCCACCATGACTATGTCTGAGTAGTCAATAGTCCAATAAATCAATTTTAATTTATTTGATTGAATAAACAGAGTCATGTTCATAGATATAATGAAAACTAAAAAAAACATATCTTCTTCTTCTTGAAATATAAATTTCTTTAATAAAGTCAATCTTCGAAGAGATATTGGTTTAAAATGGTCTTCAATAAAAATAGTAATAGAAAAATAGTAGCAGTAATAATTAATCAGCAGTTTACACAGTACAATATTGAAACATGTATGTCTCCAAAGTGTATCTCTTCAGGATAATAGAGATGTTTAATATTTTTTATTTGGAAACAGTTCTATTTTTAAAAAGATATATCACCACCTTTATTTCTAGAAAATATACTTGATATTTCACAAGATAAAATTTCTTTCTTCAAATCTATATAGATCTAAGAATATCGCGTGATAAATCACAATCATTTGGATTAAAAAATCTTTCAAAGAGATTTGTAAATTCCCTTAAAAATAGGAAAAATTTAATCTGTTGAATATGATACATTTAATTATTCATAAAATAGATTTGAATAAATATTTACTTCAGAAGAAACCGCTGCAAAAAACACAAATAATATCTTGAATTTAAATCTCTATCTTTGACTGAGTCTAACATAGGGTTCCTTCATATGAAAAAAAAACTCCAAAAGTATGGTTGAAAATGTATAGTTGTTTACAAAATTATGGTTGAGAAACCATACATTTTTCCTTAAACATTGGGTTTCTTCCAAACAAAGTGTTATTGATCCATAATTTTCCAACAACATAGGGTACATGATCCATATATATTATTCCAAATGTAGGGTTTCCATACCATACTTTATGCTTACAAATTTAGGGTATGAATAGTATTTCCAAAATACTTTCTAACACATACCAAATACATAACAAATATTTTAACCTGTAAATAAGATAAACTTCTCAAGAAATAAATTTCTAAAGAACACTTAAAGTAATTTCATTAATAAAACAAACAAAGAAATCTGTGATCATAAAAATAAATAAGATTCATAGATTATAGCTGAGACAATACATGGAAAACAATATCCCCCTTTTTATGATCACAAAAACCATATAGCACATCTTATAGAAAATCCCGAATAGGTTTTAGAATACTGAGAATCCAAATAGCTTGATGAACATCCATTATCTCTACCAATATTTATATTAAATTGTTACTAAAAAATCAGCACACTGTATCATCAAATTATTTAAGTCCTAAAAATATTTAAAATTTTCAACAAAATTAAATTTAAAAAACTCCTGAATATTTTCTTATAACTAGAAAAAATATGATAGTATTTCACCCAACTGATTTAGAACTTGTCTTATATCAGGTTTACCTAATGTTAATTTCTCAACCCAATCTCTCTGATTGTCCAAAAAACATTTAAATGTTCACCATCACAATGAAGTGAATGAATAAAACCATTCAAATCATACATAACTATAAAAATCAATTCAAACCTTATGATTAAATCTAGAGAAGTTTGTGGAGAAAAAGTGGAATATTTTTATTTACTAGATCTAGTTCATAATTATTCAAACGGACTTCCCAAATACTTTATTAAATATCTAAAATCTGTCATTGAGACTGATTCTGCTTTTATCTTTCTAAACTAATCTTCCATTTCACTTTGAAAGGCATCAAAATATCTTCTAGAAATGGAATTACCTTTGAGTGTTTATATTTAAACTTGTACAATTTCCAATTCTTCTTTGGAAATAGTTGAGATTCTCAAAACATCCAAATATTTCTTAGTAGACTCAAAATCACTATAAAATATTTAATTCTCCTCCTTCATCCTATTAAATGTGATGAAGAAATATTATATTTTATTATCTATATGATCATAATATTATTCCTCTTTATTTATTGATGGTTGTACTCTTTTAATCACATATAAGGACTTCACTTTATCATTTTCACTAAAAGAGGAAGATATATTGTCAAGAACTTCTATTTTTTCAATAGATATAGAATAATACCTGTACAAATAATCTATAATAGAAAATACTATTTGATTCTCAACTAATTAAGTAGTTTTAACTATTGATGGTTTAACTTGATCATTACCTCGAAAATTCTTCTAAATATATCCTTTCTCATGAGATTCTTGCTCATCTCTATTATATGATTGAATCATAGGAATCTATTCTACCGGAGTTATTGAGACTTCTAAAAATAATGGTTGGTTAACTTCTTATGTTTTAGAAACCCCAGATTCTAGAGCCTAAACTTTATGTTCTTTTCTTTGTCTAGGCCATGTGACAAGGGCCTCATTGAGGGATTCTTCTAAATGTTCTTCAAAAGTTTGATGAACATCTCTTGAAACTTCTGGATCAGATACATCATACATGAGTCTTCATATTGTTATTTAAAAAATATCCCCTATTCTAGATTCTCCAACTTCCTCTTTATAAATATATACTGAACCAACCAATATTAGATTTTCTTGCTCTCTCTGAGCAATACCACTAGATTCTTGTTGGTCATTATCACCAATAAGTAATAGTTTTCCTTTTATTTTACTCCAAAAGAAATTGTTAGTTGGAGTAGGACACTCAAGAAGGGGGGGGGGGTGAATTTAGTTCCTATAAAAATTTCTGTTAAGAAATTTATTTAAAATATTTCTGCAATTTAGAATAAAATAGTTCATTTAATCTAGCTAATTAAATTACAATAGTGTGATTATTCAAATAGATTCTCATAAGATTGATTAATTCTCAATAATATCAATATAAGATATTTATACCACTTTTTAAATTACTTTAATATAGAAAAATAGTTATAACTACTATCCAATACTAACTATCAAAATAAAATTTAGTTTTCTAAAATATTGGTTAACACAAAGAAAAAAGTAAATTGAAAGGAAAAACGGATAAAACAAGTGGTTCAGTCTCAATCTGAGACCTAATCCACTCAAATTAGTGATCACCAGCCCCTAAGAAATATATAAAAAGATTTGATCCACACCCTAGATTGAAGGTAACAATAGTACACAGAAATTTCCAAGTCACAAGTCACATTCCACTATTCTTCATGGGAAAACAAACAACCAGGTCACACAAGAACTCTTCAACATTTATATGTGGGTAAACAAAGTGTAAAAAGATATTTGAGTGAGGATATCTTGTATCCTCTAGTTTAATGCAGGAGACATAGTGTGTTTTAATATAGACACACAAAATGATCGAAAGGTAATAAAAATAGTACACAATAGTGTAAAAGTAATGAGAAAGGATTAGAAATGCTTTGAGTGTTGTTCTATGAAACTCTGAACTTATAGGATGTAGAAGATGTGAATGTCAAGTCCTCTTTTGAAAACATAGTATCGTGGGTTTCATGTTCTAGTTCCCAGTACCATGTGATGTTATTTGTAGATATTGTTATTCTTATGGATTTCAATGCAAGAATGTTTTAAGTTTGGATCTACAGTAGTTTAGACACTAGAAAAATCGAGAGTTATTTATGTTTTCTTCAGTGTATATATTATACTGTACTTTTATGCATTCAACTTCTCATTGTCTATACAGCTTGTGCATCCCCAAAAATTTTATCTTTGGGATGTATTAGTTATGGAAACATGGAACACAATCTCTACACCTCATACCTCGTACTGTCAGGTGAAATTTCTACAAAGAAACATTAATTATGTCAGTGTCATTAAATGACTCAAATATGAGAGTTAGAGATAACTTTTAAATTAAATTGAAAAAGACAGAAAGTAAGAAAAAATGTCACTGTATGTCTTAAAATGGTGTAATTGGAAATTATTTCTTCTCCTTTTCCTTTGAGTGGTGAGATAGTTACATTTAGAGAGTCACGGTGCCATATTAGCATTGTGATCTGGTATTGGTAGCACTGATGCAGTGTCAGGATCACAGTGTCTCAGGTAAAGTTGTCTAGTCCTTTGACAAAACTTTGAATGGTGTTTTGTTATGATGTCTTGGATATGTTAGCAAGGAACTGGTAGCACAATCTTTATGAGATCTAGAACTGGTTATGGTGTTAGAGTCACAGTTTCAGAATTACGGTGTCTGAGTTACAGTGTTAGGATTATAGTGTCTGAGTCACGGTGTCTGGGTTACGGTGTCTGAAACTTTGCCAAAAATCCAGAACCGGCGGTAGACTTATGATTCCTCAGACTTAGCCAAATATCTGCAAACTTTATTAAGAAATAATATCCACAAAATGGATTAATATTTACTATACTCATACTGAAACATAATATGAAAAGATTAAACATAATTTACAATATTCAAACATGATTTTTGAGATTCCAAATCAGGATCTTGTGAGAGTTTAGACCATGGGTTGTAAGCATTAAAAAATAAGGAACCAAACAATCTCTAAGCATACATAAGAAAAAAAATATCTCTAAACATGATTTGTGATAGTTTAAACATTATTAACATGATTTTTGAGCATTGAAACATAAGGATTCCAACAACATCCTCCTTTTTGATGATCAGAAATCATGGCATTTATAAGCCATATATGTTAAAAATGAAAATATTCCCCTAAAGATTATTTTTCCCTAAATTCCTTTTCTTATTTCTCCCAATTTTGAGATTATCAAAAAGAGAATAAGAAAATGAAAAGAAACATTGAATGAAGGTAAGTAAGAAAATAGATAACAATAGTGCACATTGCATTGGATATAAAGATAGAATTTATTTCAAACAGAAAGAAAAATAAAAGACAAGCCTATCAAAAAAACACCCTTCATGTCTCTTTTGTACTATAATTATTATCTTTTCCCATGGTAGAGGGATCCATAAGAGTAGATGTAGAGGTTGGAGAAGGGATAGGTCCAATGGAGAGAGAAGGAAGAGACACTCCTTCAAAAATAGAATGTGTGAGAGTTGGTTTTGTTGAAGACTGAGGAAATGGCTGCTCAATAATATTAGGTTTCATCTGGATCAGAGCCCGAGATACAGAAATGGTAGTAGGAGCATAGGTAGTGGAGGAGGAAGGGGTTGAACCAGGCCACAAAGGGGCAGCTGCATGTGCCACAATTGAAGTACTTTGCACATGGAGATAGGGCTTCAACAACTTAATGAAATCAGTGATGATCTCACCTCCATACCACATTGCCTTCCAAAAATCATCTTTGTTCTCCAAAAAACTTGTCCAATATAGGAGTAAAGTCTTTCATCTTCTAAACTTGAGTCTTAAAGGCTTGAGTGACTAGAATAATTTTCAAATTCTACATAAGGTACTTGAAATGATTGGTCAGATCATGCTAGAATATATTCTGTTGAAGTAGAAATCCACTTTTATATAAATTTATTCTTGAGAATCATTTTCAATATTCAAATTCTTCCTTACCAAATAAAGTACTTGATCACTATTCTGGATGACAGCTGGTAAAATTTCTATATTAATACCATTAAATACTAACTGAAGATCTTCTTTAACAATAGTTCTAATCAGGTCAATGTTCATAGGTTGTGATGGTTTTCCAAGGGAATTAGAAGCTAAAACAACTAAATTGAGAGACTTAGGATGATTTAGAAATTTCTATAAACATCTCTTATACTCATCATTCAGCTTGTTAAGCCCAGAAAACAATATCACACATCTCATTGACTATCTTGATGTTTCTCTCAGCCACTTTGTATTATATTTAATTCAGATTTGGTTGAATCAGAGATAAAACCTTTTGTGGGATCAGATCACCAACATCCTCATCATAATGAGCTATAGGAGCTTGTCTAGTTTTCAAAAATATTTTCATATCTTCAATCATATATCTGATATACTTCACCTCATCACTCAACTTCTTATTCCTAATTCTGACATCTTTAATTTCATGAAGCATTTTTGGTTCAATATGCCATATGATTTTATCTAAATTCAAGGTAGCATCTCTTTCACTAATATTACTCAATGGGGAAGATTGTGACTTCATGATCTTTTCAAATCCAGCTAACAAGGTATTTCTGAAAGTTTTTAGAACACTTTGACCATAGAATCAGAATATTCTTGTGTAGGTTCAAGAACACGAGTTGAAACATGTTCAAGATCCTTAGTATATGTTACATCTATAGAAGAAATTGGTTTCAATTGAGACATAGTGGAAATATATATTTCTTTTACTGAGGCATCTTGGGTATTATCCTCATCGAAGTGGCTAGGAAACTTATACCAGGTATCCACAGTGATATGGTAAAAAATATTTGGAACTTAAACAGTTTCTAAACTGGGGTGTTGCTCCCCTTCAAAAGGTACATTTATTCTGGGAATAAGAGATTCAATCTCATAACCCATTTACAAATTTTCATCTTTATCAGGCTCACACACCTCTTTTCTAGCTAGCTAAAAATCTTGTTCCATTATTTCCTCAGCAGATATAATTTTTTCAGTTTCAACTTACTCTTTTGACTGTTCCACAACAGAAGGTCCTTCCTCAACAATATGTTCTTCCTCAATAGTAGGCTCTTTTTCAACATCAGGCTCTTCTAAATGTTCCTTAGGAATATATTGATCTTTTATAGCAGCAGATGATCCTTTTTCAGCAACAATTTTACTAGAAACTATATCTTCAGCAATAACTTTTTATGAAATAGGTAGGCCACTATCTTCCTTGATTAAGATAGTTCCTTCCTCAGGTTAATATACTATATATTCTACTTCTTTATATGAATAATCAACAACCTCATAAAGTTCTATACCATGGTCATATTTGTTCTTAGGTCTTTAAGGATTCTCAACCGGATTAAACTTTTCATACAATATTTCATTGTCCTCCACCCAAGAATTTTTTCAAGGATTCTAGCTAATTTTCATCTTTCTGATTGTATCCTTTGAGATTAAGAACTCATAATATTCAATAACTTATTAATTCATACAAATTAATCCTTTGGAAGAAAATATTGTAGAAATAAATCATGAATAAAACAAATAGGTAGATTTAGAAGTTTTCTTAATAATCTCACACAAGTAAAGTATAATATACTTACATAGATTGATCTTTTTCCCATTCTTCATAAGATGTATCAAGAATACATTTGGATACTTAAGGGTGGAAAAATATAATTTCCTTGGAAAAATAGGATTTTGGATAAACATAAACATTAACCTTATCTCACCATCCAAGTCATCTCTAATTTCCCTTTTTTTCTTCTTATTTCTAGTCAAACTTCCTAGGGCCTCTTCTAAATTAGAAACATCACTAGGAGGAATATGACCTATTTTATAATCCTAAAATATTCCTTTATGAGGTATCCCTTGGAATCTATCCAATAACCTCAATGAAAAGGTACAAATTTGACTATTAATCCATATTCTTACTATAAAGTCATCTTCAGTGTTGAATGAAAACTAAAAATAATGATAAAACTGATAAAAAAGAATCAGATAAATTGTTATTTTCTCTTTTGTGAACTAGTCTAGCAATCCATTTTCTATCAGTACTTTCAAAATGAGTGACTTACTTGTTAGTAACCACTTCAAACAAAATTATTTTTCTATCACTACTATTCAATCAGCAAGACTTGGATTCAGTGGTCCCTTAGGCATTACTTTCAGTTCCTTTTTCACTTTCTTCTAAGATTTGTGCTTCTCAGGAGTCGATGAAAATGGGATCATAATTATAGGAATCCAATGTGGGTTCGGTCAAGGTGAATTTTTGAAAGAGGGATAATGGTTTGATAGAGAATGGGTTCAGATTTAAGATAAGAGAGGTTGAGTGAAGAGAGGAGTGAAAGATATCGGGTTTTATCATTTAGGGATTTAAAACATCACAAAATAAAAAACACGGCATAAAAACATTAAAATAATCGATACAGTGATATGGGACATAAAATTCTAAAAATAGAAATCTAAGTCATTACGGTGAGACCAGAACAAGCCATCATGATGTCATCATTATGGTGTGACTCAAAATGGTGCGACCGTATCATTTGAGACAACAAGCATGAGACTGTAACTGAGAGACAATAACTGTGAGACCATAAGTGTGAGACAGTAACATCGAGACAATTGACTACAAGATAGTGACTTGTGAAACTGTGAATCATGAAACCGTAAACTGTAAAACAATAATATGTTCACTTAAGTCTTCTTATTCCTAACTCATGTATGATGTAATTTATCCTTTCATAATTTAAGGGATTAGTTAATATATCAGCAAGTTGTTGTTTAGTGCTAATTAATTCCAAAGTGATTTCACCTTTTTGATAAAGACCCCTCAAAAAGTGATGACTCACATCAATATATTTTGTTCTAGAATGTGAAACATGATTATTTAAAATGTTAATAGCACTTGTATTGTCACAATTTCAAGGTACATATATAAATTGATATCCGTAGTCTAGTAATGTGTGTTTTATTTACAAAATTTATGCACAAAAACTACCAGTAGCTATGTATTCAGCTTCGGTAGTAGATAATGCAACAGAATTTTGTTTCTTACTACACTATGATACTAGATACTTGACTAAAAGGTGACATGTTCCAGAGGTCCTTTTTTATATCTAACTTACAACCACCCAAATCAGTATCTAAATAGCTAACTAAGTCAAATGATTTTCTTCTATGATAAAACATCCCTAAATTGGTTGTCGGTTTGAGGTATTTGAAAATCCTTTTAACATCAAGGAGATGTGACTCTTGGGGATTTTCAAGAAAATGTGCACACATGAAAACACTAAAAATAATATCAGGATGACAAGAGGTTAAGTAGATTAAACTTTCAATCATTCATCTATAAGTGTTTTGATCAATATATTTCCCATTTTCATCAAGATCCAACTTATAGGTAGTACTCATTGGAGTATCACTACTTTTAGTTCTATCAAATCTAAAACATTTTATAATATCTTTAGTATATATATTTTTTATTTAAAATAATTAATTCATTACTTTGAATGATTTTAAATCCAAGAAATAATTTTATCTCACCCATTAAGCTAATTTCAAATTCATTTTTCATAATCTTTGAAAAATCAGTACATAATTAATTTTTTGAAGATCCAAAAATAATGTCATCTACATAGATTTGAAAAACTAAAAATTCTTTATAAATTTGTTTAATAAAGATAGTAGGATCAGCTATACCTTTTATAATGACTTTGGAAATAAGAAAACAACTTAATCTGTCATACTAAGCTTTTGGATCTAATTTTGAACCATACAATGATTTTTTTAATTTAAAGACATGATTTGAAAAGTGAGGGTTTGTAAAACAAGGGGTTTGTTCAACAAAAACATCCTCAACTATATAAACATTTAGGAATTCAATTTTAACATCCATTTGATATAGTTTAAAATTTAGATATTCTGTATAGGAATACAAGATTCTGATGACTTCAAGTCTAGAAACATGTGAAAAGGTTTCTTCATAGTCAATTTTTTATTCTTGAATATATCCTTGTGCAACCAATCTAGCTTTGTTTCTAACTTTGTTACCAGCTTCATCTACTTTGTTCTCAAACAACTATTTAGTGCCTATGGTCAATGTGTCTTTGGGTCTATCCACAAGTTTCCAAAATTTATTCCTTTCAAATTTATTTAGCTCCTTTTTTATAGTCGTCACCCAAAATTCATCATTGATAGACTTATTGATGTTTTTAGGCTCATTCTGTGATAGAAAAACTTTATGTTCAACCTAATTTCCTAGAGAATCTATAGTCTATATTCTTTTATCTAATTCTCCAACTATTTCATCTAAAAAACTATTCTTAAGAGTTCTAACTACTCTAGAAAAAGAAGGGATAGTAATTTCAGGTTCTTCAATAGGTTCGGGCTCATTATGGCTTGAATATGGTGAATTTATCAAATTGGAAGTTTTAACTGATTCCTTAATAAGATGTTCATATGATTTATCATTAATGTCCAAATTTGACATATCATCCTCAACATTTTCTAGGGAGGTATTAGGTTCATGTGGATCTATTTCATCAAATTTGACATGTACAAATTCCTCCACACATTTAGTTCTTTTATTAAAGACTCTATAGGCTTTACTAGAGATTGAATATCCTAGAAAAATTCCTTCATCACTCTTGGATGAAAACCTATTAATGTTATCCTTAGTATTATGAATATAAACTTAGAAACTAAAAAACTTTGAAGTAATTAACCTTGGGTTTTCTATTGTTCCACAACTCATAGAAAGTTATTTTAAGAATAGTTCTGATTAAAACTCTGTTAATAATATAGCATATTGTACTAACAGCTTCAGCCCAAAATTAAATAGGTAGGTCATACTCACTAAGAATTGTTATAGAAATTTATTGTAAGGTTATATTTATTCTTTCTAAAACACCATTTTGTTGATGTGTCCTTGGGGAAGAGAAATTATGACTATATACATATAGTGAAAAAAAGGATTCAAACTCTTGATTTTCAAACTCACAGCCATGGTCACTTCTTAGAGATTTAATTCTATGTCCACTGAGATTTTCTAAAATCTTATAATACATGGTGAAATGAGATAAGACCTCAATTTTTTTAAGCCAAGAAGAAGGTCCAAGTATAACTAGAATAGCCATCTATAAGTACATAGACATAGTGCTTCCCATTAAGAATTGAGACTCTAGATCGTCCAAACAAATCCATGTGAACTAACTCAAGAGGTTGAGAAGTTCAACCTTTTTTCTTTGGTTTGAAAGATATTTTGGGTTGTTTACCCTTTTGACATGGATTATAGACTTTTTCATTTGGAAACTCATGTTTAGGTAGGTCCTTGACTAAACCTTTCCTAGTAATATTTCTAAGGGAGTTTATATTACAGTGTACAAGTCTTCTATTACAAAGCTAAGACTCATTGTGAAAAACACTTAAGTATGAAACATTTTTAGAAACAAAATAATCTAAGTTAATAGAATTAACATTTTTATTTCTAAAAGTAGAAAATATTAGTTCATTTTTATAGTTAAAAACATTAAAAAAATCATTTTAAAATTTAACATGAAATTAATCTACAGATAGTTTTGAAATACTAAGTATATTATATTTCAATCCATCAACAAAAAGTACTTTAGAAATTAAAACTGAGTTAGGGTTACCAATCTGGCCTAAGCTAATTATTTTTCCATTAGCATTGTTACTAAAGGTGACATGCCCACCATCAATCTTTATTAAACTTATGAAGCATGAGTAATATTCTATCATGTGTCTTGAACATACACTATACATGTACCACAATATTTTACAAGAAATCTTCAGACAAATTTACTACAAAATAATCAAACAAAAACAGATTTTGGTACCCAGACTTGTTTGGGTCTAGTGACATTAGTAATCAGTGCTTTAGGAACCCACATATAATTAATAGGCTTCCTTTAAGAATTATATAACATATTTGAAAAATAGACCCTACTTGGTCCAGAAAATCTTGTGGTAGTAAAAGATTTTCCAGAAGTGGAACTAGCAGTAGAATTTTTATTTTTAGGTAGAAAAACAGATTTTCCAGATTTCGTTACAAACTTGTTTTTGGCGAGATTTCCTTTCCCAAGTTGGTATCCTATACCAGTGGTGTATCTAGGGGAATTTTTTTTACCAAGAATCTATGTGAGGTTATTTTTTTCATAGGTAAATTTCTCTAGGTCCTTTTTCAATCTCTCATTAGATAACTTAAGTTCATTGTTCTCCTTGAGTAATTGAACATTTTTCTCTTTCTCTATAGTAAGTTCAAATTAGACAGTATTGGTCAAGGAATGACGTTTCTTACAAGATTTGTATTTATCTTTTATCTCATTACAAGTGTCTTCAAGCATATTAAAATATTCAAATAATTCTTTACTAGTCATATTTTAAGAATAAATTTCATCTCTAGAACAATAGGAATTTTTTTAAGGATACTCAAGGGTTACCTCATATGTGTTTGTTATAAAACACATATTGGCTTTATCATCCTTTTCATCATATGAAGACTTCGAGTCACTTGAACTATCCTCAGAAGCACTCCAATTTTCCTTTATGGACTTTTTATACTTTCTATCTTTGTCCTCATATTTCTTCTTATATTTTGACTTTGGACAATAAGCCTTTATGTATCCTTTTATTTTTCATTCATAAAATAATATTTCATCAGATTTGTCACTTCTTTTCAAATATTTCTTCTAGTTTCCCTCATGATCACATCTTTTTTTAAATTTGGGATTTCTGAAAAATTTATTTCTTTTATATAACTTCTTAAATCTTATAGCTAATTGATATATTTCCTCATCACTATCTGGTGAGTATTGTTCACTACTAGAGCTTTCAAGGGCTTGTAATTTCCCTTTTTCCTTATCTTTAGTTTAGGAAGTAGTGGTTTTGAAGGACATTGACTTTCTCTTTGATTCATCTTCCTCTTCCTTATTTACTTTTAATTCTTCCTCATACATCATCAACTTTCCTATTAGCTCCTTTATTGGAAGTTTTATAATATCAAAATATTCTCTAATTGAGATAGATGTCCCTCTCCATCTATCTGGGAAGCATCTGAGTATTCTCATAATTTGATCCTTGGTTGTAATATCTCTTCCCAATGAGATCATAGTGTTCAAAATCTCATTAAACCTGAGATAAATATAATAAATAGCCTCATTAGGATTCATTTTAAAGTTATCATATTTAATATTATATGTGTTAAGTCTCATTTCCTTAACACTATAGGTTCCTTCATGTTAAACAGATAAGGTATCCCAAATTTCTTGGGTTTTTTACATGCAGAAATTATGTTAAACTCATCATCTCTTAATGAACAATATAAATAATTCATGGATTTAAAATTATTATTATAAGTATCCTTATTTGGTTTATCCCAAGAAATTATAGTAGTATTAGCAATCTTATATTCATCTATAATTGAAGACCAAATCTCAAAACCCATACTTTCTAAGTGCATTTTCATTTTAATTTTCCATTATGCATAGTTTGTTCCATTAAATAATAGAGTTCTGTTGGTAGAATCACCTTCTATTATATTATCCATACTAAAGAATAAAGTGTAGATTATTTTTTTTAAAGAACTAAACATTTATAACTAACAGAAATTTTGAGATCATTAAAACAATACTAAAATAACAGTTGAAAAATATTTTTAAAAATAGATTTAAAATTTTTAAAATAGGGATTTTAATAAATCATTTGATACCAAATGTTTGTCGAAGTAGGACACTCAAGAGGGGGGGGGGGGGGGTTAATTGAGTTCTTATAAAAATTTCTATTAAAAAGTTTATTTAAAAGATTTCCCGGATTTAAAATAAAACAGACCAATTAATCAAGGTAATAAAATTATAATAGTTTAGTTGTTAAAAAGCTTCTCAGAAGATTGATTAATTCTCAATAATATCAATACAAGATATTGATACCACTTTTGATACTAATTTAATCAGGAAAATAGTTATAACTACTAACCAAGACTAACTATCAAAGTAAAATTTAGTTTTTTTAAATATTGGTTAACACAGAGTAAAACTAAATTGAAAGACATAGCAGATAAAACAAGTGGTTCTGTCTTAAGACAAAACCTAATCCATCCCACTAAGTGATCACATTTCACCAATAAATATATAAATATCTTTGATCCACACCCTTGATCGGGGTTAACAACAGTACATTGGACTGTTTAGGTCACAAGGCTTCTTCCACTATTCATCATGAGAAAACAAACAACCAGGTCACACATGACCTCTTCCACAGTTATACGTGAGTAAAAAAAGTGTAAAAAAATATTTGAGCGAGGATATCTTGTATCCTCCAGTTTAACATAGGATAAAAATTGTGTTTTAAAACACACACACCCAGCTCAAAAAAAAATTAAAATAGTACACAATAGAGAAAAAGTAATGAGAATGGATTATAAATACCCTAAGTGTTGTTATATGTAGCTCTATACTTTTAGGATTTATCATATGCAAATTTCAAGTCCTCTTCTAAAAACAATGTATCATGGGTTTCATGTTCTGGTTCCCAATTCGATGTGATTTTCTTTGTAGATCTTATTCTTCTTAGGGTTTCCAATGTGATAATGTTTTATTTTTGGATCCACAGAAGTTTATCCACCAAAAAAATCATTAATTCTTCATGTGTTCTTAAATGTATATGTTCTACTATACTCGCATGCATTCAACTTCTCGTTGTCTACACAACTCTTGTATCTCCACGTATTTTATCTTCGGGATGTCTTGGTTATGGACGACAAAGAGCATGATCTCTACACATTGAACCTCATACTATTAGGTGACATGTCTAAAAAGAAACATTAATTATGTCAGTGTCATTAAATAACTCAAATATGACAATTATAAATAACATTTAAATTAAATTGAAAAATATTGAAAGTAAATAACGGTGTCACAGTATGTCTTGAAACGGTGTCACTAAAACAATGTATTCTCCTTTTTCTTTTAGTGGTGAGATAGTCATGGTGAGATAGTCATGGTTCCATAGTTGCATTGAGATCTGGAACTGTTAGCACAGATGCGGTGTCAGGATCACAATGTCTTAAGTAATGGGGTCTAGTCCTTAGTCAAAACTTTGAATGGCGTCTTGTTACGATGTCTTGGATATGGTAGCAAAGAACCCGTAGAACATGATTTATGAGATCTGGAACTAGTTACAGTGTTAGAGTCATGGTGTCAGGATTACAGTGTCTGAGTCATGGTGTTAGGATTACAATACCTGAGTCACGGTGTTTGAAACTTTTCCAAAAACCTAGAACCAATGACAGACTTATGGATCCTCAGACTTAGCCAAAATATATGTAAACTTTCTTAAGAAATAATATCCATATAATGGATTAAGATGAACTATAATCATACTAAAACATAATATGAAATGATTAAACATATTTTACAAGATTCAAACATGATTTGTGAGATTTTGAATCAGGATATTGTGAGAGTTTAGACCATGGGTTGTAAGAATTAAAACATAAGTAAACAAACAATCTATAAACATACATAAGTAAACCAAAAATATCCAAATATGATTTGAGATAGGTTAAACATGGTTAACTTGATTTGTGAGCATTAAAAGATGAGGAGTCCAATAGAAACCTAACTTTCTTAAAGTTTCATCATTAATAATTCTACTATGATGAAACCTAATATGAACTTCAATATCGTAAATATTGTTATTTTATATAAAATTAGAGAAACAATCCTTATACATTGGAAAAAATACATCCTTGATTCTTGTTAACAAAAATTATACATATATCAGAGTATATACCTTATATAATTAAACTTTATATCACTCATCATAAAAAAAAATTATATGCATATCAAGATAAATAATCTTCTATAACTCATCAATTCTTTAAATTATTGATGACTGAATGAATTTGACCAGTACCTTCTGGAGAACTTTAAGATCCTTTATAAAAAAAATTTGAATCAGAGTTGAGCCAAAAAGAAAAGACATAATATCTTTAGATTTATGATCTTATTATATGGATTAAAGATCAAAATGAAGAACCCTTTCATCGGGACACTAAATGATATTAGCTATCTCAACTATAGAAATATAAAAATCCATATCATTTACCCATGATACAATTATGTCCTCTGTGTCACTAAAACTGAACTAAACATTTTCATATTACTCCTTTACTTCTCTTTCATACATGTATTTAGTATTTATTTAATTGAAAATAAATTCCAACCCTTGAAATTCTATATATTTCTTCAATATAAGATTCATATGATATATCCATTCAAAATTGATAACTTTTCCTTGATTTTTTTTTTAAAGTTATGCATTAATGCTTCGATCCACTCTGCTCTCCTTCATATGTCCTCTATATCTTTGACGTTTCTTAGAATAGAAGGGTTTGAGGATCAAATTATAAGTTTTAGAAGGGAAAATAAGATCTCTCAAAGTTGAAAGGGTTTAAATATATATAGTAATAGTGAGATGAATTTTTGATAGTTTTGGTGACTTTTGTTTGGTTTATCGAGCCAAATACTCAGTGTAATCATTATTTATTTTTATTTTGAAAAAGTACTCTTTCAAAAATAATTATAAATCTTTTATTTATTAAAAAACTTGTAAATAAATAAAATATGGATAAAAATAAGTAAAACAATTAATAAAAAATCAAAGAAAAAAATTAATAAAAATTTATTTAAAAATATATATCCCTAAATCCACTCAATAAATTCAAAAAAAGTAGTGGGAAGTGGTTTAGGGAAAATATCAGCAAGTTGATATTTAGTATTCATAAATTCTAAATATATATCCTTTTTAAGATTATGATCTCTTATAAAATGACGTCTTATATCAATATGCTTTGTTCTTGAGTGACATACATGTTTTTTTGAAATATTTTTTTCACTTGTATTATCACATAAAATAGGAATATTATTGAAACTAAGTTAAAATTCTAGTAGTGTGTGTTTCATACACAACACTTGTGCACAATAACTAATAGGAAATATATATTCTACCTTAACTATTGGCATAGAAACTAAATGTTGTTTCTTATTTTACTAATAGACCAAGGACTTAAGTTAAAAAGTGATAGGTTCCTGAAGTAATTTTTCTATCTAATCTACAAACTCCAAAATCAGTATCTGAATATGAATTTAAATTAAAAATAAATGTTTTTTTGATAAAGTAAATATATAAATATATTTCATTTTAAATATCTAAAAATTATTTTAGGATAATTAAGGTGATATTAGTTTGGATTTTAATGAAATATATCTCATAGAAAAATAAAAGGCAATAAGAATACTATTCTAGTAGTAATATATAGAAAACCGAAAATAATACCTCTATATAAATTATTTTAAGATGTTTTCTATATTCATCTAAATCAAGTTTCATATTGGTACACATGAGAATTGTATAAGTTTTATTGTTTTGAGGTTAATTTTTTTAAATAAATCAATAATATATTTTCTTTGATTTAAAACATTTCTATATTCCTTTTGATAGATTTTAAATCCAAGAAAGAAATTTAATTATACCATCATACTTATTTCAATTTTTTGCATATGATTAAATAAATCAGTACAAAGATTTTTATTTATTGAAAAAAATAACATCATCTACATAAATATTTACTGATAGTATATTATAAAAAAAATCTTAAAAAGAGTATAATTAGCCAAACCTATATAAAATCTATTTTATAGAAGGAAATAACTCAGTCTTTCATACCAAGATCTAGGTTTTTTATTTAAGTTCATAAATATCTTTAGTAATTTCGAAAACTGAATTTTGTTGATGAGTATTTTCAAAACCTAGTGGTTGTTCAATGTAAAATTCCTCCATTAAATATCCATTTAGAAAAAGGTGATTTTACCTCCATCTAATATAATTTAAAAATAATATTATATGCACAAAATATAAGTAATATAATGGATTCTAATATAGTAATAGGATAAAAGGTTTAAAAATAATGAATTCTTTCTTCCTGATTGTACCCTTTAGCTAATAATCTTTCTTTATTTATAGTAATTATTCTTTAATCGTATTGTTTATTTCTAAAAACACATTTGGTTAATTTTACTCATTGATTGGTTGGTATGTAAAATAATCCCCAAAAATTATTTCTACTAAATTGTTTAAGTTCTTCTTACATAGAAATTTTCCAACTTTCATATTCTAAATGTTATTTTATATTCTTGGGTTCTAATTGAGATAGGAAGAAAGAAAATTCAATGAAGTTTCCTATATTCCTTATAGTTATTACTCCTATATCTACATATCCTATTATTATTTTTACAATTGGTTATCCTTTAAGGTTTAAGGTTGTCTTGGAAAAATATATTCAGGTTCTGTTCGCACCGTGATTAACTGTTTCATTTTCACCCTCACACCACTATGCTAAACTTGTTTTATATTGAAAATTATAAAAAATAATAACAAATTTAATTCCATGTCTTAATCATTTATTTTGTTTTTATCAATGTTTAAAGGTTCAATGTTACTTATTTTGATTATTCCATTGTAGGAGGAGGTGATTTGGAGGCCCCAGAGATGATCTGGAAGGAAAATGGGCCAAAACTGCATGGGTTCCATGAACACCTGTCCACTTTTGGGTAGAGTATGAAATCTAAATGAATCCAAATGGGATGATATTTTTTGTACTGGTCCAAAATTCAATTTTATACAACTATTATGAAGACAATAAAGCCCCATTTGTCAATTAATGGGCCCAACCGAAGTGATCTATCCAGGACACTGAATATGCACAGAGTCAAAAGTTGTGTGTTGTGTGATGTCAATATATAGAGTTTTACATATCCAAAAGAACCCAAAATTTCTATGGAGATATCCAAGACGTGGGGAAACAACTTTATAGTTTTTTCAAAAGTTATTTAAGACTTTCTGGAGGCCGAAAAAAATGTGACAAGTGGTTTTACACAATTTGTGTGCCCAAAACCACTTCCCATTTTTTATATAAAAGAGCACCGTGGGTACCTCATTTGGAGAGTTCAAACCAGAAGCCAAGATCTTCCATTTTGGAGTCATATAAGAGTCTCTTAATCATCCTAGAAGTTCTGGAGGCTTCTATCCTCATAGGGGGATCAAGGATGAAGAAGGAGTTCCACCCGGGGCTCCTCCTCCTCTCGATGGCGAGCTAAACAGTAGACGATCATTTCGAGGGAGCTACACTAAATTGGGAGGGAGTTCCAACATATGTTATTCTACTAGTTTTGTATAATTTTTGTGTTGAATATTTCACTTATTTTTATCTTGACATACTTCTCCCCTGATTACATTTCATTTGATATAATTAAGTAGAACACTTTTTATTTCAACATCGATTGAGTTGAGATTTCAAGTGGGAATTTTGGGTTGTTTCGATTAGACAACACAATAATCCTATTTATCTCACTCATACATAATATTTAAGTATGATTTGGTAGAAATTTTATTCTATGATTGATAACCAAATCTAAGCAACACGATTGTTGTGTCAAGGGGCGGTTCTTTAAGCATCATTTAAAGAGGCAAGAGGGGAGTCAATATTTTGACAACCTTCAACCAAAGAATTAAAAAAAATCGTGTTGAATTTTAAGAACAATGAACTATCCAAGATGTGTAGTGAACTTGAAATGATCTTCTTCTCTCATAATTATTAATACCCCACCTTTATTTATCAAATATTTAACTCTTTAATTATGTAATTTACTTAAATCTTTTTTCAAAAACACCCCCGTCTTTTAGTACTTCTTATTAAAAATACATTCTCTAAAACTATCAACAATCATTGAGAGACAACCTAGGTTCTTCCCTAGACTATAAATTTATCTTAAAATCATAACCAATTTGACGTGTCATGACAGCATGGTCAAAGTTTTGCGCTGTTGTCAGGGAGCGCTTTGGCTTTAGTGCGTGTTTTTGATATTTTTTTTGTAAATTTTGTGAATGTTTGTTTCTTTTATCTTATACCTTTACATTTATTTTTGTGTTATAATTTATTTCTTGTGTAGGTTCTGTGTATGATGCGTTCTACTCCATGAGACTTACAACCTTTCGAATTCGAATCGGAGAGGATCCTACATCAGCGACCCCAAGATACAAAAGAGAACCCATTGAAGGAGGACATATAAAACATAGACACCCTTATTGATCCTTCCTCTTCTTCTTCTAGAACCAATATCAAAACTGAAATAAAATTTCATAACATGGATGAAAATAATCAGACATTAAAATAAATATCCTCTCCTAATATTGATATCCAACCCACATACATTCAAATGCAAGGAGAGACACCTAATTTTGAACTAAAATCCAGTCTAATTCATTTATTACCAAGATTCCATGGAATTGCTGGAGAAGATACACACAAGAATTTAAAATAATTTCATACTATTTATTCAACATTAAAACCTACTAATGTGGATGAAGAACAAGTAAATATTAGAGCATTCCCCTTTTCTTTAGAAGATACAGCAAAATATTGGTTATATTATTTAATTCCCCAATAAGAGGTTGGGCAGACATGAAACTCCTTTTCCATGAAAAATAATTCTCAGCCTCTCGAATTGAAAAAGTAAGTAATGAAATTTGTGGGATAAGACATTCTCAAGGGGAAACATTACATGAATATTGGTAACACTTTAAAAGGTTATGTTAAATTTTCCCACAAAACCAAATAAGTGATCAACTTTTAATTCAATATTTTTATGAAGGTTTAATCCCTATTGATCAAAATATGATTGATGCTACTGCAGAAGGTGTGCTAGTTGATAAGACCCCAATTTCTACAAGAACCCTGATTGAGAACATGGCACAAAACACACATTAATTTGGTTCAAGGTCTAATGTATCGATTTGAGGTGTCCATGAGGTGCAAAGTACTGAATTCGAGAAAAAGGTGAACACAAAGTTCGAAGAGGTATGTACCCTTCTTCGACAACTTGATCTTTCCCAAGGGAAATCCCAATCTCCTCCTCCCATCCATTGTGATATATATTCTTCTGACACCCACTACTCTGACCAATGTCCTCAATTGAGGAAAACATCTGAGAGTTGCAAGGAAATATTTCCAGGCCGCCCCTATAACCAACCCTTTAGGGAAGAACCTTACTATCCATCCAACCATGGGTGGAAGGAGAACCAAGCCTATAGCCAAGGGGGGTATTCAAACCAACCTCAACAATAATGGAACCAACCGGGGCAGAGTAGTCATCTACCAACACCACCCAGAAATCCTCAACCACCCCAAAGGCCTTTCTAACAAACCCCTCCAAAACCCGAGCCTAGCCTAGAAGATATGATGAAACAAATGGCTGCCAACAATATCCAATTCCAACAAACCACTCAGGTAGCCATACAAGACCTCAAAACCCAATTAGACCAACTAGCTAACTCGGTGGGTGAAATTCAATGTCACGGGTCAAGTAAACTTCGCTCTCAACTAATAGTTAACCATAGGGATAAAGGAAATGTTAGTTCTATCACCATTAGGAGTGGAAAAAAACTAGAAATTAAAATGAATCTTCCATTAGAGTCATCCCCTCCATAGGAAACCTCCATCCCAACCATTAAAAATGTTCCAAATATTGAAGAACCTTGTCTAGAGAGAATCCATTCCAAAGGAAAGAGTGTGTATATTGATGAGTCACCTAGCCCAACCATTCCTCTTCCATTTCCTCAAAGGGCCACCCAACTAAAAAAACAAAAGCAAACTAAACTAGATAAGAAAATATTGGAACTTTTAAAGAAAGTGTAGGTTAACATCCCATTGATTGATGTTGTGAATAAAATTCTACAGTACTCCAAGTTTCTAAAGGAGATATGTACACACATAAGGTGACTTTGAGGTGATGAGAAAGTGATATTGGGGAGGAATGTTTCAGGATTGATAGAGCCATCACTTCCCACCAATTTCAATTATCCTGGAACATTATCAATTCCGTTCACCACAGGGGAGTATTCTTTTACTAATGATATTCTTGATTTAGGTGCCTCTATAAATGTGATGCCTCGCTACATTTACTCTACATTGAAGGTCGAGGAACTAAATACCATTGGAATTGTTATTCAACTAGCCAACCGGAGTACCACACACCCCTCTGGTGTGTTAGAGGATGTTCTTGTGAGGGTACAAAATTTAATTTTTCCTACTAACTTTTATGTGCTTAAAATGGAGGATGATAAGATGAATGGACATGCCCCGATTATATTGGGAAGTCCCTTCTTGAAAACCACCAAAACCACAATTAATGTACATAATGGTACATTATCTATGGATTTTGGTGTTGACATTGTCCTCTTCAACATCCTTGATTCCATGAAGCACCCTTATGAAGAAAATTCCTCTCTCTCTGTTAATTCAATTGATGTACTTCCTTACCCTAAAAAAACAACATTTCTTTCCCCTGATCTCCTTTCTGAGTTTTATTCATTGATTGAAATTATTGGTAATGAATCATGTATTGATTGTTGTAGTGGACTAGAAAAGTGTCATGAATGTTTATTAATTGATAATTTATTAAACACTGAGGATCCAGTAACCATAGATGATATCGCTAAGCTTGTAAAAGCTCATTCCTCATATGAGGATGATACCATTAACTAGTTAGATGAGATTAGTGACCTCTCACTTTCACACAAACTCCCATAAATCCAAAATACACCTGAATTAGAACTGAAACAACTTCCTCAAGATTTAAAATATTCATATCTTAATAATGGAAACAAGTTTCCTGTCATCATTGTTAGTTCACTCCCTCCTGAGCATGAATTTTGACTACTAGAAATTTTGAGGGAATATAAACAAGGTTTGGGATTGACACTTTTTGACATTCCTGGTATTATCCCACCAACTTGTACACATCATAGTTTGCTAAATGATGAGGCTAAACCGGTGAGGCAGGCAGAACATCGACTGAACCCAAACCTCCTAGAAGTTGTAAAAAATGAGGTAACAAAATTATTGGCTACTGGAATCATTTACCCTATCTCTGATAGCCAATGGGTCAATCACATTCAAGTATTTCCTAAAAAACTAGCCTTACATTAATCAAAAATGAAAATAATGAATTGGTTCCAACTCGTGTGTAGAATAGTTGGCGTGTCTGTATAGACTATCGCCGACTAAACCAACATACTAGGAAATACCATCTCCCTTTTCCATTCATCGACTAAATCCTAGAGAGGCTAGTGGGTAAGTCCCACTACTGTTTCCTTGATGCGTATTCTGGATACTTTCATATCCATATTTCCCTTGAGTATCAGGAAAAGAAAACCTTCACTTGCCTCTTTGGAATATTTTCCTATAGAAGGATTCCATTTGGTCTGTGCAATGCTCCAGGTACTTTCCAACGATGCATGGTTAGTATTTTTTAGGATTACCTAGAGAATTTCATGGAAGTATTCATGGATGATTTCATTGTTAATGGATCCTATTTTTATGAATGTTTGAGTAGTCTTGCTTCAATCCTACGTCACTGTATTGAAAAGAATGTCATATTAAATTATGAGAAATGCCATTTCATGGTGTGACAACGTATAGTTTTGGGGAATTTCATTTCTGGGGATGGTATCCAAGTAGATAAATCAAAAGTGGATATCATTTATTTCTTACTATTCCCCAAAAATGTATGGGATGTGTGGTCTTTCCTAGATCATGATGGATTTTACCATCATTTCATTCGCGACTTTAGTAAAATTGCACTCCCCCTCTCCCGATTACTCCAAAAAAATGAATTTTTTTTGATAAAAAAATGTGAGGAACCTTTTAATAAGTTAAAATGGAGTCTCGCATCACCCCCAGTAATCTAACCACCTCGGTGAGATTTACCATTTGAGATCATGTGTGATTCCTCTAACTATGCATTGGGGCAGTCTTGTCACAAAGGGTCAATAGAGCTCCACATGTCATTGCCTATGCCTCACGTACTTTGGACCTGCCCTAGAAAACTACACCACAACTGAAAAAGAATATTTTTATGAATTTAACATCAAGGAGTGATTTTTAGTGAATTGGTTTTCTGTTAATGATATAAATGGTTGTATCACTGTGAAACATTTGAGATGATTGATTCCCATTGTGCGAGTATTTTTTGGGAAAATTCTATCACTAATATCTCCACACATTTTTTCACAAAACTATGAAGTGTGAATATTTCTTACTTAATATAAGGTAAATATATGTTAGGTTAATATTTTCCACTTTAAATGATATTTCCATACGTTTGTTCCTTATCTTGTCTGTTTCACTACTGTACCATATCGACCTATGCATGTGTATTTAATGTCTGACTATTGTACGCCCTAAAAAAAATTAGGTTGTTTCTTAGGTAGGTCAAAAACCAGTTATCCACAACCATTGATCTTTTTATAACTATTGCAATTAGTGTCGTGAGGAGATCAAACAAGTGTTGAGAGATGAGTGTGAGATCTGTTCCAAATACAACTTCTAAAAAAAATAATAAATGAGGAGAGTGATAAAATGTACAACATATGAGGATATCTTGGTCGGGAGATTATGGTTTGACTTCTGGGAATGTTTAAGTGAGTGGGTTTTGAAATATGATTGTAAAGGATGTAGGGAAGGTTTGGTGAAAATTCATTTGAAGCTGAATAATTTTAAAATCACCTATATTTATTGGATAGAAAGTGGAAAGAATAGCATGGAATGGTTTTCACTCACACACATGGAGAGTTAGTAGAATGGTTTAATTTTTAATTACTTTCTCAATTTGGTGTCATGAATCTCTTTGAATTTCATTGTGATATGATTTAATAGACATCTTTTTCCATTTTCACTAGGAAGAAATCCTTGGTGTGGTTTGTGCATTGATCACATTACTTTAATGAATTAAAATTTCCTCAAATGTTAAATCTTCATGATGTTGGGAATATATACATGAATATTTTTTTTTGGATATGTGAATTTTCCCAGGAGTGCAAATTTTTAGGTGTGGGGGTGTGATCGCACCGTGATTCACTGTTTCATTTTCACCCTTACACTACTATGCCAAACTTGTTTTATATTGAAAATCATAAAAATAATAACAAATTTCATTCCATGTTTTAATAATTTATTTTGTTTTTAT
Source organism: Viscum album (assembly GCA_963277665.1). Lineage (NCBI taxonomy): Eukaryota > Viridiplantae > Streptophyta > Magnoliopsida > Santalales > Viscaceae > Viscum > Viscum album. Next base: position 1,968,992,288 of record OY728125.1, on the reverse strand, counting down.
CACTGTTTAAAGGGTCAATGTTACTTTTTTTGATGATTCCATTGCAGGAGGAGGTGATTTGTAGGCCCCCAAGATGATCCAGAAGGAAAATGGGCCAAAACTGCATGGGTTTCATGAACACCTGTCCAATGTTGGGTAGATTATGAACACAAATTGCATCCAAATGGGCTGAGATTTAGTGGTATGGTCCAAATTTCAATTTTTTACAACTCTTATGAATACTACCAATCCTCATTCATCCATTAAGAGGCCAAAACTAAGTGATCTGTCCAGGACACTGAATATGCACAGAGTCAAATGTTGTGTGTTGTGTGTTGTCCATATATAGAGTTGTACGTGTCCAAAAGAAGCCAAACCTTCAGTGGAGATAGACAAGACGTGGGGAAACAATTTTATAGTTTTTTCAAAATCTATTTAAGACTTCTTGGAGTCCAAAAACAATGTGAAAACTGGTTTTACACAATCTGTGTGCCCAAAACCACTTCCCATTTTTACTATAAAAGAGCACCATGGGTACCTAATTTTTGGAGAGTTCAAACCAGGAGCCAAGATCTTCTATTTTGGAGTACTATAAGAGTATATTCATAATCCTAGAATTTCTAGAGGCCCCTATCCTCATAGGGGGATCAAGGATGAAGAAGGAGTTCCACCCGAGCCTCCTCCTCCTCTCGATGGTGAGAAAAACGGTGGACGATTATTTCAAGGGAGATACACAAACTTGGGAGGGAGTTCCAGCACATGTTCTTCTACTGGTTTTGTATAATTTTTGTGTTGAATATTTCAATTATTTTGTATCTTGACATACATACCCCCTGATTACATTTCATTTGATATAATTAAGTAGAACACTTTTTATTTCAACAACGATTTGGTTGATATTTCAAGTGGGAATCTTGGGTTGTTCTGATTGGACAACACAATAATACTATTCATCTCACACATACATAAGATTTAAGTATTATTTGGTAGAAATTTTATTCTATGATTGATAACCAAATCTTGGTAACACGATTGTTGTGTCAAGGGGTTGTTTTTTAAGCATCATTTAAAGAGGAAAGAGGGGAGTCAAGATCTTGACAACCTTCAACCAAAGAATTAAAAAAAACCATGTTAAATTTTCCGAACAATGAACTATCTAAGGTGTGTAATGAACTTGAAATAATCTTATTCTCCCATAATTATTAATACCCCACCTTTATTTATCAACTATTTAACTCTTTAATTAAGTAATTTATTTAAATATGTTTTCAAAACCACCCCCTATTTTTGTACTTCTTATTAAAAATACATTCTCTAAAAATATCAATGGTCCTTGAGAGATAACCTAGGTTCTTCCCTAGAATATAAATTTATCTTTAAATCATAACCAATTTGACATGTCATGACAATGCGGTCAGGATCATCTGTTTCATCTTCTTATGAACTATACTGAATTTCATTTAGTTTATTTTCAAAATCAATCTTAGGAGATTCAAGTCTCATGTGGTTTAATGAGTCAATAACTTCATGTATTTGATTTTTTTCTTTTATCAAAAAGATAAATTTAATCAAACTTCACATGAATATATTATTTAATAATCCTTGATTATTTATTATATACTATATAATATTTATAGGTATAATAATATCCTAGAAAGATTCTTTCATTAGCCTTTGGATCAAATTTACTAATATTTCCCTTAGTATTCAAGATATAAACCTAGTATCCAAACACAGTAAAATACCTGACCATAGGTTTTATGTTATTCTATAGTTAATATGGTGTATTTTTAAGAAGGGGTCTTATTAAAACTTTATTCATGACATGACAAGCTGTGTTTAAAACTTATGAACAAAAGTATATAGGAAGAATATATTCATTTAACATAGTTCTTGAAATTTCTTAAATAGTTCTATTTCATGTTTCTAAAATTCCATTATGTTGAGGTGTTCTTGGTGTATAGAAGGCATATTTAATACCTATGTTTGAGTAAAAATAATTAAAATTTTGATTATAAAATTCTACAACATGATCACTTCTTAATGAGATTATTTTATAATCATTTTCATTTTGAAAATTTTTATAAAAACCCTAAAAATAGAGAAAACCTAACTTTTATTTTTTAGAAAATAAACCCATGTAAATCTTGAAAATTAACCAACTATAACAAAAACATATGATCTTTAAGCCAATATTTATACTCTGGATGGTCTAAAAAATCCATTTGGAGAAGTTCTAGTGGTTTGGATGCAACCAAATTTTTAATAGATTTGAAAGATGACTTGTGTTTCATGCCAATTTTACATGCATCACAAAATATATCTTTATCAAATTTAAGACAAGGAAAATCATAAACTATGTGTTTTTTAGAAAATTTATATAATTTAATACATTATAATTTCTAAGGCTTCTATTCCATATCTAAGATTCATTTGTGTCAGTAGTTAAACAATTCACTTTTTGTTTACACAAGGAATCATAATCTGAGTTGTAAACATGTTTAGTTCTAGGTTCTCTAAATTTAATAAATTTATATTTAAAATCTGAGAATTAATTTTTATAGAAATAAAAAAATACATCATCATAGAGTTGATAGATACTTATCAAATTGTCCTTCAACCCTTGAACACATAGCACTTTTTTGATCAAAATTGATTTTGGATCTCTAACTGATCTAATTCCAAATATTTTTCCTTTAGTATTATCTATAAAGGTAACAAGTCCTCCATTCGATTTTACTAGTGTACGAAAGTTGGAAGAGTATCTACTCATATTCATTGAGAATAAACTATCCATATACCATATAAAAATTTTGTGTCTCTAACCTTTTCCCTAAAAATAATTTAAACAAAAGTTTGTTTTAGTACCCATATTATTATGGGTCCAGCTTTCCCAGTAATCAAGGATTTGGGTAACCTGATTTTAATTATTTTTCCACAATTTTAATTATAATACTTAGACATATTTCTTAAAATATTTTTTTTAATTTCACTAATCTGGGGATTTCTTAAAAAAATCACTAGAGTAATATCCCTTAATTCCATAATAAAAACAAGTAATTGTAAATATGTTTTTATATTTAGAACTGGGTACAAAGTAATTTCTATACAATTTTGATTTTTCACCATTGCATCATATTTAATATTTTTCCTTTTAGATAAAAAATTTCCAAAGAATATAATTTTAATATTCTTTTCTTTTTTTAATATACTAGAAATACATTTAAATAGATCTACTTCATCTTGAAATTATTTTATTTTGTTTTCATAATCAATAAATTTTGAATTGGATTTGTTAAATTTTTATTTTAATTCTTGATGTTGTTTTAACATAGATTATTTTTCAATTAAAACAAAATTGTGAATATTATTTAAAAATTTGTGATTTTTTACTAGATATTTATATATTTATTCAAGAATAGAGTAGTAATCAGCTAATTTTCAATTAGAAAATCTTTTAGAATCAAAATAAAAAAGAATAATAGGATTGTACATAATATTATTTCTTTGTCGTGAATCACATATTTTCTTTTATATTTTTTGGATCTTTTTCTTAGTCATATTTAGAATATCTACTGATGTTTTCAAACACATTACAAGTAGCCTTCATATCTGTCTTACCTTTTTTATTTTAATAAGTTCTCATATAATTTTTCTTTTATTTCTTATCTATCATTCTCTTTTCATCCATTAACTAGGGGAAATCAGTTTTGATGTGTCCCATATATTTATATTCATAGAATCATACTTTTTCATTTCCTCTCTCATATTTCTTGAAGGTATTTTTGAAGTCTCTCTTTTTCTTATAATTTTTTTGAATCTTGTAGCTAGTTTATTCAGATCTATTTCAGAATCTGAACACTCTAAATCATTTGAGATTTTAGAATCTCCTTTTGATATATTTTCATTCTTGTGAGCAGTAACTTTAAGGGAATTATTTTCCCATTTTATAATTTTTGATCTTCAACTTTATATTATATTTCTTCTTCATACATCATCAAGGTTCCAATAAATGCTTTCATTATCAAATCTTTTACAGGTGTTGATTGTTGTATAATAGCATAAATTCCATTCCATTTATAAGGTAGTACTCTGAGTAGTTTCAATTCATGATCTAATTGTGAAATTGAATTTCATAAGGAAATAATATCATTATATATCTTTTTAAATCTTCCATTCATCTGGGTGATTAATTCACCATCATACATTTTAAAGGTATCAAATTTTAGCTTTGGAGTAGTATACATTAATTGTCTAAAATTATTAGTTCATTTATAAGGAACAGAAATGGTTTTCCATTTTTTTATAGGTAGTTGAACATTGAGATACTTAGTTGAATTCATCTAGAACAAGTCCACATATAATAGCATTCATTACTCTTGAATTGATATCATACTCATCTTCTTTGGTAGCATCCCACATTTTGGGGTTTTTAAGGATTACATACAGAGGTAAAATCTTCATGTATACTTTGAATATAATATTTTTGAAATAGATAATCATGTGATACTTCCACCCTCTATAGTTATCACCATTAAATTATATAGCACAGACCATTTCTATAACTTTTTCTTATTTTGTATTTGACTTCTATCTTTTTATAGACCTTATACTTTGAGCTTGCTAGAGCTTCTCTTATCTCTTAAAAAAGAACTCCCCATATACCAATTGTTAGTTCAGAATAATATTAAGATACACAATATGAGTAGAGGTGAATTGTGTCTTTATAAAAATGTATATGTTTTCTAACTTTTATCCTTATTTGTGATTTATGAATATATGTAGTGTTCTATTCTTTAAGTTGAGAAGTGGATAAATATAAAATATGAAAAACCCAATTTTTATAGTGGTTTGGGGCACAAAGTTTTTTTAATACACTCCACCAACACTCTCTACATGATCTTAGTAATCTTTACTAAAACTTTATTCTTATCAAAAGACCTTAACAACTAAGTATAGGCAGTTTCCACCTTTACAAAAAGGATTTTATAGGTATTATGGTTCTTTTACAAGGAACATTAAAAGAACATCTTAGACTGAGAAGTTGATACTCCAACATGAATGATTCCTAGAAATATATACTCAAATAAATTTGTAGAGATTAGTTTTATTGAATAAATAAGAGTCTTGTTCACAACCGTCGCACCAAATGATAGAAAATAGATAATATTATTCAAAGTTAAACGTCTTTAAGAAAGAACAACTTTGAAGAGATCCTAGTTGCAAAAGATCTTCAATAAAAATAATAATATAAAAATAAAAATAATACCAGTTAATTAAGATTTTACACACCACAATATTGAAACATGTATGTCTCTAAAGTGTATCTATTTAGAACAATATAGAAGTTCATTTTTTTTGAATTTTAAAATAATTATTTTTTCACAATGATACCATACCACAATTAAATAAAAAATATATTTTTTATATTTAATAAGAGAAACATTATTTCTTTTGGTATTTATAGATCCAAGAATATATCCTCATAAATCACAATCATTTTTATTAAAATGTCATTCAAAAAGAGTTATAACTTCTCTTAGAAATAGGAATGATTTAATTCATTGAATACGATCCTTTTTGTCAGACATAAAAAATATTTGTATAGATATTTACTTATGAAGAAACTGTTATAGAAAAATTAGATAATATATTGAATTTAAAACTCCATCTTTGATTAAGTCAAACATATGATCCTTTATATGATGAAAAAACACCAAAATTAGGGTTGAAAACATATGATTGTTTAAAAAAGTAGGGTTGATAAACCATATATTTGTTCCTAAATCTAAGGGTTTCTTCCAAACATAATGTTATTGATCCATACTTTTCCAACAATGTAGGGTACATGATCCATATATTTTATTTCAAATATAGGGTTTCCAAACCTTATGTTACCCTAACAAACACAAGGAATGACCAATGTTTCTATAATACTTTCAAAAACATCCAGAATACTTAAAAAATATTTTAATTCATCAATAAGATAAACTTATCAAGAAATATATTCATGAACTTTATTTGTAGTAATTTCATTAGTAAAACAAACAATTTTTTTTGTGAGCATCAAAATCAATAAGATTCATAGAGTATTATTTAGACAATACATGACTAATAAGGATGTCAAATTGACATAGAGGCAATGGCTAGATTTTCTTCAAGATTATGACTTCAAGATAGTCTATACTCTTGATAAGGGTAACATTGTGGTATATGCTCTTAGTAGAATATCATGTTTATAGTTATTGGGAAAGGAATCAAAGCAATTAGCCTCATTATATTTGTCCCTAGTGGATGAGGATAGTGTATATTACCTCTATCCGATGTTTGTTACCCCATATATTCTATAATATGATAGGGAGTCTCATCTTGGATATACCAATTGTGATTCCTTACATGTTTAGATATCCACTTGTGTTCACCAAAAGGATTTTATAAAGGCAAAAACTACATAATTATTTTCATAGGATGAATAATGGTACCTGCTTTGTTTCTAGAGGAGGTGATGAGGGAGTTTCATACATTCCCCTTGGTAGTACATATAGGTACGGAGAAGATATAATGGGATATTTGGGATCTGTTATGATATCTAGGGATGAATAAGTTTTTAGATGAGTTTGTCTCTCAGTGCCTCACTTATCAATAGGTAAAGGTTGAGAAAAAAGTTCTTGTGGGTTTGTCTCAATCCCTTGAGTTGACAAAGTGGAAGTGGGATGGTATCTCTATGGACTTCATGAAGGTACTCTAATAATTTTCAAAAGGACATTATTTCATCTGGGAGATTGTAGAATGAATCACCAAGTTGGAACTCTTCCAAACTATCTGAGAGAAGAGTTCAATAGAGAGCTTGGGGTGCCTTTACATGCATGAGACAGTCCCAATTAATGGAATTACCTTGAATATAATTTTAAAATGTGATTTATAATTAATGTATTGATTATGGAGATAATTATATGAGGCATTTCGGAATTAATATCATTTGAGAATGATGTTTCACCTCTAGACTGATGACTAGATTGAGAAGACCATTCAGGTTTTGGATGATATGATTCAAGCTTGCATGTTGGACTTTAATCATAGTAGGGAGTATCAACTAACCTTAGTGATGTATTCATACAACACCAATTATAATTCCCCCATTGATTTTGAACCATTTTATTCCCTATATAATACACCCTTTAGGTTACCACTATGTTGGACTAATTTAGGTGAGTCTATACTCATGGGCCCTGAGTTAGTGAGACCAATAATAAATAAGGTTAAAATCATCTAGGGGTGGATGATGATTTCTCAAAGCCTTTATAAGTATTATGAAGATAGACAATGGAGGACTTTGGAGATTAAGGAGGTATACCATGTGTTCTTAAAGGTCTCACCTCAGTAAGGATTATAGAGATTTGGTAGGGGTGGAAAGCTATCTCTGAGGTTCATCGACCCTTTCTAGATATTGTGTAGTTTAGGTGATGTAGAGTAACACTTTCCATATCACCATAGTTAGACATAGTAAATGAAATATTCCATGTGTTTCAGTTGATGAGGTATGTGCATAATCAGTTGCATGTTATTGACTGGGGTGATCTGAACATTGAGGATGAAGCTACCTTTACAGAGTACTCACTAGATATCAAGGATCTATAGTAGAATATTTTTAGGGGGAGAGATTATCTTGGTGTGTGTCCTATTGAAACATGTGAATCTTGAAGAGAGATCCTATGAGTGGGACACCACAATGCGATCTTAGTACCCTCATGATTTTTATAGGTTTTTTTGTGAGATGAAAACCCTTGATGTGGGGATAATGTAACGACTCTATTTTATTTTCTTATTAGGATTTAAAATATTTTAAGAAGTGTTTTTGGATCCTTACGCTGAGTCAGCATGATATTTAGAGGCCCTAGGAGGCTCAATATCAATATAATAAAAAATATTAAATATATCATATCACATGTATAAGATCCCGTGTTTTAAACCAATAGGAAATCTAAAGGAATTTGATTTTTTTTTGGTAGATGGGACAAATATTAAATCAAGATTTTGAATGTAATTCTAAGAGATGGAACACCTTAAAATATTATTTATGGATGGATTTTGAGGACTGATAGGTTTTCCAAAATCTAGAATGAGTTTAGAGGGATTTAAGATTTGAAAGCTTAGTTTTAGGAGAGGCATCCCTAGGCATACGATTGGCACAAGGTTTGGGATCACTATACAGATGAACCATGTGGACTGCTTTGTATAGGGATAAAGTTTTTTTAACTACGTGAGTTGTCCCAGACAACCATACAACTTTATGTAGAGGTACATAGGAACTCATATGGTTGGCACACGGTTTTCCTTACTATGCACTACAACCATTCAGGATGGGAGTGATTAGGGCAGTAACACAACATAATCGATGTACAATAATGTAGACTATGAGAGGAAACCAAATAGTAGATTGGTTCTTGGGTAGTGAAGCATGCATGGTTTCCACATAATTTTTATAACTATTCAACATAACCATGTGCCTCTTAAGAGGGAAAAAATTACTATTTTACCCCTCTAACCTTAAATGGGGGTTTACCCAATTTCTTTCTCATTCATGCCCATCAGCTCCACACACATTACCTCTCCCTCCTCCTTCCACATGGGTGGTTATACCTCATTATTAGTCTGATTTGATCACCATTGGATTCCTAGAGGTGAGTCTACAACTCCTCTTTCTTCCTTTATCTACTTTCATTATCCTTAGAAATATTATTATGGTGAGGGATAATATGAACCATTTTTAAGGTGTTCATTCAATTATTAATTTTTTCGTTTTCCCATTCAAATAAAATACAATAAATGGATGAGTAAAGATTCCTTGTTATAAGGAAGGTGGTCTATATTCTTTTCCCTAATATTTTCTTCATTTGTAAATTTTTTTCATTGTTCTGCACAGCGTAGTTTTCGTACATTGATCCTAAAATGTTTAATACCTTATATTAAATTCCTAGACTATAAATGTGATTTTATTTATACCCATTAACATGTTTTAGGTTTTTGAACTCATATTGGATCACCCCTTTGGGTGTTTCCTATTATTTTACCTTGTTGGACATTGCTTTCAAATGATCAAATCACCACCCGAGTGTGTTTGGTTTGACTCCTAAAGAGATATTTGATTAAAATTATAATTAATGAATTGATTGAATTACAATAGGGAATGTATACTTACATAGACCATGTTAAATTATAAAGTTTTCTCTTTGGATAAAAAGGTAATTTAATGGAATGTGAGACTCCTATAATTAAATTTCATTGACCATGAGTATGAATCCCTTGATTCCATTGGAGGTTGATGACCTTGGTATAAACCACCCCATAGGGTGTGTGATATCAAATGTTATATATCTATTCATGCCTTACATATGTAACCAAGAAACCTCTTAAGGTGTGTTCATTTATCTCAAATAATTAAAGAATTAAATGTATTACTAAATGATGTGGGCGGTTTTATTTCTCCTTTAGGAAATTTATAAATGTATTGATTAAGGGAGTAGATTCGATGGAGTTGTTAAATGGAAAGGATTCAATTGTCCCATGATTAAATCATTAAATGAAATTTTTGTCTTTTCAGCTAAGAATGAAATGTGTAAATGATTTAAATTGGAATAGGATGGTAAGGTCATATAACTTGTATCTTGTTAAATTGTGAATTATACCCATTACTAAGTTGGATATAATGATATGTGAATGGGATGACCATGCCACTTAGCCTTTTGAGAACATATAAATGATTTTATTAAGGGAATGTTTTGAATTGTAAATTTTTATGTATATTCTCTCATGGAAAATATTTAATTATTGAAGGTAAATTGTATGACTACTATTTTATTCTATGAGCGATACTTGGATTCTGATATAGAATGTCTTGGATAGTATCATAAGGAACTTTTAATTGAATGAATTACGAATGGTTGAGTGGTGTTGGAAATGGTGCTCTACATCAATTATTTGGATTTTTTGCATATGTAACTCCTTTTCTTTTATTTGGAATTATTAGACATGATGATCCATACTTCCAATATCTTGGATAGTGGACATATCAATCCTTATATTTTATTTGGAATTATTGGACATGGTGATATTTACCATTTATTTAGAATATTTGGACATGAATCTCTATACACTTTGGTTTATATAATTTTGATGATTCCCCTTATTTAAAATATGAGACCCATATGATATGTGGGTTATACATTCTAGCTTAGTCTAAAGCAAGTATGGTATGCTAGGTGTCCCATGATAAAGCTGAGATAGACATGGATTATTTATATATCATTGCTTCAATTCACTTATTTATTATACCTACAAATTGAAAATTTTATATTCACATAATAGATTTTATTTAGAAGCTATTGGTGGTAGCTTACTGATTTTTACTCACACCCTATTTGGTCTTCCATTTGGTACCCATACAAATCTCATGTCTGTAGGTTAGGACTTGGCTTGTACCGCTTGCGGTTACTTATCTAGGGCTAGGACCTAACATGGGAGATGTAGAACACACATGTAATCTGACTATCAAAGGAGTTAGATATTTTATTTATTTATTTATTCTTTTATCAGTCCTTACCTATTGTGTATATTAACTACTATATATTGAACACTATTATTATAAATCAACATGTTTGTGTATGGTTGGGTTTATTGGCACTTGTGAGGTTTTCTTTTCATTATTGATTGTTAGATATTTATTTATATTTTTCTAACCTTATTTAAATATGATTCTTCTATATTTAGTATTGATATAGTGGTTATAGTATCCCCACTCTACCACCTTTAGATACTCACTGCTAGTCTGCAGTTTTTGAAATACGTGGAGGCACACTTGAGGCCTTGTCACCAATTGGTTCAGTTAATATTTATAGAGTGAATCAGGTTGGGATGTGACAAAGGGATATCAGAGACATTATTATTCTTGTCTTACTATTTTGGGATGGTAGATAGAAGACTAGGAATGTGTTAGTACATGGTAAATATCTCATGTTAGGGAAACTTCAACCCGTGCATGGGAGAAAGGTAAATTTTCTAGGTATGGGACTATTGTTCATCCTGTTCATTATTATAATTGATTATTATTTCACCTTTAGTTAATTTTTTTCTTTATGATGGTTAATCATTTAGGATATTTATGTCTTTTCCTAGTATGGATATAGACGGGGGGTGTCCATGAATCATTTTAGGCACATAGGATTCACATGTCATTAACATGCTTATCCATATACCATGCTTGTGTGTATCCGACTCACATTTCAATATTCCTTTCTTATGTGATAACTTTCTGGGTTATAGTTATGGTATAGGGTAAGTAAAATTAAGTGTTTTCATCAACCTAAATAGTGTTTTCTCATATAGCTTTATAAAGGCATTCTATTTAATCCTTTTGAAATTAATAAAATAAATAAAATGGTTTTTAAATGGTAAATGAATTAGCCTAAATAAGTGTTTCAAATATCAATAAATTATAGTTTTTTTGAAAAAAATCAGTTCATTTGTTTTGTACTTTTGTTAAATGGGATTACTAATTGTAACTTATAGAGTAGTTCCGTCCATAACTTTTGAGTGACTACCCACATAACTGTGTCATTATATTCTTGATTTAACCTTACTAGGTTAGTTTTAACATGTTGATACTATGAGATAAACCCATTAAGGGTGATTCAAAACTTGAATTAAATTACTGTTAATGGGTTTAAATTAAATGAGATTCCAATTATAATTTATAGAGTGATTCTTCTATAAATTGGGAATGGGTTCTCGTATAATTGGACCCAGGATTTCATGATCTGGCCCATATAGATCAATTATATTTTTCTTATACCTTAGAACATAACCACTTAGGGGTATGATTTTGTATAATGGGACGGTCATTTAAAGTTTCATTAGCTAATCATATGTTTTTTTTGTATAAATGAATGTTGGAAACTTACTTGAATAATCCCCTTTAATTGATAAAAGACTTTTTGTCTACTTTTTGAGATCTATTGATATGTGGCTTCGGTTAATTAAAATATAAGTTACAAATTTTTATTATTATATAGATTTGAATTGAAATCTTCTTTAACTAATCTCAAGTTTAATAACTTTAGATAAATAATTCTTAAAAAGAAAATTATTTGATTAATTTCACAACATGTTCCATCACTGGTACTTGAAATTTATTAAATATGAGCCTTTTTAAAGTTTTTAATAAATGTAAACTAATTTAATAGAATAAATAACACCTATTACTAGTGTTGGTAATTAATAACTCTCATACAATGGTTATTTATAATATTTCCTTGAGAGTTTCATGGGATATGAACATCTACATTTCCCCTAGGTCTCAGTGTCTTTCCTCTAATTCTTTGGGCAATGTAACACCATATTTCTAATGAATTATTATTATTTTAAATAAATTAAATTTATTTTATAGCTTGTGTCATGGGTAAAACTATATTAATATTTCATTATAAACAACACCATGCTAATCTTGTGTTACATGCAACACTGTGTTAGCTTGTATTTGATCTGACACTCAGTTTTAACAAAACCATGATATATTATTAATATAGTTATTTAAATGTGACCATTATACCCTATAAATTAAACATTATGATATAAATTTTACTAAAAACATTTTAAAAATAAATTATAATGGTTTCTCATAAATAAAACATATTTTTCAAGAAATTATTTATATGTTTTGAAAATTCTATTTTCTCAAAAAGGTTTTTTATTTCTTTGGTAGAAATTAATAAAATTATGTTTTAAAACATTTTGAAAATTAATTTGATAAATAAAACTTCATTTTTGAAATCCTAATGTCAAAATTATATTAGGATTATTTTTTGGGATTTTTAGGAAAAATTTCTTTTTTTGATGAATAGTGAAAATACTAAATTTTAATTGATAACTGCTTTTTTTTAATTTATTTATAAAGTTAAATTATATTTTGAATTGGTTTTAAAGTAAAATTATTTAAATTATACATCCTTTAATCCAATATAGTTCATTTTAATCCATTTTATATTGAATTTTTATATAAAAACTTTATAAACTTTTGAACCTTTTCTCTTTAAAACCCTGCTTTCTCGCCACTTATGCGGGATTAATTTTAATTTCAAATTTTACAATTATGTAAATTTAATTTGGAAAAATTGATTAAATATTTTTAATAAAAAAAATTTATATTATATCATAAGTTCAAATTAATTTTTTTCCAAAATGAATTATGAAAATAGTAAAAAGTGATTACTGCAGTTAAGGTAAAAATGAGTTTATCGGGGGTTAAACTTAAAAAATAAGAGATAAATTGACTTATAAACTCGTATAAAATATATTTTATAGAAATATTTAGACATTATGATTTATAAGGTTCTAATTTGATCTATTTTTACCATTTTTCATGTACAAAACATGCACACATGCTTTCTTTTAAATAACATTCAAGTGTGCCACCCACCTCACTTTTAAAAGGCCAACCCTCTCCTCTCTTATTCACACCTCAAAAACCTATTGGTTCATACAAGATATTCCCAAATAACTTCAAAAATTTCATCCTATCTTCCTATAATCCTTATTTTATACATAAATCCAACCTAATAAGGCTTTTGGTGAAAACCAAAAGAGGATACCCAAAGAAGAGGCAATGTTTATCAACAAGAATTTTTGTTTTATTTATTCCTCCAACTCCTTAAATTATTATTATACCATAATGATATAACAAAATCAGTATCTTACCTACAATTATATTTTTTATGTTAAGGCCATGATATATAACCATCTCCACTTCTATGAAATGGTTTATGAAATCATCATTCGTGTGTAACGCGGACTACCGCCTCGTAAACCAATGTCATTCATTTTTACATTAAAACCTATAGAGACTATAAATAATGATGGATTTTTTATTTATTAATCATTTTTATGATATTATTTTACTTATGGTATTATTATATCACACACACCTTCATATCCTCTATTTTTGGGAATACGATAACGTTGCTCGTGTGTACGGTGGATTACCACCTTGTGAAGAGATGTGATTCATTCACACATTACATGGAATATAATAAGGAAGGGTTTAATATAAATATGTGATATATATTATATAAAAATTATTATATAATTATAATATATCATTAAACTACATTTCTTTAAATTTTACAGGAGAATGGAAACAACATTCATGCATATGTATGACCTATCATCTCCATGAATAGGGTACTGGATTTTCCATCACTAAATTTTATGGATTACACTAAAAACACATATACTGAATATATAAGATATTTATATTATGGTTAAAATTATATATATGATTAAACCATTCTCAAAGTAATAGGAAAAAAAATAAAAAAAATCAAAACTTACATGAAAAACAAAGCAACTATTACCCGAAACATGGCTTTAACATGGAATTGTTAATAAATAGATAATAAAAGGTCATAAGTAAGTCATATATAGTATGATATATATATTTATGGTTCATTAATATAATTATAATAAAATTATATTTATTATATAGTCTGTTTGAATGTGTACAATAGAAGTCAAGACTTAAGGTAAGAGATCATTTTCTCAATTTTCCTTCTTTGAGACATATGTTGTGTTATGCACCTATCTTCTTTTACAATGTGTATATAAAACCCCTTTGACTTATAATATCATGAAGTTATTTATATTAATGATATTTTAAGTTTCATTTAATGATTTCCCTTCATGGTCCTTACGTCTCAATGTTTTTAAAGTGGTAAATATTTTATGTTACAATCTCATTGTTTATTTGGATTGTTTATGATTATGTTTATGATGATAAAATATTATGATCCATATATAAATTAACTCATAAATTTTATTATAATATAGTTATTAATGATATTTTTTAGTAATATTACCATTCTCCACTCTATGGTACTTAAAATAATTGATATTTTTTTAGAAAATATGAATTTATTTTTATCTTCGATCGAAAATTTGTTTTCTTACAATATCATGTTTTATAAAAAAGAAAAAAAAATATTTTATTATTATCCTATGTATTTTGAAAGACATTTTTAACCATGTTTAGATTTTTACAATTTTTTTGAATGAAATATTTATTTTATTTTTGAAATAATGCCATTTTAAATTTTATTGAAAATGTGAAAGTAATATTTGTTTTAACATATATGTAATGAAAGAAACTTTCCTTCTTCATAAACATTACATTATTTTAACATTACTTTATATTTTTTCAAGATTATTTTCAAATAAAATTATTTTCAAAAGGTTTTATGTTTTAAAAAGTGTTTTTAAAAGTGAAAAGGATATTTTCATCAAGAAATATTTTAAATGATATATCAAAATAATTTTTCATCTAGGATTAAATGTATTGATATTAAATATGACTTACGGGGGATATGATCAAAGGATAAAATTATTATTCTTTCTCTGAATGGTTTATATTTATGATGGAATTTTTTTTATGAAACCTGTTTCTCTTCCATGGGCTATACCCTCATAAATTTCTTATGAAACCCAATTATTTTTCCATGGTTTAGGTTATGATGAAATGATAAAATAATTATGAAACATGTCTCTTTTATACATGACATGATATGATTAAATGTTTATGAAACCCATTTCATTTCATGGGTTATGGTATGATTAATGTTTTATGATCTTTTGGAAAACATAAATATGGTTTTCATTATGAAATGGGAGGGACCTATATCTCCCTCTAATGAATTGGGAAAATATTTATATCTCATGAGATATACAGAAGTGGAATGGGGAGTGAACCTAGTTTAGTAAGGGACTTTGTCCTCTACAATGGTCATTATTAGAAAAAATCATATACCAATAGTTTGTAACTGTTAGTATAACCCCCAAAACCATTGGTATAGGTTATACCAATGGTTTTGAAAAACTGTTGGTATATATGGGCTATACCAATGGTTTGAAAACCATTAGTATAGGTAATATTTAATACACATACCAATGGTTTTAAAAACAATTGGTATAGGTAATTAAAAAAACCCTTGATAGTTTTTGATCCCTGCACCTCTTATTTATATTTCAACAACCTAACCACTAAGCTACAATGATTTTTGGAAACATGATATGAGAAATATGTATATGTATATTTAAAAGTAAATTACTTTTTGATGTATTCAATGTTATTTGTTAATATATTTCATTAAAAATCAAAATACCTATACTAATGGTTTTCCAAACTGTTGGTTTATTTCTTTTTATTTTTTGGACCGAAACCAATAGTTTATAGAAAAAATTTTGGTTTAGGGTCTTTAAATGGAATCTATAACAACGGTTTTGGAAAAACCATTGGTATAGGGTCATTTTATGGAATCTATACCAATGGTTTGTCTAGAACCATTGGTATAGATATTACATATTACAATGGTTTTTCTAAAACTATGTGTATTAAGTCATATTATGGTACCTATACTAATGCTTTTGGACAAACCATTGGTATAGAGTCATTTAAGGTACCTATACCAATGGTTTTAAACAAAATATTGGTATAGTTCTAGTTTCTTGTAGTGGGTATTGGGATTGAACCTTGATTTATTTTATCATTTAGGGAGTGAACTCATTCCATTATGATAGCCTTGGTAGTGAGCCTTGACTACTATGAAAATTATTTTCTATGATTATATGTATGCCACAATTTCATGTTTTATTCCAATGTTATTCCCTTATGAATTATGTTTTTTATTTCATTATAATTCATGTCTTATGAAATGCCAATATTTATTCCATTAATCAAGATCCTAATAATTGATATGTAGGGTATGGTTTTCATTTGTTATGATCATGTTCTCATACCCTTATTTTCATTTTATCCTTATGTATCTCCCTCATTTACCCTTATCGAGAATTTGAGATAATCCTTTCATATGTTTCCTTTCCTTAGGTTATAAAGAGATGTATTGGATATGATAAGTCTAATAATGGTGATAGTTATAAATACCATAGTGGTAGATGATGTATTTTACCTATGGACTACTTGTTTATATTCCCATGTTTCTAAATACACTAAACTATTATGGTAATTAGGCATGTGTTTGTGTAATGTATTGTATATTCATTAAAAATGATGTCATATATTCGTATGGTAAGCCTGAGTCTCTATAGTTGGTATTAGAAGATTGTTATAGTTAACCTTTGGAAACTAGGATGAGAAAACCTTAGTGATATCTCAAAGGATATGTCTTAGTATAAGTCTAAGGATGAGTCAAAGTATTGGAAAATGCCTTGAAATTTTGGTAAATTATAGAGAAAGTGGTTTCAAAGAAATTACATAGTTGTTTGGATACTATAAGTTGATGTAGATCTATCATAGAGCTACCTAGGGCTAATAAATCCCAAAATGGTGCATTAATATGGACTTGATCGTCACCTGGTGCATGGCAATGGGCCTTGTTGCACACCTTGTTTGACACTCCCAAGTGATATGATTTGGAAATTCACAAAATATTTACAAACCATCATAAAGTATTTAAATATATGATGATTATGAATGAACTATGATAAACCTTAGGTTTCATAGATTAAAAATAAGGTTTCATGATTGAGACATCCTATAAGTGATTTTTCATGATTATATGGTTCCTTACTTTGATTATGGTTTCTTACACTACGATTTTTGGTTTTAGTCAGTGGATGGAACTCGAAGGATCTGTGTTAATTATGAGTGTGCAGAACAATGAAATGATTATCCTCCTAATAATCCAAATGTTATGGGAGTTGGAATGAAACATATCATTGTTATGTTAAAATAACTTTCTTAAGATATAAATAATAATGGACTTACATATGAAAAAAGGAGGAAAAAACATTATATTAAGTCCTTCATTAGGAAACATTCACCCTATTTCAGTGGGTCTTCTAATCCACTAGTTGATGAAAAATGGATAAACACCATTGAAAACATATTTTTTACTATACATTGTTTGGAGCATAAAAAATTTGTTTTAGATGCTTACCATTTGGAATTTGAAGCAAATAAATGGTGGAATCTTATCAAGAATACATGGAAACAGGATGAAATTGACTCCATGGATTGGGACAAGTTCAAGAACTTATTTTTAAATAAGTACTTTCCTATTATTATTTGTATGAAAATGGATAATGAGTTCCTTGATATAAATTAAAAGGATGGTGAATCTATTGGTACCTCTGAAGAAAATTGTACAAGACTTGTGAGGTATGCTTCTAGTATTATCATCCAACTTGAAAGTAAGGTTAAATGATTCTTCAGTTTTTTGAAACCTAGTATATGAAGGGTGTTATTTATAAGAAACTTTAATAGATATGAATATATTGTTCTATGTGCTACTAAGATGGAAATAAAGTTTGGTATTACACATTAATCTCATTGGTTTTATAGTAATAGAAAAATGGCATTCAAAGAAAAATATAAGAACCATATTGAGAAGAAGATGAGAATTCCTTCAAAGTATTGGAAGAATCATGGAGAAAATTGTCTTAAGTGAAATATTAAAATTTTTAAGCATGGAAGGGAAGGTTATTGGGAAATTTATTGTTGAATTTATGGGAATAAATTAGATAATGATTCAAATAAAGAGAAATCTTCAAAAAATGAACCACCCACACTCTAGTGTTTAAAATGAAAAAAGTACAAGCATTAGGCTAACCAATAACTAAATATGAAGATTAATGATGATCACCAATATTGATAAACTCTTAATCCAATACCAAAATAGAAATATCATTTGATTACTATTTCTGAAAAGGGGTGTGATAATGATGTGGTGAAATGTACAGTTACCATTCACTCTATAACTAATAATGTCTTATTTGACTATGGATTTAACTATTCAATCATATTTGAAGAATTTTAAATGGGTATAAAGATTCACACCAAATGAGTTGATTTATAATTATCATTAAAAAAACCCTAGTGTTACGATGATCACATCTCAAGTCTATGATTATTCTTTGGTTTAAATTGGTAGGAATGTGCTTATTGTAAATATTTTCATTCTTCCTTTGGTTGAATTTGATGTTATCTTGGGAAAGGATTAAACTTCTCTACATAAATCCCACATCAATTATAAAGGAAGGGAATTTAAATTTTATATTAGAAACCAACATATGATTT
The DNA here is from genome assembly GCA_963277665.1 of Viscum album. Classification (NCBI taxonomy): domain Eukaryota; kingdom Viridiplantae; phylum Streptophyta; class Magnoliopsida; order Santalales; family Viscaceae; genus Viscum; species Viscum album. The sequence goes on along the minus strand of OY728125.1, from coordinate 1,968,973,171 downwards.
TCTATCAATGTGATGATAAGTAGGAACTTTTGATTGAGTTCACATCCATTGTTTTGGTTTTAATTCCCATTCAAAAGGGGTGTTTATCTCAAATGGTTTTGGAGAAACTTGACATTGACGATATGCCTATTGTGTGGGAATTTGTTGATGTCTTTTTGGAAGAGTTTTCTATCCTTCCACCAAAAAATAAAGTTGAGTTCTCAATATAACTCATACTTGGTTCCATTCTAATTTCAAATAATCCCTATAGAATAGCCCTGATTGAGTTGCGGGAATAGAAAAAGAAAATCCAAGAAAACCTAGAAAAGTGACTCATTCAGCCAAGTGTGTCACCTTGGGGTGCACTTATTATTTTTGTTAAAAATAAATATGGATCAATGCTTCTCAGTATTGATTATTGAGAGTATAACAAGATCACAAAAAAATAATAAGTATCCTCTTCCTCGTATTGATGACTTGTTTGATCAACTTCGTAGAGCTCAGTACTTTTCTAAGTCTGACCTTCGTTTTGGATATCATAAATTGAGGGTCAGTAAGGAGGATATATCCAATATTGAATTCTTTACATTTGGTGTACACTATTAATATATATTTATTCTATTTGTTCTTACTAATTCCTCACTATCTTCATGGATTTAATGAATAGAGTCTTTATAGATTACCTTAATCAGTTTGTGGTAGGCTTTATAGATGATATTCTTATCTATTCAAAGTGAAAGTAAGGTTATGAAGACCAATTTAGAAATGTATTGAAGACCCTAAGGATAGAGAAACTATATGAAAATTTTTACAAAATATGAATTTTGGATAAAAAAGGTTTCATTTTTGGGTCATATAATCTCAATAGAGGGTATATTGGTAGACCCATCAAAGATACAGGCTATTGAATGTTGGACTAAACTAACCATGGTGACTAAGATCCATAATTTTCTTGGTATAGATAGATATTATCGATGTTTTGTGGATAATTTATTGTGACTATATAATCCTCTGACTAAGTTATCTCAGAATGGATCTAAGTTCTTCTCGACAGATGAATGTGAGGAAAATTTCAAGGAACTAAAGGGAAGATTAGTCAGTACACATGTGCTTACATTACCCTATAGTGGGGATGGGTTTATAATCGATAGTGATGCATCTAATTAGGTATTTTTATGTTTTATTATGTATAATGACATTTTTATATATTAAAAATCATGAAAATCGAATATTTGTGAGAAAAATTTACCAACTCATGATTTGGAGTTAACTTTGGTAATTTTTGAATGAAATAAATAATGGAATTGTATTTTTGGAGAAAAGTGTGATATATATACCTATTATAAAATTTTAAAGTATATATTAACACATAAGGATATGAATATATACCAATGAATATGGTTATATCCAATTAAAGATTATGACTGCTCAATACATTACCACCCAGGGAAAGAAAACAATGTGAACGATGCTTTGAGTTGAATAGATCATACTAGATTATCCATAATGAGGATAAAAAAGATCCAATATTTCTGTATTTTTGAATGATGGATATGGAAATCTTGAATGAAGGGGATACATCTTTTCTTTCTCAATTGAATGTTCAACCATCTATACAAGTGATGATTAAAGAGGCCCAAAAGGATGTGAAGCTGCAAAATAAGGTTAGAAATGTTCCTGAGTTCATCATTGACCATGATGGAATGATAAAGTTCAAGAATAATTTATGTGCTTTTCAATACTATAATTTAAGAATGATTTTTTATATGATACTCATAGTTATTAATTCTCTATTAATATGGGAAGTATAAATATTTATATATATTTGAAATAGAATTTTTGGTGGGATGGAATGAAGAGAGATATCATAGATTTTATATCTTAGTGCTTGTTATGTCAGAAAGTTAAGGATGAAAGAAAAAATTCTAAGGGGATTCTACATCCATTATCCATACGAGAATGTAAATGGAAAAATATCACCATGTATTTTGTTGTTGGACTCCCCAAAATGTCCAAAGGGAATAATTCTATATGGTTTATACTAGATCACCTTAATAATTTATCACACCTCATCGCTATCAGAGAAGAATTCTATCTGGATTAGTTTTCTAGGATATAAATTAAGTGTTAAAGTTTCATGGAGTACCAAATAGCATTGTGTCTAATCAAGATCTATGTTTTAACTCAATGTTCTAGAAAATTTTTCTGCAAGCTCTTGATATAGATTTGAGTTTCAGAACAATGTATCATCCTCCAATAGATGGCTAGTATGGGAGAACAATTCAAAACTTAGAGGATATGTTGATATCTTGTTCTTTATATTTCAAAGGTGTTTGGGATCAATACCCTCATCTAGTTGAGTTTTATTAAGAAAAATAGATTTCACACAAACATTTATATGGCACATTATGAATCCCACTATGGAATGAAATGTAGAGCTTCAATGTGTTAGAATGAATTCAGATAAATAAATCTATTAGAACTTGGGATAGTTGAAGAAATGGAATAAAAGGTTATAAATATTCAGAAACACATCAAGGTATCTTAGATTTTTTACATTCATTATGATGACAATTTTCAGCATGATCTAGAATTTAAAGTTTATGATAAGGTGTTTCTAAGAATTTCTTCATGGAATATGCTTATGAGATTCAAGAAGAAAGAGAAACCAATACCTAGGTATATTAGTCTCTTGTAAATTCTTGGTAATTTCAAGATTGTATCTTATTTGTTGGTGCTTCTACAAAACCTCTCTCAATTCCATGATGTGTTCCTCCTATCTCTCATGAATAAGTACATACCCGACCCTTTACATGTAGTAATCACATAGGTCATACCCCCAGATCATGATCGTTCTTATGAAGAATAAATGATGGAGATTATGGATCATATAGATAAAGTTCTATGAATAAGACACTCACTTGGTCAAATTTTTATGGAAAACCGCCAGTTTGAGGAAGCTATGTGAGAAATTGAGGATATGATGTGGAATAAGTATCCTCATTTGTTATTTTCAGAGTGATGAATTTCAAGGGAGAAATTCGTTTTAATAGGGGTAAAATGCAACACCCTACATTTTTATATATATTTTAAATAAATTAAATTTATTTGGTTTCTTTCATTACACACAATACCAAGTTAATCTTGTGTTACATGTAACACAAATTTAAGCTTAAACTATACACAAAATTTTGTTAACTTGCGTTACACACGACACTAAGTTTTAAAAAAACTATAATATATTATTAATATAATTATTTAGATGTAAATATTATAACCTAGAAGTTAAAATTAGTGATATGAGTAGTAATATATACCTTTTAAATATTAATTATAATGGTTTTAAATAAAGGAAAAATATGTTTTTGGTAAATTATTCATATGTTTTGAAAATTCTATTTTCTCAGAAATGTTTTTTATTTATTTTTTAAACATTAATAAAATTATTTTTTCACACATTTAATAATTTAATTTGATAAAATAAATTTCATTTTTGAAATATTAATTTCAAAATTTGATTAGGGTGAATTTTTTGGATTTTTTTGAAATGTTTCATTTTTAGATGAATAGTGAAAATACTAAATTTTAATTGAAAACCACACTTTCATTTATTTTTTTTATAAAGTGGAATTATATTTTAAATTGATATTAAATTAAAATTAGTTCAATTATATATCTGTTAATCCAATTTAGTTCATTAGAATTAATTTTATATTTAATTTCAATATAAAAACTTTATAAACTTTTGAACATTTTCTCTTTGAAAATCTACTTTCTCGTCACATCTTCTGGGTTAATTTTAAATTAAAAATTCCAATTATATGAATGGAATTTGAAAAAATGGATTCTATATTTGTAATCATAATAATTTATAGCATATAATAATAACTAATTAATTTTTTACCATAATTAATTTTGAAAATAGTAAAAATTAATTATCATGGTTATGGTAATAATGGGTTTACCATGGGGTGAAACTAAAAGGATATAGGTTAAAATGACTTATAAAATTTTCTAAAATATTCATTATTTCTATATTTAGGCCTTATAATGTCTAATTTTTTCATTTGATAAATTCATTACCCTTTTGGAATGTGAACTACATGGGTACATTTTTTCTTTTCAAAATATTACATGTGTTCTACTCACCTCGCTTATAAAAGGCCAATCCCTCTACTCTCTTCTTAAAAACTTCAAAACCTTTTGGTTCATCCATTAAATACCAAAAAAATTCCCAAATTCCCTCATCTCATCCCAAAATAATCATTTTTTATAGAAATCCAACCTAGGAAGGCTCGTGATGTAAACCTAAGGAGGATAACAGAAGAAGAGGTAACGTTCATCAACAAACATTTTTATTTTTTTTCTTCCTCCACATAATTCAATTATTATTATACAATTATGATAAAATAAAGTCATTATATTAAATATACTCATATGTTTTTATGTTAGGGTTATTACCTACAACATTATCCACTTCCATAAAATGTATTATCAAATCATCATTCATGTGTACATGACCTTGTTTATTATGAGGAAAGATATTTTTACAAAAATTTAGAAATAGATTTCAAAATTAAATGAAAATAAAGAACAATAATTTACAAGATAATTCTACCATAAAATAATAAATAATTTTCTTTTCTAACATATTTATTTCCACCCTTTTTCCCACCCAACATCAAATCAAGAACTGAGACCAACAACCACATGTTTACTCCAGGTTGTTTCTTTTCATTTCACCATTATGTAATATTATAACTTTTCAGGAATCATAAATGACAATATTAAAATTTTTGGTTCTCATTATTATAATTATTTATAAATTTTTACTTTGATTATGACTATCCTATATGTATTTTTTTTACAAAATGAATATTTATGAACCTAATAGGATGGATATGTATCAAAAATGTATGCATACTAATCGTATAAAAAAGAGTATAAATATGGAGTTAAATATTTCATCATGTTTTAAATAAAGCATGCATATGAAATTTCTAAAATCATTTTTTATGTTTAAGTTGTTTTTATTCAAGAAAAAGTAGTCCAGAAGAGTTGAAAAAACATTTGATTTGTCAAAAAATAAATGAGAGCTATAAATGTGGGACTAAACATGAGGGAAACTGAATGTGAACATCGATTGGGATTATAAAATGGTTTATGGATCATTTGATATGAATACCATTGAAAATGATGATAGAGATCATAGTAAATAAATGATAATAAAAATTTAATATGACCTTTGTGATTTTACAAATTTGTTTTCGAAGTTAAATAGCTATGCTAAAAAACCATTGTATACCAGTTTTACTAAATACGCAAAAATGTTAGCTATATTGAAGTTATATAATTTGAAATATGGTAGAATATGGAGTGATACCAGCTTTATATAACTACTTAGTCTCCTAAATAATATTATACCAGAAAAAAATGAACTTTCTTATCAAACATATGATGCTAATTTTTTTTTACGTTCAATGGGAATGATCTCTAAAATAGTACATGCTTGTCCAAATGATTTCATATTGTTTCTTAAGGACCATGAATAAATTATAAAATTCCCTAAGTGTTGTTTTAGTTGATACAAAAAGATGAATCAACTACTTTGAAATATGTATGGTACTTTCAAATCATTCCATAGTTTAGATGACTATATGGATGTTAGGAAATCGAAATAAAATTAAAATAGAATGAAAATAGATGAATTAAATATGAGAAAATATATCATCCAACAGACTCTAATAAGTGGAATAAAATTTTTTTATGAGTATCTGGGATTTTGAAATGATATTAGAAACATCCTTGTTGTATTATCTACAGATGGAATAAATCCTTTTGGTGTATAAAGTAGTACTCATAGTACATACCCAATTATGTTGGTAAATTATAACTTTACTACATTTTTCTTCATGAAGTTTAAATAAATTATGTTTTATATACTTATATCTAGACCAAAAAAACCTCGTAATGATATTGATGCTTATCTAGCTCCATTGACTGGATATCTACAATTGATGTGGGAAACATGTGTTAAAATGTATGATGCTCCTATAAGTGAATAAATCAATTTGAGTTACAAGTTGTATGGGATGATAAATGAATTTACTTCTTATGGATATTTGTTAGGATATATAATTAATGTAATTTTGGGGTGTCCCATTTGTGAATAATGTACACACCCAGTTTCGTTGAAACATTCCCCAAAGACTATGCTTTTATAATATCAGAATTTTTTTCCTCGTTAACATAAATATCGATCCTAGATGATGACATTTGATGGGAATACTAAATAGGGTACGACACTATCTCTAATAATGGGTGATCAAATGTTCAATAAATTAAAATATATTAACACTATTTTCAGTAAAACTTTTTGAAAAAACCTTAGGAAATCAGGTTGGAAAAAGAGATCAATTTTCTTTGAATTATCATACTGGAATTGTTTGTACATGATAATTTTTCTTGTTGTCATGTATATAAAGAAAATTTATTTGATAGTGTTATTGTAATGTTACTAAATTTTCCTAGAAAATAAAAATATGAAATCATGGTTAGTTTGGACATGATTGATATGGGGATAAGGGGAGAGTTGGAATTAGTGAACGGTAAAATGTGGAATTTTCTTTCTCTAGTAGCTTAAACTCTATCTAGATAATAAAATTTTAAATTTTTTATTTTACTTCATGGTATGAAAGTTTTATTGGGTTATTAAAAAAATATCAATAATGCTTTTTTAATGACTAATTTGAAGTTACAAGGGATAAAATCTAAAAAATTTCATGTTTTTATGAAATATTTGATGCCCGTCACTTTACATTTCATTCTCCCTAAAAATGAATGGCATACATTAACCAGACTATGATTCTTTATCAAAACCATATATAGTAAATCTATAGGCCTGGTGAAGTTTCCAATCATGAATAAGGAATTTGCAATCATATTATGTGATTTAGAGATGTTCTTCCCACTATCATTTTTTGATATAATGGTCTAACTGATGGTTCACTTGGTTATATAGGTTCAATTATGTGGTCATGTCCATTACATATGGATGCACCCCATTGAATGGTATATAAATATTTTGAAAGGGATTATCTAGAATTGATATTAGCTATAATTTGTTTTACTGAATAACGATATATTATTGAAGAATCTATTGAATTATGTATGATTACGTATCAGATGATGATAGCACCGGTCTCCCAAAGTCTTGTCACAGTGGATGACTTATGGGTGGAGGTATTTTCAGAGATATGTTGTGACAATTACCATCATAGAGTGAGATAAAGCTCATCTTTACATTTTACATAATAGTGAAGATGTTTATTTATATGTTAAAGACCACAAATAAATTATTATACATTTTAATCCATTAAGGGAAAAATTATGGATATAAAATACACATAATAAATACTTTATAGGATGGTTCTGAGATCATATTTATAAGGTGTTATCTAAAAATATGAATTCAATTATCTAAAAACTATTATGGATAACTTAGAGACCAAATTAAAATGTTATATCTTACACTGTTTTTATAATTAAGGGTTATATGTTCTATATATAAGAACACAATAACTATAGTACGATATAGAACAATTGAGTTATGATTGTTGAGGAAGTGATGCACATATCTGGTTCAAAGGTTATAAGTTCAATTTATGAGAATATGTCATATTTCTCCATCATCGAATGGATATATGAGTTAGATTATACAACATTTCATGAACTGATTTTCTATTAGAAATGGGTTAAAAATATGGGTGTAGTGAAACTTGATGAAATGGGATTCGTGAAGGTGATTTTTTTGCACGGAAGGGTCTAAGGACGAGTCATTAATTATGGAATCACAAGCATTGAATAAATTTTATGTATTATATCCAACAAACAAGAATTGGTCAATTATCATGATGGAGACTGAGAAAACATTAGGGTTAGATGAAAATTCACTCAAGTATAAATCTTTCATTAGGATATTACAATAATTTCATTGAGGTCCCAATTTAAACAATTTCTTGTACGTTATAAGGGACCATAAATAGGGGATTTTGATTCTCGATATAGGATCCAAATCCATTCAACCTTTAATGAAAATAAAGTGAGTTCAATGAGTTTGTTAAAGTATTTTTTAATATAATATTATTTTCCTCAAAATGTTATGTGTTCTCTACTATGTTAACTAATCTAAATTGAATGTTTAACTAATCATATAGATAATGACTTCTGCACATGTTAACATTACCTATCTCAGGGAATACCAAATGATTAATGCTAAAACTATATAATTATTAGGAAATCAACAATATGCTGATTAAAGAAATTATTACATAACATAACTATTTTGACAAAAATTATCAAGGCATGAAGCAAGGGTATAAAATTTGAGTTTGACTGGAATCAACACGGAAAACCAATTGACCACAATAAGTCAATGTTTATTAGTAATGTTGGGGTCACAATGAGAATAAATTTTCTAATTGATATAGATTTGTGGTTACATGTACATACCGTAATGAAGGAAACCCTTTGGGAAGATATTAAGGCAATGTTTCTATATAATTTATCTATTTTACCAAAAAATTATATAATGAAACATTGATTTAATTTTTATTATCCCATTCAAAGTTTATTTTTTTTAGATTATTTTCTGAAAAAATAAGTCGTAATGGCCGTTGAAAACTCCCATAGAGGATTTCACATAGTTCATAACAAGATTAATCTCAGGGATACAAAGGGAAAAGTAAAGACCCACCCACCAGTTACATATTCACACATTATAAATCAAGAAACATGGAATAATTTCATCAGTCATCACAATAAAAAATCATTCTAGGTGAATTTTATACAATAATATTTTATTTAAAATTATTTATTTTCTCCAATTTGATTCAAAACTATTAATTTATTAAATAGAAAAGGTGTGATGAAAATAAGCAATGTGCATCAAAAACATTGTACCCATATCTCAAAAAAAGGATGGGGTACACTTCACTATAGAAGAAAATGATAAATTTTTTAAATCTACAACAAAAGGTTTATGTGTTATGAAACAAAATATGTTACTTTATTTATATGTAGATTGATGAATCACAATTTGAATCCAGTTCCATCCCAAGTCTTGTATTATGGAATGAGGCCCACATAAGTAAATAGGGTAAACTAGTTGATGAAAACATAAAGGAAGTATGAGAAAAATGTGTAAGTATGACATAATAGTAATTCATTATGATTTATAATAGTATTAAATAAAAATATATAATTATTTTTATATGTTTTTTATATGGTTTAGACATAAGAATCGATAATAACTACACCTTAACCAAAACTACTTTCAATGGATTGGAATAAATTAGAATAATATGGTTTCGTTAGAGGTGTAGGTTTTGGAGTGTCACCTAAAAAATATTTTGAGAAGACAAAAATTCAATAAGATACATATTAGATGATGAAAGCATTGTAGGTCCACATAAATTATTTGCATGATACTATTGTTTGGCCTGGTTTGGTAGACCAATATATGTGAAAGGATCAAAGTGAATTGGAAGTGGAACAAATACCAGCACAAGAACACCCAAATGAACCCAATAGATTTGAGGCTAGTCATTCCCCTCAACTGAATACCTTACCTAAGGTAATCAATTTTGTAATTACTCTTTATCTTAAATATAAATCAAGAAACTTTTTATAACTTTATATTACTAAAATTCTATAGGGTAAATTTGTATGTGATTTCTATTTATCGACACTCACACACCACCTTGGTGTGAGGGACATAGTGTATAATATTCTAGGAGACATGCTACACAAAAAATAACTCTAAAAAGATCACATGAGAGTGGGGATTGAAGTAGCTCAAGCGCAGATCAATGAGTTACCTATTCCAATTGATGATCAAGATATTACAATGATCAATGATGCTATTGGTACTTTTATACAATGGTCATCTAATATAATAAAGATACATGAGGTATGTACTTAATAAAGTTTTTCAAATGAAAAACCCTTAACCATTTATGAAAAAGGTATGGATTGAGGAATGTTTTTATCAATGGATAAAATTATGGGGAAACATAAAGTCGGATCAAGATAATTCAGTGAAGCGACCAAGAAAACATAAGAAACTTATGAGAGTACCTTCTCCCCACTAGTTCCATTATAGCATATATTAACATTAAAAATTCATACAGACACCACATTAAAATATAGATATGTATCTTACATTCAATATTAAGAAGAAATATTTGGAACTGTAATTACAAATGTGGTTGGTATCAAGAGTATAATTGAGATTCTCAAGGTTGAATAGTTGGGAGTATCAATTTTGAATACATATATGAGGTACATTTTCATAATCTAGTAGTCCATAAAATGATCCAATATGTTCCTTAAAGTTAATAACTATTCATATTTTCTATAGGAATTTATATTACTACTATATAAATGAAAACCCTTCGAAGTAAAATTTGGATCCATTAATCCTTTTATCATTTTAATGGATAAATTTTCTTTGGGGTTTGAAGAAATTTAAACAAAAAATGATTATCTAACCAAGGAGTTTTAGAAGAAAATATTAGCTGATAAACTCTTATTGATGCCTACAATGCAGGTGTAAAACTATATAATTTTATTATATAAAATATATATTTCTCTTTTTCATTACTTATTTATTTTTATTTTTAAGGAATCATTAGAAGTTGATCACAATCAATTTGGATACCCCATATGTTTATTTTTTGGATCCAATGCATCGATTTCCATTAAACCGACCACACATGATATTTATTGTGAATTTTTAATGCCCTAAAATCAACATTTTATAGATAAACTTCGAATTATATGTTTCATCTTGCGTTTTAATAAAAAAAAATATGATATAGTGATCTAAAAATATAGGCTAAATCATGGTATATGGTCGGTGAATGAACATAAGATGCCTGTGTATTTCTTAAAATTAAAATATATTAATGTATATATGGAAATATTTAACTATAAAAAACATATTTCAAAACAATTTACTCATTTTGGTCAATGTTTCTGCATTGTTCTAAGTAAGATGAAAATAATGATTGTGGATATTAAGTTTGAAAAATTATAAAAGATATCAAATTCCATTAAAAGTATAGAATCATTGAATATTTAATTTATAAAGGTAATTACAATTTCATTAAAATTATTTCAAACTTTTTGTTTTTATATATTTTCTCAGTACTTATATGATTTCAAAAAATATTCATTATCTAAAGAAGAATTAAATTTATTTAGAGATGAGTGGGTAAAGTGCATGGTGTCAGAATGTCTGTCAACATCAAATTTAGGTGATTACCTATTATTTCTATGATCTTGTATGATCTATGAACTTAGATATACACTTCGTATGTAAAGAATTTTTATTATAATGTTTATATATTATTTTTGATATTTTTCTCAAGGATAAGTATAATGGAGGAAATCAAAAAAAATTAAAAATGAATGGGAAGAATACATGGGGTTAATATGTATATAGACATCATAAATAGGTAACTTCATACTAATTTTTTTGTTAATTTTCTCATCATTTTCTTTATTTTTTCATTTAACTTCCTTATCATTTTTATTTGATACTTATTTTTTTAAATCTACACATTAGTTTAAACATGTGTCACGTTCTCAAAAACAAGACAAAAAATTCAAATTTTTTGACACTATAGTAACATGGTCCATAAGTCATTTTTATGTGTAGTAATTGAACACAGATAAATATGACTCAAGATGTGTCTGGTATGACTCAAAGTGTGTGTTTTCAATAAAAAAGTGTTATTTAAAAAAAATTTATCACATACCCAAAACTGAGAAAAAAGCTTGGATTCTTTTCAAAATTTAGGAAAATGGTCCATAATTCATTTTTAATGTATAAAAATGGATCACACATCAATATGACACTCAATGTGGTCTATATGACTCTAAGTATGTTTTTTCAATATAAAAGTGTCATTTTAGTTTAAAACATACATCACATAGACAAAACCAATAAAATAAGCTTAGATTGTTTTCAAACCTTAGAAAAATAATCCATAATTCATTTTTATGTGAATGAATTGACCAAACACCAATCTGACACCCAATGTGGTCGAAAATACTCAATTTATGTGTTTTCAATATAAAAGTGTCATTTTAGATTATAACGCATATCACATCTCCAAAATCAAACAAATAATATCAAATTGTTTTCAAACTTTAGGAAAAATATCGATAATTCATTTGTGATGGGTAGAAATTGAATTGCATGTTTTCAATATAAAATTTTCATTTTAGTTTAAACTTTATCTCATATCACCAAAACTGTTCAAATGAGCTTGAATTGTTTTCATTATTTAGAAAAACAATCCATAATTAATTTTTCATGTGTAGGAATTGATCGCACACCAACATAACACCTGATATGGTCAGTATAAATTGAATTACATGTTTTAAATATAAAAGTTTCATTTTAGTTTAAGATTCATAACATATAAAAATCCAATAAAATGAGTTCATATTGTTTTCAAAGTTTACTATAATGATCTATAATTCATTTGTGACACGTATGAATTGACCACATGTCAATATGACACTAGATGCGGTTTGTATGACTTGAAGTATGTGTTTTCAATAAAAAAAAGTCATTTTAGTTTTGAACACACACCTGATGGCCAAAAATGAGAAAACAAGATCAAATTGTTTTCAATATTTTGGAAAATGATTGATAATTAATTTATGAGGTGTTGAAATCAACTACACATCAATCTAATAACTAATGTGGTCTATATGACTTGAAGTGCATGTTTTCAATAAAAAAGTGCCATTTTAGTTTAAAAAACACTTCAAATTTCCAAAACTGAAAAAACAAATCATAGATTATTTTCAACATTTATGAAAACTATCCATTATTCAATTTTACTATGTAGAAATTTACTTGATGCAAACATGAAACATGATATTATCAGTATGACTCAAAGCACATGTTTTCAATATAAAAGTGTCATTTTAGTTGAAAACATATCACATTGAAAAAAAAACAATAAAATGAGATTGTATTTTTTTCAAACATTAGTAAAATGATCTATAATTCATCTGTGACATTTAAGAACCAACCGCTCATCATCTTGACACCCGATGTGGTCGGTATGACTCAAAGTTCTTGTTTTCAATAGAAAGTGTCATTTTAGTTTAAAACATGCATTAAAAATCCAAAACTGAGAAAATGAGATTGGATTATTTTAAAACCTTAAGAAAAATATTTATAATGTGTAATAATTTATGGCATTTTAATCTAACACCTGATGTGGTCATTATGACCCGAAGTGTGTGTTTTCAATATAAAAGTACAATTTTAGTTTAAAATGCATGTCACATTGCCAAAAATGAATATAAAAGATCATATTGTTTTCAAAATTTCAGAAATGATTCATAATTAATTTTTCATGTATAGGAATTAACTTCACACCAACCTTACACATGATGCGGCCGGTATGTCTCGAAGCACATGTTTTCAACAAAAAGTGACATTTTAGTTGAAAATGCATCCCATAGCCAAAACCGAAAAAATGTGATTGGATTGTTTTCAAAATTTATGAAAAATATCCATAATTAATTTTTGACATGTATTAACCAACCACACATCAATTTGATACCTGATATGGTTGGTAGGACTTGAAGTGTGTGTTTTCAATACAAAAATGTCATTTTAGTATAAAAAATGCATCAAATTGGAAAAATAAAGAATATGATATAATATTTCTTTCAAAATTTAAGAAAACAATTGATAATTCATTTATGATGTATAGGAATAAAATACATTTCAATATAACACCAGATGTGGTCGGTATGACTCAAAGTGCATGTTTTCAATATAAAAGTGTCATTTTAGTTTAAAACATGCACCACATCACTAAAACCAAAAAAATGAGCTCACATTATTTTAAAACATTCATAAAATCATTTATAATTCATTTTGATGTGTATGAATTGAATACACATAAATCTGACACACGGTGTGGCCGATATGACTTGAGGTGCGTGTTTTCAATACAAAAGTAGCATTTTAGTTTAAAACACCCATCAAATATCCAAAACTAAGAATATGAGATCAAATTGTATTTAAACTTTATAAAAATGGTCCATAATTCATTCTTGATTTTTAAGAATTGATCGCACATCAATCTGACACACTATGTGGCTGATATGCCTAACAATCATGTTTACAATATAAAAGTGTCATTTTAGTTTAAAACAACATCAAATAGCTAAAACTAAGAAAATAAGATCATATTGTTTTCAAACTCAAGGAAAATGATCCATAATTCATTTGTGATATGTATAAATTGACCGCATGTCAATCTGATACTCGATGTGGTCGATATTACATGAAGTATGTGTTTTCAATATAAAAGTGTTATTTTAGTTTAAAACACATGTCACATCACTAAAACTAAGAAAACTAGATCATATTGTTTTCAAAAATTAGGAAAGAAATCCATAATTCATTTTTATGAGTAGTAATTGACTGAACATCAATCTGACACATGATGTGGTCAATATGAATCGAAGTGTATGTTTTCAATACAAAAGCGTCATTTTAGTTTAAAACACACATCAAACAGCCAAAACTAAGAAAATGAGCTAGGATTATTTTCAAACTTTATGAAAATAGTTCACAATTTATTTGTGTCATGTATGAATCGATCACACATTAATCCAACCTACAATGTGACCTATATGACTCAAAGTGTGTGTTTTCAATATAAAGGTTTCATTTTATTTTAAAACACACATCACTAGCCAAAACTAGGAAAACAAGCTCGGATTGTTTTTCCACTTGATGAAAATAATCTATAATTCATTTATGATGTGTATAAATTTACCACTTTTCAATTTAACACACAATGTAGTTGGTATGACTCCAAGTGTGTGTTTTCAATATATAAGTTTCATTTTAGTTTAAAATGTAAATCACATAGAAAAAACTAAGCATAATAAGATAATATTGTTTTGTTATCATTTTATTATTTATTAGTTAATTAATTTCCATATAATTTTTATCTGATACTTATTTAATTAATTTTACTAGAGATATTTCTTGAAGATGAACATGAAATGGTTTGACAGTTGATAACTTATTCTCAAAAAGAAAGTTCTATTGAATTGGAAAACATCTGTAGTGGGTTTTTTATCACCATAGATGTGATCCAATTCAATAAATCCTGATTTTGAGAACGAAAATAAATGGTGTTATGCATAAGAATCAACCATAACTCAATTCGATACACGGTGTGCCTCGTAGGATAAAAGTATATGTTGTTAGTTTAAAATTAACACTTTGTGTTTTATTTATTTCCTTATAGTATTACTAAAATAAGAAATTTTTTCTTATAAATGTGAAATATTTTTCTCAATATGGTGTCATTTATCAACTAATAGCATTACTAGAGGTTGGGGCCAAATACAAAGTAATGTTGATGTTTTAATTACCTATGATAAATTGTACTTACTCATGTAATTATACAAAACAATATTTTGAATTGTCTATAAAATAGTGTTTTTTCTTTAATTTGTGTTGTACTTTTTATTTTAATTAAATTATGAATTTTCTCCCTTTAGTTGATACTTGTTTTTCTTACTGTAGTGTGCTTTAATTTTAATAGCACACTGTAGTGGTATGCCCCTTTATTCATACTAGAAAAATCACTAGTAAAGGTATTCTTTATTATTTTTAGGAAAAGTACTAATAAAGGGAACCTTTATCTATGATAAATAAAATAACTAATAAAAGGAACTTTTATCATTGATTTTCTAGCATCGATAAAGACCTAGGGATTTTAATGGTGTTTCAATCATCAATACTTTTTTACACTAACAAAGCCCTATTATAGAGCCATTAAAGGGATTATGTGTATTAGTGTATTTGTATATTTGTATGTGTATGTGTATGTATATTAGTTTGTATATGAATGTGTATGAATGATCTTGTATGTGTATATGTGTGTCTGTGTCTGTGTATATATATGTGTATGTGTATGTGTATTTATGTGCATGTATGCTTGTGTGTGTGTGTGTGTGTGTGTCTGTGTATGCATATGTATGTGCATATATGTATGTAACATCATGAACTGAACCACCGGGTCCAAGTTGTGGGTTCCATGTGACCTCATGCATTCCTCCTCATACACAAGAGGTTGCAAACCAGTGGCAATGGAATATGGAACATCATGGGGAGACCATGCCCTTAGTACCATGTAACATCATAGTATGATAAAGGAATCAATATTAAATAAAACAATAAATAATAAATAAATGAATGACCATTAGAGTAGTAGTTAATATAAAAAAAACCATCGCATGTAGTTGTAGTATGACAAGTTAAGTAAAATAAATAAAAATGAAAAAAATGATCCAAAGAATGGTTACGCTAAAAATTAATGCAGTAACATCTAGCCTGGGGTCAATCCAGTATCATCTACATCATTCTACTAAACTACTAAACTATCCATCACTAGGCCCTTTACCTTCATCAAATCCCTAAGACTTAAATCTACAAGTGCACTAGAATGCCCAGTTTGGATGTGAGTACAAGACTCAGTGGGAAATAACCAATGACCCTTAACATTGGTGTATATAGATATACAAGTGCATGCTATGAAGTAAACATGATAAAGATATAACAATGATATAGAGAATAATAAAAAAACATATGTTGGGTCCTCAGGGACTGACTCTGCCTACTTCGATACCATGCCGACAAAAAAAATGATTCACCCTAACACATCGTCCTCAATGGGATAGTCTAAAAACATGACTGACATATCCCTCTTGAAGGGATAACCTAAATCATACCGACTAGGCATTTGAAACATTCCCTTAGGGGGAATATTCCATGCGTCTCAAATTGCATGCTCAACTGCAAGACAAAATAATGACATGATACAATACAAGATACAAATTATATATTAACCATCACATTAAATAAACAAGAATCATAACTAAAACAATCTACATGCATGATACACAAGAATAGGTCTCCCAAGGCCACACACGTACACCACATGTGACCAAACATCAAATATACGTCTCTAGGGTTACACACACATTCCAAAAATCATGCCAATAACCCATATAAATCATGTGATAAAGTTAAGGGGTTTCTACCTTAGGTGAAACAGTAAAGATTAAGGAAAGGGCTATCGTCCAAGTCCAGAAGCAACACCTGATCCTAGAACCATTCCCAGTTTCACTAAAAAATGACTTATACAAAAAAAATCAATGATATATCATATATATATTTATAAAAATGATTATTTCCAACATATATTATGTTTTGTTGGTATTAATTTAATATACCAACAAATTTTTTATCGAAAAATATATCTGTTAATAATAATTGTTCAATAACAACAATTATTTTACTAATAATTAAATATGTTAGTTTATTATATCAATACCAATATTTTTTTTACCAACACATGAATCTATTATTAATAACCATTATTAACAAAAGATACTTTAACATAATAAAACTATGTTTCAATAAACCGTTTAATAAAAAAAATTCATCATTAACCAATTTAGAAAATTATTTTTTTAATATTATCATTATTAAGATCAATATTAATATTCAATTTATCATTTTTGGATGTTTTTCTAAAATATAGAATTATATATTTAAATTTTAATTTTATATTTAAATTTATTAAATATATAAAATTAATCAACATAAATCCAATAAACAATTAATATAAATTTAACAAATAATATAACATGAAAATCAATTAAGTATTATTATTTTTGTAATAACTATTTTACATTTTGAAATTTTATTTTAAATCATAGAAAAAAACTAATCAGGAATCCTCACCACATCTTTCAAAATGGCATCCCACCCCATCATTCCCAGAACTTATATCTTCCTTGTCCAAAACCCTAATCGGGCATCCTCACCTCTCTAACTATCGAAGATACTAGAGCTCCACTACAATTTTTTTAGTATCCCCACCTTCTTCAAGTTTTTTGGTCAACCCTAATACTGAGAGTTCATTCTTCACAATTCAATTGACCTTTCTCAATTAGGTTCTTGTATCGTTAGTAGATTGTCATCACTGAGTTCCCACATACCCTTCATACCAGATATGCTTCCCACATAATATCAAGTCTACTCATAAGGCTCAAAGATCATTACTTATTAATCTCGGTTGGTCTTTATCATCGAGTTCAACCAGTCAACATCCAGTATCTATGATACATACCAATTTTAGTAACTCTAATTCCCCCTTATCTTGAGATCATTCAGTTATGCTCGATAACTCTCCAACTTTTTTGTGATAGAAATTCCTACAACAAACACAGATGCACTCAAAGATTCATATTTTCAAATGTTATTCCAGGTATGATGTAATGGTTCCCCCTTATTTTCTTAAAAATTCAATCTATTATTTGATCTCTAATAATATTTTTATGGATTCCTTTTATCAACTCTCTATACATACACTCTATGTTATTGTTCTAAATTTATATTTCTGTAATGTGAGATTTTATATTTAAAAGTTTCTAATTCATTTTTAATTTTCCAATGTTTGATTTATTATAAATTTTTTAAATTTACAAAAATTATAATAATTTATTCATACACATAACTATTTAGGTTTTACATGTAATTTTTTACAGGTTGAAATTTTTTTATTATATTTTAAAGTTGACTAGAAATTATATTTTTTGTTATCTCTTCACATCAACTTAAAATTTTATTTTCCACAAAAAATTGAAATGAAAATGACTGGTTATATTTTAGTTATGAATATATCTTTTATTCATCATGATATATGGTTTTTTATGTAATTTTCCTAAATACTAATGGTACTTTTTCATTGGGCAGTGATTTCATTTGGATTTTGGGTTTCAAAAAAAATTGAGTTTCATTTTATCAAAAATGGTTTTGAAAATTCCAACCATGATTTCCTTAGTAATCATGATACCATTTTTTTATCAAAGATTGAAAGGTTAGAAAATCATTTTATCATTATTATCAGTTTATTCTAAGAATTCCCAATGTGGTACATTATTTTTAATTTCCATTGATATATTTTTTCTATTAATTCTCATTTAATTTTTAGTCCATATTGTTTCCTACTCTGGTATATGAAATGAAATTCCCCAACCACAGTAAATTCCTTTATGTTTGATTTTAGTTGGTTTCAATTGTTCCTTTTTTCTAGGTTGTTTGTTTCATTAAAAAAATTTGATTCCACTATAATTTTTTCCCTACATATTGTAGGTTTGAAATTTCCCCATAAATTTACCTATGAGGATTATTTCAAAGTGTTCAATCCATTTTTATATATTCATATTTCAAAAAACTCCATTGAAATATTATATGATCTAGAATTAAAAGAAATGTTATATTCCTAAAGTCATTATATTTCATCACTATAATATATATAATTTTATTATTACAACAAAAAATATGTATGAAAAAAAATCACATTGATAGTTTTCTAGTCACAATTGAAGCACTACTAGAAAATGTGGTATTTGCGACGGTCCATACCCCCATCGCAAATAGTTTTTCCATCTTTTAAAAAAACCTACTACGACGGGCCATTCCTCATCGCAATAGTATTCCAATTATTTAAAAACTATTTGTGATGGGTATCATTGCAATAAATTCTTTTATTTGAACCATTTATGATGGGACATGTCGCAAATACTTGAAAAACATAAAAAAATAAAATTCAATAAAATAAAAATAATACTAAGAATAATATAAAACTAATATAAATGAAATAATAATAATAATATTAGAAACATAAATTAGATTATCAAATTATAAAATTATATAATAATAGTAATATTTTTAATATTCATAAAATAATAATATTAATATTAGTAATATATTAAAAACCTCAAGATTCACAAAAATATTAAAAAATCAAATGAATACTAAAAAATGTAATATTTGTAATAGAATTCAATAAAATAAAAAATAATTCAAATAATAATATAAAAATGATATAAATTAAATAATAATATTAATATTAGCAATATAAATTAAATTATCAAATTATAAAATAGTATAATGATGATAATATTTCTAATATTCATTAAATAATAATAATAATATTAGTAATACATTGAAAATATCAATATTCGCAAAAGTATAAAAAAATAAAATAAATACTAAAAGATGTAATATATGTAATAATATAAAAAACACTATTTCAAACTTTAAATAGTTAATATTAGAAAAAACAATTACATGAAATTTTTTTTTTCATAAAAACTAAACTAAATCCCTAGGGGGAGGGTCATCTGGAGGAGTTGGAGGAGACGGTGGAGGGAACTCCATCCCTAAACTCCGAGTTAGTCATCACATGTACTCTATCTGCTACTACCGCCATCAACTCATCTCATCCTCCTGCTGTTGCTGCTGTTGTCAGAGCTCTTCCTACTGATGCTGCTACCATTGATGCATCTCATGTTGCTCTCTACATATACTCTCTTTAAGCTCAATATAATCTCTCAGATCCTCCTGATTTTATGCATCAGATGATGATGTCTCTCTACAAGATCCTCTCAAGCTGGATAATGACATCGCAACAGTGCTATAAAAACTCATAGGTGTTAATTGAGAGCAGATACCAACAACTCAACCTTTCTCAAAGGCATACTGGGTTTCTTGAATCCATGCTGACTCATCAAATGGGTGAGAACTGGTTTGAGCATCAGTCTCGGCCTGAATCTCATCCTGTGACTGAGGCGTCACGACCTCATACGACTCCTTCAATTGAAATTTAAAATTTAAAATTTTAAAATATTATTTGCAGTAAAATTTAAAACTCAAAAATAAATTATACTGACCACAATCTGATGCTGATGAGCACCTATAATCTCTCCAATGGTCAGATCATTGTGAATCTACCTATAAACATCAAGCACCATAATATCTGGTTCTATGACTGCCTATATGAATATAAAATAAACATTTTACATTTAAAGTTATATAAAATATTTAAAAAAAGTACTTACCATATGATCTCTATGTGTACTGAATGTACGGCTACCAGCTCTATGTGTCACCTCCTGTCTCCCCCTATTATGGAGACCTACTGATGATCTGCTCTTAAACTGCCTAATCAACTAGTGTGTACATAATCCATCCAAACCTGAGATGAAATGTAATCTGGTCGGTGGACGTGACATTTCTCATCAAACTCTGTATTTCCTACTTTCTTTATTGAACTCTTTCTCAAATTGTGCAAAAACTGACTGCAACGCGAACACATAACCCCCTGCCATGCCTTCAAGATATCACCATGCATGTTGCCATCAATGGGATACCATAAACCCTATAAATAATTTTTAATATCAAGTTATTAAATAAATTTATTTTAAAATAAATATTATTTATTTACATACCAACCAATGATCAAACATGTGGTGCTGAATATAATTGGGAATCTGATCCCATGAGACCCATGCCTCGGAAAAATAATTGCACAATATAGCTCCCCCTGTTCAACAAATATATGTGTAAAGATATGAAAAAAAGATCAAATAATCAAACAATTAAAATATAAATAAAATAATGAAAACTCACTAAAATATACAACTAAACATACCTCTACGTGCGTGGATAAAACCTGAGATGTGGACTTCGCTCAAGGATAGGTTCAGGAATCATTAGTTGGGAAAGACCATGCCCCCTTAGAGTGCTCCCTGAAGTGCCAACAACCTGATGTCCAGATGACTCAATATCCTTCTCGTCTAAAGGTAGATCAACCTCCTCCAATAGACGATACAAATCCAAGTCCATCTAAATCACAAAATGATTGTTGTTAGAAAATAGTTGAAAACAACTATTATATATAGATATAAATTATATTTGATTATAACTAGTATTCAACTATGTCAATTTCCATCTTCATCATCTTCTTCATATCTATCGATGTTAATGTCTTCATCTTCCTCTTCAACATCATCAATTTACACATTAGTTTCAGTTTGATCATCTCGTGTCATTTAAAATTCATTTGTAACATCATTAACATCATCGTCACCATCAACCCTTAACTATAGAGTTTCATCATCGATGTTCATGTCTCTCTGTGAAATAAATTTATTTGGAGCAGTATCTTGAAAACTTTCATTTCCTATCACTTATGTGTAACCACATTCACTTTGATTAAACTGATTTTCTTAAGATTTAATTTTTATTATGCTCCACCAATCACCCAACTCTCTTACAATAGCACAATATTTTTCATAATAAATTTGATGTTCATGACGAGACAATAAAAATGGTTCATTTAATACAAGAAAAATTTTATATTTAATATCAATGATTCTATGAGTCGAATGAACATGGACGCCTCTCCCAACATCCACCCATTAACATTTAAACATCGTTACGTAATTCTATCCCAGATAACATAGTTCAATAATTTCTTCAAGCATAATGTAAAATTCAACTTCATTCTCTCTATGATGTGATCCCTTCCAGAAAACATCACTATTCATTGTTTTTTTCGATTTCCCATATGTGCGTGTATGAAAGCGATAACCATTCACCACATATACATTATAAGATTTAACCATTTTAGATGGTTGGTTACTCAATATACACAATAAATTATCGATCTTATCAGCATGTACAAATACCTAAAAATTTGTAAAACAATTATCACTATTATAAGTAATAAATTGATTTTATATGTTAAACCAAAAAGAATGTATGTTACTAGTTTTTGAAACCAGTTGGAAAAATTATTTTTCTAACATTCTTATGGGGAATCTACTGTAATTTGTGGAAATTATTTCTTAATATAATTATCATATAACCTACAAATACAATAATATAAATTTACTATAACTAAAATTATAGAATAATTGGTAGGAGCACTTACAGTACAACTAGTGACATTTTTCACAGTTTAGCAGAACATATGTAGGAGCTCTGTGATGTTCATCATCTGAAATGAATCCTTCATAAACTCTACTGAAGCCAAGTTTGGGCTGATTGAAAAATGATAATTGATTTCTCATACCATCGTCATCATTTCCTTCATTACGACCCATTTAGTTTTTTTGAGGGGTATTCAGATTGAAATTAATGAGAGAAGAATAAAGACATTTCCTCTTAAAAATAAGCTTCTGAAATTGATCCTTCAACTGATTCTTTGTTACGTTATTTTTTCTTCAATTTCTACTTTCATCTCTCAAATGGGTACATCCATTTGAACTATACCGAACCTCTACATTTTTCTTCTTGTGGAAAATTTAATATGAAATGTTCCATTGAGTCAAACAAGGCATGTGGGAATATTTTTTCTAGTTTATATAAAATTAAAAAAAATGTAATCTTGCAGTCTGATTACTACATTATAGTTAGTTTTCACTACACAAATGTCTCATAAAAAATATGATATCTATATTAGTGCATCCCAAATCATAGAATTCAACAAGACTCTCAATCCAATTGGTATAAGTCTTTCCATTATAACATGATAGTCATGACTTTTCAATATGGTAGTATGGCCATTTCTAACACACATGCCCAAATTGAAAGGATAACCATCTAGAAGTCTCAAATCTACAATCCATTGACAAAATAATAAGAAACTCTCTTTGGAAAATGTATAAGATGCTTTTGGCTTCATTAACTTCTATGATCTGAAATTTTCAAACAGTTCTAGTTCTGGTCACCTGTAAATTTGGGCATGATCTAATCATGTCTTTATATTATCTTTGGTCTTACCTGGTATATTCATAACTGTATGAAAAAAATTATCAAAACATTTTTTTTCAATATGCATGAAATCCAACACGTGACAGACCAAAAAATCAGACTAATATGGAAAATCCCAAAAAATTATTTGTTTTCTCTAATTGTTCTCATTTCCAAAGCCATTAATTTTCTGTTGGTTTATTGTTGGTCCTAATGTGATCAGAGTGTAAGAACTCGGATCTTCATTTCAGGTACGCTTTTCCTTTTTTTGGAGTTTTTTAGAATAATGAAGTTTCTGGAAATTTTTGAAGTACACGCCGTGTACTTTCTGAGTACAGGTCGTGTACTCTTTTCCCACCGAAGCTGTGTGCTGGCCATGTCCGGGCCACACACAGGGTGTGTAAGGGTGATGTGGAGGCTGATTTTTGCGAAGTACAGAAAAGACCTAGTACACGTCGTGTAATCTAAAAGTACACGTTGTGTACTTTCTTTTTTTTCATTAAACGGACCGGGGTCACACCTGACGCACAGAAGTGTCTTCTTCTCCAGATTTCGTTCGTCCGAGAGAGACCGTATGAATGAATCTTCTCTGAGCCACCGTGCCTCCGTCCGAACTCCATTCCAGCCACCGTCGATTGCGTTGGAAGCACAGCGGTGAGTTCCCTATACTACTTTAGCCTTGTTTCTTGATTCCTCCTCGTTTTCAAGTTATCATAGGTTCAACGTTTTGTACGTTTTCTCATATCTATGTCGTTATAAGGTGAATCTGTCATCGTGGTTCACATATATCAATCTACTGGGATCTAGGTAGGTGGTTTGTTTCACTACATTGAATGTCATTGAGTTTTTAGGGAAAAAGTGCCGGATACCCATGTATCGGGTATCTCGGGTTAGGGTTTTGATCCTGTTTCGTTATCTTCCTTAGATTTCTTGTATGATTGAGGTTATTGGATGATTAATAATTGGTTGTTAGCATGGTTGAGGATCACACCATGGGTGTTTTCCCTTGTTTTGGCTGTTTATCGCCGTTTGGCGTGGTTTTTCCTATAAGGCAACCCTTTTGCACATTGCTAGTATGCCTGTTGAATTGATTGAATGTATTGATTGCTTTTTATATGCTTGTGGATGCTTTGTAGCTATTAGCCAAGTAGTTGCTGAACTTACTTAGGCTGCTAACAGTCATTTACGCACGACTAAACTGCTCAGGGCTAAGTGAACCTGGTGTGGTAGACTAAAGGGGGAATTGACAATTAGGGATTCCCTAGAGAGTCTGTTATAATTAGAATCGATCGTAGGACCTATGGGAATGGTACTTTGGGCTTACTCAGAGTGTCCTTAGTTACTTAGCGAGACTATATGGGGAATTAGATGTAAGTACTTCCTCAGAGAGTCTATATCTTTCGTTGTAAGACCACATGGGAATTAACGGTGAGAGCTTCCCAGATTGTCTGGGCCTTTGTACGTCTACTTTACTAGAGGGGTTTTCTAGTAGGAGCCCCCCAGAGAGTCAGTGCTTTATTTGTTGGTTGGTTGTGACGAGTCCACCAAGCCAAAGAACAAGATTGGGTTTGTATTTCTTGTTGTTTAGGTAGACTGCTGAGTTACCTGTTGTGATTACCTACTTGCCTTGGGAGTATAGAGTTGTTGCTAGGTTCCATGGTTGATATCTAAATGATTATACTGATCTAATAAATGACGGTGAATGGAGTTTGGTAGGATTTCTTACTTTAGTGTACATCTGCTACTCTGCTGCATTTATTTCCTTTACTTTTACTATATTAATCACTGACAGTAGGGCATGGATCTCATGGTGATTGCCTACTGGGATTAGTCTCACACCCTATTTGGGTCCTACTTTTCAGCCCAAATAGATTATATGGTTGCAGGTGTGGATAGGGACTGTGTACCTTCTACTTTGGGTACATGATTACTGGTTGGAGCTGGAGAGCATAGGACTGAGCTTAGACTTGCGATGCTACTGGAGTTGCTGTTACTTTCATACTTTTTTTTCAATTGTATTTCAGCACGTTGTTGTGTTTTCTTCTTTCCTTAGATACTTGTACCTACTGCATCATTATCATTATCATTATGTGTTCATTTCTTCCACTGTTTAGTTTCAGTGTTTGTATGTTGTTTACTGCTTCTGCTATTGACTGTTGTTTTCCTTGCCTTGTATACCTTACCAAATGAGGGCATAGTTTCCCCAATAAATTACCAAGTCCCTCGCTACTATTCGGCAGCCTCTGGCATTTGGGGAAATGCTCTTGAAGTCATGTGGTGAACCGGGTATAGGGAACCAGTGGAAGGGCTCCGGATTCGGGTCGTTACAAAGTGGTATCAGAGGATTTCTTTCCTTTTCTATTGACTTACTGTTTAGCGACATTAGACAGGGATAATACGGAATAGGTGAATGGTAAATAGTTGTGCCCGGGCGTTCTAGAACTCGTGTACAGGGAAAAACCCAGATTACCTTGAATATTGAAAATTCTGAGTTTTGTGAATGTTGCAGTTTAATTGATTTCACCATTGGGTTATGCACTTATTTTGTGTTGTTACTGTTTATATGATTGCGGTTTTATTTTTTTGCAGCCCGATGAGATGAGGGTATGCCATCTCATGCATTATATAGGCACATGTTATAAGACCACATGCCATGCATCTTGCCATGCCATCTAGGTTGCATTAGAGATTGCATGCTGTTGTGATAGGATTTTTGATATAAAATGCATGTTGTTGTGATAGTTGTTGTGATAGAATACCTGCTATGTTGATAGGGTATTGTTGTTGGAGCTTTCTTATCACGGACACCAAACTTTGATCTTAGAGGTGTTATGGGCCCTCAAGGATCAGAATTTGGTGGGTCTTGAGTTCTTATATTGTGGCTTGTTCTATGCATCATTATGATGCCAAACTTTGATTCGCGAGGAGTATGGGCCCCCAAAAATCGGAATTTGGCACCTTAACCCTTGTTTTTCTGTGTTTTCTGGGCTCCGGTGCAGTTCTGAGGCTATTGTCCAGAAAAACCCAGAGCTGTAAATGGTTTTCAGGAACAAGCCATGTACTCTAGGTACACGCCGTGTAGAGGTTAACTAGGAGCCCGACCGTGTAACTAACAACATGGGCCAGTTATTGCATGTTTTAGTATACGTCGTGTTCGGTATGCACATGTCATGTATCCTTTCCCAGGCACCCGGCTGTGTCTTAAAAAACACGGGTCGGTGTTATCTTCTCTTATGCATGCCGTGTTTGTTCGGAACACGCCGTGTAAGGATTAGCCGAGTACCCAGCCGTGTCACGAACAACACGGGCCGAGGTTTCCCTTCAATTTAACACCGTGTCCCTTGGGAACAAGTCATGTAGTGTCGACCATGGGTCATGCCGTGTTGCTAACAACACGGGCCAGGTAAGGCATGTCTAGTACACACCATGTCTTACTCAAACACGCCGTGTAGTCTTCAGATGGGATAATCCGTGTGACTTAGTTGTGTAGGAGTAACCGGGAAGGGAGAAGATGGTCAGTACATGCCATGTAGTTTAAGAAAACACCGTGTAGTTGGGTTGTTTACACAACCATGTATGGCCAAGGTACACGCCCAGGGTAAGATTTCTGGAAACACGCCGTGTAGTTATGTTTTTTTCCAGATTTAAATGTTTTTCCCTCCTGTTCCATTTTACTCTCCTATGTTGCAACTGTGTTCACCTTTAATGAAGGTGTGTTTTGGTCTTTCAGAGCTATGGCACCAAGACGTCCTCCTCTTGCACGCCAGGAACTAGGCAGCGATCGTACGCCTGATACGACCGATCAGGGACTGCCAGTAGTTCCGCCCATCATTCTGGACATGGTACCTACAGTGATTCCAGACACTGGTGTCGACGCTCAGTTTTGAGAGGGTTTCATTAAATTCATGCAGACCTTCCAGGGAGTTCAGCATCCTGCCCCGACTATGGCAGAGCTGACGCGGGTCTTCCAGCAGCAGCATCCTCCCACTTTCATAGGGGATGGAGGACCTTAGGCTGCAGAGTCATGGATGGAAGCCATGCTGTCCATCTTCGAGCATTTGGAGGCGCCTCCAGATAGGAGTTTTAAGCTCGCGAAGTATAGGCTGCGAGACTCCGCCAAGAGATGGGGGGACATAGTCTCTCAGTCGGGGCGCCAACAGTCTATGGCTTGGGATGAGTTTCAGCGCACATTTTACAACTAATTCTACCCAACGACACTGAGGGATGACAGAGCTAGGGAGTTCATGAGCCTGCAACAGGGTACTCTCTCAGTTATGGAGTATTCATCCCGCTTCACTGAGTTACAGCGATTCACACCCATCCTGGGGAATGACGAGTTGTTTCTAGCGAGGAAGTTTGTGGAAGGCCTCAGACCAAAGATCAGATCGTAGGTGAATGTCTCTCAGTTGACTTCTATTACTCTGATAGTCAACCAGGAACTCATTACAGAGAGTAACCTGAAGGAGACTGGAGCTGTGGACCAGGGCGGTTCAGCATCAAAGGTTGATTCCCTCCAGACAGACAGCAAGAAGAGCCACCGAGAGTCTACCTGAGGCGACCTGAGGAAGTGGGGTATTCCTTCTGGTAGACGAGATTCCCCTTCTGTCACCCAAGTGGTGTGTTATCAGTGTGGGAGGAGTGGGCACAAGAAGCCCCAGTGCCCGAGGGACCCAGTAGAGTGCCGATCCTGCGGCAAGATGGGTCATCTGTAGCATTTCTTCAAGGTTCCCCTTCCAGTGGCTAGTGAATGAGGATCAGTTTTGACCCCACGTACAGGAGTAGGATTACCAGCTCCGTAGTATACTAGGGGCTAGAGTTCTGCATGATGTTTAGGATAGGATCGAGGCCATGGATGCAGTGTCCAGGCTCGGGGAGGAGCAGCTCAGGGTTTTCAGGCTGCTACACAGGGCCACAGTGCAGGCCAGACTTTTTCTGTAGAGCAGATTAATCAGAAGCTGGATCCCGAACCCTATATAGTTCGAGGTACGATCTTAGTAGCCTCAGTTTTATCTTCATCCCTTTTGATACTGGTTCTTCACATAGCTTTATCTCTATTGCTGTCGTGTAAAGCCTTGAGCTCCGTGTCTTTTCGTCTACTGACATGTTGACTCTCGACACGCCTTTGGGAACGAGGAAATATAGCATACGTCAGTGCAAGGAGTGCCCTCTCGAGGTTGCAGGGTATCGTCTCTTATGGGAACTCTATGTCCTGGAGATGACGGGCTATGACATCATTCTCAGTATGGACTGGTTGGTTCCCTTCCAGACAGTCGTCGATTTCTATCGCCATAGGGTGAGTTTCGTATCACCAGAGTGTGAATCTTTTCTTCATAAGGGCGAGTGGGATGTTTAGGAAAGTCGAGCCGAACTTGAGCATCATGGGCTAGGAGGAGTTACAGCCCTGATTACTAGTCTTTATCTGGATGACTAGGGGACTTCACAGTTAGATTTTCCTTCAGTGGTTAATCGCTTTCCAGATGTCTTTCCAAAAGACTTTTCAGGTTTTCCTCCGGAGCATGTGATAAACTTCTCGATTGAGCTCGTTCCAGGAGAAGCACCTATGTCCATTCCTTCTTATAGGATGGCTACACCTGAGTTGCAGGAGCTCAAGAAGCAGTTGGAGGAGTTGCAGGCAAAGGGTTTCATCCGGCCTAGTACTTCTCCCTGGGGTTTGCCTGTCCTGTTCGCGAAGAAGGTAGATGGTACCCTTAGTCTTTTCTTGGATTATCGGAAGTTGAACCAGCTGATGGTTAAAAACTGATATCCCATGCTGAGGATTTATGATCTCTTTGATCATCTTCGAGGATCTCGGGTGTTCTCGAAGATCAATTTGAGGTCCGGTTATCATCAATTGCGCGTTAGGCCTTCAGATATACCTCTGACATCCTTCAGAAGTAGGTATGGCCTCTACGAGTATACTGTTATGCCGTTCGGTCTTACGAACGCGCCAGTAGTTTTCATGGAACTAATGAACTGAGTGTTCCATCCTTACTTGGATTCCTTTCTCATGGTCTTCTTGGATGATATCTTGGTGTACTCTCACACTTGACACGACCATGAAACCTATCTTGAGATCGTTTTGAGTACACTGAGGCAGCATCGACATTATACTAAACTCTCAAAGTGCCACTTTTGGATGGACGAGATTCACTTTTTGGGTCATGTTATCTTAGAGATAGGAGTATTAGTAGACCCAGAGAAGGTGAGAGCAGTAGTTACCTGGGAGCAGCCAAAGAACATCTTCGAGGTACGGGGCTTCTTGGGGTTGGGTGGTTACTACAGGTGGTTTATACAGGACTTCTCATGCCTAGAAGCACCGTTGATGGGCTTGACTAAGAAGGGGCTGATGTTTTTTTGGTCAGAAGCCTGTAACATAGCCTTCCAAGAGCTGAAGGGGAGATTGAATTCAGCACCGATCCTAGTTTTGCCGGATCCAGGCAAGATTTATATAGTTTTTTGTAATGCATCTAGCATAGGGCTTGGAGCAGTGCTTATGCAGGAGGATTGGGTGGTTGCGTATGGATCTCGACAGCTAAGGCCTCATGAGAGTAATTATCCTATGCATGACCTGGAGTTGTCTGCGGTTGTTCATGTTTTACGTTGCTGGAGACATTACCTTATGGGAGAGAATTTTGTGGTATACACTGACCAAAAAAGTCTCAAGTACATCTTCACGCATCATGACCTGAATCTAAGACAACGGAGGTGGGTTGAGTATCTCCAGTCCTTCGATTTTGAGCTTGCCTATATTCCTGGGAAAGGTAACGCAGTGGCTGATGCATGGAGCAGGAGAACTCGGATACAGACGGTTCAGGAGGCCAACAGTGAGTGGAAACTAATGGCTCTATTCTCGGAGATGCATTTGTAGGTGCACAACAGGCAGGGGAAGACTTTTCTATATTCTATGGTTGTAACCTATGAACATCTATACTGAGTTTGAATGAGGTAGCTGGCAGATTCAGAAGGGCTATTCCTACAGGAGAGCGTGTCAGGTGAGGACCCTCTCCCCGGGTGGACCGTTGGTGAGGATGAGATCTTGTGTTTCTGAGGATGCGTATGGGTGCCAACAGATATACGTGGCGAGCTGATGCGAGACTTCCATTCCTTAGTTTGGGCAGTTCATCCTGGCGTTACCAAGATGTACCATGATTTACACCTCCAGTACTGGTGGCCAGGTATAAAGAGAGATGTGGCTGGTTTTGTCATGAGATGTTCCACCTGTTAGCAGGTTAAGGCGGAGCACCAGCGAACAGCAGGGATTTTAAATCAGCTACCCATTCCAGAGTGGAAGTGGAACGACGTCGTGATGGACATCGTGACTGGTTTGCCAAGATCATCGAGAGGAAACGATGCAGTGTGGGTCGTCTTCGACAGGCTTACAAAGGTTTCTCACTTCTTTCCAATCAAGGAGACTTTTAGTGTCAATTATCTGGGACGACTTTACATTTGGGAAATCATTCTTCTGTATGGAGTTCCACACTCCATTGTTTCAGACAGGGATACGCGCTTTACCTCTCGGTTCTGGTAGGGACTTTAGAAGGCCTTGGGTACACAGGTACTTCTGAGTACAACATACCATCCCCAGACTGATGGCCAGTCCGAGCGCACGATCCAGGTGCTTGAAGATATGCTTCGATCTTGCATCCTAGACTTTGGCAGTTCTTGGGAGAAGCATATTCCTCTCCTGGATTTTTCCTATAACAATAGTTTCCAGGCAACTATTCAGATGGAACCTTACGATGCCTTGTACGGTAGGCCATGCCGATCACCTTTATGCTAGCTGGAGGCAGGAGAGGCAGCTTTGTTGGGACCTCATCTTGTTTAGGAGACTTTAGAGCAGATAGAGCTTATTCGGAAGAGGATGGCTACAACACAGTCTTGACAGAAGTCTTATGCTGATCAGCGAAGATGACCTCTGGAGTTCGAGGTCGGTGATCAGGTTTTCCTGCATGTCGCACTGAGGTTGGGACACAAGAGGATTTAGAGATAGGGTAAGCTTTCGCCGCGGTACGTCGGGCCGTTTGAGGTCTTGGAGAGAGTTGGGCCGGTTTCCTATTGGTTGCAGCTACCTCAGAGGTATCGGGCCATGCATAACGTCTTCCAAGTCTCTCTGCTCCGACGTTACTTTTCAGACCCGTCTCACGTATTTCAACCTGAGGAAGTTGAGCTTGAAGTGGATGCGTCATTCGATGAGCACCCTATAGGGATTGTCGATCGCAGTACGAAGGTTCTCCACGGGTGGTCTGTTCCTCTGGTATGGGTGCTATGGCATCACGGGCGAGTACAGGACAAGACTTGGGAAAGGGAGGCTGATGTACAATCACAGTGGCTGGAGCTGTTCGGGGTTTCTTCTTCTCCGCCTCGTTAGGGAAATTTGGGGATAAATTTCTTTAAGGGGGGAAGTTTTTAAGAACTCGGATCTTCGTTTCAGGTATGCTTTTCCTTTTTCTGGAGTTTTTGAGAAAAAGAAGTTTCGGGAAATTTTTGAAGTACATGCCGTGTACTTTCTGAGTACACACCGTGTACTCTTTTCCCACCGAAGTCGTGTGCTGGACGTGTCTAGGCCACACACACGGTGTGTAAGGGTGACATGGAGGCCGATTTTGGCAGAGTACGGAAAAGACCTAGTACACGTCGTGTACTCTAAAAGTACACATTTTGTACTTTCTTTTTTTCATTAAAAGGACCGGGGTCGTGCCTGATGCATAGAAGCGTATTCTTCTCCATATTTCATTCGTCCAAGAGAGACTATACAACCAAATCTTCTCTGAGCCGTCGTACCTTCGTCCGACCTCCGTTCCAGCCGCTGTCGATTGCGTTGGAAGTGCAGCGGTGAGTTCCACGTTCTGCTTTAGCCTTGTTTCTTGATTCCTCCTCGTTTTCAAGTTATCATAGGTTGATCTTTTTGTGCGTTTTCTCAGATCTATGCCATTCTAAGAGGAATCTATCATCTTGGTTCACATATATCGATCTACTTGGATCGAGGTAGGTGGTTTGTTGCCCTACATATAATGTCCTTGAGTTTTTAGGGAAAAGGTGCCGAATACCCGTGTATCGGGTATCTCGGGTTAGGGTTTTGATCCTGTTTTGTTATCTAAATTATATTTCTTGTATGCTTGAGGTTATTGGATGATTAATAATTGCTTGTTAGCATGGATTAGGATCACCACATGGGTGTTTTCTCTTGTTTTGGCTGTTTATCGCCGTTTGGCGCGGTTTTGCCTACGAAGCAACCCTTTTTCACATTTCTAGTATGCCTATTGAATTGATTGCATGTATTGACTGCTATTTATTTGCTTGTGGATGTTTTGTAGATATTATCCAAGTAGTTTCTGAACTTACGTAGGCTGATAACAGTCTTTTACGCACGACTAAACTCCTCAGGGTTGAGTGAACCTGGTGTGGTTGACTAAAGGGGGAATTGACGATTAGGGCTTCCCTAGAGAGTCTGTTATAATTAGAATTGATCGCATGACCTATGAGAATGGTACTTTGTGCTTCCTCATAGTGTCCTTAGTTACGTAGTGAGACTATAGGGGGAATTAGACGTAAGTTCTTCCTCAGAGAGTCTATATCTTTCGTTGCAAGATCACAGAGGAATTGACTATGAGAGCTTCCCAGAGTGTCTATGCCTTTGTATGTATACTTGACTAGAGGGGTTTGCTAGTAGGAGCCACCTAGAGAGTCAGTGCTTTATTTGTTGGCTGGTTGTGACGATTCCACTAAGCCAAAGAACAAGCTTGGGTTTGTACTGCTTGCTGTTTAGGTAGACTGCTGAGTTACCTACTGTGATTACCTGCTTGCCTTGGGAGTATAGATCTATTTCTAGGTTCCATGGTTGATAGCTAAATGATTGTACTAATCCAATAAATGACTGTGAATGGAGTTTGGTAGGATTTATTACTTTAGTGTACATCTGCTACTCTGCTGCATTTATTTCCTTTACTTTTACTATATTACCCACTGATAGTAGGGCACGAATCTCGTGGTGATTTCCCACTGGGATTAGTCTCACACCCTGTTTGGGTCCTGCTTTTCGGCCCAAACAGGTTATATGGTTGTAGGTGTGGATAGGGATTGTGGCCCTTCTACTTCAGGTACATGATTGTTGGTTGGAGCTGGAGAGAATAGGACCGAGCTTAGGCTTGCGATGCTGCTGGAGTTGTTGTTACTTTCGTACTTTGTTTTTCAGTTGTATTTTATCATGTTGTTGTGTTTGCTGCTTTCCTTAGATACTTTTTCCTACTGCATCATTATCATTATCATTATGTGTTCATTGCTTCCGCTATTTAGTTTCAGTGTTTGTATGTTGTTTACTACTTCCGCTATTGACTATTGTTTTTCTTTCCTTGTATACCTTACCAAATGAGGGCATAGTTTCCCCAATAACTTACCACCCTTGCTGCTAGTCGGCAGCCTCTGGCATTTGGGGAAATGCGCTTAAGGTCATGTGGTGAACCAGGTATGGGGCACCAGTGGAAGGGCTCTAGATTCGGTTCATTACACAGAGGTAATGAAGAGATAAATAATTTTAACTCTGTACTTGATATCATTGTTGGAGTTCTGGATTTTTCAATTGTGCCTTTTATGAAATGATATTTTTTTCCAAAAAGGATGATTCGTTGGAAGTAATATGCGATGAAAGTTGAAGAAACAAGGTTTTTTTCCATTAACGAGCATAAACACTTTTCTATGCCTCATAGAATACAAACATGATTTTGGACCACCTGTACCCCAACTAGATAACATGTCATATTCTGGGAAGTCACTAATTGTCCACATCAATGTAGCTTTCATCAGAAAGTTATGTTTTGTAGTAATTTCAAATGTACTCACATCATTAGTCTATAATGAATTTAACTCATCAATCAATGGTTTCAGAAAAGCATCAATATTCATTGTCAGATGTCTGAGAATTAATAAATTCAAAAAGATATATGGATCTTTCATCAACATCCAATGGGTAAATTGTATGGAGTTATAAAGACATGCCAACATGAATACTGACTACCATAATAACCAAATGGATAGAAACCATCTGTAGAAAGACTCAATCACAAATTTTAGGATTTTAAAGAAAAAGATGGATGCACTTGAACAAAATGTTTCCATGAATCACCATCAAAGGGATGGTTTAATCTTTTATTAGTTGGAATATTGGTTTTGTGTCATGGCATCAAAGCTACTGTGTTCAGAGACATAAAAAACGCTTCAATTTGGGTGTAAGTGGAAAAAATATCAACTGTTTTCTGGGAATCAATCTAGAATTTCCCACTTGAGACTCTTTATACCTCGATTGTCCACATGTGGGACAAAAATTCAACAACTCATTTTCACCATGATATAAGATGCAATCATTATAACATGCATGAATTTTCTGATAACCAAGACCCAGATTATGAACCAGCCTCTTACTCTCATAAAAAAGTTTAGGCAACACATTTCTTTTAGGTAGTAGTGTTTTAACTAAAGAGAATATCTGATCAAAAAAGAAATTTTACATTCCATTATTTGATTTAATAGCCATAAATTTAGGAACTACTTCAAATTTTCTTATCTTTCAACCAAGATATAAGGCATCCTCAGAAGACCTCAACAACTCATAAAAATTAGATGGTTCCAACTTAGGAGTTAAATCAATATCATCCTGCGTTTCAGTTTATTGAATAGATGGACCTACAGATCATTTACGAAATTTTGAAACCTTGATGGATCTAGAACCAAATTATTAGTATCTTCTCTGAAACTGTGTTTATCATATTGATACCAAAAAACATAATTAGGTTGAAAACCAATACGCAATAAATGACCTCCAACATTGTCAAATGTGTCAAACATTATCATAGCACATTTTTTAGGAAGACGCTTAATTTTCCCTACTAAAACAAATTCTTTTTTTGATGATGCAAATGATAAAAAAGCTTGAACACCCTCAATATATACAAGATTTAAACTAGAACCATTTGGATTCCTGTACTAATTTATCCAATAGTGATCATCTAATAATGAATGTTGTCGACTTCCTTGTTCCATAGTTTTCCTAAAGAATATAAAATAATTATTATTTTTGTATAATTTGATATAAAAAACATCAAAAAAGAGATTTCAATTAAATTCCCTTTTCTAGAAATTTATAATAATTTTTATTATTTTATAGTTATTTATATAATATTTTTAAACTTTTAAACTAATCTAAATTAATTTGAAATAATTAATACTTATTACCACTAATTATTATTAATTATCGTTAGTTTGTACAAATTATTTTTATTTACCATTGGCACAATTTCCAACAGATTTGTGGCAACTCTTTTGCCCGACGACTCATCTCCTTGCAAAGAGATCAGTCGTTAAGAAAATGAGGCTCTTTTTTCTAATGGATCATATCCGTACAACTTTTTCCTGACTAAAATTAGTATGAAAACCCTACTTCAACATACGTTAGATCATGTTTTTATACAAAATTTAGTGGGAGAAAGTTTCATGGAGATGAGACATCGAGAAAATGGAAGTTTCCAATTTGCTGGAAATTGTGCCAATTTTTAATAATGTACTTGAATTTATTTAATTTTTTAAAATTATTACTAATTTTTACTAATTATTAATAATTATTCCAAATTATTCCTAATTATTCATAATTATTCCTAATTAATCCTAATAATTTCTAATAATCCCTATTTATTGCAAATTATTTCAAATTATTTATAATTATTTATAATTATTACTAATTATTACTAATTATTTCTAATTATTTCTAATTATTTCTAATTAATGCTAATTATTGTTAATTATTTCTAATTATTTCCAATTATTCATAATTATTGCTAATTATTCCTAATTATTTCTAATCATTACTAATTATTACTAATTATTACCAATTATAACTAATTACTACCAATCATTACTAATTATTACTAAGTATTACTAAATATTACTAATTAATCCAAATTATTACTAATTTTTACTAATTAATCCAAATTATTCCTAATTAATCATAATTATTACTAATTAATCCAAATTATTACTAATTAATCCTCATTATTACTAATTAATCCTAATTATTACTAATTCATCCTTATTATTACTAATTAATCCTAATTATAACTAATTAATCCTAATTATAACTAATTAATCCTAATTATTACAAAATAATCATATTTATTACTAAATAATCATAATTATTACTAATCAATCCTTATTATTACTAATTATTACTAACTTTTACTAATTATTATGAATTATTACTAATTATTACTAATTAATCCTAATTAATCCTAATTATTGCTAATTATTATTAATTATTAATAATTAACCCTAATTATTACTAATCAATCCTAATTGTTACTAATTAATTCTAATTATTACTAATTAATCATAATTATTACTAATTAATCCTAATTATAATTAATTATTATTAATTATTACTAATTATAACTAATTATTACTAATTATTTCTAATTATGACTAATTATGACTAATTATGACTAATTATTACTAATTATTACTAATTATTACAAATTATTACTAATTAATCCTAATTATTACTAATTATATTGTAATTATTCCTAATTATATCTAATTATTCCTAATTATATCTAATTATCCCTAATTATATCAAATTAACCATAATTATTACTAATTATTATAAATCATTACAAATTATTACTAAATAATCCAAGTTATAACAAATTAATCCTAATTATTACTAATTATTACTAATTGTTACTAATTAATCCTAATTCTTACTAATTAATTCTAATTATTACTAATTGTCACTAATTATTACTAATTCTTACTAATTATTACTAATTATTACTAATTTTTACTAATTAATCCTAATTATTACTAATTAATCCTAATTATTACTAATTATTACTAATTGTTACTATTTATTTCTAATTATTACTAATTCTTACTAATTATTACTAATTATTACTAATTATTACTAATTATTACTAATTATTACTAATTATTACTAATTAATCCTAATTATGAATAATTAATCCTAATTATTACTAATTACTCCTAACTATTCTTAATTTTATCTAATTATTACTAATTATATCTAATTATTACAAATTATATATAATTATTACTAATTATTACTAATTAAACCTAATTAATCTTAATCATTACTAATTATTTCTAATTATTTCTAATTATTACTAATTATTATTAATTAATCCTAATTATTTCTAATTATTCCTAATTATTTCTAATTATTCCTAATTATTACTAATTAATACTAATTTTATCAAATTATTACTAATTATATCAAATTATATCAAATTATTACTATTTATATCAAATTATTACTAATTATTAGTAATTATTACTAATTACTGCTAATTCTTACTATTTCTTAGAAATTATTACTATTTTTTTACAAATTTTTACTATTTTTTTCTAATTATTACTATTTTTTACTAATTTTTACTAATTTTTTCTACTTTTTTCTACTTTTTGCTAATTATTATTACTTTTTACTATTTTTTACGATTTTTTACTCATTACTGCTAATTACTACTAATTATTACTAATTACTGATATTTTTACTATTTTTTCTAATTTACTAATTATTACTAATTTTTAGAATTTATTGCCAATTTTTAGAATTTACTACCAATTTTAAGAATTTACTGCTAATTTAATACTAAATTGAGTACTACTTATTTATAATTATCATTAATTATTTGTAATTATGACTGGTTATTTCTATTTATGACTGACTATTTGTAATTATTACTAATTATTTCTTTTTGTTAATAATTATTTCTATTTATTTCTAATTATTTATAATTATTTTTAATTGTGACGCCCCAAAATTATTTCTTATATAATAATAATATTGTTTGGTTTTACTTCTTTCCCATACTATCCAAAACAATACTTGCAAATAAACACAAGACTTTCTTTATTCAATGAACACTGAAAACGATTACATTACAATAATACCAGAGAACCTCACTACCCTAGAATACCCACTAAAAGACCTATTAAAATTAAGGGAGACCACCAAATACAACAAAAAAACCCAATCAAATAGTAAGGGTCTTTCGGATCCGTCACGAGGAACATTAGTACAGCCAGGACCACAACAACAATACTGAGCATCAGAGAAATGACGAGCACCATTTTCAACAAGTTGTCTAGAAGTTGAATTACCCTAAACATGTATTTATAAGGGTCTTTTTTACTGTTGGAGATATATAGGACCGTTATATTTCTTTTAGGGCGATTGGAGTTTAAAATATGGTGACCGTTAGTATCTTGTTAAACCAATACAATTTAAGTAAAAATTTAAGATATATTTTATGAATTTTCATAAGACCTATATAACTACCTTAAGAATTTTAATTGTTTTGATATGTTTCACATATCTTAAGTTTTATCTTTAACATCTTGGTTTTAAATTTAAAAGCGTATTTTATAAAACATAGTATGATTTCAAACTTAGGTATGTATTTCAAATACTATTCAAATGTTTCAAATGTTTTAAATATCCTAGTGTTATAATGATATTTAAAAGACGTTTTAAATTAATGGCAATCAGTTTTATAAATTAATTTTATGTCTAGTAATTATAAATATTATTCTTTTTAAGCATAACAAATGATGTTCTTAAGAAGTGTTTTTTGGTATAAAAGCATCTTGAATGTCCTAAGTATTTGTGTACTTTAATCCTCCAAAGTGTAAATTAAGATGGAATCATGTTTTATGAAAATTAAATATATTATGTATTTAATTTTTTATTTGTAATTTTCATTTTTGTTTTCTATGGTTATAAGTTTTATTTGAAAGTTGCTTTATAAAAAAATAGAAACCATTTGGACCAACCATCTAGTTGGGCCGAAGGAGGCAGCTTGCGCTACTCCAAGAGTAGGCGGTTGAGCCTAGGCCCTTCAGCCACAACACAAGCTAGCACATAGGCGAGTGGGCACACACGCGTGCGCCTGAGGGACACACAAGAAAACCAGAGCGTACAACCGTGTGGGGCAGCACGTCGGTAGGGGTGGGCACAGAGCGCGCCCACAGAACCTGGTACATGGCGGTACCGAGAGGGGGGAGGGAGTATTCTAAGCGAAGGCTGAGAGCTCCGAGCTTATAAAGCCAGGGTTTAGGCTGCTTCATTTGGATGTGGGATGATGTTTTTCAGAGGGAATCAGATCTGGATCGTCAGATCTCGCCGCGCAGATCATGAGACATCTGATCAGTCCATCCATCGAACCCATGTGGCTACGGATTACACTAAGCATTTTTATTGGCCATCCAATCCATCAGGATCTAATCACGACCATTCAAATCTTTTTAAAACATTGTGTCACTCACAGTCGTCTGATCAAATATGATCTAATATGGACCATCCATCTCTTTTTAAATCACTACGTCATGTTGTAGCCGTCCGATCGAGTTGAGATTTAATCTCGACCGATCATTCCTTTTAAAACCCACAGTCACACCACAGTCATTGGATCTTCATTTCAGTTAATCCCGATCGTCTGTTGTTTTCCACACCTAAACTGGCACCTTCTTCTTCTTCTTCTTCCTCCCTCGTGCGCTGCACCAGTTGCCATGCTACCTTTATTTTCATTTTTTCCACACCCATGACCGGGTGGCCCCTCCTTTCTTTCATCTTTCATGAGACCAGAAACCCTCGGTCTTATTTTAAACCAAGTTGCCTTGTTTTCCATGCGAGTGGCTTTAAAAAAAATATTATATATAATTTATATATACAACTCAACTTGCACTCAAACCCT
The DNA here is from genome assembly GCA_963277665.1 of Viscum album. Taxonomy (NCBI): domain Eukaryota; kingdom Viridiplantae; phylum Streptophyta; class Magnoliopsida; order Santalales; family Viscaceae; genus Viscum; species Viscum album. The sequence goes on along the minus strand of OY728125.1, from coordinate 1,968,932,704 downwards.
ACGGGTTCTCCAATCTCCAGCGCCTCCATCGAGCTTTCCCGGACCTTTCCTTCTCCTTCTTCATACCAGGTAAGGGATCTAGTTTGTCTTGCCTTATTTTGGTTTATATATATTTATATATATACATAAATGTATATATATATAATATATATGTATACGGTTGAGTTTAAGACCTATTGGTTCCTTCTAAAATGGTATATTCTGGATCTTAAATGATGTTTTTTTAATTCTTTGTCGTGCAAGGATGTGTGATGTTTTGTGATTTTATATATTGAAATATACATAAGCATACATACGTATATATTTTATAAACAAACCTTTTATGTTTAATGGCACGTTTTGAAATTACTGAACCCGTGTTTAACTAATGTTCCTAATATGTTTAAAACAAGTAAGTGTCATTAAATTTTGGTGTAAAACCCTTATATATACTATCTATATTTGGTTATAGGTATATAAACGCACACACACACACATATATATATATATATCAATGTTTACATAAACATACATATCAGTTTGTTTAATAAATAAACCTTTTAAATTTTATATCACGATTTAAACTTTCAGAACCTTTGTTAATTAATGTTCCCAAAATATTTAAGTCATATGAGTGTCATTGGATTTTTGGTGTTAACCCCTTTACACATTATGAATATTCGGTTATGTGTATATATATGTATGACACACTTATTTTCATAAATAGAAGATGGTATTAGTTATGTTTCAGTAAGTGGAGTGGTTGATTGTCATGATTTTCAATTTTTGTCATTATGTTTAAATAATTAACAAATAACCTTGTGGTATGCTAATACATGAACATGTGAGTAATGGGTGTTTAGACAACTATTTTTTTAATATTTCAAATGAATATTTCTACCTTAAATCAGTTATGTATTCAATTCATGATGAATTTACTTTATGCATTTTTAGAACCTAATATATTTACTCTCATAATAAGAATTTTTGAATTTAAGGGTTATCATTTTGTGTGGGATACCTATATTTTATGTGATTTAGTTATTATCACTTGTATTATACTCTTCCTATCATACCTGTCATTTATTTCCATAGACATGCAGTTGTTAGTGTTGTTATTAACACCTATATGCCTGACTCACTTTGTATATTCAAGTGCTAAAGAATGTAATCAAACTCAAATGTCCTTATATAGAATTAAGATCTAAATTAGTCAAGGTAGTATGGGACACTTTGAATAATATGAAATGAGACACCAAGTAATATGTGACACTTGAAATGATAATTAATGAGTAATATAATAAATCAAAGTGGTTTGAGGAACTTTGATTTAGAGAAATGAGGAATGCATTGGATTTAGTATGTGACGAGTCGGGCCCGCTATATCCCCTCGATGCATCAGTAGGTCTCATGAGACAACTAGATGTATAATTGACCAGGTCCTTTCCCAAATTGATTTATGGTCTAGGCATGAGGCCTTGATAGAGAGTTTATGGTCTTGGGACAAGGCCTTGGCATAGTCCATAATATGCACTTCCCTCATCATGACTATGAAATTTAATTAACCAAGTGAATATTCAACTAGTAGAATATTCATGGTTAAAGAATTTGTACTTATGAGAATCAGAAGAAGTAAATCCTTATGGAATAATATTTATTTATCACTCAAAGATTTATTATTCAGTTTATTTTTCACAGTTAGTAAGGGAAGAAATTGATGTTATTATTCTATGCACAACTCTGATCATGTATTACTTTCAGTTGTATGTTTTGTACTTGCACTTTAGCATGTCACACTAGTATAGTTGGATTAACTCATGATTTATATGTTGTACACCATATGTTTTGTATGATCATGCTTATAATTGGAAAAAGTTTCATTGTGACCTTGTTAATATTCTTTTAAATGTTCACTTTTGTTTATTTGGAAAAAATGTTATCGTATGATCTATGTATTTCTGTTTTCCTTGAGAAAATGTTTTATGATTTATTTTAAAATAATGTTTTCAAAAGGTTTTATTTGAAATATTACTTTATTTTAAAAAACCCTTTACTGAGCAGTCTTATGATTACCCTACATTTTCATTTAAATTTTATAAGTTTAGTAGTTTTGTGTTACTCAGTTTGGTGGCGGCTTTATGGAGACTATTTCTCTTTCGGTTTTTGAAGGATTGTAATAATTGTATTGTGTTTTCCAGGACCTAAACCAAAAGGATCCTCTTTAGTTTAACATAATGTGTAATATTCATCTTTTCTTTTTAAAAAAATTTACACACCACATTTTATTGAGACCGCTCTTGCTCTGGGGCAGCCAGGGTTCGGGCCGTGATAGTTGGTATCAAAGGATTGGTTTAGAAAACACTGGAAAATTAGAACAACATTAAAAAACTTGATTATGCCTTACTAATTTGAAGTTTTCTTAAAAATTTTAGATGGAAGATGAATAAATCCTTCTGTCTCTTCCCACATAATTATTAGAAACTATATTGGGAAAATCATATTTTGAAGGCTATGAGATTTTTGAAAGCCTTTATTTGTCATCAAAACAACTCTATTGTATATCCAATTCTCATAGTGTACTCCAACTTCACTGAGGAGGAGGCTTCAACTATTTTCTTATGATGAATGCTCAATTCTCTCTCTATACACAATAAGGGAAATATTTTGAGGGTTTATTTAAATGATTTACCCTAGGAGGGAATGCTTTATCTTGAAAGGAATTCCAAGAGGCTTCCTAGGAGGGTGACCTCTGAGCAGCATACCTATATCAAATCATTACCTACAGTCTTTGAGGTCGGGTAATGGACTTCAAAATTCTTGAGGAAAAGTCTTCCCATTCATTTTATTGATGGAAATTTCTTACAGATGTATCTCAACTTGATACATGAAATGCTTCTCTCAAACTAAACTTTATATGTCCACATGTGGCTGATACTAGTTTCCCACATTGTGTTTGGACCAAAGAAATTTAAGAAGTTGGAACCAACTTAGTGACCCATTTAACTAGGAATTAGAGAAATTTCCAACAATGGTGAAACCGGTGAAGTTTCATCTTGGAGGACGTTAGGAAATCCATACTAGTGTTTTGTGAGAAGGAGCGAGTGGTTATGTAACACCTCTGGTTTTATGAACCTTGTATAACTGGATAATGCTCTATTTTATGTTTTAGTACTTTAACATGATTTTTCCAATAATGTCTCTATTTTAAAATGATTATGTATTACTGAGTAAAACATGTATCTTGAAATTTTTCAGATAGAATACATGAGTTCACCAACCATTCTCTTGTCTCTCCATACCAAATTATTAGAACACATAATTATTGAGTCATGTTCAGAAGACTATGACCCTTTTGCAAACATACGTCTAACTTAAAAATGACTTTATAAAGTGTCCCTCTACTCAAATATCCTCCATTCCTACAAACTAGAGATCTACATCTATCACCATATTTCAAATACAAAATTTTCAGAGTTTAGGAAAAGGGTAAAGTACTACAAAGGTCTATTCTTACATTTCACTTTATCTGAGAACTATCAAGATTTGATGAAGTTTCAGGAATATTCTTTAGAGGGAGACCTTTGGGTGGTCGGTCTATTCCAAATTCTATTTTTTACTATGTACATAGTGCTCTACGACTTCAAAGTTTTCAAGCACGATGTAGTACGAGGGGTTTATAGAGATCTAATCCACTCTCAAATCTCTGATCTTAAAATAGCTCCAGCCTTTCTATGGAAACCCAAATTCATTATGCATAGGGATGATCTTAGCTGCTTTCAATGCTCTCAGTGTATTTGGGTAAAAAAAAGTCGAGGGACTGGAAACCAATCAAGGGATCCACTTGGGGGTTTTCGGTAGATTGTTCGCGTAGGATGACTTTGTGAGGGGATGTTGGAAGTGAAGTGTGTCTGGTTTTGCTGGTGTCTGAGTATGAGTATTTTAGAATTGTGAGGATGCAATTCTTTGAAGGGGGAATAATGTGATGCCTCAAAATTATTTCTTATGTAATAACAATATTGTTTGGTTTTACTTATCTCCCATGCTGTCCAAAATAGTACTTTCAAATAAACACAAGACTTTCTTTATTCAATGAACACTGAAAATGATTACATTATAATAAGACCATAGAACCTCACTACCCTAGAATACCCACTAAAAGGCCTATTAAAATCATAGGGAGACCACCCAATACAACAAAAAACCCATGAAAATAGTAATGTTCTTTTAGATCCTTCATGATGAACATCAGTACAGCCAGTGCCACAACAACTATATTGAGCATAAGAGTAATGATGAGCACCTTTTTCACCAAGTTATCTAGAAGTCGAATTACCCATAACATGTATTTATGAGGGTCTTTTTGACCGTTGGAGGTATATACGACCGTTATATTTCTTTTAGGGATGTTGGAGTTTAAAATAAGGTGACTGTTAGTATCTTGTTAAACCAAAATAATTTAAGTAAAAATATAAGATATATTTTATGAATTTTCATAAAACTAATATAACTACCTTAATAATTTTAATTGTTTTGATATGTTTCACATATCTTATGTTTTATCTTTAATATCATAGTTTTAAATTTAAAATTGTATTTTATAAAACTCAGTATGATTTCAATCTTAGGTATGTATTTCAAATACTTTTCAAATGTTTCAAATTTTTTAAATATCCTATTGTTATAATGATATTCTAAATATGTTTTAAATTAATTTTACTCGTTTTTATAAATTAAATTTATGTATAGTAATTATAAATATTATTATTTTTAAAAAAACAAATGATGTTATTACTAAGTGTTTTTAGGTATAAAAGTATCTTGAATGTCTTAATAATTTTTGTACTTTAATCCTCCAAAGTGTAAATTAAGAAGGAATCATGTTTTATAAAAATTAAATATATTATATATTTAATTTTTAATTTTTAATTTTCATTTTTATTTTCTATGGTAATCTGTTTTATTTAAAAGTTGGTTTATAAAAAAATAGAAACCCTTTGGGCTAGACATCTAGCTGGGTTGAAGGACGCAACTCGCACTACTAAAAGAGTAGGCAGAAAAGCCTAATCCCTTCAGCCACAACACAGGTGATCTCATAGGTGAGTGGGAATGTGCACGTGTGCCTGAGGCATGTACAAGGGAACCAGAGTGCACCACAATGCGGGGCGGCACAACGGTAGGGGTGGGAGTAGATCACACCCGTAGAACCTGGTATGAGGCGGTACTAAGAGGGGGAGGGATTATAATGAGCGTAGGATGAGATCTATGAGATTATAAAGCCAGGTTTTGGGCCACTTTGTTTCGATGTGGGACAAAGTATTTTAGCAGGAATCAAATATGGACCATTAGATCTCACCATGCATATCCTGAGTCATCTGATCAGTCTAGCCATCGAACCCACATGGTTGCGAATTAACCTCCACCTTTTTATCAGCCATCCAATCCATCAGGATCTAATCACAACCATTCAAATATTTTTAAAACATCATGTCGCTCATAGTATTCTGATCAAATATGATAAAATATGGACCATCCATCCCTTTTTAAATCACTAAGTCGCAACGTAGCCGTCCGATCGAGCCGAGATTTAATCTCGACCGATTATTCCTTTTAAAACCCACAGACACACCACAGAAGTTGGATCTTATTTTCAGTTAATCCTGACTGTCAGTTGTTTTCCACACCTAAATTGGTGCCTTCTTCTTCTTCTTCCTCCCACATGTGCTACACCGGTAGCCATGCTACCTTTATTTGCATTTTTTCCACACCCATGATAGGGTGGCCCCTACTTTCTCTCATCTTTTGTGAGACCAAACACCCTCGATATTATTTTAATCCGAGGTGCCTCGGTTTTCCATGATAGTGGCTTTAAAAAAATATAATATATAATTTATATATACAACTCAACTTGCACTCAAACCCTATGAGTTATCCACTCTCCAGCACCTCTATCAAGCTTTCCCAGACCTCTCCTTCTCTTTCATCAAACCAGGTAAGGGTTCTAGGTTTTCTTTCCTTATTTCAGTTTAGATATAAATATATATACATAGATATATATACATATAATATATATGTATACGATTGAGTTTAAGACCTACTGGTTCCTTCTAAGATGGTAAATTCTTGATCCTAAATGATGTTTTTTTAATTCTTTGTCATGCAAGGATGTGTGTTGTTCTGTGATTTTATATATTGGAATATACATAAGCATATATATATATATATTTAAACATACCTTTGATATATAATGGCATGTTTGGAAATTACTAAACCCTTGTTTAACTAATGCTCCTAATATGTTTAAAACATGTAAGTGTCATTAAATTTTTGTGTAAAACCCTTATATATACTATGTATATTCATTTGTAGGTATATATATATATATATATCGATGTTTACATAAACATACATATGATTTTGTTTAATAAATAAACCTTTTAAATTTTATATCACAATTTAAACTTTAGGAACCTTTGTTGATTAATGTTCCCAAAATATTTAAGTCATATAAGTGTCATTGGATTATTTGTGTAAACCCTTTTACACATTATGTATATTTGGTTATGTGTATATATATGTATGAAACACTTATTTTCATAAATATTAGATGGTATTTGTTATATTTGAGTAAGTGGAGTGGTTGATTGTCATGTTTTTTAATTTTTATCATTGTTTTTAAATAATTAAGAAATACCCTTATGGTATGCTAATACATAAACATGCGAGTAATGGGTGTTTAGAAAACTATGCATTTATTATTTAAAATGAATATTTTTACCTTAAATTAGTTATGTGTTCAATCAATAATGAATTTCCTTTGTGAATTTTTTGAACCTAATATGTTTAATCTCATAGTAAGAATTTTAGAATTTAAGGGTTATCATTTTATTTTGCAAACCTGTATTTTATGTGCTTTAATTATTATCACATGTGCTATACTCTGCCTATCATACTTTTCATTTATTGCTATAGCCATGCAATTGTTAGTATTGTTATTAACACTTATATGCATTACTCACTTTGTATGTGCAAGTTCAAACTAATGTAATCAAACTCAAATGGCCTTTTATGAAATTAAGAACTAAATTATTCAAGGTGGTATGGGACACATTGAATAATATCAAATGAGAAACTAAGTAATATGTGACACTTGGAATGATAAGTAATGAGTAATATAATAAATCTAAGTGGTTTGAGGCACTTTGATTTAGAGAAATGAGGAATGAATTGGGCTTACTATGTGACGGGTGGGGACCTATATAGCCCCTCGATGCATCGGTAGGTATCATGAGACAACTAGAAATGGAATTGGACAAGGCATTTCCCAAATTTATTTATGGTCTTGGAATAAGGCCTTGATATAGAGTTTATGGTCCTGGAACAAGGCCTTGACACAATCCGACATACGAACTTCCCTCATCGTGACTATGAAATTTAATTAACCAAGTGAATATTCGACTAGTAGAATATTCATGGTTAAAGAGTTTGTACTTATGAGAATCAGAAGAAGTAAATGCTTATGGCATAATGTTTATTCAGAACTCATAGATATATTAGCGAGTTTATGTTTCATAGTTAGTAAGGGAGGAAATTGATTTTATTATTCTATGCACACCTCTAATCATGTATTACTTTTAGTTGTAAATTCTATACTTGCACTTTCGCATGTCACACTAGTATAGTTATTTTTTCTCCTGATTTATATTTTGTACACCATATGTTTTGTATGAGCATGATAATGATTGGAACATGTTTCATTGTGACCTTGTTAATATTCCTTCAAATGTTCACTTGTGTTTATTTGGACAAAATGTTATGGTATGCTCCATGTATTGCAGTTTTCCTTGAGAAAATGTTTTATGATTTATTTTAAAAGAATGTTTTCAAAATTTTTTATTTAAAATACTATTTTATTTTAAAAAAACCCATTACTGGGCATTTGTAAGCTCACACGACATTTCCTTTTAAATTTTACATGTTTAGTAGTTTTGCATTACTCGGTTTGGTGGCAGATTTGTGGAGACTCTTTCTCATTCAATTTTTGAAGGATTGTAATAATTGTATCTGGTTTTCCATGACCAAAACCAAAAGGACCATATTTAGTGGAACTTGATGTGTAATAATCATATTTTATTTTTTAAAAAAAATTACACCCAATGTTTTATTGAGACCGCATCGGCTCCGAGGCAGTCAGGGGTCGGGGCGTGACATTAATTAACACTGACACATAATTATTCATAAGAAATAGGAATTGAAAAAATATATATCTAATTTTAAATTAATTTAATTGCAAATAATTAATAAAAATTATAAATAATTTAAAATTAAGTAAATTAACTGAATAATAAAAAATAGATAAATACCTTGAAACTGAAGCTTTTAGAGTATAGAATGCACAAACTATGCTCCGATTGAAAACATTAAACTATGAAAAAGATTAGATTCTTTTCTAGAAGAATGATAGAGAGATATTGAGAGAGGAGTATAATGAGAGAAAAAATGGATGGGGATATATATAGGTTAGATCATTTGCAACAGGTCTATTTGTGACAAGCTTCCTCTCACAAATAGTATCATTTATGATAGGATCCGTTACAAATGTCAACCACCCTCATTAATTACATCGGTGGGTAAATAGTCATTTGTGATGGGTCCCTTCACAAATGACAACATGAATACATACAATTTGTGATGAGGGTGAATTCCCTTTTAAAATACGAAAAACTAAATCAGGTATTTGCGATGGGAATCTTTTACCAGTCACAAATGCTCTTCCTACAGTTTGGTGGAAAAGTCACACCAAAATTTTTATGATGGACCCCTTTACTCCCATCAAAAATGGCCATTATTTGCGAAGGGATATGTTTCCCATTGCAAAAAATACTTTCCAACTGGTTATTTTCAATGATCCCATGACCTTTCACAAATGAGAATTTTTTCTGTTGTGCAGATTTATTTTTGCACATTCATTTATATACATTCTTTTTAATTTTAATTTATATAATCCATATTCATCGGAACAGTTCCCTCACATATACATATTTATTAAAAATATTCACTTGTGTGTGTTCATTTATACAACTGCACCTACCTTATGTTCAATTCAATGTTCCTTTAAAACTATAACAATATTTCTACATGCTTTATATAATCACAACTATATCTAATGAACATGTTATATTGTTTATCTATGTTAATAGTTTTACCCTTTATAGTTTTTATACCACCTCACTCAAATCTATCAAAAACATATTCATTAATTATAAACGTATTTTTGTACTATCCATTTGTCGGGATAAAACATATATTTTCATTATAAAAGGGTTTATTATAAAAAAATTGTGTATTATCTATTTTTTTGTAAAAAATGTTGAATGATTCATCAACTACCTTGAGTCATGTATTATAAAATTTATTTTCACAAGATGTGTCCTTAGATTAATAATTAAACTATGATAAGGAATAACTGTACTAAACCTTTTGGTAAGGTTTAATTTAACTCTTATCTTTAACTATAATTATCTTTCCTTGACCATCATATGTGATTGTAATTTTATCTTGTCAATAAGATAAATTAAAAGGATGTGATTAGGTAATTAATTTTATCTCAACTAAATTGTTTAAAAATATATTAGAGTGTCATATTATGATATTACATTATATACAAAATGGATTCCCTTTAAATATTATCACCTAAACTCTTGGCATGAAAAATTTCAGGATTATAAATAATCAAATATCTACTCTATCCCACATGAACGAAAACTAGTTTTGTTTATCTATGGAAAAAATTGAAATATTTGTGATTTTGTTTGAAATGATTTGCTAAATCAGATTAATCACTTCGGCATTGATAATGTGGATGTTTATTTAACATCAGGGTAGATTTGGTATCAACCCTCTAAACCTCTATTTTTTTTGTATAAACCACATTCGTACCCTCCTAGATAGATATATAACTTAAAAGAAACCTTTTTATGATCTCCAAGATTTACTTTAAATTTTTTCAAATTAATGTAAAGATATCTATATATACTTGTAATATGATTATAATTTTCAATATATTCGATGATTAAAATTAACATTTTTTTTGTGTGTGTGATGATTTTTTTTTCTAGAATGGTAATAGATAGTATGTTATGGAATATCAAAATATTATAGTTTCCTTTTTTGAGGTTTGTTTTGGGTCCTCCTCCCTGTGTTATTTTATATTACAATAGTTTCGGTAGGGGATTACTAATAAACAAAGAAACCTATCAAATATATGTAGAATATATATATATATATATATATAATTTCTATGTATATAGATATATGTATATGTTTTGTATGTTTTGTATATAAATATAGCACATATATGTTATATATATATATACATAACATATGTATGTTCTATATACACACACATAACATATATAGCTTCTGTACACATAAAAATGTTATGAATATCTATAATTATGCTATATTGTGTGAACCCCATTCTACATGTCACACTGTCCCTTTTCCTTTTTCCAACTCCATTATCCTCCCACTCTATGTTGCATGTGTAGTCTTCTTCCACCCCCATCTATTACCACCTGACTCCCTGTCTCCCCATCTCGATATCCTTTCTTGTCTCCCATCTACCACTTCCTCACCTTATCACCTCCCCACCATCTCATTTTCTAACCTACCTCATCCTGTCTCCCTATATTTATTTCAAAAACTTCACCCTCTTATTCCATAACCCAGAGGGGATACTAGTTTGAAAAAACCATTAATTATTGGTTTATAATGAAATCCATATAAAAAACAAATAAAAAATTAATAATTATAAAAAACATATTTGGTTTTGAATCCCTAAATAGACCCAGTCTCTATCTGTCTCACCTCTAATCCAGCCTCACTAGCTCCCATCATCATCAGTATACCTTTTTCACCTCCAAGATTTCCACTTCTTCCTCTATCTAACACCCATCCCCCCTCCCACTTCATCTCATTACGCATCCCCCATTTTCCCCTCTTCCATACCAACCCACCTCCTCACCTCCCTTTCTTTGTGATCCACCTTTTATACTAATAAACACTCATCCATGGGGATTAATCATCGCCTTATGGGATCACTTTTAGCTACCTGTTTCAGTTGGTGGCCCTCCCTTATTCCTTTTTTCCTTAGTGAGATCTCCTGTAATACAGTAACACTGGCCCAATTCCACTCACTAAATTTTTCTAATTCCTTCCAAAATCTATCATAAGTGTACCCTTTAGGGATCTAAGAATACTATGATAGGGAAATCTTCTCTCAAATATCCTATAGGTATGATTTTAGACACATGACATAGGGCTTTTTTTCCCTTGCAATATTATTGTTTCCATATATATGTTTGATGAATTTTTCTTCATGTTTATTTTTCAGATGGTTTTCTAGATGTATTCATCCTATAAATGAATATCTCTTTAATTAGGTAGTAATTATCATTTTTTATTTGTTCATCATATCCTTCATAAATTAATTAAATTGTTTATGTTTTACCAATAAGAAATATCATTTTATTTTAGATAATTCTACAAGAGAGGAGTTATTTTTAATTTGTATTATTATTATTACTTCAATTATTATTCAGTTAGTTGTTTAGTGTTCGAATAAATATATTTAAAGATATATATGCATGTAACTGAGGCTACCATTCTTGAATCAATGATTAAAATGGTTTCACTGAAAATAGATTAATGACATCATATAACTTACATTTGAAAATTATTTTTTAGTAATATTTTCTTATCGTGTCATCCAATTGGGCTGAAACTTGAGTTATGTTATGATTTCCATTATAAATATTTTTTTATTATGGTTAAAAGTAATAATTAAAATCTAATATGTTACATATATTTGTTCAGTGGGTGACTATTTTTCTAACTTTTTTTTTAATTTTCTTTTTCTTAATAACTTCCTATTATAGTTTCAATGCACTTAGTGTTCCTTAAAAACCATACTTAAAGTTCAAAATCAATGTATTTATAGTAGTGATATTCAATGATATTATATAACTTTTTTGGTTTCACATATAAAAATGAAATAAATTGATTTGATGCAATTATTAGTGAATGATACATTAAAATTGTATGCATTTAGTTTTCAGTTTTTGAATATTAAGTTATTGATGATAAATTTCATGTTCCTGAATGTGAATATGAATTTTTTAATTCTTATATTTTGATTTTAAATATCATGATTATGATATTGAATCTCAAGTTCACCTAATAATGTTTATTTCATTTTATATTTTTATATAAACTTTTTTATTCTAAATATGAAGCCTCTATTCCCAAATAGCATGTTCCAAGATTTATAAATAAAAGTATCAATATTCCAATTATTGGTATTTGGATCTAGATTCTACTATCAATTTTATGCTATCGAATATCATGTTTTCAATTATATTATTTAATTTCTAATTTATTATATTCTTACATGGATTCAAACATTTCATTTACAAAACCTATAAATTTTTTTTCCTTTTTGATATTTTTAGATTTATCTATTGGAATTTCAAGACATTATGTTTTATCTTTGGTTAAATCACAATTCCATTTATGATGAAGATTCCAGAACATGTTTACCTTTGATTGAATATTTTTCCCAGTTATCTTCGTACAATTTGAATATTTCCTTCATGGATATCTTTGTAACTCTATCCTTAATGAATAAGGGTTTTAATTGAACTAAATAGTTTTTAAGCTATTGAATTAGGTGTCATTATCAACTGAAAATAGTGTCATTATAAATTGAAATTATATTTACTAGATTATATAATTTAATGCAGTGTTACTATATTATTGGATTTTAATTTGTGGGCCACTATTAATTGAAACTAGTTTCATTATCAATGGTTTATGGTTAGAATTTAGATAATCTTATTTCTATTTTTTATATAATTAATTTATATTTTTCTAATTGTTCTAGTCACTAGCTATCTCTTGTTAATTTGGTCACTTGTAATTGTTTTGTGGCCACTGGTTCTTCTAGTCATTTTTCTGTTTTTTTACTCACTGGTTATTTTTATATCATGCATTATGGAAGTGGTTGTGTTCATTGGTAATATATTCTTGTTTTGTTCACTAGATGGATAATATTGTGGTTGTTTTGGTCTTTAATTAGATTATCTTATGGTTTTTGTTTCTTCTAGTTCGATAATACTCTTGTTTTGGCCACTAGGTGGTATTTTTGACCATGGCCATATTATCATATACCATGACTAATTATATTTTTCACTACTTGTATGTATCAATAGTTTGTGCACAAAATTATTTTTAGATACTAGTTTAGTTTTTATCTGTTCAAGTTTAATTGACTATGTGGGTCTCTCTATGCCCATAAATGATTTTTTTAGTAAATTGGTGATGATAAGTGTAAAAAATTATCAATGTATTAATGAAATTATGAATTCATCTATGCTTATAGAATTGATTCACTCATTAAAGATCTAGTTTTTGGTAAGAGTAGGTTTTCCCATTTCATAGTTTATGGATTCTTTATAGTGTTTCCAAATATAGATTTATTTCAAATTATTTGGAGAGATGGAGTGATTGAGATTTTTTTATTGTAGGTGTAACCTAGTGGAACTGATGTTAGAGATGAACCAAATGATGTAGCTGGAGGGGATTTTATTTGTCTAGGACTCTCGTGAATTCATTATCAAAGTTGGATACATCACACATGTTGTATGGTGGACCACTACCAAACATGAAAAGAATCCTTGATCGCATGAATGAGATATGATTTTTTTTCATTCAAAAAAAAATTGGAATCCCCCATGAAAATCTAACTGAAAAATTAAGGTTTTTTCTACCTCCCATGTATCATTTTTCACGATGCGGTAAGAACACAATTTTGAAATTCACATAAATCAGTAAACATTATTAGACCAATCAACACTATTATTGCAATATTTTTAATATTTTAGTGATTCATAACTGACTCTATAGTAATTTTATAAAACATATTTGAAATTTCTATATAAATTCATTGAAATGAACTTATGTTTGACTATTTTATGATTTATAAGCACCTTCTTTTTTACATTATGAGAAAGGGGAAAAAATACTTCCACATACAAGTGTATGAGAGAAGATTTGATTATATGAGTTGCAAACCATGATAGTGACAACCATCACACAAATGTATACTTTTATCAGTAAATACATGTGCGAGAAATAGGAAATGAACCAAACATAAACAAAGGTACTTGCTTGGTGAACCATGATAGTAATGACCATCTCACATATGTTTACTTACACCCATAATTATAAGTGAAAGAAAATATACATACAAGAAAGAGGACCTACTAACATGCATGGATCTTGTTTCCAGTGTGAACCAATATAGTGACACGTGATGTATGAGAAACATATTGCAGATTAACATGTTTTAAAATTATGTTTGAACATGATTTTTAAAATAAATCCTTAGTTTTTTTAGTTCCATATAATAAAATTTCATAATTATTAAAAAATAAATATTTAAAAAATATTATATATATTTAGATTAAAAAATATAATATTTATTTATACCAAAAAATATTGGAATACCCACAAAATATTTTATTTAAAAAATAATTTAAAAGATATATTAATTGTTGGTATTTCTTATAATATTCTTAATAATATTATAGATGGAAAAATAAATGTTGATAATAATATTATCAAAAAATAAATCATTCATATGAATTAATTGCTAAACATTTTAACCAAAATATATATTATCTTTAGGTATTATTAGGACTACAACAAAACTATTTTATCTATCATAATAACATTTAACAATATATTTTTTACCAACAATTTAGAGATAGGGCAATTTTTTTGGTAAAATGTGTTACCAATATAAAATTTACTTTTACCAATAGATATACCCATGTTGGAAAAAGATAATTATTTTGTAGTGTTTGAAACATTTAAGGAATCTATGATTGAGGTTGGAGAGGAACCATACCCAAAGAGGTTAGGACATGATCAACTCATTGAGAAAGATCTGATGCGAATAATTTTCTTGGTCTAAGCATTGCACATGATCCAAATACTTTAATTCAGATATCGATTCTATCAATGATCATCAAAACCATAATTAGATCATGTCAAAACCTTTATATCTAATAAATAATTCAAATATATAATTGATTTATATCATGGGGAAGGGGATAAAATTGATCACGATCATAGATGGACTTACCTGATTGGATGTGTAGGATCAAACAAGTGTTTGGGTGTCAAAGTGGGGAGTTGGAAGGGGATAGGGTAGTCCAAAATCCCCTAGAGAGAGCCTAGGGTTTGGAGTAGTAGGAAAAAAGGTGAATGAGAAAGGAAAAGTGCACTGGATCATTTAATCTTATGAAACCATCTACTTTCATGATGTTAATTATAGAGTCACGTCATGAACTTTTGGGAAATCAAATATGACGAAAATAACATCTCTCTAACTTAAAATCCCAAAAACCCGATTCATGTCATGAATTTCCCCTAATGGCATGAAAACAATTCACATCTTGAATTCATATTCATGGATTCTTCCCCAAAACTATTCCCTCTATGAATATCCATTAATAATGTGAACCACTCATGTAGCCAAATTCCATCCTTTGAGGCATTTACTTCTCCTAACACCGCTAACAAGCCTCAACTTGTTTAACTACACCCTTAAATGTGTGAAAAACTTAAAATGAGGTGTAACTTAAGATTAGTGATGTTATAAATCTCTCTATCATGACCCCCTCCCACCAATGGTGTCAAAATAAAGTGAGACAAAAAATTTCCCTTAAGTCCTATCTCTAGTGGCCCCCGAGTTGGTGATTAGCAATGAGGGTATAAACATCTCAAAATATGAGAGGCATTACCCTCTATAAATGAAGTTGGATCGAGTGATAGGATAAAGAATCACCAAAAAACTCCAAAAGAATTTATAAAAGTGAACCAAAAAACGTCACACAATGCATGAGTAAAGAAAAGTGGTATATATAAAAGTCTCCAAAGTAAATACAAAAAAGACAAATCTACAACAACCACTCGACAACAACTTAAACTCAGCTAGTAATGTCCATATTGGTCCCTAAAGTACTCCTAGAAACCTTGAAACAATTTATATACATAGGGTGAGCATAATAGGTATACTCAGTAGGGACATAACCAAGGTCTCAAGTGCACATGTGAAAAGAGCATGCTAATGCACCAGTAAACAAACAACATAACCAAAAAGAACATATATAGGTTATCTAACTAAACCCAGCCTCACTATGGCTCACTCACCAAATCAAACATCCAATTAAATAATATAGCATCAAATTCATAATAAATAAAAACACCTTGCTGCCTATTCCCCACTGATTCTCCTGTCACATGTCCATGTCGAACGTTCTATACTCTCATCCCTTCCACACATATCACATCACATCTTGTCCGGACACTCCTAGATGACACATCACATCAGATCCTTCCTACATACACCTGGGCCACACATCATATCTCATCTCAAAGACACCTGCGATAACATGTCACATATCATCCCAAAGACACCTAGGAACACACATCACATCTCATCCCGAATACACCTAGGACTACGCATCACATATTTCCCAAAGTCAAATGGGTGAACTAATCACATATTTCTTGAAAACACCTATGCTAAATATTAGATCTAACCCATAGACACATGGTACAACACATCACTACTAAAGGAAGATCAAGGGAGAGGGGGTATCCAGCCATCCATCCATATTAATACCATCCTAGATGATGGGGAAAACACCCTGAACCCAGAACCTCTAAGAGTTGGTAAGGTTATCCAACTCAGTTGGGTCATGTATAATGTAACATAAACATACATGATATAGAGATAACAAAAAATACCCAGCCTAAGGGTTCAAATAAATGACACTAGAATACACCACATCACCACCACATACCATATGTCAATCATCAAAACTAATGCCACCACTATCTGCAACACACCACACAACCACCACATAATCCACACAACATTTTCCACTTTCATCTTACAATTTCTACTTCTTTAATTCATTATACTTTTCCTTCCACATTACACCACTCCATAATTCATTCAATTAAATTTAATCCATTTATCACATATCAATTTCCACCCCATTATATTCAATTACCAACCCATTCATTTAATCATTTCATTCGACATCGTAATTTATTCCACTACTACCTAGGAAACTAACACAACCACACCACAAAACTATTACCACAACACCACAAATCCACCATCGTCATCGCATCACACCAACCAAACAATATTTCTAGAAAATAGCCACATATATTATTCATTATACAACCATAATCATCATGTATCACAACCATTTCACCACAACCACTATGCCACATCCACTGCACCATAACCACTGTTCCACTAACACTGCGCTATAATTACATCACACCACACCACAAAAAATCCAACACACATTCATGCCAAAAAAACACTACATCACTTCCATAACCTGTAAGGCCCCAACCTTAAACCTTACTTAATCTTGAGTTATTACAAGATTACACATTGAGGATCTTTTCAGGTTTAGAGTTTTATAGAATTAGATCATGAAACTTGCATTACATTCCACATTTAAACAAAGTGGTTACATAAAAGACAATATTCATTCTTCCCATCAACGGAAACATATTTAAAATAAAACACAGATTCTTTCTTGACACATCCTTGACACTATCATCACATCATGTACTTTTCCCTTGACCTGTGAAAAACATTTCAAAAACTTGGGATGAGCATAAAAAGCTCAGTAAGGGTTATAAAAATATGGAAAGGAAACATGAGTTCATATATACATAAGAATGAAATCATACTTTACCCATAAAACATAGGAACTTTAACATACCTCATCAAACCATGAATAAATCATAGAAATCATAAGACATAAAGGTAACTTGAGGCATTCATAACATTCTTACTTAGGGAGTAACCCTCTTGGTTACGTTTGGAATAACCATCACAGTATATTCCCTAAATATCTTCAGAGAAACCTTAAAGTTTCACTCCTTCACGTTACCCAATGCATTGGAGAGCTATATCGGGCTCACCCACCCTTAGTTTATCATGGAACCACCCGTTTTCATAACAATTCCCAAGAACCATAAAATAAACGTATCACATAAAACATGCATAAAGGAAATATAACATTTCCACCTTTCGATAACAAGATATCAATACAACACATTGATAAAAATACATTATGAAAACCATTTTCAATACCAAAATAAAAGAAAAGTAAAACATGGTATTTATTTTTCTTTTAAAAAGAAGGTATGGCTTGTAGAGGAAGCCGAAACTCAAATAATGGTCACGGCGGAGGAGAAGTCATTGTCACCGCATACGTATGACAAAAACATTCCCTTTTGTCATTTAGTAAACGCTTCATATAAAAAATATTCCTTTTGAATAAACGTAAAAGTCAAAGGGGTTTATACACCATATAAAAGAAGGTTGTGTATAAAAAAAATATGCCTCAAAGAAAGGAGATTGAGACGAAGTACCATACCACCTTGAAGATTTTAACATTTTAAAACATTAATATCCATATAAATAAATCCTTAAAACCATTTTTAAAATATATATATTAATAAGAACAAATAATTAAAACATTTAAAGCGATATTTTGGTTAAAGGGTTTTTACCAAAATTAGAGACACTTGAATACAATAATTGAGGAATAACATTTAATCGGAACTTTATAATATCATGAGAATAAATGGATTCATGATATAATATTCCAAAGGACAGTA
The DNA here is from genome assembly GCA_963277665.1 of Viscum album. NCBI lineage: Eukaryota > Viridiplantae > Streptophyta > Magnoliopsida > Santalales > Viscaceae > Viscum > Viscum album. The sequence goes on along the minus strand of OY728125.1, from coordinate 1,968,913,942 downwards.
TATACACCATATAAGAGTGAATTGGTGCATAACAACAATGAAGTCTCAATAGAGATGTAAAATGTGATGAAATCCCTTATAAAGAAGGTATCCTTAAATTAAGGATAAATCAATCTCAAAATTATGTGTGAAAAATATAAATACAACCAATATAATTGGATATTAAGTGTAAAACAATAAAAGTTCATTCAAACATATTCAAAGTTTGACATATTCAATAACTACATGTTGAACCCAAAGAAATCAAAATTGGGTTAAAAAGTTCCCTTGCAATAATTAGACAGCCTAACGGCGTCACTTCAAAATTCAGAAAAAGAGTTGATGAGAGATAAATAGGGTATCTCATCACTTGGAAATAAAATTTACATAAATAAGGATATAGAATAACATATCTCAAAATAATATTTTGTGAATTAAAAGACATAACAAAATAAGTCTTTTAAAAAGAGGAGGGTGAAAGGTTCCCTTACCGATATGGGTATCTTTCGAAACATATGCCCCGTGAAAGAAGGACAATACAAAATTGATGTAAATACTCATAAATGAAAGAATATTACACAATGAGTAAAATAATGGTCAGTACATATACCACTCAAAGGAAATTGTGGAAAATGTAGCATAAATCTCACGAGAATAAAAGTGAGATGAAAAATCCCTTACGAAAACTCGGCAGCCTAACGGCGCCACTTAAAACTTCCAAAAATGGATTGATGAGATCAAATAGGGTATCTCATCACATTAAAATAAAATTTACAGCAAGGGGAATATAAAATAACATCCCCCATCATAACAAAGAGGATCTTAAAAGAAGTGACATAAAGGAGATCACTTAAAGAGAAAGAGTGAGGTTAGATCTCTTACGAAAATTTGGCAGCCTAACGGCGCCACTCAAAACTTCCAAAATGGATTGATGAGAGAGAATATGGTCTCTCATCATATGAACATAAATATTACAGTAAGATTAATATAAAAGAACATCCCAATAACAAGAAATATTAGCTTAGAAGGAATGACATAAAAGAGTGTACCTAAAAAGAAAGAGAGGAGTAAGATCCCATACCTCGGGTCCGACTTGACTCGATCGTTCTTTAACATCCTGAATAATAAACTTGAGTTAATTTCCACTTTATTAAGAACCTTTTTATAGTTCATTATTCCTTTTAGATCACTTATTACCATGTTATAAACATTATGTAATCATTTAAGTTAATAATGTTTGTTTTGTCGATATTTGGTTCTTAAGTCGAAAGTGGACTTCTTACAATTACATGTTGTTCGTGTGGTCAAATGTTTATTATATCCATAATTATATTCCTGATTTGGATATCATATATATAATATATATCCAGAATATACATGTATTTATAATATTACATAATCATTTAGAGGTAAGAAATGAAATGCACCGTTCATGGAGACGGTAAGCCGTACGTACGCATGAACGCTACTTTCATTTCTATGTCATATTAGTGGAATTAAAACTAAATGAGAGGTATGTATATTTTAATTACAGAATTATATTCATCATTTAGATGTATCATTCATCATATATATCCATTATATACATGTACTTATAATAGTACATTACATTTGGGGATAAGAAATGAAATGCACCGTTCATGGAGACGGTAAGCCGTACGTACGCATGAACGGTACTTTCATTTCTATTTCATATTTTTGTGGAATGGAATAATAATGATATAGAGGTATATTATAATTCCAGTATAACATCATATATAATAACTTTAAATCCATCCTTTATACATCCCACATATGGCATTAACGAATCACATCACTTTGAGGGGGCGGTAGTCCGCACTTCCTTAAATGAAGATATCGCGTTTACCCATAATGGAAATCATAAAGGTATGACAAAAAATAAAAATACCAAAGTTAAGTAAAACATAAACATATTATATATCATATATAAATATATTGTCATCTTAATGGCCACCTTTGAAGGTGTTAAAAGAATGTTGAACAATCATAGTTTCGGGAGGCCGAAATTCGTCATCCACAGAAACAGTATGTTCTTTAACAATTATATGTAGATGTGTGAAATTGTAGCTCGAATAATTCTTATAACAAAATCCTAGTATATTTATGATACTGTATTTGTTACAAAAGAAATGAATAAAAAGAGTTTAGGGGGTTGGAGAAGCAAAATAAAACAAAAGGACTCAAGTGAAGACATTACCTTAAAATCGGGTAACTCCCTTTGGTTTGAGCTCAAAGGCTTCCTTGGGAAGACTTCTGCCCAAAGTGAGGCTTCAAAGAGTAAGAGAGGGAAGTAAATGGGAAGATTTTGGCTGAGCCAAAGGCTTTGGGAGTGTGGGTAAGGAGGTAGAGGTGGGGGCCTCTTATAAGAGGAGAGGAGGGGCACTCTTGGAAGGTAAAGAAAAGTCACTTTATTTTAAAATGGTATTCGGATTTAAGAGGTCCCAAATTGATGTGTTTCGAGGATAAGGTGATAAGGGTTATAAATTCACTAATCCAATAGGTTTTGGACATGTGTAGGTCTTAGATATTACATTATCTTTCCATTTTATTTAAATCGTTAAATAATGAGGTCATCGCTGCATCATCATGATGTCATAAATAATTTCATTTATTTAATGTCTAAAAATTATAAAAAAATATACTATGATGTAGGAAATATTTTTATATTTCCAATTAATATTTATAGTCAAAACTCTGATTTGTATAACCCCATGTAAAAATTGTTTTAGTAAAACATTTCATGTTTGTCTCATTTTTAATTTAACTTTAAATAAAAAGATATTAATGTCATTTTCCAACCAAAGTGGCTTCATGGGGTCCCCAAGTTGACCCATGGGTTGTCTTGGTCGGCCATGAAACATCCAATGAGGTTAGGACATGTGTCAAGTTCTTTTCATATTATTAAAACATTATTTTTACCTTAAAATACACTAATTACCTATAATCGCGATTAAAAACTTAATAAGTTACTATTCACCAAAAAATTATTTTTATCCCATTGAACCATATTTTACTTCTTAATGACAACCATGTATGTTGGATTTTTGAAATTAAAAACAAAAAGATGGCAAAATTTCATTTAAATGGAAAAATCAGTTTTTATAAGTACCACTTAGTGGTTTCACGATTCATCAAAAATTGAAGTTTTTCAGAAAAATCCCAAAAATTCACCCTAAGATATACTTGATATTCTCAATTAATAAATGAAGTCTATTTTAAAAAATTCAAAACATATAAGTCACATTAATTAATTTAATAATTAATTGCCGCTGTCAGAGCAAATAGCGTGTTTTTATGAAATAATAAGTATCAAAAGATTGACACTAGTTTAAGTCTGATTTCAAAGTGAAATTAATTCCAACAACCAATATTGGATTTAATGGTAAAAATATATTCTAATTTCACTTTAAAAACAATTCAAAAGATAATCTGATCATATAAATAAATTATATTAAAAATAGGTTTTGAATTAAAATACAACATTTTACACTATTCATTAAAAAATGAACTTTATCAGAAAGATACCAAAAATTTACACAAAGTAAATTTTGATGTCCCAATTCTTAAGAAAAGTTTTATTTGGTCCAAAAGGATGTATAAGTTTGAACAAAACTATATTTAATGACGGTTCTCCATCAAAAGGCGATAAGTGAACCTTTAGTGAAAACTAGGGCATATACGCCTAAAATTGAATTCTTTCCGTATTTTATGCCTTTATCTTTTATTGGATAAATGTAAAAACATTTAAAAACATATATAATCATATTTTAGTTATTTCTATCCATTATTTCCAATACAATGACTACATGTTAACTACCATTTAAAATAATATTATTTTATTATTAGAGTGCAACGTAAGATTCCCAAGAAACTCGTTGTTGCGTGTTGGGTACGCCATCGAGCATAGCGTCCCCTTTAAATTCATATTAATATTTTATTCAAAAATATGGATAAATATGAAAATGTTATATTATTTATTTACCTGGGGTGTTACATACCCATTTCATAGCCCAGCTAGTCACATCTATCATTGCACAACAACACAAGCCATATAGGGAAACACAATAAGCACAAATACTCATCACACCACACATTTCATCTTCTATTTATTTAGGGTCTTTATAACATTATTTATTTAAATTAAAATATGTATTATCAGGAAAAATAGAATTACTACTAAAAATCCTACCTATACCAATGCATCTATACAAATGGTTTATACAAACTATTGGTATAGGTCCCATTTCCCAATGGTTTTTCCAAAACCATTGGGAAGAGGTTAATTTGGGACCACTTTTTCTAATGGTTTTCTCAAACAATTGTTAAAGGGTCCAGTTTTCCCAATGGTTTTTGAAAACCATTGGGAAAAGGTACTTTGAGACCAATTTTCCCAATAGTTTGGGAAAACCATTGGAAAAAGCGTCCACTTTTCCAAATATTTTTTTCAAAACTGTTGGGAAAGGGTACTTTGACGCCACTTTTCCCAATGGTTTGACCAAACCGTTAGGAAAGGGTCCATGTGTACTTTTATACCACTTTTCCAAACGATTTGGGAAAACTATTGGGAAACGGTGGGTACCTATCCTAAGGGTTCTCAAAACCGTTGGGAAAGGCCTATCCCAACGGTTTTTAGAACCGTTGGGATAAGTACCTTTATTTTTTATGAATAATTTTGTCAAATATTGTCAAATAAATAAATATGTAAATTAAATATAAATATATTTATCCCAATATATTCACAAAGGTGATTATAGATTATAGGATAGTGGTAAAGTCTTTGATATATAACGTATAGGTTTTGGGTTGAAACCTCCACTATAACTTTTTTTAGATTTACTACTCCCAACGGTTTGGGAAACCCGTTGGAAAAGACCTATCCCAAAGGTTTGGAAAAACATTGGGAAAGACCTATACCAAAGGTTTTTAAACATTTGGTATAGGTATTTCCCAAAGGTTTTCTCCAAACCATTGGGATAGGTCTTTCCCAAATCCAAATCACCCAATGGCTTCCTAGACTATTTGTATATGTTCTACCAATGGTTTGGGGACCTATACCAACAGATCCAAATTGTTGGTATATGCAACTTTTCCATTAGTGAATGTATAAGGAAAACTAATTATTTGATGAATATATATTCTGTAGCCTTTTATTTAGGTGTGATCACACAACAACACAACAAGGGTCACCATAAAATAAAAACTACAACACAATCAAGGATTCCAAATACAGTTATTTTCATAATTGGAAATAGGAATAAATAATAACATGAAAAACATATATAAAAGTAGTAAATCATGTGAAAAATCTCCATACCCATTAATTTTAGATGATCTAATTAATTATATGATTATGTCGAACCTTTTTATCCACCCAAAGGTAAGAAAAAGCATGCAGATCTCACATATAGCATGTAAAAGAAGAATAACATGGACCCCTACCTCAAAGAAGATTTTCAATCTTACTAAACTCCCTAGGTCAAAGAAAAAATGCCCAAAAACCACAACCAAACCACAAGAAACCACATATCAACCTACACTACATCAAAAGAACATCAAAGAGTAATACAACCAATAACCCAAACCAAATCTAAATCATCACAGAAAATACCTAGAATAAGAATGGAATAAAATAGATGATAGAGAGAGGAGAACTAAACAAGGATTGAAGATAGGAAACCAAGGATCAAATAAGTGAATCCATAGATCAATCCCAGATGGAGGAATTCTATGACACCTGGAGAGACATTATTGGCTACCTAGAGATCTAGGAGACAAATGTAGGGTTAAAAAAAACCTAAGGACTAAAGCCTTTAAAGAAGAGTTGTATAAGGGAATTACATGATGTGTAATAACCTTTTAAATCATGTAATACTTGGGGTTTTGTTTCACATAAAAAATACATTTCTATTTTATTGTTTAACCCCTAAGATCTACATGTCATTAACTAATCCTATAAAAGTCATGTAATGAAATTTCATTCAATGTAAAATTTACACGACATGTATTTACTATTATTCCTTTTTTAGTATCCAAAGTCTTCCAAGATTTATACAGGACTCCTCCAAGCACCTCCAACACCAAAAACTTAAAAAGTAATAGACTAAGAAGGCAAAAACCATTACATTAGATACCTATAAAATTATTCTCACCCTCAAGAATCCAAAACCAAACCTAGAAGGAAAGGGGTCTGAAAACCACCCCACGAGATACCACTAAAAGATCTCATCATATTGAAAATTCTAACACCTACAAAACATTCCAAAAAAATGGCCCCTAAATAATACACAACAACAACACCACCTCTCGCTAGGAACAACACTCCATCATCTGATACTAGCCACAACCACTAAATTTTCACACAACCACTATACAACCATATAACCTCCACAAAACCAAAACCAACAAGCCACACTACCCCAAACATATGAATTAGGGAATACCATGCTCCATGTCAAGATACTATCTACTCTGGTTGGCACTGTCTCCTGTACACAGGTTTAATCACGTTGTAGTTAATGCATCTTGATTAATATTTAGGTCATCTCCTTTTCACATATCAGGGTTTTATCATGAATTAAAACATTAATAAAAGTAGAAAATATTCAACTCTCACTCCCAAGTATTGTCCTCCCGAACACCATGCCTCCACAGTATACAAACCAATGCAAAGTTTCATCCACATAGAACCTTTTCTTGATGATCCTAGATCTCTAATTACTGGTCTATAAATGTTGCATCATCCTCAGTATCCAACTCTCCCCAGTCAATGAAATGGGATTCATCATAAAGATACTGATAAAGTCAAGAGATATAAAAGACTTCAGGTATCGCATCTAGTCATAGTGGAAACACCAAATGATACACCACCTTGCCAATACGTCCCAACACCTCAAAGAACCCAACAAACCTAAGAGAAATATTACTTCCATTTCCAAACCTACACTTCCCACGCTAAGGGGAGAATCTCAAGAACACATGTTCTAAAACCTAGAACTCTAGGGGCCTCCACCAATGATCATCATAGGATTTATGGTAGTATTTTTCCACCCTCATCCATTCATTAAACAACTAGATCTTTTCAGTTGTGCTCTACACCACACCAGGACCAAGAACTGCTAACTCTATAAACTCCATCCAGTATAATGGAGAATAAAATGGCCGCTCATACAACACCTCAAGAAGATCCATACCAATGGATGATTGATAACAATTATTGTATAAAAAATCAACCAAAGTAAGGATTCACACTCAAAATCCACCAAAGTCAATGATTCATGCCCGCAAAATATCCTCCAGTATCTGGATGGTCCTCTCTATCTTCCCATCTACATGATGGTGGAAAGCAGTGTTAAGCTGCAATGGGGAGCCAAAAGGATGCTACAATCCCCTCTAGACTCGTGAGGTAAAATGAGGATCTTGATCAAATATGATGGTCCTTGGTACCCCATGAATCCTAACCACATCATCAATGTACCTCCTGACCAAAACATCATGACAATTGACTCATGGATCGTTAGAAAGTGATATGATTTCATCAATCAATACATCATCACCCAAATTGTATCACAACCACCCTAAGATTGGGGTAAATATATGACAAAATCCATTGATATGACCTTCCATTTCCACTTGGTATCATCCAAGGATTAAAAAAAAACTCCCACAACATGGTGTTCTTCTTTTACCTACTGATAAACCAAACATCTTACCATAAAATCTTCCACTGAACATTTCAACCCTGACCACCAAATGTGTCTTCCCAAGCCACAATAAATCTTTTTCACACTAATATGTACCACCAAGGGTGAGTTTTGAAAGTCATCGAGAATTCCCTTGCACATCTCCTATGAAAAAAATCACCATCCCTAGAACAAAACTTGGTTTCAATCATGCTCTCACCATCCCTCATAAGCATTACCATATCCAACACAGTCTCACATTGCCTATGGATATGAGTCTCCCCATTGAGACTCCTCCACCTACTTCATGAAATAAAACTCCATGAACATCTGGTAAAGATAACCTCATCCACTGACACAACTAGAATATGCAATATTTGTGATGGGGTCCCATCGCAAATAACCTATAGCTAAAAAGGGTGTCGTAAAGATTATTATTTTTTGATTGGATGGTGTAAAAAATATTTTTTACGACTGGTTTGTGAAAAATTTATTATTTGTGATGGGCCACCCAACCATCACAAAAACCCTTATCGTTGTATATATAGAATCATTTTCAATTTTATTTGTCCCCCATTGCAAACAATTATTTTTGAAGGGGGGAAATCCCATCACAAAAAATAATTAAAAAAATTAAAAAATTAAAATTAAAAACTATCACCATAATATAAAAAAACAAAATATATAAAACTATAAATATATGAATTAATAGAAAAATTATGAAAATAAAAAATAAAAACCATTCTAATAATATAAAAAATGAAATATATAAAATTTTAAATATCTGAATTAATAACGTTATGAAAAAAATATGTTCATTAAAATTTTTATCATAATAAAAGTGTCGAAAAATAAAGAAATCACTGGGGAGGGGGAGGATTATCTAGAGGAGTTTATAGAGGGAACTCCATATCTATACCTTATGCCAAGCGCCTCATATAACCTATCATTTGTTTCTATTGCTGCTGATAAAGCGCCTGATGTTGTTCTAATTGTCATTTCTCATGGTTTTGAGGAAGCTCTTCTTTCTCTCTACATAGGGCCTCTATAAACTATTCTTGATCCTGAAGCATCTCTTAATACCCTACAATAGGTGATTATGAATCTCCTAAATATCCCCTCGAGATGGTAATTGACAACCTAAGAGTACCATAAAAATCATCATGTGTCAATCGAGAACTGATACCTATAACTCATACCTTCTCAAAAATCATACCAAGTTATCTACATCCATGATACATTATCAAATCCTACTGAAACAGTGGTTAAACCCTCAGTATCATCCTGAATTTCATCATATGTATGAGATTCCATAACCTCATGTGACTCCTTCTAATGCTATTTGAAATTAAAATAGTTAAAATATTATTTTTAATTAATTCTAAAGCACAAAAAAATTATACTGACTACAATCTGATAGTGTCAACTACCAATAATCTATGTAGTGAAAGGATCAATGTACATCCTCTTATAAACATCGAACTCCTTAATATTGGGATTCTTGACTACCTTTATGAGTATAAAATAAATAGTTTACATTTAAATTTATATAAATTATTGAATAAAAGTACTCACCATATGTCGTCAATGTGTACTAAATATATGACTACCATCTCTATGAGTCACCTCCTTCCTCCCTCAGATATACTAACCCAATGATTATCTCCTTTGATATGAAAGTGCCAAAAATGCATCAATGATCAAATGGAGGTTCTTCACACTTGGTGTGTGGTAAATAAAGATATAGATTATTTGGATTCCCAAGTACATCATGCTATGATGGTATCTTACTTCTCTAATTTGGGATCTTTTCCCTCAGATGGTATGGTTATAGTTTGTAGTGATTCCATTAGTATCCACTATTTTAGACCCCCTATATTCTCCTTTCATCTTTTTGTACTTGGCATATGGACCCTTTTTAATAAATGAATTAAATTGATTTATCTCGTTTAAAAACTATCTCTCATCTAGTATGAGCACACTCCATCTAAAAACTGAGAGGAGGTGTAATTATTTTGATGGGTGTAACAAGACTTATCAAAAACCATGAATCCCACCTTTTGCATGGATCTTTTCCTCAAATTGTGAAAAAACCGATGACAATGCTCATGTATACAGATATCCCAGATAGAGGTATTCATGATATTATCTATGAGATACATAAACCTTACCAATAATTAATAATATCAAGTTAATAATTAAATAAAATTAAAAATAACTATAATTTATTTACATACCATCCAATGATCCAAAATGTGGTGCTAGAAATCAATAAGAATATGATCCCACATCACCCATGCTGTAGAAAAATAATTCCATAAAATATCAATCCCCTTACCAAAAACTATATGAAAAAAATATTAAAAAATATAAAAAATAAACAAACAATTAGTATATAAATAAATTAGTGAAAATTAATGAAAAATAAATAGAATAAAAACCTCCATATGCATGGATCAAACTCAAGATGTGTATGTCGGCCAGGAATAGGTTCATGAACCATCAATCTTGAAAAACCATGACCCCTTCGATTCGATGTTGAATAGATAGAAACATAAGGGTCTGATGATGAAGCATCACACAACTAAAAAATAACCCTACAACCACACTTTAATTTCTATGGTTTAAAAAACTATGGTCGTAGGAAGCATATAACCATAGTTTCTATAAATAGTGGCTATAGGTCAATATATAGCCACTGTTATATGAAAACATGGTGGTAGGTTTCAATGGAACACCCAAAAAAATGCGGGCAATTGGTGGGAAAGGGATACTCCCACAATTTAGTAAATTACGACCATAGCCACATAAGGTCGTGGTTTAAACCATTGCGATATCCACCTAAGTCCACCATTCAAACTATATTGATAGTCAGCTAAAGACTTTGTTTAAACCATGAATATAATAACTTAAGGACATATTTTAAACTATGGCTATAGCCACCTAAGGCAATAGTTTGCAACTTTGACTATAGCCATCTATTTCCATGATTTAAACTATCACTATAGGTTTTTTATTTTTTAAATGAATAATAATTATAATTATATATAATTATATATTAATTTATATGTATATATAAAAATATATAGATATATATATAGTAGAGTTCATCATAGTGGTAAAGTGTTGGAATGAATATAAAAGAGGTTAAGGGATAAAACCTCACTAACTACATTTATTTTTTTAAGGCTACTACCATGGTTTCTAACCATAGCCATATCCACCAAAGTCCATGGTTTAAAACTTTGGCCATAGACACCTAAGGCCATGATTTAAAACCATGTCCATATCCACTTAAGGCCAAGGTTTGAAACCATGACCATATCTACCTAAGTCCATTGTTTGAAACAGTGGCCACATCCACCTAAGGCCATGATTTTAACCATGTCCATAACCACCTAATTCTATGGTTTAAACCATGGATATATTAACCTAAATAAATGGTTTAAACCATTTCTATAGCCACCGATTTCAACAGTTTAAACCATGGATATAGGTTAGACCCTATTGAAATGTCTATAGTATCCACAATTCAATTAAACTATGGCCTTAGGCTATGGACACATTTTGGAACCAATTTCCACATTTTTAAATAGTGAAAATAGACTGATTTTTTTATGATTAGGTATATCACCAAGAAAATATAGCTTCCTTAAGACTATATAAAATATCATCATAAGCATTATCATCCATCTAAAACATGAAAATAATGTTGTCATCAATTAATTGAAAAATATTTATTTAGAGCTACCTCATGAAAATTTCCAATTCCTTGCACTTCAGTATAACCACATTCACTTTGCATAAATTAATATTTATGATATTTAATTTTTATAATTCTCCACCAATCAATTAAATCTATTGAAGTAGAAAAATAATTTTCATAATCTATTTGTTATTCTTGATGAGACAATAAAAATGGTTCATTTACTGCTAGATGACTTATATTTAATGTTAATTATTCCATGGTGCATATGAACACACAAGCCTTTATTAGTATCAAACTGATTTCATTTAAAAATCATTAAAAAAATTCTTTCTGAGAAAACACAACTCAATTATTTTATCCAGAATGCCATAAAATTCAACATCACTTTCTATTTTATGAGATACTATCAAGAAAAACACCATTATTAATTGTTTTTTTATTAATTATATTCATGTATTTGTAATTGAAAACCATTAACCACATATGCCTTATAAGATTTAACCATTTTGGATGGTGGGTTACTCAATAGATACAATTTATTATCAATTTTATCAGCATGTTGTGATACCTGAAAAATTGAAAAAAAAATTAATAATATAAAAAATAATAAATTGATTTCATATGTTAAACCATAAACAATTAATTTATTAGTACTTGAAACTAGCATGATAAATTGTGTTTCCAATGTTCTTCAAGAGAAATTGCTGTAATTTTTTGAAACTGTTTCTTTGAATGATCATCATATAATCTACAAATAAAATAATATTAATTTATTTTAAAAAATTAAACAATAAGTGGCGGTAGAAATCACTGTACACAACATTTCATTTACTCAAATTTGAGCAGAACATATTTATGAGCCTTATGATGTTCATCATCTGAAAGAAATCATTAATGAACTCCACCAAATCCATGTTTTGGATGATTAAAAACAGATAATTGAATCTTTATTTCATCATCAAAATTTCCCTTATTTGTACAATTTAGTTATATTTTGAATTATATTTAAGTTGGAAATAATGGGAGTAGAAAAAAGAAAATTTCTCTTAAAAATAAGCATCTATAATTGACCCTTAAACTGATGATTTGTTACATAATTTTTTCTTTAAAATCAACATCCATCTCTCATGTGGATATATCCATTGGAACTATACTAGCCCTCCACATTTATATTCATAAGGAAAATGTAATGTCAAATATTCTATTAAATCAAATGAATCTGGTAATTTTTTTTATAGTTAACATAAAATTAAAACAACACTTCTTATAGTCTACTAAATGCATTATAGTTTGTTGTAACTGCACAAGTGTCTTGAAAAAATGTGATATTTTTGTTAGCACATCCCAAATATAATAATTCAACAAAACTATAAATCTAATCGGTATAAGAATTTACATTATAACATGATAATAATGAAATTTAAATTTAGTAATATTACTATTTCTCCCACATCTATCCAAATTAGAAACATAACAATCTAGTAGCCTTAAATTTGCAAGCCACTAAAAAAATAATAAAAAATTTTTCTTGGAAACTATATAATCTTCTTTTGGATTCATAAAATCTTGTGATATATCATTTTCAAACAACTCAAGTTCTGGTCACCTGAAAACTTGGGAAATATTTGATCATTCCTTTACATTATCTTTGGTCTTAGTAGGTGTGTCCAAAACAGTATAAAATATATTATCAAATAAATTCTTCTCAATATGCATGACATCCAACATGTGTTTGACTAAAAAATCAGACCAATATAGGAGATCCCAAAAATACTCCATTTAATTCAATTGTGATCTTTCCCAAATCCATATATTTTTATTGGTTTATAGTCAGTCTAAATGTAATGGGAGGTAATGAGGAGACAATTGATTTTAAATCAATGTCTGAGATCATTGCTGGAGGTTTATCTCTTTCAATTGTACCTTTTCTAATTTTTTTTTTGTTCCTTTAGAAAGGATGATTAATAGGAATAAATTTGTGATGAAAGTCAAAATGACAAGGTATTATCCCACTAACTAGAATAAATGATTTTTTGTCACTCATACAGTATATACATGATTTTAGACCTTGTGTAATATATCCAGATACTATACCATATGTTGGGAAGTCATTAATTTTCCACATTAATACTAGTTTCATTAGAAAATTTTGTTTTACAACAACACCACAATGTATTGACACCATTAATCCATAATAAATTTTACTCATCAACCAATGGCTTCAAATAAACATCAATATTATTTTTTAGATGTCTTGGAATTAAGAATTTTAAAAAGATATATGTTTCATTCATCAAAATCCAAGGATATAAGTTGTACAAAGTTATAAAAATGGTTCAATAAGAATATTGACTACTGTATGAACTAAATGGATATAAACCATTGTAAGGAATACTCAATCACTTATTATGGGATTCAAAAGAAAAATAAGGATTCACATGGTCAAAATGTTTCCCTGAATCACCATCACGAGGATGATTTAATCTTTAATGGTTGAAATATAGGATTTGTGACATGATATCAATGTTCCTATGTTCTGAGACATAAATAAATTCTGAAATCTTAGTGTGAGTAGTAAATACCTCAATTATTTAAGGTGGACCAACAAAGACTTATCTTTTTGAGCCTCCTTGTACCTTGATTGTCCACATGTAGATAAATTAACCAATGACTCATTTTTACCATAATATAAGATTAAATTATTTTAACACTCATGAATATTCTGATAACCATGACCCAAATTATGAACCAACCTCTTGAACTCATAGAAATTAGTGGAAACACATTTCTTTCAGGTAATAGTGATTTAACTAAAGATAATATATAATAAAAATATCTATTTGACATTCCATTATCTAATCTAATATCTATAAATTTTGTAACAGCTTCAAATTTACTTATCTTTCAAATAGGATATAAGGAATCTTCAATATACTTTTACAACTCATAAAATTGTGATAGTTATAACCCAAGAGTTAAATCAATATCATTCTGAGTTTCTATTTGTTGAAAATATGGACAGACAACATCATGTACTAATGTTTGAAATTATGATGGATTTGGAACCAAATTATTAGTATCATCTATGGAACTACATTCATTACATCGATACCATAAAACATAATCTTTTTAAAAACCAAAATGCAATAGATGACCACCATGTTGTTAAATATTTCAAATATCCTTGGATAACATTTCTTACATGGAAATTTAATTTTTCCTTCTGGAATAGATTATGGTTTAGATGATGAAAATAATAAAAAATCTTTGACACCCTTAATATATATAGGATATATGCCAGATTAATTTGGATTCTTGTGATGATTTATCTAATCCTGATCTTGTAATAAATATTGTTGTCTACTTCCTTGTTTGGTATAATTTTTAAAATTGAATATAAAAATATTTCAGATAACTAATATAATATAAGGAATATACTATCCAAGAAAAATTTATAAAATAAAAAAAAATAAAATTACTTTCAAATATAATCAATCTTATATAATTACTGCTAAATTTTTATACTTCCAAAAATGACAAATATTTTTTTTAATTACCACTATTTTTTTCTAATTTCTCTTAATTTTTCATTATGGGAAATACAAGTCATATCTAGTGGTGTGATGGAAGAATGAAGTAGAGTGGATTAAGGCGATGATGGAGTGAAAGAATTCTAATGCCCCTACATTCAGACCATTTGGAGGAGAGGAATTCATGGGTAAGCCTATGATTTTACCCATGATTGCCTCTCCTAAAAATGGTCTAAATAGAGGGGCACTAGAATTATTTCACTCCATATTTACCTTCATCCGCTCCACTCCATGCTTACCTCGAGGGAAGAAAAGAGCGTAGGGGGTAGATGTGACCATAGAGAAAGAATTGTAGCACTATAATTATTTCACTCTTCCATCCCCTTCATCCCCTCTGATCTATGCATCCCTCACACCCCTTGGTTGATCTTTTATTAATAATTATAGATAATTGTGGTTTATTTTGGATAATTATTGTTAATTGTGGTTAATTTTGGATAATTCTAGTTAATTTCAGTGTTTTTTAATAAATAATGCTCATTTCCAGTATTTTTTACTAAATACCACTCATTACTATAATCTTTTACTAAATACTTATCATTGACGGATTTTTTTTACTAATTGATGCTCATTACCAATTTTTTTTACTAAATGCCACTCATTGTCGGTATTTTTCTACTAATTATTGCTCATTGCTTGTATTTTAAATAAATAATTCTCATTACTAATAATGTTTACTAAATAATTCTCATTGCTAGGAATTTTTACTAAATAACACCCATTGTTGATATATTTTACTAAATACCAATCATTTTTTTCATTTTTTACTAAATATTGCTTATAACTAGTATCATTTTACCAATTAACACTCATTGCTGGTATTTTTTACTAATTACTACTCATTTACTGTATTTTTTAATAAATAATGATCATTTCTAGTATTTTTTACAAAATAATGCTCATTGACTGTATTTTTTACTAAATAATTCTCATTGCCGATATTTTTTACAAAATTACCACTCATTACCATTATTTTTACAAATTACCACTCATTGTTGTTATTTTTTACTAAATAGCGCACAGTATTTGTATTTTTTACTAAATACCACTCATTTCCATTATTTTTTACCAATTACCACTCATTGATAGTATTGTTTTACTAAATAACATTAATTTCCAGTATTTCTTACTAATTACAACTTATTTATTTTATTTTTTACAAATTAATGCTCGTTGTAAGTATTGTTTACTAATTAACACTCATTATTAGTATTTTTTACTAAATACATCTCATTATCAGTACTTTTTTCTAAATACCACTCATTAATGGTGTTTTTACTAAATACAGTTCATTGTTGGTTTTTTTACTAATTACTGTTCATTGTCTCTGATTTTAACAAATTAATGCTAATTTTTAATAATTCGCTCTAATTTTTAACTATTACCACTCATTAACAGAATTGTTTTACTAATTACCACTCATTGATGATATTTTTTACTAATTATCACTGATTTTTGTATTTATTTACTAATTAACACCCATTTTGGCTAATTTTAACTAATTAACGCTCATTTTTTCTAATTTTTAATAATTCCCCCTCATTATCTCTAATTTTTAATAATTACCACTCATTTCTGGTAATTTTTAATAATTACTATTGATTACAGAAAATTTTTACTAATTGTTTTCAAATTATTAATATTTAGCGTTAATTTTTAAAAATTAGTGTTAATTAGTACTAATTACTATTTACCATTAATTATATGAAATGACCATAAATTATTATCACCTATTGCTAGGATTTATAAATTATTATTATGTTATGTTAATTAGTAATATTTATTTATCAATTATAAGTAATTATTATTAATAACAACTCTTTACTGATAATTAAAATTAATCACTCTAAATTAAAACTAATACTTCTAATTAAAAAAAATTACTGGTAATTAAAAATAACTAATTATAATTGCCAATAATCACTACAAATTTACATTAATTACTTTTAATTAACACTAATTATAACTAATTATTGATAATTACTAATACTACTTTCTAAAATAAAATAAAATAATGTAATTATAAATCAAAAACCTTAAATAAATACCCTAAAATTGAAGCCTTTAATAGATAATAATATGAAAATTTTCTTCCCAGTAAAAAATTAAACTTTTAAACAAAAAATGAAGAGGTGAGGATAAAAGATTTTAAATGAAGAAGGAGGGAAAAAATCATGTGGGGTATATAAAGGTTATATTATTAGTGATGAGACTATTTCTGACGGAATTCCCATTGCAAATAGTCATAATTATGATGGTACCTATCATAATTAGTACCCACCATAAATAATCGTGTCAACGATTAAAAAAGTATTTATGATGGGACCCATCGCAAATATTGGTCTGCTGACACATTATTTGTGATGGGTTATAATTTCTCATCACAAATAACATTAATGATGAAAGGTATTTATAATGAGAGTAAATACTTGTCTCAAATACCTATTCTCATGGCATTGAGCACGGGTGTGCCAAAGGTATTTGCGATGTGAACGTTTTCCCATCACAAATAATTATTTTTTTAGGATTATTTGTGACGGGATTCATTTACCGTTATAAATAATTCCATAGAAACTACCATTTCCAATGGACCCGTCACAAACTACACATTGAGAAAATCACTTTTTCCCTGAGTGTTCTCTCTCCAACATCAAGATGAATCACTACAAGATCCGCTATTCCTTTCCTAACATCCATAGACTCCCAACCCACATCCTCTCGGGACTTCTGTCTCAACACATAAAAAATTACATTACCTTTCCTTAGGGTGTAAAAGATTTCAAAATCCTAATCCTAAAGAAATTTCTCCCACCTATACTGGCGTAGATTCATATCATGTTGAGATAAAACATATCTCAATCTCTTATAGTTCATGAAAGATAAAAAACACTTGCCAATGAGGTAATGCCGCTAAAAATTTAGCACGAATACAACTGACGCCAACTCTAGATCATGGGGGTATAGTTACACTCATGGAGACATAACTTCCTAGACCCAAAAGGGATCACTACCCTCTGTTTCATTAACACGCATCCCAAGCACATATGGGATGAATCACAAAAAACCTAAAACAACATACCCTCCTTAAGCAGATGAAGAACTAGAGCAATGAACAACTTCTCCTTCAGGTAAACAAATGTTTCCTGACACTAATTAGTCTTTAAAAAGGCCTAGTCCTTTCTGGTCATTGCTATCAATGAGAATATAACTTCAGAGAATTCAAGAACAAAACTCTAATAATAACCTGCAATGCCAAGTAAACTGTGAATCTCTACCACATTATTGGGTGATTCTTAAGAAAAAACCACTTCAAACTTTGACGGGTCCACTACCACACCCTTTCAAGATACCACATCTCTAAGGAAATGCTCCTATTATATAAAAAACTCACACTTGGAAAATTTCCATAAAACTGGTGGTGTCGAAGGACCTAAAAAACAACACGGAGATTCTTGACATGCTCCTCCTCTAACTTAAAGTAGACCAAGATATCATTGATGAACATATTGCCAAACTGGTCTGGGAACTCACAAAACATAGAGTTCATAAGTGTCATGAATGCGTATAGTGCGTTCATAACACTGAATGACATAACCACAAACTCAAAGTGCCCATACCTATATCATAAGGAACTCTTCTGAATATGCTCATCTTTTACCCTCAACTGGTGATATCCAGATTGTAGATCAATCTTTGAGAATTAAATAGCTCCTCTCAACTGGTTGAATAGATCATCGAACCTTGGATGAGGGTAACAATTCATGGCTGTTACTTGAATCCACCTCCAGTAGTCTATACACAACCTTAGACTACCATTAACCTTCTTGGTGAACAAAGATGGAGCACCCCATGATGACACACTAGGTTGGATAAAATCCCTCTACATCAGGTCATCCACTTACAACCTCATCTCACATAACTCCATGGGCACCATATGATAGGGAGCCATCGAATTGAAGATTCACTTGGATGAAACTCTATCCCAAGCTCGAAGTCACACCAAGGAGGTATTTCCTTAAAATCCTCTAGGAAAACACCACAACCCTGGTAATACTTCCAACCTAAGATTCTATATACATCTCAACCAACTATGAAAAAAGTGGATCCACTTGCCTACCACTCAACAGATAACCTCGCTCCCCAATGAACACCACTCGCTAGACCTCCACATATGAAAACACGACTCTCCTACAGAAGCATTCGATTACTATATGCATAGAGTAAAACCAATCCATAAAAAGTATAATCTAATATAAATATATATATATAGTAATAAGAATTCCCCAACAGAGTGGTGATCCCCATCACCTATCTACATTTTTGGCACATATCAAACAATAAAGCTTGGCATCCAAATAGAGTAGATAACACCAGGGGAACTGGAATATTCTCCTCATCTTGTCCCAACATACAAACCAAAGTAGGAGAAATAAAGGTGTGTGAGGCTCCTAAATCAAACAAATCACACACAAGGGTAGATGATAAACTGATCATACCTTGAACGACTCTTGGATCTGTTGGTGCTTCTGCCTCTAAAGCAGGCATCCGACAACACCCACATCCTCTACCTCTCTACAGATGGACTCTACAAACACACTCAAGCCTAGTTACATGTGAATAGATACCATCACAATGTTTCCCTCTACCAACTATACATACTCTCAACAACTGAACAACAAACTATGGTTCCTACCACTGGATCTATCTTGGAAGTAACTGCTGTTGCCGAAAAAGGGGTATGAACATCAATCTAAAATTATCCTCCCTGAGTAGTTAGACATTGATCATGGTGGTTTTCATACCTAATTTATATGTGGAAAATAAATGGAAAACCCCCAAAAGTAACTTAGAAACCACCTATCTCTGATGGTCAATAAAGAAACTGTTGTGGATGGTTCCCTGCTAAATGTTAACCTGACTTCCTGAGCACCTGCGACCCAATTACAAAAGTTGTGCTCCTCAAAACAACCTAATAGGAACTCCACTAAGGATCAAATCCCAAGGAAATCATTCACTTATTAACCTCAACCTTTTTTTCACCTCTAGATACGTCGGGAGTGTAAACGGTGTGACCCTATACCTGATCACTGGATGAAAAGCCTCCTCCAGACACCATGCTCTAGAATCCTCATTTGAAAAAACATCTAGAGAAAAGTGTAGGATACTATTGAACCTTATCCAATGTTATTGAATGCTCAAACCCCTGATAAAGAGAGAGCAGGTCTTACCTCTTTGATTCCCTCATCATCGATGATAGAAACTCATCACAAAACTCCCTATGAATGTCATACCACAACACATCGTCCACCTTATGCTCACCAAGAAACAATGTACACCACTGATGCATAGCTCCCCACACCTGAATAATAGCTATTGACACCCAAAACTCAGCTTGTGCTCAAATCATATTGAAAGTGATATCGAGATCCTTTATCCAGTGATTCGTCTCTAGATCTGAGACACTCCCCTCATAGTTACCTAAACTATACCATTGAAAGGAACTCAAAGCCTATATCCATGAATCATCCTCCTCTTTTGGGTCAACCATCCAATGATCAAGAAGATTATCCTACTGAAACTCAACTGCTTGAGTAACTCACAGATGATGAACATGATCCAATCATGAAAGCAAGTATAAAATCCAAATATTAGTATCATGGAATTTTAAGAAATATTATTCAATTTACCCCTTTTATTTTCCCAAAACACCCAATTAAAACATGAACACAAGTCATCATGATTCATGTACTTCTCTTAGGTATCTACCATAAAAATGATTCCACCTTACTTGGTAATTCAATAAGATCATGGTCTATGCATTAGATCACAAGGCCCCTAAAATTCCATGTTGTAGCCAATCTACTTGGCCTATGTCATGCTCTAAGGTCAACTGACAATACTTCCAAACCAACCCATGAAATCCTCACTATTCCAAACTCCAAACTCCACCCTATATCTCAGCCATCACCTTTGATATGAATTTGTCATGATCCCCTCCCACAAAAGTTGTGAAAATGAATGGAGAGTGATAATGATCCTCGAGTCCTGCCTCAAGTAGGCCCCAGGTTGGTGACTAGAACCCAAGGTATAAAATATCACAATATTGGAGGAATTACCCTCTATAAATGAAACATGATCATAAGATAGGATAAAAAACACCAAAAAACTCCATTAGAATATATAAAGGTATAAAAAACCATCCCAAAATTCATGAGTAAATAAAAATGGTACATATAAAAGTCTCCAAAGTAAATACCAAAAAGGAAAATTTACGACAACCAATCAACATCAACTCTAACCTAGCTAGAAATGCCTATATTGGTCCTAAAATTCCTCCTGAAAACCTAAAAATAGTTTATATATATAGTTTGAACATAACATGTATATTTAGTAGGGATATATAAAGTCCTAAAGTGAACATGTGAAAAGACTATGCTAATGTGAAAGTGAACAAACAACAAAACCAACAAGCACCTGTATAGGTCATATAACCAAACCCAACCTCGCCATGAATCACTCACCAAATAAAATATCCAATATAATAATATAACGTCAAAATCATAATAAAGAAAGGATCCTTGATGAACCTTCCCCTCTGATTTTCCACTCTAATTCCCCATGTAGACCATCCTATACTCCCATCCCTTCCACACATATCACATCGCATCCCGACCATACACACCTGGGCCATACATCACATCACATCCCACATACACACACCTAGGGCACACATCACAACTCACCCTGAAGACATATGGAACCACCCATCACATCTCATCCCAAAGACACCTATGAACAGACATCACATCTCTTCTTGAAGACACTTGGAACCACACATAACATCTCACTCAAAGACACCTACACCAACACATCAAATATTTCTAAAAAAACTTGTG
This sequence comes from Viscum album, assembly GCA_963277665.1. Classification (NCBI taxonomy): domain Eukaryota; kingdom Viridiplantae; phylum Streptophyta; class Magnoliopsida; order Santalales; family Viscaceae; genus Viscum; species Viscum album. Next base: position 1,968,892,068 of record OY728125.1, on the reverse strand, counting down.
CCACATATCAAATCTCACCTGAAGACACCTGGGTCAACACAACACTACTAAAGGAAGAGAAGGGGAGTAGGGGTAGCCAACCATCCATATTACTACTATCCTAGATGTTTGGGAAAACACCTTGAAACCAGAACCTCTTAAAGTTGGTAAGGTTATCCAACTCTGGAGGGGCACATATTAAGTAACATAAATGTACATGATATAAAGATAAAAAAAATAATACCTATCCTAAGGGTTCCAATAAACAACACTATAATGAACTACATCACCAAGATGTACCATACATTAACCATCATAACTAATTCCACCACTATATGCAACACACCACACAACCACCACACAATCCATACAACTTTTTCCACATTCATCTTACAATTTATACCACTTTTATTCATTATCCTTTTCATTTCACATTACACCAATCATTCATTTATTCAATTAAATTTAATTCATTTATCAGATATCAATTTCCACACCATTATATTCAATTACCAACCCATTAATTTATTTATTTCATTTAACATCATAATTTATTACACTACTGCACAGGTAACTAACACAAACACACCCCAAAACTATCACCACAACACCACACATCCATGCCAACCAACCACTACATCACCACCCCGCACACCACATAACCCATACAGTCACATCTATCACCAAACAACATCCCAAAATGCATAGGGAAACACAACACTCATAACCACACATTACAACTTCAATTTATTTAGGTGATTTATCTGATTACTTCTTTAAATTAGTATGGGTATTATCACACAAACCAGAATGTCCGGGGGGAACCGATTATTAGATGAATATATGTTCCTTTGATTTTTATTTAGGTTTGATCACACAGAAACACATCAAGGGAAATCAAAACATAAAAAATATAATGCAATAATGGTTTCCAATAGCCACTATTTTCATAATTAGACATAGGCATGCATAACAACATGAACAACATATATCATAGCAGTAAACCATGTGATAAATCCCCCATACCCATCAATTTTAGGCATTCCTATTAATTATATGATTATTAAAACCCTTAATATCCACCTAAAGGGAAGAAAAATCATGAAGATCTCACACATAGCATGTAAAAGACTGAGAATGAGAATCCCCTACCCCAAAGAAGCTTTTTGATCTAGCTGCGCACCACATGGTGAAGAAGAAACACCGACAAACCACAAATACACCATAAGAAACCAAAAATTGACATACACCACATCCAAATACCATCAAATCACAACCCAAAACACACCCCAAACCAAAAAAAAACATATCCAAAATGAGTCCTCAGAAGAATAATGGAAGAAATGGGTGAGAACGAGAGGAGAACTCACCATAGAACAAATACGGGAATCTAAGGACTGAATAAGAGAAGACAAAAATAAATCCCTAATAGAAGAATTACAAGAATATTTGAGAGACATCGTTGGTTTCTCAAAGATCTAGGAGAAATCATAGGGTTTGAAAATTACCCGATCATTGTGACCTTTAAATATGAAATGTATAAGGAAATTAAATGATGTGTAATATCCATTCACATCGTGTAATACTCAGGTTGTGACTTCATAGAAAAATGAATCCGATTTTTATTATTGAACCCCTAAAATATACACATAATAAACCAATCCTATACAATATGTGAAAACAACTTTAACATCATGTAAATTTTACATGGCATATATTTCCTCTACTTTTATCTTTTAGCATCTAAACTCTTCTAGGCCTGCTCCAGGCCTCCTCCAGGTACCCCCAACACCCAAAAATAAAAAATTAATGGAATGGGAAGGTACATATCATCACAATATCCCTCTAATGGCTTCTCATTCATGATAAGTGTCTCTATAGGTCTACTCATACAACTCGGGCCATTGTGCCCAAATTTTCATTTCCCACACCCATATCTCTTCTTGAAATGCCTATGATTCCATTGAACCCAAACCATAGGAATGGAGTTTCCTCATAAAAACTTCTCAACATGATCCACTATCTGAATAGGTAGCTCCCCAAAATATGCATCTAGTGCTAGCTCAATATCGTCACAGTTGATCACATGTGTAGGATCAAGCTCAAACTTCCAAAGCTGGGACACATGGAATACATTGTGCATACCATTATACCTTGGATGAATATCCAACTTAAAGTCCACATTTCTGATATATTCGATGATCTCAAATAGTCCTTCATACCATTTTCCTACTTACCTTTCCACCTTAAACATTTATGCCCAAACTGATGGGACATGAGAAAGAAAACCTTGTTTCCTACATTGAACTCCAAGGGTCATCTCCTTCGGTAGACTTAAGATATATTACTATTTTGAGTCAAAAACAACCATTTCTATATAAACCACACCCTCTATGAGGTATCGTGTACCATAATTATCCCAAAAACTAAAGACTCTCCCACCTCATGCTAGCAGAGATGTGAACTACAAGGTCACTTATACAAAGTGTCAAATAAAGCCATCTGAATTGAAGAATAAAAGCCTCTATTGATGGAAAACTATACAAGATCCAAGTGATCACCGCAATGTCATATGAAATCTAGAATACATTCTAGAATCATATCATCAAAAATTTGAATTGTTCTCTCAAACTTTTCATCGATATGAAAATGAAAGGTCGTACTCAGCTTTAACTGAGTATCCATCGCATTATACAAGCCGTTTTGAAACCATGATGTAAACCATGTGTATATATAAGATTCAAAACTCTAAGGCACTACATTAAGGTGTATGATCTCTCAAACATAAATCTTGCATAACTCATCCATTGAGTTCATCTCCCAAACTAGTTTTAAGTGATCCACCTTTGTCAACCAATCTATTACCACCCAAATAGTATCTCAACCCCTCAAGGTCCCAGGTAGCCTTATTATGAAGTACATGGTCACCTCACCCCACTTCTATACTGGCACCAGAAGTGGCTGGAGTATCCCTCTAGGTCTTCGATGCCAACCTTAATTCTTTTATATATCAGACAATAGGAGACAAAACCTTCAATGTATCTCTTTATGACAGGCCACTATAATTTCCACATAACATCATGATACATCTTGGATGAACCCGAGTGTATTGCCTACTATGAATCATGTGAGGCTTTGATATTTTATTCTCTTTATAAAGAAGGAACCATCAACCTTCCATAAACCATAAGTCCACCTCATCTTTCTAAATCCTACCTTGAAATAGAATTGTTCACTACCAACCTATAATGAATCCTAAAAAACTTCGATTCAATATTCTGACTATACTTCACTCATTCTAAAAATGAATACATAATCCCTAAGGGTGTACAAACCCCTACCACTCGATCCTAAACTATTTCCTCCTTCCAATATTCCAACAAATCAATTAGTTTCCATCAAGCTTATGAAATCTATTCTCCCACCTCCTGTATTTTTTGTATCAACATATCTCTAACCACATTAACTTTTATAGAATCATACTCCATATATAATTAAAACATATGAAAGTACTCTAACCAACTCCTATGATAAATATTTTGGTCACATTGAGATAAAATATACCTCAAACTCTTATGGTTTGTATACATGAAAAATATCTCTCCAAAGAGGTAGTATTTCTAATATTTCAATTCATGAATGAAATATTTAACTCCAGGTCATGCGTACAGTAGTTATACTCATGGGACCATACATGATGAGACCCGTAATCTATTACCTTATCCCTTACATTATAACATATCCTAATACAATGATATAAACATTGAAATAAACTGCATATTAAAACCCAAACCTAAGAAGGGATAGTATTGGAGACAATGTAAAACTTTTATTTAGATATAAGAAAAATACTTCAGACTAGTCTTTCCATTTTGAACTTGAATCCATTATTGGTAAGTGTAGTCATGGGTGATTCTTGGTGAGGGAATTCCTAAATTAATCTCTTATATTACTCATCCAATATGGGAAAACACTAAATCTAGAATATATTCCTCGGTCATGCCCAATACATAACTATATCAAATTTCTCTAGATCAAATTATATTCCCTCTTTATAAACCACATGCCCAAGAAATCACACCTCCTATATCTAAAAGTGACACTTCAAGTACATAACTTCAAGCTAATTTGCCCAAAGTGTACTCAAAATGATATCCAAGTGTATAACATGTGATTCCAATTTCATAGAATATATAAGTATGTAATAAATGAAAACATTAACAAAGGAATCCAATTAAAAATGAAATATCATTTTTCATGAGATCCATGAACACCATTGGAGAATTCTTAAGTCCAAAGGGAATAATGAGATACTCATATAACCCGTATGTACTCCAAAACATTGTCTACAAGATTTTTTCTTCTCTAAACTAGAACTAATGGTGTCCAGAACATAGATCAATATTATAAAACCAGTAGGCTCCCATCAGTTAATCAAACAAGTCATATATTCATGGATATAGGAATCAATTATTTTAAATGATCTGATTCAACTTTTGATAGTCCACAAAAATTCATAGACTATTTTTCTCCCTATTGGTGAACAATATAGAATCACCCCAATGGAAAGTGATTGATCAGATTAATGTTTATCCTCATTATATTCATGTGACACCTTTTTCTATTTCAACTCAGTTAGTTCCATGAGATATAATGTAATTGATATTGGACATGTAAAAATCACAAGATCAATCTCAAATTCAACTCCCATATGTTGAGATAACACCAAAAATGATCTAGAAATACACCTTGATAAAGGGCCACCATTTGAGTAAAAGAATAGGGATTCACCTGATTTACTAACCCTTTTAGGGTTTGGAAATAATACTGAGGTCTTGGACCTGCACCATGGTCTGAATTATCTTTTTCAACCAAAAATCCTTAGGATAAAACCATTTTAGATGACCAGTCATGCCACATCAATGAAAAGTTTTGAACAACACAAGGAATTCCTTGAGAAAGTGTCCTTTCCTCCCAAATTATAGAATCTTGAAGAGCTACTCCACAAAGAAGGATTCAAATAAGCTTCAATCTACTCTAATTTCCAACCACTACCCTAGTGTCCATCTTCTAACTTCCTATTATTTCTACCAAAATGAATAAATGTGTCTACATAGAAGAATTCACATGTCGGTACCCTTATAAAAGGAAGAAGACCATCCACCACATATTTTCTAATTCCTTTATCTATCATCAGTTCCTTAAGAATCACTACAACATAGGTCATCATATTTAAGTTTTTAACCTATCATTTAAACTCTGGTTGAAGGCCAATATTGAAATTCCTTGTCTTCTATAGCTCCTTTACCCCCAGAAGTGGAGCAAACCAAATCAAATTTGAGAAGTGTGCTAAATTATAAGACACCATAATTGACCCATGATGGTGATCTATAAAATCATTAGAATGGTATAGATTTAGAGAATCTATGATGAAATACTTTAAGAAGAGGTTTGTGAAGGTCTCCCATGCCAACCCTTCCCATATTCCAAACTATTGCATGACAACCCACCACCACCCAATAATTCCTTGAATCATAAAGGTTGCAAGCTTAAACTTTTAATCATATGGGGTCTCCACCTCGTCAAAAATACTCTCTAGGAAATGAATCTTTTACTTCATATCTTGGTGGACTTATGTTCCCTCTAAGGATAGAGAGAGTTAGAGAGAAAAGTCATTTGAAGATTCAACCATTGTTAGCCCCACTTCAGGCTCCTTCGCCCAGAATAGTTTCATTCTGAAAGAGTCCAAGTTGGACTGGTTCTATTTCTCCCCTTAGAGAAATTAAGGAATCATGAAAGGTTTCATCCTCCTACACAACAGGTGGTTTAATTGGATATATGAGATATCTATGGGGTAATATATCATAAAATTCTAAATCAGCCATAAGAAAATCCAATATATTAAATAAAAGGACTAGAAAAAAACTATTAATAGTTAATAGGAACATATAAGGGTATAAAAAAGTTAAACCTAAGAGGTTACCCACAAGAATGATGAATAAACCACTTAGGTACTACCGAAAAACCAGGTCAAACCTCTAGGAACTACACATTAGTCACAACCGCACATATACACTCAAAGATAGAATACAACAGGCTCAAATAAAATAATTCCAAAAATAATGCACCAAGAACATATCATAATTTCAATAGGAATTTAATTATTTGGTCTCTATCTAATGAAAAAATGGGTATACATGGAAGTTGAACCTACATGCCTATTATGATATATAAACTCACTCTAAATCCCATAAATCAATATATCAACATCATTTGTATCAGCCAAGGTGAATTTAATCAACAATAAAAAAAATAGTAAAATCATAAATTCCATATCTTTGGAAAATCAAAATTCTAATATACAGTACTTGTTAAGAACTGATATAGTTCCCTTTCCTGAGTCACAACCATTAAATCTTCTTTATACCATGTCCCAAATCAAGTTAAAGAGATGAAAAAAGTTTTTTAACTACACATGATACCATTTCTTAACCCCCCGAATCAAACCACTAGGTTAAATATGAGTTTTCCACATGACCTCATACACACCTCCATATATGAAAGAGGTTTTTGACTAGTTGTGAGGGCCTATGGAAAAGCATGGGGAGACTATTCCCTTAGTTATAGGTAAAATAATAGTATGATAAAGTGATTATAAGAAAATAGTTAATAAATGACAAACCATCAGAGTAGCATCTAATAAAAAATCCTACCCATGTAGCAGTAGTATGGCATGTCTGGTAAAATAAACAAAAATGTAATAAAGAGGTCCAAAGTATGGATAATCCAAAAATAAAAGCTGCATCATTCAACCTAAGGTCCATCAAACATCATCTGCATACTTCTATTAACCTTCTCAACTATCCATCATTAGGCCCTTTCCCTTCACCAGATCCTTAAGTATGAAATCTTTAAGCCCACCGAAACACCCTTGTAGGGTAGGAGTATAAGACTCTATAGGACACCAACAATGACCCTTAACATCAGCGCATTGAGATATATAACTTTATCCCCTGAAGTAAATATGATATAGATATAACAATAATATATCACACAAGAATAAAACATTTGTTGGATCCTTAAAGGTTGTCTCAACCAAATTCATCACCATGATGGACAAAAAAACGACCATTTATCTGGAACACCCCCCCTCAATGGGATAGTAAATAACATGAATTACATATCCCTATTGAAGTGATATCCCAAAGCATGCTTACTAGGTGTATAACACATCCCCATTGGGAGAATAGAAAATAAAGCTCAACATGTGCATTCAATTGAAAGATAAAAAAATATGATACAATAAAAATATAATAGTTCAAACATCACAAAAAATAAACAAAAATCATAACCAGAATAATCTGCATACAAGAAACCCAAGCATAGGTCTCTTAAAGCTATGCACGCACACCACATGTGATCAAACATAAACCATTCATCACTAGGGCTACACACATCAATAGTCATACTAATAACCCATATAAAGCATGCAATAAAGTCAAGGGATTCCTACCTTAAGTACAAAAATGAAGATCTAGGAAAGGGTCACCATGCAAGTCCAGAGGCTCCACCAGATCCTAGAACCATTCTTATTTTGACACGTTTAGTAATCTAGTACTAGGGCATAAGAGAAACAACACCCAAAAATGTTAGGATATGATCAACTGACCACAGAAGAACAACTACTGACAATGATCTTGGTCCCATCATTGCACGAAAGCCAAATCATTGAATTTAAATGTTGATTCTATAAATGACCATCAAAACCCTCATTAGATCATGCCAAAACCATTATATCCATAAAAAACATCAAAGATATAGAATTTTTCATTCAAGGAGAAGATGAGAGAATTGATCGTGATCAAATAACAACTTATCGAATTGGATGTGCAGGATTGAATGGGTGTTCCGACATCAAAGTGGGGAGTTTGAAGGGGATAAGAGAGTCCAAAATCACTTGGAGTGAGCCTAGGGTTTTGAGTCGTAGGGATGAAGGTGAATGAGAAATAAAAATATCACTAGATCATTTAACATGTTATAAAAGTCTACTTTTTCGACATGAATTATGGATTCACACCATGAAATTTCAAGAATGATGATACACTTGAAATCATTTTTCCTCAACTTGAAATCCCAAAAACCCAGGTTCAAATCATGAATTTACCCTCACTTTATGAACTTCCTTCACTTACTGAATGAATATTCATGGATTCTACCTAGAAACCATTTATTTTGTGAATATTTTTTTAGGGCATGAAGTGATCTTGTATCCAAATTCTAGCCTTTGAGTCATTTTCTTCACCAAACACCCCTAACAAGTATCAAATCATTTAAATACACCCTTAAAGGTGTGATAAAACTTAAAATGAGGTAAACCTTGAGATTGAGGATGTTATAATGTGTATGTGTATATATTTTTATGTATCTGTGTGTATCTGTAGGTGTATGTGTGTGTACGTATGTGTATGCATGTGTGTGTGTGTGCATGTGTGTGTGCATGTTCACATGTTTGTGTATAGTTGGATACACACAGGTATGCATTGGTTCAACTATATCTCAAATAAAAAAATATTTATATATTTTTATAAATAATCATGTTTTAAATTATAATTAACGATTTTAAATACAGTTAATAATTAAATATATTATTTATATACAATCAATATGATATATACATTTATATAATTAATTTTTAATAATAATATATCTATGTATTAGAAAATTTAAATCTATTTAAATATAAATATTAAAATTATTACTTTTAATTGTATAGTTTAATAATTAATTATATATTGTGAAAAACATGTATATATGATATTACTATTTACACATGTATTAATGCTATATTTTAAAAAATATTATCAATTTATATAATTAATAATATTTTTAATTATAATTAAAAAAATTAAATATAGTTAAGAATTAATTATATATATTCATTTTCAATATGTAAGCATTCTTTTTATAAATTAATTTTTGTAATTTGTAATTTATCATAACATAAATACAATTATTCATAATATTTATTAAAATATTAATTCAATTATTAATACATTTACTATTTAATATTTTATTATAATATTAACACATTTATTATAGTACTAATACATTTTATATAATATCATAATATTAATACATTTATTATAATATTAATAAAACATTTCAAAATCATTTTTATAGATTTATTATAATACATTTATTCATACATTTATCAATATATTAATACATTTATCATAATACTAACACATTTATTAATATATTTAATATAATTAATTTTGTTTATCTATTTTTAATATTTTTAAAATGTTTTCATTTTTAATATTTATTCTTCTTTATTACAAGGTTATTATTTAATTTTTAACTTATTATAACATTAATACATTTAATCATAATTTTTATTAAAATAATAATTCATTTATTATAATATTAAAAATTCAATTATCATAATATTAATAAATTTATCATATTATTAACATATTTATTATAATATCAATACATTTGTCATAGCATTAACACATTTATTATAATACTAATATATTTATTATAATATTAAAATTTTATTAATATGTTTAATATAATTAATATTATTTATTTATTTTTAATATATATATAATAATTTATTATAATATTTAAGAAAAAAATGTATGTCATAATGTCATTAGAACATGAATAAATTCACCTTGAAAAACAAATGATGAAATTAAGGCTAGGATGAAAAATATTTCTATGGGTATAAGGGAAGATTTATCTTCAGTGAAGAGTCAAAGGTAGAATTTTCTTTATCTATCATCTTACACTCTTTCAAAGTAAGAGAGATATCAGTCTATAACTTCAAAAATAGTGTAAAGGTTCCTTAGGGGTATTTATCAAATATCAAGAATATCATTTCAATGAAGGATTTGAAGTTAAATTGTCAAACATAACATTACTCTCAGGTTTTGATGAAAGATTTAAAACGTGTGGCATTACAATGCATTCTTCCTAAAACTATCTAACACACATTAACAAAGCTTTGGTTCCTTTTCAAATGTATATAAAAAAACTTATAAACCTGTAAATGTTTCTAACTATGACAAATATTTTTCTTCCATATTTAGTGAATTGGAGATGTTATTCCCACCATCATTCTATGATATAATGGTTCACTTGGACCAAGAGATCCGACTATATGGTCAAGTACATCACATATGGATAATCCTATTGAATGATATATAAATATTCTGAAAGTGTATGTCAAAAATAAAAGTTTATTATAAGGTTGGATTTAAAAGATATATATTATTTAGGAAGCTATTGAATTTTATATTGACTACTTATCCAATGTGTATAACATTTTTCTACTAAAATCTTATTAAAACAGACCCACTGTGCATGAAAGAATTTTTGGAAGAGATGTTGTCTCAATTACCATTAAAAAGTGGGAACGAAAATGCCTTTACATTTTATATAATAGTATAGAGGTTGTACCATATGTTGAAACCTAGAAAAAAAATTCAATCATTTGAATCCATCAAGGGTTTCATGTTAGTTATTAAATTTACATAATAAATAGTTTATAGGATGGGTTCAAGACCATATTTTTAAGAAGTTATCTATAATCTTGAAATAAATTTTAGAATGAATTCAATGGAAATACAGAGGATAAATTTTACATGTATTATCTTACAAAAATATATAGTTAACAATTATACATTCAATATAAAGTAATGGGATCGATGCAATACGACATGAAATAGTCGAGTTACTCTTATGGAAAATGAAATGTACATATCTGATACTAAGTAAATAAATCCAATTTACATGAATATTTCATAATTTGGAATCATAAAAAAATTGGATTTGGATTATATAACATCCCCAAGTGATACATTTTCAATACAAATGGGTTGACAATAAGAGTGTTGTTAAAATCGATGAATTATGATTCCTAAAAGTGAATTTTAGCAAGGAAGGGTACATGGTTGAACTGTTCATAATGGTATTAAAGGTAGTATAAGTATTTTATATCCCAAGTCCTATAAATATAAATTAGTCAATTATTTTGTATTTAATTAAAAAAAATTTAGGGTCAAATGAAAATCCCATTATAGATAGCCCTTTCATTGAGATGTTACAATCATTTTACAGTGGTATTAATGTAGACAATGTCTTCTTTTTATGAGGAGACCACAAGGAGGAGTTTTTGATACTCATTTAAGTGGGAAAATCCCATAAACTATTAAATAAAAAATTGGTTAAAAGAATATGATCAATAAAATTTTAATATATAATTTTTTCCTTGTAATATTACGAGTTCACCACTACATTTACATTTTATAAATTAAATATTTAATTACATTTATAGAGATTGTATTCTCAACATGATGATGCTACCAGTATTTTGGAATAAAATATTGGAAATATTGAAACTAATGAAATGTTAGAAGGTGAAAAACATATGAGTGAAAAAATATTGGAGCATTATAGGGCAATAATATTAAAAAAATATTAAGGAGATAATAAAAGGCCTAAATTTTGAGGGTGGATGAAATGCACATGACTAACATATTGATCCCAAAAATTCTATTTTAATTAGTTACATTATGGTTATTACTCGAATGAATGAGTTGATTGATGTATATATGTGACATAATGTTGTGAATACATTGAAGATAATAAATTGGTAATATATTAGGGTTACATTATTATATATTTTATCTATTTTACAAAAAAAATAAACATTGATTTACTCATCATTATCACTTGCATAGAACATGTATATTAGATTATTATCAAATGAAATTCAAATTAATCATCACTATAATGGAATATATCCTTTTAGAAACCTCTTAAGAAGAATCATCTCTAGGATACTAAGTGGGAAATAAAGTCCCACCTACCAGTTATATATAAATACATGATAAAACAAGAAACATGGAATTCTTTCATTATACATAATGAGAGGGAATCAATTCAGTTACAATTTTATTGGTTATATTATATTTAATGTATTAATATCTATAATTCAGAATTGATAATTTATGAAACAATAAAGGATTTCTAAAAATAAACAACATGCATCAAAACAAACATAATCCTACCATAAAGTAAGGATTGGTCATGATTCATTAAAAATGGTTTGTATTTTAAATCTATTATAATAATTTTATGTAATATAAATAAAAAAATAATTATATTTCTTTGTACAAATTAATAATGATTAATTATAATCTCAATATACTTTCATCGTATTCCATGTTCTTTGAATGGAGGTTTGTGTAAATAAATTGGGATAAATAATAAATTAAAACCCACAAACATTATGGTAATCATCTGTAATTACGACACAATTAAAGTTTTTCCTACTTTAAACAAGTATTACATAACAATAACTATTTATTTTCCAATATTTTTTTATCCAATTTAGTCAGAATAATCATTATCGATTATACCTAATGAACAATGAATTTTTTTGCCCTTGAAATGTTCATAATAATCTAGTCATATTATATGTATAAGCTTTGGGGTTTTACCTCAAGAATATTTTTAGAAAGAAAAGGAACATGGGTGTAAATATATAAAATGGAATACAAGTAGGAACAAAAAATTCTATAAATTAAAAAGTTACTTGGTGGTCTTCTGTGTTAGAATGGTTTATGTAAAGGGATCAAGGAAAAGAAAAAACACACCAGTAACCACTACATGAAGAGACACCCCCAGCTTTGAGGCTATCCAATTCCCTCAAAGTCCAACCTTAACCCAGGTAATTGTTTTTTCCATATCATATTCTCCTTTATGTGAAAAAAACTAAAAATACCATGAACTAAGATTTTTTAGGGTGAAATTTATTGTTGTATATATCTATTTTCACCCACCAATATTCTTATTGTGAGGGGTAAAGTGTATAATATACAAGTAGATATTTTATATAATAATAAAATTATAAAATATCATGTGAGATTAGGTATTCACATAGTTTAATATGCAATCACTTAGTTAAATGTTCCACATGATGATCTTGATATTCACATTGTCAAACTTTTGTTTGGAATATTCATATAATGGTTATTTAATTTTATAAAGATACATGAGGATGATGAGGTATGTCCTTTATAAATTATTTTATATGAAAAAAAATTAATAATTAATGAATAATGGTATGAACTGAGGAAGGTTATTATAGATGTATAAAAAGAATGGGAAATAGAAGGTCGGGTCAAAATAATCTATAAGATCAACCAATAAAACAATAAGACCTTCCAAGAGTAACTTTATACTTCTAATTCAATTGTTATATTTACTAAAATTTCATGTTCATGAAAATATAACATTCAAAGATAAAAATATAACCTAAGTTCAATTTGAAGATTTTTTTACAAAGAGTCCATTTCAAACATGATGGGTCTTGAGAATGTAAATGAGATTCTCAAGAAAGAATAGTTAGGAGACTCAGTTATGAATGTATACACATAAGGTACATTTTCATAATCTATTTTTTCAATATTTTATCTACTATATTAATTATATTTAAATACTATTTATATTTTCTAATGGCACATATATCGTGACTATATAAAGGTAAAACCCTGTGAATAAAATTTTTAACTCGTTATTCCTCATTCCTCTTCTATACAAAAAGATATATTTCATAAAAAATAAAATTTCATTAAAATTGGGGAAAGTAACTACAACATTTAAAAATAAATGAACATATGATAGACACTTATTAATACCAACAATACTAGAAAAAACTCTAAAATCTAATCATATAAAATATATTTTCATTTTTTTCAATACTTTTGTTTTTTAGGATGTATTATACGATCATTGAAAAAAATTAGATACTCTAAATATTTATTTTTTGGATCTAAAGCATGGATATCCAATGAATCAACAACACATTATGTCTTTTATCAAAACATTTTACACTATATTCAACATTTTACAAAAAAAATTAAATTATGAGTTGTATATTATGTTATAATGATAATTTTTTATGATAGGAAAATATTTAAATATAATCAAAATCATTGTATGAGGATGGGAAGTGAGTACAATAAGCCTATTGATTTCTAAAAATGGATAATTATTAAGGAATATATAAAAATACTTCACTATTAAAACATATATCATAATAGATTAATTATTTTTTTCAATGTTTTTTAGAGTATGAAACCAAGTAATGATGATGATTTCAGGTGTTATATTAGTAAATTTATGAATGATATCATATTAAATCAATAAAATATCATCCCTAAAAATATATTTCGATGATAATTGTAATTTCTTTTAAAATATTTATTAATATTTTTTTCATTTATAATTTTTTAGTATTACTAGGACCATCGACAACACACATATTCAAAAAGGAAGAATATTTGTTTATAAGTGTGTGGGAATATTACACGGTATCAGAATGTTCATATAATCCCACATCAGTTATCCTTTAGGATACAATTTCATGCGTTATTTTGTGCTTATGAAGAGAACAAAATACCATACACAGTCTAAGGCCCTTCTTGGAGAAATAATTTCCCCTTCAAACTCCCACTTAATTCCAAATCAGGAAGCTGGTGTCTAAACAAGAATTTATTTCTTCAATAAGGACCATGAAATTTGTATAGAGACCTTTTGTACTCATCATAGGGAAAAATTCTTGGTGAAAAATCAATTTTCTATGTAGGCTTAATCAAGGATGATGCACTCGTGTGTTTCTTAATGTTCTACCCATAGAGTTTTTTATTTTTTATTTTATTAATTTATGTTTAATAGTTACGTAATTCACTCCCCTTTAGGTCTAATACCTTTTAATAATATGCTGGTGAGACAATTTTTTGTTTTATAAAAAGAAAAAAAGTTATTAAATTTATTATAGTATGTGATTTAGGCATGCAAGTATCACTTGTATAGATTTATGATTACTATATGTAGGGTACCAGTATACATTTCTATTAATACCCATTGTGATTCTCAAAACTTGTTTGAGGCCATTCATTCCCCTCAAAGTAATATTTTAGCTCATAATACATAAAACATATTCACAATAGAGAAAAACCACTCTGATTGTATTTGTAATTTTTGAAAACAATATGTGAATCATTTTATATTTTTAGGAATCAAACACATTCCAATTCGACACATGGTGTACCTATTAAGTATCAAAGTGTGTTTTTAGTCTAAAAGTAACATTTTAGCTCCTAAAAAGAATCAAATTATACAAACTATGAAAATTCACTTGAATTTTCTGGATAATTTAGGATAATGATTAATGTTTCATTTTTGATATGTAGGAATTCACATAAATTCAATCTAATAGATGGAGTACCCGGTTTGAAAAAAAGTTTTTGTTTTCATTTATAAATGAAATTTTAGTTAAAAACATGAATAAAATACTCAAAACTAAGAAATAAAAATTATATTATCTTTATATTTTAGTAAAAATATAGACAATTGATTAATGAACTATTTTAATTTACCACACATCAATCCAAGAATGTTATGACTGATATGATTAAAAGTGCATGATTTCATTTAAATGTTAAATTTTAGTTCAACGGTTGTGTCACATACTCAGAACCAAGAAAACATAATTAGATTGATTTTTTTTACTTTATGAAAAATATTTATAATCCATTTTTGACATATAGGAATGAAAAACACATCAATATGACACATGGTGTGTCTGGTATGATTGAAAGTGAATGATTTCATTTAAAAATGAAATTTTAGATCAAAACATTTATTACACACACAAAATAATAAAACACACTTGAATTTTATTTATATTTAAGGGAAATATTTATAATTTATTGATGACATGTAGGATCTGAAATACAATTTTTGTAGCATAGTTAAAAGTATGTGTTTTCATTTAAAAGTGACATTTTAGTTTAAAACATATGTCACATACTGAAAACAAAGAAAACAGACTTGTATTGTCATAATAATTTATAAACACAATCCATAATTCATATTTAATATATATCAATCAATCAAACATCAATTTGAAACATGGTATAGTTGGTATAACTGAAAGTGCATGTTTTTATTTAAAAATAACATTTTGGTTCAAAACTTTCATCACATGCTCAAAATCAAGAAAATAAACTCATATTGATTTTATATTAAAATAAAAATATTGATATTTAAATTTTTTTTATAGGAATTAAACCCACATAAATTTTAAATAATGTGTGTCTGGTACAAATAAAAGCACATGAATTCATTTAAAATTGACATTTCAGTTCCAAAAATGTTTCAAATACTCAAAAACTAGAAAAAAACCCTGATTGTCTTGATACTTTATAAATATGATCAATAGTTTTTTTTAGGGAAAAACCTGACAACACTCTTACCCATGGTCAGGTATGATTGAAAGTGCGTGATTTCATTTAAAATGTACATTTTAGTTAAAAACATACATAACATAAAATCCAAGAAAACACACTCTTATTGTTTTAATATTTAATTACAAATATCAATAATTTATTTTTTTCATGTTGAAATTAAATTCACAACAATCTAACACATAGTGTGGCCAATATGACTAAAATTATGTGTTTTCATTTAAAAGTAACATGTTAGTTCAAAACATGTGTAATATAATCAAAAACAATAAAATACACTCATATTATATTGATACTTCATAAAAAAAACATAATTATTTTTTTATGTATAAGAATCAACCGTACATCAATTTTACACACTGTGCGGTCAATATTACTAAAAATGCATGTTTTCATTTAAAAATGACATTTTAGTTCAAAACATGCATTAAATACTCAAAAATGAGAAACCAAACTATATTTTTTTGGAAATTGAGGGAAAATATTGGTAATACATTTGTGAAGTGTATGAATTAACCACACATCAATCTGACACATATTGTAGCTGGCATGACTGAAAGTCCATGTTTTCATTTATAGCTAGCATTTTAGTTAAAAATGTAAATTACATAATCAAAAAAAATTTGATTGTATTGATAATTTATTGAAACAATACGTGGTTCATTTTTTAAGTGTACGAATCAACCTCACATAAACCCAATAAAAAATGTGGCCTACATGACTTAAAGTGCATGTTTTCAATATAAATTTTTTATTTTAGTTCACAACATACATCACATTGTAAAAACTCGGTAAATATGATTGAATTGTCATGATAATTTATATAAAATGATTTTTGATTCATTTATGATGTGTATGAATAAAAATCAAGTCAATTTGACTCATGGTGTACCTTTTATGACTAAAATTCTATATTTAATTTTAAAATGTAAGTTCAGTTCAGAATATTCATCACAAATCCAAAGATAATAAAACACAATCGAATTGAATTGATATTTTAGGAAAATATCAACATTTCTTGGTGACATATAGGAATTAATTTCCCATCAATCCAATATATGGTGTGACATGCATGATAGAAAGTGCATTTTTTCATATGAAAGAGATATTTTAGTACCAAATACATGTCACATACTCAAAACCAAGAAAACATGATACGATTATCTTGATAATTTATAAAAATAGCCACTTTTTCATTTGTGACTTATATGAGGTGATTTTATATCATACCAATTGAAATTTATAGTGGATTATATAATATTTTAATTTGTATTTGTATTTATTTTTTATGGATAATTACTAAAATAAACAAATTTATTGTTATTGTCACATGATTTTATTGTAAAATTATGGGTTTTTGATAGAGAAGGGTTTCTATAAATTTTTTCTATATTTTTTGAAATTATTTTAATTTGACTACATCAATGTAATTATCTATAAAGAAATTATTTAATATAATATTTATATTGGAATGATGGTTCAATGTAAATTTAAATTGTTTTTTATGTTTAATCAAATATTTTTACTTCAATTGAAATTATTTTTTGTTATTTTTATAAGCTATTATTGATTGTATTAGATATAGTTACTAGTATTCCACAACTACTAGGAAGGTATTTTATAAGAGCTAGAATTAGTGTTGATAAATTTACCTTTTATGAGTGCTAATTATAGCACTGATAAATGAGGAATTTATCACCACTTTTATAGCACTAATAAAAGCACAAACCTTTTAAATACATTTCTAACCGAAATTCATTTTTAGTGCTTATAAAATTGACTTATAGCACTGATAAAAGGTTTTTCTGAAGTAGTGTTAGTGATTTTTAGTAAACATCCTTATATTGATCCATAATCTGAGAAATAAACTGTATTATTTTGGAAATTATGGTTTTATATAACTAATGAAAGTGAATTATAAAAAATGATCAATAAGGGATAATAGTAAGTAGACTTTTTACCAAGTAATATTCAATGTATAACATCAATTCAGCTATATAATTTTTAGGAATCACAAGGCTTGAGAATGTGCATGTAATAATTGACCACATGTCAATCTGAAAAAAAGTGTTCCTGGTATAAGGGTATAATTTCAACTTGGTCTGGCCCAGCCCGGCCCAGACCGGGCCATGATTTTTCGAGTCGGGCTATGGTGTGCCTTTATTATTTTCAAAATAAATGTTTGTTTAAAAAAATTATACTTTTTTATTTAATTTTTTTACATTTATTTAAAATGTTTTTATATTTATTTTTAAACACATGTTTTTTAGATGTAATTTTTTAAACATTTAATATGTTTTTTGTAAAAAAAGTTATTTTATTTTTTATTAACATTTTTTAGTGGGTGTATATTTTAGTTTTTTGGTCTAAAAAGATTTATATATGTGAATCTATACATATTGTGTGAAAATAGTAAAAAAAATTAATGAGGGGTTGCGGGGTGCACAGAAATGGGTGACTTTAAAGCATTTTTATCTAAACATTTTTTTAACATTTATTTAAAACGTTTTTTTAAATTTATTTCTTTTAACTTATTTATAATTTCTGTAATCGTTTGTTAATTTTTTTTATTTAAATGTTTTTATTTAAAAAGTTTTTTTACATCGGTTTAAAACTATTTTTAAATTTTTTTTAAATGATTAATTTAAAAAAAATTATTTTTTTTAAACTCATGTTTTTAAAAGTATTTTTTAAAAACATTTAACTTTTTTTTAAAATTCTATTGTAAAATGCTTTTTTAAGTGTTTGTTTAAAAAAAATTAATTTAAATTTTTTTAAAAACTTTTTTTAAATATTTTTTAAAACATTTTTATTTAACCATTTTTAAACCATTTTTTAATATTTGTTTAAAATTCTTTTTACATTTGTTTTTAGACTTTTAAATTAAATTTTTTTTGAATTCATGTTTTTTACATTTATTTTTTAAAACACTTAATATGTTTTATGTAAAACATTTTTTATTAACATTTTGCATTGGGTGGATATGTTATTTTTTTCTAAATAGATATATATGTGTGTTTGAATTTATATATATTATGTGAAACTTGAAAAAATTTATAATGAGGGATTTAGGGGTGCACAATAGTGGGTGGGTTTAAAGCATTGTTATTTAAACATTTTTTTATCGTTTATTTAAAACATTTTTTACATTTATTTTTTTAACTTATTTATGAAAAGTATTTTTAACCATTTGTTTAATTTAAAACATTTTAAATGATTTTTTTAAATTCATGTTTTTTACATGTATTTTTTATTAAACATTAAACATTTTTTTTATAAAAATGTTTATTTTATATTTTATTATCATTTTACAGTGGGAGGATATGTTATTTTTTCTAAATAGATTTATATATGTGAATTTATATATATTATATGTAAATAAATAATGAGAGGTTGGGGGTGTGCACAGGAGTGGGTGGGGAATTTTTTTTCTAAATAGATTTATATATGTATATATAGTGTATATAATATATGCAAGTTTCATCATATTTTTAAAAAAAATAATGGGGTTGGGGGTGAGAAAATATCATTGGGTGAGTAGTTATTTTTTCTTAATATATAATAAGTTATTATATATTTATAATGTTACATGATTGATATATATATATATAATATGAGAAAATTGTAAAAATAATAATTAGGGTTTGTGGGGTCTCTCGCAGTGGTTGGGTAAATCTTTTTTCTAAATAGATTTATATATCATATATATATAATATATGCAAGTTGCAACATACTTAAAAAAATTAATGAGGTAGGGGGACGTGCACGAACATCTTTAGGTGAGTGTGTTTTTTGTTAATATACAATAAATTATTATATATATATAATATTAAATCGTTGATATATATATATATATATTATTGGATTTTTAAAAGACATACTTAATTGATTTATATTATTAATAGCTTTATATATATATTATATTATATTATATTATATTATATTGTATATATATTATATTATTAATAGCTTTGTTTATATATATACATTATTATATAAATATATATTATTGTATATATACACACACACACACACACATTATAATTATATATAATAATAATTATATGTATATATATACATATTATATATATATATATATTATTTTATTTGTTAATATATAATGATATATATATATATACATATATCGTTGATATATATATATATACATATATCGTTGATATATATATATATATATATATATATATATATACAGTATTGTGATAATATAACGGGCGTAGCATTGGAAACGTGTGGTAGGGGGATCGAATCTCCCTACTAGTAGTTTCTCGTTAAATTTCTTTTACATCAGATGGGCTTTGCACATGTCAGTGGGTCAGGATTCGCATGAGCCAGCATGCCGGGTTTTTTGGGCTAGCCTAGCCTGGAATTTGAGCCTTCTTGGTTAGGCCCAGGACTGTTCCGATGAACCTACGGCCCGAGCCCAGCCCGGCACGCCGCAAGCTTCGCTAGGCTGGGCCTCTCGGGCTTTTGGTTTGGGCCGCTTGGGTTTTCAGGATACCGAGCCAGAATTACACCCTTATCCTAGTATTACTAAAAGTGTCTTCTTTCATTTAATAATTATATTTAATTAAAAACATGCATCACATAGTCAAAATCAATAAAAAACACTCCAATCCAATCAAATGCACTTGAATTATCTTGATATTTAATGAAAAAGATTGATAATTAATGTGTGATGTGTATGAACTAACTGCATGTTAATCTACTGCACAGTGTGACCGGTATGGATGAAAATGTGTGTTTTCCTTGAAATGTGAATTCTTTGTTCAAAACATGTGTCACATACTCAAAAATTACATAACACTCTTTCATTGTATTGATACCTAATAAAAGTGATCCATAATTCATTTTTTATGTGTAGGAATCAACCATGCGTCAATCTAACACATGGTGTGGTCGATATGATGAAAAGTGAATGTTTTTATTTAAAATTTACATTTTAGTTTAAAACATATATTACATACTCAAAAATATGAAAATACTATTATTATCTTGATATTAAAGGAAAAATACTGATAATTCATTTGTGATGTGTAGGAATTAACTACACATTAATCGAACAAGAAGTGTCTCTAGTATGATTGAATGTGCATGTTTTTTGATGGCCGAGTAGTTGTTACATAATTAATCTATAGGGGGTGAATTGAGTTCTTAAAATTTTATCCATTTAAAATCAACCATATAAAAACATAAATGAATTTTTACTATACTCTTTATTTGAAAATAATTGAAAATAGAAAATAGAGTATAAATAGCAAGGAATAGAGAATTTATAGCTATTTTAGGCCCAAATATCCCTTAGTCCACTCTACTAGCACTATAATTTATGAGCTTTGTGATTTTTAGTAGACCAAACCATTTTCTAGGTTTTACTAAGTAAAATAAAAGAATCTATCAATTGGGATAAGTTCTAAATGCTTTTAACCATTATCTTCCTTCACAAGACTTATCCATAGTCTTCTCACACCTAGTACATAAAGTTCTCATTTATAAATAAATAAAATAGATGAAGAAAATACTATCAGTGTAAAAAATCTATTTTTTCCTTGTAAGACTTTAAAATTATTTAAGGAATATTTTTTGAGATAGAAGATGAGGCAGCATGATTTTCTGAGGATCAGAGAGGTTCAGTATTGATATAATAAAATAATAAATATATTATATCATGTACACATATTTTTTTATGAAATAATTAAATAACTATGTAATGGAGTCTCAGATCAGAAATATGAGATTTCCATAGAATCTAGAGTACGATTTTTTTCTTAGGTGTGACATAACCTTTTTTGGTGTTGGGTATTTGGATAAAAAGTGGTCATGGGAGGATTAGTAAATTAATTAATTAAGGTTTTTAGAAATATCCTCCTCCTATTTGAAACTAGTAATGGGAAAACCTAGGGTTATCCATGTAACCCTTGGTATTATTTAAGATCATTAGAGGAGTGAGTTGTGGCATCAACATATTGTGGTCCAACGGATCACTGGTGTTATGATCGTATATGCCAAAAGTGTTCATAGATATCACCAATGAAAATAATGGGGAACCATTCTTCCTCAATGATTGATCCAAACCCAAGGCAAGGAATTTTTTCATGTTCCATTAATCCCATATTTTTCTTACCCACATAGAACATGAATTAATTCACTAAAAAATTAATACACGGGTCAATCGATGATTACATGTATTTTTTTATCTTCTTAGATTATGGGAATTGATGTTATTTTTTATCATTATTTGTTCACCATTATAACAAAAATAGATTTAGGTCATCCTAAATAATGGATGAGTTCCATTCCTCCTTTTGTGTTTGGTTCATTTCTTCCCCTGTTCTTTACACATTCATAATGGGTATTTTCTTAGGTTGGTGGATTGATAAATATCTGGAAATTGATCATTATAAAACTGTTTTTATTGCAAAAAATCAATATCATGGGTTAAAGTTCATGATTGATGGTGTGATTGAGGTGCATTGATGATAAAGGGTGATCAAGTGAAGGATCCAAAAAGACTAGATCATGTGATTCATGTTTGGATATACAGAGGTAGAGTGGTGCGATGAGAGGTGATTCCTGAGTGATTTGGATGGCCTAAATTCGGCCACTGGTGACAATAATGTTTGGTAAATGCTAGATCCACAATTTTTGGGTGAGATTAGTAGTTGGATAAAAGGAGGAGTTGGTGTGAGCAGAACTACATGGAAAACTAGAGTTTTTGAAAAAAAATACTAACCACACACAGTGTAGTTTTATGAAGACACTCTGTATAGTAACCTACCAGTGGAAAAAAGGGTTTTAGGAAAATTAAGTTTCACATGTTGGGTGGATCCCACCACACACTATGTGACCCATTCTTAGATACGTAGTGTGTACTCTCAAAGTACACAGGCACAACCTGGTATGGTATATGACCATGTACCTAGACATGGTCTAGTACACAGTTATGACCAAAGTGCACGGGAATGACTAGAAGAATAAAGGAATAGGTTGGGCACACACAAGAAGACCCAACATAGGAAAGTAACATCATGTACTCCTAGTACACAATGTGTACTTTCTACGGGGTAGTTTAGGGCCCTCATTCAATTTAGTGTGGACCAGTTTTCTTAGGGTAAATTCTCTAAGTCTACCCCCAAGAGGGTAGAGTGAGGAATCATGTCCTCAGTATAGGATGTGATCCCCTCTGTGGGACTAGTCTCAGATAGAGTTTTAGGAATCCATCCATGAGGCTCAGGGGTTTTAGTGGAAATGGATCCCTTCTCTCTTGGCTCTCCCCCTCCCACTCTCAGCTTTAGCTAGGGTTTCTCCCAAAACCCTTGTATTCAAGGATGGAGGCGCATCTGAGCACTGATTCCTCTCCTCCTCCTATCTTCCATCCTTCTCTCTTCTCCTCGCTCAGTCTCTCCTCCTTTCCCCCTCTGTGCTATTGTTTTCTTTATAGTAGTGTGTTTTTTGTGCTTTCACAGGTGACCTTCGATCTCGACGATGGCGGTGCTACATCCCCTGACCGGTTTGTCCCCTCTCTGACCATGCGTTCCTTCACCCTTACCCAGGTCTAATTTGGAGAGATGGTTTCTCAACGGTTTTGGGATAAATGGAATGGTGGTCGGGGGATTTCCATACTCCCCTGTGTTGGCACGATCATGGTTTTGGATTCCATCCTTAGTTTAGGTGAGAGGCCGTCGCTTGGAGGCACCAGCTACTCTTATGACTGCCCTGACCCTGAGGCCCTTTGCTTCTCTCTGAGTTGGAGCTGGAGCAGTGGTTCCTCAATGGTTTTGGGAGGTGGTATCTGGCGGTGGTTTTTTCTTCTTGAATTACTTGTTTATCTTGGCTTTGGTGATGATGTGGTTGATCCTTCTTCGGCAGTGAATTTGTATAAGCCGACGTTGTTGCTGTTGGCTTCTAATGAAGGTTGCTCTATTGAAGCCCTTTGGCTCCCAAACCATGGTTCTGCCCCCCTTGTTTCTCCGTGACTCTCCATGTTGGATCTAGAGCAACGGTTACATAGGGGTTTTAGGTTATGAGGTTTGGCGGTCTTCGGCTATCCTGACACCTCTATATCTGATGGATTGCTCGATATTTTATCCTCATGTCATGTTAAAGTTTTTTGGGTTTTTCCTGTGAGGGTTTGATATAATGTTTGTTGGATGTCAATGATGGGTATGTTCCTTTGACATTGGTGTCGAGCGATGAAGCTGGCAATGAAGGGTATGGAAGTTCCAGTGACTATAGTAGTGATGATGATGGTGGTGGTTCCGAAAAGTGATGATGTTAGAGATGAGATATGTTGTCGCCTCGGTTCGAGGCAGGTGACCAAATCAATGATTACACATCTCGATGTGGCTTCAGATCGACTCATAATTATGACTGTTGGTGGTATGTGGTATGATAACCAGTTTATTGTCTTTGAATTTTTAATTTGATTTCCTTATTGGTGGCGCGATTCTGAAGAATTAGGATCTATGGAATTTGGAGTGTTTGTGTAGTTGTGGTGTAGTTTTTTGAATCTTATGATGCATGTTTACCACTTACCCTTAAATTGTATTTTAGAAAATATAAAAAAAATAGATTTGGCGGAGGAACCATGAGGCTCAGGGTGTGATCCTTTATCACATCTCTTTACTTATGCGGGATTTAAGGAATCTATGTGACCAACATACCTAGTAATTGATCCCCTACTTAGTGGGTTATTCTAGTTGGGGTTTTTAGTTTTCCCCTAGCCCTAGGTGGGATCCCCAATATGTGCATTTGAACTATTTTGAGTTCCAGTGAATACTTATTAATGGAAATTCCCAATAAGAATGAACTCTCAGATGAGTTCCATCAGTGTTATTAGGCTTGTGGGGTGATTTCTCCCAGATAATCATTGCTTTGACACCTCAAGCAGAATCCTAGGATAACAGTATGATTGTGACCTTACCTTGGGACTTAAATTCCATCTTGTGTATATTTGGGTTATTTATTATAAATCATATTATTATTAACATTTCTTCATGATGATGATTTTATTCTACTCTTGATGATTTTTCTGATGATTTAGGGAGTCTTACTGGGTATTTTTATAATCACCCATGCATGGGCTCTTCCCACACATGTTGTGTCTTATGCAGACAACATATTTTTCAACAGGGTTTGACCTAGACCAGTACCAGATAGAGAATAGTTGTGCTAGATAGAACATGTTTTTTACTATGTGTTTAATTTGACTATTGTACCATCTTTATAGATGATAGACTTATTTTTTTGTAAGATTGTATTTGGCCCTTTATGATTTCTAATAATTCTTTCATGCTCTATTGTGGGATATAGACATATGCATGAATTTATTATGTAAGTTTTATATTATCATTGAATATAGTGTTTGTGGTTTGGATATCTATTTGTATATATAGGTACTTAAGATAAGGTCTACCATATGTGCGGTATGCCTACTCAGTTCTAGTCATCATCCTTTGGCCTATTGGAGGCATGATTATGGTGTTACTCTTGGCTTATCACCGTCCAGGTGGCCCTTGGTGGGTCGAGTCTGGATAGAGTGGTATTAAAGGGGTATTCATATTAGGACTAGAGTTTGGATATTGTGTAGATATGAGGTTTGGGATTAGAACTAGGGAAACAATATTAAAGTTTTTTGAGTTTGGATATAATTGATGAGACTACAGTGTTGGTGTATCATATGACATATCTATGCACCATGACTCTGATAACATGCTTGTTGGATCAATACATATAGGAACTGGTTGTTGGTAAAACATTGGTACATATATAATATAGGAATAGGTTATGGTTTCTATGTTCTTCTTGAGTTAGCTCCCTAGATATAATCTTAACCATGGTACATCTTGTCTATTTCATGAAACTTCCATGATGATTTCAAGCTAGGATTCCATAGAATGATCATGAGGATGATACACCTATTGATAAGGCCTTGAAATAGGGACCTATTTAGGAGGAGGTACCTTTGGGTGGTTTTCTTATAATACCACAACCTACTGAGATACAAGTTTCACTAGATGTAATAGTGGATGGGGATGATAGGATATGTGCACGTCATGAGTTTCAGAGATAGTGAAACCTCTAGTTTTTGGGTGATCCAGACATGCATGAAGATGAGGATTATCTTGAGCTAGTTATTTCAGTTTTCTTCCTCATTAAGGAACCTGCATATTAGATAGTTATCCTGACAACAACCCTTCTTCATGGATCCACTTGGTAATGGTGGAGTTTGGTGACTCTATCATATGATGAGGTGACTCTATCATGGATAGAGATTTATAATCTTTTTATATAGTATTTCTATATAGATATGTTGTGATTAGTGCACATCGAGGAGATTGTATAGCTTCAATAGGGCATCATATTGGTAGTTTAGTATTCATTGAGGTTTACTAACCTCTCATGATACTCCATGTATATGGCTCAAGATATGTTCTTCCAAGAAAAAACATTCTAATAGTTACTATACTAGTATATCAGGGATAATGTTATATCTATTTTTATTCTTACCTTTGTAAGAGTACTAGAGTATGATTTGGTTGTAGATAGATTTCTAACTAAGTAGACATCGATAGTTAGTGCCGACAGAGGGAACCCTAGTGCTGAGACATTGGAAGCGGATAACTAATGGTAGAAACTGGGATCTATTCAAGAGATATTCTTTAAGAGATAATATCAGGATATATGTTCTTTAGTTTAGGGCTCTGAGGAACATTCTTGTTAGACAAGAGAGAGGTGGTGTTTCTCCCATGATAGAAGAGGACATCTCACTTGGGATTGTCTAACCTATCCTATAACTGAAAGAGAGAAAGTAGATGAACACACAGGTAGAGACAACAACTAGATTAAGAAGTTCCATAGAGTATAGAACATGGAATAGGTTAAGGGAGAGTAGTTTGGGGTGATAGACAGTTTGAATTGTATCCAGCACCACCCCAATGAGGTCTCTTCCAGGCTTAGGGAGTTGGTGGCTAGGGATGAAGATAGTTGTGGGTAGTTTAGTCCTATATCCCATAGTCTCCAAGGATGATTATAGTTATTATATATGTCTTTTCTACCTTATCTGAAGTATTGATGGACACAATCATGAGCCTCTCTTTTCTTTCCACTTATCTCTTTTGAGTCTTAGAGATTATTATTGATCCATTGGCTTGACCCATGTACTTAGAGACTTAAACCAGAGGGGATTTAGTAATCAGACACTTCTGCCAATAGTGTGACTTGAATCTTGGAGGAGAGAGCTTATTATAGGATATCTTTGTAGTAATGATGAGGCTTTATGATGTCATCTTACATGTGGTCTGGATATCTAAAGTTCATTCCTAGATTAATTATTTCAGGTAGAGTATGGGGTGTGTATGTAGTGATGAGATGAGGTTTTCCTTCATCAGTGAGAGAAAAACACATTTAGAGCTGGATGGGATCATACATGGGAGGATACGACCAATTAATCACTATTTGACTAGTACGAATCTTATATTAGAAGATGCTATGAGCTATCAATTACCTATAATGGTGGAAGAGTATAAGGAAATATTTCTTAGGGATATTAAAAAATTAAATCCCCACAAATATATATAATTATTTATATAATTTTACCCAGGGACTTCCATGATATCTATTCTATCATTTTGGATGGATCTCATAGATATTTGTGAGGCGAAGGGGTAGTTAGAATACTTACTGTTGAAGGGATTGGTCAAAACTAATGTTTTTTCCAAGAATACAGATGCATGATTTAGGATGTGTGTGGATTACTATCTCTTTAACATGGTGAATTTGAAGAATAAGTATCCACTTAGAAGGACCTATCACCTCTTTAACCAGTTGATAGGGGTGAGATAGTTCTCGAAGATTGACCTTAGGTCAGACTATCACTAGCTCCATGTTCACGATGATGATATATAAAATATAGAATTCTGATATTTCTATAGTTACTATGAGTATGTGTTTATTCCCTTTAGTGTGATGAATTCCTCATAAATTTTTACGGGGATCATGAAATAAATATTTCAACCCTTAGAACAATTGAAGTTAGTCTTATTCAATGAAATCATGGTGTACTCAATGTATGAGGAGAAGCATGGGAGACACTTGAGGATGGATCTAGAAATAATACAAGAGAAAGAACTTTATAGGAATATATTGAAGTGTTAGTTATGGATTTGAGAGGTCCACTTCATAGGGAATGTCAACTCATAGGTAGGAGTAGTAGTGGACCCAATGAAGGATAAGGCAGTGTTAGTTTTGGAGCCATCCAAAAGAATGTTTGAGGTGTAGATATTCTTTGGGTTGTCAGATAATATAAAAGATTAATTATTTATTTCTATATGATTTCATCACTCTAGACTAATTTTACCTAAAATGGGATTCCTTTTTTATAGAGATTTTCCAATATGATTTTCAAGAGTTTCAATAGAGATTGATGAGAACCCACATCTTGAAACTTCCAAAGGAGGGTTATGAATAAGTAGTGTTATATGATACCTTTGGAATTTATCTTGGTTCATGTTATGATGCATAGATAGGCGGTGATTGCCTATGGTTTTTGGTTGTTGAGACTGCATGAGCATAACTATGCGACCCACAATTAAGAGATGATAGTTT
The DNA here is from genome assembly GCA_963277665.1 of Viscum album. Taxonomy (NCBI): domain Eukaryota; kingdom Viridiplantae; phylum Streptophyta; class Magnoliopsida; order Santalales; family Viscaceae; genus Viscum; species Viscum album. The sequence continues at coordinate 1,968,863,140 of OY728125.1, read as the reverse complement.
AGGTCTTCGTCCTGAAGATGTAGAGACACTATCTTATAGGTGAGATGTTTGTATTATATTCTGAACACAATGGTATCAATTATATCTCCTAACAGAAGTATTTTTTAGTTTGGAATAATAAAAATATACACAAGAGGGGGGTGAATTGGGTTTTCTTGAAAATCTTGATAGATTTAGAATTTTATCCTTCTTTGTGATTTATGAAAATATAAAACATTATCTTATTTAAGTAAGTTTCTTAGTGGGAAAAAATAAAAGAAGAAAACAACAATATTTATAATGGTTTGGGAAGAAAATCCCATATTTCACTCCACTAACACTCTCCCCATGAGTTTAGGGATTTTAACTAAACATGTCCTCTTATCATAGGACCATAACAACTGAGTATAAGTAGTTGGAACCTTTATAACAAATATTTTAGAAGCCTTATGGTTCTTTTATAGGGAACCTTAAAAGTATAGATTAGTCCGAGATGTTTATACTCTATCATAACTGAGTATGAGTCTTCAATAGCCCAATAAATCTATATAGATTGATTTTATTGAATAAATATTGTCTTTTTCACAATGATAATAATAATTTATAGAAAATATATCTTCTTCTTAAAATATAAATGTCCTTAAGAAAGTCTATCTTTGAATAGATCTTAGTTGAAAATGATCTTCAATAAAAATAGTAACAGAAAAATAGTAGTAGTAATAGTTAATATGCAGTTCACATATTACAATATTGAAACATGTATGTCTCAAAAGTGTATCTATTTAGAAAAATAGATATATTCAATCTTTTTTCATTGGCACCGGTTCTATTTTCAAAAATATACAACACCACCTTTATTTCAAGAAAATAATCTTGATATTTAACAAGAGAAACTTGTTTTATTTTAGTCTTTATAGATTCAAGAATATCACCTGATAAATTGCATTCATTTGAATTCAAAAATCATTCAAAGAGCATCATAAATTACGTTAGAAATAGGAACAATTTAATCTATTGAATACAAGCCTTTTAATCAGTCATAAAATATATTTGAATAGATATTTACTTCTAGAAAAATTGTTATAGAAAACATGGATAATATATTGAATTTAACAATTTGTCTTTGACCAAGTCTAATGTAGGGTTCCATTATATGATGAGAACACTCCAAAATTAGGGTTGAAAATGTATCATTGTTTACAAAATTAAGGTTGATAAACCATGCATTTTTCCTCAAACGTAGGGTTTCTTCCAAAAATAAGGTTATTGATACATACTTTTCCAATAGTGTAGGGTACATGATCTATATATTTTATTCCAAACATATGGTTTCCAAACCATACGTTAGACTTACAAACATAGGGTATAAATAGTGTTTCTAGAATACTTTCAAACACATCTAGAATACTTAAAAAATATTTTAACCTATAAATAAGATAAACTAATATAAAAATATATTATAAAATAAACTTAAAGTAATTTCATTAGTAAAACAAACAAGGGTATTTATGATCATCAAAATCAAAAAGATTCATAGATAATTGATGAGACAATACTTTCCCAGCAATCTCTCCCTTTTTATGATCACAAAACCTATATAACATATCACATAGAAAATAAAAAAACAAAAATTAAATAATACTTTAAAATATATATAATAGAAATTATATTTGTTATTTAAATTTTATTTTTACTGTAAACATTTAAATTCCCATTACCGTTTAATATAAAATTAGGAATGCTATGTTCACCCAATTTTATCCCACTTTTTGTGATATAAAAAAAGTAATAGAAAATGGTTTAAAACATATTTAATGTAGAACATCACTTGTAATTAATGGTATGATAACTCGGGAAAAATAATATTTTTTTTGGAAATACAATTGAAGAAAAATAATATATCACAAAAATAATAATCAAAATAATTTTATTAAAAGATGTTTGTTATTACAATAAATTTTTTTATGGAAAAATTATAAAAGGTAGGACTAGCTGAGGGTGATGGTTATTATTTATAAGAGGAATCAAATGCTTGATAAGTGATCAACATCCTTTAGCTCTATCAAAATTTTATTAAAATATTACTAAAAAATAAGCATAATGACTCATCAATTTATTTGAGTCCTGATTGACTGTCAAATTTTCAACCAAATTCAATTTCAAAAAATTATGAACATTTTCTTCTAACTGAAAAAACTATGACAGAATGTCACCCAACTGATTGATAACACGCCTTATATCGGGTTCACCTAATGTTAATTTCTTAGACAAATCTCTCTAATTATTGATCAAAATATTTAAATGTTCACTATCACACTGAAGTGAATGAATTAGATCATTCAATGAATAAAAAACTGTAATAATAGATTCAAACATTCGGATTAAATCTAGAAAAAATTGTGGAGCATAAGTTGTAGCTTTGTATTTACTAGAATTAGTCCTTAATGATTCAAACTGACCTTCAAAATACTTTCTTAAATCTATAAAATATGTCTTTGAGACTGATTCTTCTTACATCTTTCTAAACTAATCTTCCATTTATCTTTGAAAGGCATCAAAATAACTTCTAGAAATTGAATTCTCTTTGTGTGTTTACAATTGAACTTGTAAAATTTATAATTATTATATAGTAATAGTTTACATTTTCATACTTCCAAAGATTTAGTAGTAGACTCCAAATCAATATACAACATTGATTTCTCTTCATTCATCCTATTAAACTTGGTGGATAACTCTTATATTTGATTATATATAGAGTCATAAGATTATTATTCTTAACTTATGAATGATTTTCCTCTTTCAATCATAGTTAGGGAATTACCTTTATTATTTTCACTAAAATATGAAGATATATTTTCATGAAATTTTATTTTTTTCAAAAGATATAGAAGAATCCTTGCCTAAAGAACCTGTAATAGAAAATACTGTTTGATTCTCAACTAATTTAGTAGTTTCAAATATTTATGGTTTAACTTTCTCATTACCTTGAACATTCTCCTCAATTTATTCTTCCTCATGAGATTCTTGCTCATCTCTATTATCTACTTGATTTCTCAGGTTGTTTTTCTACTCGAGTGGTTGAGACTCCTAAAAATAATGATTGGTTAACTTCCTATATTGATGTAACCCTAGATTCTAGAACCTGAACTTCAATTTCTTCTATCTGTATAGTCTATGTGAAAAGGGACTCATTGAGCACTTTTTCTGAATATTCTTCAAGAGTTTGATGAACATATCTTGAAAATTATAGATCAGAGACATCATACCCGATTCGTTATCTTGTTATTTGAAAAATATACTCTATTATAGATTATCTATCTTTTTCTTTATGAATATATACTGAATCAACCAATTTTATATATTCCTGCTCCCTCTGGGCAATACCACTAGATTCTTGTTGGTTAGCTGCACCAACATGTAATAGTTTTCATTTTACTATACTCCAAAAGAAACCTAACTTTCTTAAAGATCCATAATTAATAATGTTACTATAAAGACACTTAATAATGACTTTAACATCATGAATATATTTATTTTTGTAAAATATTAGAGAAATAATCCTTCCATATGGGAAAAAATATATCCTTTCTTCTTTCTAACAAAAATAAAGCATATATTAGAGCATATAACTACTGAAATTAAACATGATATCAGTCATCATAAAAAAAATTATATAAATATCAGGAAAAATAATCTTATCTAACTCATAAATTCTCATAAGTATTGCAGACTGAATTAGTTTCACTAGCACCTTCTAGCCAACTTCATGATCCTTTACAAATATTTTCTGATTCAGGATTAAGAAAAAAAGAAAAGTCATAATATATTCAATTTTATGATCTTTGTATCCAATGGATCAAATATAAAAATAAAATTCCCCTTCCAGGGGACACTAAAGGAGCTTAGATATCTCAACTGAGGAAATGAAAAAATCTATATCATTTACCTGTGATACGATGACTTTCTCTATGTCATCGAAACTAAAATGAACATTTTCATAGAACTTATTTACTTACCTTTCATACAAGTGTTCAGTATTTTATTCATTGACAATTATTTAAAACCCTTGAAAGTCAAGATATTTCTTCAAAAGAAGATTCATCTGATATAGCCATTAAAAATTGAAAACTTTCCCTTGAATTTTATTTTAAAGTTATGTGTTGACGCTTAGATCCACTCAGTTCTCCTTCATAATTTTTCATTATCTTCGAAATTTTTGAGAATAGAAAGGTTTTATTTTTAGATTCAAAGGTTTCTAAGGGAAAATGAGAGCTATGGAAGTTAAAAGGGTTCAAATATAGAGAGTAATATTGATAGGATTTTTTTTATAGTTTTGGTGAATTTAGTTTGGTTTCTTGATCCAAATACTCAATATAATCATTAATTATTTTTATTTTAAAAATATGCTATTTTTAAAAGAATAACAAATCCTCTATTTATTAAAAAACTAGTAAATAAATAAAATCTAGATAAAAATAATTAAAACAATAAATAAAAAATCAAAGAAACAAATTAATAAAAATTTATTTTAAATTAAATATACCTAAATCCCCCTTTAAAAATTCAGAACAAGTAGTGGGAAGTGGTTTAGTGAAAATATCAACAAGTTGATATTTATTATTCAAAAATTATTAAGATATATCATTTTTAAGAAAATGATCTCTTACAAAATTATGTCTTATATCAATTTAATTAGTTCTTTAGTGACTTAGAGAATTTTTTGAAATATTTTTTTCACTTTTATTGTCACATAAAATAGGAATATTATTGATATTAATTCTAAAGTCTAGTTTTTTGTGTTTTATCCACCACACTTGTTCATAATTACTACTAGAAAATATATATTTTACCTTAAGTATTGATAGAAAAACTAAATGTTGTTTCTTATAGGACCATGAAACCAAGTACTTTCCTAAAAAGTGACAGGTTCCTGAAGTAAATTTTTTATCTATTCTACAACCTTCAAAATCATTATCTGAATATGAAATTAAATTAAAATCATTTCTTTTTGGGTAAAGTAAAGTTATAAAAGTATTTTCTTCTAAATATATAAAAATTCATTCAGGATCAGAAAGATGCTATTATTTTGAATTTTATTAAAATATAGCATTTAGAAAAACAAAAAAAATCATAAGGCTCGGTATTCTATCAGTAATATATAGCAAACAGCTAATCATACCTCTATATAACTTGTTTTCATTTGGTTTTCCATATTTATCCAAATCATGTTTTGTTTTGGTACGCATGGGAGTTGTATAAGAATTAATATTTTGATGTCCAAATTTATTCAATAAATTAATAATATATTTTCTTTGATTTAAAACATATCCATAGTATTTTTGATATATTTGAAATCAAATAAAGAAATTTAATTCTCTTATCACACTTATTTCAAATTATTTTTACATAATATTAGAAAAATCATTACAAAGATTTTTATTTGTTGAACCAAAAATAACTTCATCTACATAAATTTATACTAATAATATACTAGAAAAAACTGTTTTTTTAGAAAGAGTAGGATCATCTAACCCAAAAAAATCCATTTTCTAAAAGGAAAGAACTTAGTCTTTCATACCAAGCTCTAGGTTCTTGTTTAATTCCATAAAGAGCTTAAGTAAGTTTTAAAACTGAATTTGGTTGATGGTGATTTTCTAAATCTAGTGGTTGTTCAATGTAAAATTCATCCATTAAATATCCATTTAGAAAAGATGATTTTACATACATCTAATATAATTTAAAAATCATATGATATACATAATATAGAAGGAATATAATGGCTTTTAATCTAGAAACATGAGAAAAGGTTTCATCGTAATCAATTCCTTACTCTTACTTGTATTCTTTAGCTAATAATCTATCTTTATTTCTAGTAATTATTTATTTATCTTCCTTTTTATTTCTAAAAATCTATTTGGTTTATATTACTAGATGATTGGTTGGTCTGTAAACTAATTCCCAAACTTTATTTCTACTAATTTGGTTAAGTTCTTATTGCATATCCATTTTCCAACTTTAATCTTATAATGTTTATTTTACAGTCTTAGGTTCTAATTGAGATATGAAGGAAGAAAATTTATCTAATTTTCCTATATTCGTTCTAGTTATTACTACTGTATCTATATCTCCTATCATTGTTTCTAAAGGGTGATCCTTTAAGATTTTAGGTTTTCTAGGAAAAGAAATTTCTGGTTCATCAGTTTCATGGTCTTCTAAACTAGACTGAATTTCATTTTGTTTATTTTCAAAATAAATCTTATGATATTCAATTCTTGTGTTGTTTAATGAGTAAAAAACTTTATCTGTTTGATTTTTCCTTTCATAAAAAGGATCACTTTAATCAAACTTCACAATAATAGATTCTTCAATAATCCTTGAACTTTTATTATATAATATTTATGTTTTAGAGGTAGAATAATATCCTAGAAGTATACCTTCTTTATACTTTGGATCAAATTTACCAATATTTTTCTTATTATTCAAGATATACACCTTGTATCCAAAAAAATAAATTACCTCACCTTAGGTTTTTTGTTATTCCATAGCTCATAGGGTATATTTTTATGAAGGGGTCATATTAAAACTTTGTTCATGATATGAAAATCTGTGTTGATAGTTTCTAAAGAATAGTAGGTAGGAAGACTATTTTCAATTAACATAGTTCCTAAAATTTCATGAATGGTACTATTTATTCTTTCTACAATTACATTATGTTGAGGTGTTCTTGGTTCAAAGAAGGTGTGTTTAATACCTAAGTGTGAGTAAAAAGAATTAAAATTTTAATTATAAAATTCTCTAACATGATCAATTCTTAATGATATTATTTTAAAATCGTTTTCATTTTGAAACATTTTATAAAAACTCTCAAAAAACAGAGAAAACATCACTTTTAAGATTTAGAAACTAAAACCATGTAAATTTTGAAAAGTCACCAACAATAACAAAAACACATGATCTTATTACCAAGATTTAAACTCTGTATGATCCAAAAAATTCAATGTGGATATGTTCTAGTGGTTTGTATGTAGAAAATTTATTAATATATTCGAAAGATGACTTGTGTTTCTTTCCAATTTGACATGAATCACAAAATCTATCTTTATAAAATTTAAGATAAGGAAAATCAGAAAAAAAAAATGTCTCTTTAAAATTTTAAATAAATTAAATACATTATAATGTATAATTATTCTATTCCATATCTAAAATTCATTTTTATCAACAATTAAACGGTTTAATTTTTGTTTACACAATGAATTATGATCCAAGGTATAAACATTTTTAGTTATAGATTCTCTAAATTTAAGCAATTTATATTTAAAAATTATAAATGAATTTTTAGATATTTCAACATAAAATATATCATCATAGAGTTGATATATAATTATCAAATTGTGCTTTAAACCTTTAACATATAGCACTTTTTTATCAAAATTTATTTTGGATCTCCAACTGATCCAACACAAACTAATTTTCCTTTTGCATTATCTCTAAAGGTAACAAGTCCTCAATCTATTTTAATAATGTATGAAAATTAGAAGAGTCTCCACTCATGTTTCTTGAGAATCCACTATCCATATAACATATAACATTTTTTTTCCTCTTACCTTTTTCCTAAAAATCATTTAAACAAAAGTTTTATTTTGTACCCATATTTTATTTGGTCTAGTTATGTCAGTGAGCAAAGGTCCGGGTAACCAAATTTTTCTTATTTTTCCACAATATTCATTACAATAATTATAAATATTTCTTAAAATAAAATCCTTTTTAATTCCACTAATTTTGTTATTTCTTAAAAAAAATATTAGAGCAATTCCCTTTAATTTAGTAATAAAAACAAGTAATTCTATATATGTTGTTATTTTTAAAACTAGGTACAATTTAATTTCTATATAACTTTTATTTTTCACCATTGATTATTTTTCCATATTTTCCTTTTAGATAACACTTTTTCAAATGATACGATTTAAATATTCCTCTATATTTTTTAATATACTATCATCACTTTTAAATGAATCTACTTCATTGTGAAATTATTTTATTATATTTTCTTAATCAGTATAGTTTGAAGTGGAATTGATAAATTTTTCTTTTAATTATTGATGTTGTTTTTACTTATAATATTTTTCACTTAAAAAAGTCTTGTGAATTTTCTTTATATATTTTTTCTTTTTTACTAAATATTTATTTATTTCTTTAAGCATAAAGGAGAAAATATATAATTTTCTATTAGAACAACTTTCAGAATCAAAAGAAAAATAATAACAGGGTTGTACCTAATATTATTTTTTAAAAATGAATAACATATTATATTTTATATTTTTTGGTTCTTTTTTGGAGTCATACTTAGAAGAGTAACTAAAGTCTTCAGATTCATTCCAAGTATCCTTCATAGCTATTTTACCTTTTCTCTCATAATCAGTTCTCATCTAATTTTTCTTTTTATTATTATTCATATTTATCTTTTCATCCTTTAAATGTGGGAAATTAGTTTTTATGTGTATAATATGTTTACATTAATAGCATCATACTTCTTTATATCCTCTCCTATATTTCTTTAAGGTCTTGTTGAATCCTATCATTTTCTTATAATTTTTTTTGAATATTCTAGCTTGTTGAGGCAACTCTATTTTAGAATCTAAACACTCTGAATCATTTGAGATTTTAGTACCACATTTTGATTTATTTTCAGGATTGTGGGTAGTTACTCTAAGGGAAGTATTTTCCCTTTTATTATTTCTTGATCTTCAACTTAATATTTCATTTCTTATTCATACATCATCAAGTTTCCGATCAATTATTTCATTGTAAATTCTTTGACTGGTGTTGATTGTTATATAACAGTAGAAATTCCATTCCATTTAGAGGTACGTACTCTGAGTACATTCAATGCCTAATATAACTGTGAAATTTAAGTTCTTATGGAAAAAATAACATTTTTTGTCCCTGTCAATCTTCCATTAATCTGGGTGACTATTTCATAATCATATATTCTAAAGCACAAGCTATTAACACAAATTCATCAGATTAGTGTTTTTGAAGAAAGAAGAAAAGATCTATGAATATAAAAGTATAAGTTATATACAAATATATATATGTAAATGACATAACCAAAATAATATATGTCAATGTTCTATGATACATACTTTAATGGTGATAAATAAAAATTCCGGAAGGCTCACATGATTATCTTTTCAAAAATATCGACGGATTCAGACTTTTATCCTTCTTTGTGATTGATGTAGATATAAACTGTTCTATTATTTATGTAATTTGAGAAACAAATAAAAATAAAAGAATTACACCACAATTTTTATTATGGTTTGAGGCACAAATATCCCATAGTACACTCCACCATCACTCTCTCCCTGATCGTGGTGTTTTTTACTAAAAATCTATTCTTATTAAAAGACCTTAAAAACTAATTACAGGCAGTTGACACCTTTACAACAATGATATTATAGGTCTTATGGTTCTTTTATAGAGAACCTTAAAATAGTATCATATACTGAGAAGTCGATACTCTACCATGACTGAGTCCGATTAGTTTATACTCCAATAAATCAGTAGATATTGATTTAATTGAATAAATAGAGTCTTTTTCTTAGCTATATCAGCAACTAATAGAAAACAAATATTCTTATTCAAAGATAAATGTCTTCAAGGATGAATAGCTTTTAAAAGATCCTTATTAAAAATGATCTTTAATAAAAAAAAGACAAATAATAGAAATAAAAGTTAATCACTAGTTTACATAGCATAAGATTAAAACAAGTATGTCTCCAATGTGTAGCTCTTTAGAACAAAAAAGAAGTTAAATATTTTTTCTTTTATAATAGTTCTTTTTTCAAAATGATATCACACAACCTTTCTTTCACAAAAATATTCTTTATATTTAATAAGAGAAAAAATATTTATTTCATTCTTTATAGATCCAAGAATATCACATGATAAATCACGATCAATTTAATTCAAAAATAATTCAATAAGAGTTATAAATTATCTTAGAAATAGAAGTGATTTAATTAATTGAATATGATCCTTTTAATTAGTTTTAAAACATTTTAGAATTGATATTTACTTCGAAAGAAATTATTAAAGAAAACTCAGATAATATCTTGAATTTAAAACTCCATCTTTGACTAAGTAAAATGTAGGGTTCCTTAATATGATTAAAAAACTCCAAAAGTAGGTTTGAAAACATACAATTTTTTAAAAAAATTTGTGTTAATAAACAATACATTTGTTCCTCAAATGTAGGGTTTCTTCTAAACATAGGGTTCTTGATCCATAATTTTCCAATAATTTATGGTACATGTTTCATATATTTTATTTCAAACATAGGGTTTCTAAACCATATGTTACACTTACAAATATAGGGTATGAACAATTTTTCTATAATACTTACAAAAACATCCAAAATACTTGAAAAAATATTTTAACCTGTAAAGAAGATAAAACTATTAAGGAATATATTCCTGAAAAATATTTAAAGAAATTTCATTATTAAACAAATCAGGGTATTTGTGAGCATCAAAATCAATAAGATTCAAAGAATATTGTTAAGAAAATACATGACCAACAAGGATGTAAAATTGACACAGAGGTGATGGATAGAGTTTTTCTAGGATTATAACTTCAAGATAGTCTATATTCTTGATAAGTGGATCATGGTGATAGATTCTATCAATAGGAGATCATGTGTATAGTTATTTAGAAAGGCATCAGAGCAATTAGCCTCAATATAATTGTCCCTATTGGATGAGGATAGTTTAGCTAACCTCTAGTTGGTGGTTGTTACCCAACCTCTTCTACATAATGTTATTAAGTTTCATATTGTATATAACAACCATGAGACCTTTCATGTTTAAATATCCACTTATGGGCTCTAAAAGGATTTTATGAAGCTGTAAAATACACCATTCTTTTAATAGGATGAACAATGGAACCCGTGATGTGTCTATAGGAGGTGATGATGGAGTTTCATACATTCCCCTTAGCATTATATCTAGGTGTGGAGAAGATATACGAGGATATTTGGGGTTAGTTATGATAACAAGGGATGATGAATTGTGTAGCTGATTTTGTCTCTCAACGTCGCACTTGTGAATATGTAAAGGTTGAGAACCAAGTTCTAGTGGGTTTTTTTCACAATACATTTAGGTGACAGAGTGGAAGTGGGGTGGTATATCTATGGAATTTATGATAGGGCTCGAATAATTTTTAAATATAAATGATTACATATGGGAGATTTTAGAATGAATCTTCAAGTTGTCACACTTATGAGCTATTTGAGAGAAGAGTTCAATAGAGAGCTTGGGTGTCATTACATGCTTGAGATAGTACAACTTCATGGATTTACCCTGAATATAGTTTAAAAATAATATTTTAAATTCATTTCATTATTAAGTATATGATTATACGAGGCCTTTGGTACTTATTAGCATTTCAGCATATCATTTAACCCCTATACTGATGGCTAGATTGAGTAGACCATTCGGGTTTTGGAGGATATGATTCGGGCTTTAATATTGGACTTTAACTATATTTGGGAGGATCAACTACCCTTGGTGAAGTTTTCATACAACAACAATTATAATTCCACCATCGATTTGGAACCATTCTAGGACCTATATGAGACACCCTTCAGGTTACCACAATATTGGACTGATCTAGGTGAGTTAATACTCATGGGCCTAGAGTTGGTGCGAGTGATAATAGAAAAGTTCAAATCATCCAGTAGTGGATGAGGATTTTTTATAGCATTTATAATTATTTTTTATAGATAAAATAGAGGCCTTTGGAGTTTGAAGAGGGATACCATGTGTTCTTTAAGGTCTGACTTCGGTGAGGATTGTGGAGATTTGGTTGGGATGGAAAATTATCTCTAAGGTTCATCGACCCTTTCCAGATACTGTATAGTATTAGTGAGGTGGAGTAACAATTTCCATATCTCCGTAGTTAGACCGAGTAAATGAAATCTTCCTTGTGTTTTAGTTGAGGTGGTATGTGCATGACTAGTTGCATGTTATTGACTAGGGTGAGATGAACATTGAGGATGAGGATACCATTATAGAGTACTTGGTAGAGATCAAGGATCTACAGGAGAATATCCTTTTAGGGGGATATATTCACTTGGTGTGTGACCAATTGCAACATGTGAATATTCAAGAGAGTGCTTGGGGGAGGGACACCCTAATGTGAGCTTAGTACCCTCAGGATTCTTTATATGATTTTTTCTTTCTAAGATGAAAATCCTTGAGGCAAGGATAATGTAACGAATCTATTTTTTCTTTATAAGGATTTAAAATATTTTATGAAATATTTTTGGAACCATTTAATACGTCATAATGAGATTCTATGGCCTTTGGAGGCTCATTATTAATAGAATAAAAATATTAAATATATTATATCACAAATTTAAGATCCCATGTCTTGAACCAGTTGAAAATTCTAAAGGAAATTAAAATTTTGGTTAGTGGATGGTCCAAGTATTAAATAAAGATTTTGAATGTAATTATGAGAGTTGGAACACTCTAAAATATTATTTATGGATGGATTTTGTAGCCCAAGAGATTTCTTGAAATCCTAAATTAGTTTTGAGGGATTCAGGATTTGAAAGCTTAGTTTTTTGAGAGAAAGCCCTAGGCATACGGTTTGCACATGGTTAGTGCCAACCATATGGCTGAACCATGCATCCTATTTTGTATAGAGATTAGGTTGTTTTAACTGTGTGATGTAGCTCAGAAAACCTTATAGCTTGATGTAGAGGTAGAAAGGAACTCACGTGTTTGGCACATGGTTTTCTTAAATATGCACTATAACCCTATAGGATGGGAGTCTTTAGGGAAGTATCACAATACAGTAGATGCAAAGTTATGTAAACCATGAGAGGAAAAAATATGGTAGAGTGGTGCTTAGGTATTAAAGCATGCACGGTTGGCACACGGTTTTCCATGCTATGTGATATAATCGTGTGCCTCTTAAAAAAGGAAAAATACTATTTTATCCCTCAGACCTTAAATGTGGGTATACCCTATTTCTTTCTCATTCACACCCAAAAAATCCCCACCCATTACCTCTCCTTCCTTCTTCCTCCATGGGTGGTTCTCCCTCATTCCTAGTCTGATTTGATCACCATTGGATGTGTTGGATTCATAGAGGTGAGTCTACAACTCCTCTTTCTTCCTTTCTCTACATTCATTATCCTTATAAATGTTATTGTGGTAAGGGGTAATATGAAAAAATTTTATGGTGTTCATTCAACTATTAATTTTAACTTGTTTTACATGGTCCAATTTTTAGGGTGTTCCATAATAGTTTCATCATTTATAAATTATTGTCATTGTGCTGCACACCGTACTTTCCATAGGTTGATCCTAAAATGTTTAATACCTAAAATTAAATTCCTAGAACATAAACAAGATGTTATATAGAAACATTTACAAGTTTTTAGGTTTGTGAACTCATCTTGGATAACCCCTTTGGGTGTTTCCTATTATTTTCCCTCATTGGACATTTCTTTAAAATGATCAAAACACCACACTAGTGTGTTTTTTTACTCCTAAATCCATATTCCATTAAATGATAATAAATGAATTAATTGAATTATAATATGGAATGTATACTTAATTAGATAATGTTAAATTATAAAGTGTTACCTTTGGATAAAAAGTCAATTTAATGGGATGTGAGACTCCTATAATTAAATTTGTTTTACAATGAATATGAATCCCTTGATGCCATTGAAGGTTGATGACCGTGGTTTAAACCACCCCTTAGGGTGTGTGATATCAAATGTTCTATATATTCATGCCTTACCTATGTATCCAAGCACCCTCCTAAAATGTTTTCACTTATCTAAAATGATTAATGAACTAAATGAATTACTAAATGATGTGGGACACTTTCTTTCACCTTAATGAAGTTCATAAATGTAATGATTAATGGAGTATATTATATAGATTTTTTAAATGGAAATGATACAATTGGTCCTTGATTAAATCATTGAATGAAATTTTTATCTTGTCAGCTATGAATGAAATGTGTAAATGATTTAAATGGGAAGAGAATGACAAGTCCATATCACTTGGATCTTGTTAAATAGTAAATTACACCCATTACTAAATGGGATATAATGAGATATGAATGGGATGACCATGACAATTATCATTTTGAGAACCTAAAAATGATTTGATTAAGGGAATGTTTTCAATTTTAAATTTTTATGTATATCATCACATGGAAATATTTAATTATTAATTTCAAATTACATGCCTACTATTTTATTCTACAAGTGATACTTAGATTCTGATATGGAATACCTTGGATAGGCTCATAAGGTATTTTTAATTGAATGATTTATGAGTGGTTGAGTGGTGTTAGAAATGGTGAACCTTATCAATTATTTTTAATTTTTGTATTTATAACTCCTTATATTTTACATGGAATTATTAGAAATGATGATCCGTACTCCCTAGATCTAGAATAATGGACATTCCACTCCTCATATTTTATTTGGAATTATTGGACATGGTGCTCTTAAATATTTATATATAATAGTTGGACATGAAACCCCATACAGTTTGGTTTATATAATTTGTATGATTCCAATTATTTAAAATATGATACCTCTATGATATGTTGGTCAGACATTATAGCTTAGGAAAAAGAATTTATGGTCGGTTAGGTGTCTCATGAGAAAGCTGAGATCGACATGGTTTATTTATATATAATTACTTCACTGACCTTATTTATATTACCTACAAATTGTACATTTTATATTCAAATAATGGATATTAATTAGAAAATATTAGTGGTAGGTAACCAATTTTTACTCACACACTATTTGGTCTGTCGTTTGGTACCCATACAAATCTCATGTATGTAGGTTAGGACTTGTCTTGTGTCGCTTGTTGTTACTTATCTAGGGATAGGACCTAATAAGGGATACGTAGACCACACATGTACTATGACTACAAAGTATTTATATATTTTATTTATTTATTTATTCTTTTATCAGTTGGTCTCTATTGTGTGTATTACATACTATATGTTGACCACTTGTATTATGAATCAACATGTTCTTGTATGGTTGGCTTTATTGGAAATTGTTAGGCTGTATGTTCATTATTGATTGTTAGAGATTTATATATCTTCCAATACCCTTATTTATTTAAAATTATTCTATACTTTTTATTAATTTAGTGGGTATAGTTTTCCCACTATACCGTATTTAGACACTCGCTACTAGTCGGCGGTCTCTTGTGTACATGGAAACATACTTGAGGCCTTGTTGCCAAATGACCAGTTATTATTTATAGTGTGAACCATGTTGGGATGTGACAAAAGGGTAGCAGAGCCTTTATTATTCTTATCTTACTATTTTATGATGGTATATAAGATACTTGTAATATGTTTCCACATGAAAAATTGCTTGTGTTTGGGAATGGGTAACCCATGCATATGGGAAAGGTTAATCTTCTAAGGATGAGACTATTGTTCATCCTGTTCATTATTAAAATTGATTATTATTTCACATTGAGTGAATTTATTTTCTTTATTATGGTCAATAATTTATGATATTTTCCACTTGGAACAGTATGGAAATAAAGGAGGTGTGTTCATGAATCATTTTAAGCACATAGGATTCTCATGTCATTAACATGCTTACTTATATACCATGCTTTTGTGTTTCCTACTTACATGTCAGTATTCCTTTCTTATGTGAGAACTTTATTGGTTATAGTTATTGTATAGGGTGAGTAAAATAAACTATGTGTATCAACCTAAATGTTTTTTTCTCATATATCTTGATGGATGCATTCTGTTTATCCATCTTGAAATTAATAAAATAAATAAAATGGTTTTTAAATGGTAAATGAATTATCCTAAATGATTTTTTTTTTAAAAATATCAATGAATTTTATTTAAAAAAAATAAATTCATTTATTCTAGAAATTTGTTAAAAGGGATTTCAAATAGTAACATATAGAGTAGTTTCATCCATATCTTTAGAATGACTACCCAAAAAATTGTGTCCTTATATTCTTGATGTAACCATAGTAGGTCAGTTTTATCATGTTGATACTATGCGATAAACCCATTAAGGGAGATTCAAATCTTGAATGAAATGACTATGAATGGGTTTAACTTAAATGAGATTCCAATTTTAATTTATATAGTGTTTCTTCTATAAATTGGGAGTGTTTGATCATATAATTGGACCTAGGATTGCCTGACCTGACACATATAGGTCAATTATATTTTTCTCATGCCTTGGAACTTTACCTATTAGGCTTATTATTTTGTTTAATGGGATGGTTATTTAATGTTTCAGTAGATAATCATATGTTGGTTTTGTATAAATGAATGATAGAATCTTACTTTACTGATCCCATTTAATTTATAAAAGACCTTTTGTCTAATTTTTTAGATTTATTGATATGAGGATTTAGTTAATCAAAATATCAGTTATAACTTAAATATTCTTTTAATATATAGATTTGAATTGAAATTGTCTTTAAATAAGCCCAATTATAATAACTTTGGATAAATAATTCTTAATAATAAAATTATGAGATTAATTTTATAGAATGACATGATATGTCAGTGAAATAGAGTGCCAAGTATAGTTGTCTCCATCACTGGTACGTGAAATTTCAAAAATATGAGATTGTTTAATGTTTTTAATAAATATGAAATGATTTAATAGCTTAAATAAAATGTCTCACTAGTGTTGATAATTAATAACTCTCATATAGGGGTTAGTTCTAATGTTTCCTCAATAGTTTCATGGGATAGGAATGTTGACGTTTCCCATAGGTTTTAGTGTCTTTCCTCTTTTTTCTTTAGACAATGTAACACCTAGTTTTTTATGAATTATTATTTTTAAATAAATTTAATTTAATTTATATCTTGTTTTATGCACAACACTATGATATTATTTCATTAAAAACATACCAAGTTAAGCTTGGGCTACACACAACACTGTGATAGCTTCCGTTTCACATGACACTGAGTTTTAACAAAACCATGATATATTATTAACATAGATATTTAAATGTGACCATTATAACCTTGAAATTAAAATTAGTGATATTAATAGTGATAAAAACTTTTTAAGAATTAATTATAATTTTTTAACATAAAAAACATATTTTTCAGTAAATTATTTATATGTTTCAAAAATTATATTTTCTCCCAAAAGATTTTTATTTCTTTTTTTAACCTTAATAAAATTTAGTTTTCATAATTTTAGAAAAAATATTATAAAATAAATTTCATTTTTGAAATCATATTGTCCAAATTATATTAGGTTTAATTTTTATTTCAAAAAAGTTTCATTTTTTGATGAATAGTCAAAAATACTAAATTTTAATTAAAAACTACCATTTTGTTTAATTTATTTATAAAGTTAAATTATATTTTAAATTAGTTTAAAAGTAAATTTAGTTAAATTATACACCCATTAATTAAATATAGGTCATTTTAATTAATTTTATATTAAAATTTGATATAAAAACTTTATAAACTTTTTAAAATTTTATCATTAAAAACCTATTTTCTTATCATATATACGGAATTAATTTAAATATAATTTTTTACAATTATGTAAATTGAATTTTTAAAAATAGATTAAATATTTTGAATAATATTAATTTATATTATATAATAAGTACAAATTTATTTTTGATCAAAATAAACTGTGAAATAGTAAAAATTAATTATTGTGGTTAAGGTAAAAATGAGTTTATCGGGGGTTAAAATAAAAAGATAAGAGTTAAATTTACTTATAAACATGAATAAGATCTCTTTTATAGAAATATTTAGAACTCAAAATCTCTAATGTTTTAATTTCATCCATTTTTTACCCTTGTGTCATGTGAAAAACATGCATACACTTTTTGTTCTCAAAAACATACAAGTGTGTCATCCACCTCACTTATAAAAGGCTACCCCTTATCCTCTCTTATTCAAACCATAGAAAACTTTTGGTTCATCAAATATCATCCCAAATCATGTCCAAAATTTCCTATATCATAATAAAATCCTTATTTTTTACATAAAGCCAACCAAGGAATGATTTTGGTGAAAACCTAAGGAGGATACCCAAAGAAGAGGTAATGTTCATCAACGGGCATTTTTTTATTCCTCCAACTCCTTCAATTATTATTATAACATGATGATATAATAAAATTAGTACCTTACATAAAATAATATTTATTTATGTTATGGTCATGATATATAACCATCTTTACTTCCATCAAATGGGTAATGAAATCACCATTTATATGTACGACAGACTACCGCCTTGCGAACCAGTGTCATTCATTTTTTCATTAACATCTATCAAGGATAGAAATACCGATGGATTTATTTTTTTTAAATTATTTTTATGATATTATATTACTTATTGAATTATTATATCACATACACCTTCATACTCTCGATTTTTTGGGAATACAATGACGTTGCTCATGTGTACGGTGGACTACCACCTCGCGAAGCAATGCAATCCATTCATGATTTACATTGAAGGTAATAAGGATGAGTTTAATAAAAACATGTGATATATTTGATATAAAAAAATTTATGTAATTATAATATATCATTTACCTTTAATTCTTTCAATTCTATAAGAGAATGGAAACAGTGTTCATGCATATGTATGACCTACCATATTCATGAACGATGTATTGCATTTTCCATCACTAAATTTTATGGATTATTATAAATAAATATATATTGAATATATAAGATATTTATATCTTTTTTAACATTCCATATATTATTAAATAATTCTCAAATTAATAGGACCAAAAATAACAAATCAAAACTTACAAGAAATACAAAGCAACTGTTGTCTGAAACACGACTTTAACATGGAATTGTTAATAAACGGGTAATAAAAGTCATAAGTAAATAATTTATGGTATGATATAAATATTTATAGATATTTAATATATTTATAATGAAATTATATTTATTATATAGTAGGTTTTAACATGTACAATCGAAGTCAAGACTTAAGGTAAGTGATCTTTGTCTCAATTTGCCTTCTTTGAGACATGTGTTGTGTTATCCACCTATCCTATTTTAAAAGGTGTATATAAAACCCATTTGACTTATAATATAATTAATTTATTTATCCTCATGATATTTTAAATTTCATTTAATGATGTTTTTTCATGGTGATTATGTCTCAAAGTTTCTAAAGTGGTAAATATTTTATGTTACAATCTCATCATTTTTTGGGATTGTTTTTTATGATAAAATATTATGATCCATATCTAAATAAACTTATTATTTTTATTATCCTATATTTATTAATGATATTTTGATTTAATATTACCATTTTCCACTATTTGGTACATAAAATAATTGAGAAAATGTTTTTAAGAAAATCTTAATCTATTACTCTCTTCAGTCAGAAATCCATTTTCTTCCATAACCATGTTTTCTAAAAAAGCATAACAAAGATTTTATTTTTGTTTTATAAGTTTTAAATGAAATTTTTATCCATGTTTAACTTTTTACAAATTTTTTTGAAAGGAATATTCATTTCATTTATGAAATAATTCCCATTTGGATTTTACTGAAAATGTGAAAGGAATATTTATTTTATCATATATAGAAAGAATAAAAATTACCTTAATCATATACATTACTTTATTTTAATATTATTTTATAATTTATCAAGTTTCTTTTCAAAGAAAAATATTGTCAAAATGTTTTATGTTTTAAAAAGTGTTTTTCAAAGTGAAAAGGATATTTTCCTCAATAAATGTTTTAAATGATCAATCAAAATAATTTTCCATCTATGATGGTATATTTTGATGTTACATATGACTTATAGGGGAAATGTTAAAAGTATAACATTATTATTCTTTCTTTTAATGTTTTATGTTTATGATGGAATGTTTTTTATGAAACCTATTTCTCTTCCATGGGTTATACCCTCAAAAATTTATTTTGAAACTCAGTTCTTTTTCCACAGGTTATGATATGATGAAATGATAAAATTATTGTGAAACCTATCTCTTTTATGTAGATTATGATATGATTAAATTTTTATAAAACCCATTTAATTTCAAGGGTTATAGTATGATTAATGTTTTATGATATGTTATAAAACATAAATATGGTTTTCATTATGAAATGGGTGGGACCTATATCTAACTCATTTATAGTCGTTGGGAAAATTAAATTTTACTTCATAAGTTATTTGATTATCACAGATGAAATAGTATTCACTATTCCTTAGCACCTAGGAAAACAAAACTTACTTCTTTAAATGTTTCTATGTGCTTCTAATTTTTGACATAAGAATCACCCTTTCTCAAATAGTGGGATAACACACTTTACTTTTTAGGTTCTTTTATTAAATACAGATGTATTCGACACCTAAGATGTAAAATTGAAACATTAAATTATATGGTGAATATTTTATATATATATGAAACTTCTTTCATCTTATTCAATATATTTCAATTCTTTTAAAATAAAATTTCTCATTCACATAAGAAGAAAATATCCCTTTGTTCACCATACTACCTATGAATCTTTTGTCTCTTTAAAAGGAATTGTAAAGACACTATTTATTATAAAATTTTCATGTTCTTTTAAAAATTATCTTGTATATAATTTAGTATAATGGTTATGGAACTTAGTTCCTTGTAACCCTTATCTCTCGTAGAAGCTAAGACAAAATATTCCTAATTCATTCATCCATAATTTTTATCTCATAATATTGATCAATGTGGATAACTTGGGAGGAAAGAATGATAATTTTATATTAATGGATATTTTTTTATCCATATGGAAGTCCAAAATTATCTAATTGATCAATATAATTTTGTATATTTGAGATAATATCAATAGCTAAGTACTCACTTCTAGTTTACACTAGTATAGTGTAGTGAAAATTTGATTTATCCAAATCCTTTCTTTCTACTTATCAAGAGGTAAAAGATTGGATATCATGGTATAAGTATCTATTTCATTATATTACATTATCAGCTATCCAATTATAACTAATATGTCAATTCAATGGGAAATAAGAGTATACTAATGTATCTTCTATAGTAATCCTTCTCACATTCACTTATTTATATTTCTAAATAGGTATAAGGGATTCTATAACATAGTATAGATTTTTCTTCTTGTAGTTTAGTGTATAAAAAACTATACTACAATTGGAAATATGTGGTGGTGGGGTCACAGTCATTTCCCAAATGATCACATTATTATGGGGATTTTTCCCGTATTCTAAAATATTTAAAAGAATATTTATATTTTAACATGATTAAAAAAGTCATTAAATAATAAATTAAATTAAATTTATTAGTCTCTAACTATTTTATCAAAACCTAATAGCCCCCACCATTGGTTTTATAATATCATGTCATATGGATATTCTAGTGGAAATGATCCATATTACACTTCTCATAACCTACACTTGGGCTTGAAAATTTATTTGAAGGGTTTATATTTGAAATTATGTGCCAAATGAATTAACTCATATATCCTAGATTTGTTGAGTGTACCCTCCATTCTTGACATCCCTGATAATAATTTACTCAATGCTTTACTTCTACTTTACCCCAAGTCATGCTTAAGAAATCAACCCTTCATGTGAACAAAGTTAATTCAACCAAAAAACTCAACTTAAAAGTCCTAGATAATTGAAATTACCCTGACATAATCTGATCAAGTTATTTTAACTATGGATCGTATTTATGTTAGTTAGTGAAATGTAATACTGACTTAATATTTAATTAGAGACATTTTTATCTTTATGTGTAAATTATCCATTTTATCTTATTACATACTTATTAATATTAAGTAGATTTTACTTAAGTGATTAAAAATGTATAGATAATTTCTACACAAAGTATAATATTTATTTTCATTCTATATTTTATACTTGTTATTTAATATATTTAATTATTTAGATATCCATAAATAATTAACCATGTAATAGACTAAAATAAAATAAATAAAGTTGAATGACCACGAGATTCTCTAACATTTGATTTATCAAGAATATGATAAATCAGAACTTTACCTTAAGTAATTTCTAACCCCTAGATAATTAATGATATATTTATATTTAAATAAATTTTATGTCTTTGATAACTTTCTTTACACATTACAATGTGTTTAAATGAACCACGATATACTATTCAAATATCATTATTAATTGTGATTTTTATCACTTATCTATTGGATTGGTGAGTATGAATAAGAATAAATAAATTATGAAAATGTATTTTTTACACATGAAGAAAATGAATTATTTTTTTTCAATTTTTTAGATATATAAATAAAATCATTTGAAATTAAAAATAGATGTTTTTCTGAAAAAACTATTTTATACGTGAAATGTGTTTGTATCTTAAAAAATTGAATTAATCACTATTTATGAATATTTTTAATGAAATATATAGATTATATATTAAATATATTGTTTTTAAATTCATTTAAAGTTTTTTTCTAGGAGAGGAAATATAATATATTCATTTTTGTGCGTAAAAATGTTTTTTTCTAAAAACTATTTTCACTAAGTTTTACAAACTTATTTTGAATTTAATTTATACAAATTATAGAAATTGAAATTGATAAAATGTTTTCCATATTTGGAATAATAATTTCTAAATTAATTAATGATTCCACTTTCCTTTTTTCATAACAAATAGTAAAAACAATAAAAATTCATTGCCACAGTTAGAGTTAAAACATGTTAGTAAATGGGGTTAAACTAAGAGATAATGGTAAAAAATCCACATAAAATTTTATAAATAATATTGGTTAAAGATATTTAAAATTTTAATTATCTAAAATTATAATTATTTTCATTTGTTTCCAATTTAAAAATAAAATTATTTTATATTATTTAAATCATTTCAATAATTCTATGTGTGTACCTCCCCATACTTATAAAAAGGGGACGTCTTCTCCAAAATATTCACAAATTTGATTCCTATAGCATATCCAATACCTTCCCAAATACTTATTATCTTTATCCAATTTATTCTTGATATATTTTTCTTACCCTATGAACATATTAATAAGGCTTAAGTGGTAAACCAAAGAAGGTATTTTAAGGAAGAGGTAATCATCTTACCCAACTCTTTCAAAGTTTATTTCCTATTATAATACTTATCAATATATTATATCAATACTAATATAATTAATCCATAAATATATAATATATTGATATTTTATTCTAATTTTGGCAAAACAAATTTTCACCTCCTTTCCATCAAATTTGAAATGAAAGTATCACTCATGCCTACGTGTGGACTACCACCTCCTCATACTGATGTGATTCAATTTCCATAACTACCTCACATTGATGTATAAAATGATGTATTTAATGAATATATATTATATATATTATATTATTATGGTTATTTAACTGTGAATTATTATTTACCTTTCTTATGTTCCATCCATTGAAAAGTGGAAACATCACTCATGCGTATGTACGAACTATCATCCCCACAAAGTGATAGAATTCATTTTTCATTTAATCATTATATGAATGGTTATAAAAGTATATAATGAGTAAATATGATAATTATTTCATATTAATATTATATGTATGATGAAATCATGTCCAAGGTTCAAGGACTGGAACCATCAAACCAAAACATGTATAGAAAATGTACCAATTTTCACTCAAATGTGCATTTTAATACAGAATTGTTAATAAAAGGATAATTAGAAATTATAATTGAATGGTTTATAGTAATTAATTTATTAATATGGTTATAAAATATATTTATAGTAAATTTATATTTATTATACAGGTGGTTTGATAATGTATGAAAAATTAGGACTTGAGGTAAGGTTTTTTCATCTCACTTTTGTTTTTGTGAGACATATAACATATTCACAACTTGTTTCTTTAAAGTGGTTTATATAATTTACTTTTGATATATTATCACTTAAATATCTATATATTCATTATATTTTATGTTTTATTTTAATTTATTTCCTTCATGGGGGTTAGGAATCAAAAATTACCAAAATAGTAAGGGTTTATGTTATAATCTCATTACTTTTCAATATTGTCTATATTGAATTTCCATTGAGGGAAATTATATGGTAATTATCTTTTAAATACTATATATTTTATTCTCATCTATCCATTCTTTTATTTTTAAAGTATTAGTATCATTATTCTCTCTTTAAAACTAATAATTATGGAGGATTTTATTTATGAAAAGCTGACCTTATTTCCTCTTTGGTCCATGAACTTTTTATTTCATGCCCATGATCTAAAAAATTGTTTATGGAAGTTTTATTTAAACTTAAAATATTTTAAAAGGTATATTTTCACTACCATTTACTTTATTTACAAAGGATTAAAAGGAATATTTCTGAATTTATTTCTAAACAAGTCATTGTATACATTTTACAAAAGTGTGAAAAGACTGTTCTATCTTAAAGTATACCATATGAATATATTTCCCTGCCATTATTACAGTTATTTTCTTTAAAGATTCATTTACAAGTTTCCATGGTTATTTAAAAAAGTATTTTCTCAATATTCAGGAAATTTTTATTTAAAATTTTATCAAAACAAGGGGATATTTTATTATGTTTTGAAAGAAATTTTTAAATTCTCTTGTAAAGGTATTTTTCAACTATATAATCATTTTTATGGATTATTATGATTCACTAGGGATATGATCTTATGATATAATACACTTTATTTCTTTTGATGACTTGTAATGATGGTTGTTTGAGGATGATTCTATGAAACTCATTTCTTTCCAATGGGTAATTAAATTATGATGAAATCTTTATGAAACTCATTTTTTTCATGGATTATGATATGATGAAATGTCTATGAAACATGTTTCCTTTACATGATTAATGCTATGATGAAATGATGAATGTTATTATGATATTTTGGTATATATATATATATATGATTTTCATTATGTAATAGGTGGACCCAAAATAATAGATATCTATAATGAATTGGTTAAATATGCATATATCATGAGATAATATGTACTAGAATTGAGAGTGAACCCAATTTAGTAAAGGAAATTGTCCACTTTTATAGTCTTGGGAGTAAAATTTGACTAATGAAATAATGGAACAAGGACTGAACCCAATACACTATGATAGTCTTGGAATTGATCTTTGAATAATGAAATTATTTTCTATGGTTATTATTGGGAAAAAATCCCTCAAGGTGTCCTCTTGGTATGTTTTTGGTGTAGTTGTGTTTGTTGACAAAGCCAGATGACTACAAATGAGTACGGCTGGTATTCGTCGAAGATAGGATTTTAAGGTGCCATAGTTTCCCAGTGTTTTCCAAATTTTTGGGCCCCAAAATCAGGATTTTGTGTTTAGAAATGTAATTTTTTTTATAGGACTAGTCGGTGTGAAGAATGGAGAACTAAATTGTAAAAGGAAGAGAATTGCAAATCCTGTGACATGGATCACGTACCATATCCAGGAAGGGTATGCGGCCGCGTACCAAGTAGTGGGAAAGGTATGTGGGAGAGGTTCGTGGAACCGAAAAAAATTCATGATGAAAGGTTGTGTGGTATGTGGATCACTTTACGCCAACAGAGGAGATCGACCGTATAAAAGAAAATATAGTACGCAGACTATGTATGAAAAATAGTTCTCTATAATGATTGTGGTTTACGGTGGCAGAAGGATTGGTATGCGGTGGATTGAAGATTTGGTAAATCTTGGATTAGCAGATATTTTAGATATCTTTACCTATATAAGAATTGAAAATCCCACCGATTATAAGAGAGATCGAATATTATTAGAGAACATATTTTTGATTCAGGAATTCGGTAAAGTATAAAATAAGTTCATGAGGGAGAATTCCACGAAATCTGAAGTGGTTCATGTGGAAGAAATTCCAACGATGGTTTTTGCGGAGAACTGTAACCCAAAAAGGAAACAATACGCGGAGGAAGAAGGCGTGGTACACATGTGGTTAGAGAAGGTAGTCTGTGAATATAGAACAATTTGTAGACATAGGGTGATTTACAGAGGAGGATCATGAAGTCGGTATGCAGAGGTGGTACGCGATAGTGAATGTGGTGGCAGTCTGTGGACAAAGGGATGTTCATGAAAGTAGAAGTTGTATGAAGAGGAAGTGATCTATATACCATACACCATACATAGTATGTAGGAAAAATAGGGTGGTTTGTGATTTTCACAAGGAAGATTATAGAAGCGTTAAATCAGTTTTTGAATTTATTTTTCGTCATCTATCATTACTCGGGAAGATGGACTTCATCTATGGGTGAAAAAGGAACTTCAACATAGAATCTACCTATAGTTGAGGATGTAATAATTCAAGAAAATGAAGGGAACTACTTGTCCATAAACTATGTTTGAATTACAAATTGATAAACTGTGTGTGGATTCCTTTTCAAGAGCAGTGAGTACAGGAAGAGGACGGTGGTGACCCTTTCCACCAATAGTGAGCCAGAGAAAGATGCATAGGGAGTGACCCTTGAGAATGCAGTGATAAGATCCTAAACACTGTAAAGGTAGTGAGATTGGGAATATAATATTTATCATGAACATTGTACTCATTATTGGTAGTGAGCCTTAGTGAATTTGGTACATTAGCACACTGCCATTGTATACTCCTTGGATGTAGCCCAGTGAGGGTGAACCAAGTAAAAACTGATGTGTCCTATACATGATTTCATATCTGTTCATATATTTCTTTGAGAGAAAGTGATAATTGAGTTTTTTTACAAAAAAACAAGATCTTAAAGGGAGAAAGTTTTAATCCATCAAACCCTGATTCACCCCCCCCCCCCAGGGTATTCGACCTAGTGGACCTAACACTTATAATTGTGACAACAAATTCTAATGACATGTTCTAATTATTATGATTTATTAACAGTTATCATGATTGATTTATGATAATTACTCACTCTTATAACTCATTTATCATGAACTATGACATATTGTGTATGAAAATTTTAAGTTATGATCATGATATCATAAACATATGCTTAACTTATGCTTTCATATGATCATCAATTCATTTCTCCAATGTTTACCCTTACTGAGCATATGAGATCACACTTCCTTATATTTCCTTTCCCCAATTTATGAAGAAAGGTTTTAAGTTGGGTATGTCTAAGAAGGGGACTGTGTGAGAAGAGCATTGTGGGAGATATTTAAGATATTTCAAAAAATAATATGATTATGTATCTAGTCTAAAAATAATCGAAATCATTATAGTTTTAGAGCATGTACTGTTATGTGATATATTGGATATTCATCTAAAATGATGTAATATTTATGAATGAAATGATCAGTTCCCCTCTATTAATATCAAATAAGGATTTAGTTAATTATAGAGATTAGGATTTTACAAATTTATTGAAACCCCAAGGGATATATCTAAGTAAAGAATAATATCCTGTAAGATCATAGATTTTTCTTGAGGTATGGATCTTTCCTTTCAGGTTAAATGTGGTTTAATTTCCTTTTTGACTTTGACCCTAAGCCGGGCCGGTTGGGATGTTTTTGGGAAAGAAGGGGGAAACGATGATGAAGGATGGTTGCAAGCCAGGTACATGTCGTGTACTAGAAGTACACGTCATGTACTCCCAGTTCATAACATGTAATGTAATTACATGATGTGTATGGGTTTTTCTCTAGAAAAAGAAAATATGGAAGTACACATCATGTACTGTAGGTGCACATTGTGTACTTTCCCGATGATTTTTTTCGAAAAATAGAGGTAGTAGCCTCTTATTTTGATGGACAAAACACTTTCCTCCATTTTTGAGAGCCTAAATCCATCTAAATTGGTTTTCATATCTAGAAGTCTTTCAAACTCTGATTTGAGCATGGTTTATCTCGTTGGAACTGCATCAGTGAGTAATTGATTCATTTTTAGTCATTATTGATTCTTCAAAAATATGAATGCGCTATTTAATTTTAGGCTCATATACCCTAATATCTCATTCGTTTTCCATTCTTAAGATTTATCCTAAACCAATATGAATTAGTACTTGATACTAGATGAGATCTCTACTAACGAGGTGAAGTAGGTGGTTTATACTTTCTTTAGGATTTTCTAGTTCTTTTTGAGCATTCGTCCGATATGTCCTCCATCGGACTTTCTAGTTCTGCCCTATTTTTGAGTGAGCTACATGTTGTAGGTTTACTCAGACGTAGTGAGGATGCCCACGGGTTCTGTTTAGGTGTGTCAGCACCCATTTCTCATTTCAAGGTCACTCATGGGGTGTGCCTTTTTTATTTAACCTATTTATGCATGTTTAAACCACTAAATGGGTGTGTTATTATGATTTCCTAGTTATAGGATACCCATTAATGCCTTGATGGCTTGAGTATCTTACTTAGGAGATGTATTACCCCCTTGCATATGGATATCTTATGATGCCATACCTATTTTGATAGCTTGGATTAAATGAAATGTGTTGATATGGGTGGGTATACCTATAAAAAATGGATAATAGAATGTTAAATGGATAATATGGGAGGGTAGAACCATATAAATGGTGAATGGTAAATGGAATGCATGAGTGGATATACTCATGGTTTGTGCTTGTTTATGTGGGTGGGAACACTCATGTGGTTTTGAATTTTTTAAATTGTTTAAAATATATGAATTTAATGAATGGTTTGATAGATTTCTTGGACTGCTCTCTGTGGATCTAGAATGTGGTAGTGGATGCCTTGGGTTGACTCTTCCCCTTGGGTCTTAATTCCACAAGATTTCTCGGGCCTTGCTACCTTGTGGATCCGACTTGCTTGGGCTCAGTAGGACATGTCATTGCCATGTTCCTAGGAAACCAACCAATGCCTAGACTTAGTTTCCCATAGGAAACCCATGGTACTCGATGTGGATGCCTTGGATGAGCTCCTTGGATCTGGCCCTTCTTGGTATAGATATATTACATGGATACTCTGGTACATGAAACCTTGGATCCGACCCTTGGGGTTTACTTTTCACTATATGGTGTGGCTGTGGGATTATACTTTTCACTATATGGAATGGTTGTGGGATTCTACTCTTCACTATATGGCTTGATTATGGGACTCTTGACTTATTTATATAGTGTGGCTATGGCTTTCTTGTTATTGGTGGATATACAGCATGGCCCTGTGACTTGTTTTATTTATTATAGCTACCTTGTTAGGAGCTAACTCTTTTGCAGGTATCCTTAAGGGTATGTTTAGTATTACTTATGCTAGTAGACTTATGCCATGGGAATACACACATACTTTACTATTTTCCTCACACTTTCTTGCACTTTGTATATTACTGTTAAAACTGTATAGACCTGGGTGGTTTCCTACTGGGACATTTATTTCACACCCTGTTTGGGCCTCCTTAGGGACCCAAATAGATTACATGGTTGTATGTGATGATATGGGAAAGTGACCTGGTATAGGTTGTTGACTGTGGCTTTAGAGTAGGGGATCATAAGACCAAGATGAGGCTTTTGATGCTGCAAAAACTTTTTGGTCTTTTTTTATTTTGGGATACCTGTACTCTATTGTATTTACATGTACTATTCTTGCTGCTTTCTAGATACTTATATCATCTACATCATTTTTTATATGATACACTTCTGTTTATTGATATGTATTCTTGTCTTATCCTACTTTTAGTTGATTGTTTTTTATTTCACTTCTACTATTTATTGTATGTTTTACTTCCATTGTGATAATCTAGTAATGAGTGAATAGTCTCCCGGCTGACTCACCTAGGCCCTCGCTAGTAGTCTACAACCTCTGGGATTTGGAGAGATGCGCTTGAGGCCATGTGGCCAGCTGGGCTTAGGGCACCATTTAGTGGAATCCTGGTCTGGGACATTACAATGTGGTATCAAAGGTATTTTTTATGGTTTTCCTTACTGTTTGGAAATAATATATAGGGATATGAAGGAAATGGAATTTGGTAATAAAATGTGCCTGGGAGTAGCTACCTCATATTATGAAAAAATTTAAATTACCTCAAATGGGTTTCAATTTTTCTGGATTTTGATGGTTACAATTTGTATGATTTAACCATTAAGTGATGTACTTGATTTATGATGTTACTATTGATGTAATTGGGGGTCCTATTTCTATTTTAACCTAATGAGATATGGGTATTCCATCTCATGCATCATATAGAAACTTGTTAAAATCACATGCCATGAATTATTCCATGCCATCTAGGATGCATTAGATATTCAATGTTGTTGTGATAGTTGATGTGATATTTGTGTCTGTTATTATTTTAGTTTTGGTGTAGTGGATAAAGGAGTGATATCATCTTTCAATCCATAAGGCATATGGGCCCTTGTGAATTAGGAAATGATTCGCTAATGTAATGTAAATTCTAATTGAACTTGATATATGTATGGTTTGATGGGAACCAATTTTGGGTTCATGAGGTATTATGAGCCCTCATGGATTTGTAATTGGTAACTCTTGGTGGAATTTTTTGGATAAAAAATGTGAAATGGAAATGTAACTAGAAATTATGAATAGATACTTGACCTAGAACCAGATTTTGAGTGGGTGAGAAGTGTAGTTTCTAGTGATTCATTGGAAGTTACGTTTATAGTCCTAGATTTAGGATTAGGTTGTGGGTTTAACCTGGTTTTTTGGATGGTTTTGACCTGTCCTATTATTTTTTAGCCTGTTCAATTTTCACGTTATCAATTTTTGAGCATCTGGAGATGCCTCTAGAGTATAAGTTCAATATCACAACTTATATTCTATGTGGAGCGGCATAGCGTTGGTGCAATGTTATGAACCAAGATGATGGTTTGTGGAATATGGGTTGGGCTGAATTCCAAACCTGCTTTTTTATTACTTTTACCCTATGACTCTATGAGTAGAGTAGGATAGTGAGTTTATACGTTTTTATTAGGGTGCAATGATAGGTATGGAATACTTGACATGATTTACATAGCTGAAGCATTTTGTACCGATGTATCTTACTAATGAGCTGTCGGGGGGAGATGCTTTGAGGAAGGTATCATACATGATATCAAATCTTAGGTCAACATGTTCAGATTGGCTTCTATCACTGAGATTGTAAATCAAGAACTAATTATAGAGCGGGACCTGAGGGAAGATGGGGGTACAAAATAGGGGAGTGATGTTTCTCACCCTAGTATATCTACATCTTCTTGCAGGAAGTGTTGTTTTGAGGCTTCCTATGATGTTAGTGCAATTCAAACTATGGGTGCCAGAATCTTGGTGTATTTACATCAGTTTGGTTGGAGAGGGAACATGAAGAATCAGAGTGACTGAGACCTAGTTGAGTATAAATATTGTGGAAGGATGGGGCACATGCAGCGGTTTTGCAGGACCTTCCATCTCGTAGTGAGTGGTAGGGGGTCAGCTCTGATGTCAGGTTCAGGAGCAGGTTCTTCATCTCTGTGTCAGGCTAGGATCTAGAGTAGTGAAGGTCATTCAGGGAAGTTCATTGGTGGTTGTGGTCATGGAATCCAGACATTGGGTTCTTAGAGATAGTAGGGTGGATCATCTCATGGTAGCCAAGTGGGGTTATAGGGCCACAATACAGGCTAGAATTATACAGTGCAACAAACCCAACAATAGAAGGATCTCTAACCATCTACGGTGAGAGGTACGATCTTAGTGGCTTCTACTATTGCATCTACTCTTTTTGATATAGGTGTATCACATAGTTTTATATATACAAAGGTGGTTAAAAACCTTAAGCTGGTGGTTTTTCTTTTTGAGGGAGTTTTGATGCTAGACACACTATTGGGAGTCAGAACAGGTGATATGTTCTTGTGTATGGAGTGTCCCCTTGAGGTTTTGGGTGTCACTTCATCTAGGATATCTATTTCCTTGAGATTAAAGGTTTTGAAATCATCCTCAAGATGTATTGGTTAGTATCTTATCGAGCAAACATTGACTATTATCGTTGTAGGGTGACTTTAACATCACCATAGGATGCAGTGTATATTCAAAAGGGTTCATGGGATGTCTAGGAGAGCAGAGATAAACCCGAGAATCATGGGATGAGAAAAATGGAAACCCAGATTATGAGTTTGTATCTGGATGATTAGGGAGTGAATCCAGAGGACTTCCCTCCAGTGGTTGAGCACTTCAGGGACGTATTTCTTGATGACTTTTCAAGGTTACCACCTGAGAGATAGGTGTATTTATCTATTGAGATAGATCCAAGAGCCGTGTTGGTTTCCATTCCTCTTTACAGGATGGCTATGAAAGAGTTTCATGAGATCAAGAGGTAGCTAGATGATTTGGAGGTGAAGGTGTTTATTTGACATGGTACTTTTCTGTGGGTTTCGCTGATACTTTTTGTGAAAAAGTTGAACGAAAATATTAGGATATGCATGGATTATCAGAAAATAAATCAGATTTCAGTTAAATACTAATATCCTTTCCCACATATAGATGATTGTTTTATTAGATTTGGGGAACTCGAGTGTTCTCGAAGATCGAATTACGGTCAGGATATCACCAGTTGTGTGTTCAACCTACAGACACAACTCGTATAGCATTTCGTAATAGGTATGGATTATTCAAGTATCGTTTTATGTCATTCAGTCTCAAAAAAATGCTAGTAGTTTTCATGGAACTGATGAACCGAGTGATACATCCTTACTTGGGTTATTTTTTGGTGGTTTTCATAGACCACATCTTGGTGTATTCTAATAATTAACACGACCATTCCATCCATATTGATATCATTTTGAATACACTGAGATTGCATCAGTTATATTCTAATCTCACAAAATTACACTTCTAGATGGATAATATTCACTTCCTAGGTCACATTATCTCAAAGACTGGAGTGTTAGTGGACCAATAGAAGGTAAGAGAAGTAGTTTCATGGGAACAACCCAATTTTTTTTTTGACATATAGAGTTTCTTGTGGCTAGTTGGTTACTACATGCATTTTATATAGGACTTATCGTGCATAAAAGTTCCTTTGTTAGGATTTAATAAGAAGGGTGTGATGTTTGTGTGGTCATAATCTTGTGATACAACCTTTTAAGAGTTGAAAGGGAGGTTGACATCAGCCCCGGTCTTGATATTACCAGAGAAGGTAAAGAGTTACATGGTTTACTATGACACTTCTGGTATTGAGTTGGGGAAAGTGATGATGCAAGGGGAACGAGTTGTTGCATACAGGTCTCAATAGTTGAGTCCTCATAATAATAATTACCATACGCATAATCTGGATTTAGCTGTAGTTGTTCATGTATTATACTGTTGGAATCACTATTTACTGGGAGAAAGTTTTGTTGTGTACACTGAACATAAAAGCCTCAAGTATATATTTAAATAGTGTGATCTTAATCTAAGACAGTGGATATGTGTGGATTACCTACAGTCCTTTAATTCTGAGCTTGACTACATGCCTGGTAAGGGTAATGCAGTGGTCGACACACTGAGCAGGAGGACTCAGATGTAGGCGGTGCAGCAGGCCAGTAGTGAGTGGAAGCTCATGGAGTAGTTCTGTGAGATGCATCTAGAGGTTCACGGTAGATAGGGATAGAATTATTTATCATCCTTAGTTGTGACCTCTACCCTACTGTACATAGTTAGGATGAGGTAGTTATCGTATTCAGAAGTCCGAGTTCTATGGGAGTGTGTGGTAGGTGAGGACCCTCTTCTTGGTTGGACGGTGAGTGATGATGATATCCTACATATCCATGGACATGTTTGGGTTCTAGGGGATATATGTGAGGAGCTGATGCATGAGTTTCATGCTTTATATTGGGTAGTGAATTTCAGGTTCACCAAGATATACTATGACTTGTAATGTCAGTACTGGTGTTCAGGAATGAAGAGAGAGGTAGTTGGTTTTGTTATGAGGTGATCCACCTGTCAAAAGGTAAATTTAAAACATTAGTGACAAGTTAGGATTTTACTGTAGTTACCTATTCTAGAGTGTAAATGGGATGATGTCGAGATGGATTTTGTGATTGGTTCACCGAGTTCATCTTGAGCTAATGATGTTGTGTGGGTTGTTGTTGACATTATTACAAAGGCCTCTCATTTCTTACCGATCAAGGAGACCTTCAGTGTGTATAAACTCAAAATATTGTATATCTAATAGGTAGTATGTCTACATGGGGTCCCATGAACTATCGTTTTAGATAGGGATGCACACTTTATATCTCATTTCTGGAAGAGTTTTCAGAGGGCCCTTGGGACACAGGTGCTTCTGAGCACATCATACCACCCTCAGAATGATGGCTAGTCAGACTGTACGATACAGGTGCTAGAGGAAATACTGCAGAAATGAATCCTAGATTTTGGGGGCTCTTGGGAGATGCACATTCCCCTGGTTGAATTCGCCTACAATAACAATTATTATGTGAAGATATATAATGAACCTTAAGAGGCTTTATATACTAGGTCATGTCGATCACCCCTATGTTGGTTGGTGGCAGGACAGGAAGCTTTGTTGGGACCACATCTCATATTGAAGAATTATTAGTAGGTCCAATTGATTTAGAAGTTGATGGTTATAGCACAATATCATCAGAAATCATACGTCAATCGTCGTAGACAACCTCTAGAGTTCGTGGCCGGGGATCTGGTTTTCTGACATGTTTCACCAAGGTTGGGACATAGGTGGATCATGAGACAGGGTAAACTTTCACTGAGATATGTCTGGTCATTCTAGATTCTAGAGAGAGTTGGGTCAATTTACTATTAGTTATAGCTATCTTAGAGGTATCGATCCATGCATGTTGTCTTCCATGTATCTTAGTTGTTCCTCTATCACTCAAACCCATTTAATTTTTTCAGCCTGAGGAGGTTGAGCTTCAGGTTGATACATATTTTAAGGCCATCTGATTCGTCTTGTTGATAGAAGCATGAAGGTTATCCAAGGTCCGTAAGTTCCTCTAGTATGGGTGTTATGGAATCATAGTTGTTTACAACATGAGACTTGGGAGATGGAGGCTGAGGTACATGCTTAGTGGCTGAAGTTGTTATCAGAAGAATCCTGATCACCCTTTAGAGAGCAATTCGAGGGAGAATTGCTATAAGGGGGAAGATTGTAAGATCCTAGGTTTTTCTTGAGGTACAAATCTTTATTTTTGGGTTAAATGTGGTTTAATTTCATTTTTTTCTTAGACCCTAAGTCGGGACGTGGGATGGTTGGGTTGTTTTTGGGGAAAAGGGGGGAAAAGAGGCTAAAGGTTGGTTTCAAGCCAAGTATACACCGTGTACTGGAAGTACACATCATGTACTCTTAGTTCACAGGGAGTAATGGAATTACATGACGTGTATGGGTTTTTCTATAGAAAAGGAAAATCAAGAAGTACATGTCATGTACTTTCCAGTCAGGAATTTTAAAAAATAGAGGCAATAGCCTCTTATTTTGATGAACAAAACACTTTCCTCCGTTTTTTGAGAGCCTAAATACATATAAAATGTTTTTTCAGATCTAGAATCCATCTAGACTCCAATTATAGAATGTTTTTCCTCATTGTAACCACATCGGTGAGTAATCGATTCATTTTTATCCATTCTTGATTATTCAGAACAATGACTGTGCTATTTGATTTTAGGCTCATATGCCCTAATATCTTATTATTCATTTGTTCTTCAGATTTATCCTAAACCAGGACAAATTAGGACTTGATACTGGATGATATCTCTAATACTGAGGTGAATTATGTGGTCTATAATTTTTTCATCTTTTCTAGTGCTTTTTGAGCATTAAACAGATATGACGTCCGTCAGACTTTCCAGTGCAACCCCATTTTTGAGTGAGCTACTTATTGTAGGCTTAGTCGGACATAGTGAGGATCCCCATAGGTTTTGTTTAGTTTTTTTGGCACTTGTTTCTCATTTCAAGGTCACCCATGGGGTTTTCCTTTTGAATTTAACCTATTTATGCCTATTTAATCTACCTAATGGGTGTGTTTTGTGTGATTTTCTAGTTATAGGATGCTCGTTAATGCCTTGATGGTTTGAATAGATTTCTTAGGAGATGTATTGCCTCTTTGCATATTGATATCTTATGATGTCATACCTATTTTGATAGCTTATCTTAAATGAAATATGTTTAAATGGGTGGGTATACCTATATAAAATGGTTAATGGCATGTTAAATGGATAATATGGGAGGGTAGGCCAATATAAATGGTGAATAGTAAATGGAATGCATGAGTGGGTATACTCATGGATTATTCCTATTTATGTGATTGGGTATACTCACATGGTTTTTAATTGTCTAAATTGTTTAAATTGTATGAATTGAATGAATGGTTTTATAGATGTCATAGAATTCTCTCCATGGATCTGGAATGCATTAGTGGATGCCTTGGGTTGACTCTGCCCGTTGGGTCTTGATTCTTTGGGATGCCACAGTCTTTACTACCCCATGGATCCGACTTGCTTGAGCTTGTGTAGGATATTCCATTACTGTGCTTCTAGGACCCCAACTAGTTCCTGGCCAAGTTTCCACTGGGAATCCCATGGGACTCATTGTGGATGCCTTGGATGAGCTCCTTGGATCCATACCTTCATGGTATAGATATATAACATGGATTCCCTAGTACATGACACATTGGATCTGACCCTTGGGGTCTAATTTTCACTATATGGTGTGGTCATGGGATTCTACTTTTCACTATACAACATGGTTGTGGGATTATACTCTTCACAATATGGTGTGGTCATGGGAATCTTGACTTCTTTATACAGCATGGTTGTGACTTTCTTGGTATTGATGGAGATACGACATGGTCATCTGACTTGTTTACTCTTTTATAGCTTCCATGTTTGGAGCTGACTCTTCTGTATGTAGCCTTGAGGGTTTGTTTAATATTACTTATGACATTAGATATATTCCATGGGATTATGCACTTTCTTTACTATTTTCCTTACACTTTCTAGCACTTTGTATATTTTTGTTAGAACTGTATAGACCTGGGTGGTTTCATATTAGGATGTTTATCTCACACCTAGTTTGGGCCTCCTCGGGGACCCAAATAGGTTACATGGTTGTAGGTGATGATAGGGGAAACATCCTTGGTACAGGTTGTTGACTATGGTTTTGGAGTAGGGGAGCATAGGACGAAGCTGAGGCTTGCGATGCTACAAAAACTTTTTGTTATTTTGTTTTTTTGGATGCTTATATTATATTTCATTTCCATGTACTATTCTGGATGCTTTCTAGATACTTGTACCATATGAATCATTTTTTATATGAGACAATTTTGGTTATTGATATGTATTCCTGCCTTGTCTTACTTTTAGTTGACTGCTATTTATTTCATTTCAGCTATTTATTCTATGTTTGACTTCTGATGTGATACTCTAGTAATGAAGGAATTGTCTCCCCACTGACTCACCTAGGCCCTCGTTTCTAGTAGGTAGCCTCTAGAATTTTGGGAGAAGTCTTTAAGTAAATGTGTACAATCGGGATCGGGGCACCATTGGGTGGCATCTAGGTTTGGGACGTTACACATCCTATTTTTATTGGTAAAATAAAGAATGTATAGATTCCTAGAAATTTAATATGTATATATAATAGCATATAGATGAGGTTTTGGAATATATGAACCTTGGATAAAAAACCCTAAAATATTCTAATTTAGTATCAAATTCATCTTCACTCGGTGAATGATTAGTGGGGCTATGAATGAAAACAAGGCTCGAAACTCCCTGGGGGTATGATTTGGATAATTTACATTCTATTTATGAACCATTATGTTGAATTAAAGGATAAAATCTATGAAAACCTATGATAATCCGTAGTGATATTTTATGAACATTAAAGTTTCATGGGTTGAAATAAGGTTTCATAATTTATGAAATCATAAGAATGATATGTATAGTCATTTGATTTCTCTCGCTGATTTAAATTTATTGATGGTTATAATAAGATTTTTGGTTTTAGTAAGTGATTGGAGATAGAATGATGAAGTTGAGGTGGTGAAAGGTATGCTCAAATATTGATGTGTCTTATTTAATATTAGTCATATGAATTTATTTATATCATTAAAAGTCTCCAAAAATTTTAATTCCTATCCTCAATTTTTAGATATTGAATTATCATTGAAAACTCTTAATGGTATAATGATCACACCTCAATTTTATAGCTCCTCTTTGATATAATTTTGTGGTAATGTGCTTCCTACAAATCTTGTGATTCTCTATACTATTGGATTTGATGTTATTTTCAACATGGATTGGATTTATTTATATATATACAATATAAATATCCAAGGATGGGAAGTCACATTTTATTTTCTGAATCAACCTATTGTAAGGTGCCCTGTTTTTGAACTAGATGAAATTCCAAGGGAATTTGAATTTGGTGATTACCGGATGGGCCATTTTATAAATCGAGATTTGGAACATAATTTGTGATTTGTAACACTTCAATGTGTTATTTTTGGACTTGGGTGATGGCCTAAGAGGTCTATTGGAGGTCTCATTGAGTTTCGGGATCACTAGGCTCTGAAATATCTTGTTTGGGTGGCCTGACAGAGGCGTAGGGTTTATCTGAAACCGTGCGGACTCCAACAACAAACCATGCGGCTTTGATTAGAGGTGAAAATATGCCTCACATGGGATGTGAATGGTTTTTCCAAACCATTCACCTAGCCCACATAGTTATTTACCCTTAGGCAGTACCTCATCATTATTCATCTCATGGTTTGTCCATGGTTGGGCTAACTATGCGAGACAAAATGAGAAAGGTGATTTCTTAAGCAGGGGGTGCCACACGGTTGGTGTACAGTTTATCCAAACTGTACGACCCAAATATTTTGGGTGAAAAATCCTTTTTCCTTTAATTATATTAAAATATAGTTTCTTCTTTTCCTATCCTCCTAGCTACCACATGAGGCTCTCCTGCTCGGTGGGTTCTTCCTCCTCAAGTTTAACATGAGCTTCTCGATAACTCCTTTGTCTAGCATATGATTCAAGAACAATTAGTCTCTATAGATCCACATCGATAAGCTATCCATTAGTTTATATCAAGAGCCAATATCTGATGAGTTAACCACTATGGGCCTATGGTAGGTGGTCTCATGATTTTATTATAAATTAGAGTGATTTATATATACTTAATTGTTCCATGCAAACAATTCTTAGGAGACACCTTAAATTGGATTTTGATCCTTGATTTAAATTGATTGGTTTATCCTATTAAATTAATGAGGCTCATTGATAAATTAATTAAGGGTTAAGAACTTTGAAACCGAAACAAACCCTTTTAGTGTGTTGTTTATTAAGTGTCCATTAGGATTGAATATGAAAATTTATGCCTTTTAGGTGTTCCATTTTCCCCCTTTCTGGGGGATGTTTAATAATGAAATGATAATGGTGGATTGACATGTGAATTCAATTGATGAATTAAATAATGAATTAAATTCTTATATGATATGAATTAAAATGAATGATTAAATTGGAATATATGGATGACCATTCCCTTAGCCTTGGATATGTAGTATCTTTTTGAATCTTGATGCACCTAGTTAAAGTGAATTTACCATGTGTGGTAATTAAAGGATAAGCCTTATAAGCTTTGACAAGATTTTAGCCATCCTTTTAAGGTGAGGACCAAATTGATTTAAACTAAGGTTTTTTTATATGAATAATTAAATAAATAAATTTATGTTATTCCTGTGTTATTTTATTAGATCCAATTCCATGTGATAGGTTATTTGAGCATGAGAAGCTAGTTATAGTGTTTCCCCCATGTGAGTTATTGGCAAGCCATCTAAGCTTGGCATGTTAAATGATTTGGATTAAATGTTTTATAATTGTGAATTGTAGTTGAAATTATTTATAAATGGGATTTTTATATCAATTGTGAATTGATGGGTTAAAGAATAAGGAATATATTCCATGACCCCAGACCCCTCCCTTATAAATAGATTGTTAAAGCATGTGATGCTCGTTATGATTAAATGCCTACGTGAGTTAATTTAAAGGAAAGCCTTCTGAGTTGAACAATGCCCTGATTCACCTTGTGAGTTGAGTTGAAATTAAATTTATTAGGGTAATGAACCTTGTTATAAATGAATTTAATAGTTGATATTGAATGTTATATTCCCTGGGTGACACATGGATTCAAATGATTAATTCCATGGATGGACTTAGTTGGTAGTTAACATGCTTATCCCTAAGTGATACTTGGACTCCTAATATGGACTTCCAAGGATGGAATCATGAGGGTATTGACTATTATATGCCATGTGATACATTGATTCTTTCAATTATTCCATAGATGGACTCAAAGGGAATTGATCTTATCGCTGTGGGTGATACTTGGGCTCCCTTAGTGGACTATTAAGGATAGACTCGATTGGAAGGGATGTTATACCACACCTAGAGTGATACATGGGTTCTTGAGAGGTTCTCCATCGATGGAATTTTAGGGTTTTGGTTTATATTATACTTGTAGTGATACCTAGATTCTGACTTAGTAATACCTTGGACGGGCTCAGGTTCTAAATTGAATAATGAATGAAATGATTTATGATGCCTCTGCCAAGCCAAAGCACAAGATTGGATTTGGTATTGACTAATACCATTTAGTTAGACTATTTAGGCATCAGTTGTGCTTATGTTTTGTATGGGGGAAGATGGGCTTGCATCTGGTCTTGAGACTTATAAATTATATGAAATTGACATGTCGAACGAACCTGATTAGTTGACAAATCCTGATTATTAAACCAGAGACTTATTTCTTAAATTAAATGATTAGAATGAAATTGTTATAAATGAGAAAATGATCTTTATAGGTAGTTTAATTTTTAGTACTTCCTTTACTTGTTTTATCTTCTTGTACATTGTTGTTATATATATTCACTGACTGGATGGAACAGACCTTGGGTGGTTACCAACTGGGATTATGTCTCACACCCAACTTGGGTCGCCACCCATAGGGGTACCTAAGTAGACCTATTGTTCATAGGATCATGTAATATTTCTTATGATATTTTAATGGTACCTGGGATTTAGGATCACAGGACCGAGCTATCACTCGGGATGCTCGTGGAGGTCACCCTTGGGATTTTTTTTTATTTTTCTTATTTGAGTATTATGATGCATCTTGTACCTATTGTATGTGTACTATTTATCTTGTATAATTATTTTCACATAAAAACATATCTTTATATTGGAATTTTCCATCCATTAATTTTAGTTATTATTATCTTCCACTACTGTCAATTGTTTATTTATTAAACTGATGTGCTACTCTGACATGAGGGTATAGTCTCCCCACTATCAATTTCTTATATCCTCTTTACTAATTGGAAGCATCTGGAATATAGGGAGACGTGCTTGAGGCCA
This sequence comes from Viscum album, assembly GCA_963277665.1. Classification (NCBI taxonomy): domain Eukaryota; kingdom Viridiplantae; phylum Streptophyta; class Magnoliopsida; order Santalales; family Viscaceae; genus Viscum; species Viscum album. Next base: position 1,968,821,848 of record OY728125.1, on the reverse strand, counting down.
TGTGTCCAACCAGGCCCATATCACTATTATGTGGAATCTGGGTCCAGTACACTACAAGGTGGTATTAAAGCACTTATTTTTCCTTTGTATTACTTTTTTGGGCTGGTCAAAGGAGATTATGAATGTGTCAGAACTAGGTAAATAGTCATGTCTAGGACTAACCACACCACTCATGGGGAAATAACAAAGTGGCCAGGTCTGGGATTATTGTTTGATGTTATAGTTGATATTATTTCACCTAGAGAGACTTGTGTACTTTCCACTGCTTATTAATTTTTATAAAATTTTATTCTTATCTTGGTATGGAAAGGAAGTATTACCGCATGAATCATATTATAGGTAGATAGTATTTCACATGTCATGCATGTGTCATGCCATGTAGTTGCATTAGTAGATTGCCTGCTAATTTGATCGTGTGCCTTATGTGTTAATCCATGATTTTGGATTTATTTAGCATGTATGATAATGTAACATGCTTGGGTGATTTTTTTAGCATGTTAAAATACTGCCATGTTTAGGTAGTTATATTCCATGATACATATTTATGTATCATATTTCTCTATGTTACTGATTTGAATAACATGCCAGTGTTTTTTATATATATAAATGATTGCATGGGCTGAACCTACTGTTTTCTATTTAAATAGGATCCAGTTTTCAATTGTAAGAAGTATGGGCGCCTTACAATTTGGAATGGGTAACCCGTATATTCGAACCATCTCTAAACCTTTAAAAATGTTTATAGACCTTGTTAAAAATGTAAAAGGCTGCTAGAGATCATGTGTTAAAGAGAATTTATTTGATTAAAATGGTAAAAAAATTCAACTAGTAGAGTGCATGGGCACTTTATGGATTAGTACATGTACACTCATAGAATTGAACCATTATATATATGGACATGTGTTATCTGTTTGAAGTGGATAAAGTGATAAATTTGTTTAAATTTTATCCGAATGAATGGTTTATTTTATACCAGGTTGTGACTACTTTTCTAAATGCACAACTTGACCCATATAATGGCCCAGACCCCCTGTCCATTACTTTACCAAAAACACGGCTCCACCATGACGGTGGAACTGGTCACGGTGGCACCGTGATGGTGGAACTGGCCACAGTGGCACCGTGATGGTGGCACAGTGATGGTGGCACCGTGTCCCCTCACTGAGCCTTTCGTTCTTTTTTTCCAGTACCTGACTTTTCCACTCCCGTAAAGTATCTTTTGACATAAATTAATCTTAATACCCTTTTTAAAGTCATTTAAAGCCCAGAATTGACTCTTAAAAATCCCGAGAAACATCCCCGATGGGGGATAAGAAATAACAACTTAATATCGTCATGTGTAACCACCCAAACCACGTGGGAAACCATGATCCATTTTTTCAGGCATTCAAAATTCCATATCCCAATATCCTCTTTATATCTCCCACCATAGTTCTCCTTTTCTTCTCGGTTGAATTTCTTTATTCTCCCTGGTGTGCCTGGAGTTACTCTTTACTCATGGCTTGTGGTGCACCTCTGCTGGAGCTTTATGAACCTCTTGGAGTCCACGGAATTCCTCCCCTGCAAGATATGCATCCCTTGTTCTTGGAGCGCAGAGAAAAACTTCAATACTTGATCAATAAAGTAGGGATTTTTCATTCACCTCTCCTTTCTGTGTATCATGCGGGGTGGGTACACTTTTGTCACTGTGGGAATTGATGAAACCAAACTTAATGAAGATAAAGAACGGACCTTAAATAATGAAGGGGGGGTGTGATCGATGTTCCGATGTACTCTTTTTAATTGCTATATGCTGTGAACTATATGAATTTATTCCTACTGAAAATCATGGTCGTTGGTGGTCTTTCCTTGCGCACTAATTAACCATGTCTTCTCTGATGATTAAAAATAACTTAAAATGGAATTTGGTTAATCACTTAAACTCGGCTGGTTAAATGGATTCCCTGCAAACATATGTCCTTGTTTGGTCACCCCGGTTAACTAACAGAAAGAGGAAATAGATGAATTATGTGTTGAACATGGATGTTTCTATGCTCTGTTTTGGTATTAGGCATGTTTTCTGTTTGTTTTCTTATGGGGTGATGTGGGTGAGGATGGGATCCTCTGATGTGGCACGATTTCTGGTTGTGAATCTGGGGTTGTGGTTTCTTTTCTTATATCATGAATTGGGGTGGAATATTCTTCTATTGTGAAACCTATTTATCCATAGTTCTGGGGATGTGGGGGATGTATCTTGAAGCCTGCTTTGGTTCCAATACTTGGAGGGATCTCACTTTGATTTGAATTTACAAGAGAACTGGGTATGAATGTTTAAATTGTTGTTGGCTGTAACTTTTTTCCCCTAGGATTGTGCTTGTGCCTGTTAGTTGCCCAATGGTGCATAATTTACTTAAACAGGATCACTTAAACATGAAAACAAGAATGGGTCAATTGGGAAATTGATTCTGGGAATGAGTTGTGACTCAGTTGTGAGTAGTATGCTTTCTGTGAGTAGTGGCTAGGTTGTTCGTGCTTGGGTTAGATGCGGAGCCCTAGGTTGGGTTGAGTGCTTGTTACCTATATATATATAATTTTAGTTCTTGTGTTTCATATTCGTGCCCCACCCAAGTTGAGCATTTAGTGTCGAACACCCCCATTTCATGGGGGATGGTGTTTTTTCCAACACTCCTACGAGTGGCTGGTTATTAGCTCCTTCTCTTCTCCCTTTCCCGAATAGCCCAAGACTCTTCGGGCAGGCTGTGATGGCTTGAAGTCTATTATTAGCCCAAGAATCTTTGTTCAGGGTAATTTTGGTGGTTGGCCCAGGTGTTTGCAGGTCGGTTGTTTCCCAAGTGTCTTTGGGATGAGGCCCAGGTGTCTTCGGGCATGATGGTAGCTTTCTGGCCCTGGTGTCTTCGGGCGTGGTAGTAGTTTTCTATCCCTGGTGTATACGGGCGTGGTTACATGTGGTTTTTGTGGCCCAGGTGTTTGAGGTATGGATGGTTGGTGTGGCCCAGGTGTGTGTGGGTGGGTGTGGCAGCGGGATTGTAGTGAGAATGGTGGGATTGGTCCAATGCGTAAGATGTCTTCAATAACCGGTGGGAAAGTGGCGTGGGGTACCCAAACATCGATGTGCTATTACTATAACTTACTTGACTTGCATTATTTGGGGAGTGTTCCTTGGTGAGGCTTGGGTGGATAGTTTTTCCTTGCTAGGTGCTTTGGTTATCTCCTTTCTCACAGGGCATTAGAATGCCTCCCCACTTGTGCTCGAGAGTCTTTGTTTTTTCCCACTGGTTATACTTGTATACTCACCCTACGTATATAAAACTGCTTTCAAGTTTCTAGGAGGAATTCAGGGATCGTGCAGGGCCATACTAGCTCGGGCGTTGGGACCGTTGTAGTTGTTGTTTTTATTGATTTTGGTACTTTACCTTTGTATACACCTTGTACTTTTTGGATTTTACTTTTGCAGCATACATATGGGAGTGGTTTTATTTGTCTTTACTCTTACTTCCAGTTTTTGCGTTGTTGGGTTTCATCATCTTATCTATCAATCCTATTAAAATAAAAGGTTAATTCCTTCCTTTTGTGTGAGATTTTATACCCTTGGTGTTGGTCACCACTCCGAGGCCTATTAAAGACGGGTTTCGGGGGTCATTATCTCTCCTTCAACTTAAAGAAGGAAGGGCTTGAAAATCTGTTTTCCCATCCCTTCTGTTGGTGAAGGCGGGTCGTGACAAACCAAGTAGGTAATTTGGGGCATGTTTTATGAGATAACCCTTTGAGGTCTTTTTAATGATTTTAAAATTTAAAAGTTGTTATTTCATTTTTTTTTGAAGAACCTAGGTTAGTTTAACAGGGCCCTTGTGGGTCGCCTTATTTATTAAGATTAAAAAGGAATTAATCTTATAAATTGACTTATTATGATGGGATTTATAAAAATGTCTAAATGTTTAAAAATGAAGTTTTATAAGACTTTCCTATTTTTCTTCAAGATGTTAATTCAATAAGGTACCTAGTGCATTTGCCTTATGAATTGGTTTTTTATGCTTAGTTTAAAATCCTTTAAATTTTTAAAGATTGAATGTAAATCAATGTAATGACCTAAAAAATTGATCTTGTAGTGGTTTACTTTATTTAAACACTCATTTAATGGTAGTTTAAATGTTTCTCGTGGTATGCCTTGGAACGAAGACGTGAATGTTTATCCGTAGGATGATTCTTTTTAGAAATGGATTAAATGAAAGGCCATTGAGCCTAGTAAAATCTTATTTTCATGGCCTAGGGATAGGGTCGATGCTTATTCTTTATAAGAGGATAACCCAAGGTAGGTATCACCATTAGAGCTTAAATTCCTTGTTACTATCATGATCTTTCTTCCAGGTGGTGTCGTCTGAGTTTCGTTGTCCCTTACAGGACTCTTACCTCTTAAAAGACACCCTTATGTGGATTGGTGGTCTTTTTATGTTTTACCATTGTTATGGGAATGAACATCGAGTGATTCTCAGTCTTTTTAGGTTATACATTCCTCAATCATGGCCGGATGATTATTAGGTCTTGAGACCTTGTTTCTTTCCTTGGAACGAAGACGTGAATGTTTTACCATTGTTTTAATTCCCTTATATTAGATTTCTTGGTTGGTTGGAAACTATTCAAATACTCTTAGTGTACTCTTCTGAAGGAGATGAGCATGTTCCCTATCTTGACATCGTTCCTAATGCACTAAGTGAGAATTGGTTATATGTATCACTAAGTTTTAAAATCTATTGGGATTGATAAGTGTACCTTTTCTGTGTTGCATGATAGATGTGTGGTTCATGTCATGGCATGGTTAGTCCTAAGTGATACTTCGGTTCCAAAGTAGGAATTCCTTGGATAGACTCTTGGATACCTCCACTTCCCTTGATGTGACTTCTATGTTGTTTCTTCTCTGGGACCAGTCAATGTACTTATGTGAACATCTTGGATTTATGACTACATATAACATATAGCTTGGGGTATGGAATACCTATTGATAGTTACAAGGACTCCAGTTGATTGAATCCAAGGTTATCCCAGACTTGTTGCGATTAGATGTGATACCTTCAATGGAAATGATTCCAGTGGGCCGGAAATGGATTAAATCTTTTTTTTTTGTGATGAGGAACAATTATTTAAATTTCCAGGAAATATTTCAATCTCATAACACCACAAGAAATCAGGTATGGGGTTCAATGAGCATGTTCATTGTAAATGAAAAATGCCTTGGAAGAAGGAATTGTTGTTCTGATGAAAATTGGGTCAGGCATCTAAGACAGGTCTATTGTTAAGGGTTAGCTAGCAGTGCTTAATCTTGTTCCTTCTTTCTTGATGTAAATGGTCAAATGGAACCATTTTAAGGAATGTTAACAATTTGAGGTGATTTTACTATAAAGGTCAGTTATGTATTCTTGGAAAACTATCACAACCAATTTCTAGTTGGTAAATTAAGGTTTGACCATTTACATTAAGTGAGGACCCTATTAAGACCTCATATTTAATTTTTTACACCTAGTAAAATAAATAACATTAGAATCATTTCTATAATTCTTAGGATGTTCTTTCTAAGAAAATTCCAATGGTGAATGAACAATGGTTTGGAATTTTCCCGTTATTAAATGTTTAAATCCTATTTTGGGGAGAAACTTTGTCTATATGGTTAAATAGATGACGATGTGATCATGTCTCTAGCTAAACAAGCTTGATTAAGTGTCGTCTCAGTGTTTCATTGGGAAAATAGAGTGTTGGATCAAGTTTTGATGGCTTAGGTTCTATATGCTTGTGAAATGATTTGAGGTGTGTTTTGTATTTGGAAATAAAAAATGATCATTTGAATGAGACTTAACAACCCATTATAGGTCTTTTGATTCTTCATTATTTACCCAAGGATTCTTGGGGATAATAAGTTTTAAGGTGGGGAGTTTGTATGGTCCCGTGTTTTTGAACGAGAGAAAATTCCAAGGAAATTTTAAATTTTGGTGAATACTGGATGGGTTGTTTTACAAACCAAGCTTTAAAATGAAATTCTGAGAGTTAGAACACTTCAATGTATTGTTTTTGGACTTGTGTAAAGTAATTATACGTCCCTTGGATGTCTTTTTTAGTTTTGGGAGCATCGAGATCTGAAATCTCAAGTTTGGGTGGCCTGATAGAGGCGCATTGTTTGTATGAAACCATGTGGCCTCCAGCAACAAACCATGCAGATTTTATTAGAGGTGTTGATGTTCCCTACATGGGCTATGAACGGTTTTTCCAAACCATTTTCTTATCTTTCACAGTTAGTTCCCCTTAGTTAGTACCTCAACACTATTCATCACACGGTTTGCACATGATTTGGCTAACCATGCAGGACAAACCTTGTGAGGTTATTTCTTAAGAAGGGGGGTAATGCATGGTTGGAATATAGTTTTTCCAAACCATAAGACCCAAATATTTTGTGTGAAAAACTATTTTTCCAATAATGAGAATAAAATATCATTTCTTCTTTTCCTCTCCTCCTGACAGCAGTGTGAGGATCTCATATTCAGTGGGTTCTTCCACCTCAAGCCAAACCCAGGATTATTGATAACTCCACCGTCCATCTTCTAATTTGATCATTTTAGGTCTCTATGGATCCACATAGGTAAGCTCTTGATTCCTTTTTATCTATTACTCATTTATTTTTATATCAGTTGTGCTATTTAGGTGCAAGTTCCTTTTTCTTATTTTCAAGGTTTTCATTCATTCTTCGTTTTTCTCCCAATATGAGTTGAATATGGAGTTTGAGTTAACCACTAAGGACCTATGGTATATGGTCTCATGATTTTCAATTAAAGTTGAGTCATTTATATATACATCGTTGTGCTGCATGCCCAATTCTTAGGCAACACCTAAAATTGGATTCTGATCCTTTTTTTTAAATTGATTGGTTTATCCTATTCAATTATTAATGCTCATTTATAAATGAATTAAGTGTAAGGACCTTGAAACTAAAACCAGCCCTTTGGGTGTGTTGTTTATTAAGTGTCCATTAGGATGGAATATGACTTTAGATGCCTTTAATGTGTTCTTGTTTTCCCCTTTCCAAGGTATGTTTTATAATGTAATGTTAATGGTGAATTGGCATGTGAATTAAATTGAAAAATATAATCATGAATTTAATTTATATAGGATATGAATTGAATTTAATGATTTAATTAGAATGAGTGTATGACCATTCCCTTTTCCTTGGGCTATATAGTAGCTTGTTGAAGGCTGATGTACCTAGTTAAAGTGAAATTCCCATGTGATATTATTAAAGGGAAAGCCTTATAATCTTTTCCATGATTTTATTCACCTTTTGAGGTGAGGGATAGATTGATTTAAATTATGGTTTTAGAATTTGAATAATTAAATCACTGAATGAATGTTATGTACATGTGATTTGAAAAGAGCCTATTCCATGTGATAGGTTTTTAGAGCATGGGAATCTAGTTATAGTGTTTTCCCCATGTGAGTAGTTTAGTAGCAAGCCTTCTAAGCTTGGAATGTTAAATGATTTGGATTAAATGTTGTTGAATTGTGAATTATAGTTGAAATGATTTATAAATGGGATTGTTATATAATTTTTGAATTGATGGGTTAAAAAATAGTGAATGGATTTCATGACCCTAGACCCTTTCCTTGTAATGTCTTGTTAAAGTGTGTGGTGATCGTTATGATTAAATGCCCACATGAGTTAATTTAAAGGCAAGACATATGAGTTAGATAATTCCTTGATTCCCCTTGTGAGGTGAGTTAAAATTGTATATATTAGGGTGATGACCCTTAGTATAAATGAATTGTATAGTTGATCTTGAATGTTATATTCCTTGGGTGACATATGGATTCAAATGGAGAATTACATGGATGGACTCAATTGGAATTTAGCATGATTATGACTAAGTGATACTTAGACTCTTGATATGGATATCCAATAATGGACTCATGAGGGGCATGGCTATTATATGTTGACTGATACATGTATTCTTTTGATAATTTCTTGGATGGACTCAAAGTACATTGATCTTATCACCATTGGTGATACTTGGGCTTCATTAGTGGACCAACAAGGATGGAATCAATTAGAAGGGATGTTATACCACACCTAAAGTGATACATGGGTTTATGAGAGGTTCTCCAAGGAAAATATTTTGTGGTGTTGGTTTATATTATACCTAGAGTGATACCTAGATTACAACATAGGAATTCTTTGGGTGGACTCAGGTTCTAAATTGAATAATGAATGAAATGAGTTATGACACATCTTACAATCCATAGTAAAAGAGTAGATTCAGTCTTTACTAATATCATTTAGATGTATATTTTAGGCATCTTTTGTGATTATGTTTTGTATAAGGGATTCCAGGCTTGCGTTGGGTCTTGATACTTATAAATTAGATGACATTGACTTGTTGAATGAACATGATTAGTTGACACATGCATTACTATTAAATTAGATACTTTTTTCTTAAATGAAGTGATTAGAATTAAATGGTTATCAATGAGAACTTGATCTTTATAGGTAGTTTACTTTTGAGTAATTGCTTTACTTGTTTTATCTACTTGCACACTATTGTTATATATATTCATTGACTGGATGACATTGAACATGGGTGGTTGCCTACTGGGATTATGTCTCACACCCTACTCAGTCCACCACCCAGGGGGTACCTGAGAAGACCTTTTGTTCATAGGGCCATAGAATCTTTCTTGTGTTGTTTTACTAGTACTAGGAGTTAGGAGCACATGACCGAGCTGGGGCTCGGGATACCCATGGAGACCACCCATGGGGATTTTTTTCTTTTTATTATTTGAGTATTGGGCAACATATTTTAATTGTTGTGTGTCTACTGTTTAGCTTGTATCAATATATAAACATGTATACATATCTGTATATTGGAATTGGCTATACTTTACTCTCAGTTATTATTATATTCTTTTGTTTTTAGTTGTTTATTTATTTATTATAACTCTACATTATTCTTACATGAGGGTATAGTATCCCCAATATCACCTGGTTAAAACCTCATTGTTAGTTGGAAGCTTCTAGTGTACGGGGAGATGCACTTGAGGCCATGTGGCTAATCAGGATTGGAGCAATGTTGAGTGGAATCTAGGTTTGAGGCATTACACATATCATTTTTTTGTGAAAGTAAGAATATTAATATCCAATGTAAATTACATCCATTATTTTAGTCTTATTACCTATTCACAATGAGTATCTATCTCAAATTGTTAGTGAGAAACATTGATGATATGCCTATTGTTTAATAATATGATGATGTATTTCCTAAAGACATTCCCATCCTTTCCTTAAATCATGAAGTTGTGTTTTCAATGGAACTTATACATGGTGGTACATCTATTTCCAAGACTCTATATATAATAGAACTTATCGAGTTGAATAAATTAAAGAAACTCTAAAAAATCTAGATAAGGGATTCATATGCCTTAGTGATTCACTATATGGTGACATAATTCTTTTTGTTAAAAATAAATAAAGGTCAATGGGACCCTGCATTGATTATCAGGAAATTAACAAGATCATGATTAAGAATAAGTATCATTTACCCCATTTTTATGATTTCATTGATAAACTACTAGGATCTCAATACTTTTCAAATATTTACCTTTATTTTGGGTAATATCAATTTACGGTAAAAATGATGACATACCAAGGATAAACTTCTATATGAGGCATGGTCATTATGAATTTATAGTGATTTTATTTGGACATAACAATTCTCGTATTATATTTATATATTTAATGATTAGAGTCTTCAGATATTACCTTGATCATTTTTTGGTAGTCCTTATAGATGATATTCTTATACATTAAAAGATAAAGGAAGTGCATGTAGATATTGAGGATTGTGTTGAAGACCTTAAATAATGTTAATTTTTATGATAAAGTTACCAAATTTTAATTTTTTGTATATAAAGTATCATTATTAGGTCATATAATCTCAAGAGAAGGTATATGAGTGGATACTTCAAAGATAAAATTTATTGAGAAATGGCCTAGAACAACCATGGTAGCCGAGATGCATAGTTTTCTTAGTTTAGATGGATACTATTAATGTTTTTTGAGAGATTTATCATGGATATATAACCCAGTAACCAAGTGTACATGGAATGGATCCAATTTACACCGGATATATGAATTTACGGAAAATTTCAATGAGATGAAATGAAGTTTGGTGAGTGAACCTAGGATTATAATACCCTAAAGTGAATAAGGGTTTGTGTTATATAGTGTTTCAAAGAAGAAGAAATTGATATGTTTCCTTATTCATAATTATATGAAGATATATTATTCCTCGTGCTAATTGAAAATTCCTCATAAAAATTACATGACTCAAGATTTTGAGTTGTAAAAGGTAATTTTTTTCATTGATAATATGGAGGCATTATATTAATGGAGAAATATGTGATATTTATACTAATCATAAAGTCTTGAAATATATATTCATATATAAATAGTTCAATATTCACTAATGAAGATGGTTGGAGTTGATTAAATATTATCAATGCTCAAGGAATTACCACCTTATGAAGGCAAACAAGGTGGGTAATGCTCTAAGTTAAAAGGACCATGTTTGATTTTCCATGCTGAATATTTAAAGAGATCCAATACTTATGGATTTATAGAGTATATGGCATGAAATCATTAAGAAAGATAAGAGATCCTATCTTTTTTAAATGAATGTCCAACCATTTATTCATGTGATGATTAAAGAGGAGCAGAGAGAGGATTTAGAGCTACAAAAGATAGAAAGGAATATTCCTAAGTTAAACTATGACTATAATAGAATGATAAGGTTTAGTAATTGAGTATTTTTTCATATTATTCCATAATTTAATAAAGATAAATTAGATGAATCTCATAGTTCATCGTTCTCTATTCATTCTAGAACTATGAATATGTATAGAGATCTGAAAGAGTATTTTTTGTGGGAAAACATGGGAACTGTTATTTCTGAGTATATATATCAATGATGATTATAAATAAGTAAATGATGAGAGAAAAATGTATAAATGTATGTTACAACCATTACCCATACCATAATGGAAATTGGAAAACATCACCATGCATTTCATCATGGGACTCCACAAAACATCTAAAGGGAATAATTCTATTTAGGTTATAGTTGATTGCCTTATGAAATCAACACATTTCATTAATACCATATAATATTTACATCTTTATAAAATCACAAATATATACATTAAGGAAGTGGCATGTTTTTATAGATTACCACTCTCAATCGTATCTAATTGATATCTAAGGTTTACATTGATGTTTTGTAGAAGTCATGAGAAATATTTGAATACAAAGTTAAGATTTACAACTAAATATCATCCTTATAAATATTCTCAGTTTGAGAGTACAACTCAAAAACTAGACAATATGATTAGATCTTTCTCTAGGTATTTCAATGTAGGTTGGGATTAACACCTTCATCTGGACAAATTTTCTCACAAAAATATCATTCATTGGAGCATTCAGATGGCTCGTTATGAATTCATCTATGGTTGGAAGAGGAAAAATCTAATGTGATAGGATAAAGGAAAATAAATAATGTAATTTGGACTTTATTAGTTTGAGGAAATGTTAGATAAGGAAATATAAATTTAGTTAAATATCAAGTCAGCTCAGAGTCACAAATAAGTTTTGCTTCCAATCGTCAGTAAGATTAAGAGTTCAATATTTATGAAAAAGTGTTCCTATGAATTTGTTCATAGAATAATGTTATGATATTTGGAAATAAGGGAAATATAATCCCGATATATATCATACCCTTCAAAATTCTTGACCAAATCTGGATAATAGCTTATTGTTTGGATCTTCCACTAAATCCCTTTATAGTTCACGATGTGTTCCATGTATGTCTCAACAGGAAGTACACAATTAATCCTTCATATGTAATAAAAATAAAGTTCATACCAAAAGAACATTATCTCTATTAAGATGAATAATTTTTGATAATTATAGATTTAATAGATAAGTTCTTGTAGAACAAGACCACTCACATGGTCAAAGTTTTGAGGTCAAACCATAAATTGGAGGAAGTTATATAGGAACCTGAGGATGTGATGAGGAAGATGTATCCTAAATGGTTTGTATTAGAGTGATTTAATTTCAAGGTAAAAATTCAAATAAGGGGGTATAATTTAAAACCCATATATTTTATGATATATTTCTCTTAAACTAGACATGAAACACCGAGTATAAATGAACAAAAACATATATTGAAATATTATTTTTGAATGTGATTTTTATCACTTATATGTTGTATTGATGAGTATAAATATTAATAAATAAATTATGAAAATATATTTTATACACATGATGAAAATGAATATATTTTTTGTATCAATTTCTTAGATATTAAAATAAAATCATTTTAAAGTAAAATAGTGATATTTTTCTAAAAAACTGTTTTTATGTGTGTGGTGTGTTTTTATATTAATAAATTAAATTAATCACTAATTATGAATTATTTTAATGAATTTTATAGATTATATATATTTAATAAAATATTTTAAAATTAATATAAAGGTTTTTATAAGGCAATAAAAAAAGAAAAAAAATCAATTTTAGGCTTACAAAATCAATTTTCTTGAAACTATTGTCTTTGAATTTTGGAAACTTATTTTAAAATGCATTTTTTCATGTTATATAAAATGAATTTTATAATATATTTTATATATTTTTAATTATAATTTATAAATTTCATAATAAGGTCACTTTCATTTTTTGTGACAATGAATAGTAAAAATATTAAGAATTTATTACCATAGTTAGGGTTAAAAATGGGTTAATGAAAGAGGTTAAACTAAGAGATATAGGTAAATATACCACATAAAATTATATTCATATTATTTATTAAATATATTTATGCTTTATATTATCTTACCTTCAGTGAATTTTCCATTTGGTTCCACTTTCATAAGAAAATGGATTTATATTATTTAAATATTTTAAGTAATTCCATGTGTGTCTCTCCCCTCACTTCTAAAAAGGAACCACTTCTCCCCCCTTATTCACAAACGTTGATCCCTATATCTTAGAAAATAACTACCCAAAAACATGTTTGATTCCTTCTCTATATTATTTAGATCTTGTTCTTACCTTAAGATAATCAAAGGTTTAATGTGTAAGTCAAAATAGGTCTCTCAAAGAAGAGGTAATCGTCTTACCCGACTATTTTAAAGTTTATTTCCTCTTCTAATTCCTCTTAATATATGGTATAAATCCTAAAATAATTAATATAGTATAATAATTATATTTATATGTTATTATGATTATGGGAAAACAATTTTCCACCTCATTTCCATCAAATAGGAAATAAAAGTACAATTTGTTCATATGTATGGACTACCACCTCCACATAGCGATGTGATTAATTTTCCATCACAAAATCATATTAATGGATATAATGATGTATTAAATAAATATATATGATATTTATGATATTATTATGGTTTTATAAATTTTATTTATTATTTACCTTTCTTTAGTTCTATCCATCAAAAAGTTAAAATATCACTTGTGCATACATATAAACTGTTATATCCATGAAATCATGTAATTTATTTTTCATAGACTATTTATATAAATGGTTATAAAATTATAAAATTTATAAATATGATACTTATTTTATGGTTATTATTCTAGTGATGATGAAACTATGACCAAGTTGCAAGGATCGAGACCATCAAACTGAAATATGCAAGGAAAGTAGACTAGTTTTAACCTAAATGCTTATTTTAATGAATAATTGTTAAAAAAGGATAATTAAAAAATATAAAGGATTGGAATATTTAATGTTATTAATGAATATTTTTTTGGAATATATTTGTAATAAAACAATATTTATTGTATACAAGTTTTTAATGCATGCGAATAAAAACAAGACTTGAGGTAAGGGTTTCTCTCTCACTTTTTGTTTGTGTGTGACATATGTCATGTTCACAAATTGTTTCTTTCATGGGGTTTATATAATTATAATTTGATATATTATATCATAAACCAATTTATATGTATGGTATTTAAAGTTTTATTTTAATTTATTTCTTTCATGGTGATTATGATTCAACAGTTACCAAAGTGGTAAGGGTTCATGTTATAATCTCATTTCTTTTTAGGATTTCATATACAAAATATCCAATGGAGAAAATTATATAAAATCTTTAAAACCAATATATTTTATTATAATATAGTTATTCCTATAATTTTAAAGTATTAGTACAATTTTCCTCTCTTTGGTACTTAAAATAAATGAATGTTTTTTAAGAAAAGCTGACCTTATTTTCTCTTTGGTCGAAAGAGTTTTTATTCCATGTTTATTCTATTCAAAATTAATTTTTATTCATTTTTATATATGATTAAATTATTTGAAAAATTTTAAATTTCACTAAATTTTACTTTATTTACAATGTTTTAAAAGTAATCATTCTAAAAAAATTTATAAAGAATTCAGTGTTGACTTTTACAAAAGTGTTAAATGGATATTCTATTTTAACATATATAATATTAATGTATTTTACCACTATCATGATCCATAATTCCATTTAAGCTTACATTATAAGATACCAATATTATTTAACTCAAAAAATATTTTCTCAATAATATGGAAATTTTTAGTTAAAATGTTATCAAAAGAAAAATAATTTTCTTATGTTTTTGTAAAAATATTTAAATTTGATTTTAAAGATATTTTTCATCCTGGTCATCATATTTTAAGAATTTTTATGCTTCACTAGGGGAATTATCTTATGATACCATACACTTTATTTTTATATATGTTGTAAAATGATGATGATGATTTAAGTATGATTTTATGAAACTCGTTTCTTTCACACATGTTAAATAAGTTATGATAGAATATTTATGAAACTCATTTCTTATCCACATATTATGATATGGTGAAATGATAAAATGTATATAAAATCAATTTCCTTTCAATGAGTTATGATATGATAAAATGATGAATGTTTTTATGATCTTGTGTCACACATATATATGGTTTTCATTATATTATGGGTGAGCCTAGAAGTATATATCCCACTAATGAATTTGGTAATAATAGATATCTTATGAGATAGTATCTAATGGGATAGGTATGAACCTAGTTTATAAAGGGATATTCTCTACTATGATAGTATGGGGATTGAACCTTGGCTAAGGAAATAATGGAATGAGTAGTGATACCAATCCACTATGATAGTCTTGGAAGTGTTCCTTGATTAATGAAATGATTTTCTATGTTTATGATTATGCCAAAAAATGATTATGCCATTTTCTAATGCTTATGATATACTAACATGTATCATGATTGATTTAGGATTATTCCTCACTCTTATGAATCGTGTTTTATTATCTATGATAAATTGAGAATAAATTTTTTTTAGTTATAATCAAGATATCATAACCTTGTTCTTATCTTATGCTTGCATATGATCATCAATTGATATCTCCCATGTTTACCCTTACTGATCATCTAAGTTTACCCTTTCTTATGTTTTCTTTCACCATGTTATAAAAAAAGGTTTTAAGTAGCGTATGTCTATGAATGGTATTTTGTGTGAAAAACATTGTGGGAGATGTTGAAGATATTTTATGTAATGATTTGATTATGTATCTAGTTTACATAGACTCTAAACCTTTACTATTTTGGGGAATGTATTATTCTGATATGTATTGAATATTCATCTAAATTGATGTAATAATTATGTATAAAATTATTAGGTCACTTCTAAATTCACTCCTTGAACCATGATTGGTTCAAGTTGTAGCATTACACTTGTGCTCTTGTGTACCTCCTAGATTGGTTTCACCTCAGCTCTAAACATGAACCACCTTCACTCACCTAGTATCTCCATCCATTATATAATTTTACTCACATATAGGTGGGGGAAAATAATATTGGTTAAAGGGGGTTTGCATAAGAGAAACCACAGACATACAGAACCTTACATAATGAGGGGAGGAGAATGACACATATGCCATCATTTAATTTAATAAATTATTATAAAAACTATGGAATAATAATGAATTAAATAAACCAATCACAAACACATATTGGTATAAGATCATGTTCATACACATACATGAAAATAATATTCCAAAATAAACTATCTATAATTCTCTTCAATTCATTATTTATTATTAAGATAAACACACTAGAGTTAATTCAATTGATCAATTAATTAGTTACCTTTATCTTAATGACCATCTAAATTCACTTAGAGATACCCATAAATAATTGAATCATGGAATATAAACAACTTTACTAGTATTTATAGATAATTACATGAAATTAATTGATCATTTATTAATTCTATAAACATTATCATATAGTCAACACATTAGATGTCAAAAATAAAATTAGGTTTTTATTTCTTTAATTAAATATTCTTTGTGTAATTTAATTATGTAATTTATTGGGTGAATACATGGTGTGTACTAATGTGATACACATTGTGTTTATCTCATTCTATGTATCTAGGATACACACCAAGGGAATTAGTGTGTATCTCAACTATGATAAATGATATGTACTAATGAGTTACAAATCATGTATTCAACTTACTATGTTAATGTGTAACCCGCTTGAGGACTGAGTATGTTCTTTGGACTCAGATATTAATGAGTCACATATTATGTATGCTAGCTACACATCATATATCTCATTAATAGTATAGAATGTTATACCCATGTGGTGTATTCCATGTATTTGACCACATGATTAACATGAATTTTACCACTAAACCATGTAGATGATGTAACATGTACACCAGCTACACATCGTGTGGTCCAAAAAATCATGTGGGTGGTTGTCCCGGTCAACACATTATGTGCATTAAATTCCCCACATTTTATTAATGCTCGTTGTGTTGTGTATCCCATGACACATCCTAGGGAAGTTAACTTTAGTACACAATGTGTATATCTGATCACACATCGTGTATCCATGTATACTTTCCAAAACCCTCTACACCTCGTGATGGAATATTCTATCAATCTACATTTGATCGTAATATGTTTACGATGATATAAAACTTGAACAAAGCATATTAATATGTCAAAAACATGTTAATTAATCTTTAAATTAAATAATGAATACCCTATAAGTGAAAATTTAACAACAATTCCGTATAAATGATTAAAAAATAATAATTATTATAAATTATTATGTGAACACTTTGATACCACTTGAAGGTTTCAGGTGAAATATAAGTGCCTATTAGGTATGGAAGACTAAATTTTTTTCATAATAAACGTATAATTCATGATGTACGTGATGAATAATTTCATGACCAATGGAATTAAATCGAAGATTAATTGAATTATTGATATCAGAATCAAAGGTCGGATTATCACATATAATTTATAATTGATTTATAAATATATTTAAAATTACCTTGTTCCTAAAATTCTATCTTAATTTATGATTTGATACACCACCCTTGTTGTACTATCATTGCATCACATGATCAAATGGTAAAATCTCTAGCAATGATCCACAAAAGCTCTAACATATCAGTAAGTTTTCATAGAATTATCAGTTCTAGGAAAATTGATCTAAATCACTTGTGTTGTTCGTCATTGATCACACTGAGAATATTTTCATGGAAGTTATATTTTTCTGGTTCACTTGAAGACTTGAGATTATGGGGGAGGATTGACACTCTTTTTGTTAAGTTCATTCTGAAGAGGATTGGATCAACGAGTTGAGATAATTTTATCCAGGTTTGTTGTGTGCAATAGTGGGATAAACCTGGAATGTGATTTACATGTATTTATAGATCTAGGATTGGGTTGACAATTTCACAATGGTCATTAGTCAATTCACCATTTCTTAGAAATCCCCATGTTCAATAATAATATAGATAGTATTATTATTTTCTTGACATGCACAACACATATAGATAAATAAATATCATTTTTTTGAAAAATAAATTAATATTTATTTAAATGATATTTAATATATCATTTCCATATAGATCATTAAACTCATATAGTTTATCCCAATTGATATTTATTGAACCTTGAATAATGAGTATTTATTAAAAAATAAATATTATTTATATATTTTCTGATTAATAAAATAAATTTTATATTCATTAAATCATGAGAATAAATTTTTATTATTTAACTCGCGTATTTATTTTTCTAAACAACATGTGATTAAATATTAATGATTAACCAACCTTGGATATTTATTAAACCACAAAATGGTAATAATATTTATTCTAACTTGCTAAATTTATATATAATTTAATTGAGATTATCGATACACTTAGTGTGGCCCCCTTTGTCTCTTTCTTAATGGCATTAAGTAGAACTGGTTAAAGAATAAGGTTAGATTATAGAAACATATCAAGACATCCATAGAGAAAATAAATCAATGTTTTGGTGACTTACAACCTCATATGGGTGTTCACTATATAAAAATCATTTTATCTCGATATCTCTAATCCATCAGGTTTCATACTTGCATCATCAACCAATGTGCTTGATATCTCTTTCTTTGAATTTTTGGAAAAAAGATTTCTGACAACACCATAATGTTCATGATCTTAATCAGGTAGTTTTTTCCCTACCAAAGGACCTGAGATATCAACATTTGTTAAAGAATAGAAAGGATAAATATTTTTTCACATTATTCATTAATGTAATATTTTTCATGACACACCCAACATATCATACTTCATCTCAAGATTATGTCATCTCGGTTTTTACCAATACACCAAAGTACATTATTCATGACATCCACTAGTAATAATATTAAAGACTAAGAATCATTACTCATGTTTGTAGATAAGAACATTCAATGACACATATGAATGTGTATTTTCTATTGGTAGGTCATGTTCTCATAATCTTTTGTACTAACTAAAAATTTACACTAAGCGAAGTATCTCAAACTTTTATGAGTCTCCACCCTAGACAGTCATTTCATTTGTGTCCCATAAATTGATATCATCTAGCTATAGAATGTTTATTTAAAAATACTTTTGTGACACTACTAGTTTTTCATCATAGTATAGAACAGTTATGCCCTTTCAATGTGATAATTACCCTTAAGAAATTATCACATACTATGTCATGTATAATAACAATCAATACGTAATAAGATAATAATTTAATATTCAATGTCATGAATATTTCTGTAATCTAATGCGCATAGTATTTGGTTCTAGGAAACCAACTCCTACAATCAACATTATCAAGTTATCTCAATCCCACATGTACATGGGAACTAGTATGTGAAAGTGGAGTTCAACTAACAATCTCTAATGCCCCACCCAAAATGGTTTCACAACAAATATAACTATATATTTGGATGGAGAACTCCAATAGATGACTCAAATACCTTGTACCATCAACATGATCACACTAATTATAATTTTGAAAATTTTATTATTTAAAATATATTAATTTATTTAGTATTATTACTTATATATTTTGTAATTATTTATATTTATATTTTTATTTAAAAGGTAATAATAATAATAATTATTATTATTATTATAATGGTAGTGATATTGATAATGATAATGATAATGATAATGATAATGATAATGATAATGATAATGATAATGATAATGATAATGATAATGATAATGATAATGATAATGATAATGATAATGATAATGATAATGATAATGATAATGATAATGATAATGATAATGATAATGATAATGATAATAATAAGGATGATGATGATGATGATGATGATGATGATAATAATAATAATAAGAGAAATAGTATGATTAAAAAAAAGAAAAAATATGTTAACAATTTAAAAAATACAAAATTAAAATTCCAAAAAAATCAGTTAATAATAAAAATCTGTTAATGCATCACCCACTGAGTTCTAATAGTTTCAGGGATTCAATAAATAAAATCCTCTCTTCAAACCATAAACCTTTTTCTCACGGTTAGTGAATTCATTGAATTAGATTGTTGTTGGTTATATCTTACCTCAATTTCTTTCATAGCATGCAGTCACAGTGAGCTGTGTTGTTTCAATATCACCTGAGAAAGACTGGAAGTACATGTTTCCCAATACTCCAATACCTTAAACAATGAGGATTGGGTGAGGAGCATAATTTTTGGATGACACAAACACTATCGTGGGCATTGGGAATGACGAAGTGGGTTCCCACACTGGAGAAGGGAATTCGTGCGGTGGAACTGCTGTAAGGGTTGGTGGGAAGGTTCAGGGCGTCGCGGTCAGCATGGGAAATCCAAGACACCAGACCGGTGTTAGCATCAACATTGTTGGATTATCTATCCATACTGGACACAAGGAAAATCTCTTGGTCATCAGAGTTCGCCAAGTGATCCTCTATGAGTATGCAGTGATGGAGGACCAGCTCCACGATAACCCTAAAGTCACCCTCTTTGGGATCCTATGTTCATTAAAATAACACCCCCCTAACACATTTTATTATACTCAAATAAAATAGGTATAAGTCATAAACCAGTGGTACAAACAACAAGAAAATAAGCTTCTACTTACAGAACACTTACAATCCTTAAAGGGTTGCTCTCCAGTGGTCCTGATATCTTAGTGATATGGAATGATTTTGGATATGATGGTTTGTACTTCTCTAGGAGCACCTGGATCAAGTAAGCAGCCATAATTATTCTTCGTGAAGGACATCATCAACATTTTACCATGAATATCATATGAGGAGTATCCAAAGAGTAAGATATACTCACTGGAAGCGGGGAAATGTGAGGTAAGGGTTTTCTAAATGAGTGTCAAGAACTAGGAGGAAGGAAAGAGATAGATCGAGTAAAAATCTTCGGAAGGACAAGGTCGTTGGGGGTCATCACTACCACAAAACAGGGCGAGGGTAGTGCCTCATTTTTTCAGTGCTAATAAGAAAGCACTGATAAAGTGGTGACCTTCATCAGCGCTACTAAAATCGCTTATAAATTTACCCTTTAGTAGCGCTCAGAAAAGCGTTGATAAAGGTGTACCTTTTATCAATGATTTTCTTAGCACTGATAAAAAGGTCATTTATTAGCACTATTTTTAATGCTGATAAATTTTTTTTATAAATAATACTATTAATTTATATAAAATTATTATATTTATATTAAAAAATAATGCTTATTTGTATACATTAAATAAAAAATGCATGTTTATAATTCATATATTTTTTTAATAATTCAAAAATATATATATAATGTTTTTAAAAATTTATTTATAAGATTATAATTATATATATATATATATATATATTTCAATAATTATAATATTATAATAAATTTCATTAAATCATAAATATATTTTTTATATTTTTTATGTTTATTATATTTATTATAGATTTATTAGATTTATTAGATTTATATTTATTAGATTTATTATATTTTTTATTAGATTTATTAGAATTATTGGATTTATTATATTTTTTAGATTCATTATATTTATTATATTTTTTATAGTTAATATATTTATTTTATTTATAATTAATATATATATATATTAAATATATTAAATATATATTAATAATTATAATTATTAATTATATATGTGTTTCCAATGAATTTGGTCAATAAATATATTGATCATGCATGCATATATGTTATGTGTCATCATGAATGTTCATTTATACATTACAACCTCTTTATTATTCATGCTGTCCAAATATGTGATGGCTCGTTTTTTATTATGTATGTATATGAGTAATTCAGGTTACCCATATAAATATTATGTCCTCAAAAATACTTATAAAATTACATTAAATATATTTAATATATTTATAATTATAAAATTTTAATTATATATAAATACTTTTAAAATATATGTATTTTTAATTATAATTAAAATTATATATATTTAAATAAATTTAAAATTACAATAAATACATATGTTAGAATTTTATAAATATATATATATATATAATTATATACATATATTTATAAATATATTTATTTATAGTTAATTGTAACTATAAATAAATATATAAATATATATATAATAAAATTATAATAAATATATTTATTACACTACATATAAAGTTATAAATATATAATTAAATAAAAATATTTATAAATATATACAAACATTTATAAATAAATATATAGTTATAATTGAATAATTAAAAAAATTATAATAAATATATCAATTATATATATTTATATACAAATATTTATAAATAAATACAATTAGTTATGATTATAATCTAAATAAATGTAGATATATTTAAATAATTTAAAAATTATAATACAAATATTAATTTTATATATTTATAAAATTATAAATATATTTTTTATAATTATTTAAATTAAAAAATATATATTTATTCATTTATTTATTTATAATTAAAACAATTTATAAATATTTTTTATTATAATTTTTAATTACTAATTAATATTAATTTATTTCTTAGTTATAAATATCAAAGCGGGTGCAGCCAGAAGCCAAAGCTCTTGACCATTTATTAAAATTAAAGAAAAGATAATAAGTCCATGAGGAGAAGAAAGAGAATAGACAAGGGAAATCCCCAAACATCTTGAAACATCAAACATCATCATAATCATGATGTGAGCCATGATCAGAGTCTTCAGCATCAGCAGATTCCCAATCTCACTGTGTGGTCTGCTAACTGAAAAGTGTAGTGTACTTCTCCTTAATTGCCAACTACTCCAGCGTGAGCCTGGAAGATCTAGAAGAACCACCCCCATCCATGACCTTGAGTACCCTCCTCTCGCCCACACACGTGCAACACGATCCTTTGGGTGTCTACCCCTTCTCCATGTTTTTTGATGCATGGTCACAACATGGTCAACCTTTTCAGCAGGAGGTATCTCCTTAGACTTATCATCATTAAGAGAAGCAAGAACTTTAAAACTTTTGACCTCAATAACAGTTGCTCGATCAATTTATTGTTCAGAAAGTGTAGATGATTCATGTAAAGAACTAATTTTCCTTGAAATCATTTGAAACTCTTCATTATCCACAATCTACTTCCCTTTGCTTTGCACAACAGCTTCCCTCTCAAGAAATTCCAACCGTTCTAACATAGTAGATGCATCCATGACATTGGCACTGACTCTAATAACCTTCTGGATTTGTCTCAGACACTCCTCACTAGATTTGAGCTATGTATCAACAATGATTTCCAACCATAATTTATTCCTATCAGATCGGAGTGCGGGTGTTGGCCAAGCATCGGAATGACCTGCCTCTATCTCTTCAGAACACTGCACATGGGTGTTGTCCAGCGCATCACCAATGTTCTGCTTAGCCATATGCTCATCATGAATTTCCTTAGGAACATCAAGCACACTCACTAGCTCTGTAGGGGTGTTGTCCAGACCAGTAACCTATATCACTTCATCATTAATACTCTAGTCAGCCACATTAGCTTCATGTGTAACAGCAAGTTTAAAAACACCATCTATAGATTTGTTTACTCCCAGACCAGTCCAAGATGGCTTCAAACCTTTATTCCTTAGTTATAAATATAAATAAATATTTGTTTATTTATTAGTTATAAATATAAATAAATATTTATTTATTTAAATAATAATTAATTTATAAAAAAAAATATTTATTATTTTCATATATAATGTTACATATAATTAAATAAATATATTTATAAATATATAAAAATATTGATAAATAAATACTAATATTTATATTTATAATTATAAATAAATAAAGATTTATATTTATAATTAATATTAAAAATATATGTAATTAAAAATATAATAAATATATTCATTACAAATTTATAACTATAAAGAAATATATAAATATAAAGAAATATATATTTATTTATAGTTATTATTATAAATTTATTTATTTATTTATTTATTTATTATACATGTAATTTTATAAATATATATAAAAATATAAATAATTTATTATCATTGTAGTTTTATCAGCGTTTTTTTAGCACTGATAAAGATAGGCCTGTCACCACCCAACCTGTACTAGGGCTCGAGCCGCAACTACCCCAAGTCTGCCTCCATAGGCCAAGGACTGGCGACCAACATCGAAAGCAAAGAAAAATCGGGAAGGTCTTTGCCTAAGTACACACACACACACACAACCGACTCAGTGAAAATGTGTAGATGGAAATGAAAAAAAAGATAGAACACTGCTATATATATAAACCACAAATATGAATTGACCTCTAAATAGTACAAGTACATAAAAGTAAACTAAAATAGAAAGGACAAAAATACATTCCCAACCAAAAAAGTGCCACAACCCGACAATAGGTGGAAAAGTAAAACAATTGAGAGATCCCTGCTCCTGAATCCCAACCTATGACAACCGCACGTGGTCCAAGCACCTCATATCTCTATGCTCCTCTGAAGTCACGATCAACATGTTCATCATATGCAAGGGTACACCGAGTGTGGGAAAATCCCAAGAAGGAATGAGTGTAAAAATACTCAATAGGATTCCCCAAATACTCAAGAGAGCAGTAAAAGATGTACGGAAGAAGGGAGTAGTAGATAGAACAAGGTACAGTAAAAGAGTACAACTCATCCAAACACAAGGAGATAGAAATAGTGAGAAGATGAACTTATTTTTTAGTCTTTTCTACCTATAATAGGAGAGTATACTTGTCCAAATATGAGATTCTAGACATGGAAAGCACGTGGCATACCCCACGCATCTTCGCATCTCCTGGAAGGAGAGTAACCAAAGCTCAAGGAGTGGGTACTGCAATATGATATATATATATATATATATATAATCAACCAAAGAATACCAAACAAGAGAGTAAGGGGATCTCGATATCACTAGCTTAGCCTAGGAAAAGAGTCGCCAATAGTTCTAGGAGTAACCACCATTGATGCCCATCATTCCACATGTTTGGTGTGAACTGCAAGGACGCATCTTGGTGGGAAATCTGTCTCGAACCTTGACATTTTCCACTTTGGGCAGATCTATCTCGCCCGCACGGTTTTAAGTCATGTCACAAGGATGCGTTTTGGTGGGAAAAGTGATCATATTTCTTGAGATTACAAAGACACATCAGGCACGTCTCATTACTGTGTCTTAGAGTCAAGAGATCGGGTAAAAAAGTCATGAAAACACTACCCAGCCCCATTGGAGGGTATGATTAGAAGAGTCATCGACGAACCCACTACCTAGCCCAGTTGGAGGGTAATACTGAAAGAATAAACTATGATCCTCACTGCTCAGCCCTACAGGAGGGTAAGTCCTGAAAGAGTAACTAGTGAACCTCACTACCCTGCTACACTGGAGGGTAAGCCCTGAAGAGAGAAAGGAGAACCTCATTGCCTAGTCTCGCTGGAGGGTAAGACCTGAAAATAGAATGGCGAACCTCACTTCCCAGCCTCGCTAGAGGGTAATTCCGAAAGAGAGAACAGTGAACCTCACTGCTCAGCCATGCTGGAGGGTAGGCCCAAAAAACATCATTGTCATCATCGAGTGTCACCTCAGGTAGGCATCACACTCGACACATCGAGTGTCTCCTCAAAACATCTCGCATCGTATCTCAAAAGTCACTACAGAGGGCACCATCAAATTCTATACAGAAAACACTCAGGATAAGCTACTCACAAGCCAAAATATGAGTTCAGAATAATGAGATACAAGAGGTAGAAGATTCATAAAGTGGTACACGACACGTGTGGGGCCCATACGACATGTGACTATGCCTCATCATCTAGCTGTGTACTTAGACATAATTGGGTACTAAACTGTGATCAAGTACCCAAAAGTCGTGTCAGTGTACTCTCAGATTACACAACACCTCTAGCCAAAAGGCTGATGAGCACATGTTTCTCATTACTGATCTAAAGGGAAAAAATGTAATTTTCCAGACACGCCTCTTGAAAATAGCCCCAGATAACCAAACATATCACACCATATTGATCCTTTTAGAAAAATAGATATGATCTACTATTTATCTGCATAAAACGGACTCCCGGAGAAGAAGTTGTATTCCACCATACTTCACACAAATAATGCCCCATGCGGCCCACACCTCAATCCTGAAACACATCACATGGATCATGTCATTGTGATCCCCTCGAAAAAACACATGGTCTCAGCTAATCATTCATCCAAAATGGACAACTGGAAAAAAGGGTTCTTTTCACCGCAAGCGCCTTATCGATGCACGATCACTACCAATCATGAAAAGGCTCTACACATCCAAATGGATCACACCATTGTGATCCTTGTGGAAAAACATGAAAGGTATACTGTTCACTTCCCCAAATGAACTTCCGATAAAGAAGTTGTAAAATGTTGCATTACACTCAAAAAGGCATCCCATACGGCCCATGCCTCGGCCAATAATTTATCCTGACGGATCACACTATTGCGATCCTCATAGGAAAACACACAAGATCGACTACTTGATCATCCAAAACGGATATCTGGTGAAAAAACACATTCCACCGTAAATGCCAGAAACGGGCCTCATGGGGACCACACCACTATTTTAGTTTAAGCACCCAAAATCAGCCTTAAAAAGTATGACTCAACTCTAGGATCACAACGCCTCTGATGACACATCAATTGGACTTCAAATTTAGAAGTTACGTCTGGTACGAGAAACATCAAATAATAATAATTATATTATTATTATTTTAAATGGACATTTTGTATCAACAAACCTCGATCCAGAGACAAAAAATATCTCAAAACGTCCTCAAAAGGTCCACTGCGAAACAAGGATTCCGTGGTCAAAGACATCACGCAAAACAGACCCCCGGATTGAAAGATAAGATATTTTCATTAAAAACCCCGAGCCGAACAGGCCTAGACCAGCCTGAACTGACCAGTACAGCTCGAAAATCCGGTCGTCGTTGCTTCTCTATCACCTTCCACCATGCTGTCACCGCACTCCATTGTGCCTCCATGCCCGTCACCACCTACCAGAACCACCTTCACCAGAACTCACCACTAGAAAAAAAATTTGGACCACTACAGTCACTCTGGTGGTCCAAATTACAATCTGTGACCAGATCTGGAATACCCAGGATGAGACCTTCACAGCGCCAGCCTCCACTCGACAATCTGTCGAAGTTTTGGCATAGTAAAAAGAAATCACCTCTTCTGCTCACATTTGTGCTTCCTCCGGCACTCTAAATGAAAACCCGAGCATAGATCGAGACACCTCAGGTCGAGAGCTTCACAAATATGGGTCTAACTCCAATATCGGAGGTCGTTTATTGAAGATAAAAAGTTTTGCGTTGATAAACGTGAAGAATGAAAATAAAGGTCAATCGGAAATTAAAATAAATGATGGTTTTTGTTTGTTTGGTCATCGTTAAAGGATTCCAAAGTAGTGAAAACAAAAAGAAGTAAAAAATGATGAAAAAATATTCAGCCGTCGGGATGTAGGATCCAAAATAGAAATTCTACGTCGAATCTGTTTCCACTATTGCATTTGTAGTGCTCTGATCTATCAACATCTGATGTTTCATCGCGATCCAATGATGTTTGGATGTCGATTCTCCATATGCAAGTGCTTTTCCATCTTGAAGGGAAAATGAGCTAACTCTGGCTCATTTTCCTAATTTCCTATTTATAGGAAACTACCAGCAGTAGAAAAATCCAAACCTCCCATTCCCTCACAACTGAGCTGACACCTAGGGTAATCATCATGCTATGAACTCAATAGCAGTCTTGGATTTCCAATCTGAATCCCTATTCAGAAGTTATTCTAAGTATCATTTCAAATAAAATAATTTTATTTAATAATTTTATTTATAGTTTTTTCCTCTGGGACTTTTTATACAGAAGGCTTGTGCCAACAATTCTTATACTCATCCTAGTGTAAACGGTATGCTCCGAACTCAATCATAAACTTGGATTTCATATCTGAGTTACCATTTGATAGTTATTTTGGTTTGATCTATTAAATGAATGAATTAATAAATTACTTCATCCATTTAATGTACCACTAATAAGAAAGGGGTCTAAAAATCCTATACCAACATATTTTATGTCACGCCTAGGGTAAACACCACATTCCATACCCAACTATAGTCTTATATTTTTGATCTGATCAACCATTTAAGAGATGTCCTATTTTTGTTGCGTAAATAGTAAAAAAACACTTAATATTTTTGTATAATTTATTCCAGGTACACCGGGACTCAGAATTTCATGTCGTCTCAGCATCTAGCTATGGGAATATAAGTAGAAATATTCCAAAGTTTTACACGGTGAAAACTGGGTTTCTACATGGCCTTTATCTGCACTAAAAAACTGCTGATAAAAGAATGTTTTATTAGCTCTTTGTAATTTCGCACTGATAAAACATACCTTTATCAAGGATTTATTAGCTAGCACTAATAAATTCCTCCACCAGTTTTATAAATCAATCCTAATTGTCTCATTATTCCTTTCCTTCACTCAAACTCTCACAGAATCCTTACCCTCCCATTATCACCTTCTCCTCCTCCTCCCCGGCCTCCTCCTCCTCCTCCTCTTCCCCGACCATGAATTCCTCCTCTTCCATTGCGAAGTTCTCCTCTACCGCCTATGCTGCATCATCGTCCTCCTTGACTATTGACTCCTCCTCCTCTACCTCTGCTGCCACCATGAATCCCTCCTCTGTTGTCGCGAAGCCTCATCCTCCTCCTCTTCCATCGAATCCTACCATTGAAAATCCCTCCACCGGTGTTCATTGTAACTCAATTCTTTATTCGCACAAAAATAAATATATTACATTGATCATTTGGGATTTTTTTAGTTTTTATCCCTCATGTATGATGATATCACTTGGGATATTTCAATCCTAGAGTTTTGGAACTTTAGGGATTGTAACAGAGGTCTTCTTTCTTATTTAGTTGGTCACCATTGAAGGCGGTATGTTTCATCTTGGTTTAATCTTCTACCAAGTATATTTTTAATGAAATTGTTTCATTTTTTATTTAAAAATGTCATTATTATTTCTAAATTAATTTTTTTTAAATTATGAATATATTTAATATCCATGTGATGATTTAAACTATTTTATTGTTTTTCGATCTTGGAATAATTGGGTTCTCTTTTAAACTTCATTTTTCCATGTTTGAAATGGAATGATTTCATGTATTGTGATTTTGTGAAATGTCCATGAGGATTTTTGAAATGGTTCAAATGGTGTGTGATGTATTATAATCTAGTTTTTTTTTGATGAAATAAAATAATGTTTTGATGTGGAAAGTTTTTTAGAGTGAGGTTTTGATTTTAAAATAATTTTAAAAGGGGGATTTTTTTTAAATTTCAAATGTTTATTTGAAATGAGAATTTGGTTTACCCCTTGTGATAAATTCCTTAATGGATTCTTTAAAATGTTTTTGATGGAAATGGATTGATTTTGGATTTGTTTATGAATTCAATGCATGAGACCCGTGTTTTTAAGAGTATCTTCAAAATGTTTTTTTATAATATATGAGATTATCATAAAGTAGGTCCACATAATTTATCTTTGAATACACCACTGCATATGTTGTAGAGCCCATCACATAGAGGCATTCACATATTCTTGATTTGGGAACATTTTCTCCATATTATATTTGGATTTTGATGGTTATATAAAGTGGTTTGATTTTCTTATGGAATGTGTTATACATGGGTAAAAAGAGGTTGTTTCAGTTAAGGTTGTTTATAGATGAGATGAATGGTTTTTTATGTCATTCAGATTTTATGTGATTGACTTCATGATTCATTTTTATCTCCTCCATTTCATGTATCATGAGAACCCTGGTTACTTCGGTAGGACCTAAGACATGTACTTTCTAGACATTGATCTATTATCCCTAGTATGGGATTACATCCCCACACTTACTAGGAATAAATATTCTCTCCCTAAATATGGATCAAAATGCTTCACTTTTAAGTCATTGATACATTTTCACTGAGAGCCACTATTTCACCAAAACCTCCACCAATCATACTCCTTGATCCCTCCCTATACTAAAAATCCACCTTTAATGCTCAACATCATGGAGGCATTTCCTTATTCCCTCTTGGATCCAGATTATCTTGGACACACCATTTAAAAAAATTCTAATGTTTTCATATCATGGTTTCTCATTCTACTAAACACCTCGCTTCTAACTAATTCAAAATATATGTAACTTTTGAACTCTCCAAGAGTATGAAGGTCATTTTACCCTAAAGTCAAAATCCTCCACCATTGAATATTAATCCAAACCTTACCCATTTCAATGTCACCACCACTTTGTCACTAGTGCAATTCCACTATATCTTAGAAAAACACTTCACTATTGGAAACCCAGTAGTCTTGAAACCAAGAATTTATATCAAATCTTGATAAAATAATCACCATATTTTATGTAACCAATCTTTACTAACACTTTTTGGTAACTGATACTAGTATTAAAAAAGAGCTGATACCACTAGTTGGATTTGGTACAAATCAACAATACTAATTTTAAACCCTTGAAACATAAATTAAACCCCCGGAACTTGTAGATAGAAGAATAAATTCTATAACATACCTAAATTGAAACAAATAACCAAACCTGACATACCATAACATAGAAGTAAAGCAACAGCTAAGTCACTACATCATATCTCTACCTTCTAGTTCCAGTAACCTCATGGCTTTGGAAATACCTCCCCCAGAGGAAAATGAGTAATAAAATATAAATGCATGACATGAATGGAATAAGCACACCGCATGAAATTTATGTTGTTTGGATGACAATCCTACTTCATAGGGGAATACATTGATATTTTTATTAAAGGATAAATTGAGTTATAAGGGGAAAATATCTATTATTATCCCTACCTATCCAAATCTACATGAGACATTTTCTAGACACCCTAGTCAAATAACCATATCAACACATGAAATGAATCCTTCCACCCGCAAGCACTTTATGGTGAATCCCCTCAAAGAAACAAATGATATAATTAAAGTTATTATCAAATCATATTTTCTTCTTAGCATTATTTTATATCTAAATATAAAAATTATTATTTTATTACAACTTTAACAAATTATATGAATGAATTATTAACTATTTATATTCAATGTTATGAATTGGTCGTGACATTTAGGTTGACACATCAATCAAAGGTAACAAACCTAGATTTTAATTATGATTTTTTTTAAAAGATTATATACTATTTTGGGACTTGATGTTGTTAACCTCATGAATAAGTTTTGGAGAGGTAAGAATTATCTTGAGACTTATAATGATACTCTCAACACTTTGATTATAGAGGTTACTGATATGAGTTCAGTTAAGAATTTTAGAATGGATAGTCTTTGTAATTTCATTTATAAAGTATTTTTGAAGATTTTAAAAAATAGACTATGGAAAATCATACCATATATTAGATTAGTTCCACATTTATTTTCTTATTTTTAATTGAGACATAATGTACTTAAAAATATTGGGAAAGAAACGTAGTTTCTTCTAGTGATGAGTGGCATTGGGAAATTCTTTGTGTGAAAGGAAAGACAGTTGAGAAAATTTTGATTATGTAATTGGTTCATGCTTATAGATTATATTACGTGTATTTATAAAGGAAGGAACCAATAGTAATTCATGTGAGAGACTATAAATTGTTCTTTGGGTGTACAACCAATTGATTTGGTGCGAGACAATGATCATTAGGATAATGCAGTGTTTATAGTAAACTAGAACATGAGTTTTTCATGGTTGCGAGTGTGGTCGCTGACTGTGAAACATATCTATTGGGACTCTAGTGTTTTGGTGAAGGATAATTTATATAACTGGACAATGGAAGCATTGATAAGGGATATCCAATGGTGGGGAGAACAATATCAAATGCTTATATAAATTATTATTATTACACCTTCCTTTAGAATAATGTGATGGAATCATACAACACTGATTGATTTGGGATGAATTGATGTGTTTTCTATGTATGTTTTATAAAGTGTCTCTATTGGGATATATGTATTTGTGAAAATTCCTAAGTGGATATTTTAAAATTATTCTAGTGTTTTGAAATGTTTCATAGAGGGATGTCACTTATTTTAAATGATTAAGATTGTTAGGTCATGAAGTTGTCTTGAATGATTTTAAAAAAAGAATATTTGTTTTGTGAAAGAGTGTTTGGAACTGATTGATTTATTTTAAAAAGGGCATGTTATTTTAAAGAGGAATTTGTGTAATTGCAATACTAGAAAAATGATCTATAGTCACGGATCTATAGCCATGGTTTAAATGATCATGGATATAGTTAAGATATAGCCACACCCAAATAGATGGGTGTGGCAATAGGTTATCTAAATTTTATTTCAATTGGGATTTCCTCCCCCTCCTGCAAATTCTCTCTCCTGCAACTTCTCCCTCCCACATTGTGATTCCTCCTCCCTTGTTGTCCTCACCATTCCTCCTCCCCTCCTCCCCTTGGGATTCCTCCTCCCTCACCATTCATCCTCCCCTCCTCTACTCATTATTCATCCTACCCTCATGATTCTTCCTCCCCCTTTAGCTCTGATGTAGCCAGCAAACCTCCCCACCGACTCTCACGCGGCTCCGACACCTCCTTGCTGACGCAGCTCTTGCACTGCCAGCCCACCTCCCCGCCGACATGGCCTACCCACCTCTCTGTAGTCACCTCACCTCCCTATTGACGCTGCTATGAGGCTTCCTCCCACCGACATGGCCTACCCGCCTCTCTGTAGTCACCTCACCTCCCTGTTGATGCTGCTCCGAGGCTTCCTCCCCTGCCTCCTCCTCCACCGGACCTCCTACATGGAGATTTGAGGTTGGAATATTCATTTATTACTTTCATTATTACTCTTATTTTATCCTCTCTAATTTTAATGGTTACCATTAAGGTTTTAAGTGTCGATTCAGCCATAACATGATTGAATTGACCCGGAATATTGGTTCTTTTCTATGCCTTAGAGATTAGATGTCTCATGATGCAGAACTCATGCTCGCACTCATCATTTTAGAGATGGTATAAGGCCTAATGTATTTGTTTTGAATTTTTAGTTAAATTAATTGGAATTTCTTGGTAATGAAGTGTATCTTGTTAGGGATTTTTCCCAGATTAATTTTTCTGAATGGCCCAAATTCCTTCATTTTTTATTGATTTTTGATAACCCCTATTTTAAGGGATGAGGGGGAAGCCTTACATGGTCTGTAGGCTTAATATATTACATGGATCATAGGCTTAAGAGACATTACATGCCCCGCAGGTCAAAGGAAATTCAACCAGACTATAAATATAAGAAACTGCCCCTCCCTAGGATATGCATCCTGATGGTAGCCCTTCACCTTCGCATGGTCATCCATCTAAGAATCCTATGAAAGCACAGGTTGGTCCTAATGGCATTGTTGTTCCCTCTCATTCTTCCAAATCCATTGTTTATGCTCTAGTGAGTGCGCCTGCTCTGAATCCTTCTCTAGGGCTGCTCTTTTGTAGAGTCTATCTAGGGAAACTGCACTGATCATGGGTATGTTTTAGGCCTCTTTTAGGTAGTTGGTTGTGGTTTCAGAATGTGGAAGCACCACAATAATCTTTTATGCATTTATTCATATTTGTTTGTTTTAAAAAAATTAATTATAATTTTTTATAATTATTTTTTCTATTTCATGGAATGATATTGGTTCCTAGGACATTGTTCAATCATAGGTTTGGATTTTTAGCTTTAGTTTTTTCATCATAAGGTAGGTTGGGTGTTCTATATTTGTTATATTTCCCTAATTGATAGTTTTTTATAATTTCTTTAGTTATTAAATGACTATTGGTTTTTTGGGAGCCCCTTGAGAACCTTTGAGGGTCATCTTTGAGAAGTGAGGGTCTCGAGTGTCTCACAGAGGGGTTTTTTATAAACACTCTCTCTTGGTTTTTTATTCAATAGAAAACCTCACATGCTCTTAGGTGATGCATAAGGGTAGAAAAGGGGAGAAACATTGATATACTTATTTCCTTGGGATTTGAGTTTGGACCTATGAGTGGTATATCCATGGTTCTTTCTATGCGGGTTGTGGTGTTGGAACCCTCAAGTAGTTAGAGGCCTTTTGTAAGATGCTTTATTTTAGTCTAGGATAGATGGGAGGTTCCCCTCAAGTTTTTAGATCTAAAACCATAAAAGTGAGTAGTGTATAAAGAGGTTTTCTATAAAGGTTTTGGTTTGAGGGTTCATCAAATGGAGGTGTGATGTGAGACCCAAGTGGGGGTTGTACATTTTTTCGACAACTTGCCACAGGTGATGCCAATGGGATTCTTTTGATGTTCATAGTAACTTTCCTTGGTTAGTCCAAGCGGTATAGCTTTAGGTTTTTTTTCATCTATCAAAAGGTAGGGAAAACTATTATTTTTTATGTTTCATGGATGTTTGGACATGTTTCTTGGGGTTTGAGATGTTGAAGTTTTGTAACTTATTACTGGAGGTTTAATCTGTTGCATAAATGCTAGGAGTTTCAGCAATAAAAATGATTAAAAATAGAAGAGTAAAAGGGAAAAAAGAACAAGGACACAATGACTTACATGGTTTGGGAATAATCCCTACATCCATGGAGAGGCAGAATATCCACAATAATTCAGGAGCACAATTATAGAGTTCTTTTCAGTAACAAACCCTAGCCTAAAAAAGGGTTAAAAATGGAGAGGAATAAGATCATTGTTTCACCAACCACACAAGAAGTCCACATCGTTACAGTGAAAGGTGGATACCCAAGTCAAAAGTGTTATAGTGTCTATTATCTGGATGTCCAAAAGGCTATAGTGTAGTTGACTCAAAAGTATGCACTTCTATAGTGCCTGTCGGTGTCGGTCAGTCAGATCTACTATAGTGGTCAGAGATGCTACAGTGCGGGCCACAAGCATTCGGCCCAACCAGATCGGGCTACACCAATCCAACAATCTCCCACTTGATGCCTAATCCAATTCACTGCTATGCTTCATTGCAACTGACAATGACAAATTACTTAATCTAAGTTCTTCCTATTATTCACTCACTAGTGGCGTACTTTCCATTTATAGCTTCAATTTCAACCTAACGATTCATGAAATACAAACTATTTTCCTCTTGTCTCCCAACATGTTCTCAGTTATTCTGCCTCTCATCCTCCGTTTATCAGTAGAGACCAACAGAGGCACATCAGTGCCTCAAATTCTGTATCACCATAGTCTTTGTCAACATGTATGCTGGATTGTTTGTTCTATAAATCTTCTTCAATGTTAGCAACCCATCCTGTATCAAACCTATGATGAAATGTTACTTCAACTGAATGTGCTTCATCCAGTCATGAAACACTGGGTTATTTTCAAGATCTATATCACTTTGACTATCATAGTGCAATACATTATCCTCTCGCTTTCTTCCCAATTCATCTAAGAATTTCTTCATCCAACCACCTTCTACAATTGTGATATCCAACTTACCGTGGTTCCTCCATAGGTAAATACTTAACTCGTGGTACTCCTCCTTATGTCGACGTCACCTTCAAGGTCAGCATCCACATACCCCTGCAATGAATTTTCTTTCCCAAAGTATAGGGATACCTTCGTACTTCCCTTCAAATACCTCAGTATCCACTTCACAGCTTCCCGATATTGCTTTCTAGGGTTATTTA
Organism: Viscum album; assembly: GCA_963277665.1. NCBI lineage: Eukaryota > Viridiplantae > Streptophyta > Magnoliopsida > Santalales > Viscaceae > Viscum > Viscum album. The sequence continues at coordinate 1,968,786,291 of OY728125.1, read as the reverse complement.
TATACCTACTCACAAATCCCACAGCATGAGTGATGTCGTGTTGATTACAGACCATGGCATACATCAAGATTCTAACAGCTTATGCGTATAGAACTTTTTCCATGTACTCAACCTTTTATGCCATCTTCAGTGATTTCTCCTTTGATAGTTTGAAATGGCTCGATAGGGGAATAGAGACTGTATTTGTTTCCAACATAGTGAATCTTCTCAGAACCTTTCCAATGTAATCAGCCTGTGATAACATCAATATTCAAGTTGTGTGGTCTCTCTTGATATTCATCCCCAGAATCTTGCCAGCTTCTCCAAGATCTTTCATCTCAAACTCCTCATCCATTTTCCCTTTCAACTCATTAATCCTCTGCATTCATGATCCTTCAATGATCATTTTATCCCCATATAGAAGCAATATAATATATTCATCACCAATGGATTTTATATAGCGACATTGATCCATGACACATCATTTGTATGAATTTTTAGTCATGAATGCATTAAACATTTTGTTCCACTGTCTAGGTGTCTGCTTCAAACCATAAAAGATCTTCTCGAATTTGCACACTAGGTCTTCCTTCCTATGCTCTTTATATCCTTCAGGCGGAAGCATGTATATGTTCTCCTCTATATCTCCATGATGTAAAGTAGTCTTGACATCAATCTAATCAAGTTGCAAGTCTTCTGACGCCATAATGCTAAGAACCACTCGAATGGTGGTAAGATTCACTATAGGTGAAAAAAAATCATTGAAGTCCACACCTTCCTTCTGTTTAAAACCATTCACTACTAGTATTGTCTTTCACCTCCTCTTTTTATCATGTTCTTATTTGACCTGGTAGACCCACTTTTTCTTTAATGCCTTCTATCATGTAGGTAGAGGTGTCGGCTCCCAAGTGTGGTTATCCCACAATGAGGAAATATCCTCCTTCATAGCCAGCTCCCACTTTCTCAACTTCTTCAGCTACCTTGACTCTTCAAAGTATTCTAGTTCGTATTCTAGTTCTACACCATCAGTCAATAAAAAATAATGAAAGTATGGTGAATACCTCTGTCCAAGCATTCTCACCCTTGTTGATCTCCTCAACTCCACTGGAGTAGTAGGTTACATCGGTTCGAATTTCTCATACTCAGATACATATTCAAGCTCCACTTGATCTTTTCACTCTAATTAAATGTTCTCATTTTCATCTTCAGCTACATGATGATATTTTTATATAACACCTTCATTGAATACCACGTTCTGGATCCTAATGACCATCTTCTTGAGATCATCCCAAAATCGGTAACCAAACTCACCTACACCATATCCAATGAAGAAATATGGATTAGACTTATAATCAAGCTTTTACCTTGAGTTATCATCAAGGTTTACATAATCCAAACTTCTAAATACTCATAAATGTGAGAGTTTTACCTCATTTTCAGTCCAGAGCTCCTCGGGTAGATGTTCTCCCATTGGCACAGATGGATTTCCATTGATCAGATATGATGCCATGTTCACTGAATCAGTCCAAAAAGTCTTGGGAAACCCCGAGTGTAACCTCATACTCCTAGAACATTCATTCAACATCCTATTATTCATATATACCACACCATTATGTTGTATTGTGATTGTAATGGTCCTCTACCACCGAATTCCATTATTAGAATAGAATTCTATGAACTCTTGACTGCCATATTCTCTGTCATTGTCAGACCTCAAACATTTTAGCTTTGATCCCGACTCATTCTCCACCATGAACTTCCACTTATGAAACATCTTAAAGACATCATATTTCATTTTCATAAAGTAAACCCATACCTTCCTTGTTGAGTCGTTGATGAATGTCACATAGTATTGTGACCCTCCAAAGGAATGTACTGGTGCAGGCCCCCAAACATCAGTGTGCACCCGGTCCAACTTCCCAGCCTTCAGTGTTCTGCCTCCTTTTGAAAAAGACGTCTTCTTCTTTCCGAAGATACAATATTCACATATGCCAAATTCCACCGACTTCAGAACTGGTAGCATCCCTTTTGTTGCCAGCACCTTCATCCCCTTCGCACTCATGTGGCATAGTCTGTTGTTCCATAGTTGTGAAAATCTTATAGCTTTGAGTGATTCATCCATGTCTATAAAAGTTTTTATTATGTTGTATAGGGTAACATTCTTTTCTCATTGATCTATGATCATAGATCCTTTGGTGATCTTTCATGCACCACCAGTAAACATGGCACTCAACCCTTCATCATCAAGTTGTCCGATAGAAATAATATTTCTTCTTAGGACAGGTATATACCTCACATTTTCTAAAACCAGAAAACTCCCATTGTTGGTTTTGATTTGTGCATCTCTTTTCCCCATAATCTGCAAGGGCTCATCATCAGCAAGATATAGCTTGCCTAAATTTCCAGAAACATAATTTTTCAAGAAGCCCTTCTCTGTTGTAGAATATAAAGACACCCCGGAGTCTAAAATCCAAGACTCGATTGGGATATCCATGCTCAACAGCAGCACATCATTAGTTCCTTCAACTATCATGTTTGCTCCACTGGTTTTATGTCCTTTATATTTTTCTCTGATCTTTTTCTTTACATGTCCTTTCTTCCTGCAAGTCCAACAGGTAGGACCAACCCCATTTTCCTTGTCTTGACTTTTCTCTCTTGAACTTGATCTCCCTCTATGATTGTCTCGTTGTGGGTACCTTCCTCTTCCTTCAATGTTTAGAGCAAAAAAAAAAGAATCTGCCTGATTCTATTCTTCGAACATCCTCACTAAGGATTAGGTCCTGTATATCTTTTAGATTCAGTTTTTTATTCCCCGAGGTACTGCTTACAACTGTTATAGTTGCTTCCCAACTGTCGGGTAAAGAGGACAATAATACCAGTGCACATACCGCATCACCAAGATCTATTTTCACAGATGTCAACTAACTTATGATGGTGTTGATTTCATTGATGTGGTCTATAATAATTCTTCCTTCATCCATTTTAGGTTGAACAATCATCACATCAAGTTTACCTTGTTTGCTGGAGAAGGCTTATCATACATATTTGCGAGAGCTTTTATCAGATCCACCACCATCTTCTACTATCTAATGTTGAATGCCATAGTTTTTTCCAATGTAAGGTGAATAATGCCCAGAACCTGCCAATCCAGCAGCTCCCACTCTGACTGCTTCATGTCCATTGGCTTCAGTCCCAAAAGTGGCAAGTGCATATTTTTTTGATAAAGATAATCCTCGATCTGCATCCTCCATATTCTAAAGTCAGTTCCATCGATGCAATTGATATTCACTTTGCCTTTGTCCATATCCATCATTGGAGAAATTTTAACTAAACCTCTGATACCAGTTGTTGTGGAAACGCTGAGATTTTCAGTGACAGAAATGAAAAAAAAATAGAAGAGTAAAAGGGAAAAAAAGAATAAGGACACAAAGATTTACGTGGTTTGGTAATAATACCTACATCCACAGAGAGGTAGAATATCCACTATAATTTAGGAGAACAATTATAGAGTTTTTTCAGTAAAAAACCCTTGCCTAAAAATGGGATACAAATGGAGAGGAATATTATCATTGTTCCACCAACCACATAAGAAGTCCACATAGCTACAGTGAAAGGAGGCCACCCAAGTCAAAATTGTTACAGTATAGTTGAAACTGAAGTCCGCACTGCTACAATTCTTGTCAATGTCGGTCAGTCAGCTCCACTATAGTAGTCAGAGATGCTATAGTGCATGCCAAAAGCATTCGGCCCAACCAGATCGGGCTACACCAATCCAACATAATCCAATTGGATCCTTTAGGTTGGGCTGACACCACAGGGTGTTGGTTAAGGTAGGGTGTCACTGATATTAGGTTTGAGATGGGTCTGAACAAACCTTGAGGACTTTCTTATGGGTGTGTTGTTTTTTGATGATTCCCTTATGGGTGAGGTGATGATCATGGATGGGTTAGTTTTCAGAGTCGCTAGATGAGGTTTCCCTATCTATATTGGATCATGAGTTGATAGACATGATCTAGGGGACCATGGGTGCCTCATGTTTTATTAACTTTCAATGGTTCAGTTCTGATTTAATCATTGGTGTCTTTGGTTGTTTCCATAGAACCTAGAGTTTGGAAATGTGATCCTATTGTGGCTATTTTTGTAATGTTTTGTTCATGAATTTGATGTAATAGTGTTTTATAACTTATACCAAAGATATTTAAGTAAGTTCTTTGCTTAGGTACTAGAAATAGGATGATAACTTTGGGATATTATTGGATCTAGATTTGGCCCTAAGATTGATATGCTGTTTTTTTATTGGCCCACTGTTTGTGTTAGACAGGTCCTAGGGAGCTAATGGGTGATCTGAATTAGTATACCCCTGGTTTAGAGTTACAAAATGGCTATAGGGTCAGTGGTAATTGATTTTTAGAACTCACTGATAGTGGTCCTGGATGCCAAGCACTCCCATCATGAAATCTTCTTCTCCTCCATATATTTTAAGTTTCAAACTTATCCACTTTTTATAGAAGGATAGAATCACATGATATTCTTGGAAAATAGACTTTATATATTCAAATATAAGTCTATGAAAAAAACCTTTATATAAAAAAGAGTTTATAAAAAAAGTGATCAATGAAATATCTAAATCAATGAGCATGTGATGGTAATATAAAAATTAATATGGGGGTTGTTCAACATAACCTCAATGACCAATTAGAATTAGGTTGTCCAGATTTTGAGATTCTATTTAGTTTTTCATTATTGAAATCATTAATTTATGCTTTTCACCCCTTGAGGGATGGTCTCACTTTCTTCATCATGGAAAATCTAACTTCAATGGTATTGTAGGAAGAATACTTCATTCTTGTTATACCCAAATAATACAACAGTCATCCATCTCCCAAATTTTTTTTCTTTAATTCCCCATAAGAAAGTATACATAAAATTAATGGGAATAAAGAGGTGATACCTTTATAGTAGTTTTTTCATGTTTTAAACTTTTCTTACTAAGATTATTCCTACTTCTAATGCAACTAATTTTATTCTTCTTAGGTCTTATCCCCCTTTTTTCATCCCAATTCTAGTGAAATGACATTTTTTACTAGTACTCAAAATATTTATACCCAAAACTTCTACAAGAATATTAATATCCATTAAAACATGATCTTCCTTTATATTGATGATTTTGTTTATAGAATTCTTCTTATTTTCAAGGTATCCTCCAACCTTTATTTTCCCATTTCTTTGGGGTTTTTTTATCTTAGGTCATCCATTGGAGGAAAAATTTTACACCATTCATGATCCTAAAAATATTCAAAATAAGTTTCTATAATCTTTATAATTAAAGGAAACATATTTAGTATCACACAAGAATTTAGAAAAATGTTGTACCTTTTTCATGGGGGGGGGGGGTTTCTCATCATCCTTGGATGGTTCAACTTGAATATCTATCACAGTTTCATAGACTTATATTATATTCATTATGGTATTTCCTGATTTAAGATACCTAGACTGTGCCTCATGAAGTTCCTTTTATTTAGCAAACAATTTTGTATTAAGAAATTCTGGTATCCTGTCTTATTATACACATTTCATCATGGACATTTTTATCTCTTCTATGGGACCATTCTACTTCACATTTACACTTATTTTCTTCTTTTACAATAATTTTTCTAATATATGGAATTATGGTCAAAGTATGAAATAAAATCATCTCTTAGAATATATTCTGTATAAATATCCCCTTATTCTTCTTATTAACTAATTGTAATGTCTATTCATCTCTTAACCTTATAGGTATATATGTATATTAATGTAAAATTATATGTTCTTAGTTGTACATGGATGTGATTATGTTATTTGATTGTTCCTGTAGTTATTAGAGAAATTTGGGGGCTGGTTGGGGCAGATGCAAGGGGGTGGGGGTGGGGGTGCTGGTGTAGGGGTTGTGTGGTGGGGGGACTAGTGGTTGGGGGGTTGATGCGGGGGAGGGGGGCTGATGCAGGGCTGGTGAGGGTGGGTGGGCTGGTGGTGGTGGGTGGGTAGGTGGGGGTGGGTGGGGGCGGGGGTGGATGGTGCAAGGTGGGGGGGGGGGGTTGGCATTCATATACAATATTATTTTTTTAACTTGATGCTACTCATGTCCTAGAGTGAGATTGATTCAAAGTGATGGGGTGTTAATGGTGATATATTGATTGCATGGTTAATGTAGAGAGAAATTCTATATCTTTGAGGCTTATTTTTATCTTTGATGTAATCACACTGATGGATTTTAGGTAGAAAATATCAATATTTTATTCTTGTATATGAGTAGAATTGATTATCTAAGTGCTCATGAATTTTATAATAGGATAATTTTTTTCTCTAGATTATAGGAGCATTATAACAGGTTAGTCAACCATATAATCCTTATAGTACTGCATCTTGATTCATGCATGATGCACCCAATTTGTGCACAATATTTTTCTTATATATTTTTCATAGATCTAACCATACTAATTAGTTTTATGGTATCTTTAACATATTACTAGGTGCATGTCGATATTGGAACCTCTTGTTACAACAGTGGAGTTGTAAAATTCATGAATTCAGTTATCTATATGGATGGAACCCCTATGGTGTGCACTTGGACTTTATAGTTCATTCATTTACATTAAAAATTGTTCATCATCGTCTATTCTATTATTGCCTTTCTCACTAATCATTTTCCTCCCACTTCAATTTTTAGATTCAATTAATGATGATTTATCATATCACTAGCAATTTTTTGAAGTCTCTCGGGACCCATTCTTATGTGTTGTGGAAACCGTCGCAAAAGGCAAAGTGGTTTGGGCTGTTTTTGTTCTCCGCTAATGGTTTAAGGTGATTGTTTCCTTAATTCTTCAATGTCTCCTAGTTTATAATTGGGGGTTTTGTAAATTTAGAGCCCTTGGTAATTTTATTATGGTGTGTTGATCATCCTTGAGGCAGTAGGGTCCCTCTCATACCCTCATCAATTCAAGAATGTTTTAAATTGCATTTATTTGTCTTCTTAATTCTTCTTGTTTGTATTAAATTGAAATTATTGATCAATTTTTTGTTATGATAATTGTTTCATTTGATAAACAATTCATGATTTTGTAATAAAACCCCTCCAATAGAGGTGTGTTGTCTGTGAAAACTTATAGTGGTAGTGTATTCTTATATAGTTTTCTTGAAATTATTGCATTGGTGTTTTCTTTAAAGTTTCAAATGTGTGCAAGTGAAAAAAAAAATTCGAGTTGTCGTCGTTAAAAGCAGCGCACCTTGAGTTTGAGGTAAGTTACCTCCACCTAGCCCTTTAATTTGAATTATATAATTGCTTGAGTATTTTAAAAACTGGTTTTCATTATGATATAATGTGTATAAGCTATGAAAATTGGTTTCCACTCTTTGAAATGAATTTTTCACCTATTTTACAAGATTTCCCTAAGCCTTCAACGTGAACTAGTAGAATTTTTCATCCAGATAAGTAGTATAAAATGAAATGTTCTTCACTTTAGAGATGATAGTGCCCTAATTTTGAGAATACATGAACTGAGAATTCTCATAACAAACTAAAACTTAAAGAAAATATTTGTTTTCATTTAATCAACCACAAACAACCAGCCTTGAAAACTTGACACTTTCTTCAATAACATCATTGTGAAACACTTGACCTAGAAAAAGACATAATTTAACCTATTAAAATAAATCTACTTAGGCATGATTCATGGTGTGATTAGGGGTTTCACACCATGAATCCCTACCCTTGGGAATTTCATGGCTTGAACAGAGGTTCATAGTTGGAAATGTTTGAGATATGGGGTTAACCCCTCAAGCAACCCCATTGAAGGAATAAACCAGATGGGTCACAGCATGAAAGGATACAGTAGCTTAAATTTCAGTTATTTTTCACCCTAAACCTACACCAACTTCCACCCAAACCTCAGAGGTTCCAACAGGGGACTATGACCAAATCCAAATATACCATTTAGGAACATCTAATGTTTAGATTTCTGATCCAAATTCCAATTTAAGCAACAACCCATGCTTTATATTAAAAACACAAATTTCCTCCTAAAACAATGAATCATAAACCTATGGGGTATTAAAAACTCGCCACCTTAACACTTATCATCCCCGAGAAGCCATGGTATTCATCAAAACATGTCTCACGAACTACTATGGTTTTCAATTCTCTGAGAACTCACTATTCTTCATCTGTGAATTCTAAACATGTTTCTGTTTCACAAAACCAAACATCAAGGCATGATTTGCACCATAAGTCAAGCCACTCACTCACTAATAACGCTAACACCAAGAAGGATCCCACTACACCCATATATTTGGACACTCCTCAGTGTCTTCAACTGATTCATCCTAAAGCTTATGGTCATCCTCACCATACTAATCTTCTCGTGAAGGTTTACTAAACATCACGGTGATCCTAAACATATGAATTTCCAACTGAGAATGATCTTCCAATGGTCTATCGACCTGGTAACTGGATTTTGAAAAATGATCTCAATGCGGTTTTTAGCTCACTGCATCCAACCCCATGAAAAACACCAGCCTGCTCCCCTATGGATGAATTTTCCTAAAATTTATTGGTTTCACCCGTAGGTGTGCTTTCACATATCTCAATCAAGATGAATTCACCTCTTCAAGAATCATGAGATCATATAATTCCTACACCAAAGTCCGATTCTTGACCCATAGTGTAATTTCATGGTTGTCTCACCAACTATTTGCTTCCTCCATCATGCTCCCACTCTAAGCACTGACTCACCTCTGATGTGATTCACCCTCAGATCACTCAAAAACCATCTTGAGTCCGATTCCAATTCACTAACTCAACTCAACACCATATCTGAACTTCAAATGTAGTATTACCCAAGGAACCAGAAAAGATAGGATCTTCCCACACACTAGCATCACTTTTTCACCTCAATCGTTCAATGATCATCCTCACTGAAATAATGACCCATATGACGTGAGGTTCAGTCACCCACAACTGATATGATTCTCCCCAACATAGGAGTACCATTATCATTAACCTTACAAACCAAACACCTAGTATTTGTATCCCATGTTCTATACATCACTAAATGCAATGACTAGATGTGGTCGACCTGTATACCCCTAAATTCTAATATGAAATATCCATTTCCACAAACTATCGGATCACCATAGATCATCCATTCCATCCAATGATAGTCAATATTGTGCTCCCCACACTATAGATTCCCATACACGGTTCCTATGGCTTCCCATACACCACTACTCAAACGCTGATCCAAACGGGTCCTATCAGTAAACCTCACTAACAATACCCCTTAAAAGGACCTAAAACTCAAGATATTTGGGGGTGATGGGTTTTGTTGAAAGGGGCAGGGGGTGCATGGGGTGGGTAGGGTTGTGTGTTGAGGGAAGGAGGAGGGTGTAGGGTGGTCTAAGGGGTGTGCTGGGGGTGATAGGCTTTTTTCAAGGGGTAGGGTAGGGTAGGGTGTAGGGGGTGGGCATGGGAGGGGGTGCAGTGTGTAGGGGGTGGGGTGGGGTGGGCAGGGGGGTGGGAAGGGGGTGTGTGCAGGGGGTGGGGTGGGAAGGGGTGTGCTGGGGAAGGGGGAAGGGGGTGTGCAGGGTGAGGGGGTAGGGGGTGTGCTGGTGGAGGGGTGCAAGGGATATGGGGAGGGGTGTTGGGGGGGTCTAAGGGGTGTTCAAGGGAGGGGGTGTTGGGTTATTTTTCAAGTGGTAGGGGGAGGGGTAGGGGTGGAGCAAGGGGAAATGCTAGGGGTAGTGGGTGTCCTGGAGGGGGGAGGGGTGCAAGGGCGCATCGGTTTGTAGGGAGGGTGTTCAAGGGGGCTTTCTAGGGGTTGCAAGGTTAACCTAATTAATTGAATGAGTGAAATGGAACCGAACATGGTTAACTTGCCACATTAGAGGTAATGCCTCATTTCTAAAGTTTAATTGGATGGAATGACACTAGTTATAAACCTAGGATCCACACAATTGCGCCAAAAGGTTTGGTAAGTCTTCCACCACATTGGATTCATGAATAGGTATGAAGTGAGATGACTTTGAGATCCAATCCATAATCCCCCATAAGAAATCCTATTTTCAAACCATTCTTAGTAAACCTTTTAAAAATTTGATAGTTATTTTCTCCTATTTTCACATAGATATAGGTTAGGTTTGCAACATGCAGGGGGTGTTCAAGGGGGTTTTCCAAGGGTGCAAGGAGGTGTCCAAGTGGTGGGGGTGTCCAGGAGGGGATGTCTAGGGGTGTCCAGGGGGAGGGGGGTACAGGAGGGGGGTGGGCTATTACAGGGGTGGGGTGCAAGGGGCTGTCTAGGGGGTGCAAGGGGGTTTTCAGGGGGGGTGCGCTACTGTAGGGGGGTGTTCAAGGGGTGAAAGGGGACTGTTCAGGGGGTGAAAGGGGGTTTCCAGGAGGGGGTGTGCAAGGGGGAATGTGTGTCCAGGGGGGTGTTCTAGGGGGTTGTCCAGGGGGTGTCTAGGAGGGGTTGTCCGGAAGGGGGGGTTGTCCATGGGGGTGTCCATGAGGTGTGGGTGTCAGGGGGTGTATAGGAGGGATGGGTTGTCTAGGTGGGGGTGTCCAGGTGGGGGTGTCTAGTAAGGAGGGGTGTCTAAGAGGGGGGTGGTTAGGGGATATCCAGGGGGGCTTTGCAGGGGTGGTGGGCTACTGTAGGGGTGGGGGTACAAAAGGGTGGGCTACTGTTGGGGGTGTTCAAGGGGTTTCAAGGGGGTGGTCTACTGCAGGGGGTGCTAGGGGTGTTCAATGGGGGAAAGGGGGATGTCCAAGGGGTGCAAGAGAGGGTGTACAGGATGGGGTGTTCAAGGGGGGTGAGGGGGGGATACTATAGGGGGGTGTTAAGGGGTTTTCTAGGGGTAAAGGGGACTTTCCAGGGGGTGAAAGGGGGTATCCATGAGGGGGTTCAAGGGGGCATGGGTGTGCAGGGGGTGTCCATAAGGGGGTCGGGGCATGGGGGTGTAAGGGGATATCCAGGGGGTGAAAGGGGATATCCAGGGGGCATGGGGTGTAGGGGGTGTTCAAGGTGGTGCAAGGGGATGTCTAGTGGGGGAATGGGGGTGCAAGGGGTGTTCAAGGGGGTGAAAGGGGGTTGCCCAAGGGGGTAATGGGGGTGCATATTGTGTCCAGGGGTGCAGGGGGGTTGTCTAGGGGGTGTAAGGGGCTGTCCAGGGGGGCATGGGGGTGCGAGGGGGTTATCCCGGGGGTGAAAGGGGGTTGTACAGGGGGGCATTGGGATGCAAGGGGGTGTTCAAGGGGGTGCAAGGGGGTTGTCCAGGGAGGACATGGGGGTGTTCTAGGGAGTGCAAGGGGTCTATCCAGGGGGGAAGGGGGTGCAAAGGGGTTGTATAGGGGGTGCAATAAACTGTCTAGGGGGATTAAACGGGGTTTGTCCAAGGGGTGGAGGGGCTTTCCAGGGGGGCATGGGGGTGCAGGGGGTGTTCAAGGGGGGTTGTGGGGGTGTTTTTCTATGAAATGGTAAAGCCTATACCCACAGTTTTGAACTGTGGATATAGCCATATAGCCATAGTTTTGAACCATGGCTATAGCTATATAGCCACATTTTTTGTAACGCCCCGACCCCAGTTACCTAGAGTCGGTGCATTATTCCATAACATTGGCATGATCACAAGAAAGATCAAGTCTCGAAATACCGATTAGTTTAGTAGCCTTGGAATAACTAGATACATTTATAAAGTTTACATTACATCATAAAGTGAAAAATATAAAAATATAGTCTCCATAGTCCACACTCTTATCCCCTCATACTATCCCTGCAGGTCATTCATAAATTACTTCTTCACATCCTAGGAAAAATAAAACATAGAAAAGGGGTGAGCTCAAATGCCCAATAAGGATAACAATATATCAGAAACTTTCATAAATAATAATAAACATTTAAGGCAATGTATAACTAAAACAAAAGCCTTTTAAACTTGAACTTCAACATTATATGGAAAAAATAAAATGAAATAATGCCATTTACTTATTCACATGGATATTCTACTAATTGAATATTCACATGCAATATCAATAACCACTTTCATAATGATGGAATGCATAATTCCAGACTATCATAACCACATAGCCAAGGCCTCATGCCAAGACTACAAATAAGATTTTTTCAAGGCCTTGTGCCAAGACACTAGTTTGTCTCATGAGACCTACCGATGCATTGAGGAGCTATAGCGGTCTCCACCCATCACTTACTAAGTCCAATGCATTCCTCATATGAAAATTTTTAAATATGACATAAACATTCGTATTAAAACTAGCATACGAAATGTCAATACTTAATCGACAAACCATGAATGGTATAAAAATAGCACATCCACAGTCAAACATAACTCATTCGATACAATATGGAAGATTGTATTGTATCAGATTAATCTCAATCAAGAATAATTAAGGATATTGAAATAGATGGAAATAGTCATCAAAACTATTAGAGATAAATATCCCCCTTTTTCTTGAAATCGTTTAAAAGTCACACTATTTGTCAAGAAGCCATTTAAAAATAGATTTTTGAATAAAAGTGTCCCATACCACTTTGAAACTTTTAAAAGGAATTTTGATTTGAAAACTTTAAGGTCCATATAAATAAATCCTTAAAACCATTTTTAAAACATGGACATTAATGAGAAATATTTAGAATAATAAATCCTTAAAACATTTTAAAAAGATATTTTAGTTAGAGTTCCTAACCAAAAGAGAGACACTTGAATAAAAAAAATTGAGGTAATAAAAAGATTGTAATATCATGAGAATAAATGGATTCATGATATACTATGTCAAATTACATTATATACACCATATAAAAGTGATTTTGTGTATAACAACAAAGGAGTCTCAATAGAATGTAAATTGAGATGAAATCTCTCATAAAGGTGGTATCCTTAGGTTAAGGATAAATCAATGACATAATTATGTGTGAAAAATATAAATACACTCAATATTATTGGATATTCATTTTAAAACAATCAAAGGACATTCACACATATTCTTGTAAAAACAACACCAATGAATTGGATGTTTATCTCAACAAATTGAGATTGAGTAAAAATTACTCTTATCAAATTCGTACCGATGACTTGAAAATTTATCAATGGAGTGATTATGTGTATCAAAATTATATCCAAAGAAAGGGGAGTGGAAATTATGACATAATCAAATGAATAGTGATTCCACACATAATCTTTGAGTAAAATAATCAATGAAGTATGCGTAAAGCCGAATGAGTGGAAATTGAAATCTCAAATTCCCTTATCGATTTGGTAACTTATGAAACATGCACCCATGAAAGAAGGATAATACAATGATGATATAAATATCCATAAATTAAATTATATTACACAATGAATACAATCATGGTTAGTACACATACACCACATGCAATAAATAAGTGGTGAACAATGGAATTCTCACGAAATTAAGAGTGAGATAAGAAACCCCTTACTTTGTACTTTTTCCTTGGTCGAAGGTAGGTTAACATCCTGTATAATGGTGAAATAATTGTTATTGAATTATAAAAGAATCATTTACATTAATATGTTATCATATATTATATTTTAACATTGATTTGTTAATAATATCTTAGTATTATCATCATTTTGGTTGTTAACTTACTCGATTTCCTTTATATTATTTGTTACGTAAGTCATGTTTGTTATGGATAGGTTGTATCTTATTCATATCCAGAATTATATCAAGTACTTAAACATTATTTTTAATCATCAAATGATAATTATACTTGAATGGATATGATGGAGAATGAATCTCATCGCGTTCGTGGAGACGGTAGTCCGTATGTACGTACGAGCGACAATATCATTCTTTTGATGTTAAAATAATATATAATTGGATGTTATATCATATATACAGAATAATTATCATGTTATATTTATTATTTACATTAATTACACATCATTATTATACCCATCAAAATAATAATTTATTGAATGAAAATTACACCACGACGTGGAGACGGTAAGCCGTACGTACGCACGTATGGTGACATGCCATTCAAAGGATGGATAGAATACTAAATATGGTTGTACCATATTTATAATAACATAAAATTATATATAAGATACTGGAGTTATTATTTTAGAATATAAATAACAAAGAAAGAAGAAGTTGAATACGAAAGGAACTTGAAAGAGGGTGGTGAAAACATTACCTCTTCTTCGGGTTCTTCCTTTTGATTTGATCAAAAGGAATCCTTAGGTTGGCTTTCTGACTAAAGGAAGGCCTCTAGGATGAAGTGAGGGAAGTTGAGAGAGTATTTTGTCAGGGTTTTTCCGAACCAAAAGGCTTTGAAGGTGTTAATTAATGATAAGGGGGTGTTCCCTTTTTTAAGAGGGGTGAGGGGCACCTTTGGAAAGGCTAGAAATATTATTTTATAATAAATTAATATTCGGTTTATAATGGATCCAAAGTGGATTATTTAAAGGTTAAGGTTGGGATGGGTCAAAAACCACTCAACTATATAATTTAGACAGGTTTGGGTCATTATATTATCCTTATCTTTAAGTATTAACTCTTAGTTAATTAGTTTCACTTTTACAATGTCTCTTTGTATTTTTATATTATATGGTTAATAAACTTACTATATACATCTAAGTGACCCCCAAGTGGTCCATTAATGACACAAATATCATGATATAAATATATTGTACGAACCTTATATTTTTAGGAATTTAATATCAATTAATAATATAATATTTGTTTTAAAAACTCTTTTATGTCAATTTTGACACTATTCAATAGTTGATTTTTTGTAAAACTCATAACAGAATGATTATTTCGAACAAAGTTAATTAAATAATTCCTAACATGTCATATTAACCTATAAAATTAGTTTAATTCATAAAAATTCTCAAATTATATTTATTTGGGTATTTATAATATCAATTATTTTAATTTTTTACTATTATGGTAATCACTGCATCATCATGGTGTCATAAATAAATTAAATCATTTAATGTCTAAAAATTATAAATAAAATAT
This sequence comes from Viscum album, assembly GCA_963277665.1. NCBI lineage: Eukaryota > Viridiplantae > Streptophyta > Magnoliopsida > Santalales > Viscaceae > Viscum > Viscum album. The sequence continues at coordinate 1,968,771,275 of OY728125.1, read as the reverse complement.
CATTATGTAGGAAATCTTTTTATATTTATAATTAATATTTATAGTCGAAAATCCAACATATATAACCCTTTTTATAAATTGTTTTTCTAAAAGATATATGATTATGTCATTTTTGTATTTATTTTAACTTAATTAAAATAAAGTGTCCCTATCACCTACAAGTGGCTCCATGGGGTCCCAAAATTGACCCAAAGATGTCCATGGTCGGACATGTATCCACCAATAATGTTAAGACACGTTTTTTGGGTAATTTAGTATTATTATGATATTATTTTTTAACCCTTATTTACTGGATTTACCCTTTAACCATGGTAAATAAAATATTTACCGAAGTATTTATTCAAAATGTCTAAAAATAAAATCTAGAAATTTATACAATTTTTGAAATCATGATTCCAAATATGGAATTAATTTTTTCAAATTCAAAACATAGAATTGGCAGAAATTAATTTAAAATTAATTCCCACTGTCAAAACAAAAAGCATGTTTTTAAGATATAATAAATATCAAAAGATTGATACTTGTTTATGTTCGATTCAATTGTGAAATTATGTCCAATGACCAACATTTTATTAAATGGTAAAAATATATTCTAAATATACTTTAAAACCACTCAAATTCATAATTTATCACTATTAATTATTTTGATTAAAAAAGTTGTTTTTAATTAAAATTTTGTAATTTTCACTATTCATCCAAATATTAATGTTATCTGAAAAGTACCAGAATCTCACCCTATAATAATTTAGATATTATGAATCCAAAAATGAAGTCCATTTTGAAATATAAAATGTATAAAATTTCAAAAATTAGGTATTACTATTCATAACAGCTAGTTTGATTGGTTGTGGTGTGTTAGAACTTGAAGTTGCGTACAACACACACTACTGTATTATTCAGAGAGAAGTGTACTGTGGAAGCTTGGAGTGTTACATTTTTTATCCGTGTCTATAGACATATTTCCACAGTTTTGAACCATGGCTATAGCCATATAGACATGGTTTTGAACTGTGGCAATAAACCTATGTGGCTTAATGTTCTTCCACGGTTTGAAATGGTGGCTCAAGACCTATATCCACTGTTTAAAACTATGGCTATAGGTCTTTCCCTATAGGCCTGACAATACCAATCATGGTCCATTGAACCGTGGCTATAACCTATATCCATGGTTTTGGGGCTTAAATCCATGTTTTTAAACTCTGACTGTAGCCTTAATTTCCAGTAGTGATGGTTGGTTTTTTAATGGAATTTCAACTATGATTTTTTAAATAGTTTTCAAAGAAGATTAAAAAAATAGTTTTTTTATAATATATTAAGTTTATGTTTTTATAGAATTAGGAAAACCATTACATTATATCAATATTTTGTGTATTTATTTTGTTAAATACTAATATCCCTGAATCAAATAGGATGGATATGAATAAAGAATGTATGGATTTCAATCATTTGACAAGAGAGTATGAAGATGCAGTGAAATAGTTCATCAAGTTTGCAGAAGATAATTCATATAACCCTTATCAAATCCTTTGTATGTATTTACATTGTTGTTATTCAAGACAAGTTAGTCCAGAGGAGTTAGAATAACACTTTATCTATAATGGAAGAGATCGAAATTATAAATTTTGGATTAAACATGGAGAAAAAGAAAATGTAGCTAGTGGATGGGATAATAGTTCATTTTATAGATCATTTAATGTGATTACAAGTGTGGACAATGAAGAAGAATGTATTGAGTACATGATTACAGATGTAAATGATGATGAAGATCGTATTGAGGAAATGATAAGGACAGTTGAAGATAAACTTCATGATTTACAAAAATTGTTTGAGTAGTTAAAGAGTTGTGTAAAGACGTATTTGTATGGTGGTTTCAATAAATATACATCATTGTCAGTCATAATAAAGCTGTATAATTGGAAAGAAGGCAACAGACAGAGTGATTCCAGTTTTACAGAATTATGCTCTCTCTTGAATGACATGATCCCAGAAGATAATGAGATCCTAAGCTGAACATATGACGTCAAATGAATGCTACGTTCGATGGGTATGATCTCTGAATGAGTACACATCTACCCGAATGATTGCATATTATTTCAAAAGGACCACAAATCACTTAGATAATGCCCAAAGTGTGGTGCTTCTCGATACAAGAAAGATGAATCTCATTTTATGAAAATTTTATGGTACTTTCCAATCTTTCCAAGGTTTAGGTGCCTATATGGAAGTGAGAATACTGCAGGGAAATTGATGTGGCACATAGATAGAAGAAATAAATATGGGAAACTATGTCACCTCTCAAACTCTCCTCATTGGAAGATAATTGATCATGAGTATCCTAATTTTGGAAACAAGTCGAGAAACCTTCGTCTTGCGTTATCTATAAATGGAGTGAATCCTTTTAGTTTTAAAAGTAAAACTCACAGTACATGGATGATTATGTTGATAAATTATAACTTTCCATTATATTTATGCATGAAACGAAAACACATCATTTTATCTATGCTTATATAAGGACTGAAACAACCATATAAGGATATGGATGTTTATTTGTCTTCATTGATCAAGGATTTGAAATTATTGTGGGATTCAGGTGTTATGTTGTATGATGCTTATAGTAATGAAGATTTCACGTTGAGAGCCAGGTTGTAAGGAATGATAAATGACTTTCTTACTTATTTAAATTTATCAAGATATATCATTAAAGTAATTGGTGTCCCATGTGTGAAAAAGGAACACAATCAATTAGGTTTAAATATTCATCAAAAACTGTATTTCTAAGACAATGTAGATTTTTACCCCGACAACATAAGTACCGATCTTGGATGACATCATTAGATGGAAGTTCATAAGAATATACAACACCATCTCTAATAATAGGTGATCAACTGTTTGATAAAGTAAAAGATGTGGGCATTGCTTTTGGTAATCCATTTTTGAAAAACCTTATGAAAACCAGTTAGAAGAATAGATTGGTTTTTTTAATTACCATACTAGAATTTTCTGTACGTCAGACACTTTCTTGATGTTATGCATGTTGAAAAAAATATATGTGATAGCGTCATCGGCATGTTTCTAAATACACCCAGCAAAACAAAGGATGTAATTAAGGTAAGATTTGACATGGTTGGCATGGGAATGCGAGAATAGTTGGTGCCAGTGAAGGGTGGAAAATAAACATTTCTCCTCCTGCTGCTTACACTCTTTCTAGGCAAGAGAGATATCAATTTTGAAACTTCTTGAATGATGTAAAATTTCCATATGGATATTCATCAAATATCAAGAACATCGTGTCAATAAACTATTTAAAGTTAAAGGGTCTGAAATAACATGATTACCACATTTTTATGAAAGATCTAATTCCAATATCTTTACATTGCATTTTACCCAAGAATATCTATTATATATTAACAAAGCTTTGTTTCTTCTTCAAAGATATATGCAACAAAGTTATAGACCAAGTGAAATTTATGAGTATGTAAAGATAAATTTCTATCATATTATATGAATTGGAAATGTTCTTCCTATTCACATTCATTGATATTATGGTTTATTTGGTGAGAGAGATTCAACTATGTGGTTTTTATACTATTGATGAATGTACCCCATTGAATGGTATACTAATATTTTGAAAGGGTTTGTTAAAAATTGAAGTCAGCTAGAGGGTTGTATTGAAGAGTGATATATTGTTGAGGAAGCCCTTTAATTCTATACCAAATACATGTCCAGTGTAGAAATCATTGGTCTACTGAAATCTCGTCACACTAGGAGACTAGCGTTTAAAAGAAGTTTTTGAAGAGAGGTTGTCATAATCAATATTACAGATCGAGATCAGGTCCACCTTTACATTTTTTATAATAGTTTGGAGGTTGAACAATATTTCAAAACCCACAAAAAAATTATTAGGCATTTGAATCCATCTAGGGATGAAAAATAGATATCAAATACACATAATCAACAGTTTATAAGATGGTTTCAAGACCATATATTTAAGGAGTCAGATAAAAATCTGAACTCAATTTTAGAATGAATTTTATGGATAGTCATAGGAACAAGTGTGTCTTTATTATCTTATAACTATTATGTAATTAATGGTTATACATTCTATACTAATGAACATGATTAAGAAATTACCATACAGAATAGTGGAGTTACACTTGTGGCTAAAGCGATGCATGTTACCATTTCTAAGGACATAAATCCAATTTATTAAAATATTTCATACTTTAGAATCATCAAACAAATATGGGAGTTGGATTATACAAAATTCTAAGGGCAAATTTTTAAATGCAAGTTGGTTGATAATAGGAGTGTTATTAAAATTGATGAGTTCGGATTCATGAAATTTTATTTCAATAAGGAGGGGTACAAATACGAACCATTTATAATGGAATCACAGACATTACAAGTATTTTATGTTCCAGATCCCACAAACTGAAACTGGTTAATTATTCCTTTATTGATCAAAACCACTGAAGGATCAGATGAAAATTCAATAGAGGATGACCCTTTCATTGGGACTTCACAATAATTTCACAGTGGTCCCAATGTAGACAGTGTTTTATATGTCAAAGGATACCACATTGAAGAGATTTGGATAACCAATAGAGGGGTAAAATCCCTTCAACCTTTAAATAAAGAGTTCAATAATCAGGTTATATTTTTTGTAATATACATCGTGTTACCTTATATTATTATATGTTCGTTGCTACTTTTATGTAATATAAATTGAACATTAAACCACTTCTATAGATGATGACTTCTGCCCGTGATGATGCCCTTAATCCAGAGGCACAATAACTCTCTCAACCTGCTGCTACTTGCAGTGCAGAGGAACAATAGGTCTCACAACCTGCTGCAGAACGCAGTGTAGAGGACCAACATGTTTCTCAACCTGTTATTGCTGCTGCTCCCAGTGTAGAGGTATAACCACCATCTGCACATGCCGACGCTAGCGCTCTAGAGGAATATATTGAAGATGTTGAAACTGAGGAAATGTTAGGCAACAAAACACTAGCGGTGAAGAAAAAACAGGAGTGTTGTAGTTTGACAGTGCTAGCAAAAATCCTTAAGGAAAAAGTGAAAGGCATCAAATACGAGGTTGGATGGAATAAGTGAGACCAGCATGTTAACTCCAACAAGGCCATGTTCAATATTTTCATTGAAATCATCACTCGACAACACGTACCGATTGATATACAGTTGTGGCACCATGTTGTCACCAGGCTTAAGACATAGATGTGGTGAGATATTACGATAACATTATGAAATTATTTTTTTAATTCATTAAAAAATAAAATAATAAAACATTGACTTACTCTTCATCATCCCTTATAGAGTTCGTTTATAGTGGATGACTCACACAAGGACTATGTATTCAAGGTTGTTGGAAGGATTCAAAGAAGATTTCGAACAATTTAAACGATATGTTATCTTAAAGATGATGAAGTGAAAATAAACCCACATCCACCTCTTGTTTATGTGCACCTGATAACCCAAGGAGCATGGGATGTGTTTACTAACCATCATATGGAGTAGTATTTTTAGGTACATTGTGTTTGGTAATACGTTGTTTGATGATACGTGTATTCATCACTTTGATTGACAGTTTTTTATTTATGAAACAACAACTGAGTGATGAAAATAAGTAATGAGAAGCAAAACCAGTGTACCCCTATCATTATGGAAGAATGGGATACACTTCACTTGAAAAAAAATTAGTATGTATTTTAAATCTATTATAATAATTTTATGTGACATAAAATAACATCATAACAATGTTCCTCTTTTTATATGCAGATTGATGACTCTAAATCCAAGGTCAATTCCATCCCACGCCATGTGCTATAGAAGGAGGTGCGTGTAAATTAAGATGGGATACTAATATATGAAAACACACAAAAAGTGTGGGAAACATGTGTAAGTATGACATAATAACTATTTGTTTTGCTTTAGATCGATATTACATAACAATGATTACTTATTTTCCTATATTTTCTATTTGACATAGTCACAAGAATTAGGAACACCCAAACCAGATGCATAGATACTTTTGGTATCCTTGAAGCATCCAAAAACGTATGGTCGCGTCAGAGGTGCAGGTTTTGAGTTGACACCCAAAACATTTTTTGAGAAAAAAAAAATAGGATCAAAGTAAAGAAATAAAAATGATGAGATAAAGAATATTTATCATTGAAGAACATATATAGTTTTAAAGAGATTTCAGGGAAAATTTGAGGAAAGGGGGAAAGAGAAGAAACAAATCAAGAAGAACCAGTGTGTGAAGATCCTGCCCCCCCCCCCACTAGCTTTGAGTAGAGTAATTCCCTTCAAAAGTCTATCTTAGCTAAGGTAATCAATTTTCTGATAATTGTTTCTATGAATTGTGAATTAGATATACATTGATACCTTTCCTGTACTGATATTGTAAAGGGTGAAAATGACTACGATTTATATCTTTCAACACTCACCCATCACCTTTTAGTGAGAGCTACGGTGTTCAATATCCAGAACATCATGCTACACAATAGACCACTTCCAACAAGCCATGTTAAAGTGTTGATTAACATATCCCATGATCCGAGTGCTAAACTACCTATTCCAATTGATGATGAAGATATTCATAAGGTCGAACATGTTCTTGTAACATTCATCGCATGGCTGTCACAGCATGTAAAAAACATGTCGACAAGGAGGTATTAATTTCTAATTTATTTTTCAAGATAAACCTTTAACATTTAATGAAAAAATGTCTAAACTAGTGAATATTATTATAGACTAACATAGGAAAGGAGGTGAAAATAAATAGAAACTGAAAACTATCTCAAGGATCAACCAACCAATCGAAACAATCTATCAAAATCACCTTAAACATGCCCGTTCTATATCAGAATTTATTATCATTGCAAGATTATGTGAATATGAAGTTAAAATACAGTGGTAATCACACAATTCTTTTTTTTATGAAAATATGTACAAAGGATAAGATATATATTTCTTTAGTTTTGACAATGTAAGTGAAATCATGAAGTATGATTGGCTAGGCAGCTTAGTTGTAAATGTATAAAAGAGGTATGTTTTCATTATTTGATTTTCCAAAAGCTGATATACTATGATAATTATGAATAAATACATTTCATATTCTTCAAAGGCGTATATATGAAAAAAATTGAAGGTCTTTCCCCTTGAAAAAAAATTGGACTTATTAGTCCTCACGTCACCTCTATAGAATGAACAAAAATAAAATCTGATGAAGAGGGTGAAATAGTAGCAGGCCTTATTAAATCATTTAACAGTAAAAATACAAATGACAGAATCTTCTTAATACCAATGATATAGGGGAAAAACTCTAAAATTTAATCATATCAAATATATTTTAATTTCGTTAATTTCTTATTACTTTTTGCGTTCTTAGGCAGTATTGGATGCTCATTACTGTCAATTTGGATACTCCAAAGATTTATTTCCTGGATTCAATACATGGATATCCAACAATCGACCACACATGATGGAATTTGTCAATTTTTAATAAACTACATCCAACATTTTAGAACTAAACATATAGTTATATAATTTATATTATCTTTTAATGGGTATTCTATTATGATAGAGTGGTGCGTGAATATCATCTACATCATGGAATGAGTTTAGGGGAAAAGGACCAGAAACATCACAAGTACTATGACAAGATACAAATTAGGGTATATATAATAATATTTCACTATCCAAACATATATAAAAAAATAATTATTTTTCTCAATGTTTTTTCAATGTCTGAAACAAACAAATGATAAAGACTGTGGTTATTATGTTTTTAAATTTATGAAAGAGATCATATTTTATAAACAAATCAACATCCCTGAAGAGGTATTTTTGAAGATAATTACTATTTCATTTAAAATATTTATAGATCCTTTGCGTATTTATATTTTTTCAGTACTAGCATGATTATCAAAAAGACTCATATTCACAAGATGATATATATTTGTTTATAAGTTAATGGGAAACATAACTGATGGAAGAATATACACAAATATCATGAATATTTGACCGATATGACTCAGAGTTTTTATTTTTATTTAAAATTGTCAGTATTTAAGTAAAAAGAACAAGTGTCATAATAAAAACCAAGAAAATATATTAGGATTGTTTTGATACTTTATAAAAACAATCCATAAGTCATTTATGACATGTAGGAATCAATCTCAACTAAATTTAACACATGGTGTGACTATTATGACTTTAAGTATGTATTTTTATAATAAATTACCAATAAATTTAGCAAAAAGAATAAGTAACATACTTAAAACTAATCAAATGCATTTGGATTGTTTTGATACTTTAGGAAAATGGTTTATCAGTCGTTTGTGATTTGTAGGAATCAACCACACCTCAATACGACGAATGATGTGACCAATATAACTAAAAGTGTCCATTATCAGTTTAAAATTGATATTTTAGGTCAAAACGTGTCACTCACTGAAAATCCAAAAAAATCACTTTGATTGTCTTCATAATTTAGGAAAACAATTCATAAATTATTTTTGATGTGTATGAAACGGTCTCATGTCAAACCGGCACACGATGCGACCAGTATGACTCAAAATGTGTGTTTCTAGTTTGAAATGATATTTTTGTAAAAAAACACAACTGACATACTAAAAACTGAGAAAATGCATTCATATTGTTTTTCTATTTTAGGAAAATGATCTATAAGTCATTTTTAATGTGTAGGAATCAACCTCACCTCAATCCAATTCACGGTGTGACCAGTATGACTCAAAGTGTCTCTTTTTATTTAAAATTGTCATTAATTTTAGTAAAAAAACACAACTGTCCTATTGAAAACTGAGATAACGAATTAGAATTGTTTTGGTAATTTAGGAAGATGATCCACGAGTCATTTGTGATGTATAGAAATCAACTCCACCTCAATACAACACATGATGTGACCGATATAAATTCAAATGTGTCTTTTTATTTAAAATTGACATTAATTTACGTAAAAAGAACTGGCATACTAAAAAATGATCAAACTTATTTGAATTGTTTTTATACTTTAGGAAAATGATGCATGAGTCATTTATGACATGTAAGAATTTATCGAACCTCAATCTGATTCACAGTGCGACCGGTAAGAATAAAAGTGTCTGTTATCAGTTTAAAATTTACATTTTAGCTCAAAATGTGTCACTCACTAAAAACCAAGAAAATGCTTTCTGATTGTCTTCATAATTTAGTAAAATGATTCTTAAATCCTTTTTGACGTGTATAAAGTAGACTCGTATCGAATTGATGCATGATGTGTCCGGTATTACTCAAAAATCATGTTTATGGTTTGAAGTGATATTTTAGTAAAAAAACACAACTGGCATACTAAAAACTGAGTGAATACATTTGGATTATTTTTATATCTTATAAAATTATCCATGAGCCATTTTTTACATGTAGGAATCGACCACACCTCTATCTGATGAACGATGTGACCGATATAAATCCAAATGTGTTTTTATTTAAAATTGACATTAATTTAAGTAAAAAAGAACAAGTCACAAACTAAAAACTGAGAAAATGCATTTTGATTATTTTGATACATTAAGAAAATGATCCACGAGTCATTTGTGATGTGTAGGAATCAATCACACCTCAATCTGACGCATGGTGTGATCGGTATGATTAAAAGTGTATGTTATCATTTTAAAATTGACATTTTAGCTCAAAACGTTTCACTCACTAAAAACCAAGAAAATGCCCTTTTATTGACTTCATAATTTAGGATAGTGATTCATAATCCCTTTTTGACATGTATGGAGTAGTATCACCTCAAACTGACACATGATGTGACCGTTATGACTCAAAATATGTGTTTCTAGTTTGAAATGAAATTTTAATAAAAAACACAATTGTCATACTAAAAACTGAGCAAAATCATTTGGATCGTTTTGATACTTTTGAACAATGATCAATAAGTCATTTGTGACGTGTAGGAATCAACCACATCTCAATATGACGAATGATGTGATCGGTATAAATCAAAATATGTCATTTAAATTTGATATTAATTTTAGTAAAAAAAAATACATACTCAAAACCAAGGAAACTCATTCAAATAGTTTTGATATTTTAGGAAAATGATCCATAACTCATTTTTGATGTGTAGGAATCAACCCCACCTCAATACAAAACATGGTGTGACCTGTATAACTCCAAATGTGTCTTTTATTAAAAATTTACATTTTATTAATGTATTCTTTTATATTAATGTTTAATTTATTTATTTTTCTTTTACTAACATAATATTTGTTTTCTTATATAGGTGGAACCTTTTTCTTGAGTTGGAATGATTTGTTTGGAAACTAATACCATGGGAGGACATTTTTGAGAGGGGATCATGGATCTTAAAGAATGAAACGTTAATATTTTTAACTATTTGTTGGATAATTGTAAATGTAATTATATGAAACATTATTTTAAATGTATATAGCATTGTTTGACAAACCCTTGTGTGCACTGCTTTGTTACTGTGGGTGATGTTTTGTTGTTGTGTGTGCTGTGTAGGTGGTGTGTGTGATGTGCAGGTTTTGGGGGGTGTGTTGTTATATAAACAGCACATCATAGATAGTTAGGACTTTATCAGTTCTAATTAAAGAACTATTAAAGGGGTCCCCCTATATTCATTAAGATTAACAATTATTTTAAAAGTACTATCTATAGTAGTGCATAATTTCCCTAAAAACACCCAGGATAGCCCAACTAGCCAGCTAATCATAGGATTCCACAAACCCCTTCCAAATAGAAAATAAATCGCACAACATCATTTGAAAAGGGGCTACACAATTAGACACACCCATGTAAAGGTAAGGACAACCACACCAAATGGAAAACCTTACTACGTAAAGGTACCAAGCCAAACCTATGATGAGTAAGGTTAACACTACCACAAAAATGGTTTTCCACAACACCATCCCTTAACAGCGCTAAAAAAATGTGATAAAGAGGAATCATCATCAGTACTAAAAAAGTGCTGATAAAGTATATTTTTAACAACACTAAAAAACACTGTTAAAATTTACCCTTTATCAACACTTTTTTTAGCATTGTTAAATAGCCCCCTTTATCAGCGCTTTTTTTAGTAGTGCTAATAAAGGGGGGTCTTTATCTGTGCTTTTTTTACTAGCACTGATAAAATGTGTATTTAAAAAAATCATATTTCATTAGAAATAATATATTAATACATTAATATATTAATATTTATATAAATATAATATATATTTTTTTTAAATATGTTTTAGATAAGTATAAATAGACATTTACACTTAACATCTAAGATATTTAGTGAAAATGGATTATAAACGTTGTCTAACTCCTCAATGTGTATGGGTGCTCTCAACTTTATCTAAGAGCTCCATAGATCTCCTAGGGTTACTCAGTGGCCCTGACTTGGTGGATCTGGAAGGCACGAGTCACATGGAGGGGGCTTCTTGGCCATATGTTCTAGGTCTCGATGTGCTGGCTTCGGCAGTCAATGGAGGTTCGACTTGGCTCTGGTGGTCAATGGAGACTCGGCTCGCAACGTTACAGTGGAGGTTCCTGACGGGCGATGGAAACGGTGATGGTGGTCTGCCTCAACTTCATTTTGTGGGGGAAAGGGTTAGGCGATGACAATTCGGCGGTCTGCCTCAGCTTCTTTTTGTTGCAGTGAGGGTTTTCTAACCCTCTTCCATTGTCGATATTTTGTCTTCTTCCCCTGATCTCGTTGTTGTTTCATTATTGAGTGTCGGTGATTTTCATTGGCGTTGGTGTTGGATGTGTTGTTTTTACTTTGAGAGGAATTTACAGATCTGATTGAGAACAACGACTGAGGTTGGTAAAATAGGTTTTCCAAGTTTATTTTTGGCTTCACTCTATTTGTTTGTGCCGAGTTGTTCCTGTTCATAGATTTCCAGATTGAATCATAGAGGTGTTGAAAGGTTGGTTACCCATTGTTGTTCGAAGTGGTTCGGATGAAGTTGTGGTTTCTTGGTCCTACTGAAATTCTGTGAAAGGTTGAGTGGAAATTTTGTGAAAGGTTGAATGATATGATTCTAGTTGGATGAGTTTCATTTGGTTTTTTTTTGTTTCTGTGTTCAACTTTGACTACGGTGGTGGTGTCAGTGCTGGGGGTTGTGGAGATGTGATCCATCATGGGAATTGGCCTCTCATTCCTCTACTATTTCTCCAAGACTCTACCACTCTCTCTGAGGTGGATTCGAGTGGTGGTCTTCATGTTGCTTTGTGATGTGATGGTGAACGACCGCATGTGTCTTGTGGTGGTTCCATCTCTATTAACTCCCAAAGGTTGAAGATATCGAGGATGTGATGTTTTACGATGACTTTTGATTCTGGAATGTGAAAGCACCTAGACTCTCTACAAGGGACAGCTCTAGATGAGAAGTTAGAGTAGGAAGTATTCACCAAAGCTTGGACATCTGGATTTGGATGAACAAGAGGGTATGACTTTTTTCATTGATACCAGCCTCGTGCAATCCTGAAAGGGACAGCTAGCTGAGTCGTCATGTGAATTTTGAGGCTTAAAATAATGATTTAGTCACTAGGGAGGGGTAGTTCCTGTATTCTTTACCTGTAATCACTTCCCTTTTATGATTTTTTATTAGTTAAAGTCTTTAGGATTCACACTTCCCCTTTAAAAGTGTCATTTGAAAATATATAAAAAAATAGATTTGGAAAATGGATTATAAAATAATTAAAAAAATATTATTAATTAATAATTTTCTAATTATTATCAAGTAATAGTCATTTAATAACAATTTTAAGACACAAAAAATCAAAAAAAAATTAATAAAATATATAAAATAAGTTGAAAACATAACTCAAACTTCAAACGGCTGTAACTTTTGATTTGGGTGTCCATTTGAGCTCTACCACATATGAAATTGAAACTTGCAACAAGATCCACACCCTAATAACTTGAGGTAAACCCTTCGTCATGTTTCTTAAGTCCAAAAAGGCCCAAAATGCCTCCAAAACTGAGTTTTTAGTCGGGGTATCCTGATTTTTATCATTAGATGGATTTTCAACCTCATTTAAAGGGGTGTTTTTGACCTTTATTAGTAGGTAATGAATTTATTCCCCAGGGATACATTAATATTGATGTTATGGATTTGAAATTTTATTGTTTTTCATAATGTACTGCTATTTATAATCAAATATATAACAATATATACATATTTTTTAAACATATTTACATATAAAATATATTTCTCAATATATAAGCCTTATCTAAATAAAAACTAATATCAATTTTATTTAAAATACAAATATATGAGTATTTATATACCTATATAATGTGTGTGTGTGCATATATATTTGTGTGTATCTATATTAACAAAATGATATATATTATCTATATATTCTAACATATGTATTTACATATTAATATATAAAATATGTAAATATATATAAATATGTAAAATTATACTTACAGATACACATACAATATATGTGTGTGTGTGTGTCGTATATATGTATTTATTTATTTATTTATTTATAAAAACACAAAAAAATGAAATTTATAAATTGTTTAAAACTAATCTTATAAATATATATTAATATACGAATAAATATACGGATAAAAAATATAACTAAATATATAAAAATAAATAGATATAAATACATAAATATAAAAATTTATAAATATAACTATATATATATTAATATATGAATAAATATAAATATATATAACTATATATATTAATATAAATATATATATGTAAATACAAATATATATTAATATATAAATAAATATAACAATATATATATATATATAAATAAATATATCACTAAATACAGAGCAAAGAAACGTGGTGGAGTGGTAAAATGTCTAGGCGCACATGGGTGGTCTCGAGTTTGAATCCAATGGGAGGTAGGGGCATGCACTAGGGTTGGGAGTGGGGTGGTAGGGCGTGCGGGCGGGGCTTCCATAGCGCTATTGAAGGGGGGTCAAGCGCTATTAAATCACCCCTCCGATTTGCATATTTTTTTTAAATTTTTTTAGTTTCTTTAACTTTTATTAGTACTAAAAAAATGATAATAAAGGACCCTTTTATCATCACTTTTTTAGCACTGATAAAAGACCTCATTTATCATCACTTTTTTTAGCGCTGATAAAAAGGTTATTTATCATCATTTTTTAGCACTGATAAAAGGAACCCCCTTTTAATATCACCTCGATTATGAGTTCTTTTTTAGCATTGATAAAGGAATTTTTTAGTTCTGATAAAACTCTATTTTTTAGTAGTGATAAACACATAAGGGTACATGTGTATGGGTACACACTTACAATTACCACCCAAGTATGGTTACCTATGTAAGGGTAAATCTCATGTCAAGGTCATGAGGAGTATCACATAAGAATAAAACCACTACCACAAAACAGGGCAAGGGAAGCACTGCCTTTTATCAGTGCTAATCAAAAAGCACTGATAAAGGGGTGGGCCTTTATTAGCACTAGCTCAAAGCACTGATATATGTTCCCTTTATCAGTGCTACCACAAGCACTAATAAAGGTGTACACTTTATCAGTGCTTTTCTTAGCACTGATAAAGGGTACATTTATCAGTTCTATTATTAGCGTTAATAAAAGTTGTTATTATTAATTTATATAAAATTGTTATATTTATATTCAAAAATAATTTTTATTTGTATACATTAAATAAAAAACAAATGTTTATAATTAATATATATTTTTTTAATAATTCAAAAATATATCTATAATGTTTTAATTGAAAAAGTATTTCTAAAATTATAATTAAATAAATATACATATATAATTAAATAATTATAAGATTATTATAAATTATATTAAATAATAAATATATTTAATTGATTTATTATATTTATTATAGATTTTCTAGATTTTTTAGATTTATTAGATTTATTGGATTAATTCATTTTATTTATTATACTTGTTATATTTAATATATTTATTATGTTTATTTTATTTATAAATATATAAAACTTTTTAATATATATATTTATAATTAAAATTATTGAATATATAGGTGTTTTTGAATGAATTTTGTCAACGAATTTATTGATCATGCGTATATGTTATGTATCATATGCATGAATGTTCATTTATACATTAATTACATCTTCTTGTCCATTGATGTGGTATATTGATTAATTCATAATATTACCCATATGAACTATATATGTTCTAAAAAATGTACTTATAAAATTACATTAAATATATTTAAATAAGAAATATATTTTATTATATTTTTAATGATATATAAAAATAATTTTCAAATACATTTGTAATTATAATTTTATTAATATATATATTAACAATTATATACCAATATTTATAAATATATACTATTAATAGTTATAATTAGTAATAAATAAATGAATATTTATCCTATATATAATTTTAAATTAATACATAAGAATATAAATAAATTATTAAAATTATAATTTTTTTAGTGCTGATAAAGGCCTATATTTATTAGCGCTAAAATTATAGTGCTAATAAATAGGTATTTTATCAGCACTTTTTTTATTAGTGCTAATAATGCGCTGATAAAATACCTATTTATCAGCACTATAATTTTAGCACTGATAAATAGGTATTTTATCAGCGCTTTTTATTTTATCACTGATAAAACATACCATTATCTGTGCTTTTAACTAGCACTGATAAAGGTTCCAATAGTTTTTATAAAAGAACCCTAACAGGCTCCTCCTCCACTGCACCCTTTCAAGCCTTCGTTGAAGATGAACCCTGTACTGTCAACCCCTCTTCTGTCGCGACCCCTCATCCTCCTCCTCCTCCTCCTCTGTTGCCACTGCCTTTTCCTCCTCCACCACTACAACCGTCCTCCTCTGACGGCACCACCTTCTCCTCCTCCTCCACCACTACCCCTCCTCTGATATGACCCTTCTCCTCCTCCTCCTCTGCCACCATTGCCTCCTCCTCCTCCTCCTCCCCCTTTGACCGCTGACTCATTCTACACCGTCATCTCCGCCTCCTCGTCCTCCTCCTCCTCCTTTTCCTCCTTCTCTTCCTCTTCCTTACGCAGTCCCCTTGTCCACATGACCTGCTTCGGCACACCCTCCTCATCTGATGAACATCTCGACAACCTCCTCTACAGCGCATGGATTCCCCCCAGTGAGTGTCTTATGTAATAATTTTTACTATTATGCATTAGAAAGGAAGTTGGTGTGCATAGCTAATCTTTGGGTAACTGTGAAAGCATGGGATACTAGTGTGAATGTGTTTTTTATGAAATCTGGATGCCTTTTGGAATCCTAGAGGTTGTTTTTGTTTGGTGATAATGAGATTCTGAGAGGATATTTTGAGCTGGAGATAGATGACGTGGGCTATGAAGGATTCTATTGGTTTTACAATGGTTCTTAAGTGATATCATAATGGCTAGTTTAATTGGATCAATGTTTGACTATGAAATCACATCAGGGGTTAGTGTATATATGGAGTTCAGAAATTTGGGAATGAAGAAGAAAACTGACATTATACTGTAATTCTCATGTGTGGTTTGGTAAGTTTCATTGTAAGTGGCACTAGGTGTGTCATTAAAAACTTGAAAATCAATTTTGGTAAAAAAAATTGTAGGTGTAAGGCACCATGGATCAAAATTGGATTTCATGAGTTAGTATTATGGTGGGGAGTGTCTTAGATCGGGTGATTGACTAAACATTGACATAATCATTTCTCAATATGGGCAAGCTTAAGTAAGTACCATCTATTCATCTCAATGATGGTTATGATCTTTGGATCAGGATCAGGTGGCATTGTGTATTCTGTTGGGTGCTACGATTTGAAATCATGTTGGGAGTTCAGGAATAGAATGCATTTGTTTGACTCCAAATAGATAGTGGTGATTCAATAGTATTACAAATAGGACATATCGAGTATGATAAGAACAATGGTGGAGATTTTGTAATACCTCATCAATATTGGAATTTGAATTTTCAGGAGGATTTGGATTTTTTTTCAATTAGTGGACAAACCATTTTTAAAAATGAGGGTTGGACATAGAACTGGGAAGTTGGGACATCTTAAAGAATTTTTTTATATAGTTTGAGGCTTGATATGTGCCTTAGGTTATTAAATAAGTCACAAAATCTTTAGGAGTTTAAATTATTGTTTTGGGGGTATCAACCTAGGGAGCATGGTTTGCACATGATTAGTGATAACCGTGCACCACACTAGTGAAGATTGGTTTTCATAGGCACACAGTTTCTTTAAATCCTGTGAGGGGCCTTAGAAAACCATAAAAAATTAATTAATAAATTTTAAAGCCATTTCTCATGGTTTGAACACTGTTTGTTAAACTATACACATTAACCATGTGAAATGTTGAGTCCTTGACAATGAAGACTATATATTTTTCACATGGTTTTGAAAACCATATGTACAAACCTTGAACCCCTTTAAAAAGTGATTTTTACCAAAAAACCCACTAAACCTTTTATGTTTTACTGGATTTTCCCCTTTTCTCGTCCAGAACCCATATATGCTACTCCACCCTCCCCCTCCTATCCTTTTGGGTGGTTCTCCCTCACCTGGTGTATGTTTCATCTTTCATCACTTTTATTTGAGAGCCTAAGATAATTTTACCTCTCTTATTCCTTCTATTTTTGTTTTATTTCAATTTCATACAGTGTTCCACTTGGTTGAGCTAATATGCCCTATTTTTTTACATTTTTTTGGATTCTCATTTTCACCCATTTTAGGATAAATTGGAGGATGATATTTGGTGTGTGAGGTCTCAGAGGTTATAGTGTAGTGATAAAAAATGAATCATAGTCCATTTCCCCTAGATTATATGATCTCATTGTTGACCGTGCTTGTAGATTCTGGATGTATTTTTACTAGGAACCATTATGGTGTTTCCATCTCCTTTATGTTGTAGTTATTTCTCATTTGAGACCCATTGGGGCATGGCCCTATGTGTTGTGTTGTGATGCATGTTTTCCTAGATTGTCTATGTGTTTTGTTGTGATGCATGTCTTTTTCTCCCTTATATTTAGGTCCTTTCCGATTAAGTCCATTTGATGATTGGATGCTTGATGCACCTCTTCTTATTGAACCTCGTGATAGAATAACACAACCAGCCAAAATATAATTACTTAAACCAACTTCATTTAAATGAAGAATATACAATGAATATTTAAACACACTACCACATCATCATTTCCATCAATATCTCCACATCATTCACCCTCCCAAGCTTATCATTTACATATTCCACATCACTTGTAACAAAATGATGAATGAAATGAAACCTATTAAGATTCAATGAGGATTGTAATATATTTCCTATATATTTGTCCATAGGTTATGAAGTCATCACATAATTTTTAATTACTTATTTGTTTTTGATGTCTACTTCACACACTAGGTTCAAAAAACATTACCACCATATAAATGGGGAAATCCTTAGTAGTGACTACTCTAATATCCAATATATAAAAGATTTATCAGATATGATACTATCAGAACCCACCCCCATAGGAAATCCAATGGAGTTGGGAATATATTAGTGTCTGACCCCCCACCCCCCCCCCCCCCAAAAAAATAATTTATTTAAATGGACATGGGTCAGTTACAATTAAAAATTTAATGATACGGCCTAAGCTGGTATCATAACCAACAACTGACCTGACTTTCCACTAACCTAAGGGGCGTTCATGATCCCTACGGGAAACAAACGATCCCCTGGGAAAAGATACAATTAGTGTGGAATATTTTACCCCTAAATTAGAGTAAATTAAAAATGATCTTTCTCTTGAAAACCAAACATGTCCATTCATAAGTTTAACATCTCGGAAAATAGTATGTACACAAAAAATAAATAAATAGGAAGAAGATATCATAAATGGGAAATAAAATCCCACTATCAACCAATAAATTTTTTTAACCAGACATGTACCATTCCTAAATCTCAATGGAACTATTTTGGATAGGTATAACATATGAGTTATCATTTTATGTTTTCTTTTCTGTTGGAAATCTCCTCTGTTTTGCACCTCTCCTCTGCTGTGAACGCACCTCTGTCGAGCACTGAACGACACCTTCACGATGAGTTCTATACTCTTACCCATTGGTTTCCTCTTGTTATCATGTTATTAATATTTGATATTAATGGTTATGTTGTGAAATTTATGGCTAAACACCCTACTGAAAATTGTGATCGTTGGTGGTCCATGTTTGCGCACTGAATGAATTGCATGTTGGTAGGTTCCTATTGAACATTTGAATATAAAAATTGGTAATTTACGTATACTTGGATAATGAATGAATTCCCTGGGATGATAAAACTTCTGTTATAACCCCTTAATTAACAAATGGAATTTAATAAGGGATTCTTTGTAAAATCTTAAATTGTGTTTATTTGGTTTGTATGGTGTTGCGATTGTGAGTACGATTTTGTGTTTGTATGGTGTTGTGGTTGTTGGCATGATTGGTATGCCATTTTTTCAATGTTTTAGTTCTTCTACCATTGAATAACAATTCAAACCTTACCCATTTCAATGGAACCACCACTTTTTTACTAGTGCAATTCCACCGAATCTTAGAAAACCACTTCCCTAGAGGACTCTGTGGGACACTTTATGGACACCCTAGTTAAATAACCATAACAACACATGTAATGAATCCTTCCACCCACAAGCACTCTATTGAAAATCATACCATCCATTAGTTTAGTATCATAGTTCTTGACTCGAGACATTATGTTTCTAGAGAAACACTAAAAAAATGGTTTACAACAACGCATATAAATCACATGTGTGATACTAAAACATTATAGTGCAAGGGATTCTCATAGCTAGTTCCATTTATCAGGTGGTTGGAAAGATGGGTGTGATCTAATTTAGTCCTGAGTAATGTATGGAGAGGTAAGGGTATTATTTACCTTAGCTAGTTTCATTGATTATAGTTGAATGATGACTTTAGTTAAACATCTTCTAGGTAATTATTTTGTTAAATATTAATATTACTGAATCAAATCAGATGAATATGAATAAATAATGAATGAATTTCAATCGGTTAACAAAAGATTATGAAGATGGAATGAAAGAGTTTATCAAGTTTACAAAATATCATGCATATGACCCTTCTCAAATCCTTTTTCCATGTTTACGTTGTTGTTATTCAAGAAAAATTAGTCCATAGGGGTTGGAAGAACACCTGATCTATCATAGAATAGATTGGAGTTATACATGTTTGAATAAACATGGGGAAAAAAAGAATGTAGGTAGTGGTTGGGATAGCACTGCATTTTATGGATCATCTGATATGATTATAAGCATGAATAATGAAGATGATCATATGGAGGATGTGATTACAGATGTAAATGATGACGAATATTGTATTGATAAAATGACAAGGACAGTTGAAGATGAACTTCATGATTGCCCAAAATTGTTTGAGAAGTTAAAGAGTTGTGAAAATATGCCATTGTATGTTGGTTGGACTAAATTAATAGCATTGTCAGTCATACTAAAACTGTATAATTTGAAAGCAAGAAATGGGTGGAGTGATTCCAGTTTTACATAACTACCTGGTCTCCTGAATTAAATTCTCCCAGAAGATAATGAGCTCCCGAGACGAACATACAATGCCAAAAAAATGCTACGCTTGATGGGTACAATATCTGAAAGAATACACATTGGACCGAATGATTGTATACTATTTCACAAGGACCACAAATCACTTAAATAATTTCCAAAGTTTGGTGATTTTTTAAACAAGAAAAATGAATCCAGTCCTACGAAAGTTGTATAGTACTTTCCAATCATTCCAAGGTTTAGGCGCCTATATAGAAGTGAGGAGACTGTAGAACAATTGATATGGAATATAGATTCAAGAATTAAATATGGGAAACTAAGTCACTCAATAGACTCTCCTCAATGGAAGAGAATTGATCATGAGTATCCTAAATCTGGAAATGATATGAAAAACCTTCTTCTTGCATTATATACATATGGAGTGAATCCTTTTGGTTTTCAAAGTAGCAGTCACAGTACATGGCCAATTATGTTGGTAAATTATAGCTTACCACAGTGGTTATGCAAGAAATGAAAATACATCATGTTATCTATGCTTATATCATGAAAAAAACAACTGGGTAATGATATTGATGTTTAATTGTCTCAATTGACCAAGGATTTTAAATTATTGTAGGATTCATGTTCTATGTTGTATGATGCTTACAAAAATTAAGATTTCACTTTGAGAGCCATGTTGTACGGGGTGATACATGACTTTCCTACTTATGGAAATTTTTTAGGATATAGCATTAAATAATCTCAAGGGTGTCTCATTTGCAAACAAGGTACACAATCAATTAGGTTGAAACATTCATCAAAAACCATGTTTCTAGGACATCACATATTTCTACCTGGTATTATAAGTACCGATCTTAGATGACATCATTTGATGGATGTTCAGAAGAATATACAACACTGTCTCCACAAATAGGTGATCAATTGTTTGAGAAAGTAAAATATGTGGACACTACTTTTGGAAAACCATTTTTGAAAAATCTTATGAAAATAGGTTGGAAAAAAGATCAGTTTGTTTTAATTACCATACTAGAATTGTCTGTATGTCAAAAAAGTTCTTGATGTTATGCATGTTGAAAAAAATGTATGTGATAGTGTCATCGACATGTTGCTAAATGCACCTGACAAAACAAAGGATGAAATTAAATCTAGGTTGGACATGGTTGAGATGGGAATATGAGAAGAGTTGGCACTAGTGAAGGGTGAAAATGAACATTTCTTCCTCCTACTACTTACACTCTTTTCATGCAGGAGATATATCAGTTTTGAAAATTCTTGATTGACGTAAAGTTTCTAGATGAGTATTCATCAAATATCAAGAACATCATGTCAATTAGTGATTTAAAGTTAAAGGGGTTGAAATTACATGACTGCCATGTTTTGATGAAAAATATAATTCATATAGCTTTACATTGCATTTTTTCAAGAATTCCCATCATACATTAATGAATATCTGTTTCTTATTCAAAGTTATATGCAGCAAAGTTATAGACCTGGTGAAATTGCTAACTATGGAAAGAGGAATTTTTGTCATATTATGTGAATTGGAAGTGTTCTTCCTACTGAAAATCTTTGATATGATGGTTCATTTGATGGTTCATTTAGTTAGAGAGATTTGACTATTTGGTCTTATACATTATAGATGAATGTACCCCATTGAATGGTATGTGCAGATTTTGAAAGGGTACATCAAAAATCAAAGTCGGCTATAGGGTTGTATTGTAGAGTGATATATTGTTGAGGAAGCCATTGAATTTTGCACTGAATACTTGTTTGGTGTAGAAAACATTGGCCTACCGAAATCTCATCACACTAGGCAGCTTGAGAGTGAAAGAATTTCTGAAAGAGATGTTGTCACAATTTGTATTAAGATTATGAGCAGGCCCACCTTTACATTTTGCATAATTGTTTTGATATTGACCCATATGTTCAAACCCACAAAGAAATTCTTAGGCATTTGAATCCATCTAGGGTTGAAAAATGCATATCAGATACACATAATTGATAGTTTATAGGATGGTATTGGGGATATATTTTTAAGAAGTTAGATGAAAATCTGGACTCAATTTCAAAATGGCTTCGATGGCTAGCCAGAGGACCAAGTGTGTATGCATTATCTTACAATGATTATGTAATTAATGGTTATACATTCTATACTAAAGAACATGATGAAGATAGTACCATGCAGAATAGTGGGGTTACACTTGTGGATAAAGAGATGCAAGTTTCCAGTATTAAGGATAGAAATCCAATTTATACAAATATTTCATACTTTGGTATCATCAAAAAAATATGGGAGTTGGATTATATGAGATTCAAAGTTCTGATTTTTCAATGAAAGTGGGTTGATAACAGGAGTGCTGTTAAAATAAACGAATTGGAATTTGTGAAATTTGATTTCAGTAAGGAATGAGAGAAAGACAACCTGTTTATAATGGCATCATAGGTAGTACAAATATTTTATGCCTAGATCCTACAAACTAAAACTGGTCAATAATTCTATTATCGACCAAAACAAATTAAGGGTAAGATGAAAGTTCAAAAGAGGATGACCCTTTCATTGGGACTTAAAATAATTTCACAGTGGTTCCATTGTATACGACATTTTGTATATCATGGGGGACCACAATGAAGGGATTTACATAGTCGACATATAGGTCAAATATCTTCTGCCTTAAAAAATGAGTTCAATAATTAGGTTATTTTTATTGTAATATACATTGTGTTACATTATGTTATCTGTTCTCTACTGATTTTATGTAATCTAAATTAAATTTTAAACCACTTCTACAGATAATGACTTATGCACCTGCTGATGCGCTCAATCCTGAGGCACAACATGTCTCTCAACCTGATGCTTCCGGTCCCAGTGCAGAGCAACAACAAGTTTCTCAACCTATTTATGCTAGTCCCAATGCTGAGGTACAAAAAGTTTCTCAACATGTTGTTTCTGGTCTTAGTGTCAATGATAGCACTCCGGAGGAACATAATTATGATGATGAAATTGAGGAAATGGTAGTCAATGAAACCCTGGTGATGCAAAAAAAAACAAGAGCATCGTAATTTGACAGTGTTATCCAAAATCCTTAAGGAAAAAGCAAAAGGTATCAAATTTGAGATAGGATGGAATAAGTGAGGCCAACATGTTAACCCCAACAAAGCCATGTTTAGTAGCTACATCAGAATCATCACTTGGCAACGTGTACCAATTGATGTATAGTCATGGCACCATGTTGTCATCGGGATGAAGACACTAATGTGGGAAGAGATTGTGGTAACATTATGATATCATTTCTTTAATTTATTAAAATAAAATAAAATGCTAAAACATTGAATTACTCTTCATCATCCCTTACATAGTGCATTTATAGTAGATCCATCACACAAGGAATATGTATTAAGAGTTGCAGGAAGGATTCATAGAGGAGTCCACACAATTTAAATGAAATATCATCTTAAAGATGCTGAAGGGAAAATCAAGTCGCACCCACCTCCTCTTTATGCACACTTTATATCCCATGGAGTGTGGGATGCATTTAGAAGCCATCGTGTAGAGTATACTTTTCAGGTACATTGTGTCAGGTAATATATTGTTTGACATTGCTTGTATTCATCACTTTGATTGATAGTTTTTTATTTATAAAATAGTAATTGAGTACTGAAAATAAGGAATGAGTAGAAAAACCAGCGTACCCCTACCATAAAGGAAGAATGGGGTACACATCACTTGAAAAAAAATAGTCCGTATTTTAAATCTATCTTAATACTTTTATGTGACATAAAATAACATCATAACTATGTTCATCTTTTTATATGAAAATTGATGAATCCAAATCCAAAGTCAATTCCATCTCATGACATGTGTTATTGAAGGAGGTGCATGTAAATAAATATGGGATACTAATAGATGAAAACACACAAAAAGTGTGGGAAACATGTGTAAGTATGACCCATAAAGTTAACTTTGAATGATGATATCATAGAGATGGTGTCGGGTGAGAGCATCATGGGGACGTAGGATCAGAAGACCAGATCAAATGCTATGTTAATAAATAGTTGACCAATGATAGTAAAGTACACAAAGCATCATTAGTTTTGTTATTAGCTTATATCTGGACCAAAGAAACCCTTTGGAAAGATGTAAAGGTAATTTTATGATATAATATCTCTATTTTAACAAAAAATTATATAATGAAATGCTGATTTAATTTTAACTATTCTTTGGAGGGTTCGTTTATTTTAGAAGATTTTTGTCCATGTGACATGCCTTTGTAGGAAGAGAAATGACGCTGTGTCTGCTCAATCACAGAGGTAATCTTGATGTTTGCACAGTAAAATCATTGTTCATAGAATTAATTCATTGTTTCATATTTATGTTTAATTTATTTCTTTCATGTAATGAATATTAATCTACTCATATGTGATATCAATGTATGAAATATTTAGGTCATTATAGTTGGTATTAGAGTAACTTGACTATTAAAAATAGAGTAAACACATTCATTTTTTCTCATACTCTAGGTAGATGATCCATAATCCATTTGAAATGTGTAGTAATCAACCCCACATCAATACGACACACGATGCGACCTGTATGACTCAAAGTGTCTCTTTTTTATTTAAAATTGACATTATTTTTAGTAAAAAGAAGAAGTTACATAATAAAAACTGAGTAAATGCATTCTGATTGTTTTGATACTTTAGAGAAACTATTCATAAGTCATTTGTGACCTATAGGAATCGACCACACTTCAATTCAACACACAACGCGACTAGTATGACTCAAAGTGTATATTTTTATTTAAAATTGACATTAATTTTAGAAAAAAACACAAGTGGCATACTAATGGTCAACACCATCACCTAAACGCATAGTCTACAAGGGACTCCACCCACAACGAGTGGTCAACACCACCTCGACTAAGTCATGTCTATGTGAACACAACTCCAACAGCACATCAAACAACAAATGATGAGAAAAAATCTCCAAAAAACCTAAGCCATGTCATCCGACACCTTTTGCCCCTATAGCCATGACCCTAAAATCATGATGTTCAACACCATCTCAAGTCTTGAGAGCCATGACCTTGTACTGAAAACTTCATCTCTAAAATACTGATGACCAAGTTTCCTCAACCTTGTGATCATCGTCACTCCAAGTATTCGAGTCAAGCCTCACCTGGCGAACCACATCGCCTCAATCCATACGATCATCACCCACCTCAATCCTAGGACCAAGACCATTACATTCCCATAGAATCAAGTAACCAATATATCAATTCGATTTAATTCAAATTTACACTCAGCCTAAACTTTCCAAGTTATTCCAAACCTCTTACCCGACTTAACCAATCGTAGTGGAGAAAGGGCATGCCCATATGTATCTCATATAATCATTGGAAAGATTTA
This sequence comes from Viscum album, assembly GCA_963277665.1. Lineage (NCBI taxonomy): Eukaryota > Viridiplantae > Streptophyta > Magnoliopsida > Santalales > Viscaceae > Viscum > Viscum album. The sequence goes on along the minus strand of OY728125.1, from coordinate 1,968,745,277 downwards.
ATAAGCATGTATTTAATTAATTGGGTTCTTGCTCAAACAACCCACACAGTGTATATGAACGCACCCCCAAAACACTCACAAAATCAAGGAGAAATCTTGGAACCACCTACCTTGTACTAGTATGAACTCACTCATTTGATATCTTCCTCCAAATCGATCTGAATCGAAAGAAAATGGTGTTTTAGATAAATGCCCTGAAAATAGGAAAAAAGGGCTCGGATGGATTTACCACTCCATATGGAAAGATAAATATAAAAGAGAAGATTGAAATTTTAAGGATTTATTGATATGAATCGGTATCGCCAATAGAAAAGGTTCTAATAGGTAACACATCTCACCACCCTTACACTCCCATACCACACCATGTTACACAACATCTAGTCTCAAGGCTTCTTACCTACCCATATTAAGGTCAGGTATCAAGTATCATCTAGTCTTATGGCCCCCTACCTACCCACATTATAGTCATACATCACATATAATCTGGCCTCATGGACCCTTGCCTACCCATGATATGGCCAAGCATCAAATCTCATGTATCAATTCAGGTTAGCTGAGTATAATTCCACTAAAGAGGCTATACAACAAAAACACTATTTAGCTTCCTTGTTGACACTTTAAATAACTCACCCTAAATCATGATCTATGTCTACCCTTATCAGCATCAGGACCATATATCAGATGCATATAAAGTCACGTACAAATCACATTGAAACCAAATGTTTGGGTTGGTTGAGTAGAATGCCACCAAAAGTGGCTAAGTAAGAGAACACTATTTAGATTTTTTGCTGACACATTAAATAGTCCAATCCCTCTTAGATAAATCTTGGTTCCCAATGAAAATAATAAGAAAGCATAGATCATATGATTATAAGTGCCTATCATGATGTGTAATCAGACCTCCCTTTCCATACTAGGCCAAGAGTCAAAATCCACATAATAGCTAAATATCACAACCAAGTGTTCCACATGAGGTGGAAATCAAATCAAATGTAAAAGAACAAAGTAAAACATCAATTTACTGATGTTGGAAACTTATTTTGTCCCTTGTTCATGGGGATGAAAGCACCCAACCATAAGATCAGTACCTAGTCCTGGCACACTCAAAAGAACAAGTAACATACTCAAAACTAAGAAAACTCATTTGTATTTTTTTAATATTTTAAAACAACAATCTATGACTCATTTTTGAAGTGTAGGGATCAACCCTACCTCAATACGGTGCACGGTGTGACCAGTATAACTCCAAATGTTCCTTTTTTTTAAAATGACATTTTTATTAATGTATTCTTTCATATTAATGTTTAATTTATTTCATTATTGTATTAATAACATAGTATTTGTTTTCTTATATAGGTGGAATTTTTTTCTTGTGTTTGGATGCTTTTTCAGCAACTAATACCATGGATGAAAATTTTTGAGAGGGGATCACAGATGCAAAAAAGTTTGAAACATTAATGTTTCTAACTGTTTGTTGGATAATTGTAATTGTGACCATATAAAAAATTGTTTGAAATATATATAGTAGTGTTTTTTTATATTCATGATTTCAAGTAAATGTATATAGTACTGTTTTCGAAACTCTTATGTGTGATGTTTCGTTCTTCTGTAATTTGTTTCGGTGCAGGTGCTGTTTTGTGCAGCTATTTTGTGTGCAGGTGATGTTTTGTGCTATTTGTGTGCAGGTGTTTTTTGTGTGCAGGTTCATAGGTGTTGGGTGTGCTGTTAAATAAAGAGCACATCCAAGAAAACTAGGCCTTTATTAGTTCTTTTTTAGTACTGATAAAGGGGACCCCCTTTATCTTCTCCATGATAAACAACACTTTTCTAGCGTTGTTAAAAGCGGTTTATATCACTTTTAACAGCCTTATTTATAGTAGTGAACCATTGAACCCATGTGTAAGGGTAATTATCACATAAGGGAAACCAAAACAATATGTAAGGGTAATACCTAGATATCCCAAATAAAAATATGAGCATAATAATAAGAGAATTAAAATTTGTTTTTTCATGCACGCATAACAATGTATAAATGGACGAAATAAACAAACACAATTTCATATGGATATTACACAAAAAATATTCAACATTTTCATATGATATTGGTGATATTATTTCACCTTTAATTAAAATTCATAAGTAAATAGTTATCACATTATCAATTTATCTTTATTTAACAATATAACCTCTAGTTTCCCATAGACACATGTACCTTAATACCTACTTCAGCGCATACTGAAGCCCAAAGTATTCACATGTGATGTTATACCTCAAAATGTCCATATTTCCATTATTTAATTTTTACTTAAATTATCATGTTACCATTCAAACATTACATAGTAGAATGACCATGTTATCATTCTTTAATTCACAACTAAATGACCATGTTACCATTCATAAATTCATAAATAAATTACCATGTTACCATTTATACCACATACATTAGAATGACCATGTTACCATTCATTAATTCACAATTAAATTACCATGTTACCATTCATAACATAATTAATTAAATAATTAATTATCCACATCAATTTCAGTTACTAATTCAACAATTAGTTAGATATAATAATTCCATTAGTTAACTCAATAATTAACTAACCATGTAGACCCCTTAATTAATTCGCCAATTAATTACATATGTAAAACCCATTAACTAATTCATCATTTAATGAATCAGTATCCACTACTCAAAATGTCATAATTAATTACAGAATTAATTATCTCAATTATCAATTTTTATATCTCATAATTAAATCTACAATTAATTATCTCCAAATCTAAAATTACCAAAATCATCAATTTACATCTCCTCGATTAAATAATTCAACGAATTAATTAATTTAGTCAAGAACTCAATTGCTAAACATCAAATAGAAATTCTACAATTACATATACAAAATTTAAATAAAGACTATGGGATATGAATTATATACCACCTACCTCAATTTTTTGATGAATGATCTCTTAATGAAAAATCCCAAAATTTGAGCAGCACAATGACGTAGAATGAGATCTAAATCTAAAACCCTAAATCAGGACCAGATAATTCAAAATATCTCTTATCTGGATCTAGATATATAATCCTAGATATATATTCAAAATACAAGATCTTGATCTAATCCAATACACGAATAATGACCACCAAAATAATAGGATAAATAAGGAATAATAACTAGAAACCAAGTAAGATAGAATTCTCTTACTGTAAGGGGTGAAGATATTCAATTCGGGATTCGAATCATGAATAACGGAGGTCGAGAAGGATTGGAATTTGTCCGGAGAGCTCCAAAATCATGAAATACCACCATGGGTAGAATGGGGGTTGATTTTAGATTAATTAGGGGGTTCAAGTAATTTAAAAACATATTTTCGGGTCAACTTAATTCTCGCGCAAGGTTTTCTGGGCTGGGGCACATGGATTTTCCTAACATTGTGCCTAAACAATCCACCTATTTTATAGGGGTACACGATTACTCCTTATAGGGAACACAGTTTGACAAACCATGCTTCAACCGTGAAAAATCCCATTATCCAGGGTTTCATGGTTTGTTGGGTTGGGGAACACAGTTTTCCATAATTGTGCGCTAACCGTGCACTGCCCCATTTCTTCCTTTTTTCTCAATTTCCACCAAAACATGGCCCAAGGTAAAAACCAAAGGAAAATTAATCAAAAAAAGGCAAAAGAGTACCTGAAATCAAGCCTACGTCATCTATAGAAAGGTTTGGGATCTTACAAATACCCTATTGGTCATTGGCTGATGATAGTGTAATCTATTTACATGAGAGAGTAGTAGTGCATCAATCCATTAAAGAAGAGATGATGAGAGATTTACATAACTATATATGGGTAGTTCATCTTGATGTAACAAAAATATATCATGAATTTAGAAGACAGTTTTTGTGTCCAAGAATGAAGAGGGAAATTTATGGTTCTGTCATTGAACACCTTGCTTTTTATAAGGTAAAGTATGAACACCAATGTCTCAGTGGTTTTATCCATCCACTTCCTTTGACCAAGTGGATGTAGAAATAAGTCACAATGGAATTTTTAATTGGGTTAACCAGGACCCTGATGTGTCATGATGTTGTCTGGTTCATTATTGATCAGCTGATAAATACTTATCACTTCTTACAGATTCTAGAGTCTCAATCAGTAGATAAGAAAGAAAATCTCAATGTCTATGAGATTTTATAATTACATGGATTTCCCCTCAGCATTTTATCTGATATTGATTCATGTTTTATGTCATGGTTTTGGCAGGGATTGAAAAAATCCATAGGGAATTTGTTGATATTGAGCACATTGTACCATCCTCAGAAAGATGGACAATACAAGCAGACTATACGGATACTTTAAGATATATATAGAGATTACATTCTAGACTTTGGTGGAGCATGGGATGATCATCTAGACTTGGTTGATTTTACATATAGTAATAGTTACTAGTTTTCAATTTAGTTTTCACCTTAGGAGGCTCTTTATAAAAGGCCATTTTGTTCATCACATTATTGGCATGAGGAAGGTGATGCAATGGTTGTGGGGTCCAATTTGGTTCAGAAGACCTATGAGGATTATGAAGAGGTTGATCACCACTTAGAGAAGACATAGATATTAGTCTTATTGTATGAGGAGTCATTTGGAGTTTTCTCTGGGTGATTAGGTTTTCATGAGAGTGGCGCCTCAGTTGGGTCACTGACGTATGAGGAAACAAGGTAAGCTAGCACCATGTTTTGTTAGACCCTTTGAGATTGTCAAGAGGGTTTTTATAGTGGTACACCATCTATATCTGCCTTCTCACTACAGAGGTATGCGATATGTGTTTCATGTGTCATATCTCTAGTGGTACATGACCAATCCTACACATGTCATTGAATGTGAGTACATTAAGTTAGAGCTAGATGTATCTTACTAGGATCATCCAATGCATATTATAGACCAGATTGAGAAATTACATTGAGGGAAGATGGTACCACTTGTTCAAAATCAATGGTAGCAAGGACAGGTCCAGGAGAAGATGTGGGAGAGGTATTTTGATGTTCTATCTTAATGGCCTCAGTTGTTCGAGCAAGACTCTAGAGTTACTTCTCATGAAGATAAATCATTAGAGAGGAGAATTTTAATATTCTCAATTTTATTTGATTCTTAAATGCACTACATGCGCCTGAGGATTTCCGAATTTTGCCTCCCATTGTGCCTTCTTCCTCACATCCGCCGGCACAGATCCCGGATCCCGTTCCGTTTGATCCCAGATCTGAAGCACTATGAGGTAGGGTATCTCCATGTTGGGGTTCTCCAGCTCCTTATCCTGGGATGGATCAGTCGGGGGAGTCTTTTAAGGAAGCCCTGTGTGGAAGTTCTCCTGGCGGCCCAGACCTTTTCTTTCCGGCGGTTGCGCCGTTCTCGCACTCGGTGGTGAGGGAGGGCGCCGCCCTTACCCTGACTGCCCCTGCATCGGCGTTCAATGAGGCGGTGGACAGCCTGAGGTGGACCTGGGTGGTGTGGTTCGGTTCAGCAAAGCCCCTGCTTCCGGTGTTCAAGAGTTTTGTGGATTCGTGGGGGTTGCAGGGAGTGGCTCAGGTGTCGACAGTCCACATGCTATCCTTCTGCCTAGTCTTCTTTTTGGAGGAAGACTTCGTCCAGGCGTGGTGCCATATCCCTTGGTCTCTGGGCTGTTGGCGCTTCAGTCTCTCTAGGTGGTCGATGGAGATCCATTGTGGGAAGGAAAGTCTATCGGCTACCGTGTGGGTAAGCCTTCCCAGTTTGCCTCTCCCCTTTCAGAATGCTTCCTTTCTCAAAGCTATAGGAGATGGTATGGGTGATTTTTTATGTGTGGATCCTCAGTCTTGCCACGGGGAGGAGACCATGGCTCCCTGAATATGCATTGAATTGGACCTTACCTTACCGATCCCAGAGAATATTTTCTTGAAGGTTCAAGAGTCCTCGGTGTGGACCCAGGTGTTTATTTACCCTGTCTTCCCTAGGTATTTCACTTCTTGTCTTCTGCAGGGTCACTTGGTTCAATTGTGCAGGAGGAGTGGCCATGGGTTTTGGCAGTAGGATGTCAGAGGCGCTATGCCTAGGGCGGTGGTCCCTTCTTCGTATGCTGGGACAGGGGCTGCTCAGTCTGCTCTGGGGCCGTCTGATGTGCCCCGACCCTCGGATGGGATGGTTGTTCCGTGGTCGATGGTCCTTTGTGAGGGGTATTAACCCATCTATGCTCCTCTACAGCATTGTAGGGATATGGCTTTGTTCCAGCTGGGGGTGGTGCATTCGAGTTTGAACTATTTCTAGTTGTTTTGCGACTCATCTCAGTTGGTGGTTGTTGGGGAGCTTCTGGGTAATGTCCTCTAGTCTACCTTGAGGGATCTGTTGTCAATGTTTTAGGCTCAGAATGTTGTTGTTGGTGATGACAGGTCTGGTTTGAATCTGGATATCAACGTGGTTGGAGGGTGGGAGGAGTGGCCCCCTGTCGTGGGCCATCTGTTTCTTTGCAAGAGGCAAAACAGTAGTGCCCCTCAGGAAGTTTCTGCTTCACCAGAGGCCCGGTCGTCTCCAATGCAGGGTGGGTGGATCATCGAGGGGCATGTGGCTGATGCAGGCCCATTTGGAATTTTGGAGGTTGTGACACCTGCGGCTAAGGCCCGGTTGGATTCGAGGGTGTAGGATGGCCCAGTTCCTAAGAGGAAAGTGAAGCCTTCTGCCTGTCTAGGAGGCCTGTCCAAGGATGGTTCGGAATTGAGTACAAGATCAGCAATGAAAAGGAGGCGGTTAAAGAGCGTTCTGCTTCCAATGAGTCGGAGACTGAGGTTACTGGGGTCAATACTGGGCAAAAACTATTTCAATTATACCCAAGTTAATCTGGAACGCTCGAGGGCTTGGGGAAAGTGTGAAAACCAATTTCATTGCGTCGGTTGTGAAAATCACAAGATAAAGGTGGCAGCGGTCCTAGAACACAAGCAGAACTCTGCTAAAATCAAGGAGTTCTCACGTAGAGTGAAGTTGCATGACTCCTTGCATGCGGATCAAATCAACATGTTTATATGGCTTTTCTAGAATAATGATGTCTCGGTGGAGCTGATTCAGGCAGGTGACCAGCACTTAACAACGAGAGTGTCTGGGGCGGGGGTTACCAATTTCATGTCTTTCATTTATGGTAGTTGTGATGAGCAGAGGAGAGAGGTGCTATGAAGTGATCTGAATGATTTTGACCTAGGGGTTTAGCCTTGGGTGTTAGGGGGTTACTTCAATATCATTATGGACCCTGAGGAGAGGAAAGGGATAGGTGAATTTCAGCGCCAGGCCAATAGATTTTTTGTCCAATTTTTGGTAGTCAAGGGGCTGTCGGATTTGGGGTACTCTGGTGACCCTTTTACTTGGTGCAACAACAGGAAGGGAGGTAACTGATGCTGGAGCAGGCTTGACCGTTGTGTGGCCAATGTACAGGCTATCTCGATGTTCCCCAATTCTAAGGTAGTAAATTTGACTCGCGGAATTTCTGATCACTCTCCATTAATGCTGACTATGGATAGGAGGATCTCGGCGCAAGATAGTTTCAGGTACATGAGTCATTGGCATAGTTGTCCAGGATATCAACAAATGTTGAGTCGTGCTGGGGGGTCCAATTCAGGGCCACTCTTGGATGGCTCTGCATATGAAATTGTTCCGCCTCAAGAATTCCCTTAGTACGTGGGTTGAGAGCATCCCTCCCTTGGATTAGGAGCTGGATTTGCTTAATAGAGACATTGATCTCCTTGAGGCTAGTCTTGAGGAGGTCTGGGATGATAAAGCCTTCTGGAAGCTATCTGAGAAGAAAAGTGCTTTAGCGGTCACGATCCTCTCCCAGGAGCGTAGGGCAAGGGATAGCTCGAGAATAAAATGGCACAAGGAGGGTGATAAAAATACTGCTTTCTTTCATGCATATATTAGGGAGAGGCGGCGCTTGGTAGCTCCGAACCTAGAGCTTGATGATGATACCTTCACGGATGATCGGGAATTGATCGGGGGCTAGCGGTTGCTTTCTTTAAGGATATTCTTACTGGCCCGAATTCCAACATGAGCTAGGGCTACCCGTAGGGGGATGAGGAGTTCTGGGAGGGAATTATGCCCTGGGTGTCGAACTGGGACAACGAAATGATGGAGGGCATCCCAGAGGAGGAGGATATTTATGCAGCTATGGTGAACCTCAATCATGAAAGTGCAGCAGGTCCTGATGGTTTCCCTGGATCTTTTTATAGAGGCTCATGGGAGGTGGTGAAGGGGGATGTTTGTTTCTCCATTAAACATTTCTTCAGAGGCGGGAGTTTGCCTAAGATTGCGTCTTCCATAACTTTTCTGCTCTTACCAAAGGTTAAGGACCCTTCTTCCCTTTTCCACTACTGGCCAGTGAGCATGTGTAAATTCCCTTACAAAATTCTGGCAGGCATCATCAACAGGTGGTTGTTAGGACTTCTCCCCTAGTGGATATCTCTGGAGCAGCATGGGTTTGTGAAGGATCGCTCGATCCAGGGAGCTGTTACTTTGGCTCAGGAGATGTTGAAAGACATTAACACAAAAGTTCATGGGAACAACATGATGATTAAGCTGGATATGAATAAAGCGTATGACAGAGTTGAATGGGGCTTTATCAACAGAGTCCGGAGCAAGCTGGGTTTTACCAACTGGGCCACTGACATCATTTTCAGGTGCTTCAGATCTACTTGGCTGGCCGTTTCTTTCATGGGGAGAAATCATGGGTTCTTCAAGTCAGTGTGTGGGCTTCGTCAGGGTGACCCTCTTTCACCGAGCATTTTTATCCTCATGCAGGACAGGCTGAGAAAAATGATCAATAGAGGGATGTCTAATAGGGATATTTAGCCTTTCAGGAGGAAGTTGGGATTACCATCTATATCGCACTTGATGTTTGTCGATGACACCATTATTTTCAGCAATGGGTGTAGGAAATCGGTTATGGTATAATCAAGATTCTGGAGGAGTATTGTCACTAGAGTGGGAAAATAATCAATAGGGAGAAGAGTGAATTCTATGTGTCCAAGGATTGCTCTGGGAGTAGGGAAACGTCTTTGGGTTCTTGGTTGGGTATGAGGCAGGGGTCGTTTCCCTTTGAGTATCTTAGGATTACAGTGTCGGCTGGATGGATGAGGATAAGGGACTTTGACCAGGTATTGAGTCGGATCTCGGGGCGTGTCCTGAACTGGAAAAAACGGTTTCTATCTTTTGGAGGTCGCATATCGCTTGTGAATAGTGTTCTCTCGGCCATTCTTGTCCATGTACTTTCAACGACTAATGTCCTGAAGAGGGTTTTCAGATCTATTGATAAGATGTCGGCTCGGTTTATCTGGGATGCATCTTCGGAGGGGAAGAGGTATTGGGTCTCCTGGAGGAAGATGGCTTGGACTACTCGGGAGGGCGGGATCAATGTGAAGAGCTTTGATGTCACGATCCAATGTATGCATGTGAAGTTGGCATGGGATGTCATTGAAGAACGGTCTTTGTGGGGGTGCCTCATGTCGGGCAGGTTCAGGGGCAGTGCTGGCCTTTCTTCGATGAGTGGATCACCTTTGTGGTCGGCAGTTAACACCATTTTTCTAGACATGGTTCAGCTCTCTCGGTGGATCGTTGGGGATGACAACATTCTGTTTTGGCATCACAACTGGTCGGGTAGCATCCTTGGCTATCCCAGATGTCCAGTACCCATGATCACTTTCAAAAAGGAGATGCAGTAGCCTTCTTTCTTCAGAGGCATTCTGGATGTTGATCAGCGTGAGATATTTGACTCTATCCGCACCAGCGCAGAGCGTCACCGATGTGTCTTCACACCTGCTCCTATGGGGAAGTTCTCGTTGAAAGATTTTCATCGGATTAGCGTCCCCCAGGGACAACCTGTAGGGTGGAGTGGCCGGTTATGGTATAATTCCCTTCCGACTAAGTTCAATTTCTTCACCTAGAGGATACAGAATGACGCACTACCGTCTGATGGTAATATCAAGCTCCTGGGGATTAGTGTGGCCTCTCGATGCATCTGTTGTGCAGGTTCCCATGAGGAAACGCTGTCTCACATCTTTGTAGCAGGAGATTGGGCTCGTGCGATGTGGGGCTTCATAGGTGGTTTCTTTGGATTGTCCCTCCATGTGGAGACAGTCAAGGAATTTCTTTCCGGCTGGTTCCAGGGAGTGGATGCGACCGGGAAAGAGAAGGGGGTGCGGGCCGTCACCTTGAGTGCAGGATGCTGGGCATTGTGGTAAGCTAGGAACCGGGCGAGGTTCAAGGAGGCGACACCCACGGACAGGGTGATTGTCGCCAGAGTCTGTTTCATTTTGGCGGATTGGTTTCACCTTGAAGGTGACTGGAAGGACGTGTCGGCGCTATGGGAGATCTATGGGGCTCGAGGGCTCGTCCAAGTGTCGCGGGTTGGAAGGCAGGGGAAATGGGTGTGGTGGCATTCTCCGGAGGAGGGTTTGAAGCTGAATGTTGATGGGTCATGCCAGAAGGGGATGATGCGAGGGGGAGGGGCTGTCCGGGATGAGGCGGGGAGTGTGGTGATGGTTTTTTGTGCGAATTTTGGGAATGGATGCTCCTTATAGGAAGAGGTGAGAGCAGTGCTGGTGGGACTCTCCATGTGCATCCAAAGAGGAATCAGTCTATCGTAGGTGGAGACGGACTCCTGGGTCATTCACGATGTGCTTCGATGCAAAGGACTCTTCCCCTGGCCTATTATTTACATGATTACAGAATGCAAAGCCTTAATGTCCAGGAACACAAAAGTTACTCATACATGGAGAGAGGGCAACAAAGTGGCGGATCATTTGGAATATCTGGTGAGTGACGTCATCTCGGTCACCTATTTTTCTAGTGGTTCTCAATTGAAACTTGAGGGGGTGAACCTGATTCGGGGCGATGTCCTTGGCTTGCATTATTTTCGACCTCCTTAGAGCTGCCTTCTCTGTAAACACTCATTTTGAATAAAAATTGAAATGATGATGATGATGTAAGGGTTAAACCCCTATACCATGCACTGCATAAGGGTAGGTTAGCCTTGAGTGAGGGTTAGGACACACTGCATAAGGGTATACCCTGAATATAAGCGCTACGTAAGGGTCATCTAGCACTGCATAAGGGTAGCCTACTGTGTGAGGGTACTTGAAAAAGTGTAAGGCACTCACATAAGGGTACCACGTAAGGGTACTGGTCAACTATGTAAGGGTATCGGTGAATTTTATAATGGAACTAACACATTGTGTAAGGGTAACCACTCATTTAAGGGTAATGTGTAAGGGTAAACCAAGACTTGTGTAAGGGTACTAGGCATGTGAGGGTGCCTACGAAAGGGTAGCGAGACACTGTGTAAAGGTAGATGTCCACATAAGATTACTATATAAGGGTAATAAGGGACGTGTAAGGGTAAAGGGACCACTATGTAAGGGTACATTCCACTTTATAGGGGTAAACCAAGTTACCCTTACATAGAATGTACTCTATAAATAAGGGTAACTATTCTGCACTATTTTTGTAGTTTTTACTCTTCTTATTCCCCCAAATGATTCTAATATGTGATTTTGAATGTTTAAATGCCAAAATAAAAGGAATTAAACTCTTATATTAATTTTAATCTGTAAATCATTTATGGATGAAATTAAAACCCATCAATTTTAATAAATAATTTTTAAATTAATTTTTGGTTTTAATATTGCAAAAAATCACGTGGTTTATTTATTAATAGAATAATCAAGCCTTAAATTTCTTTTATTCGTGTACTCTATTGAGTCTGAGCTACCCAAAAACTCCTTTATGTGAGATTAGTGAAGTCTTTTATGACTAAACTATGTTCTTCCTCCTGGTTCCTAGCGCGACAAAACCACTCTCCCTCTCTTCTATCTTGGGTGCAGTACCTATGAGAGGTAAATATAGGTAGGATTATATTCTATTCTTTTCCCCATTTTTCACGTGTATCGTGAAAGGAACTAGAGAAATTAGATAAATAATTCTTGAATAATAGTAATCTGGAAATTATATAGAGAATGATAAGATAATATTTTTCTAGAAATTATCAAAAATAATAAAATAATTATTATTCTTAAGAGATAGAATTTTATCAAATGTGGTTTTATTATTATGTTTGAAGAATAATTTATAACACATGCATTGAAATGTTTTTCTAATTCATAAATTACTTTGGGGAGAGAAACTATTATCACTTGTGATATTTTATTTATTTTTAATATTAAATAGTTATTTTAGTTCTTGGAATCCTTGGTGATCCTAGTACGTTGACGTGTCGAAAACTACAATAATATGTCCTATAAAAATGTGTTCTTGTTTGTAGTGGTTTCTACACTAGCTTTTGAACCACATAGGTTAGTTATCCTTGATGTTGACATCGATTAATTTGAGGTAGGGAATTAATTACCATTTGGATCACTCGTTTCCAAGTGTTAACCTAATATGATACTTGTATTGTCAAAGTTTGTTTCACCCACCATGATTGTGATCACATGTGGGTGTGTGTGTAGGTCGTGAGACCCGTTGAGATATTTATTTCCATTAGTACTGCTAGAGTATCTTGTTTCCATATTTGATTGTGATCACATTTTGTTATAAATGTATATTCATATAAATATAAAATATATTTTTTATATACATATAAAAATATTGAAATGTAATTATTAATATTTTAAATTATAATTATACATATAAATTTTTGTAAACAATTATATTTTCTTAAATATAAATAATATTTCATATACATAATTACTCTTAATATTATAGGTATATAATAATTTTTTAAAAAATAATTTTTAATAATAATTTTTAATGTAATTAAAGAAAATAACAGTATTTATATTTATATAACCAATTATCTATTGTCAACTTATTTTAATTTAAATATAATAAATTAATATATATATATATATATATATATATATATTTTAATAAATTATATTTTCCAAAATATAAATAATTTCATTTTATACATAATTACTCAAAATATTTATAATTTGTAATTAATATTTTTAAAAAGTAATTTATTTTTTAATTTCATTAATGATTATATTATATATATATATAATACTATATTATTAATTTTATTAAATTTAAATATCATAAATAATATAACACATATATAATTATATTCAAATAAAGTGAAAAATATTTTTTTTAAATGTTAGTAGTGAAATAATTTTTAAAAAATATTTAAATAGAATAATTTTATTCATCCAATAATATATTTTAAATTTAATTTAATTTAAAAATAGTATATAAAATCATATTTACATATAAATATATTCAAATATAATTATTAATATTCTAAATTATAATTATACATATACATTTTTGTAAGTAATTGTATTTTAATTAATATAAATATTATTATTTTTTACCTAATTACTCATAATTAAACAAGATTTAAATTATCCAAACATCGTATTTAAATTTTATAAATCATTAAACATAATCTAAATCATACAAAGAACATATAAATTAAATCATACATGCATACAATCACACAATTTAAATGAATAAATCGTGTAAACAAAAAAAATAAAACAATTGGAAAACTAAGTTTTTTTTAAAATAAAATTTTCTTTATCAAAGAGTGAAAATAATATGTTGAGAAAGATATGAATAATTTCAACATAGATTAGCAAAATAATTAGGTAGGGGGAATGGCAGAAATGAGTGGGTGTGATCTTTTTATAGTTTTTTCTCGGTAGGATGTGTGAACCCCATTTATGTCTTCTATTTTCATGTTGCATAGGAATCATGAATCATGTTTAAACTTCCATTCAGGTTACAAAGGATGTGTGTTCCCATTCACACTTCACCACGGTGGAAAGATGCATGAACGTGTTCATGCGTCACAAGTCCTATTTTCAAAATTAAAGGAGATTATAACTTATATTTAAAATTTCCTAATTTCTAAAACATAATTAAAAGAACTCGACCATGTACTGAGAGAGGGGAATCCTAGAGGAACCACTGTGAATGTTGAAGTTCACCAGATGATCATTTATAATTTTTCTGCAATGGATGATTGACTTCATAATAACCCCGACATTTCCCTTTTCTTCCTGGAGAAGGACCTGTGCCTAAGCACCCAAATGAAGATGTTGTTCATCTATAATAATAACAAAGCCTAGTTTTTTCCATGATCAAATTCTGGTTCAACCCCCTTCTCCTACATTAAGATTATAGAGGTCTTTAACTCCTTCTAATTGGTATTGGAGTCCAGAGAGGAAGAAATATGTTGGATCACCATCTTGCTGTGTGAAGAGATAGGGGTGGTCGAGGAGAATTATTTTGCACCCTCACTCAAATCCATGGTGGACTTATACATGGTGATTCTGGGAATGTGGGGCATCAAGGTGATGGTGATGGAGTCGAGTATTGGAAAGAACCCCAGTGTAGTGGATGGTAGGCAGCCTGAAGATAGTCCACACACACCAGAGAGGAAAGTTTTGGATATTTTGTTTCACAATATTTTAATATGATGAAAATAAAAAATTCAGGATGAAGAAAATAAGAAATTAATAATGGACATAGAGGATTTAACATGCCTCAATCCCTTTGGGGTCTACGTGCATAGAATGAACACCACCCACACACACAAGTTTTATTAAGCTCAAAAGAAGAATAATATACATGATAATATAGAACATAACAGATGAAAGAAAAAATAGGCACAAAAGCTTCAAATATTTTATTTAGCATTAAGAAAAATAAGAGTGAATAAATTACACTCTGAAAGATTTAAATCAATCCAGGGGTCATGATCACTTTTTAGTTGCCTGAATTTCTCATTTGAGCTCGAAGGGATGCATATGGTCTTATGATTCAATGTGATTAAGTAAGACCTCAATAGATCTTCTAGGTTATTCAGAAATGTTTACTTATTAACAAGGATTTATGTTACAAACTCCTCTAGGAATAGTGAACTATAAGAAAAAACTGGAGATGATAGGCTTAGAACTAGGGTTTCATCACCACAGAATCTAGCTCCAATATTAGGGTTTCACCAGACGAGAAACAGAAGTAAAACCGGGATAAGAGAACCAAAATGAGACATCGTTGAAGGGGTGAGGGAATACAGGGTCATCAATTCCCCTGACAACTATAATACCTCGAAATGGCATGACTAACTAGGATATTCCACTTATCCACACCGAATAAAAAGGGATTTGCGCCATTAGATAAATCCAAATCGGTGGATGGCACAAATCAATGGTGGTGAAAGTAAGGAATATATATAAATAAAGCTGCATTGAATTAATGACTAGGTAATTGTAGGGAGAATAAAAACTGATAGGACAAGCATGCATAACAGCCCAACAAAGAGGCCCACATGGAAGCCTGTCAGCCTAGTAATGGAAATTCAAGCATATAACACAAAATTTGAGTAAAATAATAATTTCTATATAATTTTTTATCCATGTGAATAAAAATAAAGTAAATAGAAAATAATTAAATATGAAAATTCAATATAAATACACAAAATTCACAAATCTAAACCATTTTCAATTGAAATTGGAGATGTTCTTACAACTAAGGTTATTGAATGGGAACCAAATTCAATCTATCTAAACTGTATTTTAATTTTCATAATGCAACATCTTTGGTCAAACTATCATCTAGGTTATTATCAGTATTTATCTTATTGACACATACAATTCCATATTTGATAATATCTCTAATAAAGTATCTTATAATATCTATTTTTTCAGATTTACTGTGGAATACTTGATTTATGGACAAATGTTAAGAAAATTGGTATCACTATAGAATTTAATAATATAATAATAAATTTTAAGTTCAGAAGCTAAACCCTATAACCATAAGGATTCCTTGATAGACTCAGTTAGTGTAATATACTCTGTATCTATGGTTGAATGAGAAACCACATATTTAACATTACATTTCTATGATATGGTGACTCTATAAGTGGTGAATAAAAACCCGATCAATGACTTTCTATTATCAATATTACCTACATAGTCAGCATCTACATATCCAATTATCATTTCAACAGTATCAACATTTTTACCATAACACAAAGATAGGTTTAAAGTATTTTATGGGTACAAAATAATCCACTTTAGGTCATTCTAATGTGGATTCCTTGGGTTAGCCATGAATCTACTATGTGTGCAGATTTCAAATGCAACATTAAGTCTAGTTCATATGATGGAGTACATGACACTTCCAATTATGTTTCTATAAGCTATTTTAGATATAAAATTTAAATCGGTAGATTCTATGGGTGATTGTGTCAAAGAAAGTATAAAATGATGTCCAAATGGTGAATTCATAAGTTTGAGAGATTCAAACAAGTATCTTTTTAAGAACTTTAAAATTATAATCATGTTGGGAAAGATACAAAATATTATTAACTCTATCCCTAAAAATTTCTACCCCATGAATTTTTTTGGCTTCCCTTAGATTCTTAATTTTAAATACACACTATAATTTAGATTTAATAGAAATGATAAGATTCCTGAAATCTCATATAATTATCATATAATCAATATATAATATAAGTTAAATCATGTTATTTTTGATGGACTTGAAATAAACACAAGCATTATATTATCTCATGGTGAAATGGTTATTAAGAATAAAAGAATCAAACATCCTATACCATTTCATATAAACTTGTTTAAAACATATAAAGATTTATTTAAAATGATTTTTTTGTTTAAATTATTCAGAATAACTATCAAGAGGTTTCACATATAGTTTCTCATTAAGGTTTCCATGAAGGAAGTTTATTTTCATATATAGTTGTTCAATGTGAAATACATTATAGAAAGTAAAAGTAGTGTCCAAATAGAAGGGTATTTTATAACTGGTGAAAATACTTCATAATAGTCCATTTCCTCTCTTTGGAGGAACCCCTTGGTGAAAAATATATCTTTAAATTTGATTTTATTTTCCATAGTGTTATCCTCCTTTCATTTATAAATCCACTTACAACCAATAAATTTAGTATTTAGAGGTCTGTTAATGATAAACCAAGTGTGATTTTCTTTTAAAGAGTTTATCTCTTCATCCATGGAAGTGATACACCATGCATAATATCTATAATTAAAATCATTCTTAAAAGATTGAGGATTTTCAGCTATAAGACCCTAGGAAATATGTAAGGTAAATAAAGTTATATCATTTTGATTAAAACAAGGCGGAGGTATTAGGAACCTTCTATCTCTATCACATGTCAAATCATAACCAACTTTCTTATTAGGATGTTTATTTTAAGTATATTTATCTAAACTAAAACTAGAATGTATTCGGGTCATAGGTTGGGGATTAAGTGGAGGAGACTGAACACCAACCTCAAACTGGGTTGGTGGTTGAACATAAGCAGTCCCATAAATGGATTCATCATCACTATCTTGTGTGATAGGTTAATATTTAGAAGAACATGATTCATGAAATACCAAATCTCTAATAATTATAACCTTTTAGTAGATGTATTTATCAACTCATGTTTTATAACCTTTAACACCCTCAGGGTACCCAACAAAAATACACTTAAGAGCTCAAAGTTCAATCTTATCAGTCTTGACATATGCATATATAGTGTATCAACAACTCTTAGGTGATTATAAGATGGTTTTTTGTTATTCCATAGTTTTTATGAGGCTATAAATTGATTACCATAGGATGGAAACCTATTTATGAGGTAAAATTCTATAAGGGTAGCCTCTACTTAGAAATATTTAGGGAGGTCTGAGTATTAAAGCATGCTTCAAGATCTCTCGAGAATAGTCCTATTTATTATTTCAGCAAGTTTATTCTGTTGGGGGGTTTCCCTAAGTTTCCATTTTCTTACAATTCCCTCAGATTGGAAGACCTGAATGAAATCAATATAGAGGTATTCTAATGTATTATCTAATTTCATTATTTTAATTTTCTTTCCAATCATATTTTTAAAAAGTATCTTCTATGTTTTAAAGGTTTCAAAAACATCAAATTTGTTTTTTATCATGTAAATCCAAACCTTTCTAGGGAATTCATAAATAAATGTATCAAAATAGGAGCCTCCACCATGGGTGGTAGTCATTGGTAGTCCCCATAAATTAGAATGTGTATATTCTAATGGAAAACTAGATTTGAAGATGGAACTATTGAAACTGACTCTCTTAGTTTTACCCATTACATAGCCTTCAAAAAACGTAAGTTCTCTGTAAGAACTTGGGTTTTCGTACGAGGTAAGAATCCTTTTCTTTTCAGTTTATCTGTTTTGTTGAGGCCTAGTGTAGATGCCTAACTTGACTGAGGGAGTTACGGAGGTGTCCAGGGCTTGTTCAGAGCCAAGAATGATGTTTTAGGATGGAAATGGCATGGAACACAGTTTGTGCATGGCCTGTGCATGACCTGGGAAAACCGTGTGCCTTGGTGCAGGCCTACCAGAGGCAGGGGCACGACCTGCGCATGGTTTGAGGAAACCGTACGGGGAGGCCGTGCGGTTTCCCCTTTCCTTCCAGTAAGGTCTTCACGGTCTCTGCACGGTTTTCCTGGCTGTGTTGGTAAACCGTGCAACCTGATGTGTTTTGAAATTTAATTAACTTTTTATTAAGTTAATTAAATTTTTATAAAAACCTAAACCTAACCCCTTTCTTTAAACCGCACAGCAGGGGGAAGATCTCTCAAGAGGCTTTGGGAGAATTTTAGCCTTCTTCTCCATACGATCTCTGATTCGATCGTCATTCATCTCGTTGGATTCACAATGATGAGTCCTCAATTCCTTTTTAATCCTTCTCGATTCTTATGGTTACAACAAATGCAAATTGAATTAAGGCTCATATGCCCTAATTTCTTGTTCTTCATCTGTTCTTAATATTTCTCCCAAACCGGGACGAATCAGAGCCTGATACGGGACGAGCTATCTTGTACGAGCCTAAGGTAGGTGGTCTCGTGCTTTTCGCTAATTTTAAAGCTATTTATATATGCCAGAGTGTCGTTCGCCCACTTTTGGGGTGTCGCTTGAACCGGAAATTTAACCCTGTTATTACCTAGCGTGTTGTAGGTAATATAAATGGGATGGTGTGTGCTTGAGTTATCTTGTACCCCTTGGGCAGGAACCACCCCTTGGGTGCGTTTCCTTGAATGAATATTTTAGGGTCTTTGACCCTAGACACTTTTCTTTCCCTTAGGGTTGTTAAAAATGGAATTGAATATGAATGTAATTGCAATAGAATGAAATTGTAATTTAAATGGTTTCAGGTATGGGATGGAGCTTTTCCCCTTGACCCTTGTATGCTAATTCTTGAATTGCTAGCCCACGTGAGTTAAGTGTTTTTGAGCTGTTTTTAAATGTGAAACAAAGTCAGGGGTGAATCATGGAACTAATGTGAGTTGCCATGGACAAACTCATATGGGACTTGTTACTGTGATTCCTAGTGAATCATGGATCTCACATGAGATGCCATGGATGGACTCAACAGGGCATGATATGTCATGGGAGATACCCAGATCGTATTTATAGGATCTTGGGGATGGGCTTAGATGACGGACTATACCGCACCTAGAGTGAGGCTAGGTACCTAGGAGGTTCACCGGAATGGGCTTGTAGACTGATGCTGGGTTCCTAGAGGTTCGTCGAAACGAGCTTATAGGGTGTTGGTGGATTTTCTCCCTAAACGATGCCTGGTATCCGAATTGAGTATTTCAGGAATGGGTTCTCGGAATGGTTGAAAACCTGAATGAAATGATTAATGAATGGAATGGATACTTGAAGCGACGCCAAGCCAAAGCACAAGCTTGGGTCGGTCTTTCTAGTTTTCCTTGTTACTGCTTTCCAGATTACACTGCCTATTTTATATATTCACTGACAGATTAGCACGGATCTTTGGTGGTTGCCTACTGGGATTCAATCTCACACCCTATTTAGGTCATGTTTTTGGACCCAAGCAGATTATATGATTTTAGGGATGGATAAGGGGAAAGGCCCTAGTACAGGTACTTGACTTGCTGCTCGGAGTAGGAGTGCACGGGACCAAGCTGAGGCTTGCGATGTGACAGGGGATACTTTTTTTTCTCTTTGGTGTTTTGTATACTTGTACTGTACTGTATTGACTTGTACCATCTTTGGCTGTTTTCTATACTCTTGTACCATTTGCACCATTAGATATATGTCAGATCTTTCTATTTGTTATCTATTTTTGTTGTCTATGTGTTTTCAACTGGTTACCTTCTTCCACTATTGTATGTTGTAATTCTGCTGTGATTCTTTGGTAATGAAGGAATAGTCTCTCCATGGACTCACCTAGTCCCTCACTGCTAGTCAGAATCCTCTGGCGTTTGGGGAGATGAGCTTGAGGCCATGTGGCGACCGGTCTGGCTACCGGGTTGAATGGTAAGTCAGGTCGGGACATTACAAAGTGGTATCAAAGGGTTTTTCCTTTTCTGATTTGACTTACTGTTTGGAGAATATAGACAGGAGTAGGAAGGGAAGGGACTTTGGTAATAAAAAGTGCCCGGGAGTTTCAAACCCGCGTACAGGGAAAATCCAATTTGCCTCGTATGGAATTGTGTTTCTAGTTTTGACTATTACAGTTGTTCTGATTTCACTGTTGGGTGACGTGCATGGTTTTTTCTGATACTATTGATATTATTGTGGGTTCTATATCATTTCAACCCAATGAGATAAGGGTTTTCCATCTCATGAATCATATAGAAACCTTGTTAGGAATGACATGTCATGCATTATGTCATGCTATCTAGGATGAATTAGATGTTTCATGCTATTGTTACAGGTGTTGGGATAGATATTTCATGTTGTCTTGATATTTTATTGATAGGTGTGCCTACTGTTGTGTTATATTGGGTGCAATGAATGAAGAGTGACGTCATCTTTCAATTCATAAGGTGTATGGGCCCTTATGGATTGGTAAATGATGCACCAACGGGATGTAAATGCTAAATAAAATTGAATTGCATGGTTATATGGGCATCAAATTTTGATTCATGAGGTGTTATGGGCCCTTAGGGATCGGAACATGGTGGACCATTAGTTAAAGCTTTTGAACAAAGGTGTGTTAAAAGAATGAATGCTGAAAAAAGTGCCTGACCTAGACCTGGCTTCTGAGTGGGCAAGAGGTAGTGACTCTAGTGGGTTTTGGTGGCTGTTCCTTATGCAGTCCTGGATCTAGAAGCAGGTTGTGGGTTGACGTGGTTTTTAGGAAGGTCTTGACCTATCCTGTCCTAGTTCTTGTGCTCATGAGTTTCGAATCTCGTTAAAAATCTTGAACTGAGGTGTGTGTTTGGCATTGCAGAGTCATTCCACCATGACGACCTCCAGTCGTACATCGGGAGAGCGGTGACGACCACGTTCCATAGGTGGTAGGCCATGGGATATTAGAGGAAACTCCAGTTGTACCAACTGCAGAACCAACAGTTCTTCCAGACATAGGTGCTGAGGCACAGTTCTGTGATAGCTTGTTGCGTTTTATGCAGACCGTTCAGGGAGCACCGCGACCTGCCCCGACTATGACAGAGTTGATGCGTGAGTTTCAGTAGCAGCATCCACCTACATTTTCAGGGGATGGCGGACCATAGGCTGTAGAGTCCTGGTTAGAAGCGATACTAGCTATCTTTGAGCATTTGGAGATGCCTCCAGAGAGGAGGGTCAAGCTCGCTACGTACATGCTGCGTGATTCTGCCAAGAGGTGGTGGGACATAATCACCGAGTCAGATCTTCATCGGGAGATGTCTTGGATAGATTTTCATACGGCCTTTTATTATTTCTTTTATCCTGAGACTTTGAGGGCTGATCGAGCCCGGGAGTTCTTGCATCTGGAACAGGGTGCGTTATCAGTGATGGAATACTCGGCCCGTTTTACTGAGCTTCAGCGCTTCACACCTATCTTGATGGGCGACGACCTGTCGAGGGCCAGACATTTTGAGGATGGTCTGAGATATGACATATGATCTCAGGTAAATATCTTCAGGTTGACTACCATTTCTGGAATTTTGAACTAGGTGCTAATCACAGAACGTAACCTGAGAGAGTCTGGAGTTGCGATCCAGAGCAGTTCGACATCGAGATCAGGTACTATAGCGATTTTCAGTAGGAAGCATCATCTGGAGCTTCCACACGATGATTCTAGCAGTCAAAATCTATCTTCAGTTAGCAATCTGAGGTGTTACCAGTGCGATAGGCTGGGACACATGAATCCGCAGTTTCCGAGGGACCCAGTCGAGTACCGATCATGTGGAAAGATGGGTCATCTTCAACGTTTCTACAGAATGTTTCCACCAGCAGCCAGCGATAGAGGGTCTGCACCGACTCCATATGCAAGAGCAGGGTCGGCAGCTTCTCCTCAGATAAGGAGTTCGGGTATGACTGGTCGATCAGGCCGAGGTAGTGGTCGTGGCAGAGGTAGCCAGGCACAGGGTACACCGAGACATCAGAGTGGGCCAGCTCTGGGTAGTGAGGTTTTATCACAAGGCTGTGGTTCAGGCCATATGTATGAAGTCTAGCCAACTTCTGAGGATCAGGGAGCCGGACCATCTACGGTGTGAGGTACAATCTTAGTATCATCTGTTATTTCATCTGCCCTCTTTGATATAGGTGCATCACACAGTTTTATATCTGCGCCTATACTGAAAAGACTTGGGCTAGTTGTGTTGTGTTCTGGTGGCTTCTTAATGCTAGACACTCCACTATGAGTTAGGGAAGAGGTTGTACGTAAGTGCAGAGGGTTTCCCCTTGAGGTAGGAGGGTGTCACTTCGTCTGGGATCTTTATGATCTCGAGATGACAGGTTTTGATTTCATTCTTGGTATGGACTGGCTAATATCTTACCGAGCCTACGTTGATTTTTACCACTGGAGGGTAATTTTAACATCACCAGAGGGTGCAGTGTATACTCTTAAGGGCGAGTGGGATCTCTAGGCAAGCCGAGCTGGACCCAAGCGTCGTGGGCTGGACGGGATGATAGCCCAGATCTCTAGTTTTTTTCTGGATGATTAGGGAGTGAATTAGATGGATCTTCCTCCGATAGTTGAGGACTTCAGGGATGTTTTTCCTGATGACTTTTCAGGTTTACCTCCTGAGAGAGAGGTGGAATTCTCCATGGAGCTAGTTCTAGGAGTTCCACCAGTATCCATTCCTCCTTACAGGATGGCTACGACGGAGTTGCAAGAGTTCAAGAAACAGCTTGAATATTTGGAGGCAAAGGGGTTTATTCGACCCAGTACTTCCCCGTGGGGTTCGCTATTCCTTTTTGCGAAAAAGGCGGATGAAAATCTTAGGATATGTGTGGGCTATCGGAAACTGAACCAGCTGACGGTTAAAAACTGATATCCCTTGTCGCGGATAGATGACCTGTTTGATCAACTTCGAGGAGCTAGGGTGTTCTCAAAAATTGATTTGAGGTCAAGGTATCACCAGGTGCATGTTCGACCTGCAGACATAACTCTTACAGCTTTTCGTAGCAGGTATAGTTTATATGAGTATCTGGTTATGCCGTTTGGTCTCACAAACGCGCCCGCAGTTTTCATAGCTTTGATGAATCGTGTGTTCCATCCTTATTTAGACTCGTTCGTTGTGGTTTTCATGGACGATATTTTGGTGTATTCTCGAAATTGAAACGACCATGACAACCATCTTGAGATCATCCCGAATACACTAAGAGAGCATTAACTATATGCAAAGCTTACTAAGTGCCACTTTTGGATGGATCAGATTCATTTCTTGGGCCATGTTATCTCTGAGACAGGAGTGTCTGTAGACCCAGAAAAAGTTAGAGTTGTGGTTTCTTGGGAATATCCCAAGAATGTCTTTGACATACGGAGTTTCTTGGGGATTTCTGGTTATTATCATCATTTCATACAGAATTTTTCATGCTTAGCAGTGCTGTTTACAGGCCTGACTAAAAAGGGCGTGACGTTCGTATGGATAGATGCTTGTGAAGCAGCCTTCCAGGAGTTGAAAGGAAGGTTGACATCAGCACCAGTACTGATACTGCCAGAACACGGTAAGAGTTACATGATCTATTGTGACGCATCAGGTATTGGGATGGGTTCAGTGTTTATGTAGGGTGACAGAGTCGTGGCGTACGGATCTCAGCAGCTGAGGCCACACGAGAGGAATTATCTGATGCACGATCTTGATATAGTAGCATTTGTACATTTGATGCGTTGTTGGAGAAATTATTTATTGGGAGAGAGTTTTGTGGTGTACATAGACCAAAAGAGCCTCAAATATATCTTTACTCAGCATGATCTAAATTTTAGGTAGTGACGGTGGGTGGAGTACCTACAGTACTTTGATTTCGATCTTGCTTATACCCCCGGTAAGGGCAATGTAGTGGCCGATGCATTGAGCAGGAGGACCCAAATACAGGTTGTAAAATTGGCTAGAAACTAATGGAAGCTTATGTACTTATTCTCTGAGATGCATCTTGATGTGAATAATAGCTATGGGCGGTCTTTTCTATCATCCTTAGTTGTGACTTATGCCCTCCTGAACAGATTAAGGATGAGACAAATATCAGACTCGGAAGGCCTAGTTCTATAGGAAGGTGTGTCAGGTGAGGAACCTCCTTCGGGTTGGATGATAGGAGAGGATGAAGTTATTCATATCCATGGACATGTATAGGTTCTTGTGGATATTAGAGAGGAGCTGATGCGAGAGTTTCATGCTTCGGTTTGGGCAGTTCATCCCGTAGTCACTAAGATGTATCGTGACTTGCGCTGATAGTAATGGAGGTCGGGTATGAAGAGGGAAGTGGCTAGTTTCATCATGAGATGTTCCACCAGTTAGTAGGTGAAGGCGGAACACCAACAGCCAACAGGGATTTTAAAGCAGTTACCTATCCCGAAGTGGAAATGGGATGATGTTGTGATGGACTTCGTGACTGGTTTGCCGAGGTCACCTCGAGGTAACGATGTTGTGTAGGTTGTGGTGGATAGGCTCACGGAGGTTTCTCATTTCTTACCGATCAGGGAGACCTTCAGTGTGGATGAGCTGGGAAGGTTGTATATCCATGAGATAGTATGACTCCATGGGGTCCCGCACACCATTTTTTCAGACAGGGATGCTCGTTTTACGTCATGTTTCTGGAAGAGTCTTCAGAGGGAGCTGGGTACACAGGTGCTCCTGAGCACAGTATACCACCCTCAGACTGAGGGCCAGTCAGAGCGTACGATACAAGTGCTAGAGGACATGCTGCGAGCATGTGTCCTGGATTTTGGGGACTCATGGGAGAGGTATATTCCCCTAGTTGAGTTTTCCTATAACAATAGTTATCAGGTGACTATACAGATGTCACCGCACAAGGCTCTATATGGTAGGCCATGCCTATCACCCCTGTGCTGGTTAGATGTAGGTGAGGCAGCTTTATTGGGACCACGTATTGTTTAGGAGACTTCTGAGTAGGTTCAGTTGATACAGAAGTGGATGGATACCACACAGTCCTATCAGAAGTCTTATGTTGATCACCGCAGACGACCCCTAGAGTTTGAGGTTGGGGATCAAGTTTTCTTGCGTGTTTCCCCGAGGTTGGGACACGGGAGGATCAGAAGACAGGGTAAGCTATCACCAAGATATGTTGGGCCTTTTGAGATTCTAGAGAGGGTGGGGCTGGTAGCCTATTGGTTGCAGTTAACTCAGAGGTACTGAGCCATGCATGACGTGTTCCAGTTTTCTCAGTTACGATGATACTATTCAGACCCGTATCATACCTTCCAGCCTAAGGAGGTCGAGCTATAGGTAGATTCATCCTTTGAGGAGCATCTGATTCATATCATTGATAGGAGCACAAAGGTTCTCTGAGGCCGGTCAGTCCCTCTAGTATGGGTGTTATGGCAGCACGACCATTTACAGGATGAGACTTTGGAGCGGGAGGCCGATGTACGTGCTCAGTGCCCAGAGCTGTTCGCAGATGAATCTTGACCACCCTTCAGAGAGCAATTCAAGGATGAATTGCTATAAGGGGGGAAGATTGTAAGAACCCAGGTTTTTTTATGAGGTACGGATAATTTTATTTTCAGTTTAACTGTTTTATTGAGGCCTAGTGTGGTCACCTAACAAGAACGAGGGTGTTACGGAGGTGTCTGGGGCTTGTTTGGAGCCTAGAACGAAGTTTTAGGCTGGAAATGGCCTGTCACACGGTTTGTGCATGGCCTGCGCACGGCTTGGGTAAACCCTGTGCCTTGGTACTAGCCCGCCATGTAAAGACCCGTAAAATTCAAGGGAAATTTTTTTTCTTAATTTTCTTTTGGATTTTAAAAGAACTCAGTTTCTGACGGCACCTGATTCCGAGGCCCTGTGTGCCCGGAATCATTTTCCAAAGTTTGGCTCTTGTACGTTCAGTAAATGAATGAGCAAGTTTTCCTAACTTTTAAACCGGTGCTCGGAAACAAATTCTGAGGGAACCAATGGAATCGCAGCACCGGTAATTGCTTAGAAACACCTTTTTCGGAGTTGCGTTTGCTCGGGTGTGGTTATTAAATTTTTGGGTTAAGTAAAGGAATAAAATAAAAATGGTGCGGTCGATTTTTATTTTATTTAAAGTTGTTTAACCTAAGCAAAGTGATTGGAGTGGGACCCACTATATCCTACTCCACTAGGTAGGATATTTTTGGGGTGGGGCCCACACGAGCCCCACTTTTTTTCAACCCCCCTCCTTTATTTAAGTAACGCACACGCACCCCTCCTTTAAATGAAAGTCAACCCTTGCTCTTATCTGTTATGAAACGCCTCTTTTAATAGGGTGTTTTAAACGTTTCAATTAATTCAATTAATTGATGGATTAATTTTTGAATTTCAAAACACTTGGCATGGGAAATAAAATAAGACAAACACTTATTTTATTATGGTTGTGAGCTTGTTGAGAGAGGCTTGGAAGAATTTGCTCAAGGCTTAAAGTTCTTCTTCTTTGTCGAAGAACGCGAAGGACGCACCGCCGCCGACGAAGAACGCCGACCTCCGATGACGGATGATGGTGAGAGACGCCTTCCTCGGAGATCGACAATGCAACGCCGTGTACCGCAACACCAACGACCCTCTCCTTCCGCGACGCCTTCTTCAACGATGAACCTTCACTCAACAAATTTGACGAGGTAGGGGATTTATTGTTTTTATTCATGAATTCTTCCATCGTCGTCCCTCGTTTCAATTGGACCTCTTGCTATCAATTAACGGGAGGGGGCCGGACCGCACAAACACAGCCGACCCTCCTCCCTTGATTCTGTTGATTAACCTTGTGGTGGTTTGGAACGGAGATGGCGCGGTCCCGTCGCACCGCGCGGGATCATGCGGCAAGGATGCACGGTGCCATCGCGCCATGCCGTTGAAGTCGAACAAGGTCGCGACGTCTTCGCGCCACGCCAGAGAATCACAAAAACACCGCGGCCGGAGCAGGGCCGCGGCGGAGTGGCGCGGCGCCGTCGCGCTGCGCCGGACAGACCAAGGCCGCGGCCTTAGGCCACGGCGGAGTAGGGAGCAGTGGCCGGTTTCCGACCGCCGGCGTCGGAGAAGGTGGACTGGCCCGCACCGGTCCTGTGGTGCAGCAGCTGGCTGGCCAAAGTGGGCCGACCGGTCAGGGGGAGAACTGGGGGTTCGAAACCCCTGGATGGAAGCAGGAGCGCCCCCCACGTGGGGGGCCACGTTTCTTTAAACATGGGGGCAGCGCCGCCCCCCCAAACCACTCGGCCGTTTCGACCGAGCCACCTGGCCGCGTTGGCGGCCAGGGCGTCGGGCCAAGCCGCGCCAGCCGGGCCAGGTCGGGCCCAAGCGGGTCGAACCCGAACCAGAGTTGGGTCGACCCGGTTCGGGCCGACCTAGGGGGTCTCGGGCCAGGTCGGTCCAGGCCCAAAACCCCCATTTTCGGACTATTTTCATTCTTTTGCCCATAGCTTGGGTTACGGACCTCCGATCGACGCACTGTCAGTTGCGATGCGATCCTTGGATAGAGACGGTCGTTTAGGTATATTACAATCAAGGTTTCAAAGAACTTTGGGTATGGCCGGGTTGGTTCGAACCCGAAACCAACCGGGCCCTTGGAGCGAAAATGCTTATATCTCGAGCTCCAGACGTCCGATTGACGTGTCGTCGACTTTGTTGGATTCCTCTTGATGAGACAAAACTTTTGGCATGATTCGCCTGAGTTTTGGATTCAGTTGGATAAT
Source organism: Viscum album (assembly GCA_963277665.1). Classification (NCBI taxonomy): domain Eukaryota; kingdom Viridiplantae; phylum Streptophyta; class Magnoliopsida; order Santalales; family Viscaceae; genus Viscum; species Viscum album. The sequence continues at coordinate 1,968,717,140 of OY728125.1, read as the reverse complement.
GGCCAGGTTGGATTATACCTGAAATCCAACCGGGCCCCTGGAACGGAAAAGCTGAGAACTTTCAGACCAGACATCTGTTTGACGAACCGTCAGCGGAGTTGGTGATCACGTTGGGAAACGGTCTCTATGAGTATACCCTATGAGAGTTCAGGGTATAGTTGAGATGTGGTCGGGTTGGTTCGTACACGAAACCAATCGGGCCCCTGGGACGAAAAGGATAATAACTCACTGACCGGGCGTCCGATTGACGAGCCGTCTGTTGCGTTGAGACCCCTATAACGAGGTGGTCATTTGAGAAACTTCTTCATGGAACTTTGTGATACTTGGAGTAATTACCTCTTGGCTCGTGGAGTGGACCCTCCCGGAATGAACATGCTGTGTGCGGAAACCCTAGAGCTGGCTGAGGCTTGACGACTGTTGATCGATCGACTCGGTGTGTTTCGGATAGACTAGTGGGGAGCGCTTGGTTGTAGCGGCAGACCCATGGCAGAGGAGCGCTTGGTTGTAGCGGTAGACTCATGGTACTCAACAGAAGGAGTACCTCTGGAGGCTATGAGGGGGAGCGCTTGGTTGTAGTGGTAGACCCACGATGAAGGAGCGCTTGGTTGTAGCGGCAGACCCATGGTACTCAACAGAAGAAGTACCTCTGGAGGCTATGAGGGGGAGCACTTGGTTGTAGAGGAAGACCCATGGTGGGAAGCACTTGGTTGTAGCAGCAGGCCCACAGTACTCGACAGGTGGAGTACTACATCAATCCAAGGTTAATGGGAAGTTCTTGGTTGTAGCGGCAGACTCATTGTACTCGATAGAGGAGGAGTTTCCCCAGCAGCTATGGTTTCGAAATCATGATTAAATCCTGGTTTGAGCTGAGTCTTGACTTTCAATTATTATCTTCGATATGATTGACTTGTGGATTTGGTGTGGATTGGTTGTGCTATCCTGTGTGGATGTGATCGAACTTGGGCTCAGATGTTGGAGCCGAACTGGACTAATGACTTGGGTATATGTATGGGAATATACCTAAGTAGTGTTAGATATTACTTCGTGATTGTATCTTTTCTTTGTGGTTTATCCTTTGTGGATTCAGGGAGACCTTCGAGGGTCTCGGGGTCCCTACTGCGTAGCGTATACTCACCACTGCATGGGCTACTCCCGCACTACGTTGTTTTGGTTGCAGACAACGGACAACGCTGATCGTGGTTGAGGCTTGCGGAGCAGGTCGGTACCTGGAGGTGGACCACTGGGCGGGACATACACGGAGCAGACAGCTGGACCCGAGGAGCTGTGGAGGCTATCTGTACCCACCCTTCAGGTGGGACTTCTATTGGATGGCTCGACGTTGCGGCGTTACTTTTCAGTTGTTGTACTCCCTTTTTCAGTTGTACTTTACTTTCTATTTGGGTTTGTATTCTGGCCCATTTGTTTTCTGTACTTACTTGTACTCTGTTTACTTAGTGTTTACTGCCTCTTACTTACTCTGTGTGTTTGTTTACTTCATAAAGGAAATGTCTTCCCTTTTTATTGGGAATTACGCCTTGGTGGTAGTCACCAACCCCTGGCTTATGGAAGGTGGGCTTGGGGTAGTCACGACATAGGCCCCAAGGGCGGGTCGTGACACGCCAGAGGTAGGGGAATGGCCTGCACATGGTTTGAGGAAATCGTTCGGGGTGGCCGTGCGGTTGCCCCTTGCCTTCCAGTAAAGTCCGCACAGTCTCTGCACTATTTTCCAGGTCGTGCGGGTAAACCGTGTGACCTGCTGTGTTTTGAAATTTAATTAACTTTTTATTAAGTTAATTAAATTATTATAAAAACCTAAAACTAACCCATTTCTTCAAACCGCACAGCAGGGGGAAGAGTTCTCAAGAGGCTTTGGGAGAATTTGATCCTTCTTCTACATCTGATCTCCGATTCGAGGGTTGTTCGTCTCGTTGGATCCACAATGGTAATTCCTCAATTCCTTTTTAATCCTTCTCGATTCTTCTGGTTACGACAAATGCAGATTGAATTAAGGCTTATATGCCCTAATTTCTCGTTATTCGTCTGTTCTTCAGATTTCTCCCAAACCGGGACAAATCAAAGCCTGATACTGGATGAGCTATCTAGTACGAGCCTAAGGTAGGTGGTCTCGTGCTTTTTGTTGATTGTCAAGCTGTTTATATATGCCGGAGTGCCGCAAAACCACTTTTGGTGTGTCGCTTGAACCTAAAATGTAACCCTGTTATTACCTAGAATATTGTAGGTAATCTGAATGGGATGGTGTGTGCTTGAGTTAGGTTGTACACCTTGGGCAGGAACCACCCCTTGGTTGCATTGCCTTGAATAACTATTTTAGGGGTTTTAACCCTGGACGCTTTTCTTTCCCTTGGGGTTGTTAAAAATAGAATTTAATATAAATGTAATTGCAATCGAATGAAATTGTAATTGAAATGGTTTTGGGTATGGGATGGAGCTTTTCCCCTTGACCCTTGTATGTTAATTCTTGAATTACTAGCCCATGTGATTTAAGTGTGTTTGAGCTATTTTTAAATGTGAAACAAAGTCATGGGTAAATCATGGAACTAATGTGAGTTGACATGGATGGACTCATATGAGACTTGTTACTATGATGTCGAGTGAATCATGGATCTCACGTGAGATGCCATGGACAGACTCAACAGGGCATGATATGTCATAGGCGATACCCGGATCTTATTTATAGGATCTCGGGGATGGGCTCAAATGACGGACTATACCACACATAGAGTGAGGCTGGGTACCTAGGAGTTTTGCTGGAATAGGCTTGTAGAGCGATGTCGGGTTCCTAGAGGTTTTCCGGAACGGGCTTGTAGGGTGTTAGTGGATTTTCTCCCTGAACGATGCCTGGTATCCGAATTGAGTATTCCAGGAATGGGTTCAAGGAATGGTTGAACACTTGAATGAAATGATTAATGAATGGAATGGATACTTGAAGCGATTCCAAGCCAAAGCACAAGCTTGGGTTGGTCTTTCTAGTTTTCCTTGTTACTGCTTTTCAGATTACACTGCCTATTTTATATATTCACTGATAGATTAGCACAGATCATTGGTGGTTGCCTACTAGGATTCAATCTCCCACCCTGTTTAGGTCATGTTTTTGGACCCAAGAAGATTATATGATTTCATGGATGGATAAGGGGAAAGTCCCTAGTATAGGTACTTGACTTTCTGCTCGGAGTAGGAGTGCACAGGACCAAGCTGAGGCTTGCGATGCGACATGGGATAATTTTTTGTTTCTCTTTTGTGTTTCGTACACTTATACTGTACTGTATTGACTTGTACCATATTTGGCTATTTTCTAGACTCTTGTACCATTTTCACCATTAGATATATGTCTGATCTTTCTAATTTTTATCTATTTTTGTTGTCTATGTGTTGTCAACTGGTTACCTTCTTCCACTGTTATATGTAGTAATTCTGTTGTGATGCTTTGGTAATGAGGTCATAGTCTCCCCAAGGACATACCTAGTCCCTCACTGCTAGTCATCAGCCTATGGAGTTTGGGGATATGCGCTTGAGGCCATGTGGTGACCGGTCCGGCTACCGGGTTGAATGGTAAGTCGGATCGGGACGTTACAGTCTCTTAGTGTAATGTTAGTTAACAATCATTGTTTATTAAGTTCCTCAAGACACTTTGAGCTTACATTCCCCAATATTTTATGCCATAATAATGCATTATAATTATTATTTACATACACACTACCAAAACTATCTAGAATGGGTCTTACCATTCAAGAAATACAACCCATTTACAAGGGAATACTTGATGATAGTTCTAGATCCTTTAGAGATTTTTAGGTAACCTAATTTAGACGTAAAAGTGAAACCCTTTTGGTTTATAATTCCTAAGGATATCAGGTTTCTATGGAGGTTAAGAACCCACCTAATATCAATATATGTAATGATAGAGTGGTAATCTAGTTCATTTAAAATAAAACCTATTCCCATGACTTGAAACCTCCTATTATTTTCTAAGAGGACATGTCCATCTACCCTTTCTACCAAATCAAGGAAAGAGTCCCTAAAGAGAAACATGTGGAAATAGCACCCAGAATATAAGACCCACTCATGGGTGTGTGCATGGTTTCATACATTTTCAACTTTAGTGCTATCATAACAAGAATCCACTAAAAGGGATTTGTAAGTAGGTCATTTAATCTCAAGGATTTGTTCCCATGTTTTACACTCTATTCTAGTGTTCCTTGGATAACCATAGTGGAAGAAAATAATTTTACTTTCCCTAGAATTAGACCTAGACTTGGGCTATTTATTGTTCATTATTTTATCCTTACTATATTCTTTATTCTTACCCCTAAACTATGGCCTAAATTTTGTAAAAAGACTCCCCACCTCACCATTAACTCTAGTTTTATAATGTAATTACTTCGAGAGAAGGGGATATATTACCTATTCTAGGGTTAGAGATTCATGAACATACATCATTGTTTATACTAGTGTGTTGTAGGCATTATCTAAATAGATTAAAAGAGTCACGGATTAATCTTCATCATCAACAATCACATTTATATTGGATAAATCAATCATGATTTTATAGAATTCATCTATGTGGGATTTAATTTAAACACCATATTTCATTTTAAATGTAAACATGCGATGTTTATAATAAATTCTACCAACAAGTGAAGTTGTCATATACAATTTTTCTAATTTAATAAAGTACAAATAATAGTGTTTTAAAGAGTAATTTTATAAGACTTTATCACCTAAATATATGATCAAAGAAATATGGGACTTAACAAGAATATTAGAAGATATATCTTGATATATAGTGTATTTTTTACCATCATTTGACTGGGTACAAATGGGTTTCTTAGGGCCACACATGGCATCAATTATTCCATGATGAACAATAAGGGTTCTCATATTGATATTCTATAAATTGAAAACATTATCCCCATCAAATTTTTTGATTTCAAACCTAGATGAATTCATGTGTATCTGAAGGATCTGATACCAATTTTTTTGGGGAAAAATTAAGAATACACCCCCAAGAAATGGACAAGATCAATGGATATGTGTGTGTATGAAATTAGGTTTTTGAATTAGAATAATGTTTGAGGTCATTGTGAGTTTAATTGTTAATATAAGAGACAAATAGTGAATTAAAATGATATTGAAATGTCAAATTAAAATAGAAACAGGATTTAAAGTAGAAATATATTTGAAAACAAAAGTGAACCCAATTAGGCTTTGATTCCACTTTGTAGAGGAAGGTTTGTTTTCTGAAGATTATCTGCACACACCTGAGAAGACCATTTTGAGAATTCTTTTTCACAAGATTCAAATCTAATATAAATGAAACATTCAAGATAAAAATATGAAAATAGTAAAGAATTTACATAGAGGATTTAACATGATTCAGTCCCTTTGGGGCCTATGTTCATGAAAATATCACCACCCAAATACACACATGTTTTATTAAGCTCAAATGAATAAGTAGTTACAAGATAAATTACACTAAAAAAGATAAATGAAAAATAACAAAATATTCAAAAAATGTATTTAACAGTAAGAAGAAGAGTGAAGAACGTACAAACCCGAACATATTTAAATCTATCCTGGGGTATTGATCGCTTCTTGGTCACTTGAACAAATTATACAAGATCGAAGAGGTATAGAGAGTTTCATGTTTTAGTGTTTAGAAGTAGGACCTCACCAGGTCTTCTTGGTTTTTCAGAGAAAAACTTATTCACAAGAAATGATCACCATTAGAAACTCCACCATGAATGGTGAACTAGAAGAAAAAACTTGAGATGATAGGGTTAAAAATATGGTTTCATCACCGAAAAATTTAGCTCAAAGATTTGGGTTTCACCTTAAGAGAAACTAGATACAAAATTGGATTGGAAAAATAGAATGAGACACACCATAGAAAGGAGAAGGAAATAGGGGTTCATCAATTCCTCTAAAAACTACAATACCATGAAACAACGCGACTAACCAAATGATGACACAAACACACACCAAATAGAAAATGGATAATTTCCATCTAAAAGTGATGAATAGGTGGATGGAATCTATCAAATGTGGTGAAAGTAATCAATGGCCAGAAATAAATCCATGTTGGAATGATGACTTTACAGCCATGGGGAGAAGGAAAACAGACAACAGATAGGTCGAGCATGCATAATGGATCAAAAAAGATGCCCACATGGAATCTTGTCATCCCAACAATGAAAATCCAATTATATAACAAAACATTTGAGAAAAAACAACAATTAAAATATAATTTTTCATGCATGTGAATAAAATAAAAGTGAATAGTAGATAATTAAACATGGAAATTCAATATGAAAACACCAAATTCACACCAAATAAGTACACCGTAGTATAGGGGATAAGGAAAGTGGTTTGTATAGAGCTAGATTTGGTGTACCGCACACTAGAATTCTAATACACCATGTTCTACTTCCATGAGATGTGTGACGCCAGGTTATACACCGTGTTGTTGGAGGGGGTAGAATGTGAGAGGAGGTGGTGGCAATATGTCACTCGGACATGGTGGCATGGAACCCAAGACCTTGGTTTTTTGGGGTTACGTTATGGTATGTCCCCAATAAATGTCCTAGGATAACTAAATAATCATCTAGTTTCATGGGACGATGATGAAAATTAAAATATGCAGCGTAAAAGGGGTGAATTAATATGATAGGTAAAAGAAGCAACTGACAGATAACCATAGACAACTAAATAGAGAAAGAAAGTAATAAAGAACACCATATATAACATTCTTCATACCTTTTTTCCCACATGCATGTAAATAACAAAACCTTACTAATGAATTTCATTAATTCTCAAAATTAAATGAAACAATATAGAGAAATCCAACGGCATGTAGGTGCACATTATAAGTACAATATGAGGAGAAATCAGGACATGAAATAATTCAGAAATATGAGAAAAGGTTTGTCATCTTAAATTTTCCAATAATAACATCTCTTAAGCTCATCATTTGGTTTGGTTCTTGGTTCTTGAATTAGAAGCTCACATTGAGTAGAATCCTTGTAATATGAGCTCCTGAAATCACCCTCGAAGATGTACTCTGGGATTGGTTCTTATTCTATAGGGCATTGTGATGTGTCCAAAAGTGCTTTAGGAATAACAAGAAATCCAAGACTTAGAGAGGAAGTGTAACAACCCGAAATTTTTAATAAATCTTATTTCCTAATTTTGTGTGTTATTTTATTTTACACTCAAAAAACTATTTCATTTGATAACATGAGTATAATTAAAATGATACTATTGGGTTTTGACCATTATATTTCCATTGGTCAATATGACCGCTGGAAACTAAATGTTTCGATTATTGTCTCTAAATACAAGTGATCTTGGTTAATTAATATAGAAAGAAGATTCAATGGCCTCATCCAATAGTCTCGAGCCAATCGAAGCCCATCTAACGGGACTTGGGAAGGATGTAGCACCATTGGGCTTTGCTCTGGACCAAACCCAAGCTGAACTTCATCGTATGAAGCTAGAACGGAATCGCCTTCGCAAGAATTTTAAACTGATAGAAATTACTACTCGTGCAATGTTGGCCGAGCCTCCCTCAGATTCTCTCACCTTAGCACACCTTACACTTAGGTCCTATGCTGGGGTTATAAGGGGCTATGTAAGGAGACCATAATCCTTTGTTATAAATAAAATTGTGTTTTCTTATTATGGTGAATTTTGGGAGTTTTCAAATGTTAGAATGAATATAGGATGTATTTTATTGATGTATTTTGAGAAAATGATATTTTAAAATATTTATGTAAACCTTAAATAATTAATGATGTGCAATGATTTTCAAGAAATGGTCTTCAACAAATGTGTTCAGTAAGAAATTTAGAGTCTAATAAGATCAACTTGATTTTTGATGAATAGTAAATTATGAATAGTGATTTTACGCTTAGGATTAGTAATGTGACCAAATGGATTAGTAATCGCACTTAAAGAAAGTATTAATATAATCTAGTCACCTTGATTAAGTAATGTGATTCAATAAAATATGTAAATAACTGTTTCAGAAATTATTAGTCATGTATTAGTTTTTTCAAGTGAATAGTGTTTTTTAATTAAAAATTAAATTAAAAATATTTAGAAAATTATTTTTATAAAATGGACATTATTTTTAAACTCAGAGCATCGATATTATGTTAAGGTAATTTTTGGAGATTTTTATGAAAAAATGAATTTTCAGTGAATAGTGTTTTTATTTAAAAATTAAATTAAATATATTTAGAAAATTATTTTCATAAAATGGAGTTCATTTTTGAAATCAGAGCATCAATATTTGGTTAAGGTGGAATTTTGGGATTTTTCTGAGAAAATTGAATTTTCAATGAATAGTGAAAATACGGTTTTTAAGTTATGGGTGTTTAATGACATCATAACAGCATCATGATGATGTGATGAGATATTTTAAGGGATGGCCGACTATAGGGGATTAATTATTGTATGAGGGGTCCCATGTGGCCAAAACCATGGGCAAATACCATGGGCAATCCCATGGTTTTGCCAAAACCACCAATGAGGTGTCCCTTGGCCATTAATGCCTTGTCCCCTCACTTTCCCTATAAATACCCACCCTTTACTCATTTAGTTTTCACTCCCAACTCTCCCCCAAGGAAGATCTAGTCTCATTAACTCCCAAAGAGTCTTCCCATGGTGTCCCCAAGCCCTCAAGGTCCCAACCTTCAAGTTTTAAGAGTTACATTTTAAGGTAAGGGATCCAACATCTCTCTTTCTTTTCAAATACTCTCTTTTAAGTCATTTCTTTTATGCTCCATGTTCTTATGTTGTAGGATGTTATTTTATATTCCTCTTACTGCCCTTTTCATTTTCATATGATGAGATATCCCATCTTACTCTCATCATTTCATTTTATGAATGTTTAAGTGGCGTCGTTAGGCTGCCGAAATTTTTGTAACAGATTCTTTCACCCTTCTCATTTTCAAGTTCTATTTTCTTGTCAAGTCTTTCAAGTTCTTTTTTATTTTGTTGGGGTATGATATCTATATCTATCATACTGATATTTTATGTTCATATTATGAGATACCCTACTTGATCTCATCAATTCATTTTTTTTAAGTTTAAGTGACGTCGTTAGGCTGCCGAATTTTTAAGGGATTCTTTCACCCTTCTCATTTTCAAGTTCTATTTTCTTTTCAAGTCTTTAAAGTTCCTTTTTATTATGTTGGGGTATGATCTCTATATCTATCATACTGATATTTTATGTTCATATGATTACATACCCTATTTTATCTCGTCAATTCATTTTTTTGACGTTTATGTGACGTCGTTAGGCTACCGAATTTTCATAAGAGAAATCTTATATTTGTCTTCCTTTCATGTTCTTCATTTCATATGGTATATCTTTAAAATTTCATTACCATTTTCTTAAATCATTTATATTATGTCCCCCTACTATTTTATGGATCATTTATGAGTGGGTTACCCATGTCCCCTCTCTTTTCAATGTTTTCTAAAACCCAACAACATAGTCGTTATGCTGCCGAATTTCCATCTCAAAATGTCTCTCTCTTTTTCTCAAATTATTTTATTTTATTAAGTGAATACTCAAAGCTCTTTCTTCTAAAGGGGTATTCACATATATACCAAAATTTTCTTTTTTAAATTTGTGGATTTACATACATGAGACCTGCTTTCCTTTTCCGTGGGTTTAAAGTGACATAAAGATCATGTCTTTAAAGTAGTTTTTAAAACGTTATGATTATGAAATGAAACTCATTTCTTTTATGCTATATGGATTATTTATGAAATGTTTGATGATGATATATGTGTCTCACATGATAACAAAGTAAAATTTAAGGGTGCGCCCTGATAGCGCTCCAATTCATTGGGTAAAGACTAGATCTCTAGAGATGACCATTTTTAACGATATCTTGGTGAATAACCTTGGTAATTTTTAATGACACCTTGGGGATGGACCTTGGTGAAACAGAAATGATTGTCTAAGTTAAATGTTTTAGCTACATCTTCAAGTTATGAAATACGTTATTTTTATTATGATATGCCTCATGATTTCTTTCTCATGCCTTAATGTTTTTTTTTCATGACCTTATTGATGTATCTCAAGTTCACATGTTAAATGTTTCCCTTGTTTCCCTTACTGGGCCTTCTGCTCACCCTTTCTTTTGATGTATGTCCCCAGGTTATGAGATGCATTAATGAACCTATGATGAACATAAGGAGAATCCTTTTAAGTTTTTATGAACAATTTTTAATGTTTTCATGTTTTAAGATCCTAGTTTCCAAGACACTAAACCTTAAAGATCCTCAGTTTTGTAAAATGTAATGAAAGTTTATATCATAAAAAGGCGGGATGTCATAATTGTTATCAGAGGATGGTTTAGTTATTTGTGGAAATTAGGATATAAAAACTCTAGGAGGAACCCTATAGAAAATTTTAAATATAGGAAATCTTCCTGGTATTTTGGTGATTATTGAGTAAGGGGTTGCCAAGCAAATACATCCCTGTCTGGATACGAGTAGGTAGAGGTGGATCTAGCACAGATGTACATAGGGGTAAAACCCGAAAACACCGCTTTGAGCTAGACTCAAATGGGAACTGGTACATGACAACGGGCCTTGGTGCACTCTTGGTTACGACACTCCTAGGGGATATGCTTTGGTAAATTCATAATCTTAGTATGAACCATTATTAAAGGAACAAATATAAAATAAAATAAATATTCACATAAGAATATATGATCATGGATAACCTAGATTGGAACCTAGGGGATCAAAAGTTAGGGTATAATTTTCTTCTATAAGTTTATCCTTCAATGCTTTAAGTTTCCTTTTCATGATTATTGGCTAAGTATTTATGCCCCTTAATTATACTTTCTTTTCTTAGTTAATGGCGGGAAATGGAAGAACATGTCCCAACAACCAATGTGATAGGAAATGTGACGATTACCCTATTAATTTGATAGAGATGATGAGAGATCAAGTTGAACATATTGTGATTACGCCAAACCAGTTATCAAAAATCACAATTAATAATTGGTACCTAGTTGAATGCCCAAATTCATCAAGGAAGAAGAAGAAGAAGTCTCAAGGATGTCCATCTGATAAAGTTGATAAGGGAAAGAAGACCCAATTTCCTTTGTGCAAAAAGTTTGGAAAGAGGCACCAAGGGGAATGTCACAAAGGAACTGGGAGATGTTTTAAGTGTGCGGTGATAGGGCATAAAGTATCTAATTTATTTAAAAAATTGATAATGTGATGAATAGAGATAAGGTTCGATCTAATGTACCTTATACTTTTCAATGTCGTAAATGTGGAGAAATTAGACATTATCCAAGGCAATGTTCTCTTAGAAGGGATGAGAAGCATGATGAGCATCAACAATCTTCAAGGACAAGGGAACAATGCAAGTCCTATCCTGAGATGGATCTTGATGACTAAAGTACATGTGACTTCTTCGCAATAATTGTCTATGTCATGTTGTTTTTTTAGTTCATGCCCTATGAGCATATCTTTAATGTTTTATAAGAACATAGAGTCACTACCTAAGATGGTTTTATATCATTAAGGAAAACATCTATTATTATGTTCCACATGTTGATGTTGTGAAGATGTTATTCTTGAAAAAAAAAGATGATTAGGGGATTAAAAGATGATTATTATTTTGGAAGACATTCACTATTTTGGGAACCCTATATAATCGAGGAAAATATATTACTTTGGTATTTTATTTGAGTAATAAAGGTTGAATTATATTTTGAAGAATCGACGAATTTAAGGTGAACTTATGCTAATATAGGTTACTTATGGAAATGATTAACCTATCTTGGGGAAAATATGTTTATGTTAGCTACATTTGTTATAAGATGATAGGAGTGGTTGATGTTGTTTAGAGATGAATGATGAAGTTTATTTTGGAAGACTATGTTATCAAATCCTTCTTTTATTTGGGTTTCAATCTTAGTTTGGTTTATTTTGAGGAATTTTAAGGACAGTTATTTATGGAATGGTCTATGATAAACTTTGGGTAGTACCATGGAATTTTGAAGATTTAAAAGTAGTTTCCCTTCCTATGGGGTTCTTTATTTTGGAAGAGTTGTTTTATCTTACCCTTTCTGTTTTTGGGATAATGTTTAAAGATAGAAGAAAAAGATAGTTAATATTTTGTGGATTATGTAATTCGATAGAAGATGATTCTTGTGCTTTGATGAGACCAAGTAGTTTTGAATGCTCATCATTTGGAGAAAAGATTAGTCTTGGTAGAAACTTATTAAAGGATGAAACTCTACTTTATGGTAAGTATATTTCCTTGTGTTCTTATTCTATGTAGTAAATGAATTCCTAAAAGCACCATAAAACAAAAACTTTGTTGGTTTAAGTTTCTTACTGGGTAATAAAATACTGTTTAACCCATCATAAGTTTGTGATTTTCTTATTGTTAACTTTCTCCTAATCATGTTTTCTATCAATCTCCCTCAGAACGTGCCCCTTTGTTTTCTCTTCCATGTCCATGTTTTCCTACATGGAATCCTAGTATGGGTTAACTCGGTTGGCCTTTGTACCTCCTTTTCTTTCTTTTAAAGTAATAGTGTTATTGACTCTTTTTCCGATGTGGGACTTTCAATGAAATTTCCAAGCCCAATTTTAAAAATTGCGAGGATGCAATTTCTTAAGGGAGGAAGAATGTAACGACCTGAAATTTTGAATAAATCTTGTTTCCTAATTTTGTGTGTTATTTTATTTTACACTCAAAAAAACTGTTTCATTTGATAACATGAGTATAATTAAAATGAGACCGTTGGGTTTCGACCGTTATATGACCATTGGTCAATATGACCACTGGAAACTAAACGTTTCGATTATTGTCTCTAAATACAAGTAATCTTGGTTAATTAATATAGAAAGAAGATTTGATGACCTCATCCATTAGTCTCGGGCCAATAAAAGCCCATCTAATGGAACTTGGGAAGGAGGTAGAACCACTGGGCTTTGCTCTGGACCAAACCCAGGCCGAACTTCATCATGTGAAGCTAGAACAGAATCGCCTTCGCAAGAAGTTCAAACTGATAGAAATTACTACTCGTGCAATGCTGGCCGAGCCTCCCTCAGATTCTCTCACCTTAGCACACCTTACACTTAGGTCCTATGCTGGGGTTATAAGGGGCTATGTAAGGAGACCATAATCCTTTTTATAAATAAAATTTTGTTTTCTTCTTATGGTGAAGTTTGGGAGTTTTCAAATGTTCGAATGAATATAGGATGTATTTTATTGATGTATTTTGAAAAAAGGATATTTTAAAATATTTATGTAAACCTTAAATAATTAATGATGTGTAATGATTTTCAAAAAATGATCTTCTGCAAATGTGTTTAGTAAGAAATTTAGAGTCTAATAAGATCAACTTGATTTCTGATGAATAGTAAATTATGAATAGTGATTTTATGCTTAGGATTAGTAATAAGACCAAATGGATTAGTAATCGCACTTAAAGAAAGTATTAATATAATCTAGGCACCTTGATTAATTAATGTGATTCAATAAAATAGGTAAATAACTATTTCAGAAATTATTAGTCAGGTATTAGTTTTTTCAGGTGAATAGTGTTTTTTAATTAAAAATTAAATTAAAAATATTTAGGAAATTATTTTTATAAAATGGACTTTATTTTTGAACTCAGAACATCGATATTATGTTAAGGTAATTTTTGGAGATTTTTCTGAAAAAATGAATTTTCAGTGAATAGTGTTTTTATTTAAAAATTAAATTAAAAATATTTAGAAAATTATTTTTATAAAATGGAGTTAATTTTTGAAATCCGAGCATCTATATTTGGTTAAGGTGAAATTTTGGGATTTTTCTGAGAAAGTTGATTTTTCAATGAATAGTGAAAATACGGTTTTTAAGTTATGGGTGTTTAATGACATCATAACTGCATCATGATGATGTGATGAGATATTTTAAGGGTTGTAAGACTAAAGGGGATGAATTATTGTATGAGGGGTCCCATGTGGCTAGAACCATGGGCAAGCCCATGGTTTTTCTAAAACCACCAATGAGGTGTCCATTGGCCATTAATGCCTTGTCCCCTTACTTTCCCTATAAATACCCACCCTTTCCTCCTTTATTTTTCACTCCAAACTCTCCCCCAACGAAGCTCTGGTCTCATTACCTCCCAAAGAGTCCTCCCAAGGTTCCCCCAATCCCTCAAGGTCCCAACCTTCAGGTTTTAAGAGTTACATTTTAAGGTAAGGGATCCAACCTCTCTCTTTCTTTTCAAATACTCTCTTTTAGGTCATTTATTTTATGCTCTATGTTCTTATGTTGGAGGATGTTATTTTATATTCCTCTTACTTCCCTTTTCATTTTCATATGATGAGAGATCTCCTCTTACTCTCATCATTTCATTTTATGAATGTTAAAGTGGCGTCGTTAGGCTGCCGAAATTTTTGTAACAGATTCTTTCACCCTTCTCATTTTCAAGTTCTATTTTCTTGTCAAGTATTTCAAGTTCCTTTTTATTATGTTGGGGTATGATATCTATATCTATAATAATGATCTTTTATGTTCATATGATGAGAGACCCTATTTTATCTCATCAATTCATTTTTTTGAAGTTTAAGTGACGTCATTAGGCTGCCAAATTTTTAAGGGATTCTTTCACCCTTCTCATTTTCAAGTTCTATTTTCTTGTCATGTCTTTCAAGTTCCTTTTTATTATGTTTGTGTATGATCTCTATATCTATAATACTGATCTTTTATGTTCATATGATGATAGACCCTATTTTATCTCGTCAATTCATTTTTTTGAAGTTTAAGTGACGCCGTTAGGCTGCCGAATTTTCATAAGAGAAATCTTATTTTTGTCTTCCTTTCATGTTCTTCATTTCATATGGTATATCTTTAAAATTTCATTACCATGTTCTTAAATCCTTTATATTCTGTCCCCCTACTGTTTTATGGATCATTTATGAGTGGTTTACCCATTTCCCCTCGCTTTTCAATGTTTTCTAAAACCCTACAACATAGTCGTTATGCTACCGAATTTCCATCTCAAAATGTCTCTCTCTTTTTCTCAATTTTTTTTATTTTATTAAGTGAATATTCAAAGCTCTTTATTCTAAATGGTTATTCACATATATACCAAAATTTTCTATTTTAAATTTGGGTATTTACATACATGAGACCCTCTTTCTTTTTCTGTGGGTTTAAAGTGACATTAAGATCATGTCTTTAAAAGCAGTTTTTAAAACGTTATGATTATGAAATGAAACACATTTCTTTTATGATATATGGGTTATTTATGAAATGTTTGATGATGATATATGTGGATCACATGATAAGAAAGTAAATTTTAAGGGTGCACCCTGATAGCGCTCCAATGCATTGGGTAAAGACTTAATCTCTAGAGATGACCATTTTTAACAATATCTTGGTGAATAACCTTGGTAATTTTTAATGACACCTTGGGGATGGACTTTGATGAAACGGAAATGATTATCTAAGTTAAATGTTTAGCCATATCTTCAAGTTATGAAATACGTTATTTTTATTATTATATGCCTCATGATTTCTTTATCATGCCTTAAAGTTCTTTTTCATGACCTTATTGATGTATCTCAAGTTCACATGTTAAATGTTTCCCTTGTTTCCCTTACTAGGCCTTCTGCTCACCCTTTCTTTTTATGTATGTCCCCAGGTTATGAGATGCAGTAATGAACCTAGGATGAACATAAGGAGAATCCTTT
The DNA here is from genome assembly GCA_963277665.1 of Viscum album. Classification (NCBI taxonomy): domain Eukaryota; kingdom Viridiplantae; phylum Streptophyta; class Magnoliopsida; order Santalales; family Viscaceae; genus Viscum; species Viscum album. The sequence continues at coordinate 1,968,701,384 of OY728125.1, read as the reverse complement.
TAAGTGTTTATGAACAATGTTTTATGTTTTCATGTTTTAAGTTCCTGGTTTCCAAGACACTAAACCTTAAAGATCCTCGGTTTTGTAAAATGTAATGAATGTTTATGTGATAAAAAGGCGGGATGTCATAGGAAGCACTCAAACTTTGATTAGGGTTTCTATGATTGGATCGTGGGTTGAAGGATCCAAGTAGAATGAATAAATGACAGCCGAAAGGATGCCTACCAGCGATCATCAATGAAGTTTATTAGTGTATAGGTTTTTTATTATTAAAATGGGTGTAGGGTAGGTGTAATTAGGGAAATGGGTCAAAGAGCCACTTGAAGTGGTGTTTGACCAATTTTGGGAGCATAGCGCCACTTCAAGTGTTGCTGATAGTGTATAGTAGACACGATCAACGCCACTTCCAGTGGTGCTGATCCCTTTGGGGTTAGCCTCCTAGCACCACTTCAAGTGGCGTTGAGGCATGAATAAGCCAATTAAATTGCCCCCCCCCCACTTACCATCCCCTTCCTTCCTCACACACTCTCTCTAATTCAGCTCTCTCTCTCTCTACTTCGGTTGCTCTACCTGCATAGCCACCTCTCGACAAATTTGAGGTAATCCCTCTATTAAATTTATTTAATATTTTGATTTATTTAAATATTTGTTTAATTCATAGAATCAGTTTATAATTATTGTATTATATTTAGAAATAGTAATGGTTTTTTTAAAATGTAGTTTAGTAATTAATTAATTACAAATAGGTAATTAATTAATTATAAGAAGGTAATTAATTAATTATAAGAAGGTAATTAATTAATTATAAGTAGGTAATTAATTAATTATAAGTAAGTAATTAATTAATTATAAGAAATTAATTAATTATCTATAAGATATTAATTAATTATCATTAGTTATTTAATTAATTATCGTTAAGCAATTAATTAATTATAACTAGGAACTTAATTAAATGTGATTAGGGAACTAATTAAATTTGATTAGGCAACTAATTAAATGTGATTAGGCAACTAATTAAATGTGACTAGGCACTTGATTAATTGTGATTAGGAACTTAATTAATTGTGATTAGGCACTAAATTAATTGTGATTAGGAACTTAATTAACTGTGATTAGTCACTTAATTAACCGTGATTAGGCACTTAATTAAATGTGATTAGGCACTTAATTAAATGTGATTAGGCACTTAATTAAATGTGATTAGGCACTTAATAAACTATGATTAGGCACTTAATTAATTGTGATTATGCACTTAATTAAATGTGATTAGGCACTTAATTAAATTTGATTAGGCACTTAATTAATTATAGTTATGCAACTAATTAATTTTGATTAGGCAACTAATTTATTGTGATTATTCACTTAACTAAATGTGATTTGGAACTTAATTAAATGTGATTAGGCACTTAATTAAATGTGATTAGGGAATTAATTAAATGTGATTAGGGAATTAATTAAATGTGATTAGGAAATTAATTAAATGTCATTAGGAAATTACATAAATTAAATGTGATTAGGCAATTAGTTAAATTTTATTAGGGAATTAATTAATTATAATTAGGGAATTAATTATATCTAATTAGGGAATTACTTAATTCTAATTAGGAAATTAGTTAAATCTAATTATCATTAAGAAATTAAATAATTATTATTAATCAATTAATTAATTATCATTAAGAAATTAATTAATTATCATTAGGGAATTAATTAATTATCGTTAGGCACTTAATTAAATGTGATTAGGCAACTAATTAAATGTGATTAGGAAACTAATTAAATGTGGTTATTCAACTAATTAAATGTGATTAGGCACTTAATTAATTGTGATTAGGCACTTAATTAAGTGTGATTAGGAACTTAATTAAATGTGATTAGGCACTTAATTAACTGTGATTAGGAACTTAATTAACTGTTATTAGGCTCTTATTTAAATGTGATTAGGCACTTAAATAAATGTGATTAGGCACTTAATTAATTATAATTAGGCACTTAAATCTAATTAGGCAATTACTTAAATCTAACTAGGCAATTACTTAAATCCAACTAGGAAATTACTTAAATCTAAATAGGTAATTAATTAAATATAACTAGGTAATTAATTAAATCTAACTAGGTAATTAATTAGTGAATTAGTTATATTAATTATCAAAGTACTTATTTTAATTAGCGAAGTGGTTAATTTAATTAGCGAAGTAGTAATATTAATTATCCAAGTAGTCATATTAATTAGAGAAGTAGTTGTATTAGTTAGAAAAGTAGTTATATATTGCTTCTAGAATATACCCTTGCATTACATTCTAGGTATGATAATGAATTTAGTTTTCCATCTACCTTGACCTCAGTTTGTAATTGAAGTTATGAACTTGAATTTAGTAGTTGAATATGTTTTTTTCATATTAAGTGTTAGAGTTATCATGAAATGAATGCTCTCTTGAGTATAGTATCCCTGAGTAGAGAGAATTTGGGTCAGACCACATACTTTCCTGGAGGATTTTCCTGTCTAGGAAATTGAATGGGGTTGGCTATCTATCACTCTGGGCTTACTCATGTGGTGTTTTCCAATTTCATATAACTATATTATTTTACATGACTTGTTTGTGTAACTCATGCATAAAATTCATGTGGATATGTATGAATATGTTTGACTTCTATTTTTGGGTAAGTAACAAAAACTTGTGTGTTGTGTAAAGATTTACACATCAATATGGTTTGAACATATTGATTTGGTGGAGGGATTAGGATTCCAACCTAAATTACTAGAAGCATGCATATATAATTTGATTCTATAATCAGATTTAATTTATAACGATAGTTTGTATTAGATAAAAAAGATGGCTTCCTGTATTTATTGAAATAGTCAAATAGTGGATACAGAACAAGGATGTAGTTATAGTATACATCCAGAAGCTGTTGTGATTCTTGGAGGATGTACTACTTTGGAAGTTGTGCAAAGGAAAATTCATCAAAAGTTAAAACTGGTGAGGAATCGAATGATAGAGTCCATAACATTCAGACATATTAAATATATATATAGGTTTTGGAATGTGTCCTATCTATTAAATGATGATGAAGATTGGGAATATGTACTTTCATTAATTAAGTATCTACCTGAGAATCAAATAATGGAGTTGTGTGTCTCTATTGCTACAATGGAGGTTCCATCGACATTAGAAGTTAGACCATATCAATGTCATGTGACCGTGTCATATGCTCCTACACATTAAGAAGTTCCATCAGCATCGGTAGTTGTTCCATCATTTCCCTCATCCACATTTTCAATGGATATTCCTCCACATACTTTAGATGCATTGGTCGATGATTTTGAGGATGATGACAATTTCGAAGAAGAAGATGAAGAGGAAGTTGAATAAGAAGAAGAGAATGCAGAAGAACAGTCTTTGCCCACTCATGTGAGGTTCAACTAACCATTAAACCATCCTCCACTATCGGATTCATGGTTGACTAAAGGCATGAATCGCTCACTAGAATTTGATTGGTCAGTTATTACTCCCAGTTCAGAATTTCTAGGAATCATTGGTGTCACAAATCAAGTGTTAAATGACAGTATTCTGTATATTGGCAGAGAGTTTTATAGAAAAGGAGCAATGAAAAATGTGATAAAACAATATCACATTTAAATACATTATTCTTATTTTTTAGAAGAGTCAAAGAGGTCTTACTATTTGATTCGTTGTGATGAATATGAATCGAACTGTCAAATGTGTCTACGATCTAGAATTGATAACACTTTTCATAGCTAGCGCATCACTAGATTTACTCCACACACCTATGTGAACCCAAAATTATCACAAGAACACTCTTCATTAGATTTTAGGTTTGTTTCAACAATTATTATTGGAATGATTAGAGCATGTCAAGACATTCCTGTGGTTATGGTGATGGAGAGAATCAAAAAACTTTTTGGGTGTCAAGTATCATACTGGAAGGCATGGGAAGCACGAAAAAAGGCTATTGTGAAAGTGTATGGTAATTGGGACTACTCTTATTGAGTTTTAACACAACTTTTGGATCTTTTACGCCACAGTATACAAGTGGTCTATCAGTTACATACAACTGAATATGTTAACCAACACAACTAAGTTGATCACCCAATGGTTGTATTTGATAGATTATTTTGGACATTTTTACCATGTGTGGAGGCTTTTAGACATTGCAAAAATTTTATATAGATTGATGGCACATTTATATATGGAAAGTATACAGGAAATTTATTGATTTCCACCACACAAGATAGAAATCCAGAGACCTTTGGAATTTGAAATTGTGGAGAAAGAGAACTTCTCATCATGGATCTGGTTTTTAGCATGTCTATGAGATTTTGTTATGGATGCGGAAGGGACTTGTCTTATTTTAGATCGACATTGTGCAATCTAGGAGGTAGTACAGTCTGAGGGTCTTTTGGGGAGACCACCCTATGCCCATCATTGATACTGTATTCGACACATTGCCAGCAATTTGTGAAAGAAGTCCAAAAAATGAGTCTATGAAGAAGTCAATATTAAAAATTGGTATGAACATCCTTTTGCATTTTTAAATTTTTTTTCATAGTAATTTTCATATCTGTTCAGATGAGTTCTTATTTGATATCATATGAGCCTCAACAACAAAGGATGGAGGAGCATCTTCAAGATATTCACAGAGTGAATCCGGAAGTGTATGATTACATGATGTTAATTCCAAAGCAGATATAACGAACTATACTTTACATACATGTTTATTACTTCAAAATTGAAGTACACTTATTACAAAATATAACAAAACCATGAAAGGACCGTATAGGTATAGTGTCTTTAGAAACTAGGAAACATAAACAACTGGTTCATAAAGCATCTACAGTGTCTCCCATTTATTTCATCATATCTAGAGTCCCTTTTGGCATATCCTACTTAATAACCTTCTTCCTGACCTGGGGAAAGAAAACATACAAAATGGAGATCTCAAATGCTTAGTAAGGGTAAACAAAATAAATATCAATCACATCATATTCATAAGTACATAACATTTTGGAAATCTTAACCTGCAAAAGAGATCATAATTTTATAACATGGGATAAATCATAGTAGTGAAATGTAATCCCAATAATCATAACTTAAAACATGAAACTTTTTGTCATACATATATAATCATAGAGAATCATTTCTTAGTAGTCAAGACTCATTTCCAAGACTATCTTAGCAGACAAAGTCAATTTCTGAACCGAGTTCACTCCTCGTTTCAGTCCTGTTTCACTGAACCGGATTAACCTGCCGTTCCAGCCATGTCTATCTCATGAGATATAAATATTTACCCAATGCATTGGAGGTAGATATAGGTCCCACCAATCTCATAATGAAACCATTCTTATGTGTTCCACAAAAATCATAAATCATACATCATTGCATAATCCATGTAATAAAAATGAGATTCTTAAACATCGTGACATCATAAAACAATTCATATAAGATAAATGAATTCATAAAAATAATTCCATCACAACATAATCAAATCAATGTAATAATAGGGATAGAAACAGAACCCTATATTCTCTTATATGGAAAATAATTTTGATAAAACACTTGAACTCCATTCTTGAGGAAAATATCATTTCTACTTCAAAAACATTTTTCCTTTCTTAACATGTCATACAATTTTAAACTAAAAGAAGTTGATTAAAAATAAAATTGAAAACTTGTAAAGGAAGCTTCTTGTAAATAATGTTTTAAAAATCCATTCATGCCGTATAAGTTAAAAAAACATTCTTCTCGTACTTTTTTCGGAAAATCCAAAAAGTACCTCGTACGAAAAACAAAAAAAGATTCATTTCATATCTTTTACTAAAAACTCACCAAAGGGTAAAATTGGATATAAAAAATTTTAGAAGGATATAAATATTACATATTGAGGAAACATGGATTTGGATGATAAATATTCCCCAATAAATTCTGAAGTATAAACAATCTCGGATAAAAATGAGATTGCGAGATTTTCCCTTACCTTAGGTCTGATTTGCTTCGTAAGTGTCTGAACCTCCTGTATAATGATTTAAATAATGTCATTTACTTATTCCAGAATCATACTCATTGTTATGATATCATATATGGTCATATTCTTAGATTCTTATTAGTAATATTTCATTGCTACTTGTTATTTGGCTGTTTGTTACTTTTTGTTCTTATGCGTGTTTTGTCGAATAAATTCTTATTCTTCTTTTTAGGTTATAGATACCTCATTTCCAGAATTATATTAGTGTAATATATATCATATTCATTCATTCAATTCATTTATATAATCATTGTGCAATGAAGATCATGTAGAACGAGTCACATCACATCGTGGAGACGGTATTCCGTACGTACGCACGAGCGATGATAACGTTCCCATGAACGTGGAATTGTATTGGATTGTATGTATACTATTTTAGAATCAATATCACTTTACAATAATCATATTTAGTTATTATTTACACCATTATACCCATCCAAGTAAGGTGGTGGTGGAAAATAGATTACACCACGGCGTGGAGACGGTATTCCATACGTACGCACGCGCGGTGATTTCGTTTTCCGTAGGATGGATAGATGGTGAAATAGGGTTATTTCATACATATAATAACATACCAGTATATGATTGATACTGATTTTATTACTCCATAATGAAACAACTAATGAATAAGAAGTGGAAGAAGAAATAAAGTTTAAAGAATCGGTAACGGACATTACCTCTTCTTTGAAGCGCCTCTTTGATACCTCCTCTTAGGGCACTAAAATTGGTCTTTGAAGAAGACCAGGACCTATAGGATGTTTCTAGGGAAGTGGAGAAGATAATTTTTCAGGGGTTGGACGATCTTGAAGGCTCAAAGTGGTGTGAGGAAGATAGGGAGGAGGTTCCCTTTTATAAGGGAGGAGAGGGGCAGCTTTAGAAAAACTAAAAATATTATTTTATTATAAAGTCATATTCGGTTTTTAATAGCTCAAAATTGATTTATTTATAATATAAGGTGGGGATTGGTCTAAAACTCTCATCCAATAGAATTTATACAAGTCTAGGTCATTATATTAACCTTATCTTTTAGTTTTAACTCTTAGTTAATTAGATTGACATTTACCGTGTAACTTTGTATTTTTATATTATATAGTTAATAAACTTACCATATACATCCAAGCGACCCCCAAGTGGTCCATTAATGATACAACTATAATGATATAAGTATCTTGGACGAACCTTAGATTTTTAGGAATATAATAACAATTAATAATATAATATTTGTTTTAAAAAAAATTATGTCAATTTTGACACTATTTGGTAATTGATTTTTGTGAAAATCATAACAGAATGATTAGTTCGAACAAAGTTAATTCAATCAATACTAACATGTCATATTAACATATAAAATTTTTGTAATTCATAAAAAGTCTCAAATTACATTTATTTTGGTATTTATAACATCAATTATGTAAATATTTCATTAATAAGATAAATAATGTATCATCATTGTATCATAAATAAATTAAATTATTTAATGTCTAAAAATTACAAATAAAATACCATTATATAGGAAATATTTTTATCTTTCTAATTAATATTTATAGTCGAATTTATCTTATGTATAACCCTATATTAAAAATGATTTAGTTATTAAACATTGATTTTAACTATTTTAACCCTTCTTTAAATAAATTAATAATAAATGTCCTAATCTAATCCAAGTGGGCCTAAATGGTCATATTTTATTCCTAATTTTGTCTTTGGTCAAATTACACTTATCTAATAGAATTAGGACATGTTTTAGGGTAATAATAATAACATTTTTACGCTTAATTTCCCTATTTACTTTTAACCGTGGTAAAAAAAAGTAAAAGTTACTATTCACCAAAAATTATTTTCATCTCATTGAACCACATTTTAGTACTTAATATTAACCATGTCTCTTGTATTTTCAAAATTCAACTCACAGAAGCGGTAAAATTAAGTTTTATGTAAATTTGCAAATTCTCCTAGGAGGTGGGTAAAAGACGGTGAAAAGTTCAATAAAATTTTTATATATCTAAAATTATTATAAAATGACTTCAATGAATTGAATTGAACTTATATAGGTATTATGTATCAATTTCTACCTAAATTAAAGTTAAATAAAATAAATAATTATTTAAATAAAAATTCGGTTTTTAAATAGTAACCCAGTGTTTTCACTATTCATCAAAAATTGAAAGTTTTCAGAAAAATACCAAAATTTAACCCTAGGATAATTTCGATATTCTGAATCCAAAAATGATGTCCATTTTGAAAAATAAAATTTTCAAAATTTCAAAAAGTGGGTATTACTATTCATAACGGCTAGTTTTAGAAATACTTTAATAGCATATCGTTGTTTGGTGAAACTCGGTATTACGTACGACGCAAGCTATCGAGGAAGGTCGTGATTGCATGTAAAGCAAGCCAAGCTAGTGTTGTGTGTAGTGAAAGATTCCATTGATGATTTATATAACATAAAAACAAAATATTTCACATAAAAGTCTCGGGTGTTACATTCTACCCACCTTAAAATGAATTTCACCCTCGAAATTCATCACTTTGTAACAAACAGATGAGGATACCTCTCCCTCATCATATCCTCAAGCTCCCATGTAGATTCTTCTAATTGGTGGTTCCTCCATAAAACTTTCACCAAGCGAGTGGTCTTGTTCCGTAGGGCTTTTTCGCTATGATCCAGAATCTCTATTGGCTGTTCTTCATAAGAAAGATCTTGCTCTAATGGTACATCTTCTGAGCTGAGTACATGTGAAGGATCAGGTATGTACTTTCTCAGGAGAGATACATGGAACACATCATGAACTTGGGAGAGATTCGGTGGAAGCGCCAATTGGTAAGCTACCTTCCCAACATGATCCAGTATTTCGAAAGGACCGATATATCTAGGGCTCAGCTTTCCCTTCTTTCCAAATCTCATTACTCTCTTCCAAGGAGATAATCATAAGAACACTTTATCACCCACTTCAAACTCTAGGTCTTTTCTTCGGTTGTCGGCATAACTTTTTTGTCGACTCTGAGATGCTCTTATGTGTTGTTGAATAGATCGGACCTTTTCTGCCATCTCATCAACAAGATCAAGTCCTAATAACTTTCTTTCCCCAACTTCATCCCAGCAAGTTGGAGTCCTGCATTTCTTTCCATAGAGAGCTTCATAAGGAGCCATCTAAATACTAGAGTGAAAGATATTATTATAAGAAAATTCAACCAAAGGTAGGTGTTGATCCCAACCACCTTTAAAATACAAGGCTCCCAACATGTCTTCTAGAGTTTGAATTGTCCTCTCAGACTAACCGTCTGTCTGAGGATGGTAAGCAGTGCTGAAACTCAACTCTGTGTCCAGAGTATGCTGAAGACTTCACTAGAACTTTGAGGTAAACCTCGGGTCCCGATCATATATAATGGAAAGTGGTACTCCATGCAATCTTACCACTTCCTTTACATATATCCTGGAAAGCTGATCTAGAGAGAAATCCTCTCTAATAGCAATGAAGTGTACCGACTTTGTAAGACGATCAACTATGACCCAAATATCATTATTGCCTTTGGATGTTTTAGGAAGTCTAGTGAAAAAGTCCATAGTGATGTTTTCCCATTTCCATTCTGGTATGGGTAATGGTTGTAACATCCCCTTAGACTTTTGTCTCTCATCTTTAACTTGCTAACAAACCAAGCATCGAGAGACATATTCAGCAACATCACTTTTCATGTCATCCCACCAGAAATACTCTTTCAGGTCCCTATAAATCTTCGTGCTTCCAGGATGAATAGAGAATGAAGAACTATGAGCCTCATCCAGTATCTCCTTCTTTAATTCTAGTATGGGAGGAACACAAACCTGATTCCGGAACTTTATTATCCCATCACAATCAAGGTTGAATTCAGGAACATTTCTCACCTTCTTTTGTAACTGTACATCTTCTTTTTGTGCCTCTTTAATCTTCACATGTATAGATGGTTGAAAATTCATTTGAGAAAGATACGATTTTCCCCATTCCATTATAATTCCAAGATCCATCCTTTATAAATCCATAAATATTGGATCTTTTTTTATCCTCATCATGGATAAACTGACATGGTCATGTCGACTTAATGCGTCTGCTACCTTGTTTGCTTTCCCAGGGTGGTAATGAATTGAGCAGTCGTAATCCTTAATCAGCTCCAACCATCTTCTTTAACGCATATTCATCTCCTTTTGTGTGAAAATATACTTTAAAATTTTATGATCAGTATAAATATCACACCTTTCACCATTAAGGTAATGCCTCCAAATCTTTAATGCAAATATTACCGAAGATAACTCCAAATCATGAGTTGGGTAATTTTGCTCATGGATTTTCAACTATCGTGAGGCATAAGCTATCACCATATCATTTTTCATAAGAACACACCCCAACCCCTTCTTCGATGCATCACTATAGATCAAAAACCTTTCTCCTCTATAAGGAAGTGTGAGTACAAGTGTGTTGGATAACCTTCTTTTCAACTCCTTGAAATTCTCTTCACATTCCTCCATCCACACGAACTTAACTCCTTTTCGAGTCAACTTAGTGAGTGGATTAGATAATCGTGAAAAATCTTTCACAAAACATCGATAATAACCATCCAAACCAAGAAAACTTCGGATCTCGGTTACTGTTGTTGGTCTCGACCATCTTTTGATAACCTCTGTTTTTCCTAGATCTATAGATATCCCCTCTTTTGAGATTATGTGACCCAAAACTGCAACTTTTTGAAGCCAAAATTCACACTTGGTAAATTTGGCATAAAGCTTCTCCTTTATTAGGGTCTTCAATATAATTCTCAAGTGATCTTTATGTTCTTCCTTGCTCTTTGAATAGACAAGAATATCATCTATAAAGACTACCACAAACTGATCAAGATAGTCTCTAAAGATTCTATTCATCAGATCCATGAAGATAGTAGGGGCATTAGTAAGACCAAATGGCATCACTATAAATTCATAGTGTCCATACCTTGTACGAAAAGCCATATTTGGTATATCCTCCCTTTTGACCCTTAATTGATGATACCCTGAATGAAGATCAATCTCAGAAAAGTATTGAGCTCCGCGTAGTTGGTCAAATAATTCATCAGTGCATGGGAGAGGATATTTGTTCTTGACAGTGATCTTGTTAAGTTCTCGATAATCAATGCAGAGTCTCATTGATCCATATTTCTTCTTAACAAACAGAATAGGTGCTCCCCAAGGTTACGCACTATGGCATATGAATCCCTTATCAAGATTCTCTTGGATTTGCTTCTTCAATTCCTGCAACTCAATTGGGGCCATTCTATAAGGTGTCTTTGAAATAGGTAAAGCACCCGGTACGAGTTCTATTGAAAACTCAACTTCATGTTTTGGTGGAAGACCCATAAATTTCTCCGGAAAGACATCGTCAAACTCTTGTACAATGGGAATATTATTAATCTTGAGTTTCTCACCATCCATTTGAGATAAATAACCTTCATTTAGTGGAATCAAGACCCATAAGTTGGAAGAAATTTCCACTAGAAGGTTATGTTCATCCTTGCATCGATAGACAATCATAGATTGATCTGGAATATGAAATGTGACTTCCCTTATTTGGAAATTGATATGAGCTCCATATAAAGAAATCCAATACATGCCAAGAATCACATCAAATTCCACTATAGGAAGGATCACAAGATTTTCAGGAAGCACTTTCCCACAAACTTCAATCGGAGAAGAATTGTAAACTTTTGATGCGACTGTTGTGCCATTAGGAGTTGTCACAGCCAACTCAACATCTAAATGTTGAGGTAATACGACGATACCCTTAGAAAATTATTCAGATTTAAAAGAGGGGGTGGATCCAGAATCAAATAAAACACTTTCTACTTTAGAGTGGATGGTAAGTGTACTTTTCACCACTTCGTTATTGTACTCCACATCGCTGATAGAAATTTCATCTGACTTTCCTTTGTCTTTAGCCTTAAGAGTTTTTTGACGTCGATCATCATCATCAACCCTTGCATTAGGGCATTTATTGGCATAATTCCCCATTTCCTTGCACTTGTAACATTGAAGTGTAGGAGGTGCACTCTGTGTAGCCTTTTCTTTATTCGCATCACTAGACATCTTCTTCCCATCATTATGGCATTCAAATGCCCGATGACCTTCCTTTCCACATTTGAAACATTTACTTGTCCCTTTAAGACAACTCCCTCCATGTTTATTTCCACACTTTGAGAATAAGGGAAAACTCATCTTATTTTCAGTGTGCTCTTTATATTTTCCTTTGAATTCCATTTTCCTCTTCTTATCAAACCCATATGACTGATGGGTTACTCCAATCTCCATCTCAACCTTGAGAGCACATTGAACGATTTCCTCGTAGATATTGAGGTCCCTTATGGCTAACGCCCTTCGAAGACTTCGTTTTAAGCCACTAAAGAATCGATCGATCTTACTCTTAGGTTGGATAATAATACCAGAAGCGTACTTTGCAAGTCTTGTAAAATTTGATTCATAGGTACCAACAGATTCATCATCCTTTTGCTTCAGTTCAAGAAACTCCTTCTCCATCTTTGTTCGAAGAATACAAGGGAAGTACTTATTGAAAAATAAGTTCTTGAACTTGTCCCATTCCATGGACTCAATTTCATCTCTTTGCCTCGTATTCTTGATAATTTTCCACCATTTATCAGCATATCCTTCGAAACGATACACGGCTAAGATGAATTTATCATGTTCAGAACATTGAAGAACTGAAAATATCTTTTCAGTGGTACTGATCCATTGTTCATCCACTAATGGATCAATAGACCCGCTGAATGAGGGTAGACGTTGCCTCATAAAGGATTCAACAGAATGTTTCTCCTTCCTTTGCTCGTTTGGAAGTCCTGCATGATTCATAGATTGAGAAATTTGTGTGAGCATGGCTACAAGATTTTGAATTCTATCTCCCATAACGTTTGGTTGCTCAGGGGGACAATCATTGCATTGCCCGTCGCATTCCGTATTAACACGATTCCTTCGGGTTCCAGCCATTGACAAAAACCAAGAAGAATAGTGTGACCAACACTAATTATAATAGGAAAAACACATAATCAATAATAAAATTTCACACTTAAGGTCTTATACTAGGTTGTTCATGGCCATTTCTAAAACACTAAGATTGTGTTCTATGCTTAGACTTATCCTTAGGATTCTTACTAAGGCTTTCACATCCTAGTTTCCAAAGGTTGACTATACCTTTCCACTGATACCAAATTTAACGACCCATACTTTACATACATGGTTATTACTTCAAAATTGAAGTACACTTATTACAACATATAACAAAACCATGAAAGGAGCGTATAGGTATAGTGTCTTTAGAAACTAGGAAACATAAACAACTGGTTCATAAAGCATCTACATTGTCTCCCATTTATTTCATCATATCTAGAGTCCATTTTGGCATATCCTACTTAATAACCTTCTTCCTGACCTGGGGAAAGAAAACATACAAAAGGGTGAGCTTAAATACTCAGTAATGGTAAACAAAAGAAATATCAATCACATCATATTCATAAGAACATAACATTTTGGAAATCTTAACCTACAAAAGAGATCATAATTTTATAACATGGGATAAATCATAGTAGTGAAATGTAATCGCAAAAATGATAATTTAAAACATTAAACTTTGTGTAATACACACATAATCATAGAGAATCATTTCTTAGTAGTCAAGACTCATTTCCAAGACTATCTTAGCGGACAAAGTCCATTTCTGAACCGAGTTCACTCCTCGTTTCAGTCTTATTTCACTGAACCGGATTAACCTGTCGTTCCAGCCATGTCTATATCATGAGATATAAATCTTTACCCAATTCATTAGAGGAAGATATAGGTCCCACACATCTCATAATGAATCCATTATTATGTGTTCCACAAAAATCATAAATCATACATCATTGCATAACCCATGTAATAAAAATGGGATTCTTAAACATAGTGACATCCTAAAACAATTCATATAAGATAAATGAATTCATAAAAATAATTCCATCACAACATAATAAAATCAATTTAATAATAGGGATAGAAACAGAACCCTATATTGTCTTATATGGAAAATAATTTTGATAAAACACTTGAACTCCATTCTTGAGGAAAATATCATTTCTACTTCAAAAACATTTTTCTTTTCTTAACATGTCATAAAATTTTAAACTAAAATAAGTTGAATAAAAATAAACTTGAAAATTTGTAAAGGAATATTCTTGGAAATAATGTTTTAAAAATCCATTCATTCTGTATATGTTAAAAAAATATTCTTCTCGTACTTTTGTCGGAAAAGCCAAAAAGTACCTCGTAAGAAAAATGACAAAAGATTCCTTTCATATCTTTTACTAAAACCTCACCGAAGGGTAAAATTGGATATAAACAATTGTAGAATGATATAAATATTACATATTGAGGAAACATGGATGTGGATGATAAATATTCCCTAGTAAATTCTGAAGTATAAACAATATCGGATAAAAATGAGATTGCGATATTTTCCTTTACCTTAGGTCTGATTTGCTTCGCAAGTGTCTGAACCTCTTGTATAATGATTTAAATAATGTCATTGACTTATTCCATAATCATACTCATTGTTATGATATCATATATGGTCATATTCTTAGCTTCTTATTAGTAATATTTCATTGCTACTTGTTATTTGGGTGTTTATATCTTTTTGTTCTTATGCGTGTTTTGTCGAATAAATTCTTATTATTTTTTTTAGGTTATAGATACCTCATTTCCAGAATGATATTAGTGTAATATATATCATATTAATTTATTCAATTCATTTATATAATCATTGTGCAATGAATATCTTGTAGAATGAGTCGCATCACATCATGGAGACGGTATTCCGTACGTACGCACGAGCGATGATATCGTTCCCATGATCGTGGAATTGTATTGGAGTGTATGTATACTATTTAAGAATCAATATCACTTTACAAAATTCATATATAGTTATTATTTACACCATTATACCCATCCAAGTAAGGTGGTGGTGGAAAATAGATTACACCACGGCGTGGAGACGGTATTCTGTACGTACGCACACGCGGTGATTTCGTTTTCCGTAGGATGGATAGATGGTGAAATAGGGTTGTTTCATACTTATAATAACATACCAGTATATGAGTGATACTGATGTTATTACTCCATAATGAAACAACTAAAGAAGAATAAGTGGAAGAAGAAACAAATTTGAAAGAATCGGTAACAGACATTACCTCTTCTTTGAAGCGCCTCTTTGATACCTCCTCTTAGGACACTAAAATTGGTCTTTGAAGAATTTAAGGACCTCTAGGATGTTTCTAGGGAAGAGGAGAATAGAATTTCTCAGGGTTTGGCCGAGATTGAATGCTCAAAGTGGTGTTAGGAAGAGAGGGAGGAGGTGCCCTTTTATAAGGGAGGAGAGGGGAACCTTTGGAAAAACTAAAAATATTATTTTATTATAAAGTCATATTCTGTTTTTAATAGATCCAAATTGATTTATTTCAAAGATAAGGTGGGGATGGGTTGAAATACTCTCATATAATATAATTTAGACAAGTTTAGGTCATTATATTAACCTTATCTTATAGTTTTAACTCTTAGTTAATTAGATTGACATTTACCATGTCACTTTGTATTTTTATATTATGTAGTTAATAAACTTACTATATACATCCAAGAGACCCCCAAGTGGTCCATTAATGATACAAATATCATGATATAAGTATCTTTTCTGAACATTATATTTTTAGGAATATAATAACAATTAATAATATAATATTTGTTTTAAAAACTATTTTATGTCAATTTTGACACTATTTGGTAATTGATTTTTGTGAAAATCATAAAAGAATGATTAGTTCAAAAAAAGTTAATTATATCACTAATAACATGTCATATTAACATATAAAATTATTGAAATTCATAAAAAGTCTCAAATTACATTTATTTTGGTATTTATAACATCAATTATGTCAATATTTCATCAATAAGATAATTACTGCATCATCATTGTGTCATAAATAAATTAAATTATTTAATATCTAAAAATTAAAAATAAAATCCCATTATGTCGGAAATCATTTTATATTTCTAATGAATATTTATAGTTGAATTTATCTTATGTATAAACCTATATTAAAAATGATTTAGTTATTAAACTTTGATTTTAACTATTTTAACCCTTCTTTAAATAAATTAATAATAAATGTCCTAATCTAATCCAAGTGGGCCTAAATGGGCATATTTTATTCCTAATGTTGTTTTTGGTCGAATTAAACTTATCCAATATAATTAGAACATGTGTTAGGGTAATAATAATAACATTTTTACCCTTAATTTCCCTATTTACTTTTAACCGTGGTAAAAAAAAGTAAAAGTTACTATTCACCAAAAATTATTTTCATCTCATTGAACCACATTTTAGTCCTTTATATTTACCGTGTCTCTCAGATTTTCGAAATTTCACTCACAGAAGATGTAAAATTAAGTTTTATGTAAATTTGAAAATTATCTTAGGAGGTGGGTAAAACACGATGAAAAGTTCAATAAAATTTTGATATATCTAAAATTATTATAAAATGACTCCAATGAATTGCATTGAACTTATATAGATATTATGTATCAATTTTGACCTAAAATAAATTTAAATAAAATAAATAATTATTTAAATAAAAAGTCGGTTTTTAAATAGTAACCTAGTGTTTTCACTATTCATCAAAAATTGAAAGTTTTCAGAAAAATACCAAAATTTCACCCTATGATAATTTCGATATTCTGAATCCAAAAATAAATTCCATTTTGAAAAATAAAATCTACAAAATTTTAAAAAGTAGGTATTACTATTCATAACGGCTAGTTTTAGTAATATTTTAATAGCATATCGTTGTTTAGTGAAACTCGGTATTGCATACGACGCAAGCTATCGAGGAAGGTCGCGATTGCGTGTAAAGAAAGCCAAGCTAGTGTTGTGTGTAGTGAAATATTCCTTTGATGATTTATATAACATAAAAACAAAATATTTCTCATAAAAGTCTCGGGTGTTACCGCAGAAATGGATATTGGCATATGATAATGGGAGTAGATATGGTCATATGACGACCAACATTGTAGAATGTATAAATGGAGTTTTCAAGGGAGTTTGAAAATTAACTATCATAGGTAAATATGAAAATTTGATTATATGTTACTCAGAAGAGCTACAATTATAATATAATAATAGTCTATTGTCGTAAATCTAAATTACACGTTTGGTAGAAGAGACCTTCTATCATAGTGTAAAGTACTTTCTGGAATAAGGAAAGCAGGATGAAGAGGGATTGAATAGAGGAATGTGTTATGGACACCATTTCTAGCACAAGCTAGATACAGTTCTTCAGGAGGCTTCAATATACCATGTAACTACATTTAATTGTCCAGAACAATGATTTGAGGTCACTGAGCCTGGTGATGATGTGGATTGTAGCTATGGTCGTGTGTGGGTTTTTTTACTAGATAAGTGTTACTATGAATGTGGAAACTTTTAGGCACTGATATATCCTTGCGGCCATGTGATTGCAGCATGTGCTTACGTACACGTATCTTGGGAGCAGTTCGTTGATCCATCTTATTGGCTCAAGAGAATCAACTCCTATTATAGTACTCCATGGATGCCAATCAGGGAATATCATAATTTCCGGCTGTCTGATGGCGCACCCATTCTTCTACCGAACAACACTATACTTCGACCCAAAGGGAGGCCAAAGTCTACTCAAATTCAGAATGAGATGGATTGGCCTAGTGAACAGCCAGTTGGATGAAGGTACAACATATGCCGCTAGGAAGTTCATACGAAGACATGTTTCCCTAAACACATAGGTCAATCATCTAATGGTAGAAATTAATCATATACTCTATCAGTTGTTGTAAAAGTTTATATATGTAATCATTTTTATCATTATGACCATTTATAATCATATCTGTCTTATTTGTATATAGGGAAACTTTTAGAAAATGTACTTATATATTATAAACATTTCAAACATTGGTTAATAGAATTACATAAATAAAAATTATTATATACATTCAAAAACAATCCAAACAATCAATGTTACCATGATTTCAATTGACATTCTTTGTTGAACTGTCAACACTGCATGAGTAGCTTTAAACAAACAACACCAACTCAAAAAAAACCATTTGAAATATGAAATTAAAATGTTATCAAACTTTTATAATGAAAGATAAACTTACAATAGCCACAAAACAAAAACAAGGAAACTTTGAACGTCTTCACCCCAACACCCCAACACGGGAGACAACAACTGATCCAATGTGTTTATTCTTATTTCAATAATTATATGATAAATTTCATAACTTATATGATAAATGTAATATCTTACATGAAATTAATGTTTTACTTTTTGTAAATTCAAATGGAGAAGCCACTATTATCTTCCCAGGAGACACACGTGTTGCGTGATGTGTTGGTGTGACGACCTGTCAGACATATTTTTCTTCGGAGAGCACATAATTTCCATCATGAGGAACCCCCATCAGCTATTTTTCTATACCTTAGATGTGATGGATTTTATAGAGTCACTATGTGTGACTTCAAGACTATTGATCACCGTTTTATTTCTGCATTAGTTAAGAGATAGCATCCAGAGACACACACATTTCATCTCCCAAAGTGGGAGATGACCATCATTTTCGAGGACGTCACCTACATGCTTGGTTTACCCATCCATGGACATGGAGTTACAGGTAATATTAGTGGCGACTGGGTTACAGTCATAGAGAGGCTACTAGGAATTAACGTCATCGGTGCACAAGGTGTCCTAGAGGGTTCGTGCTTGCGCATGAGGTGGCTTGATCAGCGTTTTGACATCATTCCTGATGATGCAAATGAGGATATTCTTATTCAGCACCCACATGCATACATTTTGCAACTGCTTGGAGGTGTTTTGTGCATCGACTACTCTACCGCTTTGTTACACATGATGTACCTCCCATTACTTGAGGATCTGGATCGGATGGCTACATATAGTTGGGGGTCCACTGTATTAGCACATCTATACAGATCACTCGATACCAATTGTCAGGAAAATTCACGTCAGATTGCAGGTTGCATGGTGTTCATACATATGTGGGCTTGGGAGCGTTTCCCATGTATCACTACTCGAGCCATCGCACCACTTGCATCAGATCTATTTCAGGACTTTCCTCGGGGATGATGGTATGTCTACATCATTACTTTCAGTTATTTAGTACTTTTTTTATTGTTTTTTATAAACTTACCATATATTAATCTTTTTTAATTAGGTGAAGTCAGACTCAGAAGTATGCACATACTCTGAGACATAGTGTTCACAAATTCTGATAGATATTAGACGCCATGGTGCTAGTTGATGTCAGTTAAATAGTACTTTTTTATAGTCAATTTTTTTTGTTATCACTATTTTAAGTTATTTCAATATAATATCAATAACATTTTCATGCTAATCTATGACTTATTTTTTTGAGTTTACATTTTAGGTTTCATGGACTTCGTATACCGGTCATGTCTACACATAACTTCCACCTTATTGCACAACTACGGTTGGAGATCATGTTATAGTAGTGCCACTCATCCACTTCCAGATCATTGAGTGGAACCAACCAGACTGGTTCATGTGCCAGTTCAGTTTCATACAACATATCCATATGCCACCAGGATAGCCTGCCAATTTACATTTGATTGTGCTTACAGGCAGACAAATGACAAACTGGCGGCGATTTCATGCATTTTATATAGAGTTATGGGACATCTGTTCCATATTTAGTATCATTCCATTTGGATATACCATAGAACGTAGTCAGTTATCTACTTAGGGGGATTGTTTAGACTGGTATCAACGTCACATCATCCTGCATATTACATGCCAGGGGATTGGCATTCACCAGTTGTTATGTTTACTAAGAGTTATTATTTTTGTTTAACTCATTTTTGGTATTAATTTGAATGTTATTTCATTTGAAGGCAGACACCATTGGTTATCTTGCATATACCACACAGCCCTAGGAGGATGCATATATTAGGCGGGATGTACTTCATCGGGATGTGTTGGCTCTCCTCGATCATCTTCAGTTGATACGTGACAATTGTTTTTGATGAGGAGCCATAGATATATCCTGATCCATATCCTCTAGCTGAAGCTCCTGAGGATGACGATGTCCCTACTATGGCTACTGAGGATGATGCACCACCACCACCACCGACAGCTAGACGACAGATATGAGAACATCAGGAGGACCAGAGGCGACGACATCGGCATCCAAGAGTTGCTCCTGCAGATATTGTCGCACCACAGAGAGACGATCCGGCCCAACCGACTGATGATATTGCATAGTAGGGAGGTGCTTATATACCACATATTTTGTCTCTGCAGATTATTGTGGACTTCAATCTAGGTGTAGTCACACAGGTTATGGCGGCCCCCCTCCTGACGAGGCCTTCTTCAGTGCCCCATTCCTACCATTTATAAAATCTTCAGTTCCATATAGCGTCCCATAGGATTTTGGGTTGTCTTCCTCACATGGTTTTGTTCAGTCCTCTACACAACACCATGGGGAGGCACCAGAAGCACCAGAAGAGGAGGAACCCGCAGCTAGGACACCAGATCGACACGGACGTCAGACGCGGAGAGGACGTGAGATTCAGACGCCGCGTTGTGGTACCGGGGGCATCGTTTTTGATGTTTTCAGATGTCATTTTGAATATATTAAAAAATGAATTTACTATGATAAGTAATTTTTTTAAGACAAATCACAAGAAAATAAAAAATATAGTAAATACAAACTAATTTAAATTAACTATTAATAATTTATATATTTTCAAAGTCTCATAATTGTAACATTATTATGCTTCATGTATGTGACTTTAGAAGCGTATAAATTATAAATTACAAGTACAATCTAAATAAAATTTGTCACATAGACTAAATAAATAATAATTTATTGAAAAATGAAAAGAAAAATAAACATATGGTAAACAAAAAATATTTTACATGACAAATTAAATATATAAAAACATTACATTTATAATTATATATTTGTAAAAATATTTATAAATGTAAATTACTAATTAGTAATTAAATAATTAATATTTAACCTTAATAATTAATAATTATATTACTAATTAACTAATTAAATATAGTATAATTAATAATTATATTAATAATTAACATATTAATTATTAGAAAATTAAAAATTATAGAATTAATAAATATATTACTAATTAAATAATTAATTATTAAATATTTTGTATATATTTAATCCATAATTTAAGTTTCATTTATATTTAGTTTATATTTTATATTCTTTCAAATCCATATTCTTGAAACAGTTTTATCTTTCACGTAGGTGGATTTGAAATCTTATAAATTATTTTTTAGAAACATTGTTTACGAATTTCTTTTTATTTTCAAATATTTATTATATGTTTAGTCCATATTTTAAGTTTCATTTATATTCATCTTATATTTTATATTTTATATTCTTTCAGAGTCACGTAATTGAAACATTTTTATATTTCAAATAAGTGGATTTGAAAGCTTATAAATTATTTTATATGAACATTGTTTATGAAATTATTTTTATTTTTAAATATTTATTGTATGTTTAATCCATATTTTAAGTTTCATTTATATTGGTCATATAGTTTATATATTATAGTCTTTCAAAGTCACATACTTGAAACATTTTTATGTTACAAGTGGTGGATTTGAAAGCTTATAATTTTTTTATCAACATTGCTTACGAAATTCTTTTTATTTTCAACTATTTGTTATATGTTTAATCCATGTTTTAAGTTTCATTTATATCGCTCTTATAGTTTATATTTTATAATCTTTTAACACCACTTACTTGAAAAAAAATTAATTTTCAAGTGGGTGGATCTAAAAGCTTATAAATTATTTTTAGTCAACATTGTTTATGAAATTCTTTTTATTTTCAACTATTTATTATATTTTTAACAATATTTCAAATTTATAAGCTTTCAAATAATAAATTTGTTATTAACAATTTATTATATGTTTAAAAATATTTCAAATTTGTTTATAAATAAATAATTATAACTATATAAATATAGATTAATAATTATAGATTAAAAAGTATATATATATATGTGTGTAAAAATATATAATTATAAATATTTAAGTATAAGTATAATTACAATATAATTCTAAATATAATTATAAATATAATTATATATATATATATATATTTATTTATTTACATACGAATATTAAATATATTTATAAATAAATTTTAAAAATATATGTAACAATATTTTCAAAATTATATATTTGTAAATATATTTATATTTATATAATTATAAATATTTATTTATAAAGATAGGTTTATAATTATATAATTACATATATATTTTTTATTTAAATATATAAATAAACCATACACAAAATCTGCCAAAAAATACAAACATAAAGCACCACTTGAAGTGGCGCTTTGTTATTTTATGCTTATTAATTATTTATACTTATTAATAAGTATAATTAAGAAGTATTTTTAATTAATAAGTATAACTAATAAGTATCTATAATTAATAAGTATAATTAATAAGTATAAATAATTAATAAGTGTTAATTATAAATATATAAGTATTTATTTATTAATAAATATATAAGTATTTATATTTATAATTATATTTTTTATTTAAATATATTTATATTTATAAATATATATTTTAATTATATATACATAATTATATTTATTAGTTATAAATGTTTATACTATTATATTTATAACTGTAAATATATATTTATATAAATAGATCCTTATTTATAATTATATATTTAAAATTATATTTATAAATACATAATCACAATTCCTTAGATTTATTTATATTTAAATATATTTATATTATATATAGTTATTTATTATTGTAAATATATATTTATTTATTTATAAATATAATATTAAATACATATTTATAAATAAAAATTTATTTATTATTTATATGTAAATATATTTATATTTATAATTATATTATAATTATAGATTTATTATAAATATATATAATGGGTAATCAGGTGGTAAAAAAATCGAAAGCGCCACTTCAAGTGGCACTTTGGGTTTTTATACCAAAGCGCCACTTGATGTGGCACTTAATAAACCTATTTCCCTAAATAAATTCAACCTAAACCCATTAAAAAAACCCTATCTCTAAAATACTCCCTTGACATGATGTGGTAGTGGTTCAACTCTAGAAAGTGAGAAGGGAGCATGTGGAAAGGCTAACAGATGAGGCTCCAACTAAAAAAATTGAAAATGGTGCACTATATAAGTGGATGGCTGGGATGAATCCCGCGAGAAGCTCATCAAGAGTTCCAGAGAAACCCATGATAAAAGGAAAGGATTGATGAAGTGGAAAGGTCGCAGTGCTACCTAGGCCGAAGGCAGGTATGAACCAATTAGCCCATGTGAGAATCCAACTGAAAAGGCCCATAAAAAAAATACACCCACACTATCATATAGGGGAAATTATATCATATAATAGAATAAAATAAATTCATCTATTTTTTCATGAATGAGAATCAAACATATATATGAAAATCACAAAATTAAAGAGGTAATTTGATATAGAATTTAAAATCCCAAATATCCTCCATTGTCATATTAAATTGGAGATTTTATTTCACTTAATGTTATTGAATTGGAACTAAATTCAATATATATAAATAGTGTTTTAATTTGGATAACGTTGTGGTTATTGTATAATTATCAGCCGTATTATTATCAGTGTGTATCTTATTCACACACACAACTCCTATTTTAAAAACATCTCTAATAAATTTTAGTATAAGATCAATATGTTTAGACTTAATATGACATACTAAATTTATAAATAAATGTTCGGAATGATGGATATTAGAATACACAACTATAATATAATTATAAAATAATTATTCAAAAATAAAACCATTCAACCAAATAGCCTCTTTAACTGCCTCTATTATGGAAATATACTCAACCTTAGTGGTTGAGAAGACCACCATAGACTGCATGTTTCACTTTCATGATATGGTTCATCCATTGGTAGGAAAAATATAGCATGAGAGATACTTCTTAGTGTCCAAATTGCCCATATAATCTGAATCTATATAACTAGAAACAATCAGATTATGATTGACATTTTTACCAAAGCATAAAGATAGAGATGGTGAAAAAATATGTATCTAAGCAGCCACTTAAGGGATTTCTAGTGTGGATTTCCTGGGTTAGACTTAAACCTTCCAAGGGTACATATAGAAAAATCTACATTATGTCAAGTTCATATCATATAATGCATTATGTCTCCAAAAATGACGTTATAGGTAATTTTGGACATATAGTAAGTGTCAAAATTTGAAAGAGGTGCTTGAGTTAAAGGAAACCTAAATTTTTGGGAAAAGGACACAAAAATTGTATTAAGAGACTCAAGAAAATATCTTTTAAGGACATCTAAAATGTAAACATAACAAGAGAGATATAAAAAATTGTTATTTCCATCTCTAGTAATTTACATACCCAAAAAAAATTCATTACATAAGACTTTCATTTCAAAGAAAATTTTTAATTATGATTTCACAACTGCTATATGTTTCATGCCTTTACCCAAGATCAACATAACATCTATATAGTAACAAATACAATATAAAAATTTTATCAATTTTGAAATAAACACATACATAATTTTTTCTTCAACTAAAATTATTGTCAAGCATGGATGTATCAATCCTTTTATACCATTTTTGGGAGGATCGTTTAATTCCATACAAATATTTATTTAAAATCCATACCTATTTTGGTTTAATATCATTAATTTAACTATTTAGAGGTGTTATATAAATTTTTTCATCAATATCACCATGTGGAAATTTTGTTTTCACATTAAGCAGTTCAAAGTGAAAATCATGGTAAGTAGAAATTGAAATAAGTAATTAGATGAATGAGTGTTTAATCATATGATAGAATAATTCAGTTTAATCTCCCCTTTTCCTTGAAGGAATCCCTTGTTGTCACGACCTGCCTTCACCGAAAGGAGGGAAGGGATATGAGATTTCCAAGACCTTCTTTCTTTAAGTTGAAGGATAGATAATGACCCCTGAGTCCCGCCTCTAGTAGGCCTCGGAGTGGCGACTAGCACCAAGGGTATAACATTTTCACAACATGGGAGGCATTACCCATTTTAGTTAACCGAGATTGGGAGAAAGAATGAGTCAACACCAAACACCACAAAGTATAGAAAACTCAAGGTAAAAACCAAACTATATGCATGTTTTAATAATAAAACTGAACAAAGTACCAGGACTCCAAAGTACAATACCCAAAAGGATAGGAAAAAGGCTAAGCAAAAATCCAACAGCGACCAACAACAACTCCAATGTCTAGACTAGTAAGGTCCCACACGGTCTCCAGAGCCCTCTTGGAAACCTGAAAGTAAACGTAGGGTTAGCATACAAAGTATACTCAGTAGGAAAACCTAAATCTCTCGTGCACAAGTGGGGAGACATCCTAAAGTCTCGTGAGAAGCAAAAGAAACATTATCTATCAAGGAATATATCCATCCCACCTCACCAGCCACACTCACCAAATAACACAACCAGTAAGGTAATAGTAAGAAAAAAACATTTGGGTACCCCGCACCACCATTTCCCCCACTAGCTAGCTGCTCATCCCTAACGGCAAACATCCTGACAATACCACACTCTTCCTGCCCGCACACACCTGGGCCTCACAACCATCCACATCCATGTCCGCACACACCTGGGCCTCACAACCACCCATCCCTGCCCGTACACACCTAGGCCTCATCCTAAAGACACCTGGGAAAACAAACCATCCCGAAGAGTCCTGGGCTAACAACACACCAATATAAACCTACCCGAAGAATCTTGGGTGTAAGGTCACCTCCAACCATCACAACCGAGGGAAAAGGGAGAAGGATGGAGAGTAACTATGGGGAAACACCCTTCCCCATGAAATGGGGTGTCTGACACTAAGTTCCCAATGTGGGTGGGGTGTGACTCAACACAAAACATACAGTTACACATATATGCCAACACACAGCCCAACCTATGGCTCCCCAACTGATACAAGCAGGTTCCCAAGCACTACTACCTCAGAAAACAGGCACACAAAAAATATTTCCCAGTTTCCCTACTCAAGTTATCATTTCATAACAGTTCAGTATGAGTTAATCCATTCACTGCTGGGCAACTAACAGTCACATTCGCAGATGAAACAACAATAAGCCAGAAAAGAAAATCATCGGTTAATTTAAGCATTCACACCCGGTTCTCTTGCAAAGTCACAAAAACTAGGGATCAAGTGAGATCCCTCAAAGTACTGGAAACAAAACAAACCCCGAGATACAGACCCATGTCCCCAAAATCCAGGAGCCAGCAGTTTCTCAACAACAGAGGATCCCACCCGAATTCGTGTCACACCAGAGCAACCATATAGCCTCAGATTCAAAACCAACGAAAGTATAACAAGAGGGGATCCCATCCCCACCCATATCACCCCAGAAATCTAAGACCCCATCCAAGAAAACCATAAAGTCACCTGCAAACAGCCCGTGAAAGAAAACAAACAAACCACTACCACCAACACAAGGTAGGCCCTTGCAGGTATTTTTAGATTTAAAATATTTAACACACTCCATGGTTTCAATTCCACTGGGCTTTAACTGGAGTTATCATAGAAAAGGGTTGATTCTGGTGCTTTCAATTTATTTAACTGAGTATACGTAATTAACCAATTCCGTGTTACGTTTATTTAAACATCCAGAAGCACCGAGTTTCATTAGTGCATAGAGAAAGACCACCAACGACCATGATTTTTACTAAGCATAGGCCTATATAATTCACAACACATATCAACATAAAAGAGTACAGTAGAGCATCGATCACACCCCCTTCCTTCTTTAGAGGTCCATTCATTATCTTCATTAAGTTTGGTTTCATCAATTTCCACAGAGACAAAAGCATACCCACCCTGCATGATTCACAAAAAGGAGAGACGAAGGAGAAAATACCTACCTGATTGATCAAGGATTTACGTTAAGTCCTTGCATGGAAACTAGAAATTAGGAGTACCAGGAACTCCATGGAACGCGATCAAGGAAAAATTTGCGGGGGTAAAACTCGTCCAGAGTAAGGGTATTACAAGCGCAGGGTGATAGAGAAAAAGGAACCTAGGGAGAAGAGAAGCCTTTAGGTTATAAAGGATGAGATACAGTATCCCGGGACGGATAATATATGGAGAAAAAAACTCAAAACCGCGGAAGTAGTGGGATTGTGGGTTGACCATGTGGTTGGGCCACCCCACACGTCCAACTTAAAAGGTCCCCTCCCTTTGGGGTGGTTAAAACCTACGCACACCTCTTTAAACAAGGAAGGACTCCTCACAGGATGTAGTAGAGGCATTTCTGAAAACTTGGTTAAAGGCATGACCAAAACGCATGGTTTTTTCATTTAAGGAGGTTACCTCACCAATCATTTAATTAAACACCATTAATGGGCTTTAAAACAGGCTTAAAGGGGTCAAAACATGGTTTACAAACCAATTCGCACAAAAAGAAGGCGCTACTAGAAAACTCGTGGAGAGGTCACGGGTAGGCTAGGTCTACCGGTAGACCAAGCTACCAGTTGGCCGAGGCTACTGGTAGGCCGAGGCTACCGGTAGGCCGGGGCTACCGGTAGGCCAAGGCTACCGGTAGGCCGAGGCTAGGTCTACCGGTAGGCTGGGGCTACCAGTAGTTCGGGGCCACCGGTAGGCTGGGGCCACCGGTAGGCCGAGCTACCGGTAGGCTGAGGATACCGGTAGGCCGAGGCCACCGATAGGCCGAGCTACCAGTAGGCTGAGGCTACTGGTAGGATGAGGACACCGGTAGGCCAGGGCCACCAGTAGGCTGAGGCTACTGGTAGGCCGAGGCTACCAGTAGGCTGAGGCTACTGTTAGGAGTCTTAAGCTTCACCGAGAAGCTGGGATAGCCTTCCAGACCTCCCAGAACACCACGAACATCAAATTTTCACCATGTAATGGACCCCAAAACCCTGGGCCATTACATCAGATACATCTCAAACTATTCTCATCCCCGAGAATATAAGAACAAACCAGAAAGGAGAAAAGTGGTGTCCAAATAACCACCCTCTAAAGATACTTCTCAGGGGCAAACCCCTGAGTTGTTCGAAAGCTGGAACAGACCCCCCCTAAATCCAAGAATACTCCCCCAAGATTTATCAACCAGAAACATTCACAACAAGCACAAGGATCACACTGTCTAACACCTGAGTCAGGGAGTCCCTTCCTACATGTCAGGATATTATTCGCTTTGGGCGGCACTGACTCACCTGCACGGGTTTAATCGCATCCACATTAATGCGTCTTGATTTTCAGTAAGATTTAACCATCATCACACATTCGGAAACATAGATAATAGTGAACAGATCATCTAATAGCTAAGCAAAACAATCATTTCATATATTAAAGCACAATGTAAAATATCTCAACAAAACTTAGAACAATAACAACAACAAGGAAGTCAAAACAGCTCTGGGTACTAAACACGTAACTGGGCCTCCCGCTCCCAAGTTCTCTCCTCAAGGCCACCAAGCCTCCACAACACACGAACCAAGGGGATGGTTCTTCCACGAAGCACTTTCTCTTTACGATCCTCTATCTTGATGGGTCATTCTATGAAGGTCGCATCGTTTTCGACATCTAACTCTCCCCAATCGATGAAGTGGGAGTTGTCGTGTAGATATCAAAGAAGCTAGGAGACGTGAAAGACGTTGTAATATTTCTCCAACTAAGGTGGAAATTCCAGCTGATACACCACCTCACCAACTCATCCCAGCACCTCGAAAGGTCTGATGAACCTAGGGAAGAGCTTACTCTCCTTACCAAACCTTCACTACCCACATCGAGGGGAAACCTTCAAGAACACATGGTTTCCAACCTCGAACTCCAAGGGCCTCCTCCTACGATTGGCATAAGACTTATACCGGTCCTGGGCTGCCTCATCCTCTCACACACGAGCTGAACCTTCTCAGTGGTGCCTTGCACCACTTCTGGCCCAAGAATAGCTACTTCCCCAATCTCTGTCCAGCAAACGGGTGAACGACATGGCCTTCCATACAAGGCCTCAAACAGCGTCATGCCAATAGTGGAGTGGAAGCTATTGTTATAAACAAACTCCACCAGAGGTAAGTGTCGTACGCATGATCCACCAAAATCTATAACACATGCCCGCAGCATGTCTTCCAACGTCTGGATCATTCGTTCTGTTTTCCCATCTGTCTAAGGGTGGAAAGCAGTGCTAAGGAATAGATGGGTTCCAAAGGCATGCTGTAATCCCCTCCAGATTCATGAGGTAAACCTCATGTCTCAATCAGAGACAATAGATCTTGGAATACCGTGCAACCACACCACCTCATTGACGTACCTCTGGGCTAAGGTGCTCACCGGGCTCGACTCCTTAATCTCCAA
The DNA here is from genome assembly GCA_963277665.1 of Viscum album. Taxonomy (NCBI): domain Eukaryota; kingdom Viridiplantae; phylum Streptophyta; class Magnoliopsida; order Santalales; family Viscaceae; genus Viscum; species Viscum album. The sequence continues at coordinate 1,968,671,827 of OY728125.1, read as the reverse complement.
GAAGTGTGCTGATTTTGTCAACTGATCCACCACTACCCAGATGGCATCATAGCCTCCCTGAGCCCTGGGTAGCCCTGTGACTAAGTCCATCGATATGTCATCCCACTTCCACTCGGGAGTAACTAAAGGCTGTAACAACTCTCCAGGAAAATGGTGTTCAACCTTCACTTGCTGACACACTAGGCACTTAGCCACAAACTCTGCCACTGCCGTCTTTACCCTGGGCCACCAAAACTATCCCCTTAGGCCTTGGTACATCTTTGAGACCCCAGGATGTACCGCTAAAGCCAAGCCATGGAACTCACGAAGAACACCTTTACGCATCATCTCCGAAACAAAAATACTTACATGGAAAAACATCTAATGATGACCATCTTCTAACAATCCCTCAAGAGAATTTCCCTAATAAACACAATCTCGCTTCCCTTCCACCTCCGAGTCCCCCCACTGAGACTCTTCCACCTACACCACTAAAGAGGAAACTACAGTCATCTGAAACAGACAGGCTCTTCCACCTTCCACCCTTGCATCCAAATGCAAGGCCGCTAACTCTTCCATCACTCTCCAAGCATCTGTAGATTCCAGAACTACTTTCTTCTACGATTTATTGCTCAGGGAATCAGCCTCAACATTACCCTTTCCCTCAGTATAAGAGATCTCGAAGTCATAGTCTTGGAGGAACTCAACCCATCTCCGATGCAGCAAGTTCAGATCCTGCTGGGAAAAGACATAATGCAAGCTCTTGTGATCTGAGAAGACCACAAAGCGCTCTACGATGAGATAATGCCGCCACAACTTCAATGCAAACACCATGGATGCAAGCTCCAGATCGTGGTTGGAATAGTAATTTTCATGAGGACGTAATTGCCTAGACCCATAAGAGATCACTCCTCGCTGTTGTATCAGCACACATCCCAACCCAAGGCCAGAAGCATCACCGAACACTTCAAACAACACCCCTTCCTCTGATAATATGAGTACCGGAGCACTAACTAGCTTCTCCTTTAGGTAGCCAAAAGCTGTCTGGCACTATTCTCTCTATACGAAGGCCTAGTCCTTCCAAGTCAAAGATGTTAATGGAGCTTCAACTCGAGAGAAGTTGGGCACAAACCTCCGGTAATAGCCTTCCAAACCCAGGAAACTACGAACTTCCGACACATTCTTGGGTGCTTCCCATGAAATGACTTCCTCGACCTTCGACGGGTCTACTGTTATTCCCTTCTGAGACACTACATGTCCAAGGAAATGTAATTCTCTCATTAAGAACTTACACTTAGACAGTTTCCCATGAATATGGTGGTGTTGAAGGACTCCCAAAACTTCCCTAAGATGCTCAACATGCTCTTCATCTGATCTTGAGTAGATAAGGATGTCGTCAATGAACACCACAATGAACTAGTCTAGAAACTCTCAGAAGACACAGTTCATGAGGTTCATGAACATAGATGGTGCATTTGTAATGCCAAATGGCATGACCATGAACTCGAAGTGGCCATATCTGCACCTAAAAGTCGTATTTGAGATATCACCTTCCTTCACTCTCAACTGGTGGTATCCAGACCGCAGATCGATCTTAGAGAACCAACCTGCTCCTCTCAACTGGTTGAAAAGATCATCTATCCTCAGGAGGGGGTAACGATTCTTGACCGTCACCTGATTCAACCTCCAGTAGTCTATGCACAGTCACAGACTAGCATCTTCCTTCTTTACGAACAAAACTCGAGCACCCCACAGTGACACGCTGGGTCTAACAAAGCCCTTCTCCATAAAATCGTCAATATGAATCTGCAACTCCCGCAAATCAGAAGGTGTCATTCGATAAGGATTCATCGAGATCGGGCGGGCACCAGGCTGTAAGTCTATCCCAAACTCAATGTCACGTTGAGGGGGTAGAGTCACAACCTCATCGAGAAAGACATCAGGGAATTCTCTTACAACCTCTGGGACATCCATCATTCATGCGTCTGTCGACTCCCCTGAAACCCCGTCCAGCATAGAAATGAGTGGCTCCACATGTCGACCCCCCACCTGATAACTCTACTCCCCAACAAAAGCCACACACCGTCTATCCTCGTTGGAGAATTCGATCCTTCTCCGATAGCAGTCGATGATGGCATGCGCGGATAATAACCAGTCGATGCATAGAATGACATCGTATTGCTCCATCTAAAAATAAAGAAGGTATCCACTGGACTGATGTGGTCCCAACATCAGTATACATCCCCTTAAAAAGTAAGATATGATGGTCTGACCCCCAACTGGTGTTCTCAACACTAGGGGCACAAAAAGTATCTCGGCATCCAGACCTAGAGCATGGTCTAATTCGGGTGTAACAAAGGAGTGTGAAGCTCCCAAATCAAACAAGGTAGAAACAAGAGTGCTGAATAAACTGATCATACCTTGAATGACCTCTGGTCCCATCAGAGCTACTAACTCTGCGGCGTGCAACTGTCCACACCCAGCTCCTCTGCCTCACTGTTGTTGACCACCTCCCCAACCATGCCCTGGTCGAGGTCCCTGAGGAGCACCCTGGTGTCGGCCTCCTCCCTCAAGGTCATCCCTTGGAGGTCCAGGGGCCTTTTGATACTGCTAGAAAGGCCACGCCGACAACAGATGCTGCTGAGGTGGGTGTTGAAACTGCCCACCTCCACCATGTGGAGCTCGAGTCGGACACCTGCTCTGGACCTGCCCGAAAACTCCACAAGAGAAACACTTCGGTACTGGCCCTATTGAAAAGAGACGAGGTCCAGAAGCTCAGGACTAGAACTGATGAGGCCTAATCCCTGCTTGTCAAAACATGGAAGGCCCTGTCACTGGAGACCTGCTGTTGACCGCCTTCCCCTTTGATGAACTTAGCTAGTTCACTTATCATGGTGTGCCTCCCTACGAGTGCATCCTCTCTACTATCTCGGCCTTCTTTCTATACTGCTAGGTAAATATAAAGAGTGAGGGGAGTGACAGTGTACTGAAGAGAAGGACGGAGTGCCTCCTATAACCGTCTTGCCCGAGACTCCTCATCTAGAAAGAGATCCAGGGAAAAGCGCAAGTGATCTTTGAACTTGATCCCCAGCTCCCTCACTGACATGCTTCCCTGCTGAAGGGAGAACAACTCCTGTCTCTTATTAGCCTTCTCCATAGTGGAGAGGAACTCCTCACGAAATTCCTTCTCAAAACTGGCCCAAGAAACCTCTGCCTTTGTCCTCTCTCCCAGGAAAAGCGTCCACCACTGACGTGATACTCATCTCAGCTGACTGACGGCGAATGGAACCCAGTACTCGCTCGGAGCACAGATCAAAGAGAAGGTGTTGGCTAGCTCTTCAAGCCATCCCTCCGTTACTGAGTCAGAAATGCTTCCCTTGTACTTCTCGAGGGTTTTTCACTAGAAGGAGCGTAGAGTCCTCTTCCACAAGTCATCCTCCTCATCTCGGTCAACCCTCTGCTGGTCAACTGCCTCGGCCCACTGGGCCTCAACTACCCGAGTCACTCGTGGATAACATCCAGGTGCCATCACTGCAAGGTAAACAAAGAATGCCTAAGCCTGAGAAGCAAGGGAATTATTATTATTATTATTAAATTGTTCTCCCCAAGGTGCCCCAAATCAATAAAAACACAATCAGTATGATTCATGTACCTTCCCTAGGGTCTCTACCCTGCAATAAAGGTAGTCTCACTTGGTCGTTTGATAGGCTTAGAGTCCTTGAATTGGATCACGGGGGGACCTAAAATCCAGTGTCCTAGCCGGTCCACCCTGGTCTATTTCACAAACCAAGATCACCTAACATTGTTGCCCTACCATCCCATGCAATCCTCACTATGCCTAACTCCAGACTCCATTATATCCCTCATCCTCTGGCCTCTGATACCATTCTGTCACGACCCGCCTTCACCGAAAGGAGGGAAGGGACAGCAGATTACCAAGACATTCCTTCTTTAAGTTGAAGGAGAGATAATGACCCCTGAGTCCCACCTCCAGTAGGCCCCGGAGTGGCGACTAGCACCAAGGGTATAAAATTTTCACAATATGGGAGGCATTACCCTTTTTAGTTAACCAAGATTGGGAGAAAGAATGATTCAACACCAAACACCACCAAGTATAGAAAACTCAAGGTAAAAACCAATCTATATGCATGTTTTAATAATAAAACTGAACAAAGTAACAGGACTCCAAAGTACAATACCCAACAAGAAAGGAAAAAGGCTAAGAATAAATCCAACAGCGACCAACAGAAACTCCAACGTCCAGACTAGTAAGGCCGCACACGGCCTCTGAATCCCTCCTAGAAACCTGAAAGTAAACGTAGGGTGAGCATACAAAGTATACTTAGTAGGAAAACCTAAAGATCTCGTGCAAAAGTGGGGAGACTTCTTAAAGTCCCATGAGAAGCAAAATAAACATCATCTATCAAGGAATCTATCCATACCACCTCACCGGCCACACTCACCAAATAACACAAGCAGTAAGGTAATAGTAAGAACAAAACATTTGGTTACCCCTCACCACCATTTCCCCCACTAGATAGCTGCTCATCCCTAACAGCAAATGTCCTGACGCTACCACGCTCTTCATGTCTGCACACACCTGGGCCTCATAACCATCCACATCCCTGCCCGCACACACCTGGGCCTCACAACTATCCATCCCTTCCTGCACACACCTGGGCCTCATCCCGAAGACACCTGGGAAAACAAACCTACCCAAAGAGATTTGGGCTAACAACACACCAATCGAAACCTACCCGAATAATCTTGGGTGCAAGGTCGCCTCCAGCCATCACATCCTATGGAAGAGGGAGCAGGAAGGAGAGTAACTATGGGGAAACACCCTTCCCCATGAAATGGGGTGTCCGACACTAAGTGACCAATGTGGTTGGGGTGCGACTAAACACAAAACATATAGTTACACATATATGCCAACACACATCCCAACCTATGGCTCCCCAACCGATACAAGTTGGTGCCCAAGCACTACTGCCTCAGAAAACAGGCACACAAAAAACAGTTCCCAGTTTCCCTACTCAAGTTATCATTTCATAACAGTTCAGTATGAGTTAATCCCTTAACTACTGGGCAACTAACAATCACATTCGCCAATGAAACAACAATAAGGAAGAAAGAAAAACTATCGGGTAATTTAAGCATTCACACCCAGTTCTCTTGCAAAGTCACAACAACTAGGTATCAAGTGAGATCCCTCGAAGTACTAGAAACAAAACAAACCCCGAGACACATCCCCATGTCCCCAAAATCCAGAAGCCAACGGTTTCTCAACAACAGAGGATCCCACCCGAATTCATGTCACAACAGAGCAGCCATACAGCCTCGGATTCACAACCAGCGAAAGTATAACAACATGGGATCCCATACCCACCCATATCACCCCAGCAATCTAAGCCCCCATCCAAGAAAACCACAAAGTCACCCACAAATGGCCTGTGAAAGAAAACCACCAAACCACTACCACCAACACAAGGTAGTCCCTTGTAGGTATTTTTAGATTTAAAATATTTAACACCCTCCATGGTTTCAATTCCATTGGGATTTAATCGGAGTTATCACAAAAAGGGTTGATTTGGGTGCTTTAAATTTATTTAACCGAGTATACGTAATAACCAATTCTATGTTATGTTTATTTAAACATCCATAAGCACTGAGGTTCATTAGTTCACAATGAAAGACCACCAACAACCATGATTTTTAGTGAGCATAGGCCCATATAATTCACAACACATATCAACATAAAAGAGTACAACAGAACATCGATCACACCCCCCTTTCCTTATTTAGAGGTTCATTCATTATCTTCATTAAGCTTAGTTTCATAAATTTTCATAGAGTGAAAAGCGTACCCACCCTGTATGATGCACAGAAAGAAGAGACAAAGGAGAAAATCCCTACCTGATTGATCAAGGATCGACGTTAATTCCTTGTGTGGAAACTGGAAATCAGGAGTAGTTGGAACTCCACGGAACGTGATCAAGGAAAAACTCACGGGGGTATAACTCGTTTGGAGAAAGGTTATTCTGAGCGCAAGTTGATAGAGAAAAAGGAACTTAGGGAGAAGAGAAGCCTTTAGGTTATAAAGGCTGAGATACAGTATACCAGGACGGTTAAGATATGGAGAAAAAAACTCAAAACTGTGGAAGTAGCTGGATCGTGGGTTGACCATGTGGTTGGGCCACCCCACACGTCAAACTTAAAAGGTCCCCGCCCTTCGGGGTGGTTAAAACCGATGCACACCTCCTTAACCAAGGAAGGACTCCTCACAGGATGCGGTAGAGGAATTTCTGAAAACATGGTTAAAGGCATGACCAAAATGCATGGTTTTTTATATTTAAGTAGGGTACCTCACCAATCATTTAATTAAACACCATTAATGGGATTTAAAACAGGATTAAAGGGGTCAAATAATGGTTTAGAAACCAATTCGCGCAAAAAGAAGGCGCTACTGGAAAACCCATGGAGAGGTCACCGGTAGGCTAGGTCTACCGGTAGACCAAGCTACCGGTTGGCCGAGGCTACCGGTAGGCCGAGGATACCGGTAGTCCAGGGATACCGATAGGCCGAGGCTACTAGTAGGCCGAGGTTAGGCCTACCGGTAGACCAAGCTACCGGTTGGCCGAGGCTACCGGTAGGTCGGGGCTACCGGTAGGCTGAGGCGACTGGTAGGTCGAGGCCACCAGTAGGCCGGGGCTACTGGTAGGCTGAGGCCCCCGGTAGGTCGAGCGACCAGCAGGCCGAGGCCAGCGGTAGGCCAAGGCCACCGGTAGGTCGAGGCCACTGGTAGGCCGAGGCTACCGTTAGGAGTCTTAAGCTTCACTGAGAAGCTGGGATAGCCTTCCAGACCACCCAAAACACCCCCAACATCAGATTTTCACCATTTAATGGACCCCAAAACCCCGGGCCATTACACTTGTCCACTAATTTAGCCTTAAACTTTATCTTTTTATTTCTAGTGTTATCTTTATTTCTTTTGAATATCTACTTACATCCAATTATTTTATAATTAGATGGTTTTTAAATAATACAACAAGTGTTATTCCTTTTTAAATAATTCATCTCATCATACATGGAAAAGATATATTGATTTAAATCACTTTAATTTATAACTTATTTGTAAATCTAAGGATACTCATTCTCAAGATCTTAAGTTATATAGAAAGCAAAATTAGTTATGTAATGATTGCCAAAACAAGTAAGGGGTCTGATATCCCTCCTTGCTCTATATCTTATAAGTTGGTAATCACCAAAAACTTTAGGAGTATCACTATATGACTCTAAATTAGAGCTTGAGTTATACTTGGTCATGGGTTGAGGTTCGGGTGGAGAAGAATCGGTGGTAGTCTCAAACTAGGTTGACTGATCAATCTCAACACCCTCAATCTAAGGTGTGTGATAAATATGACCAGTGGAAGAATTAGATTTGAGAAAAATAGATTCATGAAAAATCACATTTCATCTTATAATTCATTTTTGGTAACTAGTTGTATCAACCCAATGTTTTTACCCTTTTACCCCTTTAGGGTACCCCAGAAAAAATACACTTAAGAGCTCTAGATTTAAGTTTTTATTTTGTAACATGTGCATCTATTGTACACACAAAAACTATTAAATGAATTTACAAAGGGGGTTTACAATTCCATAGTTCCTTTGGAGTTTATAATTGGTTGAAAACTAAAGGGTATATATTAATGAAATATACTACTGTGGATGCATTCTTAGCCTAATAATATTTGGGAAGGCCCAATCATACTAACATGATTCAGAACTGCTCCAGTATAGTGAATTTCATGTGCTCATCCATCCCATTTATTAGGTAGTATCCCTAATAATATAGTGCCTCATAATCCATTATTATTCACATAAGTGAATGAAAATCAGTTGATAAGTACTCTAATCTATTATCTATTCTCATAGTTTTAACCTTTATTCGAGTTTGATTCTAAATAAAGGATTTCCATGTATTAAATGATTTAGAAACTTTGGATTTATTTTTTAAGACATAAATCCACACCTTTTAGGATAATTCATCAATAAAGGTCATGAAATAAAATCCTACACCATGAGAGGTGGTCTTTATAGAACCCTATATAGATCATAGAGGATGTATTCAAGAGAATAAATTTTCTTAAATGAAGACTTATTGAACGTGAATATTTTAGGTTTTCCTATAATGAAATCATCCAAAAAGGGAAATTTCCTAGGTGTTACATCATCTAAGAAACATTTTCAATTGAGTTCCTTGAGACCCATAGAGTGTACATTCCCCAACCTCATATGACATAACATGGAATTATCATCATTTCCAATATAAGTTCTGACCAATTTTCTATAATGGGTATTTCTATTCAAAACATAAACCCCATTCACAAGAGAACCCTTAATAACTATTCAATAGACATTGAATATCTTTAGAAAACCTAATTCAGTTCTAATGGTAAACCATTTCTAATCCAAAACACCTAGGTAGATCAAATTCTTTTGTAGGTCTGGGACCCACCTAACATCGTATAATGTGACTATGGAATAGTCATTGATCTAAATCCTAAGAAATCCTCTACCCAAAACCCGACATCTCTAATTATTCAAATAACTACTTCCCCTTTAACTCTCTCATTTATATTAATTAAATACTCTCTAGATGGGCACATATGAAAGGATCATATAGAATGTAAAACCCACACATTGGTGGGGACATGACAAGACATATTGAATAATTAAGCATTATCAAAACCAGTGTCTACAAAGAGAGATTGGTTAGCTAGTACGTCAAGCTTCTAATTAGGTTTTGGGTTATGAAATTCAAGAGAAATATGTCCTGGTTTTTTGTTATAATAGGATAATTTCCTAGATTTAGGTTTAGATTTCAGTTTAGATTTAGATCTATTGGGTTTATTATTCTCTTTATTTTTAGTTATATTTTCCATTAAACCCCTAATGAACATGGATTCGACCTCATGTTTCTCTTTATTTTTATGTGAATTTATTCGGAAAACATGGATGATTTAATCACCTCAAGGGATAGGGTTCCATGACCATAAATCTTGGTTTTGATAATACTATTAAAAGAAATCTCAAGATCGATTAACAAAATCATGGCCTAGTCTTCATCCTCAACAGATACATTTCTATTAGATAAATAAAGAATAATTTTGTTTAATTCATCTAACTGGGGTTTTATTGAGGCTACGATATGCATTATAAATGTAAAAATTTGGTTTTTATTATAGATCTGATTGACCATTGAGGAATTCATATAATGATTCTTTAGTATTAACAAAATTCTAGTTATAGAATAGTCAAAGGAAACATCCCTAAGAACCATATCTCCTAAAGAAAAAAAGGTAAATTTTTGTAACAACCTAGACCTTTCTGTCACGACCCGCCCTCGGGGTCCGTGCCGTGACTACCCCAAGCCCGCCTTCCATAGGCCAGGGGCTGGCGACTAGCACCAAGGCGTAAATCCCGATAAAAAGGGAAGGCATTGCCTTTGTAAAGTAAACAAACACCATAGAGTAAGCAAGCGGAAAAGTAAACACTAAGTAAGAACAGAGTACAACTGAAAATGCGGAAAAGTAAATGGGCCAGTATACAAACCCAAACTGAAAGTAAAGTACTACTCAAAAGGGAAAACAGCAACTGTAAAATAAAAGCCGCCACACTGAGTTGTCCACTAGAAATCCCACCTGAAGGGTGGGTACAGATAACTCCACAGCTCCTCGGGTCCCGCCGTCCGCTCCGGGCACGTCCTGCCCAGTGGTCCACCTCCATGTACTGTTCTGCTCTGAAAGCCTCAGCCACGATCAACGCTGTCCGTCGTCTGCAACCAACACAACGTAGTGCGGGCATAGCCCGTGCAGGGGTGAGTATAAGCTACTCAGTAGGGACCCTGAGACCCCTAAAGGTCTCCCAAAATCCACAAAGGATAAACCAAAAAGGAAGATACAATCACGAAGTAACATCCGACACTGCTTAGGTATATGCCCATACATATACCTAAGTCATCAATTCCAATATGATCCAACCTTCGAGCCCAAGTACAAATCATTCCACAAAGGAAAGTATACGTATTCCACACAGGAAAGCAAAACGAAATCCACACAGGATAGCACAACACAATCCACACAGGAAAGCAATAGGATTCAGCTCACACAGGTATACTTCTTCGAAAGATGATAAAGATGATCTCTGATCCATCTAAGTCGTCGGACCCATGAAGGATCGATAGGTAACTAACCCCCGCAATGACCCACACAGGATCGGGTCCACACAGGACCTGTAGGCACTGGTTCACACAGGACCGCTGAGCGCAGACCCACACAGGATCAGACGCACACAGGATCGGGCCCACACAGGACCTGTAGCACTGATCCACGTAGGGTCGCTGAGTGCTGTAGTCGTCGTCGTCAAATCCACTAAGGATCTCTGTACTGTCGTCGTCGTAGTCACAGTAGCAGTAGCATTAGCAGTAGCAGTAGCAGTCGCAGTCGCAGCCAGCTCTAGAGTTCCCGCACACAGCAAGCTCATTCGGGAGGGTCCGCTCCACGAGCTGAGAGGCTGATACATCAACTGTCACTAAGTCCAGATTTGATGTATCCAAAAGTTTCGTATCATCAACAGTAACTCAACGCAACAGACGACGCGTCGATCGGACGCCCGGTCTGAGAGTTATTGGCTTTTTCGTCCCAGGGGCCTGGTTGGTTTTTAAGGAAAAACCAACCCGACCATACTCCACCTGCGTCCAAACCTCGGGCGGAGTAATCCAAAAGATCCATCTCACTAAGAGGAACTCAACAAAGCTGACGACACGTCAATCGGACGTTCGTAGCTCAAGATATGAGCGTTTTCGCTCCGAGGGCCCGGTTGGTTTCGTGTACGAACCAACGCAGCCGAACTCAAAGTATTCCGAAACCTTGATTGCGATATACCGAAACGACCGTCTCTATCCAAGGATCGCATCGCCGCTGACGGCGCGTCGTTTGGAAGTCCGTAGCCCAAGTTATGAGCAAAAGACCGAAGTCGATTCGAAAACGGGGGGTCCGGGTCTGGGCCGACCCGGCCTGACCCCCCCCCCCCCTTGGGTCGGCCCGAACCGGGTCCGACCCGGCCCGGCTGGCGGCGCGGTCCGGCGCGGCCGGGGCGCCGCTCGGGTGCCACGCGCGGGGGGCAAGGCCCCGCTTTTCTTCAGCTGGCGGCGCGGCTGGATGCCGCGCCTTGGAGGAAAACGGCCCCCCACGTGGGGGCCTGCTTTTGAGAAAAACGGGGGGCCGCCTCCCCCCTTTGTGAAACCAGCCCCCCTCTTAATGGGGGGCCATTTTGGCTGTCCGGGGGAATTAATTTCCCCCGGTTTTGCCTCCCTTTCGGCCGGCACGACCTGGCCGGCCTGTTCTCCCTCAACGGGACCGGCGAGGCCGGCCCCCTTTCCGGCTTCCGACACCGGCGGCTCGGCTGGCCGCCGGTCTTCTCGTTCTGCCGCGGCCCGGAACCGACCGCGGCCTTCGCCGTCCGGCGCGGTGCGACGGCACCGTGCCCCTCCGCCGCGACCCCTCTCCGGCTGCGGCACCTTCTGTTTCCTTCGACGCGGCGCGACGGCGTCGCGTTCTTGATAATCTTTCCGCGGAGCGGCGCGACGGCGCCGCACAATAATTTTCGAATGATATCTGCTTGGTGCGACAGCACCAAGCCATCACGTTTCATCCGCAAGAAACAATCAAGAACAAAGGAGGGGGGTTCGGCCGTGTTTGTGCGGTCCGGTCCCCCTCTCGTTAGATGATAGCACATATTCATTTATCCTCAAGATCGTCATGCTAGAACCAAGAACGAGAATAAATAAAATAATCATCAACAAACCCCTACCTCGGTTTCAAGAACGATGATCGTCAACGACCCGCGGAAGACGAGCGTCGTGGTGGTCGGCGTCGCGGAAAAAGGACGTCGATGTCGTGAAGCGAGGATTCGAAGCTCTTTGACGGTGATTTCGTCGCGGGAAACTGTCGTGGAAGAAGTACGTCGCGTCGCGGATACGGCGTCGCGGAAGGACCGAGTTCTTCGACGGAGAGGTTCTTCGTTGAAGAACGGTGTTCTTCGCGTTCTTCGTTGAGTTTGAAGAAAAAGAAGAAGAAGGCTCCAAATTCTCTCAAGGTGGCTAGAGAATTCTAACCAAAATAAAATAAGCTAAAGTCTTATTTTATTTACACAACCAAACCATTTTGAAATTCAAAGGTTTGAAATTAAACAACTCAACCCATTTAATAACCCAAGTTGTCAAGTCAATTAGAGAGGGGTTATTGGAAGTTTAAAAAGAGAAGGTGAAGAGTTATGCTTCGTGTGGGCCCCACCACACTTAATCCTCCCAAGGGAGGTTAAGTGGATGTGGGTCCCACCTCTAACTCCCTTTGGGAGAAGTTAACCAACAAATTAAAATAAAATTTTTATTCCACAATTTTATTTAACTTATTCTAAATTCCCAAAAACTAACTCTCAACCCGCAATAAACGCAACCTCGGAAAAGGTCTCCTTAAGCGAATATTGGCACTGCGAGTTCATCAGTGTCCTCGGAATTTGATTCCGGGCACCGGTTCAAAATTTAGAAATTCCCGCTCGTTCGTTCACTGAACGTACCCGAGTCAAACTTCAGAAATTGATTTCGGGCACTCCGGGCCTCGGAATCAGGTGCCGTCAGAAACCGCGTTCTTGTAAAATTCCAAAGAAAATTAAGAAAAAATTTCCCTTGAATTTTACGGGTCTTTACATTACTCCCACCTCAAGGATTTACGTCCCCGTAAAGATACATCAAAAACTAGGGAAACAAATGAGGGTATTGAGCATGCATCTGAGCCTCCCGCTCCCAAGTGCTCTCCTGGAGATTCATGTGCTGCCATCTGATGCGCACTAGAGGAATCGACCGTCCACATAGGACCCGCTCCTGTCGATCCTCGATCTCTACCGGGACCTCCGTAAAAGTAGCCCCATCGTCAACGTCAAGCTCCCCATGGTCAATGATGTGCGTCGGGTCATGCACGTATCTCCTCAGCTGAGATACGTGGAAGACGTCGTGCACCCGGTGCAACTGAGGTGGTAGAGCCAGGCGATAATCCACCTCACCAATCCTGCTGAGGACCTGGAAGGGTCCAATGAAGTGCAGAGATAACTTTCCTCCTCGGCCAAATCTTCGAATACCATGTCGACGTGAGACCCGTAAGAATACGTGGTCGCCATCCTCGAACTCTAGTAGCCTCTGCCTCCTGTCAGCGTATGACTTCTGCCGGCTCTGAGTTGTCCTCATCCGCTCCTGGATGACCTGGACCTTCTCTGTCGTGTCCTGGACCATCTCTGGTCCCACAAGTGCTGACTCCCCAGGGTCTGTCCAGCACAAAGGAGATCTACAAGGTCGGTCGTACAACGCCTCGTACGGTGCCATCCCGATGGTGGTGTGGTAGCTGTTGTTGTACGCAAACTCCACCAATGGTAGGTGTTCCTCCCAGCTATGACCAAAGTCGAGGACACATGCGCGGAGCATGTCCTCGAGAGTCTGAATGGTCCTCTCCGTCTGACCATCCGTCTGAGGGTGAAAGGTTGTGCTCAGACGTAGCTGCGTCCCGAACGCCTCCTATAACCCCTTCCAAAGCTGGGATGTAAAGCGAGCATCTCGATCGGAGACGATAGATGATGGTACACCGTGGAGCCGTACAATCTCCTGAATGTAGAGTTGTCCCAAGCTCTCCACTGAGCCCTACTCTCGGATGGGTAAGAAGTGTTCCGACTTGGTGAGTCGGTCAACAATCACCCAGATGGAGTCGTGACCTCTGGAAGTGCGTGGAAGTCCAGTCACGAAGTCCATAGATATCCCGTCCCACTTCCACTCCGGGACCTCCAAGGGTTGTACCAAGCCTGCTGGTACCTGATGCTCTGCCTTCACCTACTGGCAGGTGAGGCATCGAGAAACGAACTCTGCTACAGCCTTCTTTATGCCCGGCCACCAGTGCTATCATCTGAGATCCTGGTACATCTTCACCACTCCAGGATGTACCGCCAAAGGAGAAGTGTGAAACTCTCTCAGCACCTCCTCTCGCAAAGTGACTGGTACCATGGTACGTCCTCTGAAAAGGATGTCGTGCACTGCTCCAAGGGAGAAACCATCAGGTGCCTATCCCAAGGATATCTGTGCACGCCGTGTCTCACAGTCAGCGTCCCCACACTGTGCCTCTCTGACCCGCTGCAGTAGTGGAGGGGTGACTGTGAGAGACTGAAGGAAGGCTGCTCCATCTCTATCCACGAAGGATATCTGCAAAGAGACTAGCTGCTCCGTCGCCTCCTCGAGTAGATGAATGCCCATCCTCCTGCTGAGGGCATCGGCTACCACGTTCCCCTTCCTTGGAGTATACACTATCTCAAAGTCATAGTCCTGGAGGAACTCGAGCCATCGACGCTGTCTCAGTTTTAGGTCCTTCTGCGAAAAGATATACCTGAGACTCTGATGATCATAAAAGACTGTAAAGCGCTCGCCCATCAGGTAGTGTCGCCATGTCTTCAGAGCGAAGACCACTGCTGCTAACTCCAGGTCATGGGTAGCGTAGTTCTGTTCATGCGACCTCAACTGACGTGATCCATAGGCGATCACTGCCCGCTCCTGCATCAGAACACATCCGAGTCCGGTCCCTGATGCATCGCAGTAGACTACATACCCTACTCCCTCCTCAGGAAACCTCAAGATAGGTGCGCTGGTCAATCTCTATCTCAGCTCCTGGAAGCTCTGCTGACATCTGTCTGACCACACGAAGGGTTTCCCCTTCTTCGTCAAAGCTGTGAGTGGTGCCGCAACTCTAGAGAAGTCTGGAACAAATCTCCGATAGTATCCAGCTAGTCCCAAGAAACTCCGAACTTCAGTCACGCTCCTGGGTGGCTCCCATGCTAACACAGCCTCGATCTTCGCAGGATCCACTGTAAATCCCGCCTCAGAGATTACGTGTACCAAGAAGTGGACCTCATGTATCCATAACTGGCACTTCGAGAGCTTACCATAAATCTGGGGCTCTCGGAGTGTGTCTAGTATAACACGCAAGTGATAGGCGTGCTCCTCATCAGTCGTAGAGTAAATCAGAATGTCGTCGATGAAGACCAAGACAAATCGATCGAGGTATGGATGAAAGATCATGTTCATGAGAGCCATGAACACTGCTGGAGCATTGGTTACGCCGAAAGGAATAACCAAGAACTCATAGTGGCCATACCGACATCTGAAGGCCGTCTTCTGCACATCCTCGTCTCTGACTCTGAGATGATGATAGCCTGACCTGAGGTCTATCTTCGAGAACCACTATGGTCCCTTGAGCTGATCAAAGAGGTCATCAATCCTCGGTAGCAGATACTTGTTTCTCACTGTCACCTAGTTCAGGCGACGATAGTCAACACAAAGTCGCAAGCTCCCGTCTGCCTTCTTGGCGAACAAAATCGGGGAAGCCCAGGGTGAAACACTGGGTCGGATGAACCCCTTGCCCTGCAAGTCCTCCAACTGTACCCATAGCTCTCGAAGCTGGGAGGGGGCCATCCGATATGCTGGAGTGGATATCGGGGCTGTCCTAGGGTACAGGTCAATATAAAATTCTACCTCTCTACGAGGAGGTATCCCTGGAACGTCGTTGGGAAAAACGTCCGCAAAATGATCCACCACTGCAGGAAAACCAGGACTCCGCACGTCAACTGCTCCAAGGATGAGGCTATCCAACTGATGAGTGATGGGATGTCCTCTCCTCCGTGGAAGTCCATTCTGTGCTGTAAAGGCTCCCTTCTCGCCGGTGAAGGTGAAACTACTCCCTTCAGTGCGTACACATCGCACCTTGGGCCTAAAACAGTCAATCTGTGCATGGACCGTAGATAGCCAATCCATGCCCAAGATGACGTCGTAAGGCCTCGACGCTGCTACAATAAGATCCCAGCCGAAGCTCTCGCCTCCTAGAGTAAGCTCACACTGCCGGCACCGGTGCGTAATCGTTGAGTCTGCTTCCGTAGGAGTCTCTAGCCATAAGGATCGATCCAACGGCTCTATCGGAATCTCCGAGCTTCGAACAAGGGCAGCGACTATGAAAGAGTGACTCGCTCCTGTGTCTATAAGTACTGCAGCAAGGGTGGAATAGACACAGATAGTACCTCGAATCATCTCTGGCACACCGTGGTCGTAGGCCTCTGCTGCCTGGAGCTGTGCTTGTCTCAGTCCGCCAGCTCCCTATGGTCGGGGTGGACCTCCTGGTGGTGGTGGTGGCAGAGCCTCGAAGCGTCGCCCACCACCTGCTGCTCGGCCAGCTCCTCTGCCTCGTCCGCCTCCTCCCTACGGACCGCCACGGTCGACCCTCTACCTCTGCCTCGGTGGTCCCTCAACCGTCTGCTGCTCCTCGGCACGGCAGGTCGGGCAGTCACGAGCCATGTGGCCCTGCCCGCCGCACGAGTAGCACTGTATGCCTCTCGAAAGACTGGCTCCACGCTGTGTGTCCCGCACTGCTGAGCCAGTGTCCTGAGGTCGTCTGCCTGAAGCTCTGGTCTTCCTGGACCCCTGAGTCATCCGTCGACTGCCTGCTGCAGACGACTCTGCCACGTGCCGCCCTGCGGTGGGTCTTGGCACTGGTGTAGACTCAGCAAGGAAGCTCTCGATCAAAAAGGCTCACTCCAGTACTCCTGTCTGAGTCGGTATGCTGAGGGAGATCAGCGATGCCCTGATCTCGTGTCTCAAACCCTGCTCAAAGGTCCGGGCCCGGAAGAATGGGTCTCGTACCATGTCGGTCGAGTAGCGCGAGAGATCAGTAAATCTCGCCGAGTACTGAGCGACCGTCATGCTGCCCTGCCGTAGCTGAAGAAGCTCTTGGATGTGCACCGCACGAAGGGTGGCTGGGACGAACTCCGAGCAGAAGAGGCTCTCAAAGTCCATCCATAGAAGAGATGCCTCATCGTGCACCTGGAGCATCAAGCTCCACCATCGGCCCACTACTGCGTGTAGTAGGCTCGCAGCGAGGATCACCATGAGGTCTACAGGTGTCCTCACTAGCCTAAAAAATCGTACCACTGCCTCCAGCCAGTCCTCTGCTGCCTGGGGGTCCGTCTCCCCACGGAACCTAGGCAGTCGTTGGTGCTGGAACTCGTGCAGAGCTCCAAGGCATCGTGCATCGTCAGCGGCTGGTGCTGGAAGCATCGGTGGCTCGGCGGGTAGAGCTACCGCCGGTGCCACTGCTGACAAAGGGCCCTGCACCGAGGCCTCGTCGCTCGGTGGGCTGTCGTCACGCTCGACTCTCGGAACCCTAGCTGGCTGCCGTCGTGGGGCCATCCTGAAAAGGAAACAGGTGCACCACGGTCAGAACAGTATACCTGGTGAGCTGATATAAAGTAATCACAAGGAAAACTTTGAAACACAGACGCAATCAATGTTTTCGTGCATTAAGTCGGAAATCAGTAGTCAGGGTCCTGGTGTATGGATACGTCGGCCGCCGCACCAACACTGGACACCCTGGACTGATAACCACACTCAATACGCTAAACATTATTGCTTCACATAGAAAAGATCAGAGTTCGTGGTAGAACCGAACTCCTCTGATACCAATTTGTCACGACCTGCCCTCAGGGTCTGTGCCGTGACTACCCCAAGCCCGCCTTCCATAGGCCAGGGGCTGGCGACTAGCACCAAGGCGTAAATCCCGGTAAAAAGGTAAGGCATTGCCTTTGTAAAGTAAACAAACACCACAGAGTAAGCAAGCAGAAAATTAAACACTAAGTAAGAACAGAGTACAACTGAAAATGCGGAAAAGTAAATGGGCCAGTATACAAACCCAAACTGAAAGTAAAGTACAACTCGAAAGGGAAAACAGCAACTGTAAAGTAAAATCCGCCACACCGAGCTGTCCACTGGAAATCCCACCTGAAGGGTGGGTACAGATAACTCCACTGCTCCTCGGGTCCCGCTGTCCGCTCCGGGCACGTCCCGCCCAGTGGTCCACCTCCAGGTACCGTTCTACTCTGCAAGCCTCATCCACGATCAACGTTGTCCGTCATCTGCAACCAACACAACGTAGTGCGGGCATAGCCCGTGCAGGGGTGAGTATAAGCTACTCAGTAGGGACCCCGAGACCCCTGAAGGTCTCCCAAAATCCACAAAGGATAAACCACAAAGGAAGATAGAATCACGAAGTAACATCCGACACTGCTTAGGTATATGCCCATACATATACCTAAGTCATCAATTCCAATATGCTACAACCTCCGAGCCCAAGTACAACTCAGTCCACACAGGAAAGTATACGTATTCCACAAAGGAAAGCAAAACGAAATCCACACAGGATAGCACAACACAATCCACACAGGAAAGCAACAGGATTTAGCTCACACAGGTATACTTCTTCGAAAAACGATAAAGATGATCTATGATCCATCTAAATCCTCAGACCCACGAAGGATCGATAGGTAACTTACCCCCGCAATGACCCACACAGGATCGGGCCCACACAGGACCTGTAGGCGCTGGTTCACACAGGACCGTTGAGCGCAGACCCACACAGGATCGGACCCACACAGGATCGGGCCCACACAGGACCTGTAGCACTGATCCACGTAGGATCGCTGAGTGATGTAGTCGTCGTCGTCGAATCCACTAAGGATCTCTGTACTGTCATCGTCGTAGTCACAGTAGCAGTAGCAGTAGCAGTAGCAGTAGCAGTCGCAGTCGCAGCCAGCTCTAGGGTTCCCGCACACAGTAAGCTCGTTCGGGAGGGTCCGCTCCACGAGCCGAGAGGCTGATACATCAAATGTCACTAAGTCCAGAGTTGATGTATCCAAAAGTTTCGTATCGTCAACAGAAACTCAACGCAACAGACGGCGCGTCGATCGGACACCCGGTCTGAGAGTTATTGGCTTTTTCGTCCCAGGGGTCCGGTTGGTTTTTAAGGCAAAACCAACCCGACCGTACTCCACCTGTGTCCAAACCTCAGGAGGAGTAAGCCAAAAGATCCTTCTCACTAAGAGGAACTCAACAAAGCTGACGGCACGTCAATCGGACGTCCGTAGCTCAAGATATGAGTGTTTCCCCTCCGAGGGCCCAGTTGGTTTCGTGTACGAACCAACCCGGCTGAACTCAAAGTATTCCGAAACCTTGAGTTCGATATACCGAAACGATCGCCTCGATTCAAGGATCGCATCGCCGCTGACGGCACGTCGTTTGGAAGTCCGTAGCCCGAGTTATGAGCAAAAGACCGAAGTCGATTCGAAAACGGGGGGTCCGGGTCCGGGCCGACCCGGCCCGGCCCGACCCCCCCCCCCTGGGTCGACCCGACCCGGCCGGCGGCGCGGTCTGGCGTGGCGGCGCGGTCCGTCGCGGCCCGGCACGGCGGCGCGGCCGGGGCGCCGCTCGGGTGCCACGCGCGGGGGGCAAGGCCCCCGCTTTTCTTCAGCTGGCGGCGCGGATGGATGTCGCACCTTGGAGGAAAACGGCCCCCCCACGCGGGGGCCTACTTTTGAGAAAAACGGGGGGCCGCCTGCCCCCCTTTGTGAAACTGGGCCCCCTCTTAATGGGGGGCCATTTTGGCTGGCAGGGGGAATTAATTTCCCCCGGTTTTGCCTCCCTTCTGACCGGCCGGACCTGGCCGGCCGGTTCTCCCTCAACGGGACCGGCGAGGCCGGTCCCCTTTCCGGCTTCCGACACCGGCGGCTCTGCTGGCCGCCGGTCTTCTCGTTCTGCCGCAGCCCGGAACCGGCCGCGGCCTTCGCCGTCCAGCGCGGTGCGACGGCACCGTGCCCCTCCGCCGCGGCCCCGCTCCGGCCGCAGCGCCTTCGGTTTCCTTCGACGCGGCGCGACGGCGTCGCGTTCTTGATAATCTTTCCACGGCGCGGCGCGACGGCTCCGCGCAATAATTGTCGAATGATATCTGCTTGGTGCGACGGCACCAAGCCATCACGTTTCATCCGCAAGAAATAATCAAGAACAAAGGAGGGGGGTTCGGCCGTGTTTGTGTGGTCTGGTCCCCCTCTCGTTAGATGATAGCACATATTCATTTATCATCAAGATCGTCATGCTAGAACCAAGAACGAGAATAAATAAAATAATCATCAACAAACCCCTACCTCGGTTTCAAGAACGATGATCGTCAACGACCCGCGGAAGACGAGCGTCGCGGTGGTCGGCGTCGCGGAAAAAGGACGTCGATGTCGTGAAGCGAGGATTCGAAGCTCTTTGACGGCGATTTCGTCGCGGGAAACCGTCGCGGAAGAGATGACGCGGAAGAAGTACGTCGCGTCGCGGATACGGCGTTGCGGAAGGACCGAGTTCTTCAACGAAGAGGTTCTTCGTTGAAGAACGGCGTTCTTCGCGTTCTTCGTTGAGTTTGAAGAAGAAGAAGAAGAAGGCTCCAAATTCTCTCAAGGTGGCTAGAGAATTATAACCAAAATAAAATAAGCTAAAGTCTTATTTTATTTACACAACTAAACCATTTTGAAATTCAAAGGTTTGAAATTAAACAACACAACCCATTTAATAACCCAAGTTGTCAAGTTAATTAGAGAGGGGTTATTGGGAGTTTAAAAAGAGAAGGTGAAGAGTTATGCTTCGTGTGGGCCCCACCACACTTAATCCTCCCAAGGGAGGTTAAGTGGATGTGGGTCCCACCTCTAACTCCCATTGGGAGAAGTTAACCAACAAGTTAAAATAAAATTTGTATTCCAAAATTTTATTTAACTTATTCTAAATTCCCAAAAACTAACTCTCAACCCGCAATAAACGCAACCTCGGAAAAGGTCTCCTTAAGCGAATATCGGCGCTGCGAGTTCATCGGTGCCCTCAGAATTTGATTCCGGGCACCGGTTCAAAAGTTAGAAATTCCCGCTCGTTCGTTCACTGAACGTACCCGAGCCAAACTTCAGAAATTGATTCCGGGCACTCCGGGCCTCGGAATCAGGTGCCGTTAGAAACCGTGTTCTTGTAAAATTCCAAAGAAAATTAAGAAAAAATTTCCCTTGAATTTTACGGGTCTTTACTCTTTCATCCCATTAATTTGAGAAAATATAGTGGTAGAGGTGTTTAGGGGAGTCCCAAGGAGTTGGGAGTGGATGAGAGGTTGTAGCTAGAAAATATAGTTGGGATGAATCCTATGATGTGGAGCATGGGGCTACACCATTGGGGTGGACTCTATGTCATATGAGTTTAATATATGGTGTAATGGATGGTTCGAGGTGCTTTGGAGATATTTCCATTTTGGGGGGTAGTTGTGCCATGAATCCTTGTCTGTGGCATAGCCCCTTCCAGATAGGTGATGGGTGTGGCATGGAGAAATTGTTGTGTCATAGGGGGAGGCTCAATTGGAGTTTGGTGTTGTTGAAAATTATATCATAGTTTCGCTATAGAGCTGGGGTAGTTTCATAACCTCTTCTTAGTTATTGAGGGTCAGTGGAATAGTGGTACAAGATATGCTATGGTCACCTCCTATTTTATAGGATCTATTTCATGTGAATAGACTCAAATATCAGAGGCCAATTTGACAAACAAGATATAGCATGGTCACTCCCCTTTACATCATGGTCCTTTGGTTTTCATTCATTCTATGGAAGTGTCCTAGAGGCTATGTCATGGTCTTATGTTTTGAAGACTGACTCTAAATTCTAAAATTCCCTCAAACACTACGTTTTGTTCAACCTTTCTCTCATTTCTTGGGGAAACCAAGTGATCTTCAATGAGGCCTTCCAACCCCTAATTAGTGGATTTCATACTTAACCTTGGAGGATTGATCCATGGAGGTTTAGGTGAGTTTCCTACTTGTATTCCCCTTTTTTAAACCTTGTTTATTTTCTAGGAAGGATTACTATAAGGGGATTAATTATTTTTGATGGTATTTTAATAAGGGGTAATGTAGTAGTTTTTTTCTAGGTTGGTAAGGTTGTTATTCATTGTTGTGGTGCTCGTTGGTGGCCTCCCTCTTAATCCAACCTTGTGTACACTACAGGAAAATGACCATTTCATGGCTATTTTTTTTTGGAAATGGCGACGGTTTAAACTGCTGGTAAAACCATAAAAACTAATGCAAAATGATAAAGGAATATGAAAATTGTGTAGCAGCGGTTAAAATCGCCACTAAATTGTTGTCTGTAGTGGTAGTTTTAACCTCCACGGGTAGCAAAATATTGTAATTGTAGCGGTGGTTAAAACTGTCACTAAATATATTATATTTATTTTTTGGTGGTTAAAACCACTGCTAAACCCAATTTTACTAAAAAAAAAGTAGCTGATACTGCGGGCCCATTACCAATGCTCTGAAAAAAAACCATTCCAATTGATATAATATATAACACATCATAACCAAAACACATCATAACCACCCCACATCACCACCACCACACATCATAACCACTACACATCACAACCGCCATTAATAATTTAGTTTCAATAAGGGTTTTTATCATAATTACTAAATTATTATGAAGTGTTTCACACAGAAATAAAATACAGCATGTGAAATTAATTTAATAGTTTGATATATATTCTTAGTAATTTTCATATGGGGTGAGGTTATATAAACATACATAGAAAGTTTTATAAAAACCAAAACAACACACTATCTCAAAATAAGTCATAATTGGAAAACCAAGTAAGTGTGGCCATATAAGAATAAATAACAAGAATAAGAAAAAATCATGTGATTTCTCCCTTCCCCTTAAAATTTAATTAAGCTTGTTCATTATCTTTATTAAGATGATATGTATCATTTAACCAAAGAAATACAAAAGCATGATATTTCCAAATGTACATATAAAGAGGGGGAGATGAAGGATCCCCAACCTTGACTGAATCTTCAAGGAGAAATGAAAAGGAACCAAGGATAAATCACCACTGATCTCAAGTGAATCACTATTTAATACAATGAATAATAAGACTACATCAAAAACCACCCAAAAAAGAGTATAATTACCACCATAATGAACTCTTGAATATAATAGAAAGATAATAAAGGGGTAATGGGGAAAGAGAGGGATACCATGAATCAAATAACTTCAATCTAAATGATCTAATATGATCCAAGTGGTTTGGAACATCAAGGGAGGTGATTGGGGAAGGGGAGGATGAGTAAGGGTCAACCAAGAATTGAGGGAAAGTCTAAAATTCAAAACAAGGAGGTAATAAAACTCCTATTTATAAGTGAATCACACTGGACTCTACCAAAACATGGTTAATATCCAAAACTCATGTGGTGGGTTTGGTAAAAGGGTGATCTAGAACCCTCATTGTTGGTTTATCTTTTTTCCCATTTTAAAATGGAATTTAGCCTCCCATAAATCTTAGAACATGGAGTGGTCTAAGCCACAATGGTTCTTCTATATTCTTTCATGTATAGAATCCATGAACTAGTTCTCATTTCCTAACCATTTTAACCTCACCATGCCCAAGGCTACAATGTGGTGAGCTTGGGTTTCCTATTTTGGACAAGTGGTCCTCCAATATTCCATGCCCACCCAAGGGCATTTCAAGATTCTCATGGTTCATAGGAAAACCTCTAGGACAACACAAATAGAACCATTTCATCCCCAATTCAGGGTTATGTATCCCATTTTACACAAGAGCACGCCCAACATAAAACTACTTCCTTCATATCCAAACAAGTCATTGCACAAGTCGTGGTGGCCTTCAAAAGGCTAAAACACCACCTCAAACCTCAAAATCATCACAAAACTCTCCCTAAACATCCCCAATACTTGATAATTCACAAAGGGAAGTTCATAAAGGGTATGTACCATTAATCGCATTCTATTTATTTTGTTTTCCCTATTATTTCTCAATTCTAAGTCAAGGTGATCATATTTTCCCCAAAATTATAAGAACTATGTGTGGATTGATTCTTATTTTCATGGGATACATAGTGATTCCTAGATCTCCTATCTCAAACCCAACTATAAAACTGATATAAAATCCCCCACTTTATCTTAGTGACTGGGTTTCTTCATTCACATTGGTTTTCCATCCATAGGGTTGGCATCAAGACAAGTTCATTTCATTTTAAACATCAGTTTAAACTATGTTAAACCTCATATAATAAGTTATTTTTCATATGATATTAAACTATATATTATTTTAGTCATTTTCACATGATGTTAAACTATATGATGCATGGTCCATCTTGTAAGACTTGAAAATTTTTAGAGCAGTCTACCTATTAAGACCTATCTTCCTCTATATATTATCTAAATCTAAATAAGGATCCTTAGCATGTGGTTCTTTATCCATAAACCTATGTTATGAAAAAAATGACTCTTACCCTAGGAAGGATCCTAATATGAATAGAGTTATTATATAAAAACTATATATGGATTGATTTAAGATGTTTAAATATATGTAATCATGTTGGGATCTCCTATAATAGGCCTTGGTGAAAATTATAATCACACTGGTTATACTCTAAAGGCGAGACCCTTCCTCATTCACATTAATTTATTTCTTTCTTTATCATAGAATGGTTCCCATACATCTCATCCTTCTCCTCCTATACATGAGACAAATTTTTATACAGGACCTTTTCCAAGAACTATGAATGGATTGATTCCTGTTACTATAGGATATGTTTTTGATCGTTCATCCTTGGGTAAAAAACCTAATAAATTTAGGAAAAATGAATCATAAAAAATGATTCATGACAAAAAAGAATTGACATATATGGTGCATACCACACTCAAGAAATCAAGATATAAAAGGAAACATCAGAAATCAATAAAATACATAAAAGGAAACATGAGAAATCAAGAAAATGATAGGTCATAAAAATGTTTGGTGGAAACTATGTACCACACATGATACATATACAAACCGAATCTTACCATATTTTTCCAACATATCAAAAAAATAGCTAATCATTGTCTGATGATGAACATAGCTTATCACCCTCTCCACCTCCATCTCTACTTCATGCTACCTCCTGAAAGAATATTATATTGAAAATTAAATAATGTTGTATATTTATATTTAAACTTAAAACCAATAAAAGTTTTCAAACTAAATGATTTTGAATTTTTGTGATTTACCTGCTCACCACCAGTCGATGCAATACCACCGGGGGAAGATCCGGTCATCTTCTGGTATAAAACAATCAATGCTTTATACAAAGCGTATATTTAAGCCCCCTGGTCGTGAACTGTGTTTCGTAGAGAAACAATCCCTCTTTGAGTATCTCGGGGTATGGACTGACAACAACTAGGAGTAGATGCAGCTGCAATCTCTAGTGTCCTACTAAAGACCTCAGATGGTACGGGTCCCAAACCCATCTCATGCACTCTACCAAGATGCTCCTTCCCAAGGACTTTATCAACTGGGTCATCCTGGGAGACTGAGTAAGACTGCTCAGGATTGGCATCCCACAGTTCTTTAATTTTTACCTATAAATCAAATAGCAGTCATATTAGAAGTAATTTATATTAACATAGTAACAACTGATAATAAGTTATTATAATGAAAATGAGTTAATACCCCAACTTTTTTGGAAAGTTCATTAACAAAACTTTCATCATATTTTTGGTGAACATTCAACCACACTTCTGTTCAGGATGCTTCATGCCATAAAATATGTGACTACATTAAACAAACATAAAATCAATAATTTAATATATTAAACAAATAAAATTGTCATATAAATATTTAAACTAATGAAAATATTACCAGAGCATATCAGCTTATATAAAAAACTATTTGACCCCGTAGTGTGAGGGATGGCATGCTTAGCCCGGCTTGATGCATTCTCTTTTGAAAGATCTTGAAATAAATAAAATGAAATTTAATAGTAATGTATTCAATGTCTTCTCCTCTTCATATACATGTATAAATGTAAAATGAGATTATTATAGTAATATATTTTTAAATACCATCTGCTTCTCATCACGATGTCTATCATCAAAAAACATTCCATTGATCTTTGGGTACCCCATCAGGTAGCTTGTCATACATTTGTTGGGAAGTCAATGAAGTATCATTAACATCACCCCATAATATTCATTTAAATTTTTTCCATTTTTTCCAAGATTTTTCAATGTCCACTTTCATGCTATCACATCAGAAACCGTAAAGTGGAAAAACATCTGTACAAAGAAATTCATTTTGAAAATATTAATGACATGACATTAAATTAAACCATAATGTATTAAAATTACCTTTATTTGGGAATAAAAAACTTCATTTTTCAAAAATGCAGTAATATGTCCCCAATCATCATATGAAATAGGAAGGGAAACAGGCCCCGTGGCTAGCTGGCCTAAAATCTGGCCAAGTAATCCTGCGGCGTCATCTGTAGGGACCCCATATAAATAAAATAGGACAACTATATTCTCTCCAGTCAGATTCCCTACATCTGAAATTTTTATATTTTTCTCCATAGTTGCATTGTTTCCATATTTCATGAACAAACAGTTAGTATAAAAAGTGAAATAAATTTATTCATATTAAAAGTTGTACCTATAATAGTCACCCTCTAGTATCCCCAAGAAGAAATAGAAATGTCATGTCGATCCCCCACTACTGAGGCTCCAGAAGTGGGAGGAAATGATTGAGTTGTTGAAGGTACGCTCGTAAAGGGTGTGAGAGATGGTGCAGGGGGCATGCAAGATGGTGGCTCAGATGTCGTAGGGAGGGACACAAATGGATTTTCATATATCGCAGTGGTCGATGAAATAGTATATTGCTTCCTCCTTGGCATTCCTATCATTTAATAAAATAAAACAAATTTTAGAACCTATATTTCAAAAACAAATATGTAGAAAAAAATATTAAAAAGATAACAGATGCACAGTACTAACAAACAAAATATACATAACAATAATAATGAATGATTGAACAAATTAAATTAGTGGTTTCTAAAGGAATTCATAACTGTAAATACAATCATTTTCTCCTTCAATAATGTTAGTTTCCTACTCCATTGCTTCATCAACTTCATTCGTCCTTACTAGACCAATATTTTCAATATCATGGTGGACAAATAATTCCGATTCTTTTTATTGATGATATTCAATCTCAGAGGTCAAATATTCTACTTCATCACCCATGTCATACCAATCTCTTTGTTTTACGTGAGAAACTACACTCCACTATTCATCCACAACATCATTCACATAATATACAATTTTTTCTTACGATGATAAGATATATGGATCATGCAATTCACGATCACCAACATCTATCAAGCGAGAGAAGTTCATAGAAGTAAATTGCAAGGAATCTCTTTTAACACCTCTGATAATATCGACCCAATTTCATTTGAATAAAACAATTGAAAAATGTATGTGGTAGTTTAATTCAATAATATCGGTCATCTTTACATAGTATCCCACTTTAGAAAATGTAAATATACCACTGTTCTAGGTTTTAAAACCCTCTTCTCGATCGACTGTACGAAATCTAAATTCATTCACATTGTAAGAGTCAAACTTTCTAACTTGTTTTAGGGGACCTTGTGCAAGAAACTTCAAATATTCTGAAAACTCTACTCGAGTATCAATATTCATGATATAAAAAAATAAACTTTATTATAATTACAAAATATATGTGTCAACCTAATTTTTGTATTTATTGAAATATTTATGAACTTACACGTTGTGAAAAACATTCTACAAGCTCTTTATTAATAGCTTTCATTATATCTTTCTCATTTTGTGTTCGGCCTCTCAATCATCTCTTTGTTTGTATCCTCAACTATTCAATAAATGGATCTTCAATTTCATTATTCAGCAGCACATATCTATGTGCATGTAATAATTCCATTTTTGTCAGTATAACATTTGAGGTCCTCCCAACTGATCGGCCAATAGTAGGAAATATTTTTGATTTCGAATGTATCTGAGATTGAGTCAATGTTTCTTCAACACATACAACTTGATTAAATATTGTCACAATATCATCCAAGTATCTAGAACAAAAGGTAAGAAACTCTTCTGCTAAATAGCCTTCAGCAATAGAGCCTTCTGGTTGAGCTTTATTTCTCACGTATGATTTCAAATGCCCAAGATATATGTGAAATAAAATAAACAAAAATAATTATGCATTTAATTAAGTGAAATTTTTTTTTACTTAACTGAAAAAAAATATAAATAAAGTACCTCTCAATTGGATACATCCATCGATAATGAACGAGGCCTCCTAATTTAGCTTCCTCAACCAAATGCATAGTTAAATGCATCATGACAGTAAAAAAGATGGAGGAAAGATAATCTACATTGCACAAAGTGTCAATAAAAACCTCTCCTAAAGGTTTTCAATCTCAAATAGATGTAGATATTTCTCACACAGTTGTCTGAAAATTGTGCAGAAATGGAGTACAACAATAGTAACTTTTTCAGGTAATAGTGTACGTAATGCCAATGGTAGTAACTGTTGTAAAAAAATATGTGAACCGTGAATTTTAAATCCATGTAACTTAAAGATTATTTAAGTCGAAAAACCTCGATAATTTACTTAAATATCCATCAGATACTTTCACATGATTTAAAATTTGAAGGAATGTATCTTTATCCCAATTTTTCATTGCAAAAATTGTCAGAGCATACTTTTCATTCTCATCTAGCCAGAGATCACGTTTTATGTTCATTACTTGTAAGCCTTTCTGAGTTTTGAGATGATCATTTGAATTTCCATTCTCATTAAGCAATGTGAAAAATAAAATTTTCATATAAATTCTTCCCAATATGCATCACATCAAGATTATTCCGCAAAAAATTAAATTCCCAATATGGAAGTTTGAAAAATATACTTTTTTTCTTCTATTATTGCATTCCGATTTCACTTGATGATGAACTTCAAACCTGTTTCGCACTATCATTAAAATGATAAACCTTCCCAAATTCCATTTCAAATTTTCCAAGTTGTGTCAATATTTCAGAATCATTTAACAACTTTGTAGGTGGTCTATGATCAATGAAACTGTTAAATTTTGATATGTTTAGCCGAAATCTATGAGATGCATCAAGAAATCTTTAATTGCACAAGAAGAACTATTTTCTACTATGAGGTAGCTGTTTGGGCTCAAAATAAAAGTTACAAATAGGACAAGACAAACCTATGTATGTTTTAAAACTACATAAATTCCCAATCCTAGGGAAGTCACTAATGGTCCACATTAAAGCAGCATTCATTTTGAGCATTGTTTTAGAAGAAGCATCAAATGTATCAACACTGTTTCTCCAAAACTCCTGTAATTTTTCAATTAAAGGCTGAAAGTATACATCAATATCATTTCCAGGTATTTTTTTCCAAGAATAATCATCGAAATGATAAAAGATATTTTTTGCATACACATCCATGGAGGTATATTTTAAGGGATCAAAACAAGTTTCCAAATGCTATAACTGGTACTCAAAGTCCCAAATGGGTTAAATCCATCGAAATCCAATCCCAATCGAACATTACTAGGATCATTTTAAAAATATGTATGTAATTAATCAAATGTATTCCATGATTTTGAATCTTGTGTATGTCACATTAATCCATCATTGTTATTATCTACAGAATGCCATTTCATGTGTTCGGTGACTTTCGATGACATGAATAATCTTTGTAATCGAGGATTTAAAGGATAGTAATGAAAAACCTTTGAAGGTGTTTTCCATTTATTCTTCTTCATGGTAGTATGTTGATTCATACTTCCTACATCACCCATTGACTACCATCTAGATGAATAACATTTTTTTAATCATGTTTACTTGAATCCTCTTGCTAATAAAGCATACAATCATTGGGACATGTGTGTATTTTTGTATAATTCAATCCAAGACTGTTAACAACTTTTTCATATCATAAAAATACTTGGGGATGTTTTCTTAAGGAAATTAATCATGCAATAATTCCAATATAATGGAAATTTCCTTATTTCTAATCCATATAGACATTTGATATGGTACAACTTCAGCAGAAAAGAAAGTTTTGAATATTTCAAACATCCACTATACAACTCTTGATTTCCATCGTCAACTAAATCATGAAATTTATTTTCCCCAGTGAAGTTTTCTCTTACATTAGTCTCCACATAATCAAGAGGAGGATCCACTTATATATTACAATCTTCATCTGGTTGTCCTAAAGTCTCAAAAACATCACTTGTCACATTTCTATTTGTGGCACCCTCATCTGGTTGTTTTGATATGTTTTGATGTTGATGGTGGTGTCTTGCAGTTCCAAATGCATCATTATAAGGTTTTTCATTTCATTTCCCATTATTGACGAAGTTGGGAGATCATTTTGTGGATAGACATCAATTCTTAACCTTTCTGTAACGTTCGATTCTCTGTGCCAAATCCTACACAAATATTGACCAGGGAATTGCTTCAATATTAAATGTTCATAAAATTCACCTCTCTTAAACCATATTCTAAATTTACATTTAGGACATGGAAAATATTATTCTCCCTTCAACAGATCTATTAGAAGTCGAAAAATCTAAAAACTCCTCCAAACCCTTAACATATTGAGGTGTGTTCCTTGGTAATGTGATCCAGCTTTTGTCCATGTATATCACAATGTGACTACACAATATTAGAAAAAATTAAAAAAGATAACTATTAATAAATAGGGAAATAGATTCATATATACTAGTTGAAAATATATATATATGTTAAATATTTGAAAAAATTCTAGGATTAGATCAAAAAAATTCTCAAAGACACGTTTTCTCAATAGCCCATGGTAACTTAAGGCACTTTAAGATGATATCTAGCCAAGAAATTTCTCATAATATACCTATTAAGTTTCAAAAATACTATCTCATGTCTACCAAGACATCCCAAACTATATAGAAATTTCAAAGAAGAGGCATGAATGCTTTTGATACAAATTTTTCACAAACCAACCTAAATAACCTGCCTAAGCGGCATATTATAGGGTTTATATGTAGATCATAGATTTCATGGATGAATAGATATATAAAAAGAAATAAGAATGAGGTGGAGAAAATAGAGGCATATTATATTTTTGAAGATATGCATGTGTGGTAAGGGATACAAATGGAGGAATCATGGAGGAAGGGAAATAGATATTGGGATGACGGGAAAGTTTAAGAGGTGGAGCTAGAGGAATGGATACAAGGAGAAAGATATGGGAAATAGGTGATGGGAAGGAGGGAATACATCAAAGCTTGAGGCAAGGAGGTGGAAGCATGTATGGGGTGTGAGTAAGAGGCAAGATTTAGGGGGTTCGAGAGTTATAGGTGAATGTGGTTGTGGCAGAACATAGATATTGGGAAGGGAATATTTAGGGAGGGAAAATAAGATATAAGAGTGAAACACATGTATAGAAGGGCCACCAGTATTAGTATATGCATAAATAATATATAATATTTTTTCATATGTTAGAAAAATCACCCAATTAAAATTATACATATGTAAACACACCTTATATTAGTTATGTAAGAATGAAACCAAAACCAAATGTATTGATCCATCCCTAGTAAAGATAATTTATATTATCATGGGGTTCTAAAGAAAATTTTAGGTTAACATAACCATTTTATTAACTAGAGTAATATCCATCAAAATAAATGGTTCAATATATACGTGCACATTGTGTATTTATAAATATAAGACATCCATTTTGGGTAGTATACTCAGTAGGCAAATTTTTGGTGATTTAATGTAGTTTTTATAAAATGCCTACCAAAATACCATCAAACAATTTGATGATTATATTGTCTATGTTATTTGAGTTTAAAAATATATCCATTCAATAATAATATATGAGTGATAAAATATTATATATCCAATGATGAGAGTATTTCATATTTGATAAAATAATGGGATACTAGTAAAATTATTTTATTAAGTCATAACTAATAATCAAGATATAATGAAAAATGATTCATTTATTTTTTATAGAGAAATGGAAAGACACCCCATGGAAACATATACATCATTCTAGGAAATAGAAAATACCCCCACCGATAAAGATTTACATTAGTGATATAGGATCTTCCAATCATCATTACAAAAATAAAAATACTACTATGTTCTAGAATCACATATTCATGATCATCCACCTCAACGACGAGGCGGAGAGGCGGTGAGGGGGTAGGGATTTGGGGGTTTCCAAGGGTTCCTGTGGGTTTCGGGGGGAGAAGGGGGTCTAAGGGGGGTGGGGGAGTGTTGGTATTGAAAAAAAAAGTTTTAGCAGTGGTTTATTAAAAAACGATGCTAAATCATTTATAAAAAAATTAGCGGTTGTTTAGTAAACCGCCGCTAAAAACCTACTGCAAAAGGCTATTAATGTTCTAGTGTAATAGGTGGATAATATTGAATTGGTTATTAAAATTAATTTATTAAAATAAAAAATCAATTAAGGAATCCAGAAAACTGTTTGGATCATTACCTTTATCCCAACTAAAACTTGTGTTATTGTTTCTTTCTTCTAACTCATGAATTCCAACATCAAAATAATCACTCCCAAACCCATTTACATTTTCCAAATATAAAAAATCTAAAATGATGATAAGTTATTTATAATAGTGATTAATAACTAAATATCCTCAAATTATATAACCCTAGTCTACACCCTAACTATATTCCATGTTTATAAATTATAGTGGTTTGAGGCTTTTGGTGGCCTTATATCAGATTGGCACCATTTCTAGGGATCCAAGTTAATCATTCATTATTCTATCACTATGTAAATAAATTTAATTTCTTTTATTAATTTTAAAATTCTTATAAAAATGGAATTTTTTATCTCACCTCTTATTTTAGGGAAATAATTTAATTAGTTTAAAAGAAGATTTGATGGGTGTAGGAATCTAAATATGTTGAGTAGGTATTTGGTTGTTTCATTGAATATATTTTGGATGACCTTAAATGATCTTACCTATATTATTTATAAAAGGAAATTAGTTATTTTTCTTATTAATTTTGAGAATTTCAACCACAAGTGGAAATGAATAAAAAAGATACACTTGTTTTCTATACCCTTGTTAAAGGAATACTGTGGGTTGAAGAGACACCCAAAAAACATCTACTATCTTACCAATAAATCTTAATTCTAATTTCATTAAATAAAGATCAATAGATCCTTTATGTTCCACTAAAAGGTGTAAATCTAAGTCTAGATTCAATTCTTTTTGTCTTTTTACAACCTTTATTTAATTATAAACCCCTTATTGATTTAATTTCACATGTGGTTGTGAAATATATAATCTTTGAGAGTATTGGAAAATAATATTATGTTAAAATTCCCATAATGAAAAAATGGTGTTGTATTTAAATTATGGAACAACCTAAGAGTTTGTGATTGAACTAGAAAATTATTTTTGGGATTAATTGAAGCAATAACGACCAAAAAACATCCAAACAAACTATTCATAAAGGATTTTTTAACCTAAGATCCGATTTACTCTCTTATCAATTCCCCTTACATACATTCTCTTATTATCTCATATTAAGGGTAGGGACATGTTTTCTCTTATCATTTGTGGTTTCCCACTATTTGTGTCAGCTTAAAGACACCAAGATAAATGATTCATGGTAGTTACTATAACAGAAACCCCATCCAACCTTCTAGTAGGGTTAAAAAAATAATTTTCTAACTATAGGCATTATAAACACATCACCACTTGGGGAATGAACCAAGACAATTTTATTCCCTCTTTCTCATTTTTACATTTATAAAACTGGTTAATATATTTATATTATTTAAAACTTTCTATTATATGTTGTAGAAAGTGTTATATTGGAGCATAAATCTATCCATTAAGATCAAATAAAAAGGTTGAATTCCTCTATACCATTAAATTATTCATTTCTTGGGATTATATTTTTATACATTAAAGAGGATAGTGTAATTCAATTGTAATGTATTTTCAACCAGTTGTATATTTATTACATTATTTTATTATTTTTTAATTTTTCATTATATAAATGGTTTGATTTATTTCTCCACATTAATGATCCTAATCCTTGAGTTCTCTAAGATACATGATTCATTTGAAAAAAGGAATGATTCCCTAGTATGAAAATTGAGAAATAAATTTTAATGAATATAGAGTTAAGTAAACCACTATTAAATATGCATTAAATAGATTAAAGGAACATGAATTTTAGTGAATCACTAACTATAAAAAAGTATCAATTCATGGTTAAGGAAAGAAACTTGTTGATGAAAATCCCTCACTTCATTGGTTGTGAGATCTTTTAACTCAATTCGGTGAGGTAGAGAGGTAGCAAGGGTCTAGAGATTCAGGGGTCACTAGGGGGTTATCATGGGGGTCGGAGGGAGAAGGGGGATCTCAAAGGGTGGGGGGAAGTGTCAAGATTGAAAAAAAAGTTTTATCGGTTGTTTATTAAAAACCTCCACTAAAAATTTAATAAAAATTTAGAGACTATTTAGTAAATTTCCACTAAAAACCACTACAAAATGCTATTAATGTTGTAGTGGTAGTGAATTTAAAAGATCTATTTAAGGTCAGTGATTCTTTATTTCTCATCTAGGTGTATCATGTATGGTGGGTTCATAATTTTTTTAACCTTTGAGTAGATATTTTCCATCTAAATTATTGAATATAATTAACTTGTTTTATTTAAATTGAAGGGGAATGAAATAAAGTCTCATTATTTTACCGCTTTAATATTATTATTGATGTTGAATCATAAAATCTTGATGCCCCCTTGAAAATCATGGTTGTGGGGGGATTTGATTATAACTTAATTTATAAGCTGTTGAACCCTTCTTGTGTGTTGTTTTTTATTAACAAAAATTGAAATTGGTTAACCACTTATATCTAGTTAATAAAATGGCTACCTCTGAAGATTAATGGATTGTTTGAGAATTCCATTGAATAGATAAGCATAATGTGATGGAAATACCCTTAATAAATCTCAAAATGGTTTGTGATGTGTGGTTTCCATGGGTGTCTTGGAGAGGATTAATTATATGTGGATGTGGTATGTTGTGGTTTAAATGTATAAAGTGATTGTGAATGGGAAGGTGGTTGTGATGTGGCTATCAGGATGAAGAGGTGGTTGTGGTTGTGAAATGGTGGTGGTGTGGGACTGGTTGGCATGAGGAGGATGAGTTGTTATATTGTGTTGTGCTAGATTCTTGGGTAGAAATAGAGTAATTGGTTAATAATGAAATATTAAATGGAATAAGTTAGTTTAGAATGGGATGAAAATGGATAGTAAACCTATAATTGCATGGAAAGTGTGTTTAAAGTTTATTATTATTAAAATTTTAATAATGGGATGGAAAATACGAAACAAATAGGCTGTTCAAATAGTAATTGGTTGGAAAATGAGAAATATAGAAAATGGATTAATCTTGGAAAGAAAGGTGAAATGTGGCTTGTGGATTGTTTGTGAGGTGTTTTCATTTAGTGTGTAGGATTTGGGCGCAGTGGAAGCATGGTGGTTGTGAGGGCCCAACATTGCTTTTTTCTATAATCAATGACCAATCTGGGATCAATACAACGATGAATGTTAGTAGCTATAGATTGAAAAACAAATATTTTGACAAAAAGAAGAACAACACCAGATCCAAGAAAGAGGATCTTGCACTTCATGTTTATAATTAATTTAATAATTTTTGAACAAATTAAATACCTGAGTCTTTGGTACTTTCTTTGTTGAAGATCATTGATCGTCCAGAATGACCCTTCCATATTTCCTTCGTTGTGCTTATGAGGATCCAAATTAGAATCCCTCTAGCGGTGATCCTCAAGTTCTCTAATGGTCTTCGATCAATGCTACTCATTATTCGGGTGCTAGCATAGTGGAATGAATGTCTTGCATCGATCATTATTGATTTCTCTTTATTCAGTCTTGAATAACTTCTCTCATTATTGAGAGGGAGAGATGAGAGGAGTCGAGAGAGAAAATGTCTGGCTCAACAATTCTCAATTCACTGGGGTTTTTCACACTAGGCATATTGTCACAATAGATGTACCTATCTATTTAACGACATGGGGTTTTGGTTATAATATTTAATTGCATAATAGTAATTAAATATAATCATAACCTTAGAGAAAACTCATGATACATAATAACAATAACAACACCATTATTTATGGAGCTCTAACTTGTGCAAAATGGAATCATAAATGAAATCTCATGCCACATGATGATAACAACATTAGTATTATTTTGTCTTGTTCCAACTAGTTAAATAATTATTTACCATCTTTCAAATAATTATTTTACTACTAGACCAGCCTTGGTCTACTCGAACTCCACTTCCATTTATTGAAGACCCGAATAAATAAATAATTTCTTATCTTAAATAAATATTTTAATTACAAACTAGTAAATAAATATTTATTAAAGGTTTAATAAAATAAATATATTTAATTTAATTTATATGATCATTTTAACTTGAATAAAATTATTCTACGGTCTTGAGAATAATATTTATTTCATTAATTAAATTCAAATAGAATTTAATCGAGACCATAAGAAATACTTAGTGTGTGACCCTCTAGGATTCTTTATCGTCGGAATTAGGAGAGTGTGCCTAAAGTCCAAGAGTTCTATCTAGAAATGGGTTAAGAAACCCATGAGAAATAAACTTAAAGTTGCAATGATGACATCCACATAAACTACCACAAAAATGGGTTTCCATAGCACCAACCTTTAACAGTAATAAAAAAAGCGTTGTTAAAGGGGCCCCATTTATTAGTGCTTTTTATACTAGCGTTGATAAGGGGGGGGGGCTTTATCAGTACTTTTTACTAGCGCTGATAAAGTGTATATTTTAAAAAAATATTGAAAAATAATATATTGATATATAAGTATATTTATATAGATATAAATATAATATATATTTTTTAAATATGTTTCCGATAAGTATAAATAGACTATTACATTTAATATATAATAAATTTAGTGAAAATGGATTTAAAATATTTAAAAAATATTATTAATTAATAATTTTATAATTATCATCGACTGATAATCATTTAATAACAATTTTAAGACACAAAAAAAACAAAAAAAATATCTAAAATAAGTTGATAAGGTAACTCAAATTTCAAATGACCATAAATTTTGATCCAGGTGTCCTTTTGAGCTCTAAAACATATCAAATTGAAGCCTACAACGATTTCTACGCACTAGTAAGCTAAGTGAACCTTCTATCACATTGTTTGAGTCCAAAAAGGCCTATAAGGCCTCCAAAACTGAGTTTTTAGTCGAGACACTCAAATTTTTTAACATTCGATGGAATTTCAACCTCGTTTATGGGGGTATTTTTGCCCTTTTTCAGTGGGGAATGATTTTATTTCAATGTATTACATTCATATTCATTTTATGGATTTGAAATTTTATGATTTTTCATAATGTACTATTATTTATAATCAAATATATCATAATATATACATATTTTTTATATATTCGCGCATAAAATTTTAATTTTATAAATAAATAATTAAACATATTTACATATAAAATATTTTTCCCAATATATAAGCTTTATCTAAATAAGAAACTAATATTCATTTTATTTAAAATAAAAATATATGAATATTTATATACCTATATAATGTGTATGTATATATATATATATATATATATATGTGCGTGTGTGTGTGTGTGCATCTGTATTGACAAGATGATATATATTATCTATAGATTTTAAACATATGTATACACATTTTAATATATAATATTTTTAAATATATATATATATATATATATAATTATACATACATTTATACATAAAATGTGTGTGTGTGTGTGTGTGTGTATGTTGTATATATGTATTTATTTATTTATAAACACACATAAAAAGCATATTTTATAAAAGCATTCAAAATTGATCTTATAAATATATATTAATATATGAATAAATATATATCAATATATGAATATATATACTATTATAACTCAATATATATATATATATTAATATAACTTAATATATATATTAATATATATATATTTGTTAATATATATATATATATATTTGTTAATATATATATATATATATATTAATATACGAGTAAATTTAACTATATATATATATATTAATAAATGAAGAGGAAAATAATATGGAGGAGTGGTAAAGGCTTAGGCACGCATGAAATAGGTCCTGAGTTCGAATCATGGGGGAGGCAGGTTGCGCGTGCAGGTGGGGAATAATGCCTAACACTATTAAAGGGGTTGGGGGGCTATTAAAGGCTGGTGGGGTGGTTGGGGAGTAAAGACTATAGCTAGGGGTGAGGCGATGTTGAAGGGGGGCTTCAAGAACTTTTAAATCCCCTCCCCCGGTATGCAAAAAATAGTTTTTTATTTATTTTTCTGTTTTTTAACTTTTATCAGTGCTAAAAAAAGCACTGATAAAAGCCCCATTTATCATCGTTTTTCTGAGCACTGCTAAAAGGGACCCCCTATCTTCACCTCAATTAACAACGCTTTTCTAGTGCTGATAAATGCTATATTCGTAGTAGTGATACAAACACTCACTGTGTAATATAATCCCTTTGTCACAATATCTCATCAAGAAGGTTTTATGATAGTGTCATCAACCTATATGCTTGATATGTCATTATTTAACTACCTGAAATAAACTCATTGTTAAACCATGACCATGGAATTTAGGGAGACGATTCTATTTCAATCAAATGGACAAGATATCAACTTCTATAAATGGAAGGGAAAAATCCTTCCTCGACTTATCCCTTAACAACATGTCATTTGTGACGCACCTAATGTACCCTACTTCCCGCCAACATATGACGTGATGGTTTTTGTCAGTAAATCTAAGTGCGCAAGTCATGAAATATATTAATGATAATATTAAAGTATAAGTACCATTACAAACACTCGTATATATGAATATTCAATGACACCAAAACAAGCGGAATTCCTATCGGTGGGTCTATTCTCATAATCTCTCATCTTGGAGATTACCAAGTGATAAATTCATGAGAAGAAGTCTCATATACTTACAAGTACTTTCCCCTGACGGTCTGTATACTATGTGTCCCATCATAGTATGTCATACAACCAGAGAACTATATTTAATAATATTTTCATAGCACTTCAAGGTTCTCATCATAGTGGGGAACTGCTATGACCTTATTAATACGAAAAATACTCTAGGACATTGTTACATTATACTCATGCATAACAATGAAAAATATGTAATAAGATATTTAATATTTAAATAAATTAAATATTCATGTAGTCAAAGTAAAAAAAGTTTGTTCTAGGACACCGACTCCAACAAACTCCCACTTGTACTAGATCCAACATCACACGAATTTCAGTACACTAGACCTCAAATGATCATCATGTTTCTTCTGAGTTATGTATTTAGTAAAAGGGTTTGGCATGTTGTCTACCATGAAAATATTGTTCACTGCAACTTCACCTCTCTGAGAAAAATCCCTTAAGAGATGATACTTCCAAATTATGTGCTTCATCCGCTGATGTGACCTTGTCTCTTTTGTGAGATCCACCACTGTAGTATTATCACAATAGAGTCTGATGGGATCTTTACTCCTAGGTACCACATCCAGCTCTTTGAAGAATCTCCACATCCAAACTTCTTCTATAGATGCCTTAGAAGCTATGATATAATTGAAATATTCTATAGAATCTATGATCACACTCTGCTTTAAGATCTTCCAGCTCAGAGAACCTCCATTAAAAGTGAAGATGTATCTCATTTTCCACTTCATGTCATCTTGATCAGTCTGGAAACTAGCATCTGCATATCCTTTGATGGGTAGTTCTTCATCTCCTATAAAAACCAAGAACATATCCTTAGTACACCTCAAATGCTTAATGTTAGTCTTGACTGCCATCCAATGGCGGTCACCTAGGTCAGATTTATATCTTCCTACCACACATAATGCATGGGCAAAATATAGCCTAGTACATAGCATGACATACATGACTGACTCAATCGCTGATTCATATGGATTCGTTTCCATTCTCTTTCTTTCCTCATGCATCTGAGGACACATTTTCTTGGAAAGATGAATTTCATGTGATGATGGAAACAAACCTCTCTTATATTGTTCCTTACAAAATCTCTTCAGTATCTTGTCAATGTATATACTTTGACTTAGGCCCAGAAATCTCTTGGATCTATCAAAATGGATCTTGATCCCAAGAATATATGTTATCTTGCCCAAGTCCTTCAAGGAGAAGCATTGATTCAACCATTAATTAATAGACTGTAAGATAAGAATCTTGTTTCCAATAACTAATATGGCATCAACATATACTATTAGGAAAATGACTGCACTCCAAATATTCTGTTTTTAGACACGAGGATCTCATTCATTATTTATAAAACCAAATTCTATTATGGCTTCATCAAAACAAATTTTTCATGACCTGGATTTTTTCTTTAATCCATAAATGGTTTTTTGTAACTTTCATATCTTATTAGAATTCTTTGGAGTCACAAACCATTTAGGTTGTGTCATATAGACATCTTCCTAAAGTTTCCCATTAAGGAAGGCTATTTTGACATCAATTTTATAAATATCATAGTCATGGTAAGTGGAAATGGATAGTATAATTCTGATGGATTTCATCATTACAATTGGTGAAAAGGTTTCATCGTAGTTGATGTATTGACACAGTTTAAGCCCTTTTGCAACCAGTCACGCCTTATAGGTACAAATATGTCCTTCCATGTCCAATTTCTTCTTGAATACCCATTTTCAACCAGCAGGCTTTATATCTACTTGAGGATCTACCAAAATCTAGACTTGGTTTCGGTACATGGAATCCATTTCAGAATTCATGGATTCTTGCCATTTGGAAGCATTTATTACATTGAATAATTCCTTGTAGGTTATAGGATCATTATTATCAACTAATAATGAGTCACCATCCTTAGTAATAGGAAAACCGTACCATTTCAGTTCTCAAACCTCTCTTTTACTCCTATGCAGTTCTTGTGTCTCTAGAACGGATTCTTCTTCCACAGGGATTTGTAGAATCTTCTCCTCTACCAACTCTTATGTGCCTTGAGCCTCAACTTCATTGAAGGTTATCTCACTCACACTATCTATTTTAGAGATGTGATACCTCTCGTGGAATATGATATTTCTTGACACTATGAACTTTTTTCTAAGGGGTTGTATAGCTAATATCTCGTGGTTTCCTTAGAGTATCCTATAAAGGTACACTTTGTGCCTCAGGGTGCAAGTTTGTTACCTGAAGAGGCCTTAACAAACGTTTTGCTTCTCCACACATGTAAATTCAATAACATGGCTTTTCTTCCACTCCAAAACTCATATGGAATACTGTTTATTGATTTAGTTGGTACTTTGTTTAGTATTTGTGTTGTTGTTTGTAACGCATATCCCCAGAAGGATAATAAAAGACTTGCATGACTCATTATTGATCTCACCATGTACAACAAGGTGAGGTTCATCCTTTCACTTACACCATTCCAATGAAGCGTATTAGGAGGAGTGAGTTGGGATAAGATCCTAAACTCCCATAATCAATCAATGAAGTCTTGATTAAGATATTTTCCACCTCAGGCTGAGAAGAGTTTCTTAATTTTCTTACCAAGATGGTTCTCAAATTCATTTTTGTATTCCTTTACTTTATCAAAATAATCCAACTTATATCTCATTAAGTAAATATATACATATCTACTAAAATAATCATTAAAAGTTATGAAGTATGAGTACCCACCCATTGCTTCAACTGGAAATGGTCCACACACATCAGTATGAACTAATTCAAGAATCTATTTATCACTTTTATCCTTTCCAACTAAATGGGGCTTTGATCAATTTACATTTTAAATATTCATGACATACACCAAGTGGTTTTAGTTTGAAATAATCTAAATATCCATATTGATGTAATTTTTTCAAGTGTTTATCATTTACATGACCTAGCTGGTGATGCCAAAGTAGGGTGTGGTATGAGTTATGTGATGTTACTTCATTATCGATTGCTATATATGAAACATGCAACTTCCTATTCCCTTGCCTCTCCTTTGAGGATAAACTCTATCATACTAACATGGTGGAACTCAATGGGAAGACATATGAATCTGACCCCTCCACTCAATCCCACCACAGAAATATGGTGGTACAATACGAGCACATTCATGTTCCTGCTAGTGCTCACCGGTCCCATCGTGCATATAGAGTGGCAAACTATAGGCAGATGAAAATATTTGTTGATGCATTTCAAGCCCTCCATCCAAATAGGGTGCAAACCAGCTACACGCAGTCAAAAATACATGCTGATGCACAACAATACCATCAACAAAATAGGGCGATAACCAGATATATGTAGGCACAAATACCTGCTGATGCATATCAAGCCCGCTATCCAAATAGGGAGGCAAGAAAATATAAGCAAAGTCAAATTATTGCAGATGCATACAAATCCCATGAGACAAATACAGTGTCAAGAGAGTAGATAAAAATACCCACTCTTGAATATGAATTCCACCAATCAAATATAGTGGCAACCAAAGAAGACAACCGGTGGAAAACTCATTCCTCTATCTCAGCATAGGAGAACTTCTAGTATTTACTAAAAACTCATGGAGGACTAGAGCAGGCACAAAATCCTAATCTGATATCAGAATGGGCCTCCATACCCCTTCCATCCAAAGATTTATCTCATCATATCCTGACAATGATGGAAGATCAGACGTCGATCCCAGACCATATCATCCAAACATGCCAATACATTATTACATCAGCAGCAATGGTGAGAAATCAGGCCCATGTCCCGGTTTCCTCGAACGGAATGACTCACTCGTAAAATGATTTAGTCACTCCATAGTAGTTATGAATCCCTGATCCAATCCAAGAGAGTCGATGGAAATATCCTGCGATACATGAATAACCAGATCGGGAAAAAATACTCGTTCCAACTAGGGGACACCGGTCCAACATGGTGGCTGCTCTAGGGAAGGAATATATCCCTACCACAACGCAAGATGTTCGTCAGCGTATCTCAGCAGTAGAATGGGAACCAACAAGATAGGGAACCATATATGAATTCCATTACCAACAAAAGATGGTTCCAGTTACCCTCTAGAGAGCGCTAAAAAATGAAATGTTCCAAAGTCAACTAGAAAATGAAGAGCACATACATGATCCTACTCTACTGGAAGTTGGGGTTCTTTATGCCTTTAAAAATATATCAATAATGTATCAAGACCCTATTAGTCCATCACTAAATTATGGAAGTGACAGTAGTAGTTTCGAAGGTCCTCCCCACAATGTTGATGCCAACAACTCTGAAGGTCCTCCCCAGAGCACCCGTGGGGTCTCACTCCATGGGTTAGGAATGATCAATCATGATAGCATATCTCCCGATGCACATCAGGGTATCCCTCTACTCGATCTGAATATTAGACAGTAGGAAGGTCCTCCCCTTACTTTTTTCTACCCTGATGTCCTCCCTAGGGTATACATTATAGATATACTTCTCCCTATAGTCAGACGTCAAGTCATGATGGAAGTCCTCACCATGACGACAACCATTACGAAGGACCTCCCCGCAATGACAGTTTCTATAAAGGACCTCCACATAGTAACTTCAAGTGACAAAAAGGTCCTCCCCTCATAGTAGTACATCCTGAAGGCCCTCCCCAAGATGTTCACTGTATAAATACTCCATGCAACCAGGTATCAAGTCATGATGGTAGTCCTCTCCATAATGACGGCCATTGCGAAGGCCCTCCCATCAATGGAAGTTGTTGTGAAGGTCCTTTCCACTGTGACATTAAGTAGTAAGAAGGTCCTCCCCTCACTTTATCATGCCCGGAAGTTCCTCTACAGGGTATACACCATAAAAAAATTCCCACAGTCGGGTATCAAGTTTCAATAGTATCCCTCACTATTTCAGGACCAATTGTGAAGGTCCTCCTCATAACCAAAATTCGTAAAAGCGAGAATCCCACCCCATCAGAAAAAAGATGAGAAATCCCTCTTATGCTGAAGCACTCATAAATATGGAGTTAGACACATTGGGAACTCCATCTATAACGAGTGATATTATTTCTCAACCAGAGGATAGCCTGGGCCCATGCTCATCTTCTGAGCCACCCCCACACCGTCTGCAAATCAATAAGGCTCCTAATAACCCAGTTTCGGGGAACAAAATTATTAAGAAGCAGTAGAGGTGGGAATATCAAGTGGAGGAGCCTCCAGAAGA
The DNA here is from genome assembly GCA_963277665.1 of Viscum album. Taxonomy (NCBI): domain Eukaryota; kingdom Viridiplantae; phylum Streptophyta; class Magnoliopsida; order Santalales; family Viscaceae; genus Viscum; species Viscum album. Next base: position 1,968,627,718 of record OY728125.1, on the reverse strand, counting down.
ACAACAAAAGGATATGTTTCTTGTGATAATACAACTAGATAAGGATAATATACCTATGATGTATTGGCCTACGACAAATTCTCACTTCGACATACCAGAAGAGTTGTCTAGGAAATGCATATATGAAATTTTCCTCAATGTATGGATGACCCTTCACCAGATGAAAGAAAAATTCCTACCCTACAAAGGGTATGCAGACCATGTCAACATGTTAGGGGATCTTCATCGTCTAATCAACCTGGAAGACCTCCCGTCTGTATGACAGCCACAATTAGAAAGGTGAAAGAAAAACCTTGAATTGTCTTTGCTCCATGCACTGCATAAGCTATGTCACCTCATTGGAGACGCCCTAACTGGAGTTCACAATTGGGGATGGGGAGAACATGGAGCTCTACACTTCACCCCTCATCCCATTCAGCAGGCCCGATTGGAAATGGCATCGTGCAATGTCATCACCTAAAGACAACAATAGTGTGAAACCCCTTCTTAGGAAATATGGTATACTAAAAAAAACTGGCCTGGAGTAAGTCTCAAAAGCGTCAGGACTGAAGATATCAAGCCATCGAAAAGATTTTAAGTCATGAAACCAAAAACATCCAGTAGGCTTCCTGCCTAAGGGAATCCAACCAAAAAGCAGTGATCATGTCTCCAAAAGACTATAGACTCTATTCAGTCCCAATGCCATACTTAGATCACACCCGCACAGGTGTATGTGAAATTGAAAAGGTGGTAATAATGGTGGTTGTTGACGCAATGCAAGAAAAACCCCAGCCCATAGGGGTGGGGGAATTTTTAAATCCAAATTCCCCTATAAGACCAAAAAATTTAGGTATTAGCGCAACAATGGAAGAATGGGAACAACCCCAGCCCATAGGGCTAAGGGAATTTTTACCTAAAATTCTCACGCAACAGACGTATGTCTTCTATCGTCTAGGAAGAACGATGGAAAGAGGAGTCAGACATTCCACCCCTTCTCGTGGTTCATACCCTTCGAGACAAAGGCGTTTTACGAGGTCGGACCAGGTCTCCCTTTGGGTAAATCTTCACCAAGAAACCTGAAAAATACCACAAAATAGAAGGAGAAAGTCCAACAAAGAATGTAGAAATCATTCCTACCATTCGACACTGGGTACAACACCCCCAATGTGGTATGCCTCAGTGAACGTGGTAAACATCAACCCCAGGGATCTCATTGGAAATAACATAGAGGGAGAGGAATAAAGGGAATATTTTTCCCTCCTATATGCATCCCACATTGAGCCTAATTGTGTGTATACCTATAACCAGAGAGGGGTCTTAAATATGGGTGCCCCCTCAATTAATTTGACATTACCACCCACGAAAAACCCCAACAAGGAGAAGAATAAATCCAAGGTTATCTATGACCTGCCTTCTCCTCCCCCTGGAAATGTGTCCCTCACTCTCGAATAAAGGCTCTCCAAGAAGGAAGAATAAATGAAAGAACTCAGGTGAATTAATGCTAAGCAATGTCGAGGGAGCTATCTCACCAGGTATGTTCCCCCTGTGGAACATCAGTAGGTGCTCCTAGAAGAGGTTACCTTGCCATAGGCACTCATCCCGACAAATGAAGTCAAGCTCAAAGGCCCGTCCAATCCAGCATCGGGATTGGAAACCAACTTAAACCTAGCCCCAGAAGGACATCAAGACTTCCCCCCATTGGGAAGGCAGCCAAAATATATTTAGGTAAAACCAGAAATGATACCTTCAGCTAGGTATCCACCCCAAATTCTAGCAGCACCGGCATGGCCAGTCTTGGCCACTACCATACCAGTCCAATCACAAGCCTGGTCGAATATGAATCAAGGGATCTTAAACACCTTCAAACAACTAAAAAATTTACTAGAATCCATAGAGGGGCAGTGTGCTCTGATACAGCTAGAGAGAAACCCCTACCCTGATTGGGTAAGTAATGTTCTGCCACTACCAAACTTTGGAAACCCTGTATTCCCAGTATTCAATGGATCAGGGGACCCAGAACAACATTTAATTCACTACACCTCTTATTGTGACCCCATGATGGGCACTCTAGAGTAACAAGAAGTGGTAAAATTTAGGTGCTTCGTACAAACCCTGTAGGGTTAGGCTTTTGTGTGGTATACTAGCTTGCCAGCTAACTCAATCACAGGCTGGGAGGACCTCCAGCGACAGTTTCTCTTCCATTTTAGTTCAACACTGCCTTAGACAATGGTTAGTGACCTCATGAACAACAAATAGTGAGATAATGAAGGAGTCTTAGACTTCATTGCCAGATGGAAAGGTTTGACTTATTCCTCAAACTAGCTGCTTCCCTAAGATGAAATGCTCGCTATGTGCATCGATAACCTCCATGATGAACTGCAAACACCGCTCATCCCAATAAAGTACACAAGTGGGTTTAGAGATTTCTATGAAATTTTCCAAAGGATATAATACTTCTTGCAACAGACCAATCTTAAGTCCCGAGTAGCCCCATCCCCCCTAGGAAAAGATAAGGAAAAGCTGAAGTGGATTTTGTCATGCTTAAGCCACCCCTGGCACCAGCTCCAGTTGCAAGCCCCCCACCGAACTATGCAGAACCCCCTGTATTCCAACAAACACCCCCACCTTGGCAAGATGAGTAACTATGTGCTAAAATAAATTAGTTCTAAGAATGGAGAAACAAAGTTTACTTATTCCAAGACAACCAGGTTCATGGTTTTTTCATAGTCGTTATGAATTGAAACTTGCTCCGTCTACCAGAGCCAGACTGAGCTGATGAAGTGGGTCTCAACGACCATCCAAATTATTGTACCTACAACCAAATATTGGGAAATACCATCCAGGAATGCTTAGTTTTCAAATATCTCCTAAAAAAGATGGTGGATTTTGGTTAAGTCAAGTTGGGCCTGCCACTAGCACAAGTGGCGTATGTTTCCACCTCAAACCCAAGATATGAAGAAGAATAGAAAACAATCACCAGTAAGAAGGAGAAAAATATTGACAATTGGATGACTCGGAAGATGGTCAACAGTCCATGGAATCCTCTAGGCCCAGTTGAAACAACCAATTGTGCCCCAAAAATCTCCTAATAAAACACGACTATCCTCCTCGGCCCTGCAGTCCTCTAAACGCCAAAAGGGAAGAAAGAAAGAGCAAGAAAATGAGATGACAACATATCCAAAGTCAATGTTGATTCTTTCAGACATCATGCCAATATACTTGGCACAATGGGCACCACCCTTCCAAATACTACAATGGGCACCACCTCACCAAATGACACTGTCAGAAGGAGATAGTTACACAGAAACAGTGTTGGATCAAGAACTAGTATTTGGCTCCATTAATGTCCTTTATTTGATGCCCCCCTTCTTAGATGGAGACTATGGCCACGAACCCTCATTCCCGCTTCCCAACTAGAGATCTGGATAAGAGGGCATAGAGGCCAGAGGTTTCTTGGAAGGCATGATCATGGCAGAAGTCAAATTCCCAGCCATTCCATAACTCAAACCATTAACATCATGGAAACTCACAGAACGATCCTCTGGCATACACAATAAGAACCAGAATGCTCCTCCACCCCCATCAGAAGAAATCCAAGCCCAATAATATTGGAATATCCATCAAGGGGAGAACAAATATCAAATCTTACAAGGTATGCAAGAGGACCAGTTCGGCCAAACATGGAAAGGACCACAACACCACCGACCCTAGTCATAGAGGTTGAACCCTCTACATCTAAAGCACAATCCCCAAAAGTGTCTGTGAAAGAGAAACCCCAAGCCAAGAAGTGCCAACATTTAGATAAGAAATATGATATTCTAAAGAAACTGACTTCAGTACTAGAAAAAATGTCGATTCTGGATGCGTTAAGACTATATGTAGATCTTAAGGAGGCACTAATCGAAGTCTTATTAAGTCCCTAGGAGCTCGAGGCTGAAGTAGTATCAGCCGAAGTGTATCAAATAGAGACCAGTCCCGAATAATGTCACATCATCATCTTCTTCACATACAGGGATGAAGAATCCATGATGCAAGGGCATATCAAACCCTTATATGTCTCTGGAAGGATAAATTGAATTGACATCTGGATAATTTTTATCGACAATGACTATGGAGTTAACCTCCTCCCGCTATGTTCACTTCGTCGGTTGGGCTATGATGAAGACATCTTGACACAATGAACTAAAACTCTGTTGGGATATGACAAAAGTGAGCAGAAACCATAGGGATGAATCAATATTAAAACTAGGCTCATAGAACTCATGTCATATTCTGAGTTCTTGGTAGTACAGAAAAGTATGGCCTTCAATGTCCTGTTAGGGAGGCCTTGGCTGCATCAGCATGCTGCAATTCCATAATCATACCATCAATAAATAAAATATTTTACTAATGGAAAAAATGGGACATTTCACACCAATAAATACCCATTTGAGTCTTTTGAGTCAAATTATATTGAAGAAGGGTTCTATGAATCGGAAGAAAAACAACTTTCAGCCAACGAAACTAATTGTACTACTGCCCTGAATGGATTGGAAATGGATCCCGCTGACCCCCTCTAGTAAATTGGGAAAGAGTATGTGTTACCCATTAACCAAGTTGAATGCATAAGTGAAAGTCTGGATGTAAACTCAATTTTCTGCATGATTTTTTCTATGGCCTCCAAGCCCAAATACACGGAAAAGTAGGCTGACTCCGATGATGTCAGGAAAATTCCTAATAGAGATGATTCCAGCCCATCCTTGGGACCCCAAACGTCCCTTGCCTTACTCACTAAGGAAAAATAACAATATCTCTTCCAACATTGGAGAGTTCATCTCAAAAATCCTCTATCCATCAGAAGAGTAAGAAGATGAAGATGATAAAGATGAAGAAGAGGAAGAAGAAGAGGAACAAGATCTCAAAGATGCCCCTCCTACATTCAAAGAAGGTGTCTCCACCATAATCGATGAACTTAAGGAGATAAATATGGGCACTAAAAATGACTCGTGGCCCACTCTGATCAGTGTGGCTATGTCTGTCGATGAGCAGGAGGCATACACATCCTTCCTAAAGAAGAATCAAGATGTGTTTGCCTGGAACTACACTAAAATTCCAAGCCTCAATCCTGAGGTCACCACTCATAATCTAGGCTTACTATAAGATCACCAAGGCTATAAGAAGGCAACTAGAAGGACCCACCCGACACATGGTGCTAAAATAGATGGTGAAGTTGATAAGATGATCAAATCCAACTTTATACGGGAGGTCCAATATCTGATATGGCTAGAAAACATAGTCCCTGTTAAATAGAATAATGGACAGATTAGAATTTGCATTGACTTCAGGGACCTCAATCAGCATTTCCCAAAAGACGACTTCCCTCTCCCAATCAAAAAATTGTTTATTTATGCAACCGCCAGATACGAGGATCTCTCCTTCATGGATGGATATTCTGGATACAACCAGATCTGGATGGTCTAAGTAGATGAAGAATCTACTGCTTTTAGGGCCCCTCAGGGAGTGTTCTTTTATAAGGTGATGCCCTTTGGTCTAAAAAATGTCGATGCCACATATCAGCACACCATGCATCAAATCTTCAATCCCTTCTTGGTAAGATTTATTTAGTGTTATGTCAACAATTTGGTGGTTAAATTACGATAGTGCTCAAACCACATTTCCGATCTTGAAACTATCTTCAACAAATTGCAGTAGCATAGTTTAAAGATGAATCCCCTAAAGTGCACCTTTGGAGTTAACTCTAGAAAATTTCTTAGCTTCATCATACACCATCGTGACATCGAAGTCGACCTCAAGAAGACAAAAGTCATCATTGTCATGTCCCCACCTCGCAACCTCACTGAGTTGAGAGGTCTCTAGATGTCACGACCCAACCCAACGGGGCTCGAGCCGCTACTCCCCAAGCCTGCCTCCAATTGGCCAGGGGTTGGCATCCAGCACCGAGTAGGCTATCACACACATGGGAGGCATTAGCTTAAGGTACCTATACACATTCACCCACACACACCTCCATGAAACAATGCAGAGATATATAAAATTGAAAAGTAAATGTATGCATACATCTATTCCAAACCAGAGTACAGTAGAAGTACAAAATGGAAAAATAGGTCCCACCAAAATAAAACTCTAGAAGTGTCCAACCTACTCAGAAAGATAGAAAAACACTGCCAAAACACCTGCCAGTAAGATCCTCGGCACAGCTCTGGTAAAAACCCTGGTCAAACCCGCACACTAAGCTCCGCCTGCTCCGGGTCCTCCTGGGACTCCGTCGAAAGGCCTCTGGTCTGCTTAAGACACAAACATGTGCAGGAAAATCCTGTGCAGGGGTGAGTATAACAATACTCAATAGGAAACCCAAAAACCAAAAACAAAAGAGAGCAACTGAAAGGAAACAGTCCACTCATCTCAGCCAGAGGGAACCCAAATGAGAGAGAAACTCCATCTCGTGACCATCCTCGGCTAAACACAACTAGTCAGCTCAGCTCAGATGTATGCCCATACATACACCTTGAATAATCCAGATATACTCAGCTCACGCACCAAGCCACATGAGGTACCGACCTCATCACCAGCACTGTCCACAACCAGGGGAACACACTCCATGATCACTGTCATCCCATATGACACCCACCAGAGACATACACTCCATCGGGTCCCACACAAACATCTCAGTCGCTCACCCGAGAGATCACACTCATCGGATACCATCACTAAGAAAGTCACACTGAAATAGCAAAAACCCCAAACTCCTCGGATAAGGGATCGCTCCTTGGTTCCGCTAGGGGATACCAGAACCCACACTGGTATGTGAAGATTTCACAGATAGGGGATCACACCCAGGGTCTGCTGGGGGATACCACAACCCGATCTGGCATTCGTAGATCTCACAAATAGGGGATCACTCCTAGGATCCACTGGGGGATACCATAACCTGATCTGGTGCTTGACAAAAACATGTCACTCAGATAGAGGATCGTCACCCGTGTAAAGGTGGTCACAACGATACTGGAACCCTATCTGGTATAACTCAGGATGTAGGGGATCAAACCGATGATGTTGTAACCCTACAAAAACCACGTGCTGAGTAGGGGATCTTATGACTAACGATACCACAACCCTACTATAATACTCATGCTGAGTAGGGGATCGTATACCCGATAATGACACAACTCTACTAACAAGGCCCACAACATAGGGGATCATATTACAATGATGCCACAAACCCTACGGGTTTAACCTACTAGATAGGGGATTGCCGCCCATGGATAAGCAGTCATAGTGATACCAAGAACCTGATCTAGGGTAACAATACTAGAGGTATAATGACCCATAATCTACATACATTGTTATTACTTTAGAATTGAAACACACTTATTACAATATATAACAAAACCATGAAAGGACCGTATAGGTATAGTGTCTTTAGAAACTGGGAAACATAAACAACTGGTTTATAAATCATCTACATTGTCTCCCTTTTATTTTATCACATCTAGAGTCCCTTTTGGAATATCTTACTTAATATCCTTCTTCCTGACCTGGGGAAAAGAAAACATACAAAAGGGTGATCTCAAATTCTCAGTAAGGGTAAAAAAAAGAAATATCAATCACATCATATTCATAAGAACATATCATTTTGGGAAATATTAACCTACAAAAGAGATCATATAACATGGGATAAATCATAATAGTGAAATATAATCCCAATAATCATAACTTAAAACATGAAACTTTGTGGAACACACACATAATCATATAGAATCATTTCTTATTAGTCAAGACTCATTTCCAAGACTATCTTAGTGGACAAAGTCCATTTCTGAACCGAGTTCACTCCTCGTTTCAGTCCTGTATCACTAAACCGGATTAACCTGCCCTTCCAGCCATGTCATCTCATGAGATATAAATCTTTACCCAATGAATTGGAGGGAGATATAAGTCCCACCCATCTCATAATGATACCATTATTATGTGTGCCACAAAATCATAAATCATATATCATAGCATAACCCATGTAATAAAAATGGGATTCTTAAACTTCATGCCATCATAACATAATCCATGTAAGATAAAAGGACATCATAAAATTAATTCCATCATAACATAATAAAATCAATTTAAAAATAGGGATATAAATAGAACATTATATTATCTTAGATGGAAAATAATTTTGATAAAACACTTGAACTTCATTCTTGAGGAAAATATCCTTTCCACTTCAAAAACATTTTTGCTTTCTTAACATGTCATAAAATTTTAAACTAAAAGAAGTTGATTGAAAATAAACTTGAAAACTTATAAAGGAAGATTCATGGGAATAATGTTCTAAAAGTCCATTTGGGCCGTATAAGTTAAAAAAACATTCTTCTTGTACTTTGGCTGGAAAAGTCAAAAAGTACCTCGTACGACAAAAGATTCCTTTCATATCTTTTACTAAAACTCATCAAAGGGTAAAATTGGATTTAAAAATTTTTAGGAGGATATAAATAATATTACATATTGATGAAACATGGATGTGGATGATAAATATTCCCCAGTAATTACCGAAGTATAAACAATCTCAGATAAAAATTGAGATTGCGAGATTTTCCCTTACCTTAGGTCTGATTTGCTTCGTACGTGTATGAACCTCCTGTATAATGATTTAAATAATGTTATTGAATTATTAAAGAATATTACTCATTGTTATGATATCATATATGGTAATATTATTAGCTTCTTATTAGTAATATTTCATTGCTACTTGTTATTCGGGTGTTTATTGATTTTTTGTTTTTATGCGTGTTTTGTTGAACAAATTATTATTCTTATTTTTAGGTTATAGATACCTCATTTTCAGAATGATATTATTGTAATATATATCATATTTATTCATTAAATTCATTTATATAATCATTATGAAATTAAGATCATGTAGAACGAGTCGCATCACACCGTGGAGACGGTAGGTCATACGTACCCACGAGCGATGATATCATTCCCATGATCGTCAAATTGTATTGAAGTGTATGTATACTATTTCATAATCAATATCACTTTACAATAAGCATATATAGTTATTCTTTACACCATTATAACCATCCAAGTAAGGTGGTGGTGGAAAACAGATTACACCACGGTGTGGAGACGGTATTCCGTACGTACGCACGTGCGCTGATTTCATTTTACGTAGGATGGATAGAAGGTTAAATAGGTTTGTTTCATATTTATAATAACATATCAGTATATGAGTGATACTGATGTTATTACTTCATAATTAAACAACTAAATAATAAGAAGTAGAAGAAGAAATAAAGTTGAAATAATCGGTAACGGGCATTACCTCTTCTTTGAAGCGCCTCTTCTTAATCTCCTCTTAGGGAACTAAATATGGTCTTTGAATAAGACCAGGACCACTAGGATGTTTCTAGGGAATTGGATAAGAGAAATTTTCAGGGGTTGGCTGAGCTTGAAGGCTCAAAGTGGTGTGAGGAGGAGAGGGAGGAGGTGTCCTTTTATAAGGGAGGAGAGGGGCACTTTAGAAAAAACTTAAAATATTATTTTATTATAAAGTCATATTCGGTTTTTAATAGCTTCAAATTAATTTATTTCGAATATAAGGTGGGTATGGGTCTAAATCCTTTCAACCAATATATTTTAGACAAGTTTAGGTCATTATATTAACCTTATCTTTTAGTTTTAACTCTTAGTTAATTAGATTGACATTTACCATGTCACTTTGTATTTTTATATTATATAGTTAATAAACTTACCATATACATCCAAGAGACCCCCAAAGTGGTCCATTAATGATACAACTATCATGATATAAGTATCTTGGCCGAACATTATATTTTTAAAAATATAATAACAATTAATAATATAGTATTTATTTTAAAAACTATTTTATGTCAATTTTGACACTATTAGGTAATTGATTTTTGTGAAAATCATAAAAGCATTATTAGTTCGAAAAAAAGTTAATTAAATAAATACTAACATTTCATATTAACCTATAAAATTAGTTTAATTCATAAAAATTCTAAAATTTTATTTATTTGGGTATTTATAACATCAATTATGTTAATATTTCATTAATAAGATAATTACTGTATCATGATTGTGTCATAAATAAATTAAATTATTTAATGTCTAAAAATTATAAATAAAATACCATTATGTAGTAAATCTTTTTATCTTTATAATTAATATTTATAGTCGAATTTATCTTATTTATAACCCTATATTAAAAATTATTTAGTTATTAAACTTTGATTTTAACTATTTTAACCCTTCTTTAAATAAATTAATAATAAATCACCTAATCTAATCCAAGTGGACCTAAATGGTCATATTTTATCCCTAAGGTTGTTTTTGGTCGAATTAAACTTATTCAATAGAATTATTACATGTGTTAGGGTAATAATAATATCATTTTTACCCTTAATTACCCTATTTACTTTTAACCATGGCAAATAAAAGTAAAAAGTTACTCTTCACCAAAAATTATTTTCATCTCATTGAACCACATTTTACACCTTGATATTAAACGTGTCTCTCTGATTTTTTAAATTACACTCACAGAAGCGGTAAAATTAAGTTTTATGTAAATTTGCAAATTCTCCTAGGAGGTGGGTAAAAGACGGTGAAAAGTTCAATAAAAATTTTTATATATCTAAAATTATTATAAAATGACTCCAATTAATTACTTTGAACTTATATAGGTATTATGTATCAATTTTCACATAAAATAAATTTAAATAAAATAAATAATTATTTAAATAAAAAGTCGGTTTTTAAATAGTAACCCAGTGTTTTCACTATTCATCAAAAATTGAAAGTTTTCAGAAAAATACCAAAATTTCACCCTAGGCTAATTTCGATATTCCTAATAAAAAAATGAAGTCAATTTTGAAAAATAAAAATTATAAAATTTCAAAAAGTGGGTATTACTATTCATAACGGCTAGTTTTAATAATATTTTAATAGCATATCGTTGTTTAGTGAAACTCGGTATTGCGTACAACGCAAGCTATCGAGGAAGGTTGTGATTGCGTGTAAAGCATGCCAAGCTAGTGTTGTGTGTAGTGAAAGATTCCTTTGATGATATATATAACATAAAAACAAAATATTTCTCATAAAAATCTCGGGCGTTACATTCTACCCCCCTTAAAATGAATTTCTCCCTTGAAATTCGTCACTTTGTAACAAACAGATGAGGATACCTCTCCCTTATCATATACTTAAGCTCCCATGTAGCTTCTTCTAATTTGTGGTTCCTCCATAAAACCATCACCAAGCGAGTGGTCTTGTTCCGTAGGACTTTTTCGCTACGATCCAAAATCTCTATCGGCTGTTCTTCATAAGAAAGATCTTGCTCCAGTGGTACAAAATCTGAGCTGAGTACATGTGAAGGATCCGGTATTTACTTTCTCAGGAGAGATACATGGAACACATCGTGAACTTGAGAGAGATTCGGTGGAAGTGCCAATCAGTAATATACCTTCCCAACACGATCCAGTATTTCAAAAGGACCGATATACCTAGGGCACAGCTTTCCCTTCTTTCCAAATCTCATTACTCTCTTGCAAGGAGATATTCATAAGAAAACTTTATCACCCACTTAAAACTCTAGGTCTTTTCTTCGGTTATCAGCATAACTTTTTGTCAACTCTGAGCTTCTCTTATGTGTTGTTGAATAGATCAGACCTTTTCTACCATCTCATTGACAAGATCAGGTCCTAATAGCTTTCTTTCCCCAACTTCAACCCAGCAAGTTGGAGTCTTGCATTTCTTTCCATAGAGGCCTTCACAAGGAGCCATCTGAATACTAGAGTGAAAGGTATTATTATAAGAAAATTACACCAAAGGTAGGTGTTGATCCCAACCACCTTTGAAATCTATAGAGAAAGCTCTTAACATATCTTCTAGAGTTTGAATTGTCCACTCAGACTGACCGTCTATCTGAGGATGACAAGAAGTTCTGAAACTCAACTCTGTATCCAGAGTATGCTGAAGACTTTGCCAGAACTTTGAGGTAAACCTCGAATCCCAATCATATATAATGTAAAGTGGTACTCCATGAAATATTACCACTTCCTTTACATATATCCTGGAAAGCGGATCCAGAGAGAAATCCTCTCTAATAGCAATGAAGTGTGCAGACTTTGTAAGAAGATCAACTATGACCCAGATAGCATTATTTCCTTTGGATGTTTTAGGAAGTCCGGTGAAAAAGTCCATAGTGATGTTTTACCATTTCCATTCGGGTATGGGTAATGGTTTTAACATCCCCTTAGACTTCTGTCTCTCAGCTTTAACTTGCTGAAGAACCAAGCATCGAGAGACATATTCAGCAACATCTCTTTTAATGTCATCCCACCAGAAGTAATCTTTCAGGTCCCTATACATCTTCATGCTTCCAGGATGAATAGAGAATGAAGAACTATGAGCCTCATCTAGAAACTCCTTCTTTATTTCTGGGATGGGAGGAACAAAAACCCGATTCCTGAACCTTATTATCCCATCAGAATCAAGGTTGAATTCAGGAACATTTCTCACCTTCTTTTGTAACTCTACATCTTCTTTCTGTGCCTCTTTAATCTTCACATGTATAGATGGTTGAACATTCATTTGAGAAAGATAATATTTTTCCCCTTCCATTATAATTCCAAGATCCATCCTTTGTAAATCCATAAATATTGGATCTTTTGTGATCCTCATCATGGATAAGCTAGCATGGTCTTGTCGACTTAATGCATCTGCCACCTTGTTTTCTTTCCCAGGGTGATAATGAATTGAGAAGTCGTAATCCTTAATCAGCTCCAACCATCTTCTTTGGCGCATATTCAGTTCCTTTTGTGTGAAAATATACTTTAAACTTTTATGATCAATATAAATATCACACCTTTCACCATAAAGATAATGCCTCCAAATCTTTAATGCAAATATTACCGCAACTAACTCCAAATCATGAGTTGGGTAATTTTGCTCGTGGATTTTCAACTGTCGTGAGGCATAAGCTATCACCATATCATTTTGCATGAGACCACACCCCAATCCCTTCACGGATGCATCACTATAGATCACAAACCTTTCTCCACTACAAGGCCGTGTGAGCACAGGTGCACTGGATAACCTTCTTTTCAACTCCTTGAAATTATCTTCACATTCCTCTGTCTAAAGGAACTTAACTCCTTTTAGAGTCAACCTGGTGAGTGGATTAGATAATCATGAAAAATCTTTCACAAAACGTCGATAATATCCAGCCAAACCAAGAAAACTTCGGATCTCGGTTACTGTTGTTGGTCTTGACCATCTTTTGATAACATCTATTTTTGCTGGATCCACATATATCCCCTCTTTTGAGATTATGTGACCCAAAAATGCAACTTTTTGAATCCAAAATCCACACTTGGTAAATTTGGAATAAAGCTTCTCCTTTCTCAAGGTTTTCAATACAATTCTCAAGTGATCTTCATGTTCTTCCTTTCTCTTTGAATAGACAAGAATATCGTCTATAAAGACTACCACAAACTGATCAAGATAGTCTCTAAAGACTCTATTCATCAGATCCATGAAGATAGCATGGGAATTATTAAGACCAAATGGAATCACTATAAATTCATAGTGTCCATACCTTGTACGGAAAGTCTTCTTTGGTATATCCTCCCTTTTGACCCTTAATTGATGATACCCTAAAAGAAGATCAATCTTGGAAAAGTATTGAGCTCCGCATAGTTGGTCAAATAAGTCATCAATTCATGGGAGAGGATATTTGTTCTTGATAGTGATCTTGTTAAATTCTCGATAATCAATTCAGAGTCTCATTGATCCATCTTTCTTCTTAACAAACAGAGCAGGTGCTCCCCAAGGTGACGCACTAGGGCATATGAATCCCTTATCAAGATTCTCTTGGAGTTGCTTCTTCAATTCCTGCAACTCAATCGGGGCCATTCTATAAGGTGTCTTTTAAATAGTAAAGCACCTGGTACGAGTTCTATTGAAAACTCAACTTCACGATTTAGTGGAAGACCAGGTAATTCCTCTGGAAATACATCATCAAACTCCCATACAATGGGCAGATTCTTAATTGTGAGTTTCTCTCCAACCATTTGAGATATATAACCTTCATTTAGTGGAATCAAGACCCATAATATGGAAGAAATTTCCACTGGAATGTTATGTTCATCCTTGCATCGATAGACGATCATAGATTGATCTAGAATATGAAATGTGACTTCCCTTATTTGGAAATTGATATGAGCTCCATATAAATAAATCCAATTCATGCCAAGAATCACATCAAATTCCACTATAGGAAGGATCACAAGATTTGCAGGAAGCACTTTCCCACAAACTTCAATCGAAGAAGAATTATAAACTTTTGATGTGACTGTTGTGCCATTAGGGGTTGTCACAGCTAACTCGATATCTAACTGCTGAGGTAATACGGCGATACCCTTAGAAAATTCTTCAAAAATAAAAGAGTGGGTTGATTCAGAATCAAATAAAACATTTTCTACTTTAGAGTGGATGGTAAGTGTACCTTTCACCACTTTGTTATCGTACTCCACATTGCTGATAGAAATTTCATGTGACTTTCCTTTGTCTTTAGACTTAAGAGTTTGTTGACGTCGATCATCATCAACAACCCTTGGATTAGGGCATTGATTGGAATAATTCCCCATTTCCTTGCACTTGTAACATTGAAGTGTAGGAGGTGCACTCTGTGTAGCCTTTTCTTTGTTTGAATCACTAGACATCTTCTTCCCTTCATTGTGGCATTCAAATTCCCGATGACCTTCCTTTCCACATTTAAAACATTTACTTGTCCTTTTAAGAAAACTCCCTCCATGCTTCTTTCCACACTTTGAGCATAAGGGAAAACTCATCTTATTTTCAGTTTTCTCTTTAGATTTACCTTTGAATTCCATTTTCCTCTTCTTATCAAACCCATATGACTGATGGGTTACTCCAATATCTATCTTAATATTGAGAGCACATAAAATGATTTCCTCGTAGATATTGAAGTCCCTTATGGCTAAAGCCCTTCGAAGACTTGGTTTTAAGACACTAAAGAATCGATCAATCTTAATCTCAGGTTGGATAATAATCCCAGAAGTGTACCTTGCAAGTCTTGTAAAATTTGTTTCGTAGGTACCAACAGATTCATCATCCTTTTGCTTCAGTTCAAGAAACTCCTTATCCATCTTTGTTTGTAGAATACGAGGGAAGTACTTATTGAAAAATAAGTTCTTCAACTCGTCCCATTCCATGGACTCAATTTCATCTCTTTGCCTCATATTCGGGATAAGATTCCACCATTGATTAGCATCACCTTCCAAACGATACACTACTAAGATGACTGTGTCATGTTCAGAACATTGAAGAACTGAAAATATCTTTTCAGTGGTACTGATCCACTGTTCAGCAACTAATGGATCAATAGACCCACTGAATGAGGGTGGATGCTACCTCATGAAGGATTCAACAGAATGTTGCTCCTTCCTTTTCTCGTTTGGAAGTCCTGCATGATTCATAGCTTTATAAAGTTGTGTGAGCATGGCTACAAGATTTTTCATTCCAGCTCCCATAACATTTGGTTGTTCAGGGGGACAATCATTGCATTGCTCGTCGCATTCCGCATTAACACGGTTCCTTCGGGTTCCATCCATTGACTAAAACCAAGAAGAATAGTGTGAGAAACACTAATTATAATAGGAAAACCACATAATCAAGAATAAATTTCACACTTAAGTTCTTATCATAGGTTATTCAAGGCCATTTCTAAAACACTAAGATTGTGTTCTATGCTTATACTTATCCTTAGGTTTCTTACTAAGGCTTTCACATCATAGTTTCCAAAGGTTGATTATACCTTTCCTCTGATACCAACTATAATGACCCATACTTTACATACATTGTTATTACTTCATAATTGAAACATACTTATTACAAAATATAACAAAACCATGAAAGGACCGTATAGGTATAGTGTCTTTAGAAACTGGGAAACATAAACAACTAATTCATTAATAATCTACACTGTCTCCCTTTTATTTTATCATATCTAGAGTCCCTTTTGGCATATCTTACTTAATATCCTTCTTCCTGACCTGGGGAATAGAAAACATACAAAAGGGTGAGCTCAAATGCTCAGTAAGGGTAAACAAAAGAAATATCAATCACATCATATTCAGAAGAACATATCATTTTGAGAAATCTTAACCTGCAAAAGAGATCATATAATATGGGATAAATCATAATAGTGAAATGTAATCCCAATAATCATAACTTAAAACATGAAACTTTGTTCCATACACACATAATCATATAGAATCATTTTTTATTAGTCAAGACTCATTTCCAAGACTATCTTAGCAGAAAAAGTCCATTTATGAACCGAGTTCACTCCTCGTTTCAGTCCTGTATCACTGAACTGGATTAACCTGTTGTTCCAGCCATGTCATCTCATGAGATATAAATATTTACCCAATGAATTGGAGGGAGATATAGGTCTCACCCAACTCATAATGATACCATTCTTATGTGTTCTACAAAATCATAAATCATATATCATAGCATAACCCATGTAATAAAAATGGGATTCTTAAACTTTATGTCATCATAACATAATCCATGTAAGATAAAAGGACATCATAAAATTAATTCCATCATAACACAATCAAATCAATGTAAAAATTGGGAAAGAAACAGAACCCTATATTATCTTAGATGGAAATTTTTTTTGATAAAACACTCGAACTTCATTCTTGAGGAAAATATCCTTTCTACTTCAAAAACATTTTTCCTTTCTTAACATGTCATAAAATTTTAAACTAAAAGAAGTTGATTAAAAATAAACTTGAAAACTTATAAAGTAAGATTCATGGAAATAATGTTCTAAAATTCCATTTGGTCCGTATAAGTTAAAAAACATTCTTCTCGTACTTTGGCCAGAAAAGTCAAAAAGTACCTCGTACGACAAAAGATTCCTTTCTTATCTTTTACTAAAACTCACCGAAGGGTAAAATTGGACTTAAAAAATTGTATTAGGATATAAATAATATTACATATTGATGAAACATGGGTTTGGATGATAAATATTCCCCAGTAATTACCAAAGTATAAACAATCTCGGATAAAAATTGAGATTGCGAGATTTTCCCTTACCTTAGGTCTGATTTGCTTCGTACGTGTCCGAACCTCCTGTATAATGATTTAAATAATGTTATTTACTTATTAAATAATCTTACTCATTGTTATGATATCATATATGGTCATATTCTTAGCTTCTTATTAGTAATATTTCATTGCTACTTGTTATTCGGGTGTTTATTGCTTTTTTGTTCTTATGCGTGTTTTGTTGAAAAAATTCTTATTCTTCTTTTTAGGTTATAGATACCTTATTTTAAGAATTTTATTAGTGTAATATATATCATATTTATTCATTAAATTCATTTATATAATCATTATACAATGAAGATCATGTAGAACGAGTCGCATCACATCGTGGAGACGGTAGGCCGTACGTACGCACGAGCGATGATATCGTTCCCATGATCGTGGAATTGTATTGAAGTGTATGTATACTATTTAAGAATAAATATCAATTTAAAATAATTATATATAGTTATTCTTTACACCATTATACCCATCCAAGTAATTTGGTGGTGGAAAACAGATTACACCATGGCGTGGAGACGGTATTCCGTACGTACGCACGCGTGCTGATTTCATTTTCTGTAGGATGGATAGAAGGTGAAATAGGGTTGTTTCATATTTATAATAAAATATAAGTATATTAGTGATACTGATTTTATTACTTCATAATGAAACAACTAAATAAGAAGAAATAGAATAAGAAATAAAGTTGAAAGAATCGATAACGGACATTACCTCTTCTTTGAAGAGCCTCTTCTTAATCTCCTTTTAGGGAACTAAAGATGGTATTTGAAGAATACCAGGACCTCTAGGATGTTTCTAGGGAAGTGTAGAAGATATATTGGTAGGTTTTGGCCAAGATTTAAGGCTCAAAGTGGTGTGAGGAGGAGAGGGAGGAGGTGTCCTTTTATAAGGGAGGAGAGGGGCACTTTAAAAAAAACTTAAAATATTATTTTATTATAAAGTCATATTCGGTTTTTAATAGCTCCAAATTGATTTATTTATAAGCTAAGGTGGGTATGGGTCGAAATCATTTCAACCAATATATTTTATACAAGTTTAGTTCATTATATTAACTTTATCTTTTATTTTTAACTCTTAGTTAATTAGATTGACATTTACCATGTCACTTTGTATTTTTATATTATATAGTTAATAAACTTACCGTATACATCCAAGAGACCCCCAAGTGGTCCATTAATGATACACCTATCATTATATAAGTATCTTTTCCGAGCATTAGATTTTTAGGAATATAATAACAATTAATAATATAGTTTTTGTTTTAAAAAACTATTATATGTCAATTTTGATACTATTAGGTAATTGATTTTTTTGAAAATCATAACCGCATGATTAGTTCTAAAAAAGTTAATTAAATAAATAATAACATGTCATATTAACCTCTAAAATTAGTTTAATTCATAAAAAGTCTCAAATTACATTTATTTGGGTATTTATAACATCAATTATGTTAATATTTCATTAATAAGATAATTACTGCATCATCATTGTGTCATAAATAAATTAAATTATTTAATGTCTAAAAATTATAAATAAATAAAATTATGTAGGAAATATTTTTACCTTTCTAATTAATATTTATAGTCGAATTTATCTTATGTATAACTCAATATTAAAAATGATTTATTTATTAAACTCCGATTTTAACTATTTTAACCCTTCTTTAAATAAATTAATAATAAATGTCCTAATCTAATACAAGTGGACCTAAATGGTCATATTTTATTCCTAAGGTTGTTTTTGGTCGAATTAAACTTATCCAATAGAATTAGGACATGTGTTAGGGTAATAATAATATCATTTTTACCCTTAATTACCCTATTTACTTTTAACCGTGGTAAATAAAAGTAAAAAGTTAATGTTCACCAAAAATTATTTTCATCTCATTGAACCAAATTTTACTCCCTGATATTAACCATGTCTCTTGGATTTTCGAAATTCCACACACAGAAGCGGTAAAATTAAGTTTTATGTAAATTTTCAAATTCTCCTAGGAGGTGGGTAAAAGACGCTGAAAAGTTCAATAAAAAATTTTATATATCTAAACTTATTATAAAATGACTCCAATGAATTAATTTGAACTTATATAGGTATTATGTATCAATTTTCACATAAAATAAATTTAAATAAAATAAATAATTATTTAAATAAAAAGTCGGTTTTTAAATAGTAACCCAGTGTTTTCACTATTCATAAAAAATTGCAAGTTTTCAGAAAAATACCAAAATTTCACCCTAGGCTAATTTTGATATTCCGAATCCAAAAATGAAGTCAATTTTGAAAAATAAAAATTATAAAATTTCAAAAAGTGGGTATTACTATTCATAACGGCTAGTTTTAATAATATTTTAATAGCATGTCGTTGTTTAGTGAAACTCGGTATTGCGTA
Organism: Viscum album; assembly: GCA_963277665.1. NCBI lineage: Eukaryota > Viridiplantae > Streptophyta > Magnoliopsida > Santalales > Viscaceae > Viscum > Viscum album. Next base: position 1,968,608,184 of record OY728125.1, on the reverse strand, counting down.
CAACGCAAGCTATCGAGGAAGGTCTTGATTGCGTGTAAAGCATGCCAAGATAGTGTTGTGTGTAGTGAAAGATTTCTTTGATGATGTATATAACATAAAAACAAAATATTTCTCATAAAAATCTCAGGTGTTACAAGAGGATCCTGCTCTGGGTCCACCAGAGGGATGCCACAACTCTAATAGATTAAACACCCCATTGAGAGGATCACAAACCTATATGAAGGTTGTGATGCCACACGAACCCTCATAGGTACGAACCAAGGGAGTACCCTCAGCCACTGCTGGTCCAAATGTCACTAACCCGAGAGGCCCGCTACAACGCCATCCCGCTCATTTCCAAGGCCGATACCGAGGCCACCATCACGATCCATGTGAAAAAATACGCAGGATAGGCTGTTTACTTGCCCGAAATAGACAACAGGTGAAAAAGGAACTATTCACCATAGCTAGCCTGTGCAGGGCCCACACAATGATCTCGAAACTCATGAATCAGATCATACCATGGAGATACCCTCAGAAAAACACACAGAATCGACTATTCATCCGCCAGAATCAGACTTCTAGTGAGAAAGTTGCGTTTCTCCGTAAACGCCCCAAACCTGGCCTCGTGGGGCCCACACCCCAAAATCGGTCCCAACACCTAGAAACCATCAAGAAAATTCCTCCATACCATTAGGGTCTCAACTCCACTGACAGCACGTCAATTGGACGCTCTGGGTAGAAGATATGACGACCCGAAGTCGAATAATAATAAAATATTATTATCTTATTCGACGTTTCAAGCTCCCGGGCCACGATCCCGAAACATAAAACTCTTGAACTGACAACTAAAGGTCCGCCTCATTTCCAGGGTCATGTCACCACAAGCGGCACATGAAACAGACTCCTGGATTGCACGAAACGGGGGTTTAAAAACCCCTATGTGTTAAAAAGGGGTCGGACCGGCCTAAATCGGCCGGTCCGGCCGGCCCTCCGCCGCGCTGCAGCCCGTGCCACCACCTGGCCACGTCGGCCCACCGTAGCCGGCCTCCGCTTGCTGGCGCCAGCACCGTCGTGATGGCGCCGCGCCGGTGAGCCTTCCGTAGACCGCCGAGACCACCCCGGTGGTCCGTTTTTCAATCCGGAGGCGTCTGCGCGACCCTAGGGACCTGATCTTCACTTCTATGACGACAAATCGAAGAAAAATGCAGCATAAATTGGATCATGGAATTAAAAGTCAAACATCCTACCTCATGAGTGAAACGCCAATGTTCTAACTTGGATCCGCACTCCAAAGCTTCCGATGCGCGATCCTGAAGCGTCCACCGTCGAAATCTAAGCTCAACGGCACCTTGATCGCATGATTCGGTCGCCAATTCACCGTTGGAAGGGGAGGAGAAGGAGGAGGAAGGAGGAGGAATGCCTCCTCTATGCACAAAACGTCCAAGGGGGAGATATTTTTTTTATTTAAAAAAATACTCTCCCAACTCCGGCTCCCGAGTCGCCTCCGCCCGACACCCGATGCAGACAAAAGTAAGGTCGTGCTTAGGGTAAACATGTCATTCTGAATGCAACAACTGACTTGGAATTGCGATCCAAGACTCCTTTTAGGAGTTATTCAAGTTGACTCTCATACATTAACTTTTCCACTTATTTATGAAAACGCCCCTAGTGGCGCTTTCCACCGCAGGCCCACGCCCGCAAAGTTTACACCACGCCTAGGGTAAACAGCACGTTCCGGACACAAGTGTGCCCTCAGATTCCCATTCTGAGATACCGTTTAGGAGATATCACACCCCCACCACGTGCATAGTATAAAATACTTAATATTTTTATACAATTAATTCCGGGCACACCGGGGCTTGGAATCGCACGCCGTCTTCGTGCCTAGCTCTAGAATTATTAATAGAAATATTCCAAAGTCTGACAAGGCAAAAACCCAAGTCGCTACATCCTCCCCGCCTTATAACTTTTCGGACCCAAAAATACATAAGTACAATGAAAGTGACTGGACTCTTAACTGGGTCTCTCACACCAGCGAGTTCACCAACAAACACCCATTCCCAAACACATATGTCAGAAGGACTCATCCACCACACCTCAACACTATCTGCTTTCGGTGGCATTGACTCACCCTCATGGTTTTAATAGTATCACGAAAATGTGTCTCGGTGGGGGAAGAATCCCTCTTCCTCATGCATTCAAAGCACGCTGAACAAAACTCACACAGAGTCTTACCAACGCCTTGAACAAAACTCAAGAAAGCAACGAAAAGGGAAGAGTACCGCTAAAATGTGTCTATCAAACTACTGCAGAAAGTAGAAAGGACACAAGGCATACCTATATCCATCCGCGGAGCCTCCATGGAATGTAACTGTCCTTGCCCTCGTCCCCAAGATTCCTGAGCTTGGCAAGGACCACCTAGGGTTGGGGGTGGTGGCAACTGATACCGCCTAACACCTCCTCCTGCTGCACCGGCTCCATCGTCACGTCCGTCGCCCTGTGGACCTCCTTGCTTGAGACGCTACCTTTGCCAAGGTGGTCTATCAACCGGATCCCTCTTATAAGCACGAAGGGTCGGACAATCTCTAGAAAGATGTCCCCGACCGTCGTAAGCGTAACACCATCTCCCCTGCGGCTGACCAAAATTGGCCTGCGAGCCCCATGAGCCCTGAGCCTCAGATCCTCCATCCTGGGGTCTCCTCCTAAAACATCGCCCGCATCTGGACCCCTGAGTCTATCATCAGCTACCAGTTGCCGACGTCTCTGCTGTCACACGCCCAACACTAATAGGTGGGATATGCTCATCCATAAATCTCTCCACCACCAACGCTCGCTCTAGCACTCCAGCATAGGTGGGCAGACACAAAGAAATCACGCCTGCCCGAATGTCCCTGTGTAACCCCTGCTTGAAGGTCTGATCCATAAATAAAAATTCTTGAACCATATCCAGGGAGTAGCACGATAGGTTTGTAAACCTCGCTGAGTACTCTGCCACTGTCATACCCTCCTGTCGAAGCTATAGGAGCTCCTGGATCCACACTGACCTCAGCGTCACCAGATAGAACTCTTCCCTGAAGAGCCGCTCAAACTCTGCCCACGTGAGCGTCTCCTCATCATGATACTGTGTCACTAGGCTCCACCATCGCCTGGACGAACCATGCAGAAGGCTCTCTGGTAAGACCACAATCCGATATGGATGTGTCCTCACTAGGTGGAAATCTCGGGTGACTGCTTCGAGCCAGTCATCAGCCGCCTGAGGGTCTGGATCACCTCGGAACCTCATAGGTCACTACCTCTAGAACTCGTGCAGTGCACTCAGCCTATGCGCATCCTCATCCTGCACTGCCGACACAACCAGCTACTCGACAGGTGGTGGCTCAACTGTCAGACCACCTGGAGGTCCAGCCTCAGAACCTGCGCCCTGGTCCACAGGCTCTAGACGGGGCGGATCGTCACCACAATCCTGCTGTGGAACTCTTTCTGGATTTCATCATGGAGGCATCCTGAAATAAATTCACGAAGCACCATATTCAAAGAGTATATCTGGAGAGATGACTCAAGAAGAACAAGGGAAACCCAAAAAACCAATCCTATATGATGCATTTACTATTTTCCCCCCTACGACCAGTGTAAGGATGTCCCAAGTCAAAAGGTAGGTTATTAGAGTCCTGGTGTATGGATACGTCGGCCGCCACACCAACACTGGAGTATCTGGCCTGAAAGCTGAGCTCGAAACATCATAACACTGCCGCTATGCAACCCAAACCAAATTCACTGCTAGACTAGCTACGTTCTGAGATCCCAAAGGTGGAACCTCCTCTAATACCACTCTGTCACGACCTGACCCAACGGGGCTCGAGCCGTGACTCCCCAAGCCCGCCTCCAATAGGCCAGGGGCTGGCGTTTAGTGCCGAATAGGCTATCACACACATGGGAGGCATTATACTAAGGTACCTGTACACACGCACCCACATACACCTCCATGAAACAGTGCAGAGATATATAAAACTGAAAAGTAAATACATGCATACATCTATCCCAAACTAGAGTACAGCAGAATTACAAAAGGGAAAAACATGGCCCACCGAAAGAAAACTCCAGAAGTGTCCAACCTGCTTAGAAAGAGGGAAAAACACTACCAAAAAACCTGTCAGTAAGCTCCTCAGCACAGCTCCGGTAAACACCCCGGTCAAACCCGCTCACTAAGCTCTGCTTGCTCCGGGTCCTCCTGGGACTCCGTTGAAAGGTCTGTGGTCTGCTCAAGACACAAACATGTGCAGGCAAAGCCTTTACAGGGGTGAGTATAAAAATACTCACTAGGAACCCCAAAAACCCAAAACAAAAGAGAGAAATTGAAAGGCAACAGTCTTCTCATATCAGCCAGAGGAAACCCAGATGAGAGAGAAACTCCATCTCATGACCATTCTCGTCTAAACACAACTAGTCAGCTCAGCTCAGGTGTATGCCCATACATACACCTTAAACAATCCATATATACTCTTCTCACGCACCAAGCCACATGAGGTACCGACCTCATCACCAGCACTGTCCACAACCAAGTGAACACACTCCATGATCACTGTCATCCCAGATGACACCCATCCGACAGATACACTCCATCGGGTCCTACACAAACATCTCAGTCACTCACCCAAGAGATCACGCTATTCGGATACCGTTACTAAGAAATTCATGTTGAAACAGCAAAAACACCAAACTCCTTGGATAGGGGATCAATTCTAGGGTCCACTAGGGGACACCAAAACCCACACCGGAATATGAAGATCTCACAGATAGGGGATCACGCCCAGGGTCCGCTGGGGGATACCAAAACCCGATATGGAAGTCGTAGATCTCACAGATAGGGGATCAATCACAGGATCCACTGGGGGATACCATAACCCGATCTGGCACTCGACAGAAACACGTCACTCAGATAGAGGATCGTCGCCCACGTAAAGGTTGTCAGGACGATACCGGAACCCTATATGGTACAACTCGCTATGTAGGGGATCGAACCGATGATGCCGCAACCCTACAGAAACCACGCACTGAGTAGGGGATTGTGTGACTAATGATACTGCGACCCTATTATAATCCTCATAATAAGTAGGGGATCATATACCCGACGATTCCACAACCCTACTGACCACGGCCCACCATATAGGGGATCATATTTTGATGATGCCACAAACCCTACGGGGTTAACCTGCTAGATAGGGGATCGCCGCCCATGGATAAGCGGTCACATCGATACTAAGAACCCAATCTAGGGTAACGATGCTAGAGGATCCCGCTCCGGGCCCACCGGAGGGATGCCGCAACTCTAACAGATTAAACATCCCATCGAGAGGATCAAAAACCTATATGAAGGTTGTGATGTCACGCGAACCGTCGTAGGTACAAACCAAGGGAGTACCCTCAACCATTGCTGGTCCAAACGTCGCTAACCCAAGCAATCCACCACAATGTCATCTTGTGCACCTCCAAGGTCGATACTGAGGCCACCATCATGATCCACGCGGAAAAACACGCAGGATAGGCTGTTTACTCGCCCGAAATGGACAACCGGTGAAAAAGGCACTATTCACCATAGCTAGCATGTGCGGGGCCCACGCAAAGATCTTGAAACTCATCAAGAAGATCATACCATGGTGATCCCCTCAGAAAAACACACAGAATCGACTATTCATCTTCCAGAATCGGACTCCTGGTGAGAAAGTTTTGTTTCTCCGTAAATGCCCCAAACCCGGCCTCATGGGGCCCGCACCCCAAACTCGGTTCCAACACTCAGAAAACATCAACCAAATTCCTCCGTACCATCAAGGGTCTCAATGCCACTGACGTCATGTCAATCAGACGCTTTGGGTAGATGATATGACGACCGGAAGTCGAATAATAATAAAATATTATTATCTTATTCAACGTTTCAAGCTCTCGGGCCACGATCCCGAAACTTAAAACTCCTAAACCAACACCAAAAGGTATGCCTCATTTCTAGGGTCGTGTCTTCGCAAATGACACACAAAATGGATTTTTGGATTGCACAAAACGGGGGTTTAAAACCCCCATGTGTTAAAAAGGGGCAGGACCGGCCAGAATCGGCTGGCGGCCCTCCGCCTGGCTGCGGCCCACGCCGCCGTGGGATCGCGGCTCAGCCAAACTGTGGCTCGGGCCACCGCGGGACCGTGGCTCCACCACGGTGTGGCCCGGACCACCGCGGGACCACATATCTGCCATGCTGCGGCCCGCTCCGCCACGGGACCGCGGCTCCGCCGCGCTGGCGCAGCGCACCGCTGTGCTTCGGGCGGCCGCCACCACTTGGTCATGCTGGCCCCTCGTGGTCAGCCGCCACTCACCGGCGATGGCGCCGCCGCGCCGGTACCACACCGGTGAGTCTTCCGCGGATTGCCGGGACCACCCTGGTGGTCTGTTTTTTGATCCAGAGGCGTCTGCGCGACCCTCAGGACCCGATCATCACTGCTACGACGACAAATCAAAGAAAAACGTAGCATAAATAGGATCAAGGAATTAAAACTAAAACTGCCTACCTCACGGGTGAAATGCTGACGTTCTTAATTGGATCCACACTCCAAAGCTTCCGTTGCGCGATCCTGAAGCATCCACCGTCGAAATCTGAGCTCAACAACACCTTGATCGCGCGATTCGGTCGCCGATTTGCCGTCGGAAGGGGAGGAGAAGGAGGAGGAAGGAGGAGGAACGCCTCCTCTGTGCACAAAACGTCCAAGGGGAAAGATATTTTTTTTAAAAAAAACTCTCCCACCTCTGGCTCCCGACTCGCCTCCGCCCGACGCCCGATGCAGAAAAAAGTAAGGTCGTCCTTAGGGTAAACACATCATTATGAACGCAATGATGGACTCGGAATTGCAATCTGAGACTCCATTCAGGGTTTATTCAAGCCGACGCTCGTACATTAACTTTTCCACTTATTTACAAAAATTCCCCTAGTGGCGCTTTCCACCGCAAACCCGCGCCCCGTAAAGTTTACACCCCACCTAGGGTAAACGGCACGTTCCGGACGCAACCTTGCCCTCAGATTCCCATTCTGAGCTACCATTTTGGAGATAGAACACCCCCAAAATGTGCATAGTATAAAAATACTTAATATTTTTATACAATTAATTCCGGGCACACCAGGCCTTGGAATCGCACGCTGTTTTCTCGCCTAGCTCTGGAATTATTCATAGAAATATTCCAAAGTTTGACAGGGCCAAAACCCGAGTCGCTACAGTATCTAGAGGCACCTCACCCACATTCAGTGCTTCATAGCCAACCTAGAAGGTAAATGATTACCTTTCACAAGGATCATGAAGAAAGGATTTACGTATGAGTGGGATAATGATTTCCAAGAAGTGTTCAAAAATCTCAAAAGATATCTTCTATGCCCACCAATGCTAATGCCACCAGTTGAGGGGAGTCTAATAATATTGTATGTAACCACTCTGGAACGGTCATTAGGAACCTTCCTCACACAGAACAATGATGCTGACAATGATAACATCCATTATTACCTTAGTCGAATAATGATTGTTGCTGAAACTCGGTATTCAAAAATTTAAAAGAACTACCTAGCCTTAATCTTTGTTGTTCAGAAACTCAGGAATTACCTACAGCACTATGAGGTTTAACTAGTCTCCTACTACAACCCTCTCAAATATATACTCAACTTCCCCATGCTAAATGGATGTCTATCATGATGGGTGGTCATCCTACAATAGTTTGACATATGATACATAACCCAGAAGTCCATCAAATGACAGGTGTTTGCAGACTTCCTGGATGAGCACCCCTCCGAAGAAACAACACTGTTGGATGTCAAACTTCTGAACGAAGAAGTTTTTTCCATCCAGGAGGACCCCCAAACATGGGAAATGAATTTTGATGATGCTTCTAAAATCTTGATAGGGAAAATGATGGAGGATCCCAAGCTCAAAAAAGTGGGGTGGGAATTATACTCATATCCCCCAAAAAGGCCATCCTACATTACTCTTTCCTACTTTTGGAAGGGCGTACAAATAATGAAGTAGAATATGAGGCCCTCATTATAGGCCTAGAACTAGCACTTCATGTTCAATCCAAACACCTAAAAATAAAGGGTGATTTAGAGCTATTCATCAAACAAGTCAATGGTGACTATTCCATTAAGAAATAAGTATTAGTCCCATTGATGAACCATGTTTGAGAACTGATGGTAGAATTCTGATCAAAACCAACATTGACTTATGTCCCCCAGTCACAAAATGCCCACACCGATGCTTTGGAAAATACAGCCACAACCATGGCTGATCTAAATCGGGATGAGACGTTCATTAGTATTGCCCATTATTGGATGGTCTTGCCATTTATCCAGAAAAATACATAGGAATCGATGAAATTAGCCCCATCTTTGAGCCTTATGGTCACACTAACGGCTTGATGATGCCCATTTAAAATTACCTTTGGAAGGGGGAACTCTCGCCAAATAGGGATGGAAGGGAGCAGGTCTGAAGAGGGGCAGTCAACTTTGTCTTGTACAATGGGTAAACCAAGAAATGGTTCTCTATAAATGAGGCCTTGATGGAGTTCTTATCAGGTGCATTGATGGATAAGTGACTACTGCCATCATGAAAGAAGTGAACGTTAGATCTTGTGGAGTGCATCAATAAACAACCAAGCTATCTCACCAAATCTGAAGGCTTGGGTATTACTGGCCCACAATGATACAAGATTGTGCCATATTCACCAAGAAGTTCCATTCCTACCAAGTTCATGCCAATTTCATACATCGAACCTTGAAGTTACTTCATACAGCTAAGTACTCCTAGCCATTCTCTTCCTGGGGGATGGATGTTGTGGGACTATATCATCTTGGCACAACCAAACAACTCAAGTTCATACTCAAAATGACCTAATTATTTTCCAAATGGGCCTAAGCCATGCCCCTTAAAGAATTCGGGATGAAAAACTGTTGTACCTCTCGTACCCCTCGTGGTTTTATTTTCATGATCACAATCACTCTCATGTTTATCTAATCTTGTTTTCAAGTGTTTTTGTTAATAGGCATGATTTCAGATTGCCAAGGGATTGGGGCAAGAAGGCTGAAAGCAAAAGTGGACTGAAATTCAGTCCACCGGCCAACCGGTGGCTTCACCACCGGCCAGCTGATGGACCATTGATAGAAAGGCTCTCCACTGTCCAGAGCAACAACCAACCGGTGGCCTCAGCACCGGCCAGTCGGTAGAGCCCAGACCGAGAGTCCAGCCACTGCCTCCACACCGGCCAACCGGTGGCCTCAGCACCGGCCAGCCGGTGGAGCCCTGCACAGAATGGCAAGCTACTGTCTTGCCACCGGCCAACCGGTGGCCTCAGCACCGGCCAGCTGGTGGAGCCTGAGCCCGAGCCCTCCTCCATTTTGCACACACCGGCCAAACGGTGGCCCTGTACCGGTCAGCCGGTGGATCCAGTCAAACTAGCCGTTGGGCTTTTGACCAGCCTGTCCACTTGGCCTCCAACGGCTCCGAAAGCCTCTCCAACGGCTCCAAAGGCCTCCAACGGCCATATGAGGGTTCCCCCTCTATAAATAAAGGACCATGAAGCCCCGGAAACTCAAGGAAGCCCACGGACACATTTTTGATCATTTGGCGAACCTCTGGCGCATTCCATCCAAGGGAACCCCACTTGTTCCAACACACTTCCACATCCAAGGAGCTCCACCAAAGAAGCTTGGGAGCGCCCTTCATCAGCTCCATCAATCCATTGGCGCCCAAGTCTTCCCAATTACGGTTTTTCATTGTTTTATTTATTTTGAGCTTTATTTTGGGTTTGTGCCTACAAACCCCATCTCCTTCTCTCATCCTCTCTTTTGGGTTCTCACACCACCTTCAAGGTGTGAAGAGGTTAGTCAAGCCTTACCTTTCAAAAGGCTTGAATCAAAGGTGAGCTAGCCTTCACCTGTAAGAAGGCTAGTGGGTTCTTGCTATTCCATTGAAAGCAAGTGGGTTCTTGCATAACCATTAAAAGCAAGCTGTAATAGGTCCTAGACTAAACCTGTAAAGTCTAGTGGGTTTCTTGCTAAAACCATTGAAAAGAAAGCGGTAGTAAATCTCTCAACGGTTGAGTTGGGAGCGGAGACGTAGGCTTGGGTTTAAGCTGAACTCCGTTATCAAGTTGGTGTCTTGCTTATTTTATTTCCGCTGCACTTTTAACTTTGATTTTAAATTGTTAATCATTTTTTAAAAGGCAATTCACCCCCCCTCTTGCCATCACTTTTCCTTGCTTTTCTCCGCCCAACAATTGGTATCAGAGGCAAAATTTGAGTAATACCTTCACCAGTTTCAAATTCAAGATCCCTTGTGATGGCCTCAACCTCTTTCGCCCCCGAAGGCTATTCTTTGGGTCGGGCTCCATTCTTTGATGGAACCGACTATAATTATTGGAAAACCCTCATGACCACTTTTCTTAGAAGTATAGGTTATCCTATTTATAAAATTGTCATGCATGGTTACACTCTCTCTTCTCCCGATGAATCCAAATGGACCCAAGCCGATATAAAAAATTTCGAGCTTGATGGCAAAGCCATGAACGCTCTACATTGCGGCCTTGATCGAAATGAATTCAATCGAGTTTCCACATGCACCTCATCACATGAAATCTGGAAACTTTTGGAAGTTACCCATGAGGGGACCAACAAAGTCAAGGATACTCGATTGGACATGTACCGTCAAGATTTTGAGTCTTTTTCCATGCATCCATCCGAAACTATTTCTGAAATGTTTACACGTTTTACTGATGTTTTCAATGGGAGAAAGTCCCTTGGTGATGATGTTTCTGCAGAGACGATGGTCAAGAAGATCCTTTGGATCTTACCAAGCTCATGGGCACCGAAGGTGACGGCAATCCAAGAAGCAAAGGACATCAAAAACATGCCAGTCGAAGAGCTCATCGGATCCCTCATGACTTATGAGATCACCATGAGGAGGCAAGATGAAAAGGAAGGAAAACCAATCAAAGCTCCAAAGAACATCGCCTTCAAAGTTCAACAAGAAGAAAGCTCTTCCTCCTCATCCTCTTCCTCTTCAAGCGGTGATTCGGAAATGGAGAATCTTGCCCGCAAGATGCAAAAATTCATGAAGAAGCACAAGAAGAAGAAATCCCGCAAGGCTCAACCCAAGGAAAAATCCGAGCCCAAGGTAACATGCTATGGGTGCGGCGAGAAAGGCCATTACAAGCCCGATTGCCCACTCAACAAGAAAAAGGCCAAGCAAAAGGAGAAGAAGAAGGCTTTCAAGGCCACATGGAGTGATAGCTCCTCATCCTCCTCCTCCTCCTCAAGCGACAACGGTAACAAATGCCTGATGGCATTTCATGAGGTAACTTCTTCCGACTCCTCTAGTTCTTCAAATTCAAATTCTTTAAATCATTTATCCTATGAGGATCTCCAACATGCGAGAGATCAATTGGAGGAAGGTTTTCACGAACTTTCTTCCAAATTTGTTTCTTTAAAAAAGAATTTCAAAAAACTCTCTTCCGAAAAATAACAACTTCTCAAAGAGAAGGAAGAGTTAACCCTCAAAATCCAAAACCTTCCCGATGTTGATTCCATGGAATCAACTATCAAAGATTTAAGGGAATCCTTAGCCAAGTTCACCCAAGGGGAACAAAATTTAACCAAATTGCTTGGTTCCCAACGTGCTTCTAGAACCACCCAAGGGGTTGGCTATTCCAAGCAAGCTTCCTCTTCCCATGCACCCACTATTTTTGTAAGGGGGAGCTCCCAATTTAAATTTTGTAATTATTGTAAAAAACCCGGGCACTTAATCTATGAGTGCGATTGCAAAAACGCCCGGTATGGTAGGCCCAAAACCTTTTTCTTTAATGATGAATTTTATAGGAGAAGACCCGCCACTAGACAAGTATGGATTAAAAAATCCCTCTTAGCGAGTCTCTCCGGGCCAAAATTTGTCTCGGTTTCAAAAACCTCTCCCCGGTGATTTATTGTTTTTATTTAGGGGGAGTTAGGATCGTTTAAGCCCTTTTGATGTTCGATTCAAAATTTTCTATTCAAACTTTCATTTTCAACTCTTGGTATCAAATTTTTCATTTCAAACTTTCAATTCAAACTGTTATTCAAATTTTTGATTCAAAACTTTCAATTCAAATTTCAAAAATTTCAATTGGTTTACAAATCTCTATCTTGTTTTTCAAACATTTCCCTCAATCAAGTTTTATGCCCCGTGCTATTTTTTATAATCACAAGGGGGATAAATTCTTGGTTGATTGGGAGAAAAATCTTTTAAAGCATGCCTCTCATTTTCAGTATTTTACATTGTTTGTTTTGGTGATTGTGATCATCAAAATAGGGGGAGATTGTTGTACCTCTCGTACCCCTCGTGGTTTTATTTTCATGATCACAATCACTCTCATGTTTATCTAATCTTGTTTTCAAGTGTTTTTGTTAATAGGCATGATTTCAGATTGCCAAGGGATTGGGGCAAGAAGGATGAAAGCAAAAGTGGACTGAAATTCAGTCCACCGGCCAACCGGTGGCTTCACCACCGGCCAGCCGATGGACCATTGACAGAAAGGCTCTCCACTGTCCAGAGCACCGGCCAACCGGTGGCCTCAGCACCGGCCAGCCGGTGGAGCCCTGCACAGAATGGCAAGCTACTGTCTTGCCACCGGCCAACCTGTGGCCTCAGCACCGGCCAGCCGGTGGAGCCTGAGCCCGAGCCCTCCTCCATTTTGCACACACCGGCCAACCAGTGGCCCTGTACCGGTCAGCCGGTGGAGCCAGTCAAACTAGCCGTTGGGCTTTTGACCAGCCTGTCCACTTGGCCTCCAACGGCTCCGAAAGCCTCTCCAACGGCTCCAAAGGCCTCCAACGGCCATATGAGGGTTCCCCCTCTATAAATAAAGGACCTTGAAGCCCCAGAAACTCAAGGAAGCCCACAGACACATTTTTGATCATTTGGCGAACCTCCGGCGCATTCCATCCAAGGGAACCCCACTTGCTCTGACACGGTTCCACATCCAAGGAGCTCCACCAAAGAAGCTTGGGAGCGCCCTTCATCAGCTCCATCAATCCATTGGCGCCCAAGTCTTCCCAATTACGGGTTTTCATTGTTTTATTTATTTTCAGATTTATTTTGGGTTTGTGCCTACAAACCCCATCTCCTTCTCTCATCCTCTCTTTTGGGTTCTCACACCACCTTCAAGGTGTGAAGAGGTTAGTCAAGCCTTACCTTTCAAAAGGCTTGAATCAAAGGTGAGCTAGCCTTCACCTGTAAGAAGGCTAGTGGGTTCTTGCTATTCCATTGAAAGCAAGTGGGTTCTTGCATAACCATTAAAAGCAAGCTGTAATAGGTCCTAGACTAAACCTGTAAAGTCTAGTGGGTTTCTTTCTAAAACCATTGAAAAGCAAGCGGTAGTAAATCTCTCAACGGTTGAGTTGGGAGCGGAGACGTAGGCTTGGGTTTAAGCCGAACTCCGTTATCAAGTTGGTGTCTTGCCTCTTTTATTTCCGCTGCACTTTTAACTTTGATTTTAAATTGTTAATCATTTTTTAAAAGGCAATTCACCCCCCCCCCTCTTGCCATCACTTTTCCTTGCTTTTCTCCGCCCAACAAAAACATCATTAGATTTGTGAAGGCCAATATAATCACCATATTTGGTGTCCCTCATACTATACTAATGAAAAATGGCACCAACATTTGATCTGATGAGTTGGAAAAGCTATACCAGGAGTATAGAATCAAAGCCAACTGTTCATCTTGCTACCACACGGCAGCCAACGGGAAGATAGAGGCTTTCAACAAAACCCTGTTCAAAATAATCCAAAAGATGGTTGATAAGGATAAGAAATCATGGCCAGAAAATCTCCTTCATGCTTTATGGTATTACCGATCCATGACCCTTACTACCACCCATATGACCCCGTAATCACTAGTATACAGGGCAAAGGTGGTTTTGCCTATCGAAATCCACGTGTCATCACTTCATGTGGCCATTTGTTATCAACTATCCATGGAAGAACAATCCCAGATATAGTTTGATGAGTTGGAGTAGATATATAAAAAAAGTCTACAAACATTACACCATTTGTATATCTACCAAAACTGGATTGCACGAGCCTTCAACAAAAAGGTTCTCCTTCAATCTTTCCTCAAAGGAGAAATGGTGTTAGTCCTCAAAAATCTGATGATAGTTGGGAAGAATCCCCCAAAGCTTGAACCAAAGTGGGAAGGACTGTATGTCATACATAGGGTCTATTCCAATGGAACATACTCTCTAATATCGATGGATGAAAATCTCATCACGGCTCCCACAAATGCAAAGTTCCTGAAGAAGTACTTCGCATAATAGTAACACTAAATCCTTGGTCCAAACTCTATGACCCTAAACTATGAGTTTTTTTCCTGACCAACATGATAGTAAAATGAATGGTATTATCCCCATGGTCCAAACTCTAATACCTTAAACTATGAGTAATAATACTATGAATCCTTGTTCCAAACTCTAAGACCCTAAACTATGAGTTGTTGTCCTGACCAACATGATGATAAAATGAATGGTATTAGCCCCATGGTCCAAACTCTAAGACCTTAAAATACGAGTAATAATACCATGAAGCCATGGTCCAAACTCTATGACCCTAAACTATGATTTGTTTTCCTGACCAACATTATGATAAAATGGATTGTATTATCCCCATGGTCTAAACTCTAAGACCTTAAACTATGAGTAATAATACCGTGAAGCCTTGGTCCAAACTCTAAGACCCTAAACTATGAGTTGTTTTCCTAACCAACATGACAATAAAATGAATGGTATTATCCCCATGGTCCAAACTCTAAGACCTTAAACTATGAGTAATAATACCGTGAAGCCATGGTCCAAACTCTATGACCCTAAACTATGTGTTTTTTCCCTGACCAACATGTTGATAAAATGAATGGTATTATCTCTATGGTCCAAAATCTAAGAACTTAAACTACGAGTAATAAAACTATAAATCCATGTTCCAAACTCTAAGACCTTAAACTATGAGTAATAATACCATGAAGCCTTGGTCCAAAATCTATAAACCTAAACTATGAGTTGTTGTCCTTTCCACATAACGTTAAACTGTAAGGAACTCATCCCGGAAACATGATATTAAACTATTACTCATGTTCTCATTATAAGATGTTAAACTACATGGCAAAAATCATCCTAATCACATGAAAATAAACTGCATGATCTCTCACATAACTATGTATGACTTGATTCTTTCCCTCACAGGATACATAGCGACTCCTCGATCATCTATCTTGGCCCAGCCTCCCCCCAACAAAAAAATTCCCCCATCATATCCTCTACCTCCCCATACTTGAAAGGGAAACCCTATGTCCACTCCTTGTTTCTCACATAGAGTATAACTCATGCGAGCTTAGGATTAGTGGTAAGGATTATTTTACACAAACAAGTTATGAAGGAGTATGGTAGTCCTAGAACCCATAGAAAATGAAAAAAAAAATCGTTCTCACCCCCATGTCTAAGCCAGATCGGTATAGGGAATGTTTATAACTATGTATGGCTTTATTTCTGCCCTTACATGATATGTAGTGATGCCTAAATTTGGCATCCCAACCCAGCCATCAAAAATAAAAAAAATTCCCTCACATGTCCTTACACATGGACCGAGCGAGATCAGTATAGGGAATGTTCATAACTACGTATGGCTTGATTCCTTCCCTTACAGGATACGTAATGATGCCTAGATTTGGCATCCTGGCCCAGACATAAAAAAAATTCCCTCACATGTCCTTACACATGGATCGATCCAGATCAGTATAGATAACATTAAGAACTATATGCGTCTTGATTCCTACCCTCACAGGATACGTAGTCATGCTCAGATTTTCCATCCCAGCCCAACCACCATAAAAAATGCCCCTTTCCCCGTGCATAGGTCAGACTTGTATGGGGATTCCATGAAAGGTTCTAATCGCATGATAATAAACTGAGAAATTCTTCAAGAGTTATGTGTGGCCCAATTTTTAGATTCATGAGATCTTGTACATGCCCCTCACTCATGAGAAGTTAAAATATCCTTCTTCCCCTATACATATGAGTCAGATCTATGTAGAAGTTTTAATAGTTCATAGGTAATCATGATCTGGATATTCCCTCCATTCCCAGACACATTATTCCCATTATTTCAAACACCATATTTCAGGAAAACTTGGATCACCCTAATCATTCATGGCTATATTAGATGGAAGGCCGGTGTCTTGTGGACACATTTGTTTGACTATACACATAATGCCCTGATGGCTCTGCATATGTTTCCCACAAAAACGGCCATCAATCAAAGGAAAATTCTTCCCTAGGAGAGTCCTCTCTCATCTCAGTATGCCCAATGGCTTATAAGACCCATGTCATCCCTCCCAATTCAAGTTTCTCCTGGAACTATGTTTTACACCTTCTATCATCACTCACATCTAAGGAATGCCAGAACGTCCGGATTGTGATTAATCCAAATCTATTAAATATCTTTATGACAACATAATTTTACTCACGACATGACTCTAAACTACACAACATCATGTTCTCACCACACGACATTAAACTATAAGGCCAAAATCGTCATTGTTGTATGATGTTAAACTGTATAACAATGGATTAAGACTAAATTTCCCTCTGATATTTATTTTTCTATTCTTAGTAAATGACCTTGAATCCTTATAATTCCATGTTTCTCACATCAATCATAGCTTACGTGAGCTAAGAGATCTTAGTGAGAGATCCACTGTGACATTATGTAAAAACAGCCCAAGAATTTGGTCCTAGAAGCACAACCCTAAAAGGCATGTCATGGTTCCCATTCCTGAGAGAAACCCCATGTCCTGTCCATGTGACGTTAAATGACCAGGTACCCCAAAGATGGTATGAACACCTCACCCTGCATATGAGTCAGATCTATGAAAAGGGATACCTAATTCCATGAGTAAATCTCTGCTAAAATGTATCCAATATGTCTAAATACACTATTTCCATACCTCAAACTCCATGATCTGAGTGATTTTGAATCCCCATAATCATTCAAGGACATCGAAGATGGAAGTCCAGTGTTCTGCAAACACCTTTGTTTGATTATGCACATCATTCCTTGGTGGCTCTGCATATGTTTCCCCCAAAATGGTTTCCAATCAAAGGAAAATTTGTCCCCAAGAGAGTCATCTCCTATCTCAGTATGCCCAATGGATTATAAGCCTCATTCCATCCCTCTTGATTTAAGGGCCCTCAAAGTCATGGTTTACATTTTTCTTTCTACACACATCCTAGATATATCAGAACATACAGGCCTGATTCATATCTGGTCCCTTTTGAGGTTTCTAAAGATACCCCATCCATATGCTTGAAGTTGATCCGGAAACAAAAGAAGACTATCCCCACTCATTTCTGGTTTTCCCCTGAATAAGTTCAGTTAAAATGACCCTGTTTTTTGTGTTCAGGTGCACCCCCTGTTGAAGGTCACATACCATATCCAGAAATTTCCCAATATCCATCAGAGATGGAAGGCCAGTGTCCTATAGACACCTTTGTTTGGCTATGCACATCATGCCCCGTAGGCTATAGATATATCTCCAACAAAATGACTATCAATCAAAGGAAAATTTGTTCTCAGGATAGTCCTTCCCAGTATCTGTACGCTCAAATGACATTCATGTCCTGTCACACCCCCATATTTAGAAAATTTCTGGATGACATCTTACATACATTCTTCTTTCCAAATGCCCCTGACATGAAAAATAATTCTAACTGAACTATCCATTCACCAATTCCCCCTCGCATAAGTAAGAACTGTGATAGAATAGTTGCCAACTCAAAGCTGTTATGAATGTCCCTAACATTTTTAGACACCACTACATGGTCTAGCCACTCACTCTGGATCCCAACATCAAAATAAATTCAAATTATCTCAAATCCCACCAAGTCTATCATAGATGGAAGGCTAGTGTCCTGCGGACACCTTTTTTGACTATGCACATCACGCCCCTGAGTCTCTGCATATGTTTCCTTCAGAATGGCCATCAATCAAAGGAAAAGTAAACCCCAGGAGAGTCCTTTATTACTTTTGCACACCTAAAACAGATCCCAAGCCTCATGCATGTCCAAAACCCATAATTTTAGGGTCAAGAAAAATCCATAATCTATGTTTAAAGAATATTAGAACATTCCTGACTGGCCAATCCTGAATTGGGGTCCTAACCCCGTTAAGTTTGGTCAAAGCTATTATACCTATAAAATTAGTAATAAATTTTATTAGAAAAACTTTTAACTACTAGAAAAATAAAAATATTCCATAATTTCTAGAGGGAAAATCCACAGAAGGAACCTCTAGGTAAAAGTCAAGTATTGGTTCGTAAAAAACATTGATCCATAAAAAAGGCATAAATCTAATTAGGGTGAAAACCGATAAAGAGAAGCCTAATAAAAAGTCAAGTTATGCCCACTAAGACATTTCCAAGCAGGATTAGGAAAAAATTAGGGTACCAATGAAAAAATACACAAATTTTTGTGAGGTTGTTCCATAAGACCTCAGAAATATTCAAACTATGTCCGCTGAGTCCTGTGACTCAGGAAAAACTTAGAGCACAATTAGATTATTTCAGTTTACTGGTTTCAAATCATGGTTTAAAATTAATACCTGATTGAAATTAAGTTTATATGATTGATCAACTGACATGATAGGAAAAGGAAAAGAAAAAGGATTTAAAGGAAAATCAGTTTCATTGAGTTCAACAAAAATGGAGAAGCATCCCCAGTTCAGAGTCTCTCCAAAGTATCAAAAAAAGAGAGGAGTAAATATCATTATTTGGAATGGATCTCCAAAAAGGCTCGTCTCTCCCTTCTCAGAAGGATGGAAAGTGATTTACATGGGCTATCAATAGTTTTCTCCAAAGAAGCTCTCTCCTCCATTTCATCCTTGACCGTTGGATGCACCTGCTCTAGAATGGATTTAAGGTCCTTCCCTTTCTTCTGGATGGCTTCATAGTTAGAATGTGAAAAGGCTAGTTGATCCCTCAAACTTCCTATGTGGGCCTCTCACTCCCACAACTCTTCCTTTTGTGTGTCCACTAAATCACAAGCCTTTATCTCCTTGGAAATTAGATGATCGAATTCTTCTGAAACATATCGGAAGGTCGCCACCTGGTGATGGGAGGGATTGAAATTGGAAAGTTTGTCCTCACATGAAGCAAGGTCTTCTTGGGTTATGATGATATAGTAGATAATTAGGTGTAAGAACTGATAATCAAAGCCGCCAGAACCCATATTGGTGAATAATAGCTGAAAGTTTTCAGTCTCTTCAGCAAAATTGGCCATGGGTGTTTCCGTGGCAAGAGTGCATAACTGGGACCATGCCTGATTTTGCACTATAGGGTGCCGCCCTACGTCACTAGTACCTTGATTATCCTCCACTTCAAAATGTCTATAAGTAGGAAGTGTCATCACAAGAGTGGTAAGGGACCTAAGATAGGTCACTCAAGATAGGGGACTTTCTTTTCCCTCAGATGGCTCAACCACTAGAGCTGGATGCAGAGGACCAGCCGCAGCTTTCGGTGTGATTGGTGATACTCTACTGGTGCGAGCCTCATTAAGGTCTTGGGAAGTATCTGTAGGAGGGGAGTAGTCTGAATCACTCCCCACTGAGATAGGATATACCAATGAATCCCCTCCCAGATGCTTTTTATGGCGAACCGAGCATCTTCTTACCACAAGGGTAGGAACAGGTGGCATATCCATCGTATATGTTGTAGAGATAGAAGTAGAAGGTGTATCTATCACACTCTTCACAGTAGAAGGAATGTGTGTCATTAGCATTAAGTTAAGGATAGTACGGAGAATGGTAAAATATTTCTACACCCACCGAACAGGTTCTATCAGCACTCTGTTGGGTTAATATGCCATCCATAGTTGGTCATACTCCATCGATAGAAAGGTGGATCCTGTTGTGTTAGGAATGATAACCTCCATAGTGTCACCTTTATGCATCATCATAAGCCATAAATGGTGAAGAGTTATGGGATGAGACTCTCCCCTTAATTGAACATCCAGAAGTAGTGCAGTCTATTGAAGGCATCCAAATTTCCAGGAAAACCTATAAGGGAGGTATGTCTCACAAATGACTACTCGATCTATACAAGCAGTGAGCACCCCATCCCAAAGTGTGATGAGGTATGAGAATTTCTCTAAATAACCATCCCTAACACCTCTTAATAACCCATTATGGGTAGTATGCAGTGCAAATGAGAAGTGATAAGTGTCATTCAATAGCCCAATCACATCAATAATGCTTAGAGTTTTAGGAAGAATAGAGAAAATGTTGAGAAGGGTGGGTTGAAAGTCAGAATGAGGAACCTTTGCAGTATGCCGGTATTCATAATAGGGTAAGTGTTTTACCATCCACCCATAAAGAAATTTAAATGGTCCGCTGAGATGATGCAGGGGCATACCTTCCTGTATTTGTCCCAAAAACTCATAAAGCTGAGCGAGAGTGGGAAGGGACAAATTAATGGGTCGACCCTCTGCCAGTGTGGTCGCCATCATCAAAGTGCAGGCCCAAACCCTGGTATAGACATCGCGGGATGGGAAAACCATCCACTCAAAAACATGGAAAAGAAACCTACTAATTTAAGTGCATGTGGTGCGTCTGGTTGAAGCTCATATCCCCATGTGGTATATCATCCCGCTTCAAGGGTAGCACAATATAACCCTGAAGTTTGGCAGGACTGACAGGATGATTGAGTTCGACAGTGGTGAGACCTCGTCTTAAGTTTGTTTTCATGAAAGAATAACCCTATCCACAACCTCTAATGAGATAAGAGAGTGAGCCTAGAGTGGATGATCAAGTAATAAATCTGTCATAACCAATAAAATCTTTGTTAATGGAGACACATGGTCAATGTCATTCCAAGTAGCAGTTTCCAAGAGAAAATAGTCATACATTTCTACAAGGATTGGTATTCCTCCAAGTTGGTGGATATCCCATAAGATGATTCCCACCTCCCCATGCAATAAGTGGAAGGTGTTGGTGCTTGAATACCAGAGGCTCAATAGCTCAGGAATGATTTCACCTGGGGAGAAGACTACGAACTGAGAAACCCAGGCAGCTTGATACAAGCCAACCACCTCCAACTAGTCAGGGGACTCCAAACAGGTCTGATGTAGCCAAAACGACTAGGCCCACTTGTCAGAGAAACATCCTCCAGCTCAAAGATCCCACTTGGTGCTCCTCCCAGCATTAGGGTTTTATTGGGAGATTTTGATAATGGATGGGTACTCTTGGACGCTTAGTCTTGGGATAGCATTGCGACCCCCGCAATTGCCCTTAGTCCATGTCAAGCCTCCTAATATGAAAAAATTCTCTAGAATCAGAGTGTCTATGACTTACCCAACTATGGAAAATGTTGGTGTGATCATGTACTTATGGTGCCTCTAAGAGGATGAAAGGGGTATCGAGGTCATCCAAAAACAGAGAAATGTCGTCAGGGAGACCAAAGCCGTAAAGTGGAAACTACACAAATAGTGGATAGGCTAGGAGATCTAGATTCAATAAATTATTTAAGAAGCTTTCATGAGGAATAATGTAGGCTCAAAGATGATCCTCACTATTATCCATCATGGTCGCCCTTGTCTTCATCGATTTTATCACAGTCTATGAATTAGCCATTGTAGCCTGCACAAGAAGATCCAGAAGCCAATAAAAATTCATTCCAATAAAAATAGTTGGATAAAAGTCTATGGAAGAATGGATAAAGGACTTAAAGTATGTACACATAAGGATTTTCATACTGTTACCAGAAATGGTATGTTGTAGGCACATTCCGCGTACTGCATGACATGCGGAAGCAACCCCACCTACAGTTATGGTATGTGGATGAATTTCACCATGTACAGCCATGGTACGCGAACCATCCACAAGGCGTTGGCCCACAGATCATTGGACGGTGAAAAGAAATGTTCACAAGAGGTGGATACCATGAACCTAGGCCTTGATTAATTTCATGTTCATAAGTTGAGGATTCAATTTTAAGTTTGGATTAATAGTTCTTAAAGTTCATTTCATCGATCCAATCTTGGTATGTGGACACACGAACAACATAGCATTCTCCTAAGAAAAATTTGGATTTTTATTTTTATAATTCTACAATGCCATTTGCGAAACCCAAAATGTGGTACACAGATAGATAAATGGTGAAAAGATCAGTTCACAGCACGTACGGAGCAGTTCGCGAATAGGATTTTGGCAAGGATCATGGTACACAAATGAAGAGGATGTCGAGGAAGTCAATAGCACTTTTCTCTGTGAGAAACGGTAAAATAAAATGACATGGGTCCCTATATATAGGTGTGGTCCCCTCCTACTGGGTCTATCTATTCTACCACAAACCATTTCAGTTTAGGGTCGCTTATACATTGGAATAGTTCCCTTTTCATTCTGTATGGACCCCATTCTGATGGGGGCATTTGTAGGGTCCTAATAATTACACTAAGGGAAGAAAATTCCCCCACAATCACTTTGTAGAAGGAAGAAAGTACTCCTACGAGACTAGAAAGGTGAATGGACTCAAATTGAGTTGTAAATTTCAGAAGAAACTTGAAGGAATTCAAGTTTTCAAAAAAATTACAGTGGCATTCATACCATCACCAGGAAGGGTCTGCAGACCACCTGGATCGTGAACCACCAAGTATGTGGAACAATCCGCGAGGCACTAGCCCATGGAGCGATGGATAGTGAACCCAGTGGACCGCGAAATGCGTCACTGAAGGACTCATTCTTGTGAAGGCCATCTGTATACTATTTCGTGAACTCATCAATTCACAGATGAAGTTAATAGGTAGGGTTCCACAAACCATGATCATGAACCATAGCCTCTGCAAACCCAAATTGACCGAGTCTTCCATGGGTCAGGATATCTCTGAATGGGCCTCCGTAAATGGTGACACATTCCCAATATATACAATTTCCCCGATGATCTATAAAAGGAGTATAGAAGGAATTGAGAAATAATGGATGACAAAATCTTTAAGGGGACTCATAGGTTGGAAGAAAGAGTTTTGAGAAGATTCCGACTTGAGTCTAGATTCATCAGCAAAGCCCGAATTGCGAACCAAGCTCTCCATAGGTATAGCTAGCCACGAACCATAAAATGAGATAAATTAATAATAAAAATAGAAACACAAACCTAAATTATGGAACCACAAACCACATACTCCTTGTGGATGAAATTCCTGCGAATGATAATCCCCCAGACCCACCTTAAATATGGTGCTTCACATAGTGTACTACTATGTGGACTAAACCTGGCACTGCGTACTACATCAGTATGCGAATTAAACCCAAAGTGGTGTGATGGGCCACATACCATTATGGTACGTGGTGGTCTATACCCAAGTTTGCATACTGCATTAGTACACGGACGACCCCTCTACCCACATACCAGTACTGTATGTGGAGCCCCCCCATCCTGAATAAGAAAATAGTACGCATAATGGGGTATTATTGGGTATTATTACCTCTGATTCCAACCTCACCCCTACACTACTATCCAGTCCTCCATAATCCCCCCATAAACCAATCCTCCAACATTAGACCAAATCCTCCTCCAAAGCCACCAAACCCATATGATTAGACCATCGGGTGAATCAATGCACCCCTTTGAGTCTACATACCCATGGTAAGTGGAGTCACGAAGGCTCTCCCCAAAGAGGTTTGGGATTCGGGAATGTTCTTGGGTCTATATTCCCATGGTAATCTAGAATCCAACCTTGGGATGATAACATGAACCTCCCCATTTTAGGGATTAAGTGTGATCACTTTCTTTTCCATTCAATGAGGAATAATGATCAAAAGGAGTTATGTTTTCTTCTCTTTTGACGAGGACAAAACTCCTCCCCTTCCCAGAATGTATTATGGGGCCCTCCAACTAAGGTAAGTCCCCAATATTCTGAGGTTGAGATGCATGAACATTAATTTCATTTCACATTGAAAGGTTCATCGCTCCACAGCCTCACCCACCATCGCCCTAACCTCTTCTGTCGTAGACTCTCCCTATCCCACCATCAGGAGAGGAAGCATGTAGTTGGTTGGATATCTTGCATCTTATTTTTTCTCACACCAATCATGAATCACATGGGCTTAGAGGTTTATGAAGATTACAACATCCATGGAAATATGAACTATGAGAACTCTGATTCCTGATAAAATCAGGATACGTAGGATGCCTACTTTAAGGCCCAAGCTCAAAAGTGTGCCCTCCCATAAAGGGTTCAACCAATCATCTGAACTACGATAACCATGATTCCATATGAAACTATGATACGTAGGACACCTACTTGAAGGCTCGAGCTCAAAAGGGTGCCTATCTAAAAGGGTTCACCCAATCATGTCCCCCCAAATGGGAAGCTTCCATGCATAATCCCCAACCATTCTGAACTACATGGGTTCTGATTCCTCTCTCGAGGATACGTAGGAAACCTATCTTATGGGTCCGATCCCAACATCAAATCCCCTTCCATCCCCCCTAGATGACGATAAACTCCAGAGCACCTTATTTTATGGCTCAAGTCAATAGTACCTTTGTGGAATTAAATATATGCATGCCTACGATGATCCTGCAAACCAAGGGTATCCCATGGATGCACTCTTCGTGAATGAACAAAAAATTAATGAATATATGAACATAACTTATATCTATAAGAGAGTCCAAAAATAGGCAATAATCCTCCCCCAGAAGGGTGTGGTGAGCCTGATTTCCCATCCCCTTGACCAATGGAGTCCTTAAGTGTTGTTGGTTGAATCATCAATAAAAGAGCACCTGCCTTTGGAAAGTAGTTCCATGAATCATGGATACCAGGTCCATTAGGTGTTTTTGGATCCACAAATAAACTAGTTGGAGACCATCTGAGGAATTTATATCTGAGGAGAACCAATTGCACAAGTATTTGACCCCATGCAATCACCCTTTGGGACCGACTGAAAGTGACATCTCCTTCACAATGTGAAAGGGGTGAATTGCCTAGCCCCAACAGGGTTAATCCAACCATTATTTGAAGGATAATGACATAGAATGGGTCAAAACAAAATAAATGGAAAATTTGATAGCAAACCATCTCCAGAAAAAGAGACGGGTGATGATTCACATCAGACCATTTCACCATCACCCGAAACGCACCACCTCAGAGGCTGAACATATATAAATAAAATTATATCATTAAAATCAGTTATAATGATAATTTTATTTTATATAAAATTTTAAATCCAAAAACATTATTCATCTAAAAAAATTTAGGCGATCTAATGTGTTTATTTTATAACTAACTTTTCAAAAAATTTAAAAATTTATTTGATAAAATGATTATAAAATTTTAAATGATAAGTTTAAATTTATTTAAAATTATTAATCTTATTTTTTAAATTAAAATTAATTACTAAGGTTAAAAATTAATTACCATGGTAAAATTCCATTAGAGTTAAAGTAAAAAAAGTTAAACGAAATATCCCTAAAACACTCAAGTTTGAATTTACAATGAGTAGTTTAAGTGTGTTATAACCCACAATCACTTCCCCCTCCACTTGTTTCTATTTTATATCTATTTACCTTTGAATATAAACATTACACTATATAAATGTAACAGTTACTTTCAGAACAACACTTCTCTTCACTTATAAAAACACAACACTTCTACCACTTCAAGAATCACCCTTCCTTTGAATTTCTCATTGATATTATGAAAAATTTATAATCATAGAACCCTATAACACTTTAAAAATATTCTTTTCACTATTTTTAAGCATAAGTCCATCATTTTAATGGATAATTCCTAGCGATCATTCAAGTCCCTAATATGACTATCCACTTCATCTTAGTGTTCCTTCTTAATTTTTACTCTCCTAACATTCTCTAAAATTATTAATATTATAAAATTAGTATCATTATTAAACTAAAATTTCATTATATTTATTGTGAAAAAAGTATTCAATCGTTTCCATCCAATATGAAAATAAAATCACATAGATCATGTGTAGGTACAGATTACCGCCCCCACAAAGCGATGTTATTCATTTTTATCACCGCCTTTCAAGGCCGGTGTCAATAATAGATTTAAATAATAAATATTTATTATATGTCAAAAATAAAATTATGAAATAATAATTTATAATATACCATATTTCCATCCATTAATTGATAAATGGGATCATTAATTGTGCCTATGTACGAACTACTATCTCCATGAACTACAAATCCAGTTTTTCATCACCACCCATCTTGGATGGTTATAAGAATGGATTTACCAAGGATATTAGATAATAATTAAATGTCTAGTATTATGAATATACCACATTACCATAATATAAATGCATTATCTTACTCATGAAAACATTATAATATGTTACTGTTTTGCTTAGTTTTACCACCTGTGCGAATGATGTTAATATTTTTATATCATAAATGATTATGGGATGTAATATAATGGTAATATTATGTAATAATAATGAATTTATGATTTCTTAATTATTATTTTAATTTTTTATTAATATTTTAAAAATTAATTAATATACAACCTTTTGTCCATTAATCATGTCAAAACTAGTTTATCATGTTTCTCATTTTCACAAACCGTATTCATATCTATCACTTAATGAAAATAAGAATTATTGAATAATTTGAAATGATTATTATTATATATTAAATAATTGGGTAATTATGAACTTGAATCCCCTTAGTAAGAACTAACACTATTACTATGATATGTGATCAATACAAACAAACAAATGTTCTAACTTCTGTTATTGAAAATAACTATAACTATATAAAATATTTATAATGAAGGATTATAAATAAATTTTATAAAAGATAAAAAATTTGTATAAGGTCCGGAATTAACTACATAATTTAGTAATTTTTATCACAAATTAGTTTAAATAAAGGTATTCTTAGCATAAACTCAATGTAAGGGTTTTGAAAACTTAATTTCCTTTCATTGAGTTGTACTCTACTTTATTGAATGCTATTGTTAAAAGTAGGTTCTAACCATACCTATGATGATATCATGATATAATATCTATTTTTTCCTTGTGAATTATTTTTTATATTCATGAATTGTTCCTTGATTATTTCATTTATAATGTGTGAGATTGCAAAGAATAATTGTCATATTTTTAATAAACCTTTTGTTTCCATGTCTATATTTTCCATTACTTCATAAGTTTTACTTTTTATTTAAATATATATTATGTTTTATATACTGTGACACTCATAATTATATTTAAAACTTTTAAAATAATTTTTTATTAACTATTTACATGATGTGGATTTCAACAAAATTATAATTGTTTAGATAAAAAGGCTTTTAATTTCAAGCTATTATATTTTATCTTCTAACCATCATTTTATTATATAGGAAAATTATTATTTCAAGATTATTTATTTCCATAAATAATGTTTTAAATTTATCTTCAAAACTTTACGAAAATTATTTTAGAAAGTTATTTAATATTTCATTTCTTACCATCAATTTACAAAGGATTTAGAGATATTCTTTTACTAAATTTTTACTTCAATTTTATTCCCTGTATAAAAGATTACTTATTTTGAAAATAATATTTTTAAAATGAATCATTATAAAAATTATGAAAAGTTTATTGGAAATGATTTATTACTCCATTTTATAATCAAATTTAAAGGTATTTTAAGACATTAATTAATCTTATGGTTTTTCTTATATTTTCCTCTCTAACTCAAAGTATTTTATCTATTAGAAAATGATGCTCATGATTTTCATCTCTATGATTTTAGGATACCCATTTCGTTTTTTATGGATTTTTTATATATTTTAAAATCTTATTAATCTTTAGTATAGGATTTAATAAGTCCATACACCTTATTTATTTGGATTGTTTATGTAATTCCCTTACCTTTTAGAGAAATGATATATCATTTCCTCTGTCTTACCTAATAATTTTGGGTGTACAAATATAATTTTTCATCCAATTCATTCCATCTATGAATACCATATTATTATCTCCTTTGATTGAGGTGTGTTAACCTTGATCCCATATATTGATTAATTGATGAAAAATTATTTCCATTACCATATACCATTTATCTATATAGTATAAATATAGTATAAATATAGTATTCTATATTATCATGATTAAAACATATTTATTTCAATAGTTACTAAATATCATTGGATACCCATTTATTTTAAATTGTTATATCATTCTATTATTATTTATGGAATTATAAATGTTTTCCTTATATGATTTCATTTGAAAATTATATGAAATTTTCTATACATGGATTATTTTATAATGTGCTATTGGAACACAAATATATGGATTATGAAATGAGAGATAAATTTAACTCTATATAATTATTTGGTTAAAGGATTATATATCATGAGATATAAATTTTATATGAATATATTATCAAGTATCTAGGTTCAAAAAGTCTGAGTTTTCTATTCACAATTTTATGTGGGAACAGGTTAAGTAATAGCTAAGATCACAATGGGTGAGTGTGACTACATTTAGCTCTAACAATAATTTTATGTGTGAACATGTTAGTAAGTATCTAGTTTCACAAAGGGTGAGTGTAATTAAATTTATCTCTAATCACAATTGTATGTTTAAATAGGTTAGTGGGCTTCCAAGTTCACAAATATATGATATACTATGTTTATGATTGTTCCATTTTCCTTCCTTAGACCCATGGATCATGATTTATTCTTCATGTTTTTTTCTTATTCCTTGGTAAATGTTTAATAATTTTAGGTTATATGTCTATCCTTTATGCTTATATACAAATCTTATTGATTTATGTTCCTTTTTAATTAGATAATTATTTCTATTCATGTATTCTCACATGTTTACGATCTAACCTTTATGTGTCTTTGGTATGTTATCCCTTATTGAGTGTTTGAGCTCACAGATTTATATGTTTTATTTTCCCAAGGGTATGAATATGACTATGAATTGTGGAAAGTCTATAATGGTGATTATATTATTGATAATTTTTTGAAATGGTTTAATAAATTTTTTATGTTGATAGTCTCTAAAGAAGCTAAACCTTTACAGTTCTCTGGTTTTATGAGAAAATTGATCAATGTAATGTTTTCATTTTGAAAATGATGTAAAATAAGTATTATTTTGTTCGATATTATATAATAATATATTTTATTATTTTATTTTTTAACTTTTAACTTCTCTAAGTTCAAAAATAATTCAACTAGCATCTTAGACATTAAATTCCTTCTCAAAATATTTTGCAGAGATTCAATACAAACTTCTTGGTATTATGAAATATCTTTTATTTCCATTTTAGAAGGAATATTTAACAAATGAACTATTATTTCAATATACCAAATGTATTATATGTTTTTATAATATTTTTCTATTTTAAAAAAAATACACTATTTAAATATATAGCTAACGGGTGGTGGAACACATTCCCTCATATTTTAAAAAACCATATAAAATCTTTTATCCTGGATAAAACACTTCTATATATATCTTCATTTCATGATATATTATGGAAATTAATGAATAAAAACCATGTGTATACTACTATTAATCTAATTTTTTCTTAAAAAATATTTTTAATGAAAAACATATCATATCAATAAGATAAATGAGATGAAGATATAAATCCTTTAATTATATTTATCTAATCTTGACACATTTTGTTACATTCAAATCCTTGATCTAACAAATTATTTCTTTATATCTTGGATGTAAATTAAAATATCTATTAATTATTACTTTTAATGTGAACTCATTTATATTGAAAATTATTATAAATTATACATTATATATCACATACGATTCAAAATTTAAGAATAAATTTCTATAACATTAAAACCTAAAATGGAAATTACAGGGAGTTTCCTAAAAATTATTCAAGTATTCTGGATAATTACATAATATATAATTAGAACTCCTCCCTAAAACATTAGGTTTCAATGACCTTGGATAGATACTTAAAGAAACAATATAATAATTTTGAACAAACTTTATTCTTTCAGTTTTAACTTTTTCTCCTTGTATTTTTTGTACAATTGTAGAAATCGAACATCATATACCCAATTTATTTCTCTTAATTATTGATAATATTGGGTAAAATTGTTATTGTACTCATTTATCTTTTCAAAACATTTACATAGATGAAAAGTTTAATTAATTCCTTTACCAAAACAAACATAAGAAAACCTCTAGTCTCATAAAGTATTTAGAATATCCTATCATATTAAATATCATTAACATAATCAATCATATTGAGTATATGAGTGAAGATTATGTTTCCTTTGTTCATTTGTCATTTAATTACATTGAAAACTTAAGTGAATTATTATATGCTTCACAAGAATCAAGATTCACCTATTAAATAACATTAACACCTAGTTACTCAAGAATTTTTTTTTAACAAATATAATATTCCTTATTTAAGTACTCTTATTAGGTTACCGGTCTTTGGAGTTTCATATAATAAGATTATCATTTTTAAAGGATTGATTACAAAAGTGTTATGATGGAAATGCTAATATCAAAAATAAAATTTTTTATCAGATGAATATCATAACATATATATTTTCTTCATAGAATTTTAAAGGTATTGATCCATCTAAAATTGATTACCCCATACATAATATACATTTAGTGATACAAAATCCATATTTCACTAAGTAGTGAGTCTATTATGGAATTTATCTCACAAATTAGTTATTTATGTATGGTATCATCCCATCACAGACCTTCCTAATGATGTTTTAGTGTTACCAATCACTTGCATGCCTTACATAAGATAATCTATGGGCACCTAGATATGGGATGACCTACACAATTGGATGATCATGGTCTTAAAAATTTTCTCTTTGAAAGTAATATCACACTTTGTATTTAAAGGGTTTTATTAAAGTTTCACCAATTTAATATGAATTATATGGATTTAAAATTAATAATTATTACATATTATGAAATCATTATCTTCTCATGTTTTATTCCCTTTTGTGTATGCATGATTCTAATAATTGAGTTTGGAATCCCTATTACATCCACCAAAACAATGTGTTCAATCCATATTAATGTATAAATCTTTAAATAACATTATGTATGCGTTAATCAACAAAAAAATAGAATTCATACATATTCATACATATCTGAATGCATTATATGCATAAGGTATATGAACTATTCATGTAAAGACATGGAGTTACATGAGATTGATAATCTACACATTTGTAAGCCCAGAGTGATAGATAACCAACCTCATCCACCTTTCTAGAATATGGTATAAGTCTCTAGGATGGTAGGTGGTCTGACCCCAAGTCCCTCTACCCAGGGAGACTTTACTCAAGAGAGAATTCAATTAATGATATATTTAACAACTAATATTGAAAAACTATTCCTAATAACTACATTCAAGTTAATAACTTCAATTTCAAACTAAGGTTAAGGTAGATGAAAACTATTTTTTATGGAGTCATGCCTAGCATGAAACACAAGTATCTATCTCTAAAAATTTATTTTATAGTTAAACTAATACATACACATTTTTAACATTAACAATTTATAACTATGAATAAACTATGGAATAAACTCTATATAATGGAAAATTTATATATTTAAAAATTAGATAACCATTTAAGAACTATTTCTAAATAAATATAATTATAAAACCTTTTATAAATTAGCTAATCTTATGAATATTCCATAAATTTAAACAATTCTTTTGTTTTCAATCCAATATGAACTTTTTCATATTTTATGTTATATAAAATTTCTATATATATATATGATATTTCATGAATTAATAATTCATTTTCTATTATGTAAACCATTTTACATGAATTATATGTCATATACATTATATTATTTAAATCTATAATCTTCAAAACATTTTTTTATGTGGTCAAAATAATATCTTTAAATAATATCTAAAATAATGTCCACTTTTAATTGGAACAATTTTAAATCAATTAATTATAAACAATTCATAATTTTAAATATAGAAACCCTTTATATTTTGAACTTATTATGAGAATTATAAAATATTTTTTAATCGTTTTATAATATTTAAATAAAAAAATTATATAAATATTAAAATTATATATATGAATTTAGGTAAAAAGGTTTTAATTAACATTATTATTATTTATAAAATTTATAAATCATATTAATTTGAAAATGATATTCTTAGTATTAACTATGTAATATTAAAAGGAAAAACTATAATAAATGTTTCAAAAAAATATAATCTATTAACTATAAACACTTTATGTTTAATTAATTTATAAATTTTTTACAAAAAATACTTACAAGAATTTCATAATTATAAACATAAAAACTATTATATTTTCATCATTATGGAATATTTATAATCTTAGATATATTGAATCTTCCTTTAAATATTTTATATTCAATGAATTGTTAACAATTTTACAATCCAATTACCAATATGTAAAAAAAATTTCCTTATCCAAATATAATATATTTAAATATTATTTAAATCAAGATTAAAATAATCATCAAAACCATTTTGATGTGGTTTAAATAATTTCTCAAAATAAGGTCCCTTTCAGTATAAATAACTTAAAATTAAATATTAACAATTCATGGAATGTAAATTTCTTTTTATTTTGGCCTTATTTATGTAATTTATAAACTCTTTATAAACTTCTTTTATAATATCTAAATAAACATTTTATTTCAAGATCATAAGGAACACCATATAATTTGGTAAAATGTATATTAAATATTAACACTTAATATTTGGGAATATAAATGTTTCATAATAATTAAATTTATTATAAGATCTTTCAATATTAATTAATTTATAAACATTTAATAAATTAAAACACTCCCAAAATATATTTTATTATTATTTAAAAAAACTTCAACACTAATGGCTTGTTTATAATAAATATTTTAAAAATTAAAATAATTAAACATAAACATTTTATAGTTAATTAATTTATAAAAATCTTTCTTTATATATTTCATAAATATTGAAAATATCTTTTATTATGATTTATAAATACTTAATAAATAATATTATTTTTAAAATTATATTCTTAATATTAGCTCTTTAATATTCAAGTAATATTTATAACAAATTTTTCAAAAATATGTAATTAATTAACCATAAATATATTATAGTTAATTAGTTAATGAAACTTAATTATATATTTTATAAAAATTTCCAAATAGCATTTTCCATTATTTATTATTGATTTATAAATAATCCAATTCAATTCTTAATTGAAAATAAATAAATAATTTA
The DNA here is from genome assembly GCA_963277665.1 of Viscum album. Classification (NCBI taxonomy): domain Eukaryota; kingdom Viridiplantae; phylum Streptophyta; class Magnoliopsida; order Santalales; family Viscaceae; genus Viscum; species Viscum album. The sequence goes on along the minus strand of OY728125.1, from coordinate 1,968,574,873 downwards.
TTTATTTATCAAAGCATATGATATATATTTGAACCTTTTAAATTTTAATTTAGGAATAAAGAAATGTCATTTTACAATGCCTAACATTTATTATTTGAAAATATTTTATAAATAGTAATCAATTTTATGAAAAATAAAATAAAATTTCCAACATTATCATATACCATAAAAACTGAATCAGTAACAATGAATAAATAAAAAAAATTATAAATAGTGAAATATGTAAGTTGATCCAATGAGGAAGCACACTTTGATACCACTAAAAGGTTTTCTTGGATTATCGGATGATCCTTTGGTAGCTGAATAATACCAAAACAGGAAGGATGTATCCTTAAATAGAAGCACCGTGCATGTTACATGAAAAACATTGTAAAAGGACCATACCTAATCATGCCTTTAAACAGACTTATTCTTCCTTATTAAAATATAATTCTTGAGAAAGATCACTGATGCAGCAAAAAAAAAGACATGCTACCTTTGAAGGTGGTACACCTGCCACTGGATCCCAAACTCAATTAGAGGACTCTCGTATGTTTAAAGAGGTTCTAACATCTTCACCTAGGGTGACGAACACAATATAGGAAGGAAGTGATATTGGAGATTATTTTATACAATTATTTGTTCACAATAAGAGGGATATCATCATATATATTGTAATCATTTCCCTATTTCATTTAATGAAACACGTTAACCATGTTCAACATATTGACATATGTTAATTCCCATCATCATTTATTTATTTAACCCATTCAATGATTATTCAATCCATTTCATCTATTGATAATGGATTATTATCAATGAAACCATGTAGAAGATAAATGCACCTAAATTTAAATATTTCATTAAATATTTTAGTGCATGTTAAATAGTTATTGTAGTAACAAAAGTGATTTTATTTCCTTCAATCGAGTTTCTTATATCTTTTATATACAAATATCTATAACTTAAATTGTGATATTTTAAAATTCTAAAATTATATTTTCACTAATTTTTTATATTCCTGATGTTCTAGGACTTATATAAGAATGAATATGTTATTTAAGAGGAGTATGGGTAATTCCATTCTGAAATTATTATTTGAATTTTTTATGTATTTATCTTTTTTGTATCTTCAAAATTCATTTTTAAATTCAACAATATGAACCTGTTGAGCTATTTTAACCCCTAAAGTCACATTTTATTGCATTATTCATAAAATCAGTTATTTTTTAGACTAACTACATGACTATGAGTAATCCTTACATTAGTATTAATGATTCTTATCTTTTTTCATAACCTTATACCCTACTACAAATTCTGTTATATTTAGGGCTACCAATTGTCATTGCTAAACAAAAGTATGGATAATGGGGATACTTTTATCAGTTTTAGAAAAAAGAATGATAAATGTGATCTTTGTTAGTGCTAAAAATCATTTATAAAGGTTGTGCTTTTGTCAACACTATTTTTAGCACTCATAAAGGTCTCAATTTATCCCCGTTTTATTTATCACTAATAAAGGATGCTCTTTATCAGTGTTTTTTAGTGGTGATAAAGGGTATCGTATATAAAATATTTTAAATATATAAATTTATATATTCATAAATATGATTTATATAATAATAAATAAATATATTTATATAAATACAATTTATATGTATTTTTAAGCATTTAACCTTTTGTTTATAATATATTTAAATTTAAATTATATAATTTTAAACATACATATATATTTATATTAATATTTAAATTTAAATATTTATATTTATATTATATAATTTATAATATACATATATATATTTACAATATGAATATATATATATATATATATTTATAATTATATTTGTGTGTTCATATATATATATATATATATATACATATTGACACAAGCACATGTAGAATATATATATATATATAATAAGATATTGAGTGAAATATATAAATAAAAAGATAAATACATCAAATATAGTTCATATTAAATTTATTATAGATTTATATTCATGTTATATAATTTAAAACATACATTTATTTATAATTATATGCATGTTTGTGTATATAAATATATATATGAATATATATAAATAAATATATAAGTATATTAAAATATAAATATACATATAAAATTTATATTTAAAAATATAATTCATATTAAAATAAAAAATAAAAAATCTTATTTTCATAATTTATATATGAAATATTTTAAAATTTTATTTAAATAATTATATAAATATATAAATGATCACACACACACAGATATATATATATATATATATATATATAATTGTTGGTCTTGTCAGGCATGCGACAATAGAAAAAAATTGAAATATAATGGGCGGTGGTGTTAATACATATATGTATATAAAATATTTATATTTGTGTGTGTGTGTGTGTATTAATGTATGAATGTGAGTGTGTGTGTGTTTGAGTGTGTGCACACGTGTGTGTGTGTGTGTGTGCATGTGTGTGTGTGTGTGTGTTTATATGTGTATACATGTGTGTGTGTGTGTGTGCATATATGTGTGTGTGTGTGTGTGTCTGAGCATGCATGCATGCATGTATGTGTATGTTTATGTATGTCTATATGTGCATGAGTACATGTATGTTTGTATGTATGTGTATGAATGTGTATGAATTTGTGTGAATGTGTATGAATGTGTATATATGTGTGTTTATATGTATGTATGTGTTTATAACCATGTGTATGTGTGTGTATGTCTATGTATGTATATGTGTATGTATGTATATGCTTGTTTATATGTATGTGTGTGTGCGTTTATATGTGTGTGTGTGTGTGTCTATGTATATGTGAGTATGTGTATGCATGTGTATGTGTATGTGTAAGCATGTGTATGTGCTTGTGTGTGTATATATATGTGTATGTGCATGTATGTATGTTTGTGTGTGTATGTGTGTGCACATGTGTTTGTGTATTTATGTATATGTATGTGCATGTGGATGTTCATGTGCATGTACATGTGTATAGGTGGATACACACAAGTATATGTTGGTTCAACTATATATCCCATAAAACAATATTTATACAACTATATAAATAATATTTTTTAAATTATAATTAATGATTATAAATATAGTTAATAATTAATTATATTTAATACACATATATATATATATTAGGTGTTTGGGGGTACAATTACATTAAACACACACATATCACACACACATGCTGGAAAGACAAGTCATAGCCCCCCCCCCCAAGGGCAGCCCACCCATCAAGCCTTATTTATTCAATACGTGACCCGAATGCCTAGTGGGCATAATATCAATACATTTATTATAATACTAATACATTTATTATAATATCATAATATTAATACATTTATTATATTATTAATAATACATTTATCTTGATATCAAAACAGTTATTATAATACATTTATTATAATATCAATACATTTATTAATACATTTATCATAATATGAACACATTTATCATAATTATAACACATTATTTAATACATTTAATATAAATAATATTTTTATCCCTTTTAATATTTCATAATTTATTAATTTTTAATATTTAATATTTCTTATTATAATTTAATTTTTAATTTATTATAACATTAATACATTTAATCATAATGTTTATTATAATATCAATACATATATTAATAACACATTTATTTTTTTACCAAGACATCCCCCCTAAAAATTAATAAAACATTTATTATAATATGAACACATTTATTATAATATTGATAATATATTTTTCATAATATAAATAAATTTATCATCTCATTAAAACATTTATTACAATATTAATACATTTATCATAATATTAATACATTTATTATAATACTAATACATTTATCATAATATTAACACTTTTATTAATATATTTAATATAATTAATATTGTTTATTTATTTTAATATTTTTTGTATTTTATTCTTTTTTAATATTTATTCCTTTTTATTATAATGTAGTTTTCCTTATTCATTTTTATATAATTAGTAATTTATTGCATTTTAAAAAAAAAATTATTTTTTAGTTTTCACTAATATTTATCAGAGATATCAGTTAACACCGATATATGTTAGATTTAAAAGTGCTTTTAGATCACTAATAAATTTGAGACTTTTTTATCACTTACTTTCATGCTAATGAAAAGATTCTCTATCAGTGATTTATTATCACTTTTAGCATTGATAAATGTATCTTTTATCAAAGATATTTTCTAGCACAGATAAAACCCTTTACTATCTTTTAAATGAATCCCAACATATCATGGTTCTCACTAGTATCATTGATGCTATCATAGAAACTAATCCTTGTTATCATCTCCTTCAAAGTTTTAGATGATTCGTCCCTCAAAATCGAATGATATGTTATTTGTTTGTTGTTTTTAGTAATTCTTGTATAGTTGTTGTTGATTTTTGGTTTCTCTTCCCTGCTCAAAGCTTGCGCACATTGTATTACCTCATTTCCCTAAAAATTCCCCACATCACATGAAGGAAAATACCTTTATTCAATTGTTTTGGTATCCCTACACCTTTAACCTCAACAAATCCCAACCACCCATGTCTCTTATTTATCCACTTCCAAGTTTTGTGTTATCCTCCTATATATATAAACACAAATTATAAGTAGATATATTTTTATATATATAAGAGCATTGTAATAAGGGTTATCGGATTTGTGTGTTTTTTTTATAAATATATTTGAGTTATTTAGTTTTTATATGTTCATAATATAAAGTCTAATTTTCTTATTCTTAATGATGACTCATTAGGAATCAAATTATTATTTTATTCATGTATTTTAAAACATGTTATAATGGAAATGTTATGTTGTTTTATAATTATTCATTGTTTACAAACTATTTTTTAAATGTGTTCTTGTATATTTCATGTGTATATTTAAATGTCATGTATTTTCTCATTATACCATCACATTATGCATGAAGTTAGCTGCTTCACACTAGGAAAACAATGTGCACAAAGAGAGAAGACTTAATTCTTTCAAAAACATAGGCTTTATTATATATTTTTTTCATTATATTATAAAAAATAGCATTTATATATATTATTTTATAATATATATATATATATAATTAATATAATTTATGGATGAAAAAATGATACATTATATGAAACCATTCTATATATTTATTTATTTATTATAAAATATGATTATTTTAAAACCAAATAGTATGGATATGAATAAAAAATTTATGGATGTCAATTGTATGAAAAGTGAGTATGAGAATGGGGTTAAATAGTTTATCAAGTTTGAAATAGAGAAAGTATATGACTCTTCTCAAAGCATTTTTCTTTGTTTACATTTTCATTTTTATTCATGATAAATTTTTCCAGAGGAGTTAGAAGAATACTTTATTTTTCATGGAATAAATCAAATTTATAAATGTTAGAATGAACATGGGTAATAACTTTATATATCTATATATTATGATAACACTATGATTTGTGGATCATCGGATATGATTACAAGTGTGAAAGATGATGAACATAACACTATAGTTTATGGATCATCTAATATGGTTACAATTGTAAACGATTATGAAGATCATATTGAGTAAAAAAATGGTAGTTAAAGATAAGCTTCACAATTATCCAAATATTTTTTAGAAGTTAAATATTTGTGAAAAGATTCCATTGAATGTTTTTTATACTAAATATCACTACTAGAATTTCGGCTATTTGCAACATGCATTTTGGGACAGGATCCCATCGTAAAAACTCTTTCGCGATGGGGTCCTGTCGCAAATAGCCCATTGTAGAAAACGGCGTCGCAACTAGTACTTCTGTGACATGCCTGATCTTTGATTAAATACATTATATATACAAGAACCTGTTGCGACGGACCCGTCGCAAATACTTTTTGTGACGGGACGACAAACCATCACAAATAACATTATGTTATAAACCTGTTGCGATGGGCCCGTCGCAAAAAAGTTTTTACGATGGTAAAGTAACCAGTCACAAATAAGTTTTAAAAAAATATATATATAATCTATTTGAGATGGGACCCCGTCACAAATACTTAATAAAAAAATAATATAATTATAATTAATGAAAAAATAAGATTAATATTATTAAAATAAAAATAAATAAAAAAATATTAAAATTCTCAATATTTGAAAATAATTAACAAAATAAAAAATAATAATAAAATTATGATTAATAAAAAATAGTATTAATATTATTAAAATAAAAAAAAATAAAAAATATTAAAATTCTCAATATTCACAAAAAAATATAAAAATATAAAAAAATCATAAAATATTATTTTTATTTTTATTATTAGTAGTAAAATAAACAAACATTAAAAAATATAATAATAATATTATTATTATTATTATTATAATATTAATAAAAAAATTATGTAATATTTGCACCAATATAAATGACAAAAACAGTAAATAGTTTATATTACAACAAATGTTCAATTCAAATGTTTTTAACAGAACAAAAAAATCACTATGGGATAGTCTTTTGGAGGAGCTGGAGGAACTGGAGGAGATAGTGGAGGAAATTACATCCCTAAACTACGTGTCAGACAATGGATGTACTCCATCTGCTCATGCTGTGGTTATTGTTATCGACGCATGTCATCCTCATGCTGCTAACGCGTCTCTTCCTGCTACTTCTACAAACTCTCTATAAGGTCAGTTTGAACTCACAACTGCTCCTGATACTGTGATCCAGAAGATGATGCCTCTCCACGAGCTCCTCTCGAGCTGGATATTGACATTACAGTAGTACCATAGTAAGTCCCAGGAGTCAAATGAGAGCTGATACCAACTAATCAGCCCTTCTTGAAGGCATACTGGGTCACCTGCATCCATGTCGCCTCATTGAAATTGTGGGAACTAGTCTGATCAGCCATCTTGGCCTGACTCTTAGCCCATGTCTGAGAGATCACGGCCTCATATGACTCCTTCAGTTTCAATTTGAAATTAAAATAGGTAAAATATTATATGTAGTTAATTTTCAAACTGAAAAAGAAATAATATTGACCACAATCTGACGTTGGAGATCACCTCTAATATCTCTAGTGGCTGGATTATTTTACATCCTTTGATAGACATCATACTCCGTCATATCGGGATGCTCAATTGCCTATATGAATATAAAATAAACTGTTTATATTTAATGTTATATAAAATATTTAAAAAAGATACTTACCAGATGCTCTTTATGCATACTGAATGTACGGCTACCAGCTCGATGTGCCACCTCCTGTCTCCCCCAATTCTGTCGGTCCAATGAAGATCTCCTCTAAAATCTACCACTCAACCAGTGTGAACATAATCTATCCCAAACATGAGATGAAATGTACTCTGGTCGGTGGGCTCTATATGACTCATCAAATAATTTCACTCCTTTCTTAATGGCTATACTTATCAAATTATGAAAAAACTAACGGAAATGCTCACTCATTGACACCTCACATGCCTCATGAATAGAACCATGCATGCTATCATTGATGGGATACCATAAACCCTAGAAATAATTTATAATATTAAGTTATTAATGAAATAAATTTCTAAATAAATATTATTTATTTATGTACCAGCCAATGATTGAACATTCCAAGCCACACATCAATGAGAATCTGTTCCCATGTGATCCATGGATGAGAAAAATAATTGCGCAATATATCGCTCCTCTGTCCAACAGCTACATGTGAAAAACTGTGAAAAAAGAAAAAATAATCAAATAATTTTTATATAAATAAATTAATAAATTAATGAAAGCTAACTAAAATACACAGGTTACCATACCTCTGCATGCGTGGATCGAAACCAAGACATGGACATCACTCAGGAATAGGGTTAAAAATCATCATTCACACAAGACCCCCCCTGTGTACCCCTTGAACCTCCAGTAGGATGAGGGTCAGATGATCCAAAATCCTCCTCTTCCAAAGGTAGCTCAGCCTCCTCTAACTCACGAAATAGATCATGGTCCATCTGAAACACAAAAATGATTGTTTTTAGTTGATAGTTGAAAATAAAAATTACATATAGATATATATTAGTTATGATTATAACCCGCATTTAACTATGTCAATGTTCACCTTTATCATCATCTTCATATCTGACGATGTCAATGTCTTCATATTCATCATTGGAATCATCGATATCCATATGAGTTTTAGTTTCATCATCTCTTTCCATTTCAAATTCATTTGTAACATCATTAACATCATCACCACCATCGACCCTTAATTGTGGGGTGTCATCATCGATATTCATGTCTCTTTGTAAAAAAGATGGATTTTGAGTAATCTCTTGAAAAATTTCAATTCCTTGTACTTCATCGGAACCACATTTAGTTTGTGTAAACTGATTTTCCTGATATTTCATTTTTTATTATGCTCCACCAATCACTCAGGTCTCTTGAAGTAGCACAGTACTTTGCATAATATATTTGATATACCTATTGATCTAGTAAAAATGGTTCCTTTACTACAAGAATAATTTTATATTTAATATCAAAAATTCCATGAATCAAATGAACATGAAATCCTCTCTCAGTATCCAACCATCGACATTTAAGCATTATTATGTAATTTTTCCCTAGATAACACACTTCTATAATTTCATCCAGCATGTCGTAAAAGTCAACTTCAGTTTCTCTATGATGTGATCCTCTCAAGAAAACTCAATTGTTCATTGTTTTTTTGATTCCCCATATGCACATATATGAAATCAAAAACCATTCACCACATATGCATTATAAGATTTAACCATTTTGGATGGTGGGTTACTCAATATACACAACTGCTTATCAATTTTAGCAGCATGTTGAGACACCTGAAATTTTTTAAATAATTATCAATATAATAAATAATAAACTGAATTGATATATTAAACCATTAATAATTTATGTTACTAGTTTTTGAAACCATTGAGAAATTTTTTTTGTCAACGTTATTTAAGAACAGCTGCTGTAATTTATGGAAGCTGTTTCCTGATATGAATATCATATAACCTATAAATAAAATAAGTTTACTTACTATAAAATAAATTATAGAAAAAGTTATAGAAGCACTCACAGAACAAATGATGTCATTTCTTCATAGTTGAGAAGAACATATATTTGAACTCTGTGATGTTCATCATCTGAAAGCCATCGTTCATGAACTCCACCGAAACCAAGCTCTGGTTGATTAAAAACTGATAATTTATTGTCCATTCCATCATCAACATTCCCCTCTTTTCATCCCATGCGGTTGTGTTTTGAGGGATATTCATATTCAAAATAATGAGAGCAGAAAAAAGCAATTTCCTCTTGCAAATAAGCTTCAGCAATTGAGCCTTCAACTGATTCTTTGTTACGTACTTTTTTCTTCAATTTCTGCATGCATCTCTCGAATGGGTACATCCATCGAAACTGTACCGGACCTCCATATTTATCTTTATGTGTAAAATGTAATATCAGATGTTCCATTGAGTCAAAGAAAGTTGGTGAGAAGATTTTTTTTAGTTTACATATAATGACAACAACATATTATTCCGGTTTACTAAGTGCATCATATTTTGTTTTCACCACACAAATTTATCGAAAAAAATATGGTATGTTTTTTATCTAATCCCAAATCATAGAATTCAACAAAACTCTGAATTCAATCAGCATAATTCTGGCCATTATGACATGACAATCATGACTTTTTAATTCGGTAATATGACCATTCTTAAAACATCTACCCAAATTGAAAGCATAGCTATATGGAAGTCTCAAATCTTCAATCCACTGACAAAATAATAAGCGACTTTCTTTGGATAGTGTATAAGCTGCTTTTGGCTTCATTAACCTCTGTGATTTGACATTTTGAAATAGTTCAAGTTTCGATCGTCTGTAAATTTGGGTAAGATCTAATCATGCCTTTACATTATCTTTTCTCTTACCTGGTGTATCCAAAACTGTATGAAATAAATTATCAAACAGTTCTTCTCAATATACATGACATCCAACATGTGGTGGACCAACAAATCAGACCAATATGGAAGATCCCAAAAAATGATTTGTTTTATCAAATTATGTTCTTTCCCATAGCCATGAATTTTCTATTGGTTCACTGTTGGCCCAAATATGATGGGAGGTAATGAAAATACAACTGATTTTAACTCTATACCTGTGATAATTTTTGGAGGTTTATCCATTTCAATTGTGCCTTTTCTAAAATTAGATTTGTTCCTCTGAAAAAGATGATCGGTTGGAAGAAATCTACGATAACAGTCAAAATAACAAAGTTTTTTTCTATTGACGAGCATAAAGGCTTTGTTGTCTTTCATACAGTAAGGACATGATTTCAGACCATGTGTACTCCAGCCAGATAACATGCTATTTATTACTATTTATTATTAATTATTACTATTTATTCCTATTTATTATTATTTGTTTCTATTTATTACTATTTATTACTATTTATTACTATTTATTACTATTTATTACTATTTATTACTATTTATTACTATTTATTACTATTAATTACTATTTATTACTATTTATTACTATTTATTACTATTTATTACTATTTATTATTAATTATTACTAATTATTACTAATTATTACTAATAACTACTGTTTATTAGTATTTATTACTATTTATTAGTGTTTAATACTATTTATTAGTATTTATTACTATTTATTTACTAATTATTAGTATTTATTTCTATTTATTACTATTTAAACTATTTATTACTAATTATTACTATTTATTACTATTTATTACTATTTATTACTAATTATTACTATTTATTACTATTTATTACTATTTACTATTATTTATTAGTATTTATTACTATTTATTACTATTTATTGGTATTTATTACTATTTATTAGTATTTATTAGTATTTATTAGTTTTTATTACAATTTATTAGTATTTATTACTAATTATTACTAATTATTACTAATTATTACTAATTATTACTAATTATTACTAATTATTACTAATTATTCCTATTTATTACTATTTATTACTACTTATTACTATTTATTACTAATTATTACTAATTATTACTAATTATTAATAATTATTACTAATTATTACTAATTATTACTAATTATTACTATTTATTACTATTTATTACTATTTATTACTATTTATTACTAATTATTACTATTTATTACTATTTATTACTATTTATTACTATTTATTACTAATTATTACTAATTATTACTAATTATTACTATTTATTATTATTTATTACTATTTATTTGTATTTATTACTATTTATTATTATTTATTGCTAATTATTTGTATTTATTACTAATTATTACTAATTATTAGTATTTATTACTATTTTTTACTATTTATACTATTTATTACTATTCATTACTATTTATTATTATTTATTACTATTTATTACTAATTATTAGTAATTATTACTAATTATTACTATTTATTACAATTTATTACTATTTATTACTAATTATTACTAATTATTACTATTTGTTACTATTTATTACTAATTATTAGCATGTATTAGTATTTATTACTATTTATTACTATTTATTACTATTTATTACTATTTATTAGTATTTATTACTATTTATTACTATTTATTACTATTTATTACTATTTATTACTATTTATTACTATTTATTACTATTTATTACTAATTATTACTAATTATTACTAATTATTACTTTTTATTACTATTTATTACTATTTATTAGTATTTATTATTATTTATTACTATTTATTTCTATTTATCACTAGTCTAACTATTTATTACTATTTATTACTAATTATTACTATTTATTATTATTTATTAGTATTTATTACTATTTATTAGTATTTATTACTATTTATTACTATTTATTACTATTTATTACTATTTATTACTATTTATTACTAATTATTGGTATTTATTACTAATTATTACTATTTATTAGTATTTATTTCTATTTATTAGTATTTATTACAATTTATTAGTATTTATTACTATTTATTAGTATTTATTACTATTTATTAGTATTTATTACTATTTATTAGTATTTATTACTAATTATTAGTATTTATTACTATTTATTACTAATTAATACTATTTATTACTAATTATAAATATTTATTACTATTTTTTTAAATTATTACTATTTATTTCTAATTATTACTAATTAGTGTTAATTACTATTAATTACTGAAAAATTCAACTATTAATTACTAATTATGGCTAATTATTTATATACATTAATAATTATCGTTAATAATTATTAATTATTACTAATTACTAAGAATTAGTACTAATAATTTAATTTTATTATTACAAATAAATATCGATGACAAAACAATTTAAATCTAACTTAATTACAATTAATCAACAATCATTAAAATTATTATAAAGAAATAAAATAAATACTAAATTAAATAAAACATAAATACCTTTAAACTTGATCTCTTATAATTGTAGGCGGTTTCACAACTTCTCCGTAAAAAAAAACTAACTCTCAAAAATTTTCACTCTGAAATTAGAGTTTAGAGAAGCAAAAGAAGAAGGAATTCAGGAGAAGGAAAGAAAAAACGGATGGGGGTATATATAGGTTAGATTAGTTGCAACAGGACTATTTGCGGCGGGAATACCGTTGCAAATAGTATTTTTTGCGATGGAACTCGTCACAAATACCTTCAGCCGCATTAATTACGGACGATGGTTAAAAGGTTATTTGCGACGGGCCTCATCGCAAAAAGTAACCTACCGACACACTATTTGCAATGGGACAACATCCCTTCGCAAATAGGTTTTTACTACCACTGGTTATTTGCGATGAGTCCCATCGCAAATACCCTTTGGGGGTCGAACTAGTTGCGATGAGGGATCCCCCGTCGCAACTAGTTCTTACTGTCTCCCGGTATTTGCAATGGGCGGTGCCTACCCGTCACAAATACCCTTTCGCGTGGTTTGGCGTGCAAACCACACCAATCCACACGTAGGTTTTTGGGATGGAGCACCTATTCCTGTCGCAAATAATTGGTTTTTTTGCGACGGGTTGATTGTCCCATCGCTAATAACTCATCGCAAATAACGGCTTTTCCTATAGTGTATGAAACAATTTCAGTCGTACTGAAGATATATAATTTGAAAGATGGAGTTGAATAGAGTGAGACTAGGCGGTTGTGATAAAGGAATTTTTAGAGCTTCTCTCTCTTGTTCTTTATGGAATCTTGGTCATCGATTCGATGGGCTCTAAATTGGATTGTTATTTTGATCATCGAGATATGTTTATATTCCCCCTAATGAAGGATTATGTTTTTGATAAAGGTGTGTCTCGAATCTCGGCTCATGCTAAATTAGATTCTGTAGGCCAGGAGATCTGCGAAGCTAAGTCTCTTGATTAAAAGAAGAATCTAGCTATCATGAAGAGTAATTTGACTTCGAATGTACAGAAATATTATAATTACATGTTCTTCATTAAATCTCTTTTTGATGGTGCATATTCGAAGAAGAATATTACAAATAAAAGATCTTTGGCTTTAATTGAAGCGGACCCTAAGTTTTTCCAAGATCAGATTGAAGATTGCAAGTACTCTATCATCACTCGATTATCTCTCCAACACAAGATACATGGAAGCTTAAGGATTTGTGAATGTGGCTTCATCAGTTTTTGGGTTTTGATGACTAGAGGATTTCCTCAATCAGTTTGGGTTTCTTTCATATCATATTTCCCTTTCAAGAGATCCAATGCAAGCCCGGGTGTGATGTCCCGAACCGAGTAGCACTTGAAGGTGGCCTGAGTCGGTGGGCCACATGGCCTCAAGCACACCTTCTTGTATGTCATAGGATACTAAATATCATTAGGGTCCTAGGGTGTGATCATGGGGAGATTATTCCCTGATGTTAGATTGATCAAAATTGAGATATATCATATTAATGAACAGAAGAAGAAGTATAATAAATAAACAAGAAACTCATGCAGCCTAGAATAAAGGGGCCTGAGTATAATCCAAGGGGATTGCCTAAGGAATTGCACTATAAAATAGTCTTATTGAGTCTAAGGATCTTATTCAAGGTAAGCATGAGCTAAGAATGACTTGGTTTGATCAGGTGAATCCATGGCATCGTGTTTCTGAAGTCATCATACAATATCCAAGGAGTGTATCCAATGCATCCTAATATTCATAGATATAGTGAAGGGATCCTACGGTATCATGTCGGGAATCCGCTAGTAGACAAGGACCATGTTCCAAGGTGGGTATATCCCTCGTTAACTGGCTCCTTGAATCTGAATGGTGTCCTATGAGTGCTCAAGTCATTCCCTTAGGAATCCAAGACTGGCTCCATTCTGACCATTCCTATGAAGATAAAAAGGTCCATATACAATAATAACATTATACATATTTCATTATTTAATTTAATTCTATGTAATAGTCATGCCTTTTAATAAGTTATTTGGTTCATTCTGTTACCTTTCATCAACATGAAACGGTTAATAAAGAACATGCCACCATTTATATCTTTAATTACTTTCATTTAATAGGTTCATTCCATTTCCTTTTAGTAATAATGACAAGGTAAATATGGAAATGCAACCAATTTCCATTCAATTATAATTAACTAGGCCAAGTGATATCTATAAATAAAATTTCCAGTTTATTATTCATTAGTTATGTTTAAACACTTACCATAAAAGTTCAAGTGATAATTGTATACAATATATATGTGCTAGCCATTTTTAATTCATAATTCATCTTAATTTAATGGACTTAACATTATTAGGGTCAAGCCAACACACCTAAATTGTGTCTCAAATATTATAAAATAGGTCATAAAGATAATACAAGGAATGAACCCTATTAAGGGGGGACAACATTGAGTTTACAACCTCCAACGGCATAAAAAGGGATCTAGAATATGAGCATAATGATTGTAATCATGGAATATGAATTTAATAAGCAACACCTGGTGAAACCGGCATGCATGCGATAATGGAAATTTATAAATGATGATACTTTTATGGAAAAGTCACAGAACACCTACCTTATGCCTGTAGTACTCTCCTCATCTATTGTAAGCCCTTAGTTTGGCTTGGATCAGAAGAAAACAAAAGAACAAATCAACACCATAAAAATAGGGCATATGAGCCTACATAAAAATAGTTTCATGGAGGGGAAGATAAATGATGAACTAATCCTAAGTAATAAATTACTTACAGATATGAATCCAATGAGATGAACCAATCTTAATTCCAAGTCTAAATGGAAAATTAATTAATGAAACTAAGAGTGAGGAGATTTAAGAGATCTCAAAGGAGGAGAAGGAAGCCTCCTATCTTCTGGAGGGTAAAATAAGAAAGATGGGTAGGTTTATTATAAATTTATGGGAAGCAGTATTTTTACCTAAGAATTATTAGGTCACACATTTTGGCCATATAGTTGGACAAACCGTGTGCCAACCATGTGCCATGAACCACCCATAAAGGGGCCTCGCATGGTTCAGTCACACATTTGAAAAAACCATGAACCAACCATGCTTAGAACATTGTCTAGAGAGGGAACCCACATGTTTTGGCCACATAGTTTGAGAAACCATATGACGAACATTCCATTTGGATCTGCTAAAAACTAAAGATATTATGTATATGCATGAATCCCTAGTCACATAATTAGTTAAAACCATGTGCTCTACTTTTCCCTCTAAAACACCCCACGTGGTTAGGAGAAACCATGCGGGCTGGGTAAAATAGTTTCTCCTAACCACATAGCCCAGTGTTTTCTTCCACCATATGGGTTTTTGATCTACGAACAAGCCTCATACACCCTCAAAACTTCCATGAACTCATTAGGAATCTATAATATGTCCAAGATAAATAATTAGACTAAAATTTATTGGATACTTACCTCATAGAAGATCCAGGTTCTTACAATATTCCCCCCTTAAAGGAACTTGTCCCTGAGTTAATCTTCCAAGGGTGGTAGAACACTATCTGAGAACAACTTCAGCCACTGACCATGTACGTCATCCTCCCTATCCCAAGTCTCATCCAATACACATCCATGTTTCCATATAACTTTTACTAAAGGAATATACTATCCTTGGAGAGCCTTTATACTCTGGTCAATAATGTGTATGAGATACTCCTCAAAAAAATCATCAACATATAATTCAACATCCTCAGTATCAAAAGTATGAGACGGGACGACATGATAGTAGTGAAGCTGTGAAACATAGAAGATGTCATTCATGGAACAATACATATGATTTAATAGAAATTGATAGTCTACTGGACTAACACTATCCAATATCTTAGAAGGCTCAAAAAATACGGTGATAGCTTCCCTTGCCTTTGCATTTGTCTATTCTCAAGTTTATGTTATGACCACAAGAAAAAATGATCCCTAAACTCAAACTCCAGAGGTCATTGATGATGATCAGTATAAGATTTAAGTCTATACTAAGTAGTATACATACACTTTCTGATCAATTGCACCTGATCTGAAGTCTCCTGCATGAAATAATGATATATTAGCACTTCCTCTCCTACCACTAACCAATATATAGTTGAATGACATAACCTATAATATAATGCCTCTTATAGATCCATTTGAATTTTCATTTGATAGCTATTATTGTAGGTGAACTCAGCGAGAGGGGTATGTTTCTCCTAAGAACTGGTGAAATCAAGGACACGTGATCGGAGCAGGTCCAACACTTGTATCATCTGTTCCAACTAACCATCAGTATGAGGGTGAAAATATATGATCAGAATCACCTTTGTACCCATAGCTCTCTATAACCCCTGCCAAAACCTCAATGTAAAACAAGCATCTCTATTTAAAATGATAGAAATATAATCTTCCTAACTCATCAATTGAGAAAGTGTCTTGGATAGGAAGAAAGTGGGATGTTATCATCCATCGATCTGTGACTACCCAAACAATATCGCTACCTCAAGGTAACCTCAGTAATCTGATGATAAAATCCATTGTAATGTATTCCCATTTCCATTTTGAGATTATTAATGGCTCTAACAAGTTATCAATCCTCTGGTGTTCCACCTTCACCTATTTACAGGTGGAACACCTAGTGATAAAACTTTCAATCTAACATTTCATCCTAGGCCGCCAATATTTGAGATGAATATCACAATGCATCTTAGCGATTCCTGGATGAACTGTCAAATGAGAAGAGTGGGCTATCATATAATTTCCTCTCTCATATTCATAGGAATCCATATACTTTCATTTATATGTAGGATGTCGTCCCCATCAATAGACCAATATGTAGGCGGGTCATCACCTGAAATACTCTCTCATAGGACCAACCCCTCAGAATCTAAAAACTACACCCTCTTTACCCTATCAAGGAGTGAAGAGGTAATTGATAAGGCCATAAGAAAATGCCTATCATGAATCTCATGAAACTCTAGATGTAGCTTAGAAAATATGTCCATCAATTTATATTCATCACTCACTTCCTGTACAGCTTGTGGTTGAGTTTTATGGCTCAGTTCATCGGTAACTTCACTGCCCTTTTTATGCATATAGGCATGATAAAAATAAAATTATTGGAGATATTTGACCTATATTCCATGTATGAGATTCAATTAATTTTGCGTAAAGATATATTTTAGGATCTTTTGGTCTTTATACCCCACAAAGCACTCACCCATCAAATAGTGTCTCCAGCAATATAAGGCATAGACAAATGTTGCTTGCACGAGGTCATGTGTTGGGTGATTATACTCATGAGGTCTCAACTAGAGAGACCTATATGCATTGGTTTTATCCTCTTGAATTAAAATTTCACCCATCCTGATGCCCGATGCATCAAAAAAATGTATATCCTCTATTAGGATCTAGAAGAATCAGAATCAGTGCTAAAGTAAGCCTTACTTTCATCTCCTAAAAGGATTCTTCGCATTCTTTAGACCACAAGAAATTTACACCCTTCTTAGTAAGATCAGTAAGAGGAGAATAAATTAATTATAAGCTCTATATGAAATGATTATAATATTCATCCATCCTTAAGAAACTATTTTTTTCAAATATGTTCTTGGGATGCTCCCAATAAACTACGACATTCATCTTCTTTTGACCAATGATACTCCTGATTCCAAGATAATATGACCCAAGAAGTGAATTTTTTTGATATAGAAGTGGAAATTGGAAGGATTAGAATATATTTGATGCTCCCTTAATGTATTCAATATGATATCAAGGTGTTTAGCATGGTTATTTTGAGATATTATAATACAATGGGATGTCTTCCACAAAAACCATGGAAAATGGATTTGGGCTGGGGTGAAAAACCCTATTCATAAATTCCGTTAAAACTATCAGCATGTTCATAAGACTAAAAAACATAACCAAATACTCATATAAACCATATTGACTTAGAAAATCCATACATGGTATATTTGAAGGCCTGACTTGCACCTGATGATAACTCTATCTTAGGTCAATCTTCGAGAACACACTAGCTCCTCAAAGCTATTCAAATAGATCATCTATTAGATGAAGTGGATAGAAATTATTTATCATAAGTGGGTTCAACCATTTGTAATCCATGCATAAATGAAGGTTTCCATCCACCTTATTGTCAAAAAGAATGGGCAAACCCCAACAAGAAGTGATGGTTTGGATAAAACCCTTAGATTCTAAAATTTTCAACCTTATATTGAGGTCCTAGATATTAGTAGGTTTCATCCTATATGGAGGAATGGATACTATAGATTCTCCTGGAACAAGATCAATTGTAAACTCTACCTCTCTCTCTAGAGGCAAGTGAGAAATTTTTTTATGAAGAACATCCCAGAAATGATATAATACCAGAGGAAATTTAGTTAGTTGTATCCCTTGTTCTTCCATAAAAATACTAGCAATATGGGTGGTCAATATATGTATTCACGATGATCTATTCTATCTCTTCCAACCTAGATATTCCACTCACCCTTGCAGAGATAATTTCCACCCTATGGTGATGTAAATGACACCCTACAGTGATTTCAGTCCACATGGGCATGATAGTAAACCAAAATATTCATCCCAATAATGACATAAAATCCCATCATCTTGAGTAAAAAGGGGTCCTAAAAGAAGGGATAACTTTCTACCTTAAGGGTCAGTCCTTGTATTTGTGTATTCCCTCAGACCATAAACCTAATGGTATTTTGAGGGTTAACACACCAAAAGAATACTAAATTTATAACCTAATATTTTTTATGGATGATAAAGAGATAAAGGATTGATAAGAACTTTTATTGAATAAAGAAGATATGATATTAAAGGATACTAGAATAGTACATAATACTATATATGCTCCTACACTATAATCCTCAAGTATCGTCTATAAATCATGAAACTGGCATGATCTATAGCCTTAAGATACTACTGGACTACCCTAATCAGGTCTGCTCTACTGGTGCTAATAATCAAAATTCTGGCTACCACGACCACCACCTCCTTTATAGCCTATCCTACCTATGATACTCAAA
This sequence comes from Viscum album, assembly GCA_963277665.1. Lineage (NCBI taxonomy): Eukaryota > Viridiplantae > Streptophyta > Magnoliopsida > Santalales > Viscaceae > Viscum > Viscum album. Next base: position 1,968,555,470 of record OY728125.1, on the reverse strand, counting down.
CTTCTTTCCTGACATAGTATAACTAATATAGATTCTGAAGGTGGAGCTGTTATAGATCCTCTTCCACTAGAAACATGTAGAAATGACCACCAAAATCTATGAATATATACCATATAACTACAATAATGACACTCAAGAGGTTCTTCATCACACTGAGGCTTCACATTCCCCTAATGTCCACACTTGTGGCATACCACAGAGCTACCAGTATGAGTACTCAATCCACCACTACTTTGAAAAGAAACCTAAAGGTTATTCTTCCAACTACTCAAAAAACTACTGCACTACCTTGACACTAAACCACTATTCCTAGTACTATCACCTTATCTTAGTTTCTGTTCAGTGTTAAGAGTCTGATTCAGGATTTCATAAAAGGTAGATAGGAAAAATACATTTACCTATGAGTGGATGGAATACTTGATCCCATCCTTAAAATGTCGCTCTCATGATAGATCATCACCGGATAAAAGTGGTGAAAAGTGTTGCAGATTAGTAAAACATGTTGAATAGTCCATGAAATAAATAGCACTATACTCTAGGTGCATGAACTCTCTGGCTCGGTTATCTCTCAACAACTGAGGGGAAAAAGTAATCATAGAAGTTAGTCTAGAATTACACCCAAACCATGCTTTGATGAAGACCATCCTGAGTAATCACATCTCACCAATGCTTGGAGGAGTCACATAGAATATAGGTTTAAAGCTTGACCCTCCTCTCTAGAGGTATCTCCAAAAGATATAAGATAGATAAAATGTCCTCTAGCCATGACTCATCATACTGAGGACTAACATCCCTCAAAATTATGGGAGGATGCTGCTGCTGGAACTCAAGAGTCAGATCAACCATCATAGGTGTAGGTTATGGAGAAATTTTCATGGACTGCATCAAGAGTATAAAACCCTATCAAAGTTATGAGTTAGTGCCTAGTTTTTCTATAGCAAGCAATATTGCAAGTGGTACCCCTAATGGTAAGACTTGGGCTCAGGGCCCACCATCTATGAAGCATGGTCATCACCACTGTCTTAGCACATGACTTGAGGATGTCGTGGTGGCATAGCTCTACAAATTCTGAACACATACCTCAGATCAAGATTTTGAAGAAGATATAAGTTCTAGTAGAAGAAGACCACAAGATCAAGGGATAACTGCCCAACATACTATCCCAACTACCCACTTAGAAGGATAGAGTATTGGAAAGTGTTCAAGATCTTATTTATAGGGGTTCCAGTATATGGGGTTCAGTTGCACACCTCTTCATTTACTAGAAACCATTTCATTTATTATCTAAAATTTATATTTTAATTTTGAATTTTTTATATACATATATCAAGGTCTAGTTAAATAGATCATCATTCCCAGTTAATAAAGGCCCATACACTTTATAAATGAAATCGACACCCATTTAATTTCATTCAATCATCTCTACATTTAGTCTCAGAATGTAATGGGTAAAAGTAAAATAGATCAACTTAGTGAATTAACCATTCCAATTTATAAGGGCCCATACACCTTATAAATTTAAATTGGTATTCACTCAATCACAGCCAAAGCTCAACTCATGTAACTAGAGGTACATAGATTATAAGGTTCAAAATTGGATATTTAAGTAGCCACAATAAACTTATATGGGTAAATTCCATTTAGTTTGATGCTGAAATTTTAAATGACCTAATTTCTTTTCCCTATATAATATGTTATAATCATATCCATATATATAACTACTATGTCACACTCAACAATCACAGGCGACACAGGTAGTGAAAGAAATGAAATGCACTTATATGGCACGGAATGTGAATCCTAAGTGTCTATAATGATTCATGTAACAATGATCCTTTTCATAATTGGCTAAAGTAAAATATCCATAAAGCATATCAAACACCACAATTCAAGTGCATCACCCAATGGTGAAATTATATCAGCTGTAATATGAAAAAAAACAGAACAACAATTTCCCATTTCCAGGAAACTTGTTATTTACCCAAAACATGGGTTAGCCACTCCTAGGCATAACTTTTAACCAAGTTACAACATGTTATTAATCTTCTATCTATATTCACAAAAAATAAGATGAAATAAAATAAAATTTTCTCTGATACCACTTTGTGACATCCTGAACTGGATTCCACTCAAAGGTTCCTTGAGTTAGTGGGACACATGGCCTCAAGCGCACCTCCCTATATGAAAGAGGCTACCAACTATAAGTGAGGGCATAGGTTGTGAGCATGGGAATACTATTACATCATTTCATAGTGGGGGAAAACATAAATATAATAGATAAATAAAAATGGAAGTAGTATAAAAAATAAACAAGGTTGAAATTATAATAAGCATAAATAATTAGTAGTAAATAACCATGTTAATGAATGAAAACTATATCATATAAAAATGATTATGATGATGGAATGTATCTAAATTTTTTTTAATAAGGTATATTTGGAATTAGGTAGATAGTGAAATATATTTTATAAACAATAATAAAAAATTACAAAAAAACATTTAACTATCTTGAGCTCCTACTTTGTCATATTCTACCAAGATCCGTCCTAAAGTAAGCAAGAAAGGCTCGTGTCCAAGGCAAGAAACTTCATTTTGTCTATAGCTATGATCATGTAATCTTACCAAGTACCAAAGATGGCCCAGATAGGGTCTAAGTTAAATATCAGTAGTCCACCACCAACGACATCTATACAATCTAGTATTTGAATATAAATTGAAACAATATATGAGTATATATAAAAGTAAAGTGGTACAACCTTAACTGGGGTTTGAACATGTAAATATTTAATTAATTATGATTTATTTTATACAGATAAGTCTTGTGAAAGTGTCAATGTAACTGAATAAGTAATAATGATAATAAAAGAGTATACAAGGTGAAACCAAGGCATCCTTGACCTCAGGGGTTGGCCAAATCATAGTAGTAACTCATAAAGTATGGTATAAAGGGGCATGAGTGTAATAAAATGGGCTCACCCAAGGCATTCCACTATAAAAGAGTCTAACCAATTCCAAGTATCTTGTCTAAGGTAAGTATGGACTAAGCATGATTGGGACATATGGGGTGAATCCATGGTGTTGTGTGTCCAAAGACATCATGTCATATCCAAGGAGTGTATCCAAGGAATCCTAATATCCAAAGAGATAGTGAAGGGATCCTACAGTGTCATTTCGATAATCCCATATTAAATAAGGATCATGTTATAAGGTGGATATATCCCTTGGTAATTAGATTCTTGAATCGTAATGGTGTCCTCTATGTGCTCAAATAATTACCTCATGAATCCAAAGTTGGATCAAGTTTGACAATTCTTATGAAGATAAAAAGTTCCATATGCAATAGGAACCTTATACGTATTTCATTATTTAATTTTAGACCATGTAATACTAAATCCTTTTAATATGTCATTTGGTTCATTTTTTTACTTTTCATCAATTTCAAAAGGTTAATAAAGGACATGCAACCATTTATCTCTTTAATTAGTTTATCATTTAATAGGTTCATTCCATTCCCTTTCAATAATCATTAAAAGGATAATATGTTCATGAAAATAATTTCCATTCAATTATAATTAACTAGGAAAAGTTATATCTATAAATATACTTTCCAATTGATAATTCATTAGTAAAGTTGAAATAATTACCATAAAAGGTTGAGTGATAATTTTATACAACATATATGTGCTATCGATTTCCAATTAATAATTCATCTTAATTAAAATGACTTACCATTAGTGAGGTCAAGATAAAACACCCAAACTATGTCTCAAATATTATAACGAAGATTGTAAAGGAAATATAAGGAAATAAACTTTCTAGGGGTGGATATCATTGAGGTCACAACCTCCAACAACATAGAAAGGTCTCTAGAATAAGAACACAATGATTATAAGCATGGACTATTAATTTCATAATCAAAGCCCAATGAAACTGACATGCACACAATGAAAGAAATTTATGAACAATAATAATTTTAGGTAAAATTCATATACCACCTACCTTATGCTTGTAGTACTCTCCTCATCCAGTATCAATCCTTAATTTTTCATGGATTAGAAGAAAAAAAAAGAACATATCAATTCCCTAAAAATAGGTCATATGATCCTACATCAAAATAGCATCATCTAGGGGAAGATAAATGAAAAATTGAGCATATGTAATGAATAACTTACCAATAGGAATCTAATGAGATGAACAGATCTTGATTCCAAGTTTGGATGGTGAAGCATTCAATGAACCTAGGAGGGAGGAGCTTGAAGAGATCTTAGAGGAGAAGGAAGTATCCAATCTTCTTGAGGAGGAAATAATAAATAGGGGTAGGGTTATTTGAAATTTAAGGGAAATATGGTCTTTTTACCAAATAATTACTAGGTTCAATGGTTTGGTTACATGGTTGGATAAACCATGCCCCAATCATGAACCATGTACTTCCCATAGAGGGGCCTTAAATGGTTCGACCACATGGTTGGAAAAATCATGTGCTAGCCATGCTTATATCACTATCCAGAGAGGGAACCCATACAGTTTGGTTACACAGTTTGAGATACCATACGCCAACTATGCCAATTAGATCAGTTAAAAACTGCAGTCCTTTTTCATGGGCATGTATCCCTGGATTCATGGCTAGGTAAAACCATGTTCCCTACTTTTCATTTTGAAATTCCCCACATGGTTAGGATAAATCATGTGGGCTAGGATGAAAAATTTCTACTAACCATACGAATAAGTGTTTTCTTCCACCGACCGGGGTTCTGAGCTATAAACAAGCCCCCAAAACCCCTGAAACTTCTATGAACTCATTAGGAATCAATAATAGGTCCAAGATAAATAATTACACTGAAATTTAAACTATCATTACCTCATATAAAAATTGGGTTCTTACACCTAGAGTTTTAGTTTTGTTTCTCTTAAGCTAGGGACCTTGAGACTGCAAGACTAGGATCTCTAGTTTAATCCCTTAAGAGACAGATTGAATAGAGTGACACTAACTTTAGATAAATTCATGCTCTTTTTAATGATATTAAAATTGAATATAATGATATTTCTGGTTTAACATATTATGCTAAATATTTACAATGTTCAATGAGTGTGAAATTTATAAGAATATATGAATATCCAATGAATGTATATTGTTTTTCCAAAACTATAAATCACTTAAAATGACATATGTGTGGTTTAAATCGATACCTTAAATATGAATCAATTACATTGAATTTTTTATGGTATATTTCAATCATTACAAGGTTTATATGCCTATATGTAAGTGTGGAGAATATTTGGAAATTTACATAGCACATAGAAACAAGAGTTCATGATGGGAAACATTATCACCCAAAATACTCTCCTTCCTTGAGGAAAATTAATCATGAATATCCTGTATTTAGAAATAAACTAAGAAATGCCTTTCTTTTTCTATCAAAATATGGAATGAATCCTTTGGGTGTACAAAGTATCGCTCATATTACATGGTCATTTATGTTTGTAAATTATAACTTATGTCCATGGTTATTTATAAAGCACAAATATATTATATTTTTTTCTTATATAAAGACCAAATCAATTGGGTAATGAAATTGATTTTTATTTGGATCTATTTATTGAAGATCTAAATTTAATTTGGGATTCAAGTGTTATGTTTTATGATTATTATAGAAATAAAGATTTCATCTTTAGATCCATGTTGTATGGGATTATAAATGATTTTTTATATTAAATAAAATTTGTAGGATATAATAATAAATAAATTATAGAGAGTTCTATTTGTGTAGACAATATAGACTCAACCAGGTTGAAACATTAATCAAATATCATGTTTCTTATACATCACAAATTTTCACCCCGATGACAAAAATATTGATCCTTGACGACATCATTTGATGGTAATTCAAAAGATCGTACAACACCATCTCTACTAAGAGGTGATCAAAAATTTGAGAAATTAAAGGATATTGTCACCATTTTGGTAAACCATTTTAAAACATTTTATGAAAACTAGATGAAGAAAGAGGTTAGTTTTTCTTAAATTAACATACTTGAATTTTTTATATGTTAAATATTTTCTTGATGTCATGCAAGTAAAAAAACTATGTGATAGTGTAATTGTAATGTTACTAAATAAAATTAGAAAAACAAAGGATGACATTAAGGATAGGTTGAACATTATTGACATGAGGATAAGTGAATGATTGGTTTCTATGATGTGTGAAGGTCAAAATTTTTTCCCTCAATCATTTTATACTCTTTCTAAGAAATAGATGTTTCATTTTTGAAACATCTTGAATGGTGTAAAAGTACCAAAGGGGTATACATAAAACATTAATAATATCATTTTTATGACTAATTTGAAGTTAAAGGGCCTAAAATCACACATCTATCATTTTTTAATGCATGGTTAATACCTATGGATTTACATTGCATTCTGCCTAAAACTATCTGACACACATTAATCAATCTTTACTACATTTTATAATCTATATAATGTAAAGTTGAAAAACTAGAAAAGTTACCAACTATGGGAAAGGAAATTATTATCATATTAATTGAATTAGATATTACATTACCATTTTTAGTTTTTGATATAATGGTTTACTTGTTGGTTTACTTGATCAAATAGATCTGGCTATGTGGTCCTGTATTTTATAGATAGACGTACACCATTGAACAATATACAAAGATTTTAAAAGGATACATCAAAAATAAAATTCAACTAGAAGGTTTTATTTTTATAGATTTATATTGTTGAGTAATTCATTTAATTCAATACCAATTACCTATTTGATTGAGACAACATTGGTCTCCCAAAATATCATCATAGCGGTTTCCTTATGGGTAAAGGAATTTATGGAAGAGTTATTTTCACAATTACTATTAAAGACTGATATAAACCTCACCTCTATTTTTTACATAATAGTATAGAGGTGACACAATATATTGAAACCTGTAAATTAATTATTTGGAATTTGAATTAATCAAGTGATAAATAATGGATAATAAATACACATAATCAATAGTTTATGGGATAATTTCGTGGCCGTATTTTTAAGGATTTATCTATAGATCTAGATTAAGTTTTAGAATTAATTAAATGAATAGTATGAGGATGAAGTGTACATGTATTATCTTAAAATTTTTATATAATTAATTGTTATATATTCTATAAATTGTAATAGGGGGAATGTAGTATGATGAAAAAAAGTGGAGTTACTCTTATGGAAGAAGAAATTCATGTATCTAGTACCAAGGATAGAAATTAAATTTATATGAATATGTTAAACATTATCATAATTAAATGAATATTGGAGTTGGATTATACAATATTTTAAGTGGTGGTTTTTGGTGAAAATGGCTTAAAAACATGTGTGAAATTAAAATCAATGACATGTGATTCATGATTGTAGATTTCAGTATGGAAGGTTATAGGGATTAAACATTCACAATGGAATATCAATAAATACAAGTGTTTTATATCCCATATCCTATGAATTGAAATTGTTCAATTATTCTTTTTTGACTAAAACAACTGCATGGTCAAATGAAAATCCCATTAAGTATTACCCTTTCATTGGGGCAATGCAATTATTTTATAGAGTTCCTAAAATATACAGTGTCTTGTTTGTATGAGGAGACCACAAGGAGGATATTTACTTATAGAGTGAAAAAATAACTTCATCCTTTAAAGAAAAAATGAGTGTATAATGAATAGGTCAACATTTTTTTAACAGATAATATGTTCCCTCATAATATTATGTGTTAACTACTGCATTTAAGTAATATAAATTATATGTTTCACTACTTATGTAGATAATGGATTCTCCACATGATGATGCTACCAATCCTGAGGAATAAAATATTTATAGTGTTGAATATGAGGGAATATTAGAAGGTGAACAATATATATGTGAAAAATATAAGATAATTTTAGCACAATAGTTTAAAAAAATTATTAAGGCAAGAAGAAAAGGCTAAAAATTATAGGATGGTTTGAATGCACTCATCCAACCTGTTGACCCCAACAAGTCTGTTTTCATCAGTTACATTGAGGTCACTACTGGAATGCTTATTCTGATTGATATAGATACACGGGAAAATGTTGTTCCTTTATTAAAGATAATAATTTTGGAATATATTAGGGTAAAATCATTATATATTTTCTCTATTTTACTAAAAATGAAAATATTAAAACATTGATTTACTTTTCATTATCCCTTGTAAAAAACATTTATATTCGATGATTATTGAATTAAATTAATATTAATAGTCACTGTAAAGGCTCATAGATACTTTCAAACACATCTTAAGATGTATCATCTTAGGGATATTTATGGAAGGGTAAAACCCCACCAACTAGTTATATTTTCACACATGATGCACTGAGAAATATTCAATTCCTTCATTAGCCATCATTTGGATGAATCATTTTAGGTAAATTGTAATTGGTAATATTTTATATGTAAATACATATGTTAATCACTTCTATTCAAAATTATTAATTTATGAAACAACAAAAGAGTACTGAAATAAGAATCGTGTATCAAAAATAACATACCCTTACCACAAAAAAATGATGGGGTATGATTCACTTGAAAAAAGGTATGTATTTTAAATCTATAGAAACACTTTTATGTGATATAAAATAATAACCTAATTATATTCCTTTGTTTATATATAGATTTATGAATAAAATTCTAATTCCACTTCGATACCATGTCATATGGTATGGAAGTAGGATCATGTAAATAAAAAATGAAAAATTATGGATGAAAACACATAAAAATTATGAGAATCATGTTTAAGTTTGACATAATTTAAGTTTATATTGATTTAAACAACTATTACAAAATTATAACCCTTATTTTTCTATATTTGTTATCCATTTTAGATATAATAATATTTTAGTGGACTTTAAGTGACCAAAACAATATGTATACATCAATTGTATAGGTTTTGGAGTGTCACCTCAAGCATATTTTGAGAAAGAAAAGGCACATAGGGATAGAGATAATAAAATGAAAGACATGTAGGCACAATTAGAATCTCTAAATGAAAAATTTACTTGGTAGTATACTAATGTTATAATGGTTTATGTAAAGGATCAAGGAGAATAAACAACACACTGGAAACCACTATATATAAAGCCACCCCCAGCATTAAGGATAGTCATTCCCCTCAAAGGCTTTTCATACCTAAAGTAATCAATTTTTTGATAATAGTTTCTACTAAATGTGAATAAAATAATTACTTAGAAATTTATTATGATAAAATCCCATAGGGTAAAATTGATTCTGATTTATATCTATCAGGACCCACACATTTCCTTATTTATAAGGGTATAATGTAAAATATCTAATTAGATATTTTATACAAAAAAAATTAAAGGATCAAGTTATAGTTGGGATTTAGGTATCTTAGGATCCTATCATTGACATATCTATTCCAATTTAATAATTTTTATGTTCACATGGTTGAAAATTTTATTGGAACCTTCGTAGCATGGTCATTTAATCTTATTAAGATACATGAAGATAATGAGGTATGTCCTTTTCAAAATTATTTTTTATTGAAAGCCTATAAAAATTTATGAAAAAAGGTATGAACTGAGGAATTTTATTACATATTAATAAAAATAAGTGAAAAAAATAATGTAGAATCAAAACAATCTGAATAGTAATCCAATAGATCAAAATAACCTTTTGAGAGTACCTTTATACCACCAATTGAACTACTAGATTTACTAACATTACAAGTTCACGTAGATACAACATTAAAAGATTAAATATGACCTAATTTGAATTTAAAAAAATGTTTGTAGAGTCCATTCTAGACATGATTGGTCTTGATAATGTAAATGAGATTCTCAAGCATGAATGTTTGGGAGCCTTAGTTATGAATGTATATATAAGGCATGTTTTCATAATCTCTTTGTCCAATAGTTGAACTAATATGTTAATATCATTTTAACATTTTTCATATTTTATACAAGAGTATATATCACCACTTCATAAATGGAAAAAATATAAATAAAAATTTGGACTCATTATCCCTCGTGCCACTCTACACAAAAAAAATACATTGCATAAATATAAAATTTTAATAAAAGTTGTGTAAGTGGAAAAAACATTTTTTAAATAAACCAATAGATGATAGAATCTTCTTAATACCTAAATTATATGGGTAAAACTCCACAATATAATCATATAATATATTTTTTCATTTTTTTATTTTCTATTCCTTTTTGATTTTTTACAAAGCATTGGAAGCTTATTCCAATCAATCTGGATACTACAAAGATTTATTTTTTGTACCTGAACATGGATATCCAATGAATAAACAACACATAATGTTTTTTATAAATTTTTAATACACTACATTAAACATTTTATAAATAAAATTTAAAATATATTTTTTATATTATGTTTTAATGATAATTTTGTTATAATATGGAGATGATTAAATATCAGGAAAATCATGGTATGAGGACTCCCATTGAGAATAAGAATCTTGTGGATTTCATCAAATAGATAGGTTTTAAGGTATATATATTAATATTTCACTATAAAATAATATATTAAAATATATTTATTATATTTCTCAATGTTTTTTCATTGTCTAAAACAAATTAATGGTGATGATTATGGTCATTATGTTCATAAATTTGTGAAAGAAACCATATTTCATTGATAAAATAACATCCCAGTAGATATATTTTTTATGTAATTACAATTTCATTTAATTATTTTAATCATTTTTTATTTATATTTTTTCAAAGTTACCATTACTATAAAAAATAATCATATTTAAAAGGAGAGGTATATTTGTTTAGAAATGATTGGGTATAATGTTTGTATAATCCCACTTCATTTCTCCTTTAGGATCCCACTTTATGAGTTATTTTGTAACTATAAAGAGAAAAAATTCCTCCATACATAATTCAAGGTTATTCTTAAAGAAATAATTTCCCCCTAAAAAATCATACTTCTTGTGAACTAATGAAGTTAGATTTTGAGTGGGAAATTATTTCGTCAATGAGGACCCTGAACTCTTCATAGAGTCCTTTTGTGCTCTTTACACGCAAAAAATTCTTAGAGAAAAATAAATTCTTGATAAATTATTCAGAAAGGATATTGAAATCAAGTATTTTTTAATGTTACCTCTGTGGATTGTTTTGTTATTTTTTATTTTTATTTTCATTGGTGGTGAAATGAATTCTATTTTAGGTCCATTCCCTTTTAATAACATGCTTGCGAGATAGATTTTTGTTTTAACAAAATAAAAAAGTTATTAGATTTACTATGTTAAGTGATTTGGACATGAAACTGTCACTTTTATACATTTAATATTATTCCCTTGAGGTTATTAGCACAGATTTCTGCCTAATCTCTTCATTATTTTATAATGTTTTTTGAACCTATCCATTCTCCTCAGAGTAACATTTTATCTCATAATGATCATCACATACTCAAAACCAACCAAGAACACTATTATTGTTAGGATACATTTGGAAAATGATTTATGATTCATTTTTTACATGTATGAATCAAATTCATGTTAATCTGATACACAATATGGATAATATGACTCAAAGTGTGTATTTTAGTATAAAAGCAACAGTTTAGCTCACAACATTCATCACATTATCAAAACTGATCAAATGTGATTGAATTTTATTGATACTTTAGGACTATGATTTTTAATTCATTTTTTATTTTTAGGATCTAAAATCAAGTAAATCTAACACACAACATTCTTGATATGACCAAAAGTGTGTATTTTTATTTAAAAATTACATTTAAGCTCCAAAAATAAATTTCTTACTCAAAAGTGAGAAAACACACTCACATTGTCTTTATATTCTATTAAACCTATTGATAATTTTTTATTTATTAATTAACTACGCATCAGTCCAACACACGATGTGGCCAGTATGGCCTAAAGTTCTTGTTTTAATTTAAAAGTGACATCTTAACTCAAAACATGTGTCACATACTCAAAAACAAGAAAAAATACTCATATTTTATATATATTTTATAAAAATAATCTATAACTCATTTGTGACATATAGGAAACAACCACACATCAATTTGAATCGCGGTGTGGCTAGTTTGACTGAAAATGCATGATTTTATTTGAAAATAACATTTTTGGCCAAAAGATGCATCACATAATCAAAAATTTGTAAACACACTTGGATTGTCTTTAAATTTAAGAAAAAATATCAATAAATTATTTTTACTTATAAGAATTAATTTCACCTTAATCTAATGCTTAGTGTAGTCAGTATGACTAAAAGAGTATGTTTTCATTTAAAAGAGTCATTTTTGTTTAAAAAACATATCACATAATCAAAAATAATAAAACACACTCTTATTTTCATAACAATTAATAAAAAAATGCATAATTCATTTTTTACATGTATGAATCAACTCAACATAGATTCAAAACATTATATAGTCGGTATGAGTAAAAATTTATGTTTTCATTTTAAAAAATGTAGTTTTAGTCCAAAATATTTTCCACATACTCAAAACCAAGAAAAAAACTTAAATTTTCATGATATTTAAGTTAAATGGTCAATAATTTATTTTTTAATGTGTCGTAATTAACCGCACATCATCCCTATATACAGTGTGGCCGGTATGACTGAAAGTGCAAGTTTTCATTTAAAAGTGACATTTTAGTTCAAAATGTGTGTAGCATACTCATAAATAAGGAAATATTATCTGATTGTACTTATAATTTATTAAAATAACCAATAATTAATTTTTTATATATAGGAATCAATTGTACATTAAGATGACATAGGGTGTATCCAATATGAGAAAAAGTGTGTGTTTTTATTTAAAATTGACATTTTAATTCAAAACACCCATTACATACTCAAAACTGATAAAAAAATCTTATTGTATTAATATTTAATTATAAAGATTTATAATTCTTTGTGACTTGTAGTAATTAACTACACATCAATATGAAACATAGTGTGGTCGATATGACTGAAATTTTGTGTTTTCATTTAAAAATTACTTATTAGTTAAAAACATGTTTCACTTACTCAAAACCAAGAAAAGAAATTCATATTTTTTAGAAACATTATAATAATGATCCATAATTAATTTTAGATTTTTATGAATCAATCGCACATCAATCTAATACACAACGTGGCTTGTATGATTAAAAGTTATTGTTAACTCAAAACTGAGAAACCATGCTCATATTTTCATAATAATTTTCAAAAATATCTAGAATAATTTTTTGATGTGTATGAATTAACCTTATTATAATCTGACGCATCGTGTGGACGATATGACTAAAATTATACATTTTCATTTATAACTGGCATTTTAGTTCAAAATGAGAATCATATACTCAAAACTAATGAATCATGATATAATTACCTTGGTACTTTAGGAAAATGATTTGTGATTCATTCTTGAAAAGTGAGAATTAACCTCACATTAATCTGACACACAGTGTGGCAAGTATGACTCAAAGTGCATTTTTACTATAAAAAGTAACATTTTACCTCACATTTGGTATCACATAGTCAAAATTCAGTAAAAATTATTGAGTTATCATGATAATTTAAGACAATTATCCATTATTAATTTATGATGTTTATGATCAACCTCAAGTCATTCTGACACACAATGTTTCTGGTTTGACAAAAATTGTGTAGTTTCATTGAAAAATTAAATTTTACTTCAAAATGTTCCCCACATATTCAAAACAAATAAAAAAACTTGGGGTGTCTTGATATTTTCTACAAAATATCGATAATTTCATCTGAATGGCCCGAAGGACTTATTTTTTATTTTATTATAGATAATCCCCCTTTTAAGGGTTTAAGGGGAACCCGTACATGACCCGTAGGCCCAACGCACAAGGCCTGACATGACCCGTAATACATAACCTGATGGCCTAGAGGCATATCGTGCTCATACATGACCCGTAAGCCCAGCCCGCTAGAAATACCCCTCCCCAGCTTCTGCATCATTGATCGCCTTTATCTCCCCACCTGCATTGTTGATCGGCTAGCATTACCCCGTACAAAGCTGCACAATGCCTGGTCCCAATGGCAGTTTTCATACCCTCTCATTCTTCCAATCTGGTTAGCTCTGCTTCTGGTGACAGCTACTGTTGCTCTGATCCTCTTTTGGGTCCTGCTCTATGTGAACTAGGCTACTTCATGGTCTTCAATGGCCCGAAGGCCCTGTGGCCCAAAGGCCTTTGATGGCCCGAAGGCCCTTGAGACCTATAGGCCCAAACCGGTGGCTCGAAGACCCAAATCAGGTGAATAGTTTTGGATGCTACAGTACCGAACAGTACCTGCTACAGTACTCCAGAAATTCACCTCTACCTGGTTTTGAACCCAGGTCTCTTGGATGCCAAGCAGGATCCCTTACCACTCGGGTATGGGCTCATTGGAAAAATATCGATAATTTATTTATGATATGTTTCAATTAATTTCAAATAAATCCCATATACGGTGTGAATGATATGAATGAAAGATAGTTTGTTAATTTTAAAATTACATTTTAGTTAAAAATATGCATCACATTCTCAAAACTGATCAAACATGCTCTAATTATCATAATATGCTATAACAACAATAAATTTTTCATTTTTGACTTTTAGGAAGTGACCTTATATCATTCCAATTAAAATTTATAATGGATTACATAACATTTTAATTATATATTTTTTTATTTTTTATGGGATATTACTAAAATAAACATTTTTTTATTATTACTCATGCTTCTATTATATGAGGATGGGTTTATATTTAGATAAGTCTTGCAACAAGAGTTTTTTTGTTGTAATTATTATTTTTTGTTTTCTTTAATGTAATTGTTAGCATTGAAATTATTTAATATAATATTTTTACTAGAATGATGGTGATTTGTAATTTTTATTTTTTATGTTTAATTTAATATTTATACTACAATTAAAATTATTTTTTTATATTCTTTATTTTCTACTATAGAGTGATATAGATATAACTATTAACATTATGCCGTAGCTGAAAAAGGATTTTATGAGCACCAGAATTAGTGCTGATAAACTTCTGTTTTATTTCTTCTAATTATAATGTTTATAAACATCCCCTTTATCAATGATAAAAGACATGCTAATAAAGGAATCCTTTATCAGTTCCTTTTTTAACACTGATAATGGAGGGTTTTTCATTACTTTTCTATAAACAATGAAAGTACCTTCCTTTTAAATCCCCTTATAACATCATCATTTTTTTAATGATGATAAAATTGATTACTAGCATTCATAAAAGCATATTTTTTAGTAGTGATGGTATTTTTTAGTAAGATTCCTTATCTTAAATGATAACCTTAGAATATAAACATGTTATTTATGAAATTATGAGGTTATATAACTAATAAAAATTAATAGATAAAAATAGGCTCGATAAGGTATAACATTATGTAAAATTTTATATCAAGGAATATTCCATGTATAACATTAATTAAAACATATAATTTAAAAGAATATTTAGCATTTCAAAAGTGCATCTAGATATCAACCTCACATCAATCCAAATCACGATGTGATCAGTATGACTGAATGTGTGTGTATTCATTTAAAATTGGTATTTTAGTTCAAAAACATGCATAAAAATATTCAAAACTAAGAAAATAAACTCATATTTTTTTAATATTTATTAAAAATGATTGATAATTCATTTTTGATGTATAAGAACTAACCACACATCAATTTGATACACAGTATGACCGATATGACTAAAAATGTATGTTTTCATTTAAAGGTCTCATTTTAGTTCAAAACAAGTTTCACATGCTCAAAAATTATAAAAAACACTCTAATTATCTTGATACTATATAAAAATGATCTCTAATATTTTTATGGGTATTAATCAACAACACATCAATCCAACACATTGTGTGGATAGTATGTATAAAAGTGTTTGTTTTCATTTAAAATTAATATTTTAGATCAGAATTTATATCAATTACTCAAAACTAAGAAAATAATATCTTACTATCTTGATATTTAATGAAAAATATTGATAATTAATTTTTTATTTTTAGTAATAAATTGCATGTCAATCTGATACATAATGTGGCCGGTATAACTGTATGTGCATGTTTTTATTTAAAAGTGAAATTTTAGTTCAAAACAAGTGTCACATATTCAAAACTAAGTAAATGTACTTGGATTATTTTTATAATTGATAACAATGATCTGCAATTCATTTTTTATGTGTATGAATCAACCACACATAAATCCAAAAATAGTGTGGTCAGTATGACTGAAAGTTCTTGTTTTCATCTAAAATTAATATTTTAGATCAAAACACAAGGAACATTATCAAAACTAAGAAAACAAACTATGATTATGTTTATAATTTAGGACAATTATCGGTAATACATTTTTGATTTGTAAGAATTAACTTCACATCAATCTGACACAGAGTGTGATTAATATGATTGAAATTACATGTTTTCATTTATAACTGATTTTTTAGTTCAAAATGTGAATCATATAATGAAAAAAAACATTCTTTGATTATCTTATTAAATTATAAAAATTCTCTTGATTCGATTTTTATGTATATGAAACAACCTCATATCAATCAGATACACGATGTGGATGATATGACACAAAGTGTGGGTTTTCAATATAAAATAATATTTTATGTGTCATATAGTCAAAACTGAGTAAATTCAATTTAATTGTCTTGATATTTTAAGACAATTATCCATGATTCATATGGGATGTATAGGAATTAACCATATGTCAATCTGACACATAGTGTGCTCTATTTGATTGAAAGTGAATGTTTTCATTTTAAAATGACATTTTAGTTCAAAATATGCATCACATATTCAAAACCAAGAAAACACACATGGATTATATTGATATTTTATGAAAAATATTGATAATATATTTGTGAATTGTATGAATTAATCACACATAAATATAATAAATTGTGTGGTTAGTATGAATAAAAGTGTGTGTTTTCATTTAAAAGTGAAATATTAGCTCAAAACATACATCACATACTCAAAACTAAGAAAACACACTCTAATTGTTACAATATTTTATGACAACCAAATTTTAATTTTTAACTTGTATAAAGTGATCACATATCATTCTAATTGAAACTTATAATCGATTATATAAAATTTTAATTTGAATTTATTTCTTACTTTTTATGGTCTATTACTAAAATAAACATTGTTTTTATTACTACCACACACTATTATTGTACAAGATTGGTTTGATCATTGGATAAGGTATGTTATAAGATTTATTCATTTCTATTGGTTGTAATTATGTTTTTTTAAAATTTTCTCAATGTAATTTATTTTATTTAAATTCTTTAATATGATAATTTTATTGAAATGATGAGGCAATTTAAATTTAAATTTTTTTGTATAAAGTAATATTTTTACAATAATTGATTTTTTTTTATATTTTTTATATTTTATTATAGAGTGTTATAGATATTGAAACTAGAATTATATAGTATCTGGGAAGGGATATTATCTGTAATAATTCTAGAACTAATAAATCTCTCCCTTATATATTCTAAATGGTACTCTAATAATGGAATCCTTTATAATCACTTTGCTTAAAACTAATAAAAAATGAATTTATCAAGACTTTTCTAGTGCTGATAAATCTTCATTAATTTTCAATAAGATTATAACATCACAAATTTTTTAGAATTTAAAAAATCTATTTTTAGTGATGATAAAAGTTTTTTCTGTATTACCTATATTTATTTTTAGTAAACAGCCTTATCTTGGTCCATAACCTTAAAAATCAACCATATTCTTTTGGAAATTTTGGTTTTATATAACTAATAAAAATTAATATATCACAAAAGGCTCAATAGAGGATAACAATGATTAAACTTTTGTATCAAAGGAATACTCAATGTATAACATCAATTCAACCATTAATTAGCAAGAATCATCAATTGGATCATTGAAAAGTGATAAATTCCATAACAATGGTGTATTTACAAGTTCATTTTAGATGAATAAAGAAATATAAATCAGGAATATAGGTTGATGTCACATGTATGCAACCTTATTGATTAAAGATATCATGACATAGGGATTATATTACACAATGATCATTTGTATGTGGTTGTCATGTTGCGACATTAACTTCTTCCTCTATGGGTGTCTTTAAGTATTACTAGATGCTGATATCAATATTTAGGAAAGATCTCCTAATTCCACTGATAAAGAGGCTTATAGGGTCACATACTAAGTGTATCTATCATTATTAGTTAAATTCTATTTGAATTTAATAGTTGGAATAAATATTATTATCATAACTGAGTAATAATTTTAATTTGGGATATTTTATTTGATCACTATTTTTTAGTAACTAATATGAGTAAAATAATTAATTAAATTTTTATTTACAAGACTTTATAATTAATATTTTTTTATATTTTGTTTTATTCACAAGGTAATAATTTATATTTATTTTTAAATAAGTATTATTTATTTATAAAAAAAATAAAAAATATTTATTCGTAAAATAGTGAATATAATATTTATTAATTTATTGAATGAATAATATTACTTATTCAAGGTTCAATAAAATTATGGGGGAGGTGGACTGGAATAATTAAGTCCTGGTAATATAAATTTTAAAATTTGAATATCATGTAAGTTAATAAGGAATTATTTATTATATAAAATGATATTTATTTTCATATATTAGTGTGTTTATTTATCTAGTATTATTATTATTATTATTATTATTATTCGGATAGGGATATATTATGTTTAATATTTGATTGAGGTCCCTTTTCTAATTATAAATATTAAACCCAAACTCTATATATACTCTATTATATCATTTCATTGGGGTAGTGTAAAAAGAAACACTACAACAAAATAGGCCTTTAACAGTGCTAAAAATGACCTTTATCAGTGCTATAGATGCGCTGACTATCAGAGCAAGATTAAAATCCCTAAGAGATTATCAGTGCTAAAAACCAATGATAAAGGACAACATTTATCAAGGCTTTTATTTAACACTAATAAAGGGGTATATTATAGTGTTTTGTAACAACACACTATAGCACCAGAAGCACTACCAAAAATTAGAAAAATCAAGTACCAATACAAAATTTAAATGAAATAAAATTTACAAAAAAAATAAAATAAATAAAACACTATATCATAGACATTTAAAACATTGGTTTATATAATTACATGAGTAAGTACAAATTATTACATACATTCAAAAACATCAATGTTCCTTTTTCTTTTGACCCTAACCCTAACTCATGCTATTGTAGAACAAACCACCCCTTCTTGAGAAAAATAACACACCTATATAATAAAACAATTCTTATTTTATTAATAATATAAATAAATATATTAAATAAAAAGTGTTAATTTTAAACTAAACTTTGATTCATACTAGGAACACTGTGTAACGGATTGAGTTGTGGTTGATTCTTGCACATCACACCATTTCTTATTTGTCTTCAAGCATTATATATATGAAAATTAACTAAATAATTATAAGATAAAAATGATAATGAAATTAATTAATTAATAGAAGATAGAATGATGAGAAGAAAATCTTGTCTCGTTTTCTCGGTTTTGGCGATGTGATGCTCATTTTAAACTAAAACGACACTTATGTATTGAAGAGATGCACTTGGAGTCATACTGTTCACACCATGCATCAGATTTAGGTGTGTCTAATTCATTCACATCTGAAATGACTTATGTATCATTTTCCTAAAGTATCAAAATAATCGAAATGTGTATCCACAATTTTGAGTACGTCACTTATTTTTTTTACTAAAATGTCATTTTAAACTGGAAACACACACTTTGAGTCATATCAATCATATCATTTGTGGTTTTTATGTACTAATTCATACACATAAAAATTTAATTATGAAATTTTGTTCTAAATTATCTAAACAACCTGATCTCATTTTCTCATTTTTCAGTGAGTGACACTTTTTGAACTAAAATGTCAATTTTAAATTGATAACAGACACTTTGAGTCATACCAGGAACATCGGGTATCATATTGAGGTGAAGATGATTCCTATATTTCAAAAATTACTTATTGATCTTTTTCCTAAACTATCAAAAAAATGAAAATGTGTTTTATCTATTTTTAGTATGTCACTTTACTTTTTTTACTAAAATCAATGTCACTTTTAAATAAAAAGATGAACTTGGAGTCATACCGATCACAATGTGCGTCATATTGTGGTGAATTTGATGAATTAAAATTCTAAATGACTTATGGATCATTTTCCTAAAGTTTAAAAATAATCTAAATATGTTTTCTTAGTTTTGAGTATGTCACTTGTCTTTTTACTAAAATGTCATTTTAAAATGGAAACATGCACTTTGAGTTATACTAGTTACATCATGTTTTGGTTTGATGTGAAACTAATTCCTACACATCAAATATTAATTATTATTATTTTTTCTAAATTATCAAGATAATAGGAGCATGTTTTCTTAGTTTTCAGTGAGAGGGACTTTTTGAAACAAAATGTCAATTTTAAACTGATAATGAACAATTTGAGTCATACCAGGCACAAAATGTATAGTATTAATGGGAGGATAATTCCTAAATTTCAAAAATGACTTATGGATATTTTTACTGAAGTATCAAAACAATATTAATGTGTTTTATCAGTTTTGATTATGTTAGTTTTCTTTTTTACTAAAATTAATGTCAATTTTAAATAAAGACACACTTGGAGTCATACCGGTCACACCATGCATCAGATTGAGGTGTGGATGATTAAAAAATGTTTTAAATTACTTATGGATCATTTTAATAAATTATCAAATCAATCCTAATGAGTATTATTTGTTTTTAGTAAGTTACTTATCTATTTTACTAAAATTTCATTTTAAATTGGAAACATGCGCTTTGAGTCATACTAATCACATCATGTGTTAGTTTGACATGATAATTATTAATAAACATAAAAATGAATTATTAACAATTTTAATAAATTACCAAGACAATATGAGGGTGTTTTCATAGTTTTTAGCGAGTGATACTTTTTGAACTAAAATGTAAATTTTAAACTGATAACAAATACTTTGAATCATACCAGACACATAAAGTATAAAATTGTGATGAGGATGATTCCTAAACATAAAAAAATACTTATGGATAATTTTAATAAAGTATCAAAACAATCCAAATTCATTTTCCATATTTTGAGTATGTCGGTTGTCTTTTTTACTAAAATTAATGTCAATTTTAAATAAAAAGACGCACTTGGAGTCATACCGATCACACTGTGCATCGGATTGAGGTGATTATGATTACTACACATCCAAAATGACTTATGGATCATTTTTATAAAGTATCAAAATAATACTAATTTTTTTCTCAATTGTGAGTATATCACTTGTTTTTTACTAAAATGTAATTTTATATTGGAAACACACACTTTGAGTCATACCAATCACATTGTGTGTCAATTTTACATGATAATTAATCCTACATATAAAAACTAACCTATTAATCATTTGAATAAATTATCAATATAATAAAAGTGTGTTTTATCAATTTTTAGTGAGTGACACTTTTTGAACTAAAATGTCAGTTTTAAACTGATAACAAACACTTTGAGTAATACTGGGCACATTGTGTATCATATTGAGATTAAAATGATTATTACGCATCCAAAATAACATAGGAATCATTTTAATAAATTATAAAAACAATATGAATGTGTTTTATTGGTTTTGAGTATGTCACTTGTCTTTTTTACTAGAATGTTATTTTAAACTATAAAAAACAATTTAAGCCATACCTTTCACATAGTTTTTTGTTTTGACATGAGACTAATTCATACATGTCAAAAATGACTTATGAATTGTTTTTGTAGATTATAAACATAATAATAGCATGTTTTCTAAGTTTTAGTGAGCGAAACTTTTTGAACTAAAATTTCAATTTTGAACTGATAATGAACACTTTGAGTAATATCGGGAATATCATGTATCATATTGATTTTAGGATGATTACTAAATTTTAAAAATTACTTATGGATTATTTTAATAAACCATACGAATAATAAAAATATTTTTTCTCAGTTTTGAGTATTCCAGTTGTCTTTTTTACTAAAATTATAGTCAATTTTAAATAAAAAGACGCACTTGGAGTCATACCAGTCGCACTGTGTGTTAGATTGAGGTGGGTATTATTTCTACACATCTTAAATGAATTATGGATAATTTTTATAAAGTATAAAAACAATATGAATGTGTTTTATTGGTTTTGTGTACGTCACATATCTTTTTTACAAAAATTTCATTTTAAACTGGAAACACGCATTTTGAGTCATAAAGGTAACATAGTCTATCGGTTTAACATGAGACTAATTCATACACATCACAAATGAATAATGAATATTTTTACTATATTATCAGGATAATATGAATGTGTTTTCTTAGTTTTTATTGAGTGACACTTTTTGAACTAAAATGTCAAATTTAAACTGATAACAGACACTTTGAGTCACAATGAGAACATCATGTATCCGATTGAGGTGAGACTAATTCCTATACACAAAAATGAATTATGGATCTTTTTACTAAGTATACAAATAATATGAACGTGTTTTATAGGTTTTGAGTATGTCAATTGTCTTTTTTACTAAAATTAATGTCAATTTTAAATAAAAAGAATCACTTAGAGTCATATTGGTCACACCATGTGTCGGATTGTGGTGCAGCTGATTCCTACATGTCTCAAAGTCTCTAAAAATCCCAAATTCCAATTTTACCATGATTTCCATTGATTGTTTTATTGAAACATCAACACTGATTATTGAGTCGATGTTCTTAGTCGAAAAAGGTTTTTTGGCTAAGAACATTGACTCAATATGCAAATTTGGTAGTTAGACAAAGAAAGGAAATGGAAATCATAGTAACATTGGAAAAAAGGAACATGTTATCTCTTTTTTGGTTTTTTTTAGATAATTGAAATTAAAATATTACTTCCCAAAAGATCTATAAAAAACTAAATAATTATTAGATAAAAATGATAAGGAAATTAACTTACAAATAGTAGATAAAATGATAATAAAATTAATTAAATAAATAGTAGGAATTCACCTTTTTTATGATGGTTGTATAAATTCTTGGCCCATTTGATTGTTTTAATTATCTTTGTTGTAGCCTCAAAGACCAATATCTCATGATCATGAGCATCTTTGAACAAACCACCCCAAATCAAAAAAAATTATCCACCTGTATAAGAAAATAATTATTATATGAGTAATACTAAAAATAAATAAATAAAACATAAATATAAAATAATATATTAATTCAGTGGACAATGATTTTACTTTTCAAACATCAATATTACATTTGTGATTAAACAGAGGTATCTTTGTTGTTCTTCCTACAAATTTAGTGTAAGGAAGTTGAAATAAAGTGATAAATACCAATACTGTAGGGGTGAAATGGGTTTTAAGGAGAATAAGTTTGTGGAAGTTTTGGTGTATAAAGTAATGATATATGAACATAAATCCTTTAAAATAAAAAAAAATCTACAAGGAATAATGAAAATTAAATATGGTTTTCATTATAAAATTTTCCAGTAAAATAGAGAAAGTATATCACAACATTACCTTTACATATTTCAAAAGGGTTTCCTTCATTATAGTCTATTATTATGTGGGATTGTTAATATCAACATATGTAGAAGATATTGTCTACTTAATTAGTCAAACATTTAATTTAGATTACGTTAATATAGTAGAGAACATATAATATTATGAGGAAAAACATAGTATATTAAAAAACACTTTTACCATCTCATTGAACTCTCTTTCTTTTATTTTTAAGGTTTTAGGGATTTGGATCCTCTATCGAGAATATAAATCCCCTCTTTGTGGTCCCCTCTAACATATAAGGCATTGTCTACATTGGGACCAACATGAACTAATTGTGATATCCCAATGAAAGGGTCATCCTCAGTTGAATATTCATCTCACCTGATAGTTGTTTTAGTCACTAATAGGACAATTGACCAATTCTTTTTTTTTGGATTTGAGACATAAAATACTTACAATGGTTTTGATTCTATATTATTGGCTCATCTTTCTTCCATTCCAAACTAAAATTCACCTTCATGAAACCCATTTCATCAAATTTTACTACACTCATATTGTCAACCCATTTGAAATGGAAAATTGACACTTGAAATTTTATATAATACAACACATATATAAATTCCATAATTAAAAATTGAAATATTTTCATAAATTAGATTTATATCCTTGGAACCAGATATGTGAATCAATTCTTCCATGAGCATAACTCCACTATTTCTTATTATATTTCAATCATCGTGTTCTTCTATATAGAATGTATAACCATTGATTACAAAAATAGTGTACAATATATCATTTTCATTCAGTCCCCTAGCTAGACATCAAAGTCATTCAACAATTGAATTCATATTTTCAAATGAATCTTTATAAATTTGATCTCAAAACTGTCCAAGAAACTATTGATTATGTGTATTTCATATCCATCCTTAATCCCTTAATGGATTAAAATGTCTAATAATTTCTTTGTGGGATTTAATGAATGGATAAACATCTATACTATTATATAAAATGTAAAGGTGAGATTGATCCCACTCTATGAAGGTAATTGTAACAAAATCTCTTCTAGAAATCACTTTTCCCATAAGGTGTCTACTATGACAAGACTTTGAGAGATTTATGATATCAAAATTTGATATGTAATTGGTATAGAATTAAACAACTTCTTCAAAAATATATCATTCTACAATACAACCTTATGACCAACTTCAATTATTGACATACCCTTTAAAAATATTCACATACCATTCAACTTTTTACATCTATTTGTAATGGACATGACCACATATTTGAATATCTCTAACAAAGTGAACCATCAGGTGTGCCATTATATCAAATAATGATAGTGGGAAGAACATATCTGATTCACATACTATTACTACAAACTCATTATTTGTGATTGAAAATTCATAAGGTATATAACTTTACTATAAATGGATTTAAAAAAAGCATATTCTGGTTAATATATGTCATACATTTATAGGAATATTGTAATGGAAAGAAATAAGCATCAAAGATTTCATCAAAACATGACATCCGTGTAATTTTAGTCCCTATAAATTCAATTATTCATTAACATGTAATTTTTTACATTTGATTAATACCCCTTGGGAAATTTTACACTATTAACGAAAATGAAAAAAATGTAATTTTTCATGTCTGGATAGAGTGTAAGCTACTGGAGGAAAAATATCTGCCCTTTACCCTTCACTAGGGTCAACTCTTCCCTTATCCTCATTTCATTCATGTAAAACCTAGCCTTGATTCCATATTTAATTTTTCTAGGAACATTTATTGATGTGTTAATAACATTATTAAATAGATTTTTTTCTAAATGCATGACATCAAGAAAATATATGATGTACAAACAATTACCATATGATAATTCAAAGAAAATGGATCTCTTCTTGCAAACCAATTTCATAAAATTTTTTGAAAATGGTTTCCCAAAAATACTGTAAATATATTTTACTTTATCAAATATTTGATCACCCATTAGTGGAGATGATGTTGTAACTTATTCGTTATTCCCATTAAATGTTTTCTTCCAATATCATTATTTATGTTATCAAGGTAAAAATTTATGATTTCCTAAAAATGAAATCTTTAATGAATTTTTTAACTAAACTGAGTGTGTTCATTATTCACAAATGGGACACCCTAGTATTCCATTAATATTATAGCCTGATAAATTTTCAAAAGTAAAAAATTCATTTATCATCCTTTACAACATAGATCTCAATGTGAATTCTTTGCTTCTATGAGAATCATAAATTGTAACACCTGTATACTACAAAAATTTCATATCATCAATTAATGGAGAAAAATAGACATCAATATCATTATCAGGTTGCTTTAGTCAAGATATAAGAAGATATAGCATAATTTATTTGTGCTTTATGTATAACTATGGTGGAAAGTTATAATTTACCAACATGATGGACAATGTACTGTTAGTGCCAAGTTTTACACTAAAATTATTTATTACATCAGTAGATAATTCCAGACAAAGTTTCTTAGCTTATTTTTAAATTCAGGATACTCATAATCAATTTTCTTCCACTGATAAGAATCTACTAGTTGATGTTGGTTCACATATTTAATTCTTATATCTATATGCCATTTCAATTGTCTCATGGTACCCTAACATCCATATAGTATTTTAAATCTTAGAATGATAGAAAGTACCATATGTATTTCAAAGTAATTGATTCATTTTTCCTGTATAAATTTGTACCACACTAAGGGAATTTTATTAGCGATTCAGGGTCCTTATGAAACAATATGAAATCATTTGGAAAAACATATATTTTTCAGAGATCATGCCCATTGAATTTATAATTCACTTCAAATGATATGTTTGACATGGTATCTTATTTTCTTCTAGAATCATATCATTCAGGAGACCAAGTAGTTCTATAAAGATGGTGTCACTCCATCTACTCACAACATTCAAATTATATAACTTCAATACAACTAAAAATGTTGTGTATCTAGTACAACTGGTATATAATGGTCTCTTATCACAACTATTTAACTTATCAAACAAATTTGTAAAATCATAAAGGTTATCTTCCATTTCCATTGTAATTTCTTCCATGCTATCTCCATCATCATTTACACTGGTATTCATATCAAGTGATCTATAAATTGTAGTATCATCCCAATCAGTGTGCATGTTTATTTTTTTCCTATGTTTAGTCCAGTATTTATAGTTTTGATCTATTCCATAAAAATAAAATGTTCTTCCAACTCTTTTGGACAAATTTTTCTTGAATAAAATCAATATAAATACGGACAAGGGATTTGAGAAGGTTTGCATGCAGGCTCTATATCAAACTTGATGAACTCTTTAACTCCAAATTCATACTCCTTTGTCAAACAATTAGCACACATACATTTTTTATTCATATAAATCCTATTAGGCTCATAAAATATTCATTTTTTACAATAAATAAATAAATACACATAATATATTCATTGTCAAAGGTGAGTGTTATAGATAAATCTAATAATGGAAACCCAATGTTTGCTTGTTTCAAAGAATTTAAGTATGAATTAAAGGAAATAGTTAATTGAATTTAAGAAAATAATTACTCCACTATGGTAGGTTTTATCCTTTGAATTAATCCAATAGTGAAATTTATAGACAACTGTCATCCTCGTCAGCTTCATATTCTGAAAAATTATTATTGCATTTTGTTGCTTGAGACTCGTCCTCTGTCTCTTGTGGGCATGCACCTATGTTGCTTGAGACTCATCCTCTATATCTTGTGGGAATGCACCTATGTTGCTTGAACTACTCTAATAAGTATTCATCCTTGGTATCATTACTACTCAGAGTAGTTCAAGAAACATAAAAGATATGGGGGATGATTCTAAAGAAAAAAATTCAATAATAACTGTTCGAGAGATGAAGTTGATGGGGATGACAGTTGTACTCTATTGTGTTCTATAAAAGGGTTAATGCCTACTATTTGTGAGAATTACAACATTGACACTAGTTATTAATTTTTGTCCTATTGAAGGTGATATTTTGGGGAATACACATTCTTTTATATTATTCAAGGGGTCTTAGTAGGGACATGTTATGATATATTAATCCTTGGGGCCTCTATGAATTCTATATTTATAGGAGAAATCCTATATTTAATATCATCAATACTCTAACTATGACTAGTTAGACCTCTATTAAATTGATCCATTAAGTATTTCTTAAACCCCCTAAACAAATGAAAATATAATATAGAAAATTAATAAGTAATAAGAAACCCATATATGATAATCAATAAAAATAAACTCTCATTCCATCAACTAGAATATATAAAAATGTATTGATAAAAAATTTAATAAATAAAGAGTTATTTCATATACATAGATGGTAATCAGAGATTCCTAAGGGTGGAACCAATACATGTTGACCTAAAATGATGAATACTTAAAAGTATTTTCTAATAATTATTCCAACATATATATAATTTTATAACCTCCTTTATATTTTTTGGAATAAGTTATGTAACAACCTAATGAATTATTACATTTAATATTAATGGTATATCAAATATCGTTAATCTCTATAACTTATCTTAATAAATATTTTCTCCTTAATAACTGATATTTTAATTAATGAAGATACTTATAAACTCTGTGAATATTCTAGAGTTCTTGAAGAATAATATGTAATAATAAAATGAAACATTAGTCTGAAAAATAAATAAATCAATACAACCAAATAAAAATATAAAAAATCGGTCACATTATAATGGATCAATATTAAATGTAGACTAAGTAAAAAATAATATACATGAAAAAAGTCATAAATAAAGAATATGTAATCTTAGTAAATTAAAAAACATCCCATGAGGTGACTCTGTACTTGCTTGGGTTGGAACCACCTATAAGAATGGTGATGAGTTCCAATGTTTATAACCTACCATAGACCCATAACTAGCCTGCCTTGTTGAACTCCCATATGGAATTTTATATAAGCAGGGACCCATAAAATCTAATTGAGGATACATTTTAACTATTTATCATTCATCTCTACAATTCATATGATCCCTATTATGATAGTAATGGGAGGTATGGTCACCTTTTCAAAAAACATATCAATCGACAATCAACATATCCCAAACATGTCTATTAAAACATCCTTCCAACACCCAACAATATGATCTGTATATTTAAAAAAAATATTATCTCATTAAAACTAATATAGACAGCTTAGATGGTGATAACTTTTTATAAAAATTATTTCATGGTACCAACAAGACCATAACACTTGATACTACTACTAATTTTCAACAAAAAAACTTATTTATTTTAATATTATTCAAAATAACAAAGTGAGAATCAAAGTAATTTTAAAAATTTCCAAACATACCCTAAACTCATAATTTTAAAACATGCACATTAATAGTCTCTCTTAGAATGCATCTTTTAAAACAAGAAAAAAAATTATTGTCTCTTTTATTGAATGAATCCTATCTACATTTCATATGACTACATACTAAAATCTATAAATTAAATAATGTGTTTATATATATATATATATATAAATTCATATATATATATATGGATATTCATATAGGATATCAACAAAAAAAATAAAGAGATAAAATGTAGTACACTTAATATAAAATACAAATATTGATGTAATACCACTAAAGATTCAAAATATAAAAAACCAAAAAAAACCACACCTCAACTTCAAGAAATCATTACCTGAAATCCATTTAAATTTATTAAATAAAAACCATTGGTGGAATTTTAACAAACACTTTGTGTGAATTATTTCCATGAAAGGAAGTTCAAAACATTTAAACTTAATATACTGCAAGGATGAAATCAGTGTGTAATTTTTAATATGATACAAGGCAGCAAGAAAATCCATTAAAGGGTCAAAAAAACCAAAAATCATAGAAAACCCCAATTATAAATTCATTATAGAAGGTAAATTGGTGATGGATAATGAATATAAAGAGAAAATTAACAAAAAAATGCAAATAGATATCGCCAAATAAGCAATAAACAAGTGAGGAGGAGGAGAGAATAATATACACTAGATTGAATCTTTGAATTATTTGAGAGAAAGTATAGATATCACCAAACCTTGGATTCATTCAAGCCTTGGATTTGTTTGACCCATGAATCATTCGAGCCTCGGATTTGAACCTTAGAATTGTTCGAGCCTTGATTCGGTCCTTGATTCGAACTTGGATTCAATGAGGAGGAGAGTTGAAAGTAGGTGGCTTACATGAAAAACTTTAGATATTGTGACTTGTTCATAACTAGTTAGGGTTTTTAAAATAGATTGGGGATAATTTTATCAGTGCTTCCAATAAAGTTCCGATTAAGCTCTATCTTTATCAGCACTAAAAAATCACTGATAAAATGAATCTTTATTAGTGCTAAAACTTGAGCACTGATAAATGATTTATAATTATAATTATAAATAAAAAAATTAAATATATTTATATAATTAAATATATATATATATATAATAAATAAATATAAATATAAATATAGAAAATACATTCATTATTTAAATATATTTATTATAATTTTATATTGTATTTATTTATAATTATATAAACACTTTTCAAAAAATAATATTTATATATTTATATAATTATATAATTATATATATTTATAAAATTATATATATATAAAGATAAATATAGTAAATATATTCATTATTTAAAGAAATTATTATAATTTTATAATTATTTAAATATATATAATTGTTTATTTATAATTATATAAATACTTTTAAAAAAATATTTATTTATTAATAATTATAAATATATAAATGTATAAATATAGTAAATATACATTTATAAATATATTTATTTATAAATATTTATTTACAAACATATTTTTAACATTATTAATGAATATTTAATCTTAAGTGCAGGCATGTTAAAAATGAGGGAAATTTAATAGTTAAAAATGAGTACACTTCTTCTTAGGAAAGGAATAATGGATATGGATTTTGGGCTGGTTTAAGATTCAATGGGTGAGAAATCTCCTGATGAAGCTGTCATTCAAGATTCTACTGACTAGTGTATTATAGAAGAGAAAACTATTATTTCTTGGGAATATAAAGGTAAACAAAAATTGAATGTTGAATCTTTGGAGAAGATTAAAAATGTGAAAAATGTTCAGGTTCCCATGCTAGAGTCCTATGGTGTTCATACATCATATGCTAGTAAGGGATGTCCATTGATGCCACTAGAAGCACTGACAGGTGATGCTCGCACTTTCTAAGAGGACATTATCCAATCTCAGATCCTTTTGAAAATATGTCCAGTAGATGTGGGTATGCAAAGGTCCCCATCCAAAGGTAAGAAATTAGTAGTGGTTGATGGGGGATTTCAACTGGTTATCCCTCAAAAATCCAAGATATAGGTTTCATAGTAGTAGGTTGTACATGTTGCTAATTTTATGACTCAAATGCATGATGAAAATTGAAGGAGTGGTCATATTGAGTGCTATAAATGGTCCAAACCACCTCACTTCACTAATTTTATGAAAAATGAATATACTTCTTTCGATAGGGCCTCATGTGAGGAATGTGTTACTACATAGGAAAACAATTCCGGTATTATACCTCTGAATGACCAGGAAGGTGAAAGGCCCATTGTTGGGATCAGTGAGGAAGTGAAAGAATGGTATTTTTTCAAATTGATTCCACCTTTTCTATGATGAAAATAAATGTTTTTTGTTTCAATGATTATGTAGCAGTGCAAAAGTTGTTATCGATTAATTTTGAAGACAGACTGTGTGCCAATCCAAAAAATGGATTTTAGGGATTTATCCTGAAAGTACAAAACCTGCACCACTCTAGTGGGATCATCTGAATCTTCATTAGATGATGAATGTGAGGTTCCTCTAAGGTTCAAAACATGGTGACAGGGTAGGCATACCAAATACAGAGGAAGATTCCTAAGGAATTTGGGATCTAGAATGATTATGGTCTGGTTTTATTTTTGCTTATTTCATGTGATGTGGTAATTTCATGTCCAATTTTACTTGCTCCTATTTTCCCTTGTTTGTTTTTACTTTTCATAAATTTTTCATTCATGGGTTTGGTTACCAAACCCATGACGGAACCTTTTCAATAAAAAAATGAGTACACTTTAACAATATTGAAAAAATGGATACATTTTATTAATTAAATATAAATTCTTAAAAAAATATGGATATATATTCAAATAAGGATGAATACATATTGAAAATATTAAAACATAGTAAATAAATATATTTAAATAAATAATATAAATGATTAAATTCTCACAAAAATAAAAAATAAAAATATATATTAAAAATGAATTAATACCTAACTATAATGAAATTAAAAATAATTAATAAAATTTAACAATTAAATACCTGATATATTAAATGTATCATGTTATAATTAAATTCTAAAATTAATTATAAAATTTGAAAAAATTACATAAATATTAGGTGTATGTGTTTTTATATAAGATTTCATTAATTACATAAATATTTGTTTATGCACATTGTATATAAAAATGAATTAATTATGTATATGTAGGTAAAATCAATATAACACATATTTGATATATGTTAAATTGAAAATCAAACAACATTCAATTATGTTCATTACGCGATGTAATTTTTCAGTATTTTTAATCCATATCAATTTTTAATTATAAATCATTCTTCACTAAATATATGACTTATTTAATGTAAAGAATAGATATTTTTTATTATGTACATCATATTTGGGAAATATTATATACATTCATATATATGTGTGTATATATATAATATACTATTTATTAATATTTATAGTCTATAAATATGTATATTATGTTTTTTCATTTTTATCAATAATAATTTTATTAATAAAAAAATTAATATTTTTCTTAATTTACTTAATTTTAACTTTTATTTGTTTAATTATTTCATTTTAAATATCTCTGTATATAATATATATACTTTTTATTAGTATTTATAATTTATATATATTATATTAAATTTATTCATTTTTATCAATAATTATTTTATTAATAAAATTTTTAATATTTTTTTAATAAACTCATTTTTAATCTTTATTTATTTAATTATTTCATTTTATTTGGGACATTTATTAGTGCTAAAAAAGCACAGATAAAGGATACCTTTATCAGTGATAAAAATAAAACATTGATAAAGGGAACCCTTTATCAACACTGAAAATAAAGCGCTAATAAAGGGTACCTTTTATCAATGTAAAAGAAAAGTGCTGATAAAGGACAATGTTGTTGAATGTCTGTTTTATAGTAGTGATATCACTATGCACAATGAATCCCCTTTAGGGAATTATTTCTCAATGAATAACATCTCTAGTGTTCCTCTCAAGATTGATAGAAATTCTCTACCTACATTCTCCATCTCAATATTGAGAGAGTAAGAGAGGGAGAATCTTCAAACCATAAGAATTGTGTTTTGATCAAGATAAAAAATATAAGATGAACAGATCATCTGCACTACAAAACAACATTCCATTGATGTTGTTCAAAGATCGAGGAGAATGTGTGGATCACTAATAGAGTTATTTTACTTTAAATCATCTTAGCACAACAACAGTATAATCTAAATAAGGGGTTTAAAAGATCAACGTCTTCATTTATGAAAGAATCTTAAGACTGTGGTAATTATTGTTATTATATTAATAATAAATTTTAAGTGAAAGATCCACTATCATAGTTTTTGGATTATTTGTCTAATTTATTTATATTTATTTGGTAAACATGATGATTCTTTGTCATGTTCTTATAATTCAAATGGCTTAGTAATGAGTTAAATTTCAGGACCCCAAATTTATTAATAAAATAAAATCTTACAAAAGAAAGAAAGAAAGGTTCAAACAAGACACCAAATTTACACAATGAAAAAAAGAGATCACTTATTTTAGGTCCCTATGTTTCCCATGTTTGTGGGGCATATACCTTTTCTCTTTGGTTGTTGGCCTCTTATCCATGTCTTATCCCGTTGCGAGGGGCTCATATTCCTCAGTAGATGATGAACCAGAGGATTCCTCCAACATAGAGCAGATTCTAAATTACCAAAATAACTCTCAAAATTCCATCTTAGTATTGGATCAAAAAAATATACAAAAATAATTGAAAATAACTTCTAGAATATAAGATAATAAAAAAACCTAAACACATCTTGTTCCATCATAGAAAAGGTTACTTTTATTTGTGACAAAACCCATTAATCCACCTCCTTACTAGTACCTTCAAGAGATATTTCACCCTCCTGGTCCTCAGAAAAAATAATGTTGGAGTTCTTATCCCATGAAATTTCATATTCTTCTACCAATTCCTTACCAAAAAATATATAAGAATTTTTCATAATATCATATAAATTTGATGGTAAGTTCCATTACACATTTTGGAAATAATCCATATTTCTATATAGATGTTACGACTACAAGGGGATAGGTGATGTTTTCACCAATCCAGATGTAGTTAAATATGTTTCGAATTTCCAATGGGTGACCACTTGGAAACCCTCTTCATCTAATAAAAGTTTCTTACCTTTAATATCATTCTTATTCATCACATTCATGGGTTCAAGAGGTCCCTTAACAATTTGGAAATCCTTATTCTCCAATTCCCTATTAGAAAATCCACCTCCTTTGGGGTTTTTGGATAAAATCCACTGTAGATTTATCAAAAAACTTCTTAGACATTTATTTTGGAGATCCGGTGGTAGAAGAAACAACCTTATTCACATTATCATCAGTAGGTGTGATGCATACCTTGGGATGATCCACAATAGTTCCATCCACTTCATTAGGTCCTACAAGAATGTAGTTTCTTTATTTCTGTATCAGAATAGATGAATCAAGGACCTTATGCAGGTCCTTCTCTGAGAAATTATTAGATTTTTTTTTCTTTTGAGTACCACTTCAAGACCACATTGGGACCAATGAATTAATTATATGTTTACTATTATGATCACTTGAAGCTATCAATTATTCTAGGAACAATCATTGATCTTCTACCTTTTGTGCAAACATTTCATCAGATGATTGCACTCCAATCACAGTCCCTTATTCAACAACCTCATCCCATATCTTGATATTATGATTCCCATGAAATCCATTTTAAGATACACTAGTAGAGGAATATTTGAAGTAATTTCCTGACCCCAAAAGCCCAGAGATGGTACATTATTTTAATACATTGGAATGATTACAAGGAATCAAGTCCCGAATGACCGATCAGTTTAATAGTCATAGAAAATAGATTACATACATGAATGTTACATTACACAAAATAAAACATAGATAATCATTTGAGAATCCCATTATTCTTCTAGATTAAACCTTCATGTAAATATTAATACACTTCTTGGAATCCTAGGAAAAAAAACATAAGAAAGGGGTGAGCTCAGATACTCAGTACGAATAAATAATTTAGTGGAAGCTATAAAATTTTAAGGAAAGATGTTTAATAAAAACAACATCCTTTTAAACATAAACTTGAACATATTATGGATAAAATAAATCAAACATTACCATATAAACATGCACATGGATATTCTACTAGGACATCATTACCACATAGTCAAGGCCTTGTGCCAAGACTAAAAATAAAATTTTTATCAAGGCCTTGTGCCAAGACACTAATTTATCTCATGAGACATACCGATTCATCAAGGAGCTATAGCGGGCTCCAACAATCACTTACTAAGTCCACTGCATTCCCCATATTAAAATGTTGAAACATAACATAAACATTCGTATTAAAACAAGCATACGAAATGTTAATACTTGAACTATAAACCATAAATGGTATAAAAATAACACATCCACGGTCAAACATATCAAAAAAACCCTCAATACAATATGGAAGATTGTATTATAATAAATCAACCTCAATCAAGAATAATATCCAGTAAAGGATGTTGATATAATTGAAAATGATCAGTAAAACTCTTTGAGAGAAATATCATTTTTCATAAAATCATTTAAAATTCACCCAATTTAGAAAGAAAGACATTTAAAAGACATTTTCAAATCAAAGTATCCCATACCAATTTGAAATTTTTGAAAGAATTAACATTTTAAAACAATCATGTCCATATAAATAAATCCTTAAAATCATTTTTAAAACATGGACATTAATTAAAAATATTTTGAAAAATAAATCATTAAAACATTTAAAATGCTGATCTTGATAAAGAGTCCCTTCGAAAAAACATTAAAATATTCATTTTGAATTTTTTTTATGAAACATGGACATGGATGATAAAAATTTCCCATTAAATACTTACACATAAACAATCTCAGATAATAATGAGATTGAGGAATTAACCCTTACCTTGTACTTTCCTTTAGTCGAGGGTACATTTAACCTTCTGTATAATGACCATAGTATGTTGTTAAATTATACCAGAACCATATTAATATTTATGATATCATACATGATTAATTTATGAATTTATACAACCCATTTAATAATAATTTCCATGTTAAATTAACATTTCAGGTAATAATCTCTTTCTTTATCATATGTGTTTTAACTTGTTATTCTTGATCGTATCACTTAGATCATGATTCAAATAATTCCAGAATATAAAACATGATTTATATATAATATATATTTAGAATATAAATATTTATAATATATATATATATATATATGAAATTCAAAACACCGTTTATGGAGATGGTAGGTCGTACGTACGCATAAATGTTGTTTCCATTTTAATATCGTATTGAACGGAAGTAAGTGAATAAGATATATGTAAGTACATACATACATACATACATACATACATATATATATATATATATATCCAGTAGAATTATTATGTCATATATTACATACTTATTAATAATATATATTTTTATAGTCATCATTGAATGGTGAATGTGGAAATGAATCACATCTCGTCGTGGAGATGGTAAGTCGTACGTACACATGAGGGACAATACCATTTCCTTAATGATTAAAGGTGTGGAATTGGATGGTATGTTAATTTTGAAGAGAAATTATCATGTTATTTTTATTATTTATATACATATTATTCATCATTATATCCATCCAAATAACATAGTGTCGAATTACAAATTACCCAACAGCGTGGAGACGGTAAGTCGTATGTACGCACGCATAGTGACATTATCATTAATAGGATGGATAGAATAATTAATATGGTTTTACCATATTTATAATAACATCAAATTATTTATA
Source organism: Viscum album (assembly GCA_963277665.1). Lineage (NCBI taxonomy): Eukaryota > Viridiplantae > Streptophyta > Magnoliopsida > Santalales > Viscaceae > Viscum > Viscum album. The sequence goes on along the minus strand of OY728125.1, from coordinate 1,968,518,630 downwards.
AGGTAATGGAGTTATTATTTTGGTATGGAAATAACAAAGAAATAGAAAGTGGAAGAAGAAAAGAACATTGAAAGAGGTGATCAAATTATTACCTCTTCTTTGGGTGCTTCCTTTTGATTTGATCAAAAGGGCTCCTTAGGATGGATTCTGATCAAAGTAAGGCCTCTATGTTTAATTGAGAGAAGTTATTCAGAGATTTGGGTATCATTTGGTCAAGCCAAATGTCTTTGGAGGTGTGATTTTGAGAGAAGTTGAGGTACCCTTTTATAAGAGAGGTGAGGGTCACTTTAGGAAAATCTTAAAATATTAAATTATTATACAATCATATTTGATTTATAATGCCCCAAAAATGATTTAATTATAGGATAAGGTGGGGATATGTCTAAAACCTCTCATAAAATAGGTTATAGATAGGTTTACGTCACTATATTAACCTTATCTTTTAGATTTAACTCTTAGTTAAATAGTTTAACTTTTACCATGTATTCTTGTATTATAATAATAAATGGTTAATAAACTTACCATGAAAATCCAAGATAACCCCAAGTGGTTCATTATTGATATATATATCCTTATCTAAGTCCTTTGGTCTAACCTTATATTTTTAGGAATATTATATCATTTAATAATATAGTATTTGTTTTAAAAATTCATTTATGTCAATTTTGACACTATTTTGTATTTGGTTTTTGTAGAAGTCATAAAAATCTGATTTATTAGAAAAAAATTAATTTAATAAACCCTAACTTTTCATATTAACCTATTAAATTAGTGTAATTCATCATACATCTCAATTTACATTTATTTTAGTACTTATAATATCAATTATTTTAATCTTTCAATAATATGGTAATTACTGCATCATCATTGTGTCATAAATAAATTTAATTATTTAATTTATAAAAATTATAAATAAAATACCATGATATAGAAAATATTTTTATCTTTCTAATTAATATTTATAGTCGAAATTATATTATTAATAACCTTATATTAAAAATATTTTAGTTATTAAAATTTGAATTTAACACTTTTAACTCTTCTTTAAGTAAAATAATAATAAATGTCCTAATCTAATCCAAGTTGACCAAAAGGATCATATTTTATTCCTAAGTTTGGTTTTGGTCGAAATAAATTTACCCAATAGAATTAGGACATGTATTAGGGTAATTATAATATCAGTTTTACCTTTAATTACCCTATTTACTTTTAACTGTGGTAAATAAAAGTCAAAAGTTATTATTCACCAAAAACTATTTTCATCTTATTAAACCAAATTTTACTTACTGATTTCAATCTTCTGTCTCATATTTTTGAAATTCAATTCACAGAAGTGATAAAATTATGTTTAATGCAAATTTGCAAATGTGCCTAGAAGGTGGGTAAAAGACGTTAAAAAGTTCAATAAAATTTTATATATCTAATTTTATTATAAAATGACTGCAATGAATTACATTGAACTTATATAGGTATTATATATCTATTTTTACTTGAAAAAATTTCAATAAAATAAAATAATTATTTAAATAAAAAGTCAGTTTTAAACAATAACAAAGTGTTGTTCACTATTCATCAAAAATTAAAAAAAATTAGAAAAATACCGAAAAATAACCCTAAGATAATTTTGATATTACAAATTCAAAAATTAATTCTATTTTAACAAATTCAAAACATTGAATTTTCATTGATTAATTTAAAATTAATTCCCATTGTCAAAACCAAAAAGCGGGTTTTTTAAAAAGTAAAAACTATCAAAAGATTGACATGCGTTTATGTCAAATTTAAATGTGAAATTACTTATAATAAACTAAATTGAATTAAATAATAAAAATATAATCTAATTATACTTTCAAACCATTCAAATTCATAATTTAACACTATAAATTATTTCAACTAAAAAAGTTGTTTTCAATTAAAATTTAGTATTTTTCACTATTCATCAAAATATGAAAGTTATCAGAAAAGTACCAAAAATTTATCCAAACTAAATTTTTATGTTCCGATTATAAAGAAGAATTCAATTTCATTAAATTTAATATATAAAAGTGTCAAATATTGGTTTTAAAAAGAGTTCTCCATTAAAGGGCAGTAAAATTACATTTTTTGAAAAATACATCTTTTATCTAAAAAAATGAATTTGTTCTTATATTATGTCTAAGAAACACATAATATGGATTCTAAAATTATATGGAGTATATAAAATTCAAAATTCATTTAATACTATTCATAATCACTTTTTGAATGGCTAAATTGGTAATTTGTGGTGTGCTTGAACTCAATGTTGTGTGTAGCGCAAGTTATTGAATTACTTTGAAGAGATAACATACTATGAAATATTGGGGTGTTACATTCTCCCCTACTTCAATAAATTTCATCCTCTCAATTTGAAATTTTTCTTCAAAAATAAAAGGCTAAAAATAGAAAAATTCTTTTGTGGAAAACCCACATCGGAAATTGGCTAAATAAAATTTAGTCTTAATAAGGGGGAAAGTAAAATGAAAAAGTCACCACCAAATTATGATCTTGATTAGGAGAACATTGGTGGAAATTAGAGACACATAATTTGATATAAAACGAAAATATTTATATGGATTGATTGAGGTCATCAATCACAAGCAAGTGTAAAATTGAGGACCTCAAAGCCATCAATCTATGATGATTTAAATTATCATCAGGTCAACAAAACATAAGGTATTAGGATAAAACATTTTTTGTTTTAAGATCCCTTAAATAAAGTTTAAGAATTAATTTATTCATAGAATAAGAGGAAAAAATGTATACTTTACAAGTATAGTTTCATCCTTCAACTAATTCCTACCACAAACTCATCTTTCACTCCAAAAGATAATAGAATTCAAAAATATTCTATTTATCCTAATAATATAGGGTTCCAAAAATAATGACTTTATAGTTCATTAGTCAAACTATTTAAAAAACCTTATTATACAAACCAGGACATCATGTAGGCCAGTGGTAGGTGATGAACCCTTGTCGCCCTTCAGTTGCGGGTTCAAGTCTCGTGGCCTTGCCGGATGCGACGGGTTGTCACCTGACCTCTGGGTTGTCTTTTTTATAACAATCAAAAAATAATCTTAAGAAATTCTTTAACCTTAACAATAGTATCCAATGTAAAACTTAATCTATTCTAACCTTTAGACTTATCTAAAATGCTTCTTTCCAAACTCACAGTCCAAAATTTATAAGGAAGGTAAACACAATGAAGATCTTTTTTTTCATGTAATAATATGTGAATAAGTTCACTATGTATTCTTTTAAAACATGGTAACACCCTGAATTATCATAAAACCTTATTGATTACATTCATGCTCCCTTATTACTTATAGTATACTAGATATACTCCTTATATCCTAAAATGTTTTAAACTCCAACAATAATAGAATAAACAAATAATTAATTAGTTTCAAAGTAGTCAAGAATATCGAATATAATTTATCCAAATCAATCATATCTTATTACCAAATCACTACCTCAGTATCAAGACCATATTAAGTTTTATCTTTCCTTCAACCATATATTTTCCAAAAAAATTAACTTTCTATTGATTAACTTTTCTTAAAACCATATAATCTCAAATCCTTAATGAAATGGTACTACAGTACAATCCATATTTATTTCTATAATTCAAATAACCAGTACATTATTGATACAACACTTAAATGAAATAATTATTTAATAAAAACATAATAACACTAATCATTCCTTTTCATTTGTGGTAGTATCATAACTTTATTATTATCCAATATCATCATTTGGGGAATAATCTAATGATTTGGACATTGATTCACGTAGTGTCCCAACTCCTTTCAGATGAATCATTGTATATTTGAAACCTTTTTCTTACCCTTGACATCATCTACTTGGTATCATTTTTCCCCACACTTATAACAAACTCTCATTCCCTTTAATAATTTACCAAGGTGATTCTTTCCACAGTTATCACATATGGGAAAATTCTTCTTTCCCTTCTTCCCTTTATCCATATTTCTCTCTACCATCCTTTTCTTCTCTGGCTTCGATTCAAAGTCATAGGACTCAGAGAATTATTTACTCATCTTATTAACACATGATACTATTTATTCATATGATTAGAATACATGGGATACTATTTCCCTTCTAAAATATGGATTAATACCATGAAAGATAGGATCTTTCTTACTCTTGGGATCAGGCGTATTGATGGAGTTTTCATTCCTTCTACTAGGTGTCATTTCTAAACAATGGCATACACTAGGTTAGTTTATGAATCGCAATGCATAATTTCAAACTTGTAAAATAACTAACGTAAATTGAAAATATTATTCATATAATATATAATCATAAAAAATGTGGTTTTTAGAAAATATTTACTCCTAAATACTTCATAATTTCTTGTAAAGAAAATGTGAATTATCCTAAGCATATCCCTCGGGAGTGTTGTAACCAAGAGTGCAGTAAGGCCCATTGTCATGTACCAGGATACTCCGGGTCAAGCCTGAAACACCTTTTCAGAGTTTTCACTCCTAGGTACATCAGTGCCAGAGCCGCCTCTACCTTCTCATATCCAGACAGGGATGTATTTCTTGAAAAATACACGAAATATCTACATTACCAAAATTCTAGGAAGTTCTTCTATACTAATACTCAAAGTCTATATTAGGGTAATGTTCTCTAATCAGAGTTTTTCTAAATATAGTTTCCAAGGATTATACTAAACTTCCTCTGATTCCAACTATAACGCCTCGACCCCAGAAGCATAGAACCGGTGCATTATTTTAATACATGGGCATGATTACAAGGAATCAAGTCCCGAAGGACCAATTAGTTTAGTAGTCCTAGAAAATAGATTACATACATGAATGTTACATTACATAAAATAAAACATAGATAATACTTTGATAATCCCATTATTATTCTAGCTTAAACCTGCATGTAAATCTTAATACACTTCCTGGAATCCTGGGAAAATAAAACATAATAAAGGGGTGAGCTCAGATGCTCAGTAAGGGTAAATAATTTAGCGAAAGCTATAAACTTTTAAGGAAAGATGTGTAATAAAAACAACATCCTTTTAAACAAAAACATGAACATAATATGGAGAAAATAAATCAAAAATTTCCATATAAACATGCACATGGATATTCTACTAGTCGAATAATCACATGTAGTAATTAATTTCATAATGAGAGAATGCCTAACGCCGGACATTATTACCACATAGTCAAGGCCTCGTGGCAAGACTAAAAATAAATTTTTTTTCAAGGCCTTGTTCCAATACACTAATTTGTCTCATGAGACCTACCAATGCATCGAGGAGCTATAGAGGGCTCCACCCATCATTTATTAAGTCTATTTCATTCTCCATATAAAAATGTTGAAACATAACATAAACATTCATATTAAAACTAGCATACGAAATGTTAATACTTGAACCATAAACCTTGAATGGTATAAAAATAACACATCCATAGTCAAACATATCAAAAAACCTTCAATATAATATGAAATATTGTATTATAATAAATCAACCTCAATCAATAATAATATTCAGTTAAGGATGTTGACATAATTGAAAATGATCAGTAAAACTCTTTGAGATAAATATCCCTTTTTCATGAAATCATTTAAAAGTCACACAATTTAGAAAGTAATACATTTAAAAGAAATTTTTGAATCAAATTTACCCATACCACTTTTGAAATTTTTAAAGTAATTAACATTTTAAAACAATCATGTCCATATAAATAAATCCTTAAAATCATTTTTAAAACATAGACATTAATTAAAAATATTTATAAAAATAAATCATTATAACATTTAAAATACTGATCTTGATAAAGAGTCCCTTCCACAAAACATTAAAATATTCATTTTGAAAACATTTTCATGAAACATGGATATGGATGATAAAAATGTCCCAGTAAATACTTACACATCAACAATCTCGGATAATAATTAGATTGAGGAATTAACCCTTACCTTGTGTTTTACTTTAGTCGAGGGTACGTTTAACCTCTTGTATAATGACCATAGTATGTTATTAAATTATATCAGAACCATATTAATATTTATGATATCATAAATGATTCATTGATGAATTTATACTACCCATTTAATAATAATTTCCATTTTAAATTAACATTTTGGGTAATAATCGCTTTCTTTATCATACGTGTTTTAACTTGTTATTCTTAATCATATCACTTAGATCATGATTTAAATAATTCCGTAATATAAAACATTAATTATATATCATATATATTTAGAATATACATATTTATAATAGATAGATATATGAAATTGAAACCACCGTTTATGGAGACGGTATGTCGTACGTACGCATAAACGTTGTTTCCAGTTTAATATCATATTGAACGGAAGTAAGTGAATAAGATATATGTAAGTACATACATACATACACAAAGATATATATATATATCTCCAGTAGAATTATTATGTCATATATTACATACTTATTAATAATATATATTTTTATAATCATCGTTGAATGGTGAACGTGGAAATGAATCTCATCGCGTCGAGGAGACAGTAAGCCGTACGTACACACGAGTGACAATATCATTTCCTTAATGATTAAAAGGTGTGGAATTAGATGGTATATTAATTTTACAGAGAAATTATCATGTTATTTTCATTATTTATATACATATTATTCATCATTATATCCATCCAAATAATATAGTGTTGAATAACAACTTACCCCGCGGCGTGGAGACGGTAATCCATACATACGCACGCATGCTGACATTATCATTCATAGATGGATAGAATAATGAATATGGTTGTACCATATTTATAATATCATCACAGTATGTAGAAGGTACTGGATTTATTATTTTGGTATGGAAATAACAAATAAATAGAAAGTGGAAGAAGAAAATAACTTCAAAAGAGGTGATGAAATTATTATCTCTTCTTTGGGTGTTTCCTTTTGATTTGATCAAAAGGTCTCCTTAGGTTGGATTATGATCAAATTAAGGCCTATAGGTTTAATTTATGGAAGTTGGGAGGATATTTGGGCTGGGTTTGGCCAAGACAAATGACTTTGGAGGTGTGATTTGGAGAGAAGGGGGCGTACTATTTTATAAGAGAGGTGAGGGTCACTTTAGGAAAATCTTAAAATATTAATTTAATATACAATCATATTCAATTTATAATGACTCCAAAATGATTTAATTCTATGATAAGGTTGGGATAGGTCTAAAAACTCTCAACCAATAGGTTATATATAGGTTTAGGATACCATATTAACCTTATCTTTTAGATTTAACTCTTATTTAAATAGTTTAACTTTTACCATGTATTCTTGTATTATTATAATAAATGGTTAACAAACTTACTATAAAACTAAAATCTAACCCCAAATGGTTTATTATTGATATATATAACCTTATATAATTCCTTTGGCCAAACCTTAAATTTTTATGAATATTTTATCATTTAATAATATAGTATTTGTTTTTGAAAAATTCATTTATGTCAATTTTGACACTATTTAGTATTTGGTTTTTTTGAAAGTCATAACAATATGATTTATTAGAAATAAATTCATTGAATAAAACCTAAAATTTCATATTAACCTAGAAAATTGGTGCAATGCATCATAAGTCTCAATTTACATTTATTTTAGTATTTATAATATCAATTATTTTAATCTTTCATTAATATTGTAATTACTGCATCATCATTGTCTCATAAATGAATTTAATTATTTAATGTCTAAAAATTATAAATAAAATACCATGATATAGGAAATATTTTTATCTTTCTAATTAATATTTATAGTTGAAATTATATTTTTAATAACCCTGTATTAAAAATTGTTTAGTTATTAAACTTTGAATTTAACACTTTTAACTCTTCTTTAAGTAAAATAATAATAAATGTACTAATCTAATATAAGTGAACCAAAAGGATAATATTTTATTCATAAGGTTGGTTTTTTTTGAAATACACTTATTCAATAGAATTAGTACATGTGTTAGGGTAATTATAATATCATTTTTACTTTTAATTACCCTATTTACTTTTAATCGTGGTAAATAAAAGTCAAAAGTTACGATTCACCAAAAATTATTTTCATCCTATTGAACCACATTTTACTTACTGGTGTCAACCATTTCTCTCAGATTTTTGAAATTCAATTCATAAATGCGGTAAAATTATGTTTTATGCAAATTTACAAATGTGCCTAGAAGGTGGGTAAAAGACGTTAAAAAGTTCAATAAAATTTTATGAATCTAATTTTATTATAAAATGACTTCAATGAATTAAATTTAACTTATATAGGTATTATATATCTATTTTTACTTAAAATAAATATAAATAAACTAAAATAATTATTTAAATAAAAAGTCATTTTTAAACAATAACACAACATTTTTCACTATTCATCAAAAATTGGAAGTTTTCAGAAAAATTCAAAAAATTCACCCTAAGATAATTTTTATATTCCAAATTAAAAAATGAATTATATTTTACCAAATTAAAAATATATAAGTTTCATTAATTTATTTAAAATTAATTCACGTTGTCAAAACCAAGAAGCGGGTTTTTTTAAAAGTAAAAACTATCAAAAGATTGACATGTGTTTATGTCAAATTTAAATGTGAAATTACTTATAATGACATAAATTGTATTAAATGATAAAAATATAATCTAATTATACTTCCAAACCATCTAAATTCGTAATTTAACACTATAAGTTATTTCGATTAAAAAAGTTTTTTTCAATTAAAATTTAGTATTTTTCACTATTCATCAAAATATGAAAGTTATCAGAAAAGTAACAAAAATTTATCCAAGCTAAATTTTTATGTCCCTCTTCTAAAGAAGAATTTAATTTGATTAAATTGAATATATAAAAGTGTCAAATATTGGTTTTAAAAATATTTCTCTATTAAATGGCGGTAATATTGCATTTTTTGAAAAATACATCTTTTATCTGAAAAAAAAATGAATTTGTTCTTATATTATGTCTAAGAAATATATAATATGAATTCTAAAATTATATGGAGTATATAAAATTTAAATTTTAGTTAATAATATTCAAAAATTCTTTTTGAACGGCTAGTTTGGTAATTCGTGGTGCGCTCGAACTCTGTGTTGTGTGTAGTGCAAGTTATTGAATTGTTTTGAAGAGATAACGTACTATGAAATATTGGGGTGTTACATTTTCACCCATTTCCTAAATTAGTATGAGAATTAGCATATCCTACAGAAAAATATGGGTTCTATTTCTAAGTTTGTATGATTCAAACTAACACACTAGCAGTAGCAGACTTTGCCCCAATTAGGCCATTTGAATTGTTCAATTGTGTCTCGATTTTACTATTGGGATCACAACCAAGTACCCACCCCCTCTAATTTATCCTACAATATCATTCCATCATCTCGAGCCTGATTATGAACAGTTTTCCTATAACCAGAATGAGGGTCATTTTTCAATATCCTTCTCTTCTTAAACTAAGTATTTTCCTCATGCCCACAGGTCAAGAAAAAAATACATATAGAAGATATATTAAAAGTTGATATTTCATGAACAATAGATTTAAAATCATATAAAAATTTAGGGACAATTTCATATACAATACACAAATAAAATTCATCATCATTGGTAGCAAGTTTCACTTTGTCCACAAGTGTTGATCACAAATCAACTTCAATGAGGAATCGAGAATAATGGCCAAACTTTTCCATCTCAGTTTACTTATCCATTTTAATAGGTATCCCAATTAAAAATGAAATATCATAGAGGATTATAGGATTATATAAGATATAATTAAGCCCATTAACCTTAGATCATAGTTGTATAGATGAATTTTTTTACCTCTATGGGGTTGAATTTCTAGTCTCATTCATGAATATGAAGAAATTCCAGCTTGAGTAAAATTTAACCGAATACCCAAGACTGTATCTTTTGTTCCTATAAATGAAATATGATTCAAAAGAAACCTAACCCTAATGAAATGAATTTAAATCTGGTGAATCTCTAGATTATCGAAAGATGTTAAACCAACTCCCCAATTCTCCATGACCTGGAACCCCTAGGAAAAATCAAGTGAGAGATGATAGAATGTATACTAATATCTAATTGTTTAGAGATTTCATCTGGATTTTCCTTAACAAAAGAAATGTTTCCCTTTCATCAGAAACCTCCAACAATAGAGCTCCTAAAGAGAGAGAAATATTGGCTATCTGGGAAGTGAGTTGTATGAGCATCAGCAATATCCTTACATGGAACAATTTTCTAATTCGCTCTATATCCAATAGAGAAACCACATTCAATTTTATAATTATTTAATTTTTTTGATAAATATCATGCTTTTTCTGTAATATTTTCCTTTCATTTTTCTTTAAAAATTTATTATGTTGAGGTAATGAGTTTGTTCGCTATCATATGAACAAGAAAAGGCTAGGAACATGTGAAAAATTCATGAAGAAACCATCTAGAGTTCCCATAGATTCTAGAAATTTAATACCATTACATGATATATAACCAAAATTATATGACAAGTAGACCTGGTCAATACACTAGGATGTTATCTCATAAATCACAGTGTGTTTTTTGGTTCAATTATGTGGTGTTTATTATTAAAAACATCATATGGAATGAAAATTGGCACATGGTTTGTTGGGTTTATAAAGTGTGTAACTCACACACATTCCATGTAAGACCCACAAGATGTGGTGGTCATGTGGTCAATATACACAGTGTGTAATTAATTACACCATGTGTAATTAATTAAAATTATTCATGTTGACTGCAAGTTGTAAAACATTGTCCAACCATAATTATATAGTGTGCAGCTAGTGTACACATTTTATAACATAGTATTATCTCATGAAGATTAAATGTTGAGTCCCTAGCTATGTAATGAGGGATATCTAGAAGACAATTTCCTGCTGATTAGCCGGTGTACATGCTGTGTATTTTTTACCCAATTACATGAATTATGAATCAATCTGAATTACACACCACATAAAATAATTACACTGGAAAGAAATTTATTTTAATATTAAACTAAATAAAATGATGTTTAGTTGGCATACATGTAGTGTGATAGGGTTTAAAGAATATTAAATTCCTAATTAATTTTCGTTTTAATTTTGAAACTACACATAATATAAGGCCCTAGCCTTAAACATTACTTAATCTTGAGATATTTCAAGAATACACCTTGAGGATCTTTTCAGGTTTAGAGTTTTAGAGAATTAGATCATAAAACTTGCATTACATTCCACATTTAAACAAAGTGGTTACATAAAAGAATAGTATTCATTTTTCCCATCAATGGAAACATATTTAAAATAAAACATGGATTCTTTCTTGACACTTCCTTGACACTATCATCACATCATGTACCTTTCCCTTGACCTGTAAAAATCATTTCAAAAACTTGGGATGAGCATAAAAAGCTCAGTAAGGGATCTAAAAATATGGAAAGGAAACATGAGTACATGTATATATAAGAATCAATGAAATCATACTCTACTCATAAAACATAAGAACTTTAACATACCTTATAAAATCATGAATAAATCATAGAAATCATAAGACATAAAGGTAACTTGAGGCATTCATAACATTCTTATGTAGGGAGTAACCCACTTGGTTACGTTTGGAATACTCATCATAGTATATTCCCTAAATCTCTTCGGAGAAACCTTGACGTTTAACTCCTTCGCGTTACCCAATGCATTGAAGAGCTATATCAGGCTCACCCGACCTTAGTTTATCATGGAACCACCTGTCTTCATAACAATTCCCAAGAACCATAACATAATTGTATCACATAAAACATGCATAAAGGAAACATAACATTTACACATTTCAATCAAAAGATATCAATACAACACATTGATATAATAAAAACATTATGAAAACCATTTTCAATACCAAAATAAAAGAAAAGTAAAACATGGTATTTATTTTTAATTTTAAAAAAAGTATGGCTTGTAGAGGAAGCCGAAACTCAAATAATGGTCACAGCGGCAGAGAAGTCGTTGTCGCTGCATACGTACGACAAAAAAACAAAAAAATATTCCTTTTGTCGTTTATTAAAATTCTTCGTATAAAAAAAGATTCCTTTTGAATAATCATAAAAGTCAGAGGGGTATATATTCCATATAAAAGAAAGTTGTGTATAAAACAAAATATGCCTCAATGAATGGAGATTGAGACGAAGTCCCTTACCTCGGGTCCGACTTGACTCGATCGTTCCTTAACCTCCTGAATAATAAACTTGAGTTAATTTCCACTTGCTTAATAACCTTTTTCAAGTTCATTATTCCTTTTATATCACTTATTACCATGTCATGAACACTATGTAATTATTTAAGTTAATAATGGTCGTTTTAACGATCATTGGTACTTGAGTCAAAAATAAACTCTTTATAATTACAAGTTGTTCATGTATCCATTATATCCAGAGTTATACTCATGATTTAGATATAATATATATCATATATATCCAGAATATACATACATTTATAATATTACATAACATGTAGAGGTAAGAAATGAAATGCACCGTTCATGGAGACGGTAAGTCGTACATACGCATGAACGCTACTTTCATTTCTATTTCGTATTTTATGGAATGGAATCATAATGATATAAAGGTATATTATAATTCCAGTATAATATCATATATAATACCATTAATTACATCCTTTATACGTCCCACATATGGCATTAACGAATCAAATCACTTTGAGGGGGCGGTAGTCCGCACTTCCTAAAATGAAGATATCGCGTTTACCCATAATGGAAACCACAAAGGTATGCCATAAATGAAAAATACAGAAGCTTAAGTAAAACATAAACATATTATATATCATATATAAATATAGTGTCATCTTAATGGCCACCTTTGAAGGTGTTAAAATAATATGAACAATCATCGTTTCGTGAGGCAGAAATTCGTCATCCACGGAAACAGTATGTTCTTTAACTATTAGATGTAGGTGTGTGTATGTTTAGCTCGAATCCTTCTAATAAAAAAAACCTAGTATATGGAATATATTGGTTTTGTTACAAAAGAAATGAATAAAAAGAGTTTAGGGGGTTGGAGAAGCAAAATAAAACATAAGAACACAAGAGAAGACACTACCTTTAAATCGGGTAACTCTTTTTGATTTGAGCTAAAAGGATTCCTAGGGAAGACTTATGCCCAAAGGGAGGCTTCTAAGAGTTAGAGAGGGATGTGGAGTGACAAAATGGGCAGGGTTTGGCTGAGCCAAAGGCTTTGGAAGTGTGGGTAAGGTGGTAGAGGTGGGGGCCTTTTATAAGAGGAGAGGAGGGGCACTCTTGGAAAGTTAAGAAAATATACTTTGTTATAAAATTATTTTCAGATACAAAAGGTCCCAAAATTATTAATTTCTAGGATAACGTGATAAGGGTTCTAAATCCACCCATCCAATAGGTTTTTGACAAGTATAGGTCATATATTTTACATTATATTTTAATTTTATTTAAATTGTTAAATAATGTGGTAATCGTTGCATCATCATGGTGTCATAAATAATTTAATTTATTTAATGTCTAAAAATTAAAAAAAAATACTATGATGTTGGAAATATTTTTAGATTTCCAATGACTATTTATAGTAAAAAATATGACTTGTATAACCCCATTTAAAAATTGTTTTAGTAAAACAACTCATGTTTGTGTCATTTTTACTTTTACTTTAAATAAACGGCGTTAATGTCTTTATCTTACCCAAGTGGCTCCATGGGGTCCCAAAAATCGACCCATGGGTTTTCTTGGTCGGCCATGACACATCCAATAAGGGTAGGACATGTTTCTAGGTCATTTCATATTATTAAAACATTATTCTTACCTTAAATTACACTAATTACCTCTAATCACGATTAAAAACATAAAAGTTACTATTCACCAAAAAAATTATTTTAATCCCATTGAACCACATTTTACTTCTTAATGACAACCATGTATGTCGGATTTTTGAAATTCAAAACACAGAAGTGGTAAAGTTTCATTTAAACGAAAAATCAGTTTTTTAAGTACCACTTAGTGGTTTCACTATTCATCAAAAATTGAAGTTTTTCAGAAAAATACCAAAACTTCACCCTAAGCTATATTTGATATTCTGAATTCAAAAATGATGTCTATTTTACAAAATTCAAAACATATAAGTTACATTAATTAATTTAATTATTAATTCCCGCTGTCAGAGCAAATAGCATGTTTTTATGAAACAATAAGTATCAAAAGATTGACACTAGTTTAAGTCCAATTTCAAAGTGAAATTAATTCCAACGACCACTATTGGATTAAATGGTAAAATATATTCTAATTTAACTTTAAAACCAATTCAAAATATAATCTAATCATACAAATAAATTATATTAAAAAGAGGTTTTGAATTAAAATACAACATTTTTCACTATTCATTAAAAAAATGAACTTTATCAGAAAAATACCAAAAATTTACCCAAAGTAAATTTCAATGTCCCAGTCATAAAGAATAAGTTTATTTTGAAAAATAGAGCTTATAAAATTGTCAAAAGTTTGATTTAAAAATGGTTTTCCATCAAAAGGCTGTAAAACAATCTTTTAAAAATATTAGTGTATTCCATGCTTAAGATTGGATTTATTCTCATTTTAAGCCTCTAAAACACTATCTAATTCATTAATAGACATAGATAAAAATATCTATTATTCATTACTAACTTGGTATGTTACATCCTTCCCCCCTTTTTAAAATTGCATCCCCGCAATTTATTTACTTATCGAATAAGTGGGGGTATTTAGTCCTCATTGCATTTTCAGATTCCCATGTTGCCTCTTCAATCATGTGGTTTTTCCAAAAAACCTTTACCTGATGAATCACCTTATTCTGTAACACTTTCTCCCTATGGTCAAGAATCTGGACCGGTTTTTCCTCATTAGATAGGTTCTCTTCCAGCTGAACTACCTCTGGACTCAAAACATGAGATGGATCTGGCATGTACTTCCTTAACATTGAAACATGAATAACATTGTGTACCTGAGATAAACTCGGAGGTAAAGCCACTCGGTAAGAAACTGATCAAAATCTATCCAAATTTTCATATGGTCCAATGAACCTTGGACTCAGATTTCATTTCTTACCAAATTGCACCACACTTTTCCATGGTGAAACTTTGAGAAAAACATGATCACCTACCTCGAAAGATAGATCCTTCCTCCTATTGTCTGCATAACTTTTCTGTCTGCTCTGAGCTGTTCTCATGTGTTTTTGAATCAACTGAACTTTTTCTGCCATCTCTTCTACCAATTCTGGTCCCATCAGCTTCCTTTCACCTACTTCATCCCAAAAAGCTGTAGTTCGACACTGCTTCCCATATAATGCCTCAAACGGTGCCATCTGTATACTAGAATGAAAACTGTTATTATAAGAAAACTCAACCAAAGAAATATGTTGGTCCCAACTTCCCTGATAATCCATCGAACAAGAACGTAGCATATCCTCCAAAGTCTGAATTATTCATTCTGACTGCCCATCTGACTGAGGATGAAAAGTTGTGCAAAAATTTAATTCAGTACCCAATGACTTCTGAAGGCCTTTCCAAAAGTTAGAAGTGAACCTAGGATCACGGTTAGATAAAATGGAGAGAGAAACTCCATGTAACCTAACTATCTCTTTAAGATACAAACGGGAAAGTTGATCTAGGGAAAAAGTATCTCGTATGGCAAGGAAATGAGAAGATTTAGTCAAGCGATCAACAATAACCCAGATTGCATTATTACCTCGAGGTGTCTTCGGCAATCCCACAACGAAGTCCATGGATATATTCTCCTATTTCCACTCTGGCACTGGTAAAGGCTGAAGCATCCCTTTCGGTAACTGCCTCTCTGCTTTAACCTGTTGACAAGTCAAACACTTCACAGTAAAATCAGCAATATCTCTTTTCATTCCATCCCACCAGTAATACTCCCGCAGATCTCTGTACATCTTAGTACTGCCAGGATGAACTAAAAACGGAGAACTATGAGCTTCACATAACAACTCTCTCTTCAACTATGAATCACAAGGCACACACAATCTCTTCCCAAATCTAAAAACACAATCATTATCAATGTTGAATTCAGGAAACTTACCTTTCTGAACCAGCTCTACCTTTTTCTGCAACTCCCTGTCTTGCTTCTGTGCTTTCTTAATTCTGTCTGATAGAGAAGATCTCACTGATACCTGAAACAAAACAGAAGGACATCCTGCACCAACAACTTCTATGCCAAATTTCATCAAATCCTTAACCAAAGGATCACATTCCAAACACAACATTGTTAATGAAGCATTACTTTTTCGACTCAAAGCATCAGCCACTTTATTTTCTTTTACTAGATGGTAATGAATTATACAATCATAATCCTTGATTAATTCCAACCATCTCCTCTGTGTCATGTTCAATTCTTTCTGAGTGAATATATACTTTAAACTTTTGTGATCAGTATATATTTCACACTTTACTCCATACAAATGATGCCTCCAAAATTTTAAAGTGAAAACAATAGCAGCTAATTCCAAATCATGTGTAGGATAATTTACCTCATGAGTTTTCAACTGACGTGAAGCATAAGAAATTACCTGATCATTCTGAATTAGGACACAACCAATTCCTTTAAATGAAGCATCGCTGTAGATAACAAACTCCCCATTCCTAGAAGGTAGTGCCCAAATTGGAGCATTCACCAATCTTATTTTCAATTCCTAAAAACAATCATCATATTCTTTTGTCCAGATAAACTTAACACCCTTCCGAGTTAGCTTAGTCATTGGACTAGATAACCATGAAAAATTTCTAACAAACCTTCGGTAATAGCCTGCCAAACGAAGGAAACTACGAATCTCAGTTACATTTGTGGGTCTTGGCCATTCTTCAACAACCTTTGTTTTTGTAGGATCAACAGTTATCCCATCTTTAGAAACAATATGACCAAGTAAAGAAATTTGTTGCAACCAAAACTCACACTTGCTGAATTTCCCATACAATTTATTTTCTGTTAAGGTTTTCAAAATAACCCTTAAATGTCTTTCATGCTCCTCTTTAATTTTAGAAAAACCAAAATACCATCAATGAAAACCACCACAAACGTATCCAAGAACTCAGGGAAAATTATATTCATTAAGTCCATGAATACAGCATGTGCATTGGTTAGCCCAAAATTCATTACTAAAAATTCATAATGGCCATATCTTGTATGAAACGCAGTCTTTGGAACATCTGCTTCCTTTACCTTCAGCTGATGGTACCCCGATCTCAAGTCAATCTTTGAAAAATATTGAGCTCCCTGGATCTGATCAAACAAATCATCGATAGGAGGCAAAGGATATTTGTTCTTAATAGTGATGTTATTCAAGGCTCTATAATCAATGCAAAGTCTCATTGAACCATCTTTCTTTTTAACAAATAAAACAGAAGCACCCCATGGTGATGTTCTAGGTCGAATGAAACCTTTCTCTAATAAATCTTGCAATTTCTCCTTCAACTCTAAAAGTTAAATTTGAGCCATTCGATAAGGGGGTTTTGAAATTGGCTTAGCATCAGGAACTAAGTCTACAGTAAACTCAACTTCCTGATCTGGTATTATTCCAGGAAACTCATTAGGAAAAACATCAGGATACTCATTTACCACTGGCACGTCATTAATCTGAATAGTTCCTTTATTTTCAATGATGTTTGCAAGGTAACATTCATTTCCATCTTTTACAAGTTTCTCGGCCTCTTGATAAGTTATCAATAGTAAGGGTTCATTCTTGTACACAAAATGAAAGACTTTCTGAAAAGAAACTTCTTTAGCTCTACAGTCAATCTTAGCATGGTAAATAGAGAGCCAATCCATACCCAGGATAACATCAAACTCTACTAGAGGTAGAACAATTAGGTTTTCAAGTAGGTTCTTTCCACATATAAGGATAAGAAGATTCTTATAAATTCTTTTTGCCTCAACATTTCCCCCAGGTGTTTTTACCAAAATTTCAGGAGTCATTTCTTGAGATGGTATTCCCATTTTACTAGAAAATTTTTCACAGATGAAAGAATGTGTAGACCCCGAATCAAACAACACACTGGCATAATCTGAAAAAACAAACAAACTACCTGGTACAACTTCATTTGATGGCCCGACATCTGCTGAAGTAGTTGCAAAGGATTTCACCACCCCTTTCTGCTTGTATTCTAACTACTTCCCATCACTCGATCTCTTTGTCGGACACTCGTTTGCATAGTGACCCATCTCATTGCACTTAAAACATTTCACTAACTGTAAATAAAATTTGGTCTTACCATCACCTTGATCTTTTTCAGTGAAATCATGAGCCTTATGTCCCATCTTACCACATCAGTAGCACTTTCCAGAATTCAAAAGACATTACCCAGCATTCCTTTTACCACATTTATCACAAACTGGAAACTTAGTTTTCTTACCATCAAACTTTTTTGAAGAATTCTTTCCTTTCTCCTGACACCTCGTTCTCTTCTTCTGTTGGTTTTTATAGAACACTTGATCATCGAAAAACTCCATTTCCACCTTCTCAGCACATCAAACAAGCTTTTCATAACTTTTGAACTCAAGAGAAGCTAATGCCCTTCGATATTTTGGCTTTAATCCTGAGTAAAAATGATTGATTTTACTATCAAGGTCTCGGATAAAATTTGGAGCATACCTTTCCAATAGAGTGAACCTTTCTTCATAGGCATCCACTGAGTCTTCCTCTTGCCTCAATTCCAAGAATTGATTTTCCATCCTAAGTCGAATAGCCTTAGGAAAATACTTCTCAAGAAACATACCTTTAAATTCATCCCATTTGAGAGCATCAATATCATCAGCATCCCTGATATTTTTAACCATCGACCACCATTGATCTGCTTCACCCTCCAAACGGTAAATAGCAAGACTAACCTTTTGATTGTCTGAACACCCCATGACATCAAAAATCTTCTCCAGTGCTTTAATCCACCCTTCAGCTAGCACAGGGTCAGATGATCCTCTGAATGATGGGGGATGTTGCCTCATGAAATGTTCCACCACTGACATGTTCCTCTGCGGTTGATCTGGCTGATCTCGTGCATGGATACCGCCACCATTTATCGCTTGAGTCAACTGTGCCATTACTGCAACAAACTATTCAGTTCCAATTCTGACCATCTTAGGATGATGATTCAGAAGGTTATTTCCTTCTATATGCCTTCCTAGAATTGCTTCCTTGTTTCCTCTGCGGAAAACCATTCTGAACAAACATGTCTTAGATGAAGCGACATGGTAATCTTCAAATGCTATATCATTTCAATTTGACCATAAAAAAATATTTTTGGATAATCATTTAATAAAATTCTAACTCCTAAAGTTATCTAAACTGACCTCTGATACCAACTATAAGGCCCCAGCCTTAAATATTACTTAATCTTGAGATATTTCAAGAATACACCTTAAGGATCTTTTTAGGTTTAGAGTTTTAGAGAATTAGATCATAAAACTTGCATTACATTCCAAATTTAAACAAAGTGGTTATATAAAATAATAGTATTCATTTTTCCCATAAATGGAAACATATTTAAAATAAAACATGGATTCTTTCTTGAAACTTCCTTGACACTATCATCACATCATGTACCTTTCCCTTGACCTATGAAAATCATTTCAAAAACTTGGGATGAGCATAAAAAGATCAGTAAGGGATATAAAAATATGTAAAGTAAACATGAGTACATGTATACATAAGAATCAATGAAATCATACTCTACTCATAAAACATAAGCACTTTAACATACCTCATAAAATCATGAATAAATCATACAAATCATAAGACATAAAGGTAACTTGAGGCATTCATAACATTCTTACGTAGGGAGTAACCCTCTTGGTTACGTTTGGAATACCCATCACAGTATATTCCCTAAATCACTTCAGAGAAACCTTAACGTTTAACTCCTTTGCATTACCCAATGAATTGGAGAGCTATATCGGGCTCACCCGCCCTTAGTTTATCACGGAACCAACCATCTTCATAACAATTCCCAAGAACCATAACATAATCATATCACATAAAACATGCATAAAGGAAATATACCATTTCAACATTTCAATCACAAGATATCAATACAACACATTTATATAATAAAAACATTATGAAGACCATTTTCAATACCAAAATAAAAGAAATGTAAAACATGGTATTTATTTTTAATTTAAAAAAAAGTATGGCTTGTAGAGGAAGCCGAAACTCAAATAATGGTCACGGCGGCGGAGAAGTCGTTGTCGCCGCATACGTACGACAAAAAAACAAAAAAAACATTCCTTTTTTCGTTTAGTAAAATGCTTCATATAAAACAATATTCCTTTTGAATAAGCATAAAATTCAAAGGGGTTTATACACTGTATAAAATAAAGTTGTGTATAAAACAAAATATGCCTCAATGAATGGAGATTGAGACGAAGTCCCTTACCTCGGGTCCGACTTGACTCGATCGTTCTTTAACCTCCTGAATAATAAAATTGAGTTAATTTATACTTGATTAAGAACCTTTTTCAAGTTCATTATTCCTTTTATATCACTTATTACCATGTCATAAACACTATGTAATTATTTAAGTTAATAACAGTCGTTTTAACGATCATTGGTACTTGAGTCAAAAATAAACTCTTTATAATTACAAGTTTTTCATGTATCCATTATATCCAGAGTTATACTCATGATGTAGATATCATATATATCATATATATCCAGTATATACATACATTTATAATATTACATAATGTGTAGAGGTAAGAAATGAAATGCACTGTTCATGGAGACGGTAAGTCGTACGTACGCATGAACCCTACTTTCATTTATATTTCGTATTTTATGGAATGGAATCATAATGATATAAAAGTATATTATAATTTCAGTATAATATCATATATAATACCATTAATTACATCATTTATACATCCCACATATGGCATTAACGAATCAAATCACTTTGAGGGGGCGGTAGTCCGCACTTCCTAAAATGAAGATATCATGTTTACCCATAATGGAAACCATAAAGGTATGCCATAAATGAAAAATAAAGAAGCTTAAGTAAAACATAAACATATTATATATCATATATAAATATATTGTCATCTTAATGGACACCTTTGAATGTGTTAAATGAATATTGAACCATCATCGTTTCGTGAGGCATAAATTCGCCATCCACAGAAACAGTATGTTCTTTAACCATTAGATGTAGGTGTGTGTAAGTGTAGCTCAAATCCTTCTTCTAAAAAAATCCTAGTATATGTAAGATACTGGTGTTGTTACAAAATAAATTAATAAAAAGATTTTATGGGGTTGGAGAATCAAAATAAAACATAAGAACAAAAGAGAAGACACTACCTTTAAATCGGGTAACTCTTTTTGATTTGAGCTCAAAGGCTTCCTTGGGAAGACTTCTGCCCAAAGTGAGACTTCTAAGAGTTATATAGGTATGTGGAGAGACAAGATGGGCAGGTTTTGTCCAATACAAAGGCTTTGGAAGTGTGGGCAAGGTGGTAGAGGTGGGGGCCTTTTATAAGAGGAGAGGAGTGGCACTCTTGGAAAGTTAAGAAAAGATACTTTGTTATAAAATGATTTTCGGATACAAAAGGTCCCACAATTATAAATTTCGAGGATAAGGTGATAAGGGATCTAAATACACCCATTAAATAGGTTTGTGACAATTGTAGGTCTTATATTTTACATTATATTTTCATTTTATTTAAATCGTTAAATAATGTGGTAATCGTTGCATCATCATGGTGTCATATATAATTTAATTTATTTAATGCCTAAAAATTATAAAAAAAATACTATGATGTATGAAATCTTTTTATCTTTCCAATTACTATTTATAGTAAAAAATCTGACTTGTATAACCCCATTTAAAAATTGTTTTAGTAAAACAACTCATGTTTGTGTCATTTTTACTTTTACTTTAAATAAAAGGCATTAATGTCTTTATCTTACCCAAGTGGCTCCATGGGGTCCCAAAAATAGACCCATGGGTTGTCTTGGTCGGTCATGACACATTCAATAAGGGTAGGACATGTGTCTAGGTCATTTAATATTATTAAAACATTATTCTTACCTTAAATTACACTAATTACCTCTAATCGTGATTAAAAACTTAAAAGTTACTATTCACCAAAAAATTATTTTAATCCCATTGAACCACATTTTACTTCTTAATTACAACCATGTATGTTGGATTTTTGAAATTCAAAACATAGAAGTGGTAAAGTTTCATTTAAATGAAAAATCAGTTTTTTAAGTACCACTTAGTGGTTTCACTATTCATCAAAAATTGAAGTTTTTCAGAAAAATTCCAAAACGTTACCCTAAGCTATATTTGATATTCCGAATTCAAAAATGATGTCTATTTTACAAAATTCAAAACATATAATTTACATTAATTAATTTAATAATTAATTCTCGTTGTCAGAGCAAATAGCGTGTTTTTATGAAACAATAAGTATCAAAAGATTGACGCTAGTTTAAGTCCAATTTCAAAGTGAAATTAATTCCAACGACCACTATTGGATTAAATGGTAAAAATATATTCTAATTTAACTTTAAAACCAATTAAAAATATAATCTAATCATATAAATAAATTATATTAAAAAGATTTTTTGAATTAAAATACAACATTTTTCACTATTCATTAAAGAAATGAGCTTTATCGGAAAAATACCAAAAATTTACCCAAAGTAAATTTCAATGTCCCAATCATAAAGAATAATTTTATTTCGACAAATAGAGCTTATAAAATTGTCAAAAGTTTGATTTAAAAATAGTTTTCCATCAAAAGGTGGTAAAACAATCTTTTAAAAATATTAGTGTATTTCATTCTTAAGATTAGATTTATTCTCATTTTAAGCCTCTAAAACACTATCTAATTCATTAATAGACATAGATAAAAATATATATTGTTCATTACTTACTTGGGATGTTACACATCATGTGTTCATTATACACAACATGTTCATTTCATGGTATATTAAATAAGTACATTCTATATAGTTTAAACATGTTCCATGTGTTAATACATGCTAATACGACAAATCATTTTGACAAATGAAACTATATAACATGTAACTACATAATATGACATGTATTTTATATGCCATGTTAATACATTATACATGACCAAAGAGGGAACCACACAGTTCTGGAAGGTATAGTCCATGTAGAATCTAAGTACACGCTATGCACTTAAGTAATTTAAATATTTTTTTATTTAATTTATTTAAAAATTATAGTAAACAGGAATCTGATGAATCTCCATGACTGCTTAGATTAATAATTAAGAAAATTAATATATATATATATATATATATTTGATGTTGGGGTATAATTACAACCAAACACACACATGCACACACACCCAAGGGTATAACCCAGTCCATAGATCCCCCCCAAGGGATAGCTTGGGTTACCATACTTTATTTATTAAATATATGGAGGCCCAAATTTTTGTGAGATGTTTGTGTGTTTAATTGTAATTTTACCCCCAAACACCTAATATATATATATATATATGGAGGCCCATAGGCCACCCAGTGTATATGGTCCATAGGCCCACAATATCAGCCTGAATCCCCCCTTTGTAAGATGGGTGATTATAACACATGAAAACCTAGCCCATATACCCCCTATGTAATTAATCCCACCCCTTTCTATATCATGTTCACTACTACCCCTTTTGTATCCAAGTCACCACCCACCACCCCTGGTCTGGTTGAGTGGGCCTTTTTGTCAAATCATCGACCCTACACCAGAAATTGCCACATTTCCTTATCGGGAAAGTACAATCATCCAAACATAGACCATCCCTGGAAATTCATGTTAGAACTGTCATCGTTGCCCCAGCTTCGGAGACCACCACCCTGTGACTCCAATCGTGTTAGGCCAACACCATTAGCTGGCCACCAACTCCCATACTATCGAGTGGGGTCCTACCTATATTGTTTCCCATGCTATGTGAAAGCTACCCATCATCATTTATGCATCAAATGACGCTAACCGACTGAATTCCACCCCTAATTTAATTGGGGGTACAAGAAATCATGATAGCTGGGATTTGAACTCCAGTCACCCACATGCAATGTGGGGTGCAACACCACTCAAGTTCTCCCCCATATATAATAATTAATTGATTTATAAGTCCATAGATAATTAATTCAACATAAATTTATCTTAATTAAAATATATATTTGAAATGTATGCTGTCATGTGTGACTGTGATGTCATTTCATGAATTTGATTGATCTTAAGCATGATTGATCTATGTATATGTTGAGTTTCTATTTAATTAAACATTGTTTAATGGGTTTTTATATGTGATAAATTTTATTAAATTATATTATAAGGCTTGTGATTCATCCCTCTCAATTTTATTATGTAGGACCTATGTTTCTAGGGTTTATTTTATGTGTCCCATACCCCTAGTTCCCCTCACCTACATGTTATTAAAACTAAAACAAGATGGATCCAAAAGGAGAGTATGTGGTTTATAACCCATGCCAATGTGAAACTAACCAATAAGATATAAAGTTTGATGGTGGAATTCTGCAACTCAAGCAAATGATAATTTAAATAGATTTTTCCTAGGTTTATAGATTGATTTATCATCTTCTCTATAAATCGACTGTTATAAACGTCGCAATCAAGTCACTTTATTTATTTATTTTGTTAATGTTCTTGGTTATATTTTATGTGATACATGTTTATATGATATCAAATGTGATCACATAAACTTAATAAGATAATAACACATGCTTTATAAATTAAAATAAATATATTATGCATGAATAATTTTTTATAAGACAAGGTCAATAAACTATTTAAAAATCTACATAATATCAACAAGTCATGTAAAGGATAAAATAATAAAATTTACATGTAATAAAAAATCTATAAAATAAATATAAGTTATAAATTACTCTAATTACTTATGTTATGAATATAATTATAGCTCAAAGTACTTGTGTGTCCAAAGTCAAGGTTCTTTAAATTAACGTAGAGTTATAACTAAGGTTTTGGCCTGACTTGGCCAAGTTAAATCAAAGTTTGATTGCTAAATCATGACTTGGTGAAACATAGAGGAAAGTTTTGAGGAAATGAAAATAATGATTTTAATATTGGGGAGTTCACTCAGTATATCAAGAAAATTCAAGAAAATGGTTGGCAGGATCGCCTACCTAAATACATTTAAATAATTTTTAGGCCAAATTCTAGATGATAAGAAGGGAAATATAGATCCTTTACACTTGTAAGTCCACATGAAATTACATTACAAGTTCATTGGTTGGGGATATTGGGAATTGATAGAATTATGGGAGAATAATATGATAACCTAAATTATTTTATTTCATATATTTTAGTAATCAAGATAAAGTAATTATAATATGATTTAACTATTTTAGAAAATGGAAAGGAAAACTATGAAAACATTATGATAATTTCTATAAAAAGGAATTGTTATCTCTAGTAAAAAAAATCAAGAGTGGTATAGTCTTTTATAAACTACTATACTAGGGGAAATCTATATCATGAGCTAGAGTCCCTTATAACAATTAAACCTCATCACCGAGAGAGTGTAGGTGAAAAGGATTCTTATAAGGGACACAGAGAGGATAATTTTACTATCTATTTAATCCTGATATTAGTTATGTATAGAGAGTGGAAGATTAAATATAAATACATGGATTTATATATAGTTATAGAACATATCTTATCTCTTAAGAAGGATACATAGAGGCTTAAGATAAATAAGATTATCACAACACTATACTAGTGAAAACTGAGAGATTGTTATCTAGATAGTGACATTATCTTCAAATTATTGATGTATATTGGTCTTCAATAAATATTGGGATTCAATATGGATAATAAATAATCTATTAATCTCATAAAATCATCATTATGACTCAGAATCTCTATATTCTCCTAAAAGTATAGGTTGAATAGTATGGAAAAGAATCTTTAGAATCATTTGACTATACTTCACTGAGATGATAAGGAATGGTGGGAAAATTGTTCCTTTCCATTTTTAGTGAAAAAAATGAAATACTAGTATTCAATGGTGTGAAAATTGTTCCGATGTAGAGAAAATATATTGTATTTTATCTCTTTTTTTTAGTGAACAAATTTTAAGGAACTATTGAAACAAATTTCATTTTATAGATGCAGTTGGGGTGGTATCCAAGTGGAAAACACACCCCATAATCCTACATAAAAACCAAGATAAAATCCAAATGGAGGAGTGTTTTTGGGTTACTATGGTAGTGGAATAGTAGTAATATAGAAGTACCATAGTATTACTATAGCAGTGGAATTATTCATCTTATTTGGGCCTTCGAGCCACTATTTTTTTATTATGGTCCATAAGGACTTTGGGAAACCCTAGGCCTTCAAGAAAAAGGACCCCTATCCCACCTAATAGAATTAGATGACATAGAGTGACCAACCTATTGGTGAAATGAATCAATTAGCCAGTTCAGCTTATTTTCAGACAGTATTGTTGGGTGAGCATCTTGAAAGAATGATAGGTGTGTTGTAATCTATCAACTAGACCTATAACCACTTGGGAAAGAGGGGGATCTTCTACAAAATTATAAATGTAAATACAACATGATGGTTCTTAGAAGAGGGGGTTATGCATCATGTGACTTGTGATGACCAAATAGGAAAAGTGACGCATCTTTGTAGGAATCATGGCATAGAGACATGAAATCATTGGAGGGAGGGATGCTCTAAAGAGATATGTGTTCACTACAACTTATCATCTGGCCCTCTACCTTGAAATGGGTTAAATAGGGGTTCTCTTACATGACTTTATGGTGGGGCGGTGTAATATAACAGTTGATGGTAAGGGGGCATCATAGCGAGAATATTTCATCATGATGCAAAGTTTGGCTACTCAATGTGAGACTTTGGGTCATCTCTTATGGATTTCAAGGCACAGGGCCTTTGAGCCATCAAATTTTAATGGTTCTTTGAGCCACTGATCCTTTGTTTCATGTAAGGGTTACCTCTAAACCCTATTGAAAAGAAGGATTTCTTTCCTTAATAAAAGGGGGTGTTTCCCCTACCTTTAAAAAATATTGTATTTTATAGATTTCTATATATGTATTTTCATATATGGAATAAGATTGTATATAAAGATTATAATAATTAAGGTGTATTTTTTAAAGAGCTAAATATGTGTGATTCCTAGACAAGTACAATGAAGTTTATTAATTCATAATTTCCTAGTGGATTTAATTTAAACTTTTTTTCTATATTGATTATTACCAAAACATTTTTATTAGGGTATAATTGGACATAATGATACATTATTTCATATTTGGAATAAATATTGTTGTGGTATTTTATAGTCCACTAATAGTTTGATAATTATTGAATCACAGATATTCTAAATCAGAAATCAATGATGAATATAAATATAAAACTTAGAATGGCTCATTCTGGAAATATAATTCTTTATCAATTAAAAATAATAGTAGTTTACATGTTTATATCTTGAAGGTTATTTTAGTCTCTTTTGAGCTAAGAAACTAGGTATACTAGCTAATTTACACTCAAGTTTTTGATAAAAAAACCTTTATAAATAATGGTATTCCACATAATTATTTGAGTTAATTTGGTATGACCACATGAATTATTCTAAAGGTAAAGCTAAGAGGTAATCTCATATACCTCATGATATTCCTTTAATAGTTTTTACGAATGCTCGGTGAAGAAATGAATACACTTGGTAAACAATACATGATCCTTGAGGAAGGATTGTCAGAGTGTATCATAACTAAGTATTCATTGATCATTAATATATGGAGTGAAGGTAATCTCAAACTAACATTACCTTTTACATCAAATTTATAAAGGTAGTAAAATGGGATTGACGAACTTTCATATATATATTTCAAATCATCCATAATTTCTTCCAATATATGTTTCAAAAATAGAAAAAAATAAACCATGTATGAAACTGTGTTTTTACAGACTAGAATTTTGAGTAGAAATTTGAATTTATGCTTCTAAATACTTATAAGGGTTAAAATGGTCATTTAACATAACAGATGATCTTAGATAATTTTTCTAACCACTCTGTTGGTCCCAAGATCATGTGTTTACACAAGTAAAAGAGTTTCTTAGAATTCTTATTCATTTAAATTTTAGTGGACTAATTAATATTTAATATTTAATTAATTAAATATTAATTTATTCATGAAGGTTCATTCAGAAATTTATTTTTAACGAAGTATTGGATTGAGATTTGTTATCCACTATTAAGTTCAAAATAGGGAGTTTTTCCTAGGTGATTCATAAACTTAGTTTGGATGCCGGGGTCGGGTCGGGCTCCCTTTTCCTTTTCTTTTTTTTATTTTTCTTTTATTCCTTTTATTTTATTTTCCTATTTTCCTTCCCTATATTCTCATGTATTCCCAAGGGGATCCCCCTTCATCACGCGACCAAGTGAATAAGGGATAAGTAGAGAAAGAAATAGGGATAGGGGAATAAAGGTACCAATACAAATCTCGGTATGTGCCAGATCATTGTATAGTAGCCGGGGAGCATGGAAACAGGAAAAGCATCAGAGGATTTTAAAAAAAGGTAGGATGTTTTTATGTTTTTTTCATAGATACCTGTATATTTTTTTATAGTTTGAAATCCCAGTTACGATTTCTTAGGACCCCTTGAGATTTGATCTGTAGCGTTTGGGGTGGAAAATGGGGTTTCGGGATTTTTGAGGGGTTTCCCATTCAGGAATCCCAATCACACAACATGTAGTTCAGGAACACATGCCATGTGTTCTTACCATTTGGGAAAGATGATATTTTAGGAGTAGACTATAACACCCCGAGATTTTATGAGATATATTATTTTTAATTTATTTGATGTCTTCTATTATAAACTACACCAAGATTAGCTTGTACTATATGCAACACTGTATTAGCTTGTAGTATACGCATCACTATTCTTGGCTCGTGTTACACACAATTTCAAGTTCGTTTTGTGGAAATTATGTTACGCAACATTAAGTATAGATTTTGTTTAATGTATAAATGAAATAAGTTTTAATTATGTTATAAACAACTCCCAACAGATCTTTCACTACACGCAGCTCTAACTTGGCTTGCATTACACGCAATCAAGACCTTCTTCAATAGCGTGTGTAGTACGCAATACCAAGTTTCACTAAATGATATATTATTATAATATTATTATGAAATAGTCGTTATGAATAGTAATACCCACTTTTTGAAATTTCATAAATTTTATCTTTCAAAATGGACTTCTTTTTTGGATTCAGAATATCCAAATTAGACTAGGGTGAATTTTTGGTATTTTTCTGAAAACTTTCAATTTTTGATGAATAGTGAAAACACTATGTTACTATTTAAAAACCAAATTTTAATTTAAATAATTATTTATTTTATTTATATTTATTTTAGGTCAGAATTAATGTATAATACCTATATAAGTTCAATGTAATTCATTTGAGTTATTTTATAAAAATTTTAGATATATAATAATTTTATTGAACTTTTAACCGTCTTTTACCCACCTCCTAAAAGAATTTGAAAATTTACATAAAACTTAATTTTACCGCTTCTGTGAGTGGAATTTCGAAAATCCGAGAAACATGGTTAATATAAAGGAGTAAAATGTGTTTTAATAATATAAAAATAATTTTTGGTGAATAATAACTTTTTACTTTTATTTACCACGCTTAAAAGTAAATAGGCTAATTAAGGGTAAAATGATATTATTATTACCCTAACACATGTACTAATTCTATTGGATAGGTGTAATTCAACCAAAAAAAACCTTAGGAATAAAATATTACCCTTTAGGTCCACTTGGATTAGATTAGGACACTTATTATTATTTTATTTAAAGAAGAGTTAAAATAGTTAAAATCAAAGTTTAATAACTAAAACATTTTTAATATAGGGTTATACATAAGAAAAATTCGACTATAAATATTAATTAGAAAGATAAAAAGATTTCATACATAATATTATTTTATTTATAATTTTTATACATTATATAATTTAATTTATTTACGACACAATGATGATGCAATAATTACCTTATTAATGAAATATTAACATAATTGATTTTATAAATACCCAAATAAATGTAATTTGAGACTTTTTATGAATTCTACTAATTTTATAGGTTAACATGACATGTTATTATTGATTAAATTAACTTTTTTCGAACTAATCATGTTGTTATAATTTTCACAAAAATCAATTACCAAATAGTGTCAAAATTAACATAAAATAGTTTTTTAAAAAAAATATTATATTATTAATTGTTATTATATTCCTAAAAATCTATGGTTTGGCCAAATGACTTAGATAAGGTTATATATATTAATAATTAACCACTTGGGGTTCGTTTGGATTGTTATAGTAATTTTATTAACCTTATAGTGTAAGAAAACAAGAAGACACCGTAAAAGTTAAATTATTTAACTTAAAGTTAAATCTAAATGATAAAGTTAAAATAGTAACCTAAACTTGTCTAAAACCTATTGGTTGAGAGTATTTAGACCCATACCAAATTTATCTTAGAAATAAATCAATTTGGGGCTATTATAAACCGAATATGACTTTATTATAAAATAATATTTTAAGTTTTTTCAAAGGTGCCCCTCTCCTCCCTTATAAAAAGGGCACCCCTTCCCTCTTCTCTTCACACCCTTTTGAGCCTTTAAGATCAGAAAAACACTTCCAATTACTCTTATAAACCTCTCTATTTTTATCATATAGGTTCTGGTCTTCTCAAAATACAAACTCTAGTTCCCTAAGAATAATATTAAAGGAGGTGCGTCGAGGAAGAGGTAATCTCTTCTACCGACTCTTTCAAGTTTCTTTCTTCTTCTACTTCTTCTTCTTTAGTTTTTTCATTATAAATTAATAACATAAGTATTAATTATATACTGATATTTTATTATAAATATTAAACATCTCTATTTCACCTTTTATCCATCCTATGAAAAATGAAATCACCGTGCATGCATACGTACGGAATACCGTCTCCACATCGTGGTGTAATCAGTTTTTCCACCACCACCTTACTTGGATTGGTATAATGGTGTAAAGAATAACTATATATGATTATTATAACATCATAATGATTCTAAGATATTATATCATCCACTCCATTTCTATTCAATAAATATGGGAACGATATCATCGCTCGTGCGTACGTACGGATTACCGTCTCCACGATGCGATGAGATTCATTTTCCATGTTAACAATTCAAGAATGATTATAAATTATATATAACAAATAATCATGAAATATATGACATAATAATGCTACTTTATTTATGTATATATATATATATATATGTTTTTGTGTGTGTATTTGATTTACTTAATTCCATTCAATTCAATAAGGAAACGAAAAACAGCGTTCATGCGTACGTACGGCCTACCGTCTCCATGAACGGTGTATTTTTTTCCATTTATCGATCTATTATATATATGTATATTATGAATATATATTATATATAAATAATTTTTTATATTCTGTAATTAATTAATCAGGATCTAATTAATCATATTAATAATTACAAGTCAAAACACGGATGATAAATGAAACGGTTTTACAGAAAACGTTGTCTTAACATGAAATTTACAAAAGAACAGGTAATATAAAGTCATAAGTGAACCATATATGATATCATAACAATGAATATGGTTATTTAATAAGTCAATGACATTATTTAAATAATTATACATGAGGTCAGGATACGTACGAAGCATATCAGACCTAAGGTAAGGGATAACTTTTCCAATCTTGTTTTTATCTGAGATAGTTTATTCTTAAGTATTCACTGGGGTTATATTTATCATCCATGTCCCTGTTATCTAAAAATGGTTTCATGTATGTTTAAAGTCCTTTTTACCCATTTTTTAATTTTACCACATGTTATGAAAGGAATCTTACTTTTGTTTACCACACGAGAAACTTTTTGACTTTTCCGAAAAAAGTACGAGGAGAATAATTTTTTTAACATATACGGTGTGAATAGATTTTTACAGTTTCATAACGCCTTATTTTCATGAATTTTACTCTACAATATTTCATGGTTTTTTCAATAAAATCCTTTTCTTTTAAAATTGAGTGTCATTTTGTGAAAAGAAAATGATTTTTAAGAAGAAAGGATATTTTCCTCAAGAATTCTTTTCAACTGTTTTATCAAAACCATTTTCCATATAAGATGACATTATTTCATATGTGTCTGTTTCAAGTATAATGTCTCTATTATTTACATGGTTTCACTTTTCATGTGATGAAATTATATCCATTTTTTTATATGTATTATGTTATGATGGGATGATGTTTATGAAACCCATTTTATTCTTTGGGTTATGATGAATGATTTATGTTTATGTTGTGGAACACGTAAGAATGATTTCATTATGAGATGGGTGGGACCTATATCTCCCTTCAATGCATTGGGTAAAGATTTATATCTCATGATATAGACATGGTTGTAACGGAAAGTTAATCCGGTTTAGTGATACAGGACTGGAACGAGGAGTGAACTCGATTCTAGAAAGGTACATTGTCCACTAAGATGGTCTTGGCAGCAATGCCTTGGATACTATGGAAATAATAACATGTTCTTAATGGTTTCCAAAATTAAATGTTTTATTCTCGTGATATTTTATCATGATTTATGATCCATTATGATCTATGCCTTACGTACTTCCATGTTTTATGTCATTTCTCAATATTTTGATGTTTAAATATTATGTTCATGTTTTGAAGTTCAAATGTATATGGTTTGTTTTATTTTCTACATGATTACCCTTACTAAGCATTTGAGATCACACTTTATATGTTTTCTTTTCCCCAGGATATAAATAAAGGTTTTAGGTAAGAAAACAAAAGGGGAAGATCTTTATGGGAGATGTTGAAGATCTTTTACCATGATTAGAATATTATGTTCTGAGTTTCCAAAGACACTAAACTATTACGGTCCTTGAGTGTTTGTTTTTTTTATGTATTAAGTATTCCAAAAAAGTAATGTAATGTCCATGTACATCAATCTTTGGGTCTCTACAGTTGGTATCAGAGGAAAGGATTAGTCAACCTTTGGAAACTAGGATGCGAAAACTTTAGTGAGATCCCTAGAGATATTTCTAAGGTATGTCTAGGGAAGTCCCTAAGGTTAAGTATAAGTATAGGTTATAGTCATAGAATTACGGTAACAATCATAGAATTAAATATAAGATCTTAGATATTTAAGGTACACCCCATTTATTATGTTGTTTCCCCTAGCATGATTTTTCCTCTCACACTATTTTTTTGGGTTTTAGGCGATGGCTGGAACCCGAAGGAACTGTGTTGATCAATGTAATGGACAATACAATGATTGTCCTTCTGAACAAACCAATGTTATGGGAGATGGAGTGAAAAATATTATTTTTATACTTACACAAGCTATGAATCATTCTGGACTTCCAAATGAGTAGAGAAAGGAACAATATTCTATTGAGTCCTTCATGAGGCAACGTCCACCTTCTTTCAGTGGGTCTTCTGATCCACTTGTTGCTGAACAATGGATTAGTACCATTGAAAAGATATTTTCAATACTTCAATGTTCAGAGCATAAAAAATTAATTTTAGATGTTTACCATTTAGAAGGTGAAGCAGACTAGTGGTGGACTCTAATTAAGAATACAAGTCCCCAAGATGAAATTGAATCCATGGAATGGGATGAGTTCAAGAAATTGTTTTTCAATAAGTACTTATCTCGTATTATTCAAAAAAAAGATGGAAAAGGACTTCCTTGAGCTTATGCAAAAGGATGATGAATTTGTTGGTATATAAGAAGAGATTTTTTCAAGGCTTTCAAGGTATGCATCTGGCTTTATCATCCAACCTGAAAGTAAATTTGATCGATTCTTCAGTGGCTTAAAACCAATTCTTCGAAGGGAATTAGCTATAAGATACTCCAATAGCTATGAATAAATTGTGCATTGTTCTATCAAGGTAGAACTAGAATTTGGTGTAACATATCCATCTCATGGTTTTGACAAGAAATTAAATATGAAGTTCAAGGAAAAATCTCATAACAATGGTGAAAAGAAGTTGAATGTTTCTTTATGCTCAAAGTGTGGAAAGAAGCATGGTGGAGATTATCTAAAAGGAACTAGAAAATGTTTCAAGTGTGGAAAAGATGGTCATCAAGCAGTTTAGTGTTGAAGTAATGGGAAAAAGGTAGCTAATGATGTGAATAGAGAAAATACTACAGAGAATGCTCCACCAACACTTCAATGCTTCAAGTGCAAGGAAATGGGGCATTATGCTAATCAATTCCCTAATCCAAGGGTTAATGATGATCGACATGAGAAACCTCTTAAGGAAAAGGACAAAGGGAAGTCACATGCGATCACTATTGGCGATGTTGAATATGACAATGATGTGGTGGAATGATTAAGTGTTTATGTAATGGATTCCAAAATAATGTTGTATATAGTATCATGGAATATTGGAATATTTATGTATTAGTCTATTGTGGTTTTCAATAATTTTATGGTACCGGTAACCATGAAAAGTGATTCAAATATTTTGAAAGCAGATGATATGCGCATAATTAAGGGATAAAGAGAAAATAAATTGTTTGATAGTATTCAGGAGCTCATGATTGATATAAGGACTAAGTGATATCATGGTTTGAGTATATAGAATTTTTGGGATTTTGGTATGTGGAAAGAGTTAACTTTTGACAGCACTCATGTTTTCACTAAGGTTCTATGGTAATTCATGTTTCAAAAGAATACATGATTAAGGTATTCACATGTTTGGAATGTGACCAACAAGATATATCTTATGATATATGGGGGATAAATGATGGCATTCACGTGCTTGTTATGTGACATTTCAAGTAATCGTTTTCTTTATACTATGAGATTGGACATATGTATTTTAGATAAGCCTAAATATTGGAATAGATTATGTTGGACATCAGATAGTATTTTTTAAGGATAGAACTTTTTTTTCAATATTATTTCTCGAATGTTATAATAGTGTAGTTTTAGAAAAAGGGACAACCTTCAGGACGGGAAACAACTCGTCGCGTCGGACAAGGCTGTGGGAATCGAACCCACAACTGAAGTGCAACAGGCCTTTATCGCCTACCACTGGCCTACAGGAAGTCCCTGGTTAGTATAAATTAGTTTTAATTTATTAAGTGGTATGATATATGAAGTATAAGTCCATTTTAGGAACCATATACTATTAATCTCACTATAGATGGACTTATGTATATAACTTTTTCTAACCTTATGTTTGAGACAGATGGAATGACCTATCATTATATCACATGATCTGCTAAAACATCGTAAAAGACAAATTCAACTTCATTTCTTTAAGAGATGAAGTGGAAATTTTTCAAGGCACGAGCAATGGTGAGATTGTACCAAAATAAAGTAATTAATTCTTCTAATTCAAATTCTTCAACTTTAGGGAAATGATCTTGAAAACCAAAAGTGTTTTCCTAGTGTCCTCGTATACGATGAATCAGATGGTACCTTAGATCATCACAAATTTATGGCTTTGTTATTGTTGGCTTTTCATAGCCATCTTCTCTACCACTCTCCATCAGAACTTGATGGTTAGATTTCTCTTCCATATCCATATTTTCACCTATGTTGTCCTATGTGAAAACCCAGTGCTGAGTTACTTTGGGTGACTGTTATGATTCTAACTTCCCTTTTTAAAATGAAGTTTTAGTATTCCTTTTTAAAATGTGGGTTTCTATGAAAGAAACTTTCAAGTAGTAAACCATTTATAACCCCGACGAATTTCGAGGGCAAAATTCATTTTAAGGGGGGTAGAATGTAACACCCCGAGATTTTATGAGATATATTATTTTCTTTAATGTATAAATGAAATAAGTTTTAATTATATTATACGCAACACCCAACAGAGCTTTCACTACACGCAGCCCTTACTTGGCTTGCATTACACGCAATCAAGACCTTATTCGATAGCGTGTGTATTACGCAATACCAAGTTTCACTAAACGAGATATTATTATAATATTATTATGAACTAGCCGTTATGAATAGTAATACCCACTTTTTGAAATTTCATAAATTTTATCTTTCAAAATGGACTTCATTTTTGGATTCGGAATATCAAAGTTAGCCGGGGGTGAATTTTTGGTATTTTTCTGAAAACTTTCAATTTTTGATGAATAGTGAAAACACTGGGTTACTATTTAAAAAATGAATTTTTATTTAAAAAATAATTTATTTTATTTAAATTTATTTTAGGTCAAAATTGATACATAATACCTATATAATTTCAATGTAATTCATTTGAGTCATTTTATAACAATTTTAGATATATAAAAATTTTATTTAACTTTTCACCGTCTTTTACCCACCTCCTAGGAGAATTTGAAAATTTACATAAAACTTAATTTTACTGCTTTTGTGAGAGGAATTTCGAAAATCCAAAAGACAAGGTTAATATCAAGGAGTAAAATGTGGTTCAATAAGATAAAAAATAATTTTCAGTGAATAGTAACTTTTTTATTTTTATTTACCACGGTTAAAAGTAAATAGGGTAATTAAGGGTAGAAATGATATTATTATTACACTAACACATGTCCTAATTATATTGGATAGGTGTAATTAGACCAAAAAAACATTAGGAATAAAATATTACTATTTATGTCCACTTGAATTAGATTAGGACACTTATTGTTATTTTATTTAAAGAAGAGTTAAAATAGTTAAAATAAAAGTTTAATAACTAAAACATTTTTAATATAGGGTTATATATAAGATAAATTCAACTATAAATATTCATTATAAATATAAAAATATTTCATACATAATGGTATTTTATTTATAATTTTTAGATGTTAAATAATTTAATTTATTTATGACACAATGATGATGCAGTAATTACCTTATTAATGAAATATTAACATAATTGATCTTATAAATACCCAAATAAATGTAATTTGAGACTTTTTATGAATTCCACTAATTTTATAGGTTACTATTACATGTTATTATTGAATCAATTAACTTTTTTCTAACTAATCATGTTGTTATGATTTTCACAAAAATCAATTACCAAATAGTGTCAAAATTGACATAAAATAGTTTTTAAAACAAATATTAAATTATTAATTGTTATTATATTCCTAAAAATCTAAGGTTCGGTCAAATGACTTAGATAAGGTTATATATATTAATAATGAACCACTTGGGGTTAGTTTGGCTTTTTATAGTGTGTTTATTAACCATATTGTGTAAGAAAACAAGAAGACACGGTAAAAGTTAAATTATTTAACTTAGAGTTAAATCTAAATGATAAGGTTAAAATAGTAACCTAAACTTGTATAAAACCTATTGGTTGAGATTATTTATACTCATCCCCACTTTATCTTATAAATAAATCAATTTTGAGCTATTATAAACCGAATATGACTTTATTATAAAATAATATTTTAAGTTTTTTCAAAGGTGCCCCTCTCCTCCCTTATAAAAAGGGCACCCCTTCCCTCTTCTCTTCACACCCTTTTGAGTTGTGAAGATCATCAAACCTCTGAAAATTAATCTTCTAAAACTCTCTAGTTATATCATATAGGTTCTGGTCTTCTCAGAAGACTAACTCTAGTGCCCTAAGAAAAAGTTTAAAGGAGGTGCGTCGAGGAAGAGGTAATCTCTTCTACCGACTCTTTCAAGTTTCTTTCTTCTTCTACTTCCTCTTATTTAGTTGTTTAATTATAAATTAATAAAATCAGTATTAATTATATACTGATATGTTATTATAAATATTAAACAACCCTATTTTACCTTCTATCCATCCTACGGAAAACGAAATCACCGCACGTGCGTACGTACGGAATACAGTCTCCACGTCGTGGTGTAATCAGTTTTTCCACCACCACCTTACTTGGATGGTTATAATGGTGTAAAGAATAACTATATATGATTATTATAACATCATACTTATTATAAGATATTATATCATCCACTCCATTTCCATTCAATAAATATGGGAATGATATCATCGCTCATGCCTACGTACGGATTATCGTCTCCATGACGCGATGAGATTCATTTTCCATGTTAACAATTTAAGAATGATTATAAAGTATATATAATAATTAATAATGAAATATATGACATAATAATTCTACAATATTTATGTATATATATATGTATTCCATCTACTTAATTCCATTCAATTCAATAAGGAAATGAAAAACAGCGTTCATGCGTACGTACGACCTACCGTCTCCATGAACGGTGTATTTATTTCCATTTATCGATCTATTATATATATGTATATTATGAATATATATTATATATAAATCCTGTTTTGTATTCGTGAATTAATTAATCATGATCTAAGTAATAATATTAATAATTATAAGTCAAAACACGGACGATAAATGAAACGATTTTACCCAAAACGTTGTCTTAACATGGAATTTACAAAATAACGGGTAATATAAAGTCATAAGTTAATAATATATGATATCATAACAATGAATATGATTCTTTAATAAGTCAATGAAATTATTTAAATCATTATACCAGAGGTTTGGATACGTACGAAGCATATCGGACCTAAGTTAAGGGATAACTTTTCCAATCTCATTTTTATCTGAGATAGTTTATTCGTAAGTATTTACTGGGGTTATATTTATCATTCATGTCCCTGTTATCTAAAAATGGTTTCATGTATTTTTAAAGTCTTTTTTACCCATTTTTTAATTTTACCACATGTTATGAAAGGAATCTTACTTTTTTTACCACATGAGGAACTTTTTGACTTTTCTGACAAAAGTATGAGGAGAATGATTTTTTTAACTTATACGGCGTGAATGGATTTTTATGGTTTCATAATGCCTTATTTTCATGAAGTTTACTCTACAATATTTCATGGTTATTTTCAATAAAATCCTTTTCTTTTAAAATTGTGTGTAATTTTGTGAAAAGAAAATTATTTTTAAGAAGAAAGGATATTTTCCTCAAGAATTCTTTTCAACTATTTTATCAAAACCATTTTCCATCTAGGATGACATTATTTCATATGTGTATGTTTCAAGTATAATGTCTCTATGATTTACATGGTTTCACTTTTCTTATGATGAAATGATATCCATTTTTTTATATGGATTATGTTATGATGGGATGATGTTTATGAAACCCATTTTATTCTTTGGGTTATGATGAATGATTTATGTTTATGTTGTGGAACACGTAAGAATTATTTCATTATGAGATGGGTGGGACCTATATCTCCCTCCAATGCATTGGGTAAAGATTTATATCTCATGATATAGACATGGTTGGAATGGAAAGTTAATCTGGTTCAGTGATACAGGACTGGAATGAGGAGTGAAATCGATTCTAGAAAGGGACATTGTCCACTAAGATGGTCTTGGCAGCAATGACTTGGATACTATGGAAATCATAACATGTGCTTAATGGTTTCCACAATTACATGTTTTATTACCATGCTATTTTATCATGATTGATGATCCATTGTGATCTATTCCTTACGTACTTCCATGTTTTATGTCATTGCTCAATATTTTGATGTTTAAATATTATGTTCATGTTTTGAAGTTCAAATGTATATGGTTTGTTTTATTTTCTCCATGATTACCCATACTGAGAATTTAAGCTCACACTTTATATGTTTTCTTTTCCCCAGGATATAAAGAAAGGTTTTAGGTAAGAAAACAAAAGGGGTAGATATTTATAGGATATATTGAAGATCTTTTACCATGATTATAAGATTATGTTCCGAGTTTCCAAAGACACTAAACTATTACAGTCCTTGAGTATTTGTTTTTGTTATGTATTAATTATTCCTCAAAATTAATGTAATGTCCATATACGTCAAGCTTTGGGTCTCTACATAGAATCCATGTATGGGGTATACACACCATGTATTGGGACTCAGCTGTGTAGCCGAGTACTTGGCCAGACAGCCCGTGTAGGGGCACATGGTCATGTGGAGTACATGGACATACCCTGTGTAGGTTGCAAGCTGTGTAGAGTTACATAGAAAATCCAAGTACATGGTTAATCCATGTGTGGTACATGGGTAGGTACCCCATGTAGGGTATACATCATGTACATATTATACATGGTGTACAAATGGTATTTGACATGCAATGGTGGGCTGAGGTACACGCCCAGGTGGGGATTCAGGGGTACACGTTGTGTACTAAGTAAAAACTATGTGTACTTTCCCCTTGCTACCCTTTTGAGTTTTTTTTTTGTATCTTTTCTCCAAGGAGTCAAAATTGGACCCATGAGTATTCTATTTTGATTATATTTCCATGCTGGTCATTGTGGTATTAACCTTGAGGTGATTTGAGGACTCCTACGAGGTGTTTCGGGCATTTTTCTAAATAGAGAGGTACTTCCTCTAGTAATTAGATCTATCTATCCCTTGAGAGAGGGGTATTAAATGAGAATGATATATTGGTTGTTTGGACCAACCAAGATTGAGACTCTATTGAACTGATATGATTCATGGGCTATTTCTCTTAACCTATGCTTCTATAGATTTCCCTTGAGGACATCTCCCTTGTGAGATGTGATCTTTTGGATCAAGAGGCCATGAGGTTAATTGATTTCAAGGATCCCTTATAGGATTCCTCTACTTGCGTTTTAATCTAGAGGATTTGGTGTAGGATTCCTCTATCTTCTTATTGTTACCAAGGGTCCCCTATGGGATACCTTTTCTTAAATTCTAACCAAGGGAATCCCTTGTAGGATCCCTTTACTTATTTACTATTTCTGATGATCCTATGTAAGATACATCTACATACATACTCTTTTATTAAGGGTCCCATGTAGGACACCTTTTCCTATGTACTGTTCTAAGTATCCCAACTAGGATTCCTATGTTTAATTATCATTAGAGTATCCCATGTAGGATTATTCCTTTTCCTTTCATAGCTAAGGATCCTAAGTAGGACTCTTCTTTTGTTATGACATGAGGGACCCAGTGGGTGCCCTGATGTTTTAATGACCTTGAACTAGATGGTAGTAAGTGTCACCTTGGAACCTATAACAAACTTGTAATCCCATGGGGTTGTGGTAGTAGTGGTGGCTTATCCATTCGGCTACCCTCACTCTTTTATTTATGTTTCACATGTTTACTACTAATGTAATGATGATTACCATAGGTGATTCCTAGTCTATGGATGTTGAGACTAATGTGATGCGATGTCTATATTTTGGAAGACCATAAGTACTTCTTGGGTCCCACCTTATTCATTTATTGGGTTGCCCTAACGTGCTACCCATGACCCAACTTCTGAGACCTTTTATTTATACCATTGGGATACCTGAACATAATTCCTTTTATTTGGATATTGAGAATTATATTTGAGGATTTCTAGAATTTATATAAGGAATCTATCTTTTTATTCTTATTTTATTGGGATTTCCAGACGTATATACTAGGATCCATCTTGTGAGCCTTTTTTGTGAATGTTACCATTACTAGAAGTCCCATTTTTCACTAGGATTCCTCCCGGTTGAGGGATACAGAGGTAGGTTGCTGAGAGTAACTCAGAACCCCTCTTATTCTGGTTTTATCTAGGAATGAATAGTCCTATAGAATTATATATGATACTTAAGGTTTCTGGGTTGGTGAATTTCCCCCGAGCAATGGGATGCTATTGAGATCCCTAAGGATGGACTTGATCTCCTTATTTTATGCCTAGGATACTCCCTAGTATCAGTGGACGTACCATTATAGACACTCTCTATAATTTTCTAGGAGTGGGTTGTTGAGTCGTTTATTGAATGTTTTTATATTGTTATACCATATCAGGAGAGTATCCCTTATATATCGCCTAAGGTTCATCCCCCTTAAGGGATATCTGAGTTGTAATGTCATGAATGCATATGAACCGGGACCTGGGATTTAAACATCGGGCTAGATTACTTGTGGATTGAGTAGTATTACATATATCTCAATGCAACATTTATAGTATTTTCTATCATTATATAGTATCCTTCTTTATAGTGATTGGAGATGAGTATGGGTGAACCTAGAGTTAGGGTGGGTATCCCCCTGTGATGATGTAACTTGCTCGGAGACATTTCTAGCGTTGGTCGAAGCAGGTATCATCGATTGAGATTACAAACCCAAAGATTGACTTAATTATACATAGATTGAGTGGTATGAAATCTAGTTTGGTGTCATATTCATAGGATGTCTAGTTGATTGGATGTTTATCCAAGGACTGACTGTGGGTTGAGTTACCTTGTTATTTCAACCTTACTTATATAAGTATGTATTTGAGGAATTGCATATTTATATATTTATGGGGATATATATATATATATTCATAGATACATACATATAAGACAGTGTTGTGTCTAGATAATCGGGGTCATAGACCCAAGAATTAGTTGTAGACTTGTTTCTATTATTCATATTTATTGTCTTTGTATTTCTGGTTGTGTCTCGACTAGGTTGAGCATATTTCATGATCATGAACTTATAGAATCATATTATAGGTTCGTCATTGGGGTGGCCTACTGAGATTATATTTTCACCCCTGTATGTGTACCTCAATGTGAATACAGACCTTATTTCTTATTTTTCATGTTGAGCATAGATTTCATGGTGGATATGGATAAGGCCCAGTGTTTCATGATTGAGTGGGAAAAATCATCTGGATTCTTATGATTAGGCCGGTGTAGTTCAACGGTATCTTGGATACTGTGTATGTGGTATAGATTAGAGTTAGTAGTAGATCCCTATACCTTTATTTCAGTTTATTTTATGTATTCCTATATATAAATGTGATTGTCCTATTTGGTGACCAGTGTTGTATGTACGACATGGTTGTTTGGGTTTTTATAGCATTTCATTTATTATTACAGCATGTTATTTTTTCATATATTTATCACTTCTGTAATCTATTTATTTACTTCATGGATGATATTTGGTTATTTATATTGTTTTTACTC
Source organism: Viscum album (assembly GCA_963277665.1). Classification (NCBI taxonomy): domain Eukaryota; kingdom Viridiplantae; phylum Streptophyta; class Magnoliopsida; order Santalales; family Viscaceae; genus Viscum; species Viscum album. The sequence continues at coordinate 1,968,475,578 of OY728125.1, read as the reverse complement.
TAATATTATAGTATAGTCTTCCCATTGTACTGCCTGTAGACCCTCATTCCTAGTTGGCAGTCTGGCGATGGGGAGGTGCACTTTAGGCCTTATGGCGAACAGGCTCAGAGCACTGATTTAGTGGCATCCAAGTTGGGATATTACAAACCATGTCCCAACTATATTTAATAATTGATATCATATTAGTTTAAATATGATAATGAATTCATTATGTATAGTTTCTAGTGTTTAATGAGAATAATTTTTTTTATAAGTTGGATTTAATTACAAACAAACATCAATGAAACACTAAGTACATCTCTATTAATTATCCTATAGAAGATAAATATATTAAGATCCCTTATTAGTCTATACCATATTATTTTTATAAGAGGTAACCACATGTCATTTTGAGATAGTGAGATTGTGTTAAACTTCAATGAATTCTAGGCTCCAGATTCACAAGAGTTGGCATAGGAATCACTACCACAGATCGGTGCAAAATCAGCACTCTATTTTATTAGTGCTAGAAAAAAAGTGATGATAAAAGAGGTACCTTTATCAGTGATATCTAAAATCACTAATAAAGGAAACTTTTGACTGTGATAAAAAAAGTGTTAATAAAGTTATACCCTTTATCAGTGTTTGCTTTAGCACTGATTAATATTGATTTTTATCGGCGCTAATAATAATGCTAATAAACTTTTTTAATAAAAAATATTATTAATATATATATAATTATTATATTTATATTCAAAAATAATGTTATTTATATACATTAATTAAAAATCACATTTTTATAATTAATATAAATATGATATATTAATATATATTCTTTAATAATTCAAATATATATGTATAATGTTTAAAAAAAGTATTTATAAGATTATAAATAAATAAGTAAATATTTAAATAATTATAAAATTATAATAAGTTTTTTAAATAAAAAATATGTTTATTATATTTTTAATTATATATTTTTAATTATATATAAATTATTTTTATATATTTTTATTTAAAATTATTATTATAAATAAATATATATGAGAAACGGTGTGAACCATGGATTAAAACCCATGGTTCCAGAAATTCATTAGAAAAAGATAAGTACACATGCAAAATATATGGTGAGAAACTGAGTAGAAACATAGAACATACATAACCACTAAGAAAACAAAAGTTCAAATAATGGTCAGCATCCTTTATGTCTGACACCCCTCCCTTGAGAGCTACCCTAACCATTCGGGTGTCTACCTCTCTTCCACTGCTTAGGGGTCTACAAAGTTTCATCAAGGTCATCCTTGTCTGAATAAATTTCTTCATGGGTTTCATTGCCTCTGGTGAGATCATTTTTTTGAATCAAGTCATCATCTTAATTTGCATCATCCTTCGAATTAGTAATGCCTCTTTCCTTGGTAGGTTTAGCACCTGGGGATTTTCTTCCAAAAGAGTCTTGAACATTTCCAAATTTCTCATGGAAAGCTTCCTTACTATTGTATCTATTAGGAATTTCAATAAAACTACGAGAGTTCTCCCTTACCTATGGTTGACTCACGGGAGGCATGTCACCCGACATTTGTCTCTACACTTGTTGAGCTCTGTCAGATTTTTCAATATCTTCCTTAGAGCCAACTAATTTGGTACTCCCAATAAGGTAATCTCTAAAAGATTCCACCTGGGTGTGACTTGTCTCAATGACGGCCAGGATTCTTTCCATGGCCAGGCTGTGACGAGGTCCCCACCTGCTTCAACTGTATTTTCCTAACATTCTGACAATCAAAAACATCATGCCCCACCATTTATAAGTTTATTTGTGGAAATAGTGGGTTGTTATGTTCCAAATATTAATATTACTTATATTATGATGACACATGCATATGTTATGTATTCATGACTCAACAATGTTTATTTATAATTTGAAACCCTTATTATTCATGCTTCCATATATGTGACAACTCATTTTTTATGATAAGTATTTTACTATGTATGATTCATTCATGTTATACCCATGAACTTATTATGTTCTCATAAATAATTATAAAATTAAAATAAATATATTTAAATAATAAATATATTTATTATACTTATAATTATAATTTTTTAATTATATATTAATAATTTTTAAATATATTTGTTTATAATTATAATTATATTTATTTATTTAAATAATTATAAAATTATGAAAAATATATTTAAATAATAAATATAGTTATTATATATATTTATATATATTTATATATTGAAAATATATATATAATTGTATAAATATTCCAAAAGCAGTGTGAACCATGTGGTATAATTATATAAATATATTTATAATTACATAAAAACATTTTTAAAAATATTTATTTATAAATATATAAAAATGTTTATTATTAGAATTATACATATATATATTGATATACTCAAAAGGTTTAGGAGATAGGCAAGTCCCCTCCTAAAAAATTTATTAGAAAAATAAAGTTGATAAAGAGAGGTAAAGAGGATGAGCAAGGTCAAATAAGGAGGTGTTCCCTCATCCATAAGATAAAACTAAAAATCAAGAACAGTATCATCCCCATAATCATGGTCATAGTCATCATCATCATCAGTATTTTCCCACTCCAACTGTGAGTTCCTTTGATTGATGATCACAGAGAACTTCTCCTTGGTCTTTTCCTACTCTGGGGTGAGCTAACTCTTAGATTCCCTAGAGGTAGGAGACACATTTAAGCCATGCCCTAGTGCAGCATCCCAATAATCTCGACCACGCCCTCGACCAAGACCACATCCATAACCCCTAGTATAATACTCTCTTACACTTTCTACTTGTTGTAGTAGGATCCCAATGTCAGAAGCATCTGAAACCATATCCTCTAGATTTTTATCCTCCATCATAGAATCCTAGTGATCATGACCACGCCATATTCCATGAATTTTTGGATGACATCCCCATTTCCATGACTTGGTTTGCTACCAAGATCCTTTCATTTCATCTTCCCCCACTTTAGACTTGTCATTTTTCATTGGGGTATGATCTATAGAATTTTTATCTACCATATCCTTAAATGATTCACCATCATTAATTAAATTTTCTTCTTTGGTCTCTGCATGCGGCTTGTCCATATCCAAGATATACTAATTTTAAACACACACTTGTTCGGTCACCACAATATCCTTCACATTTGGAGTATCATACTTCATTAAAGGTTGTATGATTTTTAATGACCAGGCATGCTTAGGTGGACTTACTATTGAAGTCATGTTTAAGACAAAAGGAACATGTGAATCTTGTGAAGGTTTATCCACCAGAGTTGTAGTATCACCATCACATGGTTCAGGATCTGTTAGCCTTACATGATCATTATGTGACTCAAGCACTCTGAAATAATTTGAAGTTTTCCCCAGCCTCTCCTTTTTAAGATTTGTAGATGGAGAGATGGTATTCTTATAGGATACCAGTTGGAAGCCTTCATCATCTAATGATCTCTTTTAATTACCCTTCTTATTTTCAACCAGGCCCTGCCCAACCCCCTTAAAATAAATCACTAAGTGATCTTTTTTTCTTCCCTTTACAATTTTGTGAAGTAATAACTTGTTCGTGCATGCCCTGTTAATCATCCACATGTTGTGCATCAAATTACATGGAATCCTTCTCATCTAAGGGATTCTTTTCCAAGATAAATTCCAAGTAATGTTCTCCATTGTAATCAAGAGGTACCATCAAAAGGATATCATCTACCACTGTTTCTTCCTCATCAATGATATAAAACCATGGATTCTTCCGGCTGCTAGAGTATTGGACCTTAGTATCATGTTTTATGTTGAATTCATAATTCTGAGAATACTCCACAACTTCACTATCATATGTTGCTACATCTACTTCCATGTCAATAAAAACTAGTTCGAATCCATTGAGTCTGGTGGATGGGAAAATTATCAAACTTATGAATTATCGTGCTTCCAAATTTCTATTTAGGTGAATAAGTCTACTAATGATTTTTTGGATCTCATATAACACCACTTTTGGTAGAATCTAAATCCATAGTTTCCTTAGTAGTGATATTGTTGACATTTTGTCCATCTTTAAATCAATTTTATTCAACCCCATCATTTCACACATGTGGTTTTAAACCTATCTTTCCAGTATCACCATATTGAGGTAGAACATACCGAACCTGTGTATTTTAAATCTTATTACTCTTATAAAATGAATTTGTGTCATGCCCACAAGAAAAGAAAGATCTTCAAACAAATTACCTCTTGTAGTTGAAATTATCATGCTCAATAACCTTTCATTCCAAAAAATGGAACTCTTTCATAAACAATCTTTAAATCCAACTCATCATCGTCAATTGAGAGAACGACACAATCAACCAGAATAGAAGCCAAATAAACTTCAACTAAAAAATGAGCGAAGTGGACAAATAGAGACACTTTTGTTTCCTTATCTAATTTGATTGGGACACCAATCGACATAGCTATGTCATAAAGGATTTTGGGGTTCCATAGAACCCAATTCAAACCATAAACTCTAGACCATATTTTAATTTTAGAGTTACTTACATCCATCAGATTGAATTTCTTATCCCATTCTCATATGTGAATAAGGCTAGGATTCAAGGAGATCGAACCAAATCCCCATGCTTGTGTATTCAAATAATCAGAAGGGAAGAGAATGTGATAGAATACACTACTAAGGGAAATGTATTTTCATATTATAAAGCTCCAGATTGCTGAAATTTTCTCAATCATCTCCCCGATCTTTAGCAGTTTGGAACCCCTGGGTAGAATTAGTCTAGAAATAATGGAATGATATCCAATTTCTAACCTCTCTAAGACCGTAATAGGATCTTCCTTCATATGAGCTACACTTCCTTTTCATCGAATGGCGCATGGAGCTACTCCCTTGTAGAGATAGAAGGTGTGTTTGGATGCACCTTCATCCGCCACAACAGATTCCCCACACTTGATAATCTAGGTCCCCAAACCATCACTAAGGGGTATGTGGGAGTCAAATCTCCCATTTGTGAAGAATGATAAGTCGAAGGAAGAGGAGATTGAGCCGCCATACTAAGAAACCCTAATCACCATCATTTATATATTAATATATATATATAGTTTTAATTGTAATAAATATATTTATTTTATTTATAATTTTGTAAATATATATAATCATATAAATATATTTATAAATATATAAAAATATTTATAAATATATTTATTATATATATAATTATAAATATTTTTATATATTTAGAAATATACATTATAATTATATATATTTATCAAATTATAAAAAATAAAAAATATATTTATTATAATTTTATAAATATAATTATATAAATATACACAAATATTTATAAATATATTTATTATATATATAATTATAAGTAAATATGAATTTATTTATATTTATAATTATAAATAAATAAATATTTATTTATTTATTTATAATTATAATTACATATATATATATTGAAATAATTATAAAATTATAATAAATATATTTATTATATTTATAATTTTATAAAAATATATAATTATATTAATATATTTATAAATATATAAAAAAATTATAAAAATATTTATCATATATATAATTATAAATAAATATTTATTTATTTAAATAATAATAAAATTATAATAAAAATATTAATTATATTTTTAATTTTATAAATATATATAATTATATAAATATATTTAAAAATATATTCAAATATTTATAAAAATATAAAAATATTTTTAAATATATTAAATATATGCATAATTATAAATAAATAAATAATTATTTATAATTATATTTATAAATAAATAATTATATTTATAAATAAATATTTATTTATTTATTTATTATATATATAATTTTATAAATATATATAATAATATAAATAAATTATTAAGATTAGACATTTATCACTGCTTTTTTAGCACTGATAAAGGTTAGTTTTATCGGCGCTTTCTATTTTAGAGTTGATAAAGCTGACCTTTATCAGCACTTTTTTGAAAGTGCTGATAAAAGCCTTACGAGTTCTTATAAATTGAACCCTAATATAACCCTACCACTGGTCACACCTCAAGCTTTTGTGAAAGCATAACTCTATCCTCGCTGCCACTAGACACTACTACTATTGTCGGTCTATATTCTCAATGAATCGATCTCTCCAAATCTAAAGTATGTGTGGATTTATCTTGTTAGCACCTCCGAAAACACTTTTTTTTGCAGTCACACCTTGTCTGCATGTGTCTTCACTTCTTCTTGATGAATCAAATGAATATCTCCTATACTTTCCTTATTTGGTTTAATAAGAGTCTCATATCCTCCTCATTCTCTTATCTTCACTTTCTTAACACCCTGGCTTCAGATCCATTATAAATTTTATCACTTGAGGCACTGGTTTGGGGTTGAAGGTCTTCGATAGTGGTGTGCGGAACCATCTCCACTTCAGATCTAGTTTTGTTTGTCTTAAATATGGTCTTACCCATTTTTTTCAATTGTGGCCTATGATGTGTAAGGAGATTCTTATCTTTAAGGAACCATGGAATAGGAAGTGGCCCTCTAGCCAAACAGATCGGGCTTGCTCTACTCCTCCTATGACCAATCATTCCCTGAACTAGTCCTAAATTTTGAATTTCTAGTCATTTCACTCAGTCAGATCACTTATCCTTACAGCTAATTAGACCAAGGAGACTGAATTTTACCCTAGAATTTGAAAGAACAACTTAACCATTTTTTTAACATTTTGGCATGTAGTTCTTATCATTCCATTTTTTTCTTATGCGTTGTTTTATTATTTTTATTTCTTGACATTTCCAATGATTCCATATATGTTAAATATATGTAATTATTCTCGTTTTTATGTTTTCCTATATTTACTCATTAATTTTCATTTCATATTAGGGTATTTCTCTCTCTAATGGTTTTGATTTAAATATATTGTGCTAGTATGTAATGTATGGTGAATATGTAGCATGTGTGACATTAAGTAGAACCCCTTCATGGGTCTCATAGAACTTCCCTTTGACACAGTATCACAAATGAAAATTTCATAATATTATAAGGAATATATGTATGAATGTGATTGTGATTTATAATAGAAAATCATCCCATACATGTATTTTTAAAGGATAGAAGTTTGTTTTATTACAAAAATTTTGAAAATGAAAATTGACTAAAATATATTCCATATAATTTTATATATAAACTATTAAATTTTAAATATTTCTACAAATATTATTTTTTTCATTACTATAAATCATGGTATTTTTAAAATTTAAATATATCTTGAGGGCCTGATAAAACTAAATATGAAATTTCAATAATGAAAATCATTAAAAATATAATTTTAATTTTAATTTATAATGAACCAGTGTATTTTATAAAGTTCATTACAAATATATCTCTCTCCATAGAATATAATTTCATAGATATTTTAAGGATATAAATTTAATATATATAATATTGTTATTTTATAATTTTTTATTAATGATATAGTGTTCGATTATAATGAATATATTTTTATTATCCATAATTCATTAAAAACTCATTTTATTTAAATAAAACAAAAATTTTACAATAACTAGTTTCCTATTAAAGTATTTTATATACATTCAATAAGGAAAAAAATTAATAATTAGTCTATGGACCCTCTATCAGATTTTTTTTAAACAATATAGGAAGCACTAAAAATACATGGTATGCAAATTTATTTTGACATATTCAAAGTGTTTAAAGTTTATAATTTTATATTTTTATATCATTTTAAATTTATATACTTTTATAAATTTTTTAGTATATCATATTATACTAATATAATTTAATAATAGTTTTTTATTAAATATTTATGCTTTTATAGTTTTATTCATTTATAAATTTATATGCTTTTATAAGTTTTATAGTGTATCATATTTACATATATAGTTTAAATCTACAATTTTATTAAATATTTATACTTTTATAGTAATATATATTTATAAATTAATATAAAATTATAGGTTTATACGTTTTAAATTATTATACTTTTATACTTTCATAAATTTTACTTTTATATATTATAATTTTATACTTATATAAATTTGTAAAACTATATACTTATAAAAATTATTTATACTTTTATAATATATATGTACTTTTGTATAGTTTTATAAATTTATATACATGCATAAATTATTTATATTTCCTTAAAATATATATTCTTTTATAAATTATATGTAATATACCAAAATTCTTTGAGGTATGTTCTTGTTAGAATTTATAGTTTAAATACCTGTAAGATGATTAATGAAATGTTTTCCATGTTTATGTGGAGACTCGATGGTGTTTTGTGGGTTTGGGACATGAAAGAAGGGATAAGGGGGCCATCCAATGCATGTTTCATGGTTGGCGTGCGGTTAGTAGTAACCACGTGCCCTAACCATGCCTGCCAAGGAAAGGTGCACGATTTGAAGAAACATGCAAGGGGGAAGGTAAACCGTATAGGTTTGGACAGAGCCATCTATATAGTCAGTTCATAGTTTTTCAATCGTGCATGATCCCTAGGTAACCATGTGACCTGGCCCCCTCTTAAATAGAGGGTGGAGCATGGTTGGTGCACGGTTTGTAAAATCGTGCGGCCAAACAGTGAGCCCCTTAAAAAGTAGGATTTTTCCATTTTTTCCTCTTGGGACTCAAGTGTTCTAACTCTGTATTTGCTTCCATTTTCCCTCTTACAACCCTAGGGATGAACCAAATCACCCAAGACTTCCCAAGGATCAATCTCCCTCATTTCTAGGACGTTTAGAGCATCGTTGGGTTCGAATCGAAGCTCCAGGTGAGTCTAACAACCCTCTTCCTTTTACTTTTTGGATTAGGACGTGTGTAGTTATTATTATTCTTCTGAATCCATAAAACTCTCTTTTCTAGTCGATCTTAGGATGAGGCTTCTAAGGGAATTCAAATTTAACTCAAATTCTTGGTTTAAGAGAGCGTTTGTCTTTAGAATCGAGGTAGGTAGTCTACAAGCTATATCCCATAGTCATGATGTTGGTTTATGAAAATGTGCTTGTTCTATTGGTTCTTGTTGTTATGATTTTGATGCCCATAGTGAAAAATGATAAATTTTTTTGTTAAATGATGAATTGAACCCCTGTTGATCCCCGTGGGATGCATTGAGGATGACTAGACCGAGTTAGAGGCTACCCATGGGGTGTTCTATATTCATAAATATGGGTTTGGTTTATTTAATAAAAATTGGAAGGTTTAAGGTGTTAATCCCTTGATTGTTATATTTATCATGTCAGTAAGGTTTATGAAATGAAATTTATGAGAATTGTTCTTATTTGGTTAACATGGATTGTAAATGAAATTGATGTTAATTTTTTAATTATTAACATGGCATAAGGGGTTGTTTGGAACATTATGAATGGGTTAAATGGATTAAAGTGAATGTTTTGAATGAATCATGGGTTAAAATGGAATATGTAAATGAGATAAGGAATGTAAATGAAAATGTGTAAATGGTTTTAAGGCATGAAGATAATATATGTGATGAATTAACCATGGATCGTTAATGTTATGTGTGATAAATGAGTATGGTTTGTGAATTGGTATATGTGGTAACTGAATAAAGAATCATGTGAACATGGATTAGTTTTATGTGTGGGGTATTTTACTTGAAGATCTATTCCCATGAGTTAGGTTAGACTAAGGATCTATCCCCCATCCTCTTTAATGCATGGGTTAGGGATAGTAATGATGTTCTATGATCCTAATGGTTGCATTTGATAAGACTACCTAGACTAAGGATCCAAGGTAAGTGTGATGTAATTGTTTATGAAATGTTACCCTAATGAGATAGGTAATATTACTTATCCCATTATGCATAATAATTGAGTAGAATTGGTTTTAGTGTAATTGATGAATAGTCCTAACCCTAGGAATAAGTGATGAAAATGGTTAAAGTAATAATTGTTAACTAATGGTACCTGGTTTATTTCTTGTTGTTCTTTTTGTTTATTTAGTAATTTCATGCACTATCTATTTATATTGGATATTTTTTCGACACCATTGGTGGTGGCCTACTAAGTTAAACTCACACCATGCTCGAGCCACCATTGGGTACCCAAGTTGACTTCATGCTTACATGTTAGGACAAGGGCAAGGGCCCTATGCAAGAGGGATGATTTGGGAATGTTATGTTAATAGGTTAGGGATCCATATGTGGAGTCAAGACTCATTTTTGGGATTCTTATTTTTATCATTATTTTGGGTTTTCCTCAAAAAAAATATTATATGACATGACATGGAATATTTACCGATTGGTTGTGGGATTGTGCCTAGTTTTGGGAAATGGTTGGTAAATCATAGGTATTGTTATGGTTTTTGGTTGACTATTTACTTAATTTATCATTGTTATATGATGTAGATTACTCTAATAAAGAGGGTATATTATCACCACGTGTTACATTAGACCCTCACTTCTAGTTGGAAGCCTCTAGCATATGGGGAGGCATGCCTAAGGTCATATGTAAATCCAACTTGGGGCACCGTTTAGTGGATCCCAGGTTAGGGATGTTACAAAGTGGTATTAGAGTAGTTATTTTCTATGGTTTTACTATTTGGGGTATAGTAGATGAGATACTAGGATATCTTGAGTCTTTTTAATGAGATCGGTATTGGGAGTAGCTAACCCATGTATGGGGGGAAACCCAAGTACCTAGGGTGGGATTTTTGTTCTTGTTGTGTTTTGATTATGGTTTAATGATATTTCACCATTAGGTAATGCACTTATTGTGTGATGTGACTATTTTATGATATTTTTCTCATGACCAAAATGGTATGAGGTTGTGCAATCATGCATCATTTTAGTCACCCAGGGATATAGGTGGTATACATCTTGGTAGGAACACATGGGTAAGATGTGTGAGGCATGAGGGATAAAGTGTACTTATTTTTCTTTGAAAATTTGAAAGAAGTGGTGTTCAATAAAGATGATGAAAATGGTTAAATGAAAAGAATATGAAGGAGTGGTTAAATACTTGTTCCAAATGAAAGGTTATAATTGGGTTAAAATCTTGGTCGTGATAATTTGTAAAGACAGAAAGGTGTCTAAAAGAAAAATATTTACATCATGAAAGTGAAAATGGTAAAAGGGGTGTTTGATGAAAAAAATTGTGGTTGTGTAAGTTGTTTTACCCCATGTTGATTGTGGCCCGTAGTAGGGATGGATAAGGGTAGTGATAGAGATATGAATATGTCTATTAGGATAGTGTATGCAAATTGGGTTTTGTATGGCTAGTGGAGAGCCATATTTTTTGAAAACTATTAATGCTCTATATCATGTGTTTTGAGATGTGTGTTTGGAATTGTAGAGAAATGAAACCGTGATGAAATGTTCTGGTTGGGTGATAATAGGATATCACTGAGAATTCTCCTCTATATATGGGTCATGAAATCCCAATGGTCTAGAGTAACATAGGAGAAGAGAAGTTTCATGAGAACACTTCTCGTTTTATGTAGATAATGGAATGACACCTAGGTTGGGTCACACCAAGTATGTTTGAACTGACCATAGAGTTTTAGTTATAGAACCCTCAAAAAAAATTTAGGGAGGGTGGACATGAGGTAGAAAAGTTTTGGATAGAGTCCATCCAGATGATTTTGGATCACTTGGAGACTCCTCTTGAGAATAGATTCAAGTTGGTAGCTTATACATTACAGGGACTGACAAAGCACTGGTGTTATATTTTGGTACAAACTTAGAAGGATGATGGTATGTTATGGAAATAATTTTAGGAAAATTTTCTTGAACACTTATATCCAGAGACCTTGAGGTGGGAGAAGGCTATAGAGTTTATGAGTTTGACTCAAGGAACAATGTCAATGATAGATTATACTGGTCACTTCACAGACTTGGGATGCTTTGTCCCAAAATTGAAAGGAGACGAGGAAGCTATGGAAATGTGTTTCTAGGATGGACTTAGATATGAGATCAAGTCCCAGGTGAATATATTTCATTTAAATAGGTTTAGTAAGGTGGTGGATCAGGCCCTTATTTTAGAAGGGAACTTAAAGGAGGATTCTAGTGGCGGACATGTGGTTCTATTTTGATGATCCAGTGGTGAGACCACTGAGGGTTGGAAACATCATTTTGAGTTCCTTCACCAGGGAAGTGGTTTGAAGAGTAGTCATAGAAGAGCACCAGCCTCTCAGGGTGGTGACCCGGTATTTTTTTATCAGTGTGGTAGGCCAAGACACATGTGTGGTCAGTGTCCCTGACCAGAAGTTGAGTTTCGAGCATGCACTAAGATAGGGCATGTGTATAGGTTTTGTAGGAACCTTCAATATATGGGCTCTGATGGAGGATCTAGGTCGATGCAGAGTGCTGGTAGGGGTTCGGTTACCCCATATCTAGTGGGTAGTTGGAGTTATATTAGACAAATAAGTCGGGGTGGTAGACATGGTACTCTGGGGAGAGAGCACCCATATCAGTAAGGTAATGTAGCACCAAGAAATCATACTAGAGATAAAGGTAAAAAGGTAGGTCAGATTCATGTATTTTATCCAACACCTAGATGTGGAGAGTCCAGACCATTGATAGTTTGAGGTATGATTCTTGTAGCTTTCACATTTTTTAGTTCTTTATTTGATACAGGTGCCTCACATTATTTTATATCTGCCAATTTTGTGAGTGTGTTGGTCCTAGAGGTGGATCATATGTGTGGGGTTATGTTGATTGATGCACTATTAGGGGCATGGGTGTAAAACATTTGGCAATGTAATGAGTGTTCCCTTGACGTTGGTGGGTACCTTTTTCTGTGGGACTTGTTTATTCTCAAGATTTCAAGTTTTTATCTAATTCTGGGAATGGATTGGACGATGTTGTACCAAGCCCATATCGACTATTTCCACCATAGGGTAATGTTCACATACCTGGAGTGGGATACTTATGTTCATCATGGGGAATGGGATATCTGAGCATGCTGTGGAGGGCCAATCAGTCAACTATTGGCTGAACTCACAGTCTAAGCGGCTTGTCCTATACTGGATGATGAGGGAGTGGAGCAGCTTTTCTTTCCTCTTATGGTGGATCAATTTTAGAATGTGTTTCCTGAATATTTCTCAGGGATACAACCCAAGAGAGATGTTGAGTTCATGATAGAGTTTATATTGGGAGTAGAACTAGTTTTTATTCCTCTATATAGAATGGAACCATAATAAATTCAAGAACGTAAAATTAAATTAGAGGAATTGGATAATAAATGGTTTATTTACCTAATTACATTACCTTGGGGATCTCTAGTGTTGTTTTCCAAGAAATATGACGGATCCTTATTACTACGTGTTGATTACATGAAGTTGAATCAGATAACATTTAAGAATAAATACCCTTTTCCTAAAATCGATGATCTTTTTGACCAGCTGAGGGGTGATTTAGTGTTCTACAAAATTGATTTTAGATCAAGGTATCATCAGCTAAGTGTGAGACCTTCTAGAATACCTCAGACTACCTTCAGGAGTAGGTATGGGTTATATGAGTTTTTTGTTATGTCGTTCGGGTTGACTAATGGACCAACAATGTTTATGGCCTTAATAAACCATATCTTTTACCCATACCTAAACTAGTTTATAGTTGTATTTGTATATAACATCTTGGTGTACTCTAAAACTTGTGACAATCATTCCAAACATCTTAACATAGTCTTGGATACACTAAGGGAGAATAGGCTATACTCTAAGATGTTCAAATGTCATTTATGGATTGACATGGTACATTTCTTGGGTTACATCATCTCTGAGGAAGGATTATCTATAGACCTAGATAAATTTAAAGCTATTGTATCTTGGGAGAATCCCAAGAATACTTTTGATGTCTGTATTTTCATGGTTTTGATGGGATATTATCGAAATTTCATCAAAGAATTATCCTGTTAGAAAGCACTGGTTTTGGGTTTAACAAAGGAGGGAATCAAGTTTTAATGGTCTAGGGCATCTGAGAATACTTTATAGGAGTTAAATAATATGATGACCAATACATTGATTCTGATTTTACCTGAACTGAGAAAGGTTTATACCTTTTTTTATTATGTGTGTGGTGTTTTTCTTGGGGTGTTGTTGATGCGTTATGATCGAGTGGTGGCATATGGGTCACGATAGTTGAGGCCTAATGAATGAAACTACCCTACGAATTATCTCAAGTTGGAAGTGGTATTTTACACTTTAAATTGTTGGAAGCACTACTTTTTGGGAGAGAGGTTTACTATGTATATCGATTATAAAAGTCTTAAATATATTTTATCCTAGAAATATTTGAATATTTAGAAGTAAATATGGGTTGGGTTCATGAATTACTTTGATTTACACTCCAGTAAAAGGGAAAATGTTTCAGATGATTTGATACAAACGACTCAAAACCAAGAAGTTCAGGAATCCAATTTTGAGTGAAGGATGATGTCATTTTTTTAGAGATGCATCTAGGGTATCAGGATAGAAAAGAGAAGATGACCCTAACATCATTGGTAGTTGAGTGCAAACTTTTGATCTAGGTCAAGGAGAGACAGTATGATGATCCAAAGTGTTTGTCCTTGAGGGAAAGTCTTGAATGTGAAGATCCACCTTCCGGTTATACTATTAGTGATGATGAGATCATTTATATCTGTGGTTGTGTTGTTGTGCCTACATGTATGTGGGAAGATTTGATGCATGATTTCCATGCCTCAAAGTGGACAGTGCATCATGGTTTAACCAAGATATATCATAATATTTATAGATATTATTGGTGGATTGGGATGAAGAATGAGGCTTCAGGTTTTATGATGTGATGTTATACATTTCATCAGGTAAAGTTTGATAATTAGTGACCGAGTGGTTTGTTACAACCTTATCCCATTTAGGAGTGGAAATGGGATGAAGTGATGAAGGATTTTGTTGTGGATATTCTAAGGATGTCTTGGAATAATGATGTACTCCAGGTAGTTGTGGAATGGTTCACCAAGGTGGCACATTTCTTACTGATACGAGATACCTTCACTGTTGATCAGTTGGGTGAGTTGTGTGCTCGATAGATACTGTGGTTTCATGGGGTGCCACAAACTATAGTTTTGGACCATGACCTGAGGTTTACTTTGTGCTTCTGGAAAAGTTTACATAAAGTGCTTGGAGCCCAGATGTTTTGAGTACGACTTTCCACCCACAGAAAAATGGGCAATCAGAGCATATTATTCAGGTGCAAGAGGACATGTTGAGGGAATAGGACCTAGATTTTTATGGGACTTGGTAGAATCAATTTTCATTTATTGAGTTCTCCTATAAAAATATTTACCAGGAAACAATTCATATAGAACTATATGATGAAATTTATGGTATACTATGTAGTTCATCGTTATTTTGGATGGAGGTAGGGGAATCAGAGTTGTTAGGACCAAGTCTTGTGTAGGAGATGTCGGAATAGGTTCAGTTGATTAAAAAACGAATGGATATGTCTAAGAGTAGAAAGAAGTTGTATGTGAATCAATGTCATCAACCTCTTCAGTTTATAGTGGGTGATCGCATGTTTCTTTGGGTGTCACCTAGATTGGGTCACCATCGGATTCAGAAATAGGGTAAGTTTTCACCCAGGTAAGTGGGGACGTTTGAGGTTTTTGATAAGATTGGACCGATGGCATACCAATTGGATCTTCCACAATGGTATAATGGAATGCATAATGTTTTTAATGTTTCACAGCTTCAATAATATCACCCTAATCCTTTTCACATGATTGATGTTGATTATGGGTATTTTGAGGTTGATGCGTCCTTTGAGGGGGATTTGGTTTGTATTGAGGATCATAGTGATAAATTCTTACGAGGTAATATTGTGCCTTTGGTTCGAGTTTTGTGGTAGCATGGTAATGTTCAGGAAGAGACTTAGGAGAGGGAGATGGATATGTGGGCCAAGTTTCATAAACCCATTCCCATGGAAAATCAATGATTCATGGGAAGGAGGCTCAAGGATGAGATGTTATAAGTTGGGGAGGTTGTAATATCCTAGACTTCTTTGAGGTAAATTATTGTTAAAATTTCGGATTTAAATTCCTTTAAAATGATTAATGATTTTTTTTTTTAGTCTATGTAGAGACTCAGAGGTGTTCCATGGGTTTGGTACATCAAAGAAGGGATAACAGGACCATCCAGTGCATGTTTCATGGTTGGTTCACAGTTAGTAGTAATTTTATTCCCTAACCGTGCATTCCTGGGGAAGGGTGCACGGTTTAAAGAAACCATGCAAGGGGGAATGAAAAACCATGTGGGATTGAACGAATCCATATTTCATGGTTAGTGCATGGTATGTCAAACCATGAGGGATCCCCAAGTAACCATACAACCTGGTCCCCTCTTGGATAGAGGGTGGTGCACGGTTTGGAAAAACATATGGCCTAACTGTGCTCCCCTTAAAAATTATAATTTTACCATTTTTCCCTCTCAGGCCTTAAGTGTTCTAACTCAGTATTTTCCTCCATTATTCCTCCTATAATCTTAAGGATGAACCAAATCACCCAATACTTACCAAGGATCAATCTCCCTCATTTATAGGCTGTTTGGAGTGTTGTTGAGTGAAAATCAAAGCTCTGGGTGAGTTTAACACTCATCTTCCTTCTCTTTTTTAGATTAGGGATCACTTGGTTGTCCTTATTATTATGATTCCTTAAAAATATCTTTTTCAAGAGGATCACAGGAGGAGGATTTTAAGGGTATTCAAATCTAACTCAAATTCTAAGATTAAGTGAGCATTTGTCTTCAGAATCGATTTAGGTGGTCTATAAGTTATATCCCATAGTTGTGATGTTGGTTTATGCAAATGTGATTGTGCTATTAGTTATTCTTATTTTGAATTTTATTCCCATAGTGAAAAATGATTAATTTTTTGGTTAAATGGTGAATTGAATCCCTCATGATCTCCATGGGATGCATTGAGGATGATTAGATCTGGTTAGAGTCTACCCATGGGGTGTTTCATAATCATAAACTTAGGTTTGGGTTATTTAATAATAAAATATAAGGTTTAAGGGGTTAATCCTTTGATTGTTATTTTTATCATGTCAACATGGTTTATGAAAGGAAATTTATGATAATTGTGCTTAGTTGGTTAACATGGATTGTAAATGAAATTAATGTTAATTGTGTTTAATTGATAACATGGAATAAGGGTTTTTTTAGAACATTGTGAATGGGTTGAATTGATTAAAGTGAATGTGTTGAATGAATCATGGGTTAAAATGGAATATGTAAATGAGATAAGTCATGTAAATGAAAATTTTTAAATTGGTTAATCCATGAAGATAATTTATGTGATAAATGAAACATTAATTGTGAATGTTATGTGTCTTAAATGAGTGTGGTTTGTGAATTGGTATATGTGGTAAATGATTAAATAAGCATGTTCACGTGGATTGGTTTTATGTTTAGGGTATTGGACATGAGGATATTCACCCATGGTTGGGTTATACTAAGGCTCTAAACCCCACCCCCTTTAATTCATGGGTTAGGGAGAGGACTGATGTTCTATGCCCCTAACAGTTTCATTTGATGAGACTACATGTACGAGGATCTAAGGTAAGTGTGATGTAATTGTTTATGAAATGTTACCCTAGTGAGATAAGGAATATGACTTATCCCCTTATGCATTAGTCGGCTGGTATAGTCCTTAGTGTAATTAATAAATAGGACTAACCCTTGGAATGAATGATGAAAATGATTAAATTAATAATTTTTAACTAATGGAACCTGGTTGATTTCTTGTTATTTTTTTTATTTAGTACTTTCATACACTATCTATTTAGACTAGATATTTTGTAGATATTATTGGTGGTGGCCTACTAAGTTATACTCACGCCATTCTTAGGCCTCCATTGGGTACCCGAGCAGACTTCATGCTTGCAGGTCGGGATAAGGGAAAGGGCCCTATGCTAGAGGGTTGAGTTGGGCATGTGATGTGCATGAATGAGGGATTTGGATGTGAATTTAGGACCCATTTTGGGGATTATTCTGTTTATATTTATTTTGGGTTATCCTCACACTTGGAATTGTATGACATGATATGGAATATTTATTATTTGGTTGTGGTATTATACTTAGTTTTGGGAAATTCTTGGTAAAGAATTGTTATTGTTATGTTTTATGGTATACTATTTCCTTTATTTCTCATTGTTATATATTATGTCTTACTCTGATAAAGAGGGTATAGTCTCCTCACGTGTTTCATTATAACCTCGCTAATAGTTAGTTGCCTTTGGAAAATAGGGAGGCACACCTAAGGTTAAGTGGTGACCTAGCTTGGGACACCGTTTAGTGGCTCCAGGGTTAGGGATATTACATTATATATAATTTTATACTTCTATATATGTCTATAAATGTATATACTAATATAAATATATATACATTTTTAATTTATACTTTTATACGTGTATAGTTTTTTCAATTTATAAATAGTTTAATACTTTATAATTTCATAAAATTTATTTCTATAAATTATACTTTTATATTTTTATAATTTTATAATATGATTATTATTTTCTCAAAAAATTCATTTAGATAATTAAGTTTTATTTTATTATATGAAATATTTTATGTTTTAAATCATAATGGGTGTAAGTTGGATGTGCTTTTAATTGAGTGTTCAATGAGTTTCAAAATTAGCTTTGTTTTTTTAGATTTCATGTTCAAAAATGTATCTAAGGAAGAAATTATTTGATTCCTTTTTTATAATTGAATCATAGAACATGGTTTACTCATAAAGGGTTCCATTTTTATTTATATGATCATATTATCTTTTAGATACCTCCTAGATACACATAATCTCACCTCCTACATAATATAGATTAATAATAACACCCTATAAAGGGAATGCCACTAAATCTATCCAGCCAATAGGATATCCATCATAACCTAACTTCTGAAAAAGTTGAATTAATTTTTAACCCCATTGAAACTCTTAAAACTACTTTTCATCCAACATCACCTACATGGTTTAAATTAAGGGAGTCCTCTACAACTACATATTCTCTTTGATTTGGTGTTAGATTTTATGTAGATGAGTCTCAAGCAATAAAATGAAATAATAACTATCATTTGCATCATATTCATCTCCTAAATAGTTATTATTGCATTTTTTCCTGATACTCATCCCCTATCTCTTTTGGATGAATTCAGATGATAAAAACTACCACTAATGGAGCAATTATTTTCTTAAATTCAATTACCCATTTCCTTCAAAGCATGATAAAATTATTTGAAACATTCAAATGTTGGGTTCCCCTTATTTGAAAGTCCCATTTTGTGTATTTATTTTTAAAAATATTAATATTACCGAATCAAATAGGATGGATTTGAATAGATAACGGATGGATGTTAAATGTATGAAAAAAGAGTATGAATATGGGTTGAAAGAGTTCATTGATTTTGAAAAATATCATGCATATAACCTTTCTCAAATCCTTTTTCTGTGTTTACAATGTTTTTATTCAAGATTAATTAGTCCAGAGGAGTTGGAATAGCAGTTGATCTATCATAGAATTGATCAAAGTTATAAATTTTGGAATAAAAATGGGGGAAAAGTGAATGTAGCTAGTGAATGGGATATCACTACATTTTATGGATCATCTGATATGATTAAAAGTGTGGAAAATGAATAAGATCATATTGAGGATGTGATTACAATTGAAAATGATGATTAAGATTGTATTAAGGAAATGATAATAACAGTTGAAAATGAACTTAGTGATTATGAAAAAAAAATTAGAAGTTAAAGAGTTGTGCAAAGATGCCATTATATGTTGATTGCACTAAATACATAGTATTGTCAGATGTATTGAAGTTGTATAATTTAAAATCTAGAAATGGATGGAGTGATGCCAATTTTTATGAACTACTTTCTCTCTTGAATGATATGATCCAAGAAGATAATAATCTATTTATCCAAACATACGACACTAAAATAATTCTATATTTTATGGGTATGATCTTTGAAAGAATACATGCATGTCCAAATGACTGTATACTGTTTCTCAAGGACTAAAAATCACTTAATGAATGCCCAAATATGTATTTTTTAAGTTAATTACTATTTATTTTAAAATAGTTATTAATCCTTTGTGTATTTATATTTTTATAGTACTACTATAACTATAAAAAATTCTCATATTCACAAGATGATATTGATTTTTTTATAAATGAATGGGAAATATTCCAAATGGAAGAATGTACACATATATCATGAAGATATGAATTCCATAGAAGTAATGGATTTTTTCATATTTATGTTTAATTTATTTCATTTTAGTATTAATCACATAATAATTGTTTTCATATAGAGGTGGGTTCTTTTTTTGAGTTGAGGTGGTTTGTTCAAAGATATTAATGCTCGTGTGAGATTGGACTTCAAGGCTGAAACTAAGATAATGAAAACACGGATTTGGGTCAAGAATGTATACAACCTTCATTAAAAGGTGTATTCCTACTAATTATTTAATTAATTTTTTTCATCATTTTTCCATCTATTTGTAAGTTAATTTCCTTATAATTTTTATCTAATACTTTTTAGTTTTTTTCACAAATCTTTTGGAAAGTATTATTTTGATTTCAGTTATTTTCAACAACCCACAAAAGAGATAACATGTTTCATTATACCAATGTTACCATGCTTTCCATTTCCTTTCTTTTTCAAACTTCCAACACTGCATATTGACTTTATATTCTTAGCTAAATAACCTTTCTTGTTATTGAAACCCATAAGAGTATAGGAAGATTTTTTGGCTAAGAACATCGACTCAATATTCAGTGTTGGCAGTTCAAAAAAGAAATTCAATGGAAAGTGTGGTAAAATTGGTAGTTTATATTGTTTTGATACTTTAGGAAAGTAATCTATAAGTCATTTTTGATGTGTAGAAATTAATTACACCTCAATATGATGCATGGTGTGACTGGTATAACTCAAAGTGTGTCTTTTTATTTAAAATTGACATTAATTTTAGTAAAAAGAACAAATGACATACTGAAAAATGATAAAACATATTCATATTGTTTTGATAATTTAGGAAAATGATTCATAAGCCATTTTTGATGTGTAGGAATCAACCGCACCTCAATTCAATGTAAGGTGTGACCGATATGACTCCAAGTGTGTCTTTTTATTTAAAATTGACATTAATTTTAGTAAAAAGAGCGATTAAAATACTCAAAATCAAGAAAAAACATTCATATTGTTTTGATACTTTAGTAAAACGATAATAAAGTCATTTGTGACATGTAGGAATCAACCTTCCTTCAATATGATGCACAGTGTGACTGGTATGACTCCAAGTGTGTCTTTTTATTTAAAATTTATATTAATTTTAGAAAAAAAAAGTTACATACTAAAAACTAATAAAAACATTCATATTATTTTGATACTTTAGGAAAACAGTCCATAAGTCATTTGTGATGTGTAGGAATCAACCGCACCTCAATCTGATGCACTATGTGACTGTATGACTCCAACTATTACTTTTTATAAAATTGGCATTAATTTTTGTAAAAAGAACAAGTGACATATTAAAAACTATGAAAACTTATTCATTTTGTTTTAATACTTTAGAAGAATAATCCATAATTCATTTTTGGTGAGTATGAATCAACCCCACCTAAGTCATATGCACGGTGTGACTGGTATAACTCAAAGTGTCCATTATGAGTATAAAATTGTCATTTTAGTTCAAAACATGTGTCACTCACTAAAAAAAACCAAAAAAAGTTTGATTTTCATGATAATTTAGGACAATGATTTATAATTCAGTTGTGAGGTGTGAGAATCATTCTAACATCAAACTCACACATGATGTGACTGATATGACTCAAAGTATGTGTTTCCAAATTCAAATGAAATTTTAGTAAAAAGAAAAAGTGTCATATTGAAAACTAATAAAACACCTTAATATTTTTTTTATACTTTATTAAAATGATCCATGAGTCATTTTTGACATGTGGGAATAAAACTAACCTTAATCTGATGCATAGTGTGACTAATATGACTCAAAATGTCCATTATCAATTTAAAATTTACATTTTAGTTCAAAATGTGTCACTCACTAAAAACCAAGAAAACATACTCCAATTTTCATGATAATTTACTACAAAAATTCATAATTAATTTGTGATTTGTAGGAAGTAGTCTCATTTCAAACTGACACACTATATGACCAATATAACTCAAAGTGTGTGTTTTGAATTTCTAGTAAAATTTTAATAAAAAACACAAGTAATGTAATCAAAACTAATAAAATGCATTCATATTGTTTTGATACTTTAGAAAAATGATCCATAAGTAATTTTTGACATGTAGGAATCAGCCTCACCTCAATCTAATGCATGGTGTGACCGGTATAATTCAAAGTGTGTATTTATTTAAAATTGATATTAATTTTAGTAGGAAGAAAATTGACATGCTAAAAACTAAGAAAACACATTTTGATTGTTTTGATAATTTATTACAATGATCCATAAGTCACTTTTGATTTGTAGGAATCAAATGCACCTCAATATGATGCACGTTGTGAGCGGTATAACTTCAAGTGTGTCTTTTTATTTAAAACTGACATTAATTTTAGTAAAAATAAAAAGTGACATACTGAAAACTGAGAAAAAATATTCAGATTATTTTTATAATTTATGAAAATTATCCATAAATCATTTTTTACATGTTGTAATAAACCGAACCTAAATCTAATACACTATGTGATCGATATGACTCAAAGTGTGTCATTTTATTTAAAATTGACATTATTTTCAATAAAACGAACAAGTGACATATTGAAAACTGAGAAAACACATTAGGTTTGTTTTTCTACTTTAGGAAAATAATCCATGGGTCATTTTTGATGAGTAAGAATAAACCACACCTCAATCCAAATCATGGTGTGACCTATATGACTCAATGTGTTTGTTATCAGTTTAAAAATGAAATTTTAGTTCAAAACATTTGTAACTCACTGAAAACCAAGAAAACGTGATCCAATTGTCTTGATAACTCATGAATGTGATTAATAAGTCATTTTTGACATGTAGAAAATATTCTCACATCAAACTAACACACGATGTGACTAGTATGACTCAAAGTTCACATTTCCAATTTGAAATGACATTTTAGTAAAAACACAAGTGACATACCAAAAACTAGGAAAAGGAATTCATATTGTTTTGATAATTCATGAAAATAGTCCATAAGTAATTTGTGACATGTAGGAATCATCTATAACTAAATTTGATGCATAATGTGACCAGTATTACTCCAGGTATGTCTTTATTTAAAATTGGCATTAATTTTAGTAAAAAGAAAAAGTGACATACTCAAAACCTATAAAACAAATTTGGATTATTTTGATACTTTGGGATAATTATCCATAACTCATTTGTAACATGTATGAATAAAACTCACCTCAATACATACACAATGTGACTGGTATAACTTCAAGTGTTTCTTTTTATTTAAAAATGACATTTTATTAATGTATTCTTTTATATTAATGTTTAATTTGTTTATTTATAATATTACTAACATAATATTTGTTTTCTTATATAGGTGGATTATTTTTATCAGGTTGAGGTGATTTGTTTGGAAAATGATACTATAGAAGGAATTTTTTGAGAGGGAATCGTGGGTTCCAAATATAAAGAAACAATAATGTTTTTAAATGTTTGTGGATATTAATTGTAAATGTAATTATACAAAACATTGTTTAAAATGTATATAGTAATATTTTTTTTATTTGTGATGTAAAATTTATTTCAATAAAATTATATATTTTTCATACAGGTTATAGATATTTACTATGGTGTGTTGTTATACTAACAACACACTCCAATAGGTTGGGAATTTATCAGTACTATTAAAAGCATTGATAAAAGAGGGTCTTTATCTGCACTAATAAAGGGTGCATTTATCAGTGCTAAACTAGTGCTGATAAAGGGGACCCCCCCCCCCCTTTAATGGTGCTGAGGAAAACAATGTTTTTTTATCGATGTAAAATGTATTTTTACATGCTGTTAAAGGGAATATCTGTACTAGTGGACATTTTAAGAGAACATAACAGTCTTGATTTAAGCATAAAATATATCATTCTATCATTAGTAAGATTAAGAGAATACAACCATGAAAATAATATCTATAATAATAATATGAATTAAATGAATATAAAAATAAAAATAGCTAAATTAAAGAATTCTTCATCATGATCATCCATGAAAATGACTCCTCCAATGATGATGATAGAGAGAATGCATAAAAAAGGAAATATAGGAATCATATTATAAGTGAAGTGATAAGATAAGAGGCCTAGGTATTTAAATAATGAATAAATGACCATTACATGTGGTACTATCGAGCAGACATCTATTGGTAAAATCAAAAACAATCATTTTAGACAAGGGATAAGATATTATAAAAAACAATGTAAAATGTTCATACTATAAGAGTACTACTTTAATTATATTTGTATCATTTGTATCATATAATAAATATATATAGATTGGAATTTATTATACATGAAGTCATATTTAAATTTTTTTTCCTTTCAAAATATATACTTTAGCTATATTTCATTTATAATTGAAAATACTTACACAAATTAATGGATTATAGGTTAATAAATTAAATATTTAAGATTTTAAATTATTTGATATATGATGGTGAATGATAAAATTGGTAATATGATATATCTTGAGAAGTATAAATATTATGATACATAGAAATTTTATTTTAATATGAATACTCTTGAGATAATAATTAATTTAATATAAAATTAATATTGAAGAAATAGAATATATTTATATGAAGATATGTTAAAAAGAATTAAATGGATTAAATAATTAATGAAACTTTTATTTGATTCCTGTGTAGAGAATAGATTTTATATTTATAGAGGTACAACTACCAACATCGGCTCCCACATGCTACAAGAATCAAATGAAAGGGTAGCTTATAACTAACTCCTAGTTCAAGTAAGGGTAGATACCTAGCTCTCATAAGGGTAGATAACCGACTCTTGGATTATGTAAGGGTAGTAGATACCCATCTCCTAGTTCTCTTAAGGGTAGATATGTGGCTCATGGGTCATGTAAGAGTCAGTCAGTGCTCAGATAAGTGTGGAACCATGATCCAAAAATATGATGTAATGTTTAGTTGGTACTTTTATAAAGGTACCCTCCATCCTTATATAATAGAAGTTTTTGGTTAATTATATAAAGGAAAATCACATAGGAAACACTATAAACATTATTAAGTTTGGATGCATACCTAGGTGCGGGTTGTCAGAAGGGTTGAAGGTGAGTGTTAAGAACCATTATGAAGGTCGGCATTGTGGAGCACCCAAGAGCACCAACTCTAGATTTGGATTTTTTTTTGATGTAGTGATTTTGGCTCTAGGGTAATAAGGAGGCACTGGATGGACTAGGAAACATATGTGGGACTTTTCCAATCTTGGTGTTGTTTACATATTTTAATTTACATGCATAATATTTTTTTTAAATGATGCATCTTCCATATCCCACCTCTAGCACATTATTGTTGTACTTTATAAGCATACTATATATATGTATATATATGTAGTTTTCATCATATTGAAAACTCATAAAATTGGTATATGAATATTATGAAACATGTGATATAAAATAATCAATTATATATAATAACTGGAGTTTTTCCCATGATATTTAGTCAACACACATTCACTATGATAATTGAAAAATTGAAAGATTACTATATTAATGAAATAAATATTAAGAGAATCTAGAAAATTTGGTGAGGGTGTATTTTGTATTATTTATATGGTTGTAGGGTTTGGATATTTTGGTAAAGTGGGTTGTTAAGCACCATATCATCTGGTGTTTTGGTGTTTTTAGGGTAGTTTACAAAATGACATATCATCTGGCATTTTTCGTACCCCTTCACCCCCTCCAAATATTATATATATATAATATTTATAATATATATATTGTTATTTATAATTTTAAATATATATTTATAATTATATTTATAAATAAATAATTTCAATTCTTTCAATATATTTAAAATATCAAATTATTTATAATTATATTTATAAATATATTTAAAATTTATTATATGTTTAAAGATATTTAAAATTATTTATAAATAAATATATATTTATATAATTATTTGGAGTTTAAATGTATATTAAATTATATAATTATAAATATATTTTAAATGTATATATTGTAGGATCGAAATATGAATGTAGATGCTCAATTACAAGAGGGGGGTGAATTGTAAGTTTAAAAACTTTTGTTTCTAACCTTAAGGAAAACTATGTTTAACAAAGTTAAACAATGTAAATTCACAAGACCTCTTAGTTATACAAACTTGCTAGGTTCTGAAAACATGGTTCCAGAAATGAAACTTAATAAAAGTTTCCATGGAAAAGATTATACCTTAAATCATATAGAATCTTATTAATCAGAGTATATAAAATAACAAGAAAGTATAAGAAGGTTATACTTTCTTCCTTTATCAAAATACATCAAAATATAAACCTAAAACAAAACAAGTAACAAGTATGAAATCTTTTAACCTAAAGAGTAGGGTATCCAACAACCTTGGATAAAGGTCCCTTGATTTATACTTTCAGGAAAGTCTATCTTAACCACACCAGGGTAAACCCTCGATAGAAATATCAGAATCTGTCTTGCTACTCCCACAAGCCCTCAAACTTCAAGGTAGTCAGCAACTTTGTCTTCCTATCCCCATAATTCCTCGATTGTACATAGCAACAATTGGATTCGCACAAAACAACTTGAACAATATGTTCAGTACGTACAAGGCATAAGAGTCTTTCTCACTAGAAATTACTTCAGTAGAATGTAATCTCTAGATTGATGGATCAGTTCTCAGTTTTTATGAGCACGTTCAAATGAGATATTATCTATAGGAATTTCTCCAATGGTCATCTCCCTCCTCCAATGATCATATTTTTCCTTGAATCTCATAGGGACCTGTACACGTGTCACTCAAACAACATTTAGTTAGAAATAGATTGTATGACACCATTTTATAACTATAAAAGGGGTAAGTAAAATATGGTTACATAACCAAATCTATTTTTCAGATTCTGAGGAAAAATAAATTTCGGAGTGTAAGTAAATAAACACTTGGAGGATATAAATCATAAATATCCGGGTTCTATTTTTCAAGGAATTCAGAACATGAATTCTATAGATTTCAGAGTCTGAATTCCAATGAATTCAGAGTTTGAATCTTAAGGAATTCAGAGTCTGAATTCTAAGGAATTCAGAGTCTGAATTCTCAAGAATTCAGAGTCATAATTCTGAAGAATTCAGAATATAAATTCTAAGGATTTTGGAGTTTGAATTCTAAGGAATTAGGATTATGAATTTTGAGGAATTTAGAGTCTGAATTCTAAGGAATTTGGAGTCTTAATTCTGAGGAATTTGGAGTCTGAATTCTGAGAAATTCGGAGTCTGAATTTCAGAGAATTCGGAATCTGAATTTTAGAGAATTCAGAATCTGAATTTCAGAGAATTCGGAGTTTGAACTTCAGAGAATTCGGAGTCTAAATTTCATAGAATTCAGAATCTAAATTTCAAAGAATTTAGAATCTGAATTTGTAACCTGAAATCAGAATCTGAAAACATAATACTCTAAAATAAAGGATTTATTGGATTCCTAGGTTTTAGATGTGAAACCTCTTTTTAGACTTTATACGGAAAAAAATTAGAAAAATAGAAACTATAAAATGAACAATGAAAACATAGGTAAGGATAAAATTTCCTTAAAGAAGGAAAATTTTCCTTATTAAGATAATTTTAAGGGAAATTAAAATTTTCCTTAAGATAGGGTGTTTGTGATTTTCAAAACATGAAGGAATGGAAAAGTCATAAGTAAATTTTACTGACTCAACAATCTCCCTCTTTTTAGAAATCACAAACATACTTATGAAAAATATTATAAGGACTTATAATTTTTATGGACTTGAAAATAAAAACTTATCTCCCTTTTACTTATGGATCAAAGTGAATAAAACTAAATCCCTTTTAGGTTTTGAAATCCCTATGGATCATATTCTTGATTTCTTGAATGATATTTTACATTTTATTTTTATAAAAAAACTTTATTTGATAAGAACTTCCCCTTAGATTAACTTCCCCTTACTTAGAGAAATCTCTTCTTTCTTAGTATTCCTTTTATCATTCATTTCTCCCCCTTTGTGATTTTCAAAAAGGAATAGAGGGAATAGAAAAAATGGTACCTAAAAAATTAGTACTAAAAAAGAAAATATATGGAGAACAATCATAATTTCATTAATATTGAAAGAATGTGTACAAGGAATAAATTCAATAAAATATTGGAATTGGAAAAATTATCCTTATTTCTCCTTCAGCATCAACTTCTTAACAATGGTTTTCAGCTTCTTTATCTCCTTATGATCTTCTTCCATATACTTAAGCAGCTAATCTTGATCTTTATTTTTCTTCTTCAAGGCTCTAATTTTTTCTTCTTGAGCCTTAAGACATTCTAATTGAGGTTTCAACACTTCTTCTTGTTTAACAAGCTTATCTTCAAATTCGATTCTAAGATCCCTTTCCCTCTTCCAATTCATGGCCACAGAATTAAGTTTTCCATTTAAGTCCTTGACTTCTTGCCTTCAAGTTGTCTGTTCGAGAGTCAGCATTTCCTCAAAGCTCTTAGTAAGATCATTAATCTTGCCATCTTCGGTGTCAAAGGCATCATTGACATTATCTTGAAATTCATCAAAAGCACTCAGGTCTTCGACTATCTTCCTTGACCAGCTTGTAATCTTCTTTCATGACCTTTTATGAGCCTCATAACCAATGAGAAAAGATTTTAAATATTCCTCATGCCCATCAAATTTATCCATAAGAATTGAAACTGAATCTGATTTCTGATAGAACGAATGCTGAAACAACTGACACCTCGAATCTATACTTGGAAATAAAGGAATAGTACTGACTATATTTTTCAAAGATCGTACCACAAAATCATGTCCAAGAGAGGATGATTCTAAATCATAATGTTTGGTTGGTGAGGGTTATTTTTCTAATTCTTCAGCTTTACACTTCAACGAACTTCCAACAAATTTCTTTTTCTCTACATATTTTCTAGGTTTATTGACCAACACCTGCTTTCCCTTATCAACTCTCTGAATGATTTATTCTACTTTAGGTGATTCATGCTCACTATATGATAACTTAACAACTTTTTCTTCCACAAAAATTTCTTTATTAGCATCTACCACAAGATATCCTGGCTGAATAAAATTATGATTGCTACTTTCATCGTCTGTTGGCTTATTAACTTCTTCCTGACCCTTTTCTTCATTACCTGGAGTAGAAAGTTTTGAGGATTTGGCTTGAGAATTCCAGATTGATAATTTTACAGAGAGACTTTCCTTCTCATGGTAATATTCAACTTTCTTTATGACACCATCAGTGCCATACCCTTCTTCTTCTTCTTCTATTTCCTATTCCTTGTCCTGAACAATTTCTTATTCTTATTCTAGATCCAGAATCACAACCTTATTTCCCAGAGTCTCAAGAAGTGATTCATGAAAAAATGATTTTGGCACTAGGATTTGTTCAGATTATTTCTCAGTATCCTTGAGAAGGGATTGAACAATTTCAGCCTTCGATAACTTTTTTCTCTGCTTCTTTTCTTTCTGTTGCTTCTCAAGATCTTCAGCAGCCTTTATATTTAATGCTTTTTCCTCAGTAGGGTCCAATCCAAAAGTAGGCTCACCTTCCTTCTTATTTTTTGTATCTTCTCTCCACATGGAAACCACTTCATCAGGATAAGACTTTTTCTTCTTTGGATTAGGTGGAGCTGACTGAGTTTCCTTAGGCATAATGATTTTTCCTTTCTCTTTCGGTTCCTTGGCCTTCCTCTTTCTTCCACCCTTCTTAGAAGTTTCAGCCACTTCTGGTTTCTTTGAAAAAGCCTCTACTTATTCTTTAAATAAATCATATAATTCTTCTAATTCAATTGAAAACCCAATTTTCATTCTTCTTAGAGTGTCATCACTCAACAACATCACCTTGTAATTTCTCAGCTTAGAACTACAATGAATTTTGAAAGACTCAAGACAAAGGACAATAATCTTCGAGAGAATAGTCGGATACATGATGATTTGAGATTTCAAATTTCTATTCTTGATATTCTCAATCGTAACCAAGATATAATTAACCAATTTTATCTCCCTGAGGTTCACCAAGAAATCCAAAATGTAGATATCACTCTTTTTCAGAGTATCCTTATCTTCTTTATTTGGAATAAAAAACCTTGAACCTACAATTCAAGAATCCATAGATTCGTAGACAGATGAAAAATCTTCAGAGTCTTTACCTATAAAATACCAATACATTCTAGAGCTTTGTCTTTATCAAAAGATCTTGATACATCTGGTATCTTGTGAGTACAGAACTCTGCTTCTCCTTCATAAGTAATTCCAATCAAACTTGTTGCCTTGATATAGGAAAGGTAATAAGTCTTCCCATAGCTCTTGAAAGAAAACTTGTCTCTCCCTCCTTAATTGAATAAAATTACTGATTTATAGAACTTGAATATAAACTCCAGATAAACCAGGTCTTATGCCCTCAGTTTTGAAATACATAGGCTCTCCCATCCATTGAGCTTAATATTATTGGAAATGATAGATTCATACTTATCATATAATTTTAGATCAACCAACCATTCTCGGTATATCTGTCACTCGGAGATTTCCTTAACATAAGACATTTATTTCTAAGGAGAGGCTTCTACATAAATTCGGAATTAAGAAAACCTTGAAGATTCAGAATGGACTTATGTAGAGAAGTAGGGATTCAGCATGCCAGAGCTTGAAGATCGATGTGGTACAAACATTGAGGGGTCCTTATATAGGAAATTGAAGTGACGGTTCAACTTCCTTACTTGATCCAATGGTTTAAATACTCTTTATCAAATCTGAAGGTTGGGATGATAATGAAAGAAGGATTGTGGTAGGTTCCGGTCTTTTGAGGTTTTTAAGATAAACATTCGGATTTAATGAAAAGTGAATCCGAAAAAATTTAAATAGAATGAAAATACTAACATGTAAAAAGATGATTTAGAAAATTTAGGAAAGGAAACATTCCTTTTGGATTGCATAGGAAAATTATTTGTAATGAGGAAAAATCTTCTTAAAGAACATTAGAATCCATAAAATTTTAAAAAAAATTAAAGAAAAAAATTTGATTGCAAAAATTTGATTACGAAAATTTGATTACGAAATTTTGATTATGAAAATTTTGATTACGAAAATTTGATTATGAAAATTTTGATTATGAAAATTTTGATTACGAAAATTTGACTATGAAAATTTTGATTACAAAAATTTTATTATGAAAATTTTGATTATGAAAATTTGATTACAAAAATTTTGATTACTAAAATTTGATTACGAAAATTTTGATTATGAAAAATTTTGACTAACAAGAAAATGTACTCCCCCTATAAAAAGGATTTTCTTAATATAAAGAGATAGGTTTCAACAAGGAGTTAATATGGAAGATTACCTCACGGTTATCATTCTTAACTTCTGTTTAATGTGTTCAAATCTATCAGAGGGTAAAGATTTTGTGAAAATATCAGCAAGTTGATCTTCCATTTCGATAAATTGAAGAATGATATCTCCTTTTGTGTGTGATCCCTAAGAAAGTGATGCCTAATATCTATGTGATTTTCATGAGAGTGATGTGCAGGGGTTTTACTTAAGGAAATGGAACTAGTATTATCACACAATATTTTTTTTTTTGTAAAAATCATACCATAGTCTATGAGTGTGTGTTGCATCCACAACACTTGAGCACAACAACTTTCAGTTGCTACATATTCAGCTTCAACAGTGGAAAGAGATACTGAGTGTTTCTTTTTGCATGACCAAGAAACTAATGAATCTTTTAAGAAATGACAAGTTGCAGATGTACTTTTCCTATCCATTCTACATCCACCAAAGTTAGCATCTGAAAATATTTTTAGAACAAAATCATTTCTAGAAGTATAAAAGAGTCCTAAATCCATGGTTCCCTTTAAGTAGCAAAAAATTATTTTCACTAACTTTAAATGCATTTCCTTAGGATTGGATTGATATCTGGCACATAAGCATACTAAAAACATTAATTTTGGATGACTAGCTATCAAGTATAGTAAACTTATTATCATACCTCTAAATGATTTTTGATCCACTAGTTTCCCAGCTTCATCAAGATTAAGTGAATTTGAGGTACCAATGGGAGTACTTATACTCTTAGTGTTTTAATATCCATACATTTTAAGAAGATCTTTAATATACTTATGTTGGGATATATAAATCCCTTCTGGTTTTTGAGAAATTTGAAAACCAAGTAAAAATGTTAACTCACCCATCATACTCATTTCAAACTCAGATTTCATTAGATTCAAAAACGAATCAATTAAATATTGTTGGGTTGAAACAAATATAATGTCATCAATATAAATTTTAACAATCAAAATATTTTTCTTAACTTTCTTAGTAAAGAGTGTTTGATCAAAATTTCCTTTAAAATAATTTTTTGTAACAAAAAACATGTAAGTCTATCATACCAGGCTCTAGGGGCTTGTTTAAGTCCTTATAAAGCTTTGGTAAGTTTGAAAAACTCCTCAAGATGTTTTGTATCTTCAAAACCAGGAGGTTATTTAATAAAAACTTCCTATTGAACATAACCATTAAGGAAAGCACATTTAACATCCATTTGAAAGAGTTTGAAATTAAATAATGTTGCAAAGGCAAGTAGAATACGGATAGATTCAAGTCTAGCTACTGGAGCATAGGTTTCTTCATAGTCTATTCCTTCCTATTGATTATAGCCTTTAGCAACTAATCTATATTTATTTCTTACTATGATTCCATTTTCATCACACTTATTTCTGAAGACCCATTTTACTCCAATGACAGATGTTTCCTTAGGTATTTCAACCAAGGTCCAGACTTTATTCCTTTCAAATTCATTTAGCTCATCTTACATGGATTTTATCCAATCATCATCACCTAAAGCTTCATCAGTGCTTTTTTGTTCTAATTGTGAAAGGAATGCTAGGTGTTCTGCTTCATTCATTAAGGAACTTCTAGTCCTTACAGGTTGATTTACATCACCAATGATGCTATCACTGGGATGATTCTTAAGAAACAACTGATTTGGGTTTTGTAAAACCTATTAATCAACATATGATAGGAAATATTCTGGGGTAATTGCTTCAGAAAAATTTTCTTGAAAATTTTTCTTATCAGAAGTATCTTCTATTAAGGGTTGATAATCAGTTTTTGAAAACACCTCAGAAGATGTAGGTTGAGGTTACTTAAAAACAAATGGATTGGTTTCATCAAATTTAACATGTACTGTTTCTTCAACAGTACAAGTGTTTTTATTGAAAACTCTATAAGCCTTAAAAGTTGTGGAGTATCCTAAGAAAATTCCTTTATCAGATTTGGGTGAGAATTTATGTAAATTATCTTTAGTATTCAGAATGAATACTTTGCATCCAAATACCTTGAAGTAGGAAAGTCTAGGTTTTCTACCATTCCATAACTCATAAGGGGCTCTATTAAGAAAAGGTCTAATTAAAACCCAATTTATAGTATAAAAAGTATTACTTATAGCTTCAGCCCAAAAAATGTTTGGCTAGTGAATATTCACTCAACATGGTTCTTGTTATATCTTGAATAATTCAGTTTCTTCTTTCAACAACACCATTTTTTTAGGGGTTCTTGGTGCTAAGAAGTTATGTGTAATGCCTTTTCTACTACAAAAAGTTTCAAAATCCAAATTTAGGAATTCTCCTCCATGGTCACTATGAATAGTTATCAATGAAAGGTTTTTCTCATTTTTAACTAGGTCTCTAAATATTTTTAAATAAGAAAAAGCTTCAGATTTCTTTGTTAAAAAATAGACCCATGTAAATCTAGTGTAATCATCAACTAAGATAAATACATAATATTTGCCTCCAATGATTCCAGTTTGTGTTGGACCAAAAAGATCCATATGCACCAACTGTAATGCATTAGTAGTTAAGACTTCACCGACTAATTTAAAACTTGATTTATGTTGCTTTCCAAATTGGCAAGGATCACAAACTTTTGAAGAATCAAACCTAAGCTCTGGTAGATCCTTAACTAGTCTTTTCTTAGAGAGTTTGCATAGTTTCCTAAGGTTACAGTGTCCTAATATTCTATTCCAAAACCAATAATGATCTTCCGTTTCACTAATACAAGGTAGGTCTTGGATCCTAAGGTCTTCTAAGTTTAGTGTGTATACATTCTCTTGCCTATTGGTAGAAAGAATAAACTATTCCTTGGAATTGTGTACTAAACATTTATCATTCCTAAAATTTACAAGGTAACCTCCATCACATAACTGACTTATTCTAATAAGGTTATTATTAAGACCCTTAATAAATAAAACATTTGAAATCAAGGTTTTTCCAAGAAGAGCAATGTTACATATACCAATAATTTCTCCCTTAGCATTATCTCCGAAATTTACTTTTCCTCCTTTCATCTTGATAATTTTTTCAAAGAAGTTTTTGTTACCAGTCATATTCCAGGAACATCCACTATCCATGTACCATTTATTATTGTTGGTAATTTCTTTATTTTCCTGAAAATAAGAGTGTTATACTTTCATAACCCAAACTTTCTTGGATCCAGAAACTTTAGAAAGCAAAATTTTAGGTATCCACATTTTCTTAGAAAATGGGATTTATGAAAAACCTAAAGACTGAGTTTTGTTTAAAGAAAAATTTCTTCCCAATGTCTATCATACTGACATTTAGTGTAAAATGGAGCACTTTGAGGAACAAAATAGTTATTACTGAAAATTGGTTTAGAATGAGTATAACCAAATCCAGAATTATTCCTTAGAGGATGAATTTGTGAATACATCTTATAAAAGTTTTCCTTTCCTAAGGTAAATTTTTACACACACTTCCTCAAGGAAAATATTTCGGACTTTAGTTTAATAACTAAGTTTTTATCCTCAAAAAAATTAGTTTTAGCACTATAGTTAGTCTCTAAAATATTTTTCTTAGAAATTATTTTTTCAATATCCTTAAAAAGTTTATCCTTATCAAAATTAACTTCTTCAAGGTTTTTTGAAATACTTTCAAAATCATAAATTTTCTTATCAAGATCTTTAGAAAGATATGATACTTCTTTAGTAAGAATAGAAATTCTAGAATTATCCTTATCAAATTTTTTCTTGAGTTTAGACTTTTAATTCTCAAGAAGCTTAGAAAACCTAGAAACATCTTCATAAGTAGGTAAGGTATTATATTTATTAGAATAAGATTCTTAATATGAAGATTAATAATATTTATTATCACTATAATTATAATTTAAGGATACATTAGTTATATAGTCATCATTTTTTACCTTAGCCATTAGACAATGATTTTCAATAGGTAGCTTGGCAAGTAAAACAAGATTCTTCTGACCAGAAGATTCATACTTTGAGGTTTCATCATAAGAGTCTCCACCACTGGCACTCTAGGTGTCATTATCTTTTAAAATTTTATTAGCTTTAGCTTTGTAGTACTTCTTTATATTTCTCTTAGAATGCTTTTCCTTTCTATCCTTTTTCTTAAGCATAGGACAATCTGGCCTTATATGCCCTACTCTTTTGCATTCATAACAAGTGACTTCTGTATATTTCTTGTCTTTTATTTATTTCTTCTTAAATCTATACTGAAAGTCTTTCTTTCCAACTATCTTATTCATCCTTAGAGCAAGATTAGATAGCTCATTCTCAGAATGTTCAATTTTTCTGGATTTAGATAAAACAGTGACTTTCTTTGACTTGGATCTTGTAACCCTTTTAGGAGTCTTGACTTTAGTAGTAGTAAAGGATACACTTCCATTTCCATTCTTCTTCTTATTTAAATCAGTATCTCTTTTCATTATTTTCTCATGTTGAATAAGAGTTCCAAAAATATCATCAAGAGTAATTTGAGATACTTTCCTGTTCTCATCAATAGTTGTTCTCTTAGATTCTCACTTATTAGGCATGATATCTATAATCTTATCCACAAGTGCCTCATCATCTAAACCTTTCTCACCCCATGGATTGTAAACTGTTAACAATAGTCATAAACCTTTTTTGTACTTTGCACACTGGTTCTCTATAAGGAAATAGGAATCCATGATATTCTTCTCTAAGCATAGCTCTTTTAGTTTCTATAACCTTGGATGTACCAAAATGAGTAACTTACAATTTCTTCCAAATACAATTTATAGCTTTTCAAGAAGAAATCTGACTATATATATTCCTGGTCATGGAACACAACAAAGTATCGTATACCTTGTAGTTTAGTTGATACTCTGACTTTTCTTGATTAGTAAAAGTTATGAATTCCTTATCAGGAATCTTGTAATCTCCGATAAGAATAAAGAATTTTTCCACTCCAATATTAATAACAAAAGTCTTCATATGGTCTCTCTAATATTCATAATAATTCCCATAAAATATAGTTGGTCTAGTAGGATTTATATTTTCAATCGAACCAACATTCATTCCTACCATCTAAAAGAAAATATCTTTCCACAGAAACTTATTAATAGTAAAAGTTTGTAAACAATGATAAAAATTCCTAAGCATGAAAAATATTTAGAATAATGAAAACTTGAGAAAGAAAACTTATATGTGAATATAAGTATTTTAGAGACCTCCTCTAATACCAATTGTAGGATCGAAATATGAATGTAGATTCTCAATTACAAGAGGGGGTGAATTGTAAGTTTAAAAACTTTCATTTTTAACCTTAAGGAAAACTATGTTTAACAAAGTTAAATAATGTAAATTCACAAGACCTCTTAGTTCTACAAACTTTCTAGGTTCCAGAAATATGGTTTTGGAAATGAAACTTAATAAAAGTTTACAAGGAAAAGATTCTACCTTAAATCATATATAATTTTATTAATCATAGTACATAAAAGAACAAGAAATTATAAGAAGGTTATACTTTCCTCCTTTATCAAAATATAGCGGAATATAAACTTGAAACAAAACAAGTAACAAGTATGAAATCTTTTAACCCAAAGAGTAGGGTATCCAACAACCTTGGATAAAGGTCCCTTGATTTATACTTTCAAGAAATTCTATCTTACCCACACTAGGGTAATCCCTCAATAGGAATATCAGAATCTGTCTTTCTATCCCCGCAATCCCTCAAACTTCAAGGTAGTCAGCATCTCTGTCTTCCTATCCCCAGAAGTCCTCGATTGTACGCAGCAAAAATCGAAGTCACATGAAACAAGTTGAACAAGATGTTCAGTACGCACAAGGCATGAGAGTCTGTCTCTCTCTCGAAATTACTTCAGTATCATTTAATCTCTAGATTGATGGATCGGTTCTCAGTTGTTATGATCTCATTCAAATGAGCTCCTATTTATAGGCATTTCTCTAATGGTCGGATCCCTCCTCCAATGGTTATATTTTTCCTTAAATCTCAGAGGGGCCTATAAATGTGTCACTCAAACAACGGTTAGTTAGAAACAGATTATACGACATCGGTTCATAACTATAACAGGGGTAAGTAAAATATGGTTATTTAACCAAATCTATTTTTTGAAGTCTAAGGAAAAATAAAGATCAGAGTATAAGTAAATAAACACTCAAATACTATAAATCATAAATATCTGGATTCTGTTTTTCAAGGAATTTGGAACCTGAATTCTATAGATTTCATAGTCTGAATTCTAATGAATTCAGAGTCTAACTCTTAAGGAATTCAGAGTTTGAATTCTAAGGAATTCATAGTCTAAATTCTGAGTAATTCGGAGTCTGAATTATCAGGAATTCGGAGTCTGAATTATCAGGAATTCAGAGTCTGATTTTTAAGGAATTCGGCATCGGAATTCTGAGGAATTTGGAGTCTGAATTATGAGGAATTCGGAGTCTGAATTCTGAGGAATTCAAAGTCTGAATTCTAAGGAATTCGGAGTCTGAATTTTAGAGAATTCGGAATCTGAATTTCAGAGAATTCGGAATATGAATTTCAGAGAATTCAGAGTCTGAACTTTAGAGAATTCGGAGTCTGAATTTTACAGAATTTGGAATCTAAATTTTAGAGAATTTAGAATATAAATTCGAAACCTAAATTCAAAATCGGAAAATAGAATACTCTAAAATAAAGGATTTATAGGATTCTGA
Source organism: Viscum album (assembly GCA_963277665.1). Classification (NCBI taxonomy): domain Eukaryota; kingdom Viridiplantae; phylum Streptophyta; class Magnoliopsida; order Santalales; family Viscaceae; genus Viscum; species Viscum album. The sequence continues at coordinate 1,968,437,405 of OY728125.1, read as the reverse complement.
GGTTTTAGATTTGAAACTGATTTTTAGACTTTATAAGGAAAAAATTTAAAAAAAATAAAAACTATAAAATGAATAATGAAATAATAGGTAAGGATAAAATTTCCCTGGTGAATGAAAATTTTCCTTATTGAGATAATTTTTAGGGAAAATAAAATTTTCCTTAAGATAGGGTGTTTGTGATTTTCAAAACATGAAGGAATGGAAAAGTCATAAGTAAATCTTATTAACTCAACATATATATATATATATATATATATATATTAATAATTATATAATTATAAATATATTTATATTTATATAATAATAAATATTTATTTATAGAGATAGATTTATAATTAAATATTATAATTGACCGATTATCCTCAGTTTGGGGTTTTCTCGAGTTTAAGTGTGTGTCTCCTAGGCGAGAATTTTTTCATATCATTTTCCATTCTAAGGAGCTAAAAGGTAGATCCTAGAGTTGGGGTTTGATAAATTTGGGGTCAGGTATTTTATAGGTTCATGAATGGAGCTTTGAATTTCGACCTGAATGGGTTTAAGGATACATATTCATGTATTTGGATTAAGATACAAGGTTTAAATTGGATATAATGTCATATCAAAAAAAAATTGACATTGCTTATGCAATAGGTACTCCAGTTATAATGGATTCAACTACAGATTTGGTCAATTTTGGCCAATTTTCAAGGGTTTTGGTGGAATTTTATTTAAGTTCAACTTTAATAGATAAGTTGGTTCTCTCTACACCTCAGGTGGAGATAAATCACAAAATTGAGTTTGAAAAAAAATTATTGTATTGTGAATCTTTCCAAATGATTAGGAGTTATAAATGTAATTTTAGGGGGAATATTTATTATTCTAATTGTCAATCAAAAGGTCATGATATTCCAAATTTTTATAGAAAGGAAAAGAATGTGAACACCTACGAGAATGAAAATAAGGATAATGAGCATGCCATTGGTGATGTTGTTCAACCTTATACCATCAATAATTTGGATTTCTCATCTAGAAAGGATGTTGTTCATGTATCCAGGAGTTTAAATCCCTTAAATAGAAATCCTCTTTCAATTTTTGAGGGTTCTTCCACTCCCCTAAATAATGGTTTTGTAATAGGTAAAACTAGGCCTCTTGCTCTCTCTTAATTATTTCGGGTTTCATTTATTATTCTTAAATGATTGACCAGCCCATGAAGTCATGGGATGATTTAGAAGAGTACGTTCATTTGGTTACTATATTTTCCTTAAAGGATTCTCTAACTATAGATTTAAGAGATAAACATCATGATGAGAAGTCTAAGGATAACCTAGTAGACATGGAGTCTTATGCACAAGCTAATTTGGATTATACTTTATGGAAGGAACAAAAATTGATCTTTTCTAAAAGTTGTAGGAAAAAATATGAGATTGATACTATCTAATTCAAGACAAAAAAAGATCTTTCTCAAGAGAAAGGTAAATATAATCATGTGTTTATTAATGAGAAGGTTCTTTCATCTCATAGAATACATAGTTCTATTGATGATTCAACATCTTTTTCCTTTTCACCTTTAGAATTTGGTCATTTAGTGGATGTAAGGGATGGGAAATCACCTATTTACACTTAGGATAGTACAAAACACATGGATAGTGGAAAGCTTCCTAAAATTCATGTCAGTAATGATTTAGATGCCCATTTGTAGTCTGGGCAAAATGATGAGTCTGTTGGGGGCAGGGACTTTCATCCCATCAACACTCCTGCCTCAAGGTTGGAAGGTGATGTTGAGGTTAAATATGATGGGACCCCTACTGCTATCTTACAAACCCTTGATAATAAATATTTAAGTGTTTTTAATACTCCACAAGGACCTGTTTTTCCTTCATAACTTTTTCACAGAAATGCTTCTAATACAGTTGTTGTATCATCACTATCTAAAGGAGATGGGACAACAACTATAGATCCTCTTTGTAGGCTTTATATTGGTGCTAAAATAGGTTCTAATAAGGATTTTGGAAACATTATTTTGGTTCATTCCAAGAAATAAAAATAAAAGTCTATTTTGGGCTTTGATTTTTCTTATCTAGTGGAAGCTAAATCAATATTGAAGGATGCAGAGGTAGTGGAAATCACCAAGGTTTATACTTTTTTCTAAGTGTTGGTGTTTTCCCTAGTGATAACAACGAAGCTTTAAGAGTATCAACCATGGAAGCTCTCAAGTTGTCCAAATCAAGGGTGGCATGCCCCTTGGTAGAGCATGATTTGTGTTCTACCTAATAAAGTTAAATCTACCTCAAAGGTGAATACATTCAATTCTCTTGATCTACTTGCATCTGGTAATAGTGAGGAGGAAGGGGTAAGTAGTGAACATGTACCTGGTGCTGAAGAAACAACGGTCGTTGTTGATGCTATACTACCCGAGGATGGAGATGGCCCATGGTTGTAGGTCAAAACATAGAGGGGACGACACCCTCATGACAGGGGCGGACGATCCTCTCACCATAACATGAGCACTCGTTCTTGAGTGACTTGATCTATTTTTGTTTTTGGCATGTTCCTCCATCTTTTTTATGTACTTTTTTTGCTTATTAATAAAGGGGTCTCTGATCCTCAACCATTTCAAAAAATATTTAATAATATAATTATTATAATGAAAATTTTAAAATAAATAAATGAATGTATAAAATTATAAATAAATTTATAGATAGAGTTATAAATAATTTCATATTTTAAATATACATATTTATATATATATCAAAATTTAATTTAAAATTATTAGGTGTTTAAATGTATATTAAAATACATTCATTATATATATATATATATTGATAAAAATATATAATTATAATTATAATTATAAATAAATATTATTATATTAATATATTTGAAATTTATTTATAAAAAATATTTATAACTATATATATAAATATGTTTATAATTATATAATTATTAAAATATATTTAAAAAAAATAAAATATATATATTTATATATATAATTGTATTTTAATTTATATAATTAATATAATTAATAAATAATAATATAATTAGTATTTAATAATATAATTTCAATAGTTAAAAATTTAAAATAATTATAAATCAATACAAAAGTATATAATTATAAATCAATATTTATAAAATTATAAATATATTTAAAGAATTGAAAATACGTATTTATAAATTTAATTATAAATAAATATAATTATATATAATTATAAATAAAAACTTATTTATATAATTATAAATATAAAAATATAAATATAGATTTATATTTACATAATTATAAAAATAATAATATATTTATTATTTAAATATATTTATTATAATTTTATAATTATGTAAATATATAATTTCTTATTTATAATCATATAAATATTTTTAAAACAATTCTTTATATTTATTTATAATTTTAAATATATAATTATATATAGATATATATCAAAATTAATAAAATTTAATAATAATAAAATAATTAATAATATTTGAAAATAATTGAATTAATAATACAATACTTAATAATAAATATGCCCATAAATTATATAAAATGTAAATGTAATGTTTCGAAATAATAAACTTTATGTCATGTAAATTATTTTTTGATTTTTATATTTTTGAGTTTCTTTTTATTTTTCAAAAATCTATTATATTTTTAGTTAATGTGACAAATTTTATTTATATTGTATTTATACTTTATAATTTATATGCTGTTGAAGCCACATACATGAAACATAATAATGTTACAAGTATTTGACTTTAAATGTCTATATATATTATAGGTAATTAGGGGTACAATTATAGAAAAACATAAACACTCACACCTCACCCACAAGCTAATGTGTAGGTTGTAACACCCCAAGCTTCCACGGTATGTTTCCCTTTGAATAATGCAATAGCTTGCATTGTACGCAACTTCGAGATTCTAACACACCGCGACCAATCAAAGTAGCCATTATGAATAGTAATACCCACTTTTTAAAATTTTATAAATTTTACCTCTCAAAATGGACTTCATTTTTGGATTCGTAATATCGAAATTATCCTAGGTTAAAATTTTGGTACTTTTTGGATAACTTTTATATTTTGATGGATAGTAAAAATTACTAAATTTTAATTAAAAACAACTTTTTTAATCAAAATAATTAATAGTGATAAATTATGAATTTGAGTGGTTTTAAAGTATATTTAGAATATATTTTTACCATTTAATAAAATTTTGGTCTATGGACATAATTTCACATTTAAACCGGACATAAACAAGTGTCAATCTTTTGATAGTTATTATCTCTTAAAAACACGCTTTTTGTTTTAACAACAGAAATTAATTTTAAAATAATTTCGGCCACTTCTGTGTTTTGAATTTAGAAAAATGGATTCCATATTTGGAATCAGGAGGTCCAAATTGTGTAAATAGGTAACTTTTATTTTTAGATATTTTGAATAATTACTTCGGTAAATATTTTATTTACCATGGTTAAAGGGTAAATCCGGTAAATAAGGGTAAAAAAATAATATTATAATAATATTAATTTACCCTAAAACGTGTCCTAACCCTATTGGTTGATTCATGTCCGACCATGGGCATATTTGGGTCAATTTTGGGACCCCATTGAGCCACTTGTAGGTGATAAGGACACTTTATATTAATTAAGTTAAAGTAAATACAAAAATGACATAAGCATATATCTTTTAGAAAAACAATTTTTACATAGGATTATATATGTTATATTTTTGAATATAAATATTCATTAAAAATATAAAAATATTTCATACATAATTATATTTTCTTTATAATTATTAGACATTGAATAATTAAATTTATTTATGACACAATAATGATGCAGTATTTTCCTTATTAATGAAAGAATCAAACAATTGGTATTATAAATGATAAAATAAATATAATTTGAAAGTTTTGATGACATCCAATAATTTTATTGGTTAATATGAAATGTTATGATTGATTAAATGAATTTTTTTCTAATTAATAAAGTTTTTATGACTTTAACAAAAATCAATTATTAAATAGTGTCAAAATTGATATAAATGAGTTTTAAAAAAAATATTATATTATTAATTGATATTATATTCCTAAAAATCTAAGGTTCGGCCAAAGGACTTATATAATGATAGGTGTATCATTAATGTACCACTTGGGGGTCGCTTGTATGTATATAGTAAGTTTATTAACTATATAATATAAAGATACAAAGTGACATGGTAAATGTCAAACTAATTAACTACGAGTTAAAACTAAAATATAAGGTTAATATAATGATCCAAACCTATCTAAAATCTATTGGTTGAACGTATTTAGACCCATCCTCACCTTATAATTTTAATGATATACTTTTTTTCTATTAGAAACCGAATATGAATTTATTATAAATTAATACTTTAAGTTTTTCCTAAAGAGCCTCTCCTCCCCCTTATAAAAGGACACCACTTCTAACCAATTCTTCATACCTTAAAATTATTTTGGTTGGGCCAAAATCTGCCCAAATACCCTCTCAAATATCCTCCCTTAATCCTAGAGGAATTTTTTAGTCATAAATTCAACCTAAGGAGCAATTTTGATCAAATCAAAAGGAAGAACCCGAAGAAGAGGTAATGTTTTCACCACCCTCTTTCAAGTTCCATTCTTCTTCAAATTATTCTTTCTTTGTTATTTCCATTCTAAAATAATAACTCCAGTATCTTCTATATATTTTGATGTTATTATAAATATGGTACAACCATATTTAGTATTCTATCCATCCTTTGAATGACATGTCACCATACGTGCGTACGTACGGCTTACCGTCTCCACGTCGTGGTGTAATTGTTATTCAAAACATTATTATTTGGATGGGTATGATAATGATGTGTAATTGATGTAAATAATAAATATAACTTTATAATGATTCTGTATATATGATATACCATCCAATTATATATTATTTTAATATCAAAGGAATGATATTGTCGCTTGTGCGTACGTACGAACTACCGTCTCCACGAACGTGATGAGATTTGTTCCTCATCATATCCATGCAAGTCTAATTATAATTTTATGATTAAAAATAATGTTTAAGGACTTGATATCATTCTATATATGAATAGGATACAACCTATCCATAAAAAACACAACTTATGTAACAAAACATATAAAATAAAACAAGTAAGTTAACACCCAAAACGATGATAATACTAAGACATTATTAACAAAGAAATATTAAAAGATCATATATGATATCATATTAATGTATATGTTTCATGTATAATTTAATAACAATTATTTCTCCATTATATAGGAGGTTAACCTACCCTCAACCAAGGAAAATTACAAGGTAAGGGTTTATTTCACAATCTCTTCATTATCCGAGGTTGTTTATACGTAATTATCTACTGGGACCTATTTATAATCCACATCCATGTTTCTTAAAAATGTATTTCAAATCATTCTTACTATTTTAAAGACTATGGTTTAAATCCATTTATACCCTTGTTTTAATTTTTATAAAATGGTTTGAAAGGAATCTTTCTGTCGTTTTCCAAACAAGGTCATTTTTAACCTTTTCGACCAAATTAAGGTAATAATTTGTTTTTTTTAACTTATACAGAGGGTGCGGCTATTTTACACCATTGTAAAATCTTTAAATCTTCCCTTAAAAGATTATAAGTATATTTTCAAAGTAAATTTTTTATTTTATAATTATGTGACTTTTAAATGATTTCAAAAAAAAGAGATATTTCTCTCAAATAGTTTTGATTTCATCTATGATGACATCCTTTGATGGATTTTAAGCTTATTTGAAGTTGATTTATTATGATAAAAAACATCCATATTGTATTGAAGGTTTTGTGATATGTTTGACTGTAGATGTGTTATTTTTTATACCATTCATGGTTTATGGAGAAAGTATTGACATTTCGTATGCTAGTTTTAATACGAATGTTTATGTTATGTTTAAACCTGTTCATATGAGGAATGCATTGGACTTAATAAGTGACAGGTGGAGCCCGATATAGCTCCTAGATGCATCGGTAGGTCTCATGAGACAAACTAGTGTCTTGGAACAAGGCCTTGACAAAATCTTATTTGTAGTCTTGGCACGAGGCCTTGACTATGTGGTTATGATAGTCTGGCATTATGCATTCCATTATTATGAAAGTGGTTATTGATATTCCATGTGATTATTCAACTAGTAGAATATCCATGTGAATAAGTAAATGGAATTATTTCAATTTATTTTTTCCATGTTATGCTGAAGTTCATGTTTAAAAGGCTTTTGTTTTAGTTATGCATTGCCTTAAATGTTTATGTTTATTTAAGAAAGTTTTCGCTATATTGTTATCCTTACTGAGCATCTGAGCTCACCCCTTTCAATGTTTTATTTTTCCTAGGATGTGAAGAAGTATTTTATGAATGACCTGCAGGGATAGTATGAGGGAATATGAAGACAAGATTTTGTTTTAGTTTTTTACTTTATTATGTAATGTAATACTTATGAATGTATCTAGTGTTTCCAAGGCTGCTAAACTAATTGGTCTTTCGAGACTTGATCTTTTGTGATCATGCCAATGTTATGTAATAATGTATCGACTCTAGGTAACTGGGGTTGGGGAGTTATAGTTGGTATCAGAGAAAGTTTATTACAAACCTTGGAAGTTAGATTTAGATAAACTCTGATTAGAGCACATAGACCTAAGATGGACATTGATGATTAGTGTAGAATAACTTCCTAGAATTTTGGTATTGTAGAGATTTTGTGAGTTTTCTGAGAAATACAACCATGTATGGATACGAGCAGGTAGAGGCGGCTCTGGCACAGATGTACCTAGGGGTAAACCCTGAAAACACCACTTTGAGCTAGACTCGAACGGGAACTGGTGCATGACAACGGGCCTTGCTACACTCTTAGTTACGACACTCCCGGGGGATATGCTTAGGATAATTCTCATTTTCTTTACAAACCATTATGAAGGTTTTATGAGTATATACTTCCTCAAAGAAGACATTTTTATGATTATGGATTATATCCATAAACGGTTCAATTTATGATAAGTGTTTTACAAGTTTGGATTTATGTATTGTGATTCATAAACTAATATAGTGTATGCCATTGTTTAGAAATGGCTACTAGTGGAAGAAATGGAAACTGTATCAATGCACGCACTCCATGTAGGGATTTCCCTCCTACTCAAGATAATTATAGTGGTGTTGGTGATGAAACTGGTGCTGATCAGCTAATCACCATACTGGGACAACTCACTCAGGTTATGAATAATAACCTTACCCATATGGAGCACCCCGATCCGCAGCGTGGAGGATCAATGTTAGATCACTTCATGAGGCAAAAACACCAAAATTCAATGGGGGTACAAATCCACTAGTATCTTAGCAATGGATAAGTTCCCTAGAGAAAATATTTCAGGCTTTGGGGAGTAGTGAAAGGGAAAAGGTTATCATGGCAGTTTACCGCCTCACTGGAGATGCCGATCAATGGTGGTCATTAATTCAAAACACAGAGGACGATGAAGAAGTATCAAGTATGTAATGGAGGGATTTTAAAGATATTTTCTTAGAAAAATACTTTCCTCATGACCATCGAGCAAATATGGAAAGTCAATTTCTCAGTCTGAGGCAAAAGGAGGATGAGAATGTCGCAAAGTATGAATCTAACTTTACAAGGTTAGCGAAGCATGCAGCAGATTATATATATAACCCAAGGAGTGAGATTGATTATTTATTTGATGGGTTAAAACCATTTCTCCATCGAGCATTAGTCTCACAATCCTTCTCATCATAGGAAGACATTGTCTCATGTGCTATAAAGACAAAAAAGGAATTCTCTAAATCTTATGACAATAAAATAAGTAAGAGAAGAAGAGAACGGTGGAACAAGAGACAGATAAAGGGAAAAAGGGAAAGAAGGATTTTCCATTATGTGATAATTGTGGGAAGAAACATCCCGGTACTTGCCTAAAAGGAATGGGAGTTTGTTACAAATGTTGAGAAAAAGGTCATTAGGCTCGTGATAGTAAGTGAAAGAAAGATGTTGTCAATGTTGAATGGTACAATTGTAGAGAAATGGAGAATTATTCAAATGAATTCCCTAAGATCTAAGGAAACTTACCTCAGAAAAGGCCAATGGATCAAGGCCAATCTTATGTTGTTACTATAGTTGAAGTGGAATAATTAATGTATTTGTGTTTTTGGACTCAAGGATTATATTCTGGTTATAAGAATAATGTGATATATATAAGGATTATACTGTAGTACTTGTTGTTTTCATTAGGGTTTTAATATGACTAAGGTAATCATATTTTAAGTATGTGACAATAAGATAAACTTTACTTTGTCTGGGGAATCTGATGTGACAATTGATTTTGGAATTTAGATACCTTTTACAGAGAGTCTGGATAGAGGTACTTTGGATAACTATAATGTTTGGAGTGGATTAAGTTGAAATTTGGATAGTATTGTTTAAGGTTAAAAAAATTCTTATGATCAATTTTTGGAATATTATGATACTATAGTTTTAGGAAAAGGACAACCTGCAGGTCGGGCGATAACCCGTCATGTCGGACAAAGCTACAGGAATCGAACCTATAACCATAGTGTGACAGGCCTTTATTACCTACCACTAGCCTGTAGTAAGTCCCTGGTCATTCCAAAGTATTTTTCTTAATTTTAATGGTATATTTTAATGTTTGTATCCTTATACTATTAGGATAAATATAATACTGTTGAGTTCTATTATCTTTTGGAGTGAAAGATGAGTTTGTGGTTGAAATTATTTGAAGGATGAAACTCTACTTGTCAAGTATATATATATATGTATATATATTTCTCTTATTATATGAAGAAACTAATTCATAAACATTAGTTAAGGGATCTTAAAACCAAAAAATGTATTATCCTAATACCTTATGTTTTGTTGAACTAATGATATTTTAAATCATCATAGATTGATGGCTTTAAGGCTCTCAATTCTACAATTGTTTGTGACTGATGACCTCAATCACTCCCTATAAATATTTATGTTTTCCTCCAATTATGTGTCTCTAATTTCTACCAATGTTCTCTAAATCGAGATCATAATTTTTTGGTAACCCTTTCATTTCTCTTTTCCTCTTATTAAGACTAAATTTTATTAACCCAATTTCTGATGTGGGTTTTCCCACAAAGATATTTTCTATTTTCAACCTTTTATTTTATAAAAACAATTTCAAATTGCGAGGATGCAATTTATTGAAGGAGGTGATAATGTAAGACCCCAAGCTTCCATATTACATTTCCCTTTGAATAATGCAATTGCTTGCATTATACGCAACTCCGAGATTCTAACACACCATGACCAATCAAAGTAGCCATTATGAATAGTAATACCCACTTTTTGAAATTTTATAAATTTTATCTCTAAAAATGGACTTCATTTTTGTATTCATAATATCGAAATTATCCTAGGTTAAAATTTTGGTACTTTTCGGATAACTTTTATATTTTGATGGATAGTGAAAATTACTAAATTTTAATTAAAAACAACTTTTTTAATCAAAATAATTAATAGTGATAAATTATGAATTTGAGTGGTTTTAAAGTATATTTAGAATATATTTTTACCATTTAATACAATTTTGGTCATTGTACATGATTTCACATTTAAACCGGACATAAACAAGTGTCAATCTTTTGATAGTTATTATCTCTTAAAAACATGGTTTTTTGTTTTAACAACGGGAATTAATTTTAAATTAATTTCTTCCACTTCTGTGTTTTGAATTTAGAAAAATGGATTCTATATTTGGAATCAGTTGTTCCAAATTTTGTAAATAGGTAACTTTTATTTTTAGACATTTTGAATAATTACTTCGGTAAATATTTTATTTACCATGGTTAAAGGGTAAATCTGGTAAATAAGGGTAAAAAATAATATTATAATAATATTAATTTACCCTAAAACGTGTCCTAACCCTATCGGTTGATCCATTTCTGACCATGGGAATCTTTGGGTTGATTTTTGGGACCCCATGGAGCCACTTGTAGGTGATAAGGACACTTTATATTAATTAAGTTAAAGTAAATACAAAAATGACATAAGCATATATCTTTTAGCAAAACAATTTTTACATATGGTTATATATGTTATCTATTCGAATATAAATATTAATTAGAAAGATAAAAATATTTAATACATAATGGTATTTTATTTATAATTTTTATACATTGAATAAATAAATTTATTTATGACACAATAATGATGTAGTATTTTCCTTATTAATGAAAGAATCAAACAATTGGTATTATAAATGTTAAAATAAATATAATTTGAAAGTTTTGATGACATCCAAAAATTTTATTGGTTAATATGACATTTTAGGATTTATTAAATGAATTTTTTTAGAATTAATAAAGTTTTTATGACTTTAACAAAAATCAATTATTGAATAGTATCAAAATTGACATAAACGAGTTTTAAAATAAATATTATATTATTAATTGATATTATATTCCTAAAAATCTAAGGTTCGACCAAAGGACTTATATCATGATAGGTGTATCATTAATGGACCACTTGGGGGTCTCTTGGATGTATATAGTAAGTTTATTAACTATATAATATAAAAATACAAAGTGACATGGTAAATGTCAAACTAATTAACTAAGAGTTAAAACTAAAAGATAAGGCTAATATAATGAGCCAAACCTGTCTAAAATCTATTGGTTAAAAGTATTTAGACCCATCCCAACCTTATACTTTGAATAATATATTTTTGAGTCATTATAAACTGAATATGAATTTATTATAAATTAATACTTTAAGTTTTTTCTAAAGAGCCCCTCCTCCCCCTTATAAAAGGACACCAATTCTAACCAATTATTCATACCTTAAAAGCATTTTGGTTCAGACAAACTCTACCCAAATACCCTCTCAACTGTCCTCCCTTAGTCCTAGAGGCCTTACTTTAGTCATAAAGCCAACCTAAAGAGCCCTTTTGATCAAATCAAAAGGAAGAACCCAAAGAAGAGGTAACGTTTTCACCACCCTCTTTCAAGTTCCATTCTTCTTCAAATTATTCTTTCTTTGTTATTTCCATTATAAAATAATAAATCCAATATCTTCTATATACTGTGATGTTATTATAAATATGTTACATCCATATTCATTATTTTATCCATCCTTTGAATGACATGTCACCATACGGGCGTACGTACGGCTTACCGTCTCCATGTCGTAGTGTAATTGTTATTCAAAACATTATTATTTGGATGGGTATGATAATGATGTGTAATTGATGTAAATAATAAATATAACTTTATAATGATTCTTTATATATGATATACCATCCAATTATATATTATTTTAATATCAAAAGAATGATATTGTCGCTCGCGTGTGCGTACGGACTACCGTCTCCACGAATGCAATGAGATTCATTCCCCATCGTATCCATGCAAGTCTAATTATAATTTGATGATTAAAAATAATATTTAATAACTTGATATCATTCTTTAAATGAATAAGATACAACCTATCCATAACAAACATGACTTATGTAACAAAACATATAAATGAAAACGAGTAAGTTAACATCCGAAACGACGATAATACTAAGACATTATTAATAAAGCAATGTTAAAAGATCATATATGATGTAATATTAATGTATATGATTCTTGTATAATTTAATAACAATTATTTCACCATTATACAGGAGGTTAACCTACCCTCAACCAAGGAAAAGTACAAGGTAAGGTTTTATTTCACAATCTCTTCATTATTCGAGGTTGTTTATACGTAATTATCTACTAGGGCCTATTTATAATCCACATCCATGTTTCTTAAAAATGTATTTCAAATCATTCTTACTATTTTACATAATATGGTTTAAAGTAATTTATACCCTTGTTTGACTTTTTATAAAATGGTTTTAAAGGGATCTTTCTGTCGTTTTCCAAACAAGTTCCTTTTAACCTTTTCGATAGAATTAAGGTAAGAATGTCTTTTTTTTAACTTATACGGTGGGTGCGGCTATTTTCCACCGTTTTAAAATCTTCAAAGCTTCCCTTAAAAGCTTATAAAGATATTTTCAAAGTAAATGTTTTATTTTATAATTATGTGACTTTTAAATGATTTCAAAAAAAGATATATTTCTCTCAAATAGTTTTGATTTCATCTATGTCAACATCCTTTGATGGATTTTAAGATTATTTGAAGTTGATTTATTATGATACAAAACATCCATATTGTATTCAAGGTTTTGTGATATGTTTGACTGTGGATGTGTTATTTTTTATACCATTCATGGTTTATGGAGAAAGTATTGACATTTCATATTCTATTTTTAATACGAATGTTTATGTTATATTTAAACCTGTTCATATGAGGAATGCATTGGACTTAATAAGTGACGGGTGGAGCCCGTTATAGCTCCTCAATTCATCGGTAGGTCTTATGAGACAAACTAGTGTCTTGACACAAGTCCTTGACAAAATCTTATTTTTAGTCTTGGCATGAGGCCTTGACTATGTAGTTATGATAGTCTGGCATTATGCATTCCATCATTATGAAAGTGGTTATTGATATTCCATGTGATTATTCGACTGGTAGAATATCCATGTGAATAAGTAAATGTTATTATTTCAATTTATTTTTTCCATGTTATGCTGAAGTTCAAGTTTAAAAGTCTATTGTTTTAGTTATGCATTGCCTTAAATGTTTATGTTTATTTAAGAAAGTTTCCGCTATATTGTTATCCTTACTGAGCATCTGAGCTCACCCCTTTCAATGTTTTATTTTTCCCAGGATGTGAAGAAGTATTTTATAAATGACTTGTAGGGATAGTATGAGGGAATATAAAGACAATATTTTGTTGTAGTTTTTCACTTTATTATGTAATGTAAGACTTATGAATGTATCTAGTGTTTCCAAGGCTAATAAACTAATCGGTCTATCAAGACTTGATCTTTTGTGATCATGCCAATGTTATGTAATAATGCACCGACTCTGGGTAACTGGGGTCGGGGCATTACATAGGTCACAGCCCCCAACCCGAGGGATAATCTACCCATCAAAATTACTTTTATTATTTATGCCCCAAAAGGCCCACTATCGAGTGGGGGTTCTCTGATCCTCAAACTTCACATACAGTAACTGTCACTGCATGTCCATACCCCATAAAGCATTGCCATCATGACCGATGGTAACCCACCATCTCCATTCATTTACACCCTATCGCAGCCTACATCGTTATTGGAACAAATTCACCACCTGGTCCTATACCTCCCACCCGTCCTTATCCACCAAGTTTACTTCTGTCGCTATCATCACCGATGGTAACCCACCATCACCCTTCCCTAGAACCATAGCCAGCCTGCATCACTACCAAAACAGATTCTCTTCCGCCACTATCATTGTCATAGTCATGTGCTTGTGGCCCTGGCACCACTACCAGCTTGCTGGACCAATGAATCCCACCATCATTATGCTGCCTTCGTCTAGTGAAACTACCCCACAAAAAATAACTTTAATGGAAAAAAATATAGTTATTTCAAAACATAACAGTTGAATGTAATTTTTTTTTAAATTTCCTTAACTAATTGAAATGAGATCTATAGCAACGAAATAAATAAATTTTGAAGGTATAGATCCCATTTCCAATAGTAAAATTAATGTCACAATAATTTATAATTACAAATTTTATGTTACAAGAAATATTATAAGATATAATCTATAAGTGCAATGTAATTGAAAATTTAAAATGTTCAAACTTTGTTTTTATTTATTAATAGTTTATGTAAATTAGTTTTTGTTATTATATTTTTGAATTTTGTTTTATTTGTCTAAAAAATTAATTATCTCAATAAATAGGCTTTTTAATAAATATAATATGACATTGGAATACATCAATGGCGATGCCCCTCAGTACCACAACCTGACGTATGAACCTCACACCCACTCAATATGTGTCATCTCTATCACTACAATGTCCTAGATATAGGTGTAGGTTCCTCCTCTCATAGTGTTGTAGGTGCCTCCTCATGGTGTTTTGTAGATAACTGGATGAAATCATGTGTGGAGGACAACCCAACATCATATATTGAGTCATATGGCCCTAGAGCTCCTAAAAATGGCAGAAGTGTGATATCAAAGAAGTCATCACCAGCAAGAGTAGGGGTCACCAAAAGCTATGTTACCACACCCATATAATACTCCATCACACTCAATGGAGATAGAAAATGTGGCACATAAGCATATCTTGACCGTGAAAGATCCTTATTCAGTTGTGCAGGATCATCTCTCTGTGGTGTAGCAGTATCTGGGGGAGCCTCTATTAGATGTTTATGTCGTTGCCTCTTTCTTCAATGATATCCTCTATCTATCCTTTGGATGGTTATGGTGATGGTGGTGCATCGTCCTTAGAAGGCACAATAGGGACATCATTATCCCCAGGAGTCTTAGCTGGAGCATATGGATCAGGACATAACTATGGATTCTCATCATAGGCACTCTCATGTATGAAATAGAGAGGACCTCTGAGAGCCACCAAATCTGGGAAAACTACATCCCTATAGCACCCCTGGTTTAAGTTATGTAGCCTTTTTTATGTCTTTTTATGTTTTTAAAGTGATTGGGATGAGTTTGGATGAGTTTGGGAGAGTTTGGAATGGTTTTGGAAAAGTTTAGAGGCCTTTTTAAGGGCACATGGTTTGAGCACAGTTGGAGAAAACCATGTGAGAATCCCAAGAAAACTATGAAACTTGAGGCAGTGGTGTCATGTATGATATTTTCACGGTTTTTCTAACCATGCGGGGAGGTCGTGTGAGATTAATTCAAGTCAGTATCATCTGCACGGTTAGTGCACTGTTTGTCAAACAGTGCGATCTAACCGTACGGCCCATTAAAGTTGGTTTCTTTTAAACGGGGTTAGTCGGGATTCACCCTAACTCACGCATTCCTTCTCCCATACAAACCCTACATGTTATTTCCTCTTATCAATGGCTATGGGTGCTCTCCCACTCATTTTTGAAGATATTTTAAGGGGTTTCAAGGTGGTTTGAAGGCAGTTCATCTTGGGTAAGTCTTCTCTCTTAGTTTCTCTTTGGTTTTCTCTAGATCTACTCTTCTCTATCTCTTAGTTTTCTATATCTACATCCATTGTCTGTAGATCTAGGGATTTTTTCCTTAAATGATGATATCAGGGCTTTTTTATGTTAGGGAAGAGAATCTAGAGTGGTTTCGGTGGAGCATTTGCTGGATTTGTGGTACGGTTGTTCGTGGTTCGATTTCACTAGAACCCTAAAGGTAAGTGGCTTCTCTCTTGACTCTACTTTTTTTGGAAATAGAAGGCTTGTTCCAATTAATTTTTTTTCTTGAATTAATTGGTGTTTTTTATGTGATAAATTGGTTAGAAATCTATTTGTTAATGTTTTGTGTATTTTTGGGGAAAATGGGTTTTGTGGTGAAATGTTCTTGTTGTTGGATTTTAAAATATTGATTTTAAAATTAGTAACTTGGGTTATTTTATTGAATTGGTTTGAGAAAAATATTTTCAATAAAAAGGGGTTGATTTATGGAAATGTGATATGACATGTATGATTCTTCAAGGGATTGTTTGATTATGAAATGGTCATTGGCATGTTGTTGTGGCCTTGGTGTGTTATATGCTTGGTTATTGGCTTGTGTATATTATGTTTGTGATTGGAATGATGGGAAGTGGGTGGAGAGTACCACTATAAAAGAGGATGGAGAGTGGATGGAAGGTCCACCATCAAGGAATATTGGTCAGGAAGTACCACTTGATTTGGAAAGTATTAAATGGGTTTGGAGGGGAAGTTCCTCCATGTTTGTTGCCTTGTTGTGCATTTCTATGAAAGACAAAAATTGTTGTGATAATGTGAAAGGGTGGAATGGATTTTGGAATGGTTGTTTGGATTTTCTATTTATTGTGGTCATTTAGGTGAAAATGGATTGGTAAAGGAGTGTTTGGCTTGTTGTAAGTTGTTGCACTATTTAATGTTTTATATAAAGTGCTTAATATAAATGTGTTAATGGTACTTTCCTAGTGGCATGTATAGGGAATTCATATGGGGAAATCCTACTAAGTATTTGTACTCACCCCATGCTTTGGAACTTGGGTGATTTTGCAGATGTTGTATTCCAAGACACAGGTTAGAGTAAGGCATCTCATTTTTCTATCAGTTCGGCATGATGCTTGGGTGATGTTACAGTGCTTGGAGTGTGGAGATTAGTGTAGAGCTATGGATAGTGTCCTGGCTCTTTAGGGTCTTATTGTGTAGTCTTCCAATTGGTACTCTGATATTTGGTTTGGTTGTATTGGAATTTGGAAATTATTATGGAATATTTTGGTTGTCTTTTGGTAATGTATGGGTTGGGTTTCTTTGTTGACATGCGTCATGTAGTTTGTTGATAATTTCTTGTTTGGTTAGTTGATTTTATCTTAAGGGAAAATTGTTCCCCAATGATTCTTGAAGCCCTTGGAATTTATTTCCATCCTTTGGAACCCTGGGAACATCGCTTAAGGACAAGTATAATTCCTCCACCCTTTAATGCCAATGGGATGGGGTGGGATGTTACAAGTGGTATTAGTTTGTTTGTTCCTTGGCTTTCAAGTGAGAGTAGTTTTTCAGTCTTTTGGAATTGATTGTTGGTCTTGGTGTTAACATTTGTTCTTGGTCTATTCCTTGAGTCGGGATGGTAGAAAGGTGTAGGATTGTTGGAACATAGAATGTATATCATAAAAGAACGTAGCTAAACCTTTTATTCTGAACTTCAAGTTACCAGTTAGTTGGGTACATAGGTGTTTTGGAGACACTTATAGGCAGTGGAAATATCATTGTCGTGGGTGTAGCCAATGAGATGAGCATCACATGCATGGTAGGAATGACTTCCCACTAAGATGCATATTTCATTGGTGTATAATGATATATGGTGTGATATTAATGTGTGCATTTTGAAAAAATATGAATTGGGTTTAAAAACGGAAGGATTTGAAACGTGGAAACTAGTGGTATTTTGAAAATGGGTTGATTTTCAAAACATGGTGGATTTTTCAGAATTGTGAAATATGGGAAATTTGAACTGGTGGAAAGACTAGTTGTGATAGTTGTTATGTAATTGAATTTGAAAATTTTATGTCTTTCCTTGTTAAGGGAGTGGGACTTATGGTGGTTTTTGTATTGATAAAAATGGCACTAGGTAGGCGTTGTAGAGACCAACCGGAGGAAGCTACTGAAAATGTGGTTGCACCTAAGCCCCAGGTGAACCAGAAGCTAGTGTAGAGTATAGTTCAAGATTTCTAGTCTGTGTAAAGTTCGAATAAAGGGGATTAACCAAATCATGTGGATCATGTAGTTAATTTTAAAAGGAAAAATCCACCCATGTTTAGGTGTGATTCAGAGCCAGAAAGGGCTGAAGCGTGGATAAATAGAATGAATAGGTATTTAACTTCTTGGGAACACTAGCAGAGCTAAAAGTGAAGTTAGATGCACACATGTTGGAATATATTTCCCTTATGTGGTGGGAACTAGCGGTCCAATCTGGGACGGACCAAGTTGTGACATGTGAAGGTTTTGAGGAATTTTTTAACAAAAAATTCTACCCTCATATGTTCAGAATTCATCGTACAAAGTATTTATTCAGTTTGAAGTAAAGGAACATTATGGTAATATAGTATGTGGCTAAGTTTATGAACTTAATGTGGTTTTCACCTGAGGTGGTGGGTAGTACATCATTGAAGGCACGAATTTTTGAAGCTGGGTTAAGGTAAGAAATTTGTTTCAAGATAGTAGTGATGTGTATAAATGATTACACCGAAATGGTGAATAGAGCTATGGTGGCTGAGCAAGATCTTTTGGGGGCTATAGGTGGGGGATGTATGTTGGTACCCACAGGGAATAGTGGGAACTCTAATTCTAGGTTAAAACATAAGAGGGGAACTTATTTCCAGGGTGGGGGTACAACTCAGAATCTAATGACAGGATCGGTGAATCTTTATCTGAAGCCTCAGAGTAATCCGGGATGTTTTCAGTGTGGTTGTATGAGACACATCAAGTGGGATTGTATAGAACAACCTTGAACATTTCATAATTATAAGCAGATGGTGTATCTTTAGTGTTATTGTTAGAATGATTTGAGGTCGGGTATTCATGACACTCCTTAGGGGTCACAGGGGTCTTATATCTTGATGGGACAGGGGAAGTAGCATACCCCTTGTCAATAGAGCAAAGTGGGTCATGGTGATTCTCAGAATACCACGACGCCTCACCAGGGAAATAATGAGAAAATCATGGAAAGTAAGCAATTTTTTGGAGCTGAGCAGGTTATGGTGGATGATCATTCAGAACCATCCACGGTGCAAGGTACGTTTCTTTTAAATTCCACATTGATGCGATCTTTATTTGATAAGGGTGATTCGCATTATTTTATTGCTTCTCATGTCGTTAGTTTGTTGGGTTTACATGTGGAAATTATGCCTTTTATTTTGAAACAACAAACTCCTCTATCTCAAAGAGAGTGTCTATCCCTCCTATGTATATCATATTGCTTAGTTGTAGAAGGCATTGAATTAATGTGGTATTTCTCAGTGATTGAGATAGATTCTTATGATATAAACTTGGGAATGGATTGGTTGGAAATGTTTAAGGCCCACATCGATTTCTATGCACAAACGGTTAGTTTTATGATGGAGGATGGAGTTGAACATCTCTTTAGAGGGGAAGAGAATGACAAGCGAGGTGCAATGGATTTTTTTGCACCAGTTTTTGGAACAATATCATATCAATTAGTGGTGTTTTCATTGGAATCAGTGGAATCAGTTGAGAAAAGAGTTTTTTCACTGGTTGTGGATTATTTTAGGGATATATTTCCCAAATAATTATCAAGGTTTCCACCTATAATAGAAGTGAATTTTATGATTGATCTCCTTTTGGGGAATATTAATATCGCACTTTCATCTTACTGTATGAAACTATTAGAGTTGTGATAATTAAAAGTGCAGTTGGAAGAGTTAAAGAACAAAGGGTTCATCCAGCCTAGCACATCTTTGTGGACAGCGCCGGTTTTGTTTGTTAAAAAGGTGGATGCAACTCTGCGACTCTGTATTGATTATCATAGACTTAATCAGGTCACGATAAATAACTAATATCCACTTCCACACATTGATAAATTGTTTGACCAGTTGAGGGGAGCTCAGTGGTTCTACAAGATTGACTTTTGGTCAGGATATCATCAATTTATGGTAAGGAAGGTTGATATTCCCAAAACAGCTTTCAGAAGTAGATATGGCCATTACAAGTATGTGGTTTTTCCCTTTGTCCTAACTAATGCACCAGCGGTGTTCATGGAATTGATGAATCAGATATTTGAGAGATATCTAGATTCTTTTGTGGTGGTATTTGTTGATGATATATTGTTTTGTTCAAGGACAAGGGCAGAGCATGAGCAGCACTTAGAGATAGTGTTGGGGATCTTGAGGGATCATCGGTTGTATGCCAAATTTTCAAAGTGTGACTTTCGGATACAGGAGGTTCATTTCCTTGGACATGTTATTTTTGAGAAAGGTGTTTTAGTTGATCTAGAAAAGATAGAGGTTGTTCTATCCTAGAAACCTCCAAAGAAAATTTTTGAGATATGGATCTCCCTTGTTCTAGCTGTCTATTATCAACAATTTGTTCATGATTTCTCATGATTAGCTTCACCAATGATATATTTGACAAGGAAGAATATCCCATTCCAATGGGATGAGTAGTGTCAAAAATTATTTGAAGATCTAAAGGGTCATCTTAAATCAGCACTAATCTTGGTTTTTCCTGAACCAGGGAAAGGGTACGTTGTGTATTGTGATGCATTAGGATCAGGGTTGGGTTGTGTTCTCATGCAAGGAGATCATTTGGTTGCATATGTATCATGGAAGCTAAGGTTTCATAAGAAGAACTACCCAACACATGATTTGGAGTCGGTAGTAGTGGTTCATGCTTTAAAAATGTGGTGTCATTATCTCTTCGGTGATAAATTTATAGTGTTTACCGATCATAAGAGATTAAAGCATATTTTCTCATAGAGAGATTTGAACTTGAGGAAAAGTAGATGGATGTAATACCTTTAGATTTTTGATTTCAACTTAATATACACACTAGGTAAGGGAAATTTTTTGGCGGATGCATTAAGTAGGGAATTATATGTCTAGGTGGTGAAACAGGCATCAGATCAGTAGCACTTGATGTCGGTCATAGCCAACATGAAGTTGTAATTTGAGGACCATGGTGGATGAGAGGTTTTCTTTCTAGTTTCATTGGTTTCTGACTTGGTTGGTTTGGTTAAAGAGGTACAGGCATCTGATTCAAAATGTATGGTGATGAGGTCGAAACTCAATAGTAGGGAGACCATTGAGAGCTGAGAGCTGAATGGGAATTTAGTCATGTGTTTTGGGAATCAAATGGTGGTACTAGTGAATTTTCATGAGGAACTTCTTAGGTATTATCATCATTCTAGTTTGGTTATCCATCTTAGAATTCAGAAGATGTATAAGGTGTTGTAAGAGAAATTTTGGTGGGTTGTTATGAAAAGACAAGTGGTCGAGTTTGTTTCGAGATGCTTGACTTATCAGCAATTTAAGATAGAAAATCAATATCCATTAGGAATGTTGCAATCTTTGCCTATTCAAGTGTGGAATTGGGAACAAATAGCAATAAATTTTGTGATGGGTCTCCCAAGAATAGTCAGGAAGCACGATTCCATATGGGAGGTGATGTCACCTGGAAACAAAAAACCCAAAAAAATGGAAAACCAGGTTTCGGTGGACCCCTGGCCTCTCTCCCTCGAGACGTCGCATAGGAGGGCGCCCCCATGCAGGCTTGCCGGCTGAGTAGCCCGCCTCCGCCTGCCTCTGCCCCTTGCGCCGCCACCCTGCAGGGTCGCCTCCGAGAAGCCGGCCCTCCCCCCTGTAGTGTCGCGCCTCGGCCTCCTTCCATTCACCCAACACGACACCCCAGTAGCCCAACCCGGAAGCTGCTGGCCTCCTTCCCTGCACGTCACTGCATGCACTGCCTGCCCCTCACCTGCAGAACTGTCAGCCGCCCCCCTCCTCCCTCATGCACCACCTGCTTCGGACGCACCCTGCCGCAGTTCCCCGAGGCCCGGCCATCCCGCCCTCCTTGCAGACCAGCGGTGCTCACCCAGGCGCTCTTCCACACGCTAGCCACCCTCGACCCGCGGCTCCCCTGTGTGCTCAACTGGCCGCCTCACTCGGGTAGAACTAGGAACGGCGCACTGCAGCGCTGCTCCTCTAATAGGCTGACCCAACCTCCTCGCCTCCTGCCCCTCTCCCTACGGACCTGCACGGTGCACCTCCTCTGAAGCAGTCAGTGTCACCCTAATGTCCGCTTTGGCCTCGCCGTGCCCCCGGCCAACCCTCCCTGGACCCGCGCGTGAACCCGCCTAGCGCAAGCATAGGCAGCCCAGCCGCGACTAACCACCCTCCTCGGCTCATATCTGGGAGCACCCTGGCCAAGGTTACCAGGCCGCCACCCGGTCCTCCTAGCGGGCAGGTAACCCCTAATTTGGGTTAAGTTAAATCAATTAATATAATTAATTAATTCAATTAATTAAATTAATTAATATTTAATTGTGGTGAAAGTAATTTTTTTATACCCGAGGTTAAAATTAATTTAATTTTTGTAATTAAATTAATTAATTATTTAATTTAATTTTAAGTATTAAAATTAAATTAATTACATGACTGATAATTAATTAAATTATTTGATTTTATTAATTCATTTAACTAAATTAAATTAAATAACCCTCATACTTATTTATGCATTTTAATTTCTAATCGCGCTATAGTTACCCAACTAATGGTCTTGAGCATTGGCCCTGTATGTCTGTTTTTTATTTATTTAATTAATTAATTAACTGCGTGCGATGTCTATAAAAAAATTTAAAGATGGTCTGCGCATCGTCTATTTTTTGGTTAAAATGTATAAGGGCATGTGCGCCCAATAATTATATGATGTACATTTATACCCGAGTCCCCCTCGCCTGCGTGCGAGTATCTTTGTACTTCAGATGAAGACAACGAGCGACGTCGACCCCGCCAAGACGAGGCAAAGCACATTGATCAAGATGATGCAAGACGACACGTGGACCACACCAAGACGAGGCAGTACTCCAAGACATGACGTCGACCCCGCCAAGACATGGCGATACTGTAGAAGACCAGCGGACATACATGATAGGGCATGTTGCATCAAGAGTCAAGCATACGACTCATGTACGATGCGCTTAGGTCGTTTAGATGCTCAAGACCAGTTGGGTGGTAGTTTACCTTTATGAATTTATTTATTATTTTATGCATTTTAGAACAGTGGGAAAAATACATAAAATAATAGATAATAAAATGCATAAATAAGCGGCGTATGTTTTTCTATTAAAGTTCAGTTGTGAGAGCGACAACATATATGAACAAGTTTAATAGAAATGGATCACATTTGTCTAGAGAAAAACAATAAAACCCTCAAAGAAAATATTAAGTCACAAACAGCCTTCCATCATTCAAGTTTGAACAAAACCGGGTGTTCGAGGTGTCGTTTCATGCCTCGGCTGAGGGTGCCTCTTACTACTGGGGAGTTCTTATTTGTGTGATGGGTCGACTTAACTAAAATTGCAAAAAAGATATAGCCTAAGCTAGTTTGTTTTAATTTTAGAGGCAAACTTTGATTAAATCATTAAATGATTTTTAAAGCTGGGACTTCACTCAATAGATCAAGGAACCGAAAGTTAATGCGGTTGGCTAGCCAAAATCCTACCTTGGACCCTTCGAGTAGTGGCGTAGCCATATCTTGTAGAATATGAGGGAGGTTCAGGGATCCTTGCCACTAGAATACTCAACAGTATTCTGATTCTAGTACAAAGGGTTCCTAGAATTCGAAAAATTAGTGGGAGACATTTAATGATTAAATAATCATTAATGTCACATTAGGTAATCACATAAAAGTAAAATCTTCTAAAGTATATTTTTAGATAATGGCAAGCAATATCATAATAAAACTATGATAAACATTGGACAAAGCTAATTTCCAAATAAGCACGAATTTCCTAAATGTATTATAGGCGCTTGCGCACATTACTACTACAATAGAAATTCAAGGTGCTTGTGTCCCAACCTGTTAAGCCGCCTCAAGAAGCGAGGGTGTAAAAATACTTACAGGAAACTCATGAAACAAGCATATGATGGTTTTTTCATAATGCTATCATCAACGTCTGATGTTAGTTGTGGTTGCTACATAAATACATGGATGATGTTACATGTAGTCTCATCTCCAAGATCCTTTCGAGGAGAATTTGAAGCAAGATTTGAATGTGATGGTTGCACTCAGTTTGTGTAAAGTGAAAGACGGTTTACAATCTTTCATGCCATCCCATTATTATACCTTTTACACCCAATTACTCTAGTTTCATTTAAATGTAAAAAAAACATCATAGAGTAAGCACTTCATTACCTTTAAGATAAATATTCTCCAAGTAATAAGAATATTGGAGATAATGCCATCTTTTATTCTTATGGAAAATACATTGAATGAAAAGGTGAAAAGGATTATGGCAAGTTACGCCAAAGGAACCTTTGTCATTTCCTTCAATGAAAAGTGGTTGGTTATTTTACAGGAGGTTATTTTCATCATATAATGAAATGAATTCATGGAAGTTTAAAAACTAAAGTACAAGAAGCAAGTACCCGCTCCTCGTTTAGTTAATATTCATCAAATAAAAGTATTGTTTTCTCTCATACTTCTTGGGTATTAGAATACAATATTATTTTCACATATTTGTATTGAAATACAATAACCAAGTAAGTATAGAAACATTACTAGAAGTAAATTTTCTTCTCCAAGCAGTTGAGAAAGGGCGATTCCTAAGTCATCAGTGAGAAAGAAATAACTTCTAATTGCCAAGTGATTGATTCAAATTGAACAAGTTGTAGAGTATAACCAAAAACATTTATCTCATGTGCCCATTTGGACATTTTGAGACATTATTCTATGTTTTGGAATGAATGTTGTTTCTGGTAACATACTCAACAAATAGTTCACTGCTACTTGAATCAAAGGCTATACATGATGAATATAAAATGTAAGACCTACCCAGTTGTGGAAATGTGATTATTTGTCTAGTAAAACTAAAAGTAGATGTAAACTACATACCTATTATGGTATTTAGGCTTGGCACAGCTAAACACCTTTGTTCTTATTGACATCCTTAGTTTAGACAAAGAAACCTTTAGAAATAAAGGTATGCCACAAAGCTTTCTGAGGTTAGTTCAACAAGACAGTGTGAACTATTCCAAAGAAAGAAATAGGTAAAGATACTTCATAAGATTCTTTTAAGTCATTAAGGAATGTTCTCATGAAGTATAAGTTCGGTAAGAAGATATGAGTTGCTTCGTATTAGCATTCCAAATAATATCTTGACCAAACAATCACTGATCATGATAATGTAGCGTGGAGTAATTCCTAAACGCATGTTACCTTATCTACATCACTGTATTGATGTTTATAAGGAGTATTGATGAAGAGTCTTACATATTAACATTGATCAACAAAATTTAGCATGGATCAATTCCTAAACGCACATTTTATACATCAAAGTTATGATGTAAGTTGTATCAATGTTACAACCTATAGAAACTTCCATTATATTCCATTATGTGCTTTGAAAATAACGGATTAAAACCATAACCAATATGCCAACTAAAATGAAAAATGGATATCATACGACTCATAGTATGATGGAAAATCCATTATGTCATAGGATGTGTTTAGATGCAAAGCGTTTGTTAGGATTTAAACAAACATGCATCAAGTTAAACACGTTATGCATTTGAGGTAATTATCCTAACAATTGCTTAAGATATTACATAAATCCCTAAGATAGAAAAGATGTAGTCAAGTATTAGACTACATTTCTATAAAAGGGTGTACATCTCTATTAGAGATAGTGGGAGCTGAATTGACTTGGACTTAGTCAATTCTTGAGATGCACAAATGGTTGGCATAGGGAACAAGTTCCACAAGTACATGTGGAATAGGAATGTTCCAGAGACACATACTGCGTAGAAGTATGAAACCATGGTGATGGTTTTATATTCACTATGGTCGGTGATATATTCATTGAGAATAATAAATCCTACAAGTAAGAAGTATATGGAAACAAGCTAAGATTGACAAGATCAACTAAAATTCAATAATAGATTTCATGTATCAAATTGCAAAGGGGCTTATAAATTGAATACTGTGGTGGGTATTCAAATGAAATGATACATGGATGGAACAAGTATAGTACCAATAAGGCACGATTGGTTATACCAAGTCGGTATGCCTAAATCTATTAGAATTTTACTTGTCATAGCTGAACTTCTATGATCATTTTATTAATCATTGGATGTTAAGATCATCTTTCATGGAAGGTGTCTATACGACGCAACCAGAAAGAGATGATGATATCATATGATTCTAATAAAGGTTGCAAGTTACTGAAATCCAGTTTTGGATTAAAGTAAGAAACAAGATCTTAGAGCATTCATTATAAATGAATCTTTGCCTTGTGTCTACCAAAGGTTAGTGGGAGCGACAATGTTTTCCAAGTGAAATATGTTCAGCAACATATGGAAACGGATTATGATCTTACAGTTAGATAAGATCATGTCAAAAGAAATTCTCCAATGATTGACTTCAAGTAGCAACCTAAGTTCTAGGGAACAGAATCCACTGAGGTAGATCCAACGGTTGCTTGGTTCTAGTCAATCATACATATAGTGACATTGTATTGAAAAATACAAGTTGGAAAAATTTAAGTTCATAATTTTTTCCTATGTCATGTGGCTTAATCTCTTCAACTTAACATGTTTCGAACATAGGAAGAGATTAAAGTTTTGAATTGATACCATATGCTTTAGCAATGGATAAATCACATATTCCATAATATGTACAATAATTGATACTTCCAGGATATAATTTATTATAGGCAGATATCAATTATTTCCAGGATCATTGCAAGTGATGCAGTCAGAACTATCATCTTGTACTTCGGTAAGTACAAATGATATGTACCTGGAATTTGGAGAGGAAGGTATACTAGTTATGGTGGGACACATAATAGTCCTTGGATCAATTTGATCTAGTATCGTAGTTAGGAAAAGGAGATGAGTGAGTCAAGCTCATAAAATCTAGTGGTAGCCATACCTACAAATACCAAGTATGTTGCAGCTTCTAAGGCAGCTAAGAAGCAGTTAAAAATCGAAACGATTTTTCCCAGTTCTTGGATTCGCACCTAGTGAGAAAAGTATTATCATAATGAGAATTATGATATTCTTACTAGCCAAGTTTTCAAGTTATGACAATGGACAAAAGTAATATACTCGGGGATACCCTATCTTGAGAAGTTTTACTCAAGCATATGAGGTTTCATATAGTCGATATGCCATGTGGCGAAAATGTGGTAGGCCTAGTAGTTAAAGCCGTTACTCAGCAGAAGCATGGTATTTATCATGTGAGTAGCTAGAAAAATTAGTTAGCAAGTTGGCTCTAGTACAAGTGGGAGTGTTGAAATAGTGGGTGCCCTAGACCCAACTATGTAGTACTTTTGATTACTATATCATGTCTATAGTTAGATATGCATGATGATATCTTACCATTATAGTGCAGACTTTTCTGCATCCACTATAATAATGGTAATTTCCAAATGTTAATTGTTGTGTCAAGAGGTTATAGCAGATCCCAGGCTATAATGAGAACCTCAATATACAATGACATTAATCTTAAATATATGTTCTATAGTCTAGATACATCTTACTAACTGGACATAGTAGATGTCTGACTATCAGGTGTTAGGGGCTCATAAGCATTGAGACTTCTTCTCATGAAGTTTGCACTTGGTGATCTTTAGTAGTGAGATCATGAGAACAGGACCGCCAATAGGAACACCACATGTTTTGTGTGTCATTGGTTGTTCCTATCTATGGAAATGTGTATTGGTCTCCTGACTTGAGACCATTACCAATGTATATCATTTAATTACGTAGTTTGATGAAAGGAGAAAACCATGGTAGTAATGTCGTGGTGAGGTAGTTTGTATTGGGTGCGTCATTGGTGGTATGACGTTGGTTGAATGATCAAGAAAGGATTTGTCGCTTCCAAGTTTAGGAAGTTGTATATCTTAGGCCTGGTTGATCAGGATGGTGCTGCATTCATAAGTCTTTGGCCAAAGCAGTAGAAAGGAAAATCCATCCATATAGATCAACAAATAATAAAGAAAGATAAGGATGATGACACAAGAGTGTGTTCTGCTTTATGAGATATCAAATGACAAAGAGACTATAGTACACAGTCAGTGTTTGTAGGATGGTAGTCATTGCTATGACTATCCTTATCTCTTTAGGGGCCATGATGAGTTGCTAGACTCCGCTCTTGGTCTGTGGATTTTATTCATTGCTATCGAGATAAGGGCCTAGAGGGTCACACACAATAGTGTATTCAAGAATCCGCCCTATTTAGTTGAATAGGTACATGGACATAGTGGGCCCCACCACGGGGTCTGAGCGTTGTCCAAGTTTTCGATCACCAAATGAATTAAATAAATTCATTAATATTAAAGTTATGAATATTTGGGATTGAATTTATTTAATGTATTTACCAGTTTAGTAAATATGAGAAAATATTAATCGAACGAATATTATTTTAATATTCAAGGTTCGTTTTAATATTAAGTGGGACAGCGAGTCGAGTTAAATGGCTTGGATTTTATCACGTAATATATTTCATATATATTACAATTATTTGATAAAACAATAAATAATATTGGCGCAGTTAAGTTCATCAAAAAAAATTTATTTAGTGGATGTTGAAATATACGGGGGGCCGGGGAACCCAACCGGGTATTTCTCAAAGTCTCTATAAATAAGAGAGGAGGCTCTCTCTCTTGTGTGTGCAATTCACTATTCATTCATTTGCATGGAATGAAAGTTGAGAGCCGCTCTCTCCTCCTGCTTCCTATAGATAGAAATTGATGATCCAATTGTTCTGATCAAGTTCTTCCTCACGTATCGCAAGATCAACAATTCGGTGATCGTCAGGACGTCGAAGATATCATTGAATCACCGCGCTAGCACCCGGAGTTCGATTATCGGCATTCCTGCAGATTTTTGGAGCATGTGTGGATGATCTAGAGGGATCCTATTTTGGATCCTTCAAGCGATGATCGCCATTGGCTAGCAGCAGATGACCGCGCCTTCAGATTTGAAAAGGGTACGTTTTTTCATTTTAATTTTTTGCTCTTAATAATCTACACGAGATCCTCGGACCTCTCTAGGTCTCAGATCTTCGGCGACGACAAGTTCTGTCATTCCACTGACGAAAATTTTAAAATCCCCGGCCCACAGGCTTCCGCTATGGGCCCCAGTAACCTAACAGAAGATCTATCCAAAATATATATTCAAGAAGTGGTAAAGAGGCATTTCATTCCATTTTCAATTGTATCAGATAGATATTCTAGGTTTACATCTCATTTTTTGAAATCCTTACAGAAAACCCGTGGGACATAGTTGATGATGAGCACGACGTATCATCCTCAAATGGATGGACAATCCGAGAGGAAGATACAAACTTTGGAAGATATTATAAGGGCTTATGTGATGGATTTTTTTGGTTTATGGGAGGATCACTTACCATTGTTTGATTTCTCCTATAATAACAATTATCACGCTTCAATACATATGGATCTGTTTGAGGCACTGTATGGGTATCTGTTTTTTTCTCTACTATGTTGGGTGGAAACAGGTGAGACTTCGATGATCGGACTGAGTCTTGTCCAAGAGACTATAGAGAAGATCAAGTTGATCATAAAGAGGATGGATATAGCTTAAATTCATCATAAATTGTATGTGGACCATCATCTTCAACCGTTGTTGTTCGAGGTGGGTGATCATGTGTTTTTGAGAATCTCTCCTATGTTGGGACATTGTCGGTTTGGGAAGTAGGTTAAGTTATCTCTAGGGTATATTGGGCCTTTAGAGATATTTGATTAGATTGGAGAGGTGTCTTATCAGTTGGCTTTGACACCATGGTTTAGTGTGGTCCACAATGTGTTTCATGTGACGTAGTTCAAAAAGTATCGGCCAGATCATGACCATGTGATTTGTTGCGATCACTTTGAGCTAGAACTGGATGCTTATTTGGTGCACATGCTGATGTGGATTGTGGATAGGCAAGATAAATTCTTGAATGGTAAAATAATTGGTTTAGTTCTGGTTTTGTGGCAGCATGGTCATATTTAGGAGGATACTTGGGAGTGGGAGAAAAATATTCTTGAGTAATGGCCCAAGTTCTTTCGACAACAAGATGGTTCTATACTTTTCGAGGATAGAAATTCAAGTGGTGGGGAGAATTTAGCACCCCCATTTTGAGGTATGTAGCCTTTTTATACCTTTTTATGTGTTTAAAGTTCTTGGGATGAGTTTTGATGAGTTTGGGAGAGTTTGGAATGGTTATGAAAAATTTTGGAGGCCCTTTTAAGGGTGCACGGTTTGAGCACAGTTACGAAAAACCATGTGAGAATCCCAGGGAAACCATGCAACTCAAGGTAGTAGGGTCCCACATGGTTTGTGCACAGTTTTTATAACCACTTGAGGAGTCCATGTGAGATTCCTTTGAGGTATTATCATTTTCACGGTTAGTGCATGGTTTGTCAAACCGTGTGAGCTAACCGTGCGACCCATTAAAGTTGGTTTTTTTAAAATGGGGTTAGTCGGGATTCACCCTAACTCAACCATTTATTCTCCCATATAAACCCTACATGGGTTTTCTTCTTCTAAATGGATATGGGTTCTCTCCCACTCATTTTGGAAGAGATTTGAAGGGGTTTCAAGGTTATTTGAAGGTGATTCATCTCAGGTAAGTCTTCTCTCTTGGTTTCTCTTTGGTTTTCTCCAGATCTACTCTTCCCTCTCTCTTGGTTTTCTAGATCTACATATGTTGTGTGTAGATATATGGTTTTTGTTGCCTTAAATGATGAGATTAAGAATTTTTGATGTTATTGAATAGAATCTAGAGTGGTTTCAGTGGAGCATTTGTCGGATTTGTGGTGTGGTTATTCGTGGGTCGATTTCACCAGAACCCTAAAGGTAGGTGTCTTCTCTCTCAACTCCACTTTGTTAGAACTAGAAGGCTTGTTCCAATTAATTGTTTTTTATTTAATTAATTGGTGATTTTAATGTGTGAAATTTATTATAAATCCCTCTGGTAATGTTCTGTGGATTTTTGGGGAAAAGGGAGTTTTGTGGTGAAATGTTCTTATTGTTGGATTTTAAAATGTTGATTTTAAAATCAGCAACTTGGGTTGTTTTATAGAAATGATTTGAGAAAATTATTTTCAATAAAAGGGGTTTCTTTATGGAAATGTGGTATGACATGGATGAATCTTCAAGGGATTTTTTGATAATGAAATGGTCATTGGCATGTTTTTGTGGCCTTGGTGTGTTATATGCTTGGTTATTGGATTGTGCATGTTATGTTTGTGATTGGAATGATGTGAAGTGGGCAGAAAGTACCACTATAAAGAAAATGGAGAGTGTATGTAAGTTCCACCATCAAGGATAGGTGGGTGGGAAGTACCACTTGATTTGGAAAGTAGTAAACGGGTTTGGACGAGAAGTTCTACTGCGTTTGTTGCCTTATTGCGTGTTGTTATACAAGATGAAAATTATCGTGATGATGTGAAAGGGTTAAATGGATTGTGGAATGGTTGTTTGTATTTCATATGTGTTTCATGAATTTGGGTGAAATATGTCTTGGTAAAGGAGTGTTTGTCTTGTTGTAAGTTGTTTTCCTATTTAATGTTTTATATAAACTACTTTATATAAATGTGCTAACACTTCTTTCCTAGTGGCATGTGTAGGGAAGTCATTTGGGGAAATCCTACTGAGTATTTGTACTCACCCCCTACTTTGTCACTTGGGTACTTTTTCAGATGTTGTATTTTGGGACACAGGTAAGATTAAGGTATCTCATTTTTCTAGTGGTTCGGCATAATACTTGGGTGATGTTGTGGTTCTTGGAGCATGTATCTTGGTGTGGAGTTATGGATAGTATCCTGGCTCTTTGGGGTCTTGTTGTGTAGTGTTCTGTTTGGTAATTTGATATTTGGTTTGGTTTTATTAGAATTTGGGAATTGTTATAGAATAGTTTGTTTGTCTTTTGGTAATGTGTAGTTTGGGTTGCTTTGTTGACATGCATCATGTAGTTTGTTGATAATGGCTTGTTTGGATAGTGGATTTTATCTTAAGGTAAAATCATTCCCCAATGATTCTTGAAGCCCTTGTCATTTATTTCCAACCTTTGACGCCCTGGGAATGTCACTTAAGGCCAAATAGCATTCCTCTACCCTCTCAAGCCAATGGGAGGGGGTTGGATGTTACAATCCCACCTAATAAATTTCTCCTCCTGGGGATTTGTGATATATACAAGATGATCAATGATGTATTGCTACAAGTGAAATAACATTAAAATTAATATGAATCATAATATAAACAAATATAATAAACCTTAGTAAATATACCAGCTATTGAATGTCAATCCACTGATTAATTAAAATTAATTAATTTCTAATTACATTAATTTATTCACTAATTACAATTAATTAATTCCTAATTATAATTAATTAATAGTAAAATAATTATAACTATAATTAATTACTAATTACAATTAACTAAGTATTAATTACAATTAAAAATTGTTAATTATATTAATTTATTCACTAATTACAATTAATTAATTCCTAATTATAATTAATTAATAATAAACTAATTACTAATTATAATTATGTAGTTACTAATTACACCTAATTAATTATTAATTACAATTAATTACTTAATTAATTAATTACTAATTACAATTAACTAAGTATTAATTGCAATTAATTAATTGTTAATTACATAAATTTATTCACTAATTACTATCAATGAATTTCTAATTAAAATTAATTGATAATAAATTAATTACTAATTACAATTATGTAATTACTTTCACATGACCCCAATGTCTGAGTAGAATAAGGGGTTTCATCTATGCACCAGATCAAGGGTTTTATCCTTAACAGACCACAGTGGCCCCAATTAAATGGGGGTGGTAGTAATGACATAAGGTAGGAAGGTTGGCTAAGCGGTCTCGAAGGGTACCATTGGGGAGGCGAGTTTGGATCGAAGTGGTCCTCGGTGGTGGGTGTCCGTGCAATGTGGAAATAGAGGTAAGGCAGCGGCACTCAACTCAGTTGTGGCAACATGAATGTAGTCTTAGTTAGGTTTGTAAATTCCATGGTGGGAATTCATGTGATAGTGATTGGTTCCTTCATAGTGGCGAGATTGACTTGAAGGGTTCCTCAGTGGCGGGCATTCCTATGACATAGGAGATATAGTGCAGTAGTGACGAGTGGATCCCTCATGGTGGTGGACCTGGAGGGGGCAGCATATGGATATGGATCAGGCACTCCAGGCATGTTGGATCCAGACACACGATTTAGGCAAGGCAGGGACACAGGCTGATGCTACAATGGGCTTTCAGGGCATGTTATGGGCTTCATGTCTACTAGGCCTATGAACCATATAATAAATAAATAAGTCCTGATTAGTGGTCTATCCCCTTCAGGGGCTATGGCATGCCTCTCCAACCTTTGTGTGTGGTGTGTGTGCGTGCGTGTTTGAATGTAATTGTACCCCCAAGCTCCTAATATATATACAATTATGTAATTAATAATTAAATTTAATTAATTACTAATTATAATTAAACACTTAATTAATTAATTACTAATTAGAATTAGTTAATCACTAATTACAATTAATTAATTGATAATTCTATTAATTTATTTACTAATTATAATTATCTAATCCATAATTACAATCAAGTAATAATAAATTAGTTACTAATTATATTTACATAAGTATTAATTACAATTAATTAATTACTAATTACAATTAATTACTGAATTAATTAATTACTAATTAGAATTAACCAAGTAAAAATTACAATTAATTAATTGCTAATTACATTAATTTATTTACTAATTACAATTACCTGATTCTTAATTATAATTATTTAATAATAAATTAATTACAAAATAACAATTATGTAATCACTAATTAATTTAATTAATTAATAATTACAATTATGTAAGTACGAATTAGTTAATTAATTACTAATTAAAATTAATTTATTTCTAATTACATTAATTTATTTACTAATTACAATTAACTAATGAATAATTACAATTAAGTGATAATAAATTAATTACTAATTACAATTATATAAATACTAATTATAGTTAGTTAACTACTATTTATAATTAATTACTTAATTAATTAATCACTAATTACTATTAAATAATCACTAATTATAATTAAGTATTTAATAATTAACTACTAAATACAATTATATAATTATTAGGTTCTAATTATAATAAATTAACTATTTACTAAACAGTTTAATAAATTAATTAAAATATTAAACAAATTGAAATATAAATTGAATTTCCTCAATATTGGAGGGTGTAAGCTAAACAAGGGTGAGTAGGGGTTTTAGAGTGGAGGGTTCAGAATTGAAGAGCTTTGAGGGCAGAGCATAGTAGCACGGGAGAAGCAGCAAGGGATAAGTGGGTTTGGATGAATGAAATGGGGTGGGGGAGAGCCCCTTTTATAGGGGAGGAATTTGTAGGCACCGCTTAAAGTGATGCCTATCAAATATTTATTTAAACCATGAGTGCCCCATGAATTGGTGCTCATGGATAAAAAAAATTGAACATCAGTACCACTTCAAGTGGCACTGAGTTCAAAGTGCCACTTGAAGTGGCGCTTTTCCATATAAATTGTCAAATCACTACTTCATGTGGCACTTAACCACCCCATTTACCAAAAAATATATAACTTGCACCCATATAATTAAAAAATACACTTCCTATCCAAATTTTCCATTTTGATCTAGCTCCCATGGATTCAGGTTCATCGAGCTTTAGTTTCTTGATAACCCGTCTCAGTCCCGATCAACACTCTTCATCGGCAAGTGAGGCATCAACTATCTTAATGATGAAGCTCAACCTTCAATTCATTAAACTCTGATCTCCTACATGGTGAGATTCAATTGAGCTTGAAATATCATTCAGGTTATTTGTTCTATTTACCTACTCATGTGGAACTCAAAACAAATTTAATTGATCTTGAGTTTCACTTTTCATGATTGACCCCTTACATGGGATAAAACTCTTATATGGTTTGGCTCTAAAAACCCTTACGTGGGTTCTGCTTACGTAGATATCTTTCTTTTAAAAATTGAAAAAACGTTTTCAAACCCCTTATGTGGGTCTATACTGGCATAGAAAATCAAAACTTATGAAGATTTGACTTGAAAATTTAAATTTCCAAAAATATTAAACCATGAAATTCTAGATTAAGTATAAATAAAAATTTTAATAATTTCTTATAAAAAATTAAAACCATGGAATATTAAAGAATTTGAATTCAAAGAGAAAAACAATTTCCAGAACCACTTCAAAATATTATTTTAATTTAATCTTCACAATAATAATTCAGATAATTTAATCCAAAAATATATTTGTAATTAAAATAAAGAACATTTTAATCGATGAGGAATCGAAAATATTCACTTTTAAAAAAAATTACAATTAATGTAAATTTCAACTATAAATCAACCAACATTAAATAATGCTTCATTATAAGAATATTTTTACCTTAAGAACTCAATAAATTTCCCAAAATTGGTGTGGTAAAATCCAAATAATTGGAGCCACATTATATTCTCCCACACTTAAGATATTTCTTGTCTTTAAGAAATCAATTTAACAAACTCCATAAAAAGAAGTTAATCCCAAGAGTGAAAAATTAAAATTTCATAAAGAATTATTTTTCAAAAGTACTTTCCCCATGGACACTATCAAGTTGAATATGTGATTGTGCTCTTAAAATAAAATGGTTTCAATGCAAATTTAGTCTCATGTTTTACACAAGTGATTAAAATTCGAAATCTTAAAATAAAATAAACACACTTGAATTTTCATCCAATTGAAATTAAAAACTTAACTTTACCTCCAAGTGAACAAACATTCAAAAATTCATAGAAATTAAATATGTGCAACTGAATGGATGGGTTAGAAAAATAATTGAAAATAATGATTAATTAACCCATATTCCAGTGAAAATAATAATAAAAAGTTCATCCTAGATTAGTATTTTCATTTTATATTCCATTTTAATGAATATATTATTAGTTTAATTAAAATTAAAATTTTCAAAGTCGATGAAAATTGTAAGACATACTCCCAAAATTTTACCAAAATCAAGTTGTTTCAAGAGGTCAGTCAAATGATGTTCCCAATAAAATGTATGGAGTAATAAAGATCAACCTCCTTAAAGTGGCCAAATAGCCTTCTCACTTTAGAAAAAAAAAATACCCACTGAATAAGAAAGATAAAACTTGAAAAACAGTCAATTTAAACAAAATTAGGGTTTTTTTATGAGTTATTAATGAAGTATAGTTTAACACATTTAACCCCCCCCCCCTACTACCCATGAAAAAAACTTAACACTATCCCAAATGTTGAATCTTAAAGTGGGAGAAATGTTTCTAATTGTTAATGTTCAAATAGATTTTATAATTAAGTAGTTGAATGTATCTTAAAGGGGTGCGATACAATTCAAAAAGCTTTCTATCACAATTTCTAATGAGTCATCAAAATATAATTAAAAATGTACATTAATTTTTTCATTTTCTTATAGAAGCGTGGATTTTTAATTTATCTCAAGATACAACTTGTTGGTAATTCTTTACAGTAGAAACCAACATCTTAACATTAATTACAACCTCAATAAAATTCAGACAAATGGTTAATTTCCCTCACACTTGGTTTCATGTAGTGAGAATACTTAAACTATCCACCACTACCAAGGAATCATTCAAGAAGATTCAAAACAATAATATTTCAAAGGATAATTAAAAATAAAACTCCCATGATAGTGAATATTTAACCAATTGAATTCATTATAACACTCAACTTGAAGTAAATTCCCCTATTCAAACCTTTATAATACTCTAAAATGCACAAATAAACATAAAAATCCATCAATTGAATCTCAAAAATAAAATGTAACCATATGTATAATTTAGGGAAGTTTAATCCTTAAATCAATAGCTAGCAAATCCTTATTTGTATCTCAAAATAATTGCATTTCAATCAAAGAGATCAGAAATATTTCCTATTAAGTGCTTATACAGCAAGATCGACTTTACTCTAGAATAATATAGAAACAGTTGCAACCTATACATATACAAAAATAGATTTATTATTAATTAAAATTTAAGAAATAAAATAAACCACACAGAATGACCATGGGTTCACTCTCATGAAACAATGAGTTTCCAGTCCATTGTTAGACTCAAAGATATCTTAATTTCCTTGAACAAAAATGGAATATAACCCCTTTGGATTCCCTTTAAATTAATGTTTAATCCTTTTAACATTAACTATAAAGGGTATTTTCTATTTCCCTATAAGATAAACAACTCCATTAACTAAAAATCTCAAAATAGTGAAAGGTTCAAACCACTTAGATTTAAGTTTCTCTAGAAAATGTGTAATTTTAGAAATGAAATGTAGGATATTTTGACCAGCTATAAAATCACTATTTTGGATGATTGAAATGTGAAAATATTTATTCCTATCCTTTTATATCCATTTATTTTCATTGTAATCTCTCATAATCTTATCAAGATCACTCAACTCAAGAAATATTATTTCTCCATTGGTTATAAAATCAAAATTTCAGGCCTTCACTTCCCAAAAATATTTATATTACAACACCATATGTAAATTATGTGATTTTATAAAAATAAGTCTATAATGAGAAATTACTATGTAGGTTTTAAAGGTATCTCTGTAGGCCCACAAAGAATATCAAGTTTCAAATACCAGTCTTTCCTAAAACTAGACATGGTTTTCTCTAAAAAAATAAGCTTCCTATTTTGAGAGTACAACTTTTACACTAGATTTTGGATGGTAAGCATTACCAATTTTGTGAAGAGATAAAAAAAAATCATTAAATATTTGAACTTAAATTTTTTTAAATGGTTTTTTTATCTATGATAAAATCCTTGGGCCCTCCAAATCTTTAAAATATTTTATTATAAATAAATTTGATTACATTATTTCCTTTATTTTTTGTAAGTTTCACTACTTCAACCCACTTCAATACATATTCTAAAACCACTAACATGTACTCATTCCCATGAGAAGCTATAAATGATCCCATAAATTCCAATCCATGAACATAAAAAATTTCAAATTCTAAAGTCCCCTTTTGAGGCTGGTGTTTCTTCCTACCAACATTCCCTAACCTTTGAAACCTATCATGACCAACTACCAAAATCCTAGGATTATTAAATAGTATTGTACAATAGAAACCATATTGTAAAACTTTTTGAGTTGTCCTCACTCCCCCATGGTGAACTTCCCATGGTGTAGAATAACAACTTTTAAGAATTTTTAGCATCTATTCCTTAGGAACACGCCTCCTAAGAACACCATCAACACACCTCCTATACAAAAAAGGGTCATCCCAAAAGTAGTAATTTAACTTAGGAATGAATCTATTCCTTTTTTTAGTGTAAATTATTTAGTAATAACTCAATTAGCCAAGAAATAAGCAAAATATATATATTAAGAAGATTATTTGACTAAAACAACAAGAAATTTTTCATTTGAAAAGGAATAATTAATCTCCCTTGGATCATCATTTTTAGTACTATACAACTTAGAAAAATGATCAACCATTACATTTTTATCAACATTTTTATCTTTGATTTATACATCGAATTCCTATAATAAAAGTATCCATTTATAAATCTAAGTTTGGCCTATTTTTTTGATAGTAAGTATTTCAAGGAAGAATTATCAATGAAGACTAACTTTATACATGATCAAGTACTACATAAACTTCTCTAAAGAAAACACTACAGCCAAAAAATCATTCTTACTAGTGGTATAATTCCTTTGGGAATCATCTAGAAACCTATTAGAATAGAACGCCACATGTAGCCTCTTGTCTTTCGTGGAGCCTAAAACTTCTCCAACAACAACATCACTAGCATAACATGTGATTTCAAATGACAACTTTCAATTAGGGGTAGATATGATGAGTGAATTAGTGAGTTTCTACTTAATAATATTGAAGTATTCTAAACGTTTTTCATCAAACAAGAAGGGTGTATATTTGTCTGGTAGTGATTATAGAGGCCTACTTATTTTAGAAAACCTTTTATTAATATCTATTAAAAACCTACATAGCCTATAAATCTTAACACCTTTAAAATTCATATGATGGGGAAAATTATGAATGACCACTATATTAGATTTTTCAACCTCTATACCCCTCTTAGACGCCTTATAACCTATAACAATCCCCTTGATCACTATAAATTTACATTTCTATCACTTTAGAATGATATTAGTCTCTAGTTATCTCTCTAAGAGAAATTCCATATTCTGAAAAAATCTCTCAAATATACTCCAAACAATAGATAAATCATCCATGAACACCTCGATGATCCTTTCAATCGTGTTAGAAAATATGGTCATCATATATCTTTAAAATGTGTTCGATACACCACACAAGCCAAAGGGAATTGAACAGTGAGAAAATTTCTTAATGGGGCATGTGAGTGTGGGTTTTTCCTTAATCTTTTGGGGATACAAGAATCTAGTTGTAACCAGAATATCCATTTAGAAAATAGAAAAAATAATTTCCAGTTAACCTCTAAATAATTTGATCAAAAATGGAATAGGAAAATAATCCTTTCTAGTGGCTGAATTAATCTTCCTATAATCTATACAAACTCTCCACTTATTTTATTTTCTAACATGAATTTTTTCATTTTTTCTATCAGTCACAACATTGAAAACACCCTTCTTTAGAACAACTTAGACCAAGCTAACCCAAAAGCTATCAAAAATTGGATATATGATACCAACATCTAGAATATTGATTATTTACTCTCTAAAAACTTATTTCATGTTGTGATTTAATCTTATTTTTTCCTTAACTCTTAGTTTGTTATTTTGTTCTATAGGGATCCTATTCAAGAAAAATGAGGTACTAATCCCTTTAATTTCATCTATGGTCGATCCTATGGTAGTTTTGAACTTTTTTAAGACATTTGAAAAAATTTACTCTTGAATTTTATCTATATTAGTAGATATAATGATAGGGAATGATAATTTCTCACCAAAAAATAAATATTTCATGTGTGTAGGAAAAGTTTTGAGCTCAATTTATAGTTCTTCTTCACTAGAATGTAGACTCTTGGGATGAGGTGGCCCAAATTCTTCAATGTATTTCTTAAATTGTGTATGAAAATTTGATAAATTTTGAATTTAAAAACAAAAATTGAGTTTTTACTCACTATTTTACAAAGTGGACAACTCACTACTCTCTAAATTTATAATAATTTTAATAAAAAATCCTCATCAAAATCATCAAAAGTGTTGCAAGAGTTCTCCCTTATATTTATAAAAATTATCTACTACTTTTTTTGAAAAAGGGGAAACTTCATAAAGTTCTCCTAAAAACTCCCCCAAGAATAAAAAATTCATATTCTAAACAAAATTTTATAATTGGAATAAATCCATTATCCACCTTTTGAAAACCATCCAGATTTTCAGATCTAACACATTCAAAATGTTTAAGAAATTTATTTTCAGCATCCAAAGGGTTTCATCAATTAAGTAATGTTTTTATCTACTTATTCCTAATGATCCAATGAGTCCTCAACTCAAAAATTTAAATTCTTGAAAAATTCTCTCAAAATATAGGTTCCTTTACATTTTTAAAGACATTAAACTCTTATTATTGATCCCCAAACTTAAAAATTAGTTGACCCTTATACACATAAATAACATCCCCCATGTGGCTAATAACGGCCTACCAAGGATGATGTGTACTTCATTGTCATACTACATGTCTAAAACTAGAAAATAAATGAGTTAAAACAGCTTTCCAACTTCTATAAGTAGGTCATCAACCCTTTTATGGGATTTGTGAAAGATCGGTTATCTAGATGAAGGATTACAGTAGTGGGTTACAATTCTCTTAATCTCGACTATTTAAATAGTGAGATAGGTAGAAGATTAATTCTTACACAAATGCCAAAATTATAATTCAACTAACCACTATTATTTAAGGTTCATAGTATGAAAACACCCTAGACATTTATTTTTTGGTGGTATTTTTTTAAGGATAGTGATGCAATCTCCAGTGAGGTTGTAAGTTGAAAACTTTTATAGGGTTTTATTATTTGAAACAATTTTTTTGAGAGATTTAAAATATGGTGGAATCCTAATTAAGGATTTAATGAAATGTATGTTCACTTGGAGCTTGTTGAAAATGCCAAGGAATTAGATAAACTCTAGATTATTATTATTATTATTTGTTTAAACCTATGAGGAGATGGGATGGATGAAAAAATTATTTAGAATAGTTGGTAATTCTATAATTTATTCATCAAGTTTTTATTTCCATTTATTCATTTTATTTTGAAGACTTTGTTTACTTTTTTTTTAGATGGAATAGTGAGATTTATTTTATTTTTAGTAGTTTTGTACACATTTTTTAAATTCAGTGTTATCTGGTTTTTGGTGTACAGATTCTTACAGTTTCTCAATTTGTACATTCTTAGTTTTATCTCTAACCTCTTCTTGAGTTTTTAAACCACTCTTAGTAACCACATCCTTGATATTTTCCCTAGGGTTCATTTTTTTATTGCTAAGAAGTTTACCTTTGTCTCTTAAAGTTCAATATATAGCTAATTGACCCATCTTTAGCTCAAGGTTTTGAATCTTAGCATTATTTTCAGACTTATGTACCTCATTTTCATCTATTTTTGAATCTAATTTAACCTATTATGAGTAAAATTTTCTTAAAAAAAATTAGAGAATACACCTTACATCATTTTGAGAACTAGAGGACTCATCCATATGTTGATTTTGAAATTGTTGTCTTGGATGGTTTTGGAAACTAGGGGAATCGGGTTATCTAAGAACTCTTTTTTCTTTCCCACACAAATTAGGATGTTTCATATTTCTAGGATTATAGTAATTATAAAATGGTTCATCTTTTTATTTCATCCTAAGACATTAAATTATAAAATTAACATTTTCATGTGGTTGGGAATATATATAAAATATTGGGTAGTATTTTTTAGTATTACCAAACATATGACACTGAGAGAATTGTTTTATAAGAGTTTGGTTTGGATTTTGATAGCCAACTTTATTATCATATTGTTTGAAATTTTGGTTCATTAAGTACTAAATTTTATATTTTATTTTAGCTAACCAAGAGTTCATTTACATCCTTATACCAATGTTTTACTCTCCTATATTCACTCTCTGTGTCCTTGAATTCTTGTCATATGAGTTAAGAGCTAAAGTGTAATAAATTTTCATATGATGTTCATCATTTTTTCTATATAATTTACCCTAGAATATTGATCAACTAAGTTTTATCTTGAAGGATAAAAACCTTTATATAAGGCATATATAAGAAGGTGGTAATGGAGTGGATAATGAGGACACTACCTAAGCAGGTCCCTAAACCTATATCGGACCTCATGAAAGGCCTCTCCATCCTCTTGGTAAAAATTGGTGATTTTGTTTCTAAAATTTACTTTAAGTATTTTAGGGTATAATTTCATAACAAATGATTTATATATTTGTTCCCATGTTTCAAAAATGTCCTCATCTAAGTTAAAAAACTAGTTTCTTGTATTTAACTTTCAATAAAAAAAATGAATACCTTTGTTTTAAGCTCATCCTCACTCAATACTATTGGAATGGTATATCTTGATCCTTTGGATGAAGTGGGTCAACTGCTAGTATCCTATATTGCACACCAAACTGCAACTCTGACCGAACTGTAAAAACTATGATTAGACTATAACAAAGCTGATTGACAACACTAATAATTCACTATAACAGTGGAGAATTTGACATATATCATCTCATAATTTAGAGACAATAGTATTGTATCTTTGATAAAATATATCGATTGGTCACTATAGCATAATGGACTTGTTATGTTCTTGGTGGCACCGTTACACCATCCTATTTATAATATTATTCGAGATATGTTTTATGTGCGGGTGATACTCTAAAAATAGTCATGTAATTCTTCTCCTGAATTAGTTAAATTAATCTGACTCTCAATGGATGTAGGGATTATTTCCAAACCACATAAATTGCTATGTCATGCAATCTTCATCTTGTTCTTTTGTTTTTTACTTTTTACTCTCATTTCTGGAATCATTCATCATTGTTACTCCTGAAATTTCTACAAAAAAATCCTTACAAAGGAAACTGCTACACTATGTTATAAAAAAACAAATGAATTTTAAGAAGTCCTCATTAGAAATTCCATTAAACACTAGAATAGTGAGATTTTTGATTTATTAAGTTCATTGTTTTGTGAACTAGGTGTCGACCTAATAGAATATGGGTTATTAACACTTAAAGGAGTTGGTACTCCCTCATCCTAGGTCATTATATATTTTATTTAATGATTTCAGGTTGAATATTTTTTTCATTATCATCTATCTCTCTCTCTATCTATCTATATCTTAAATTATCCATTATAGTTTTGTTTTTCTTTTTAATAGTAGTGAATTTTATGTTAATCATAGGTATTATTGACTATAAATTTTATAAATTGGAACTTGTGAACATAAAAAAACAGATTTGAAAGTACTCAACATCATATTTCAATATTTCCACACAATAGATTTCACTTTTAGGTTTTTTTATGTAACAGATTTTTTTCTTATTATTTTTATTTTTTTAGGATTGTTTCTTTTGATTTTTTGTTTTAATTTATTTTCTTAGATGCATGAAACCTTTCGCGAAAATGATGCTAAAAATTTCATAGATTTTCATTAGATTTATCAAATTTATTTAATAGCTAATAGATACTGGATGGTAGTGAGTAGGGAGTTGAACCTCAGAGAAGGTGAATTGTGTAAAGACCATGAAATAAAACTCAAAACAAGAAAAACAATAACAAACAAGCATGAACAACTGATTATGTAGAATATTTTTCCCC
The DNA here is from genome assembly GCA_963277665.1 of Viscum album. Classification (NCBI taxonomy): domain Eukaryota; kingdom Viridiplantae; phylum Streptophyta; class Magnoliopsida; order Santalales; family Viscaceae; genus Viscum; species Viscum album. The sequence continues at coordinate 1,968,393,239 of OY728125.1, read as the reverse complement.
TAAAATAAGTAGTAGACAAGGAAGCAATTATGAATTGGGTGAAATGTGAAATTGATAATAATAATAATATTAATAAACAATAAATATAAAAGTAATGAAAAATTGTGCTAGATTTTATTGAATGATTAAAATTTAACTCTTTGTTCAAGTAAATGTGAAACTATATCAATATCAACTAAAAGATATTCCTACTGAATTCTTCAAGGGTAAGTAAATGAAGGCCGAATTAAATAGTTCTTCAACTATGACTTCTAACATAGAAAAAAGAATGAGTATGATTCGGTCACCAAATTCAAGGAATTGATCGATCTAGGTGGTGTTTCTCTTCAATTTTAAAAAAAAAGGATCCCTTTTTTAGAAAATTTATTTAAAAGAAAAATGAGTGATGTGATTTAATTAAAATAATAAACAAAAATAAAGTGATAAAAAGTATCAGTATAATCTCATTACCCTATAAAAAGTTTATCCAAGAATAATATTAAAATAAAAAATTAAAAATACTCAAAACAAACATAAAAATGGAAGAAAGATAAAGAATATGAAGAATATTATCTAGATTTCCGGCTCATTATTGAGATTATCCTCATCTTCCTAAATCTTCCTCATCTATTTTCTCTTAAAAATGATCAAAATCATATTTAAATATTTCCACATAGAAGATTTTACTTTTAGAAAAAAAATTATTTTTTATGAAACATATTTTTTGGCTCTTGTTGTTGTTTTTGTGATTTTTTCTTTTAAAGTTTTGTTTAATTTTTTTCTTTTAGATTCACAAAAACTTCATCGACAAAGATGCTAAAATTTTGATATATTTTCTTTATATTTATCAAATTTATTTAATACCTAATAAATACTACATAGCAGTGAGTAGGTTGTTGAACCTCAGAGAAGGCGAATTTTGGGCAGGGTAATAAATAAAACTTAATACAAGAAAAAACATACAAGAACAACTAACTATGTTGAATATTTTTTCCTTTAAAAAAAGAATTAGATAAGTAAAATATAATGAATTGAGTGGAATATGAAATTAATAATAATAATATCAATAAAAAAGTAGCATAAAAACAATGAAATAATTGAGGAGAAATTTGATTAATTTATTAAAATTTAACTCTTTGTTCATGTAAACGTGAAACTAGACCAACATCAAATGAAAAATGTTCCTAATGACTTCTTCATGGGTAAGAAAGTAAATTTTGAACTGAACAGTTCTTTAACTATGGATTCCAATATAGAAATAAATAATAAGTATGATACGGTCACCAAAATCAATGAATTGATCAATCTAGGTGGTGTTGCTCTTAAATTTTGAAAAAAGAATTCCTTTTTCAGAAAATTTCTTTAAAAAGAAAATGATTAGTAGTGATCCAATTAAAAAATTTGTTTTTGGCCTTTGGTTTCATTGTCTTCCCCAATCGGTGTTCAACCATTCTCTAATTGATATCAACACCAGTTTCGATATGGATCCCATATCTTTAGTTTTGTCGAGATTTGGTTTCTAGATAACCTATATTGGTCTAGATTGATTCTCTTATTTATCTCAGTCTAGTGAGGGATCAACTATCATAAGGTTGAAGATCGACCTTTAATTTGTTATGCTTTGATCTCATGTGAGGTCAGTGTTTGTTGAGCTTGAAATCCCATTCAGGTTCTCTGATCCATTTACCATATTGTGTCAAACTCGAAACAAATTTATTCAAGATCAAGTTTCTATTTGTGTTCATAAAACCTTATGTGGGATGAAACCCTCGTGTGGATTGTAAACACATTTTAAAACCCCTTACCTACACATAAAATCAAAAATTATGAAGACTTGAATTGAAAAATTAAATTTTAAAAACCATTAAAAATGAAATTATAGATTAAGCATTGAAAAAAATTCCAATATTTTTTAATAATATCTGAAATCCATGGAATATGAAATAATTTGAATTCCAATACTAAAAAAATTTCCATAATCACTTCAAAATATTATTTCAATTTAAATTTCACAATAATTGTTTAGATTATTTTCTCCGGAAATATTTATTCTATTAAAATGAGGAAAATTTAATCAATGAAGCATCTAAAAATATTCACTTTCAAAAAAAATTCCAATGAATTAAAATTTCAAGTTTAAATGAACCAACACTAAATAATACTTTATTATAAGTATATTTTGACCTTAAAACCCAATGAATTCCTCAAAATGGGTGTGGAAAATGAAAAAAATAGAACCACATCAATAACCAATGGTGCACTCCCCACCATACAACTTCCCTTACATCTCTCCTCGATCACCAACCCTAACGGATCTATTATTTCATGTGTGCCACTCCACTTATGGCTTCCCTTACACAACTCCTTGAGAACATACCCTGAAGGGTCCATTACTCATGTTTCTCCACTCAATCCATGCTCAACCCATCCTAAAAATTCATGTCAAGGACTAAAACCCCGGTCCGCCCTACCCCTAATCATATTCTTGAACCTATAGGTCATTGGATAATACATGATGTCTCACTAATTCACAACCCACTAGGTACCATGTGTAACCAGTACGTACCCAATATTTCATAATGATACATTCTCTGAAATCCTTACAAACAATCGCACTTCCCTTCCAAGGTAGAGTGATCCTACAAGAACCTTCTCATGGGTTCTTACCTATGATCCGACTTAATCTCATCCAAACTCAACGGGTTCATGTTCCCATACAAACTGATCACACTAGTGAACTCATACTCCCATGAGTCGCATCCCATAAAACATAATCTCACATGCCTAACCCACTGACCATGAAACTCACACATGCCAACTTCATCCAACAACCATAGGCATATCACTCATTCCAAGGCTAAAGATGTGATCATCCACCACATGGGAATCATTTAAAAACCACAAGCATCTACCCAGGCTCCCACTACAACATTGATTGAAAATTCAAAAAAAAATATCTATGCATCCTAGTGATCCCACCCTCAAACCCAATCTCAATACCAAAAATGATCCAAGTGCTTCACCTCCCAATAATAAGGCATTCCACATGCCTTCCCACAACCCTATCTAGGTTCCCACATAATCACCTAGTTCTATTAAGTAGAATGATACAAAGAAGGATATGATAAAACATTATATTGGTTATTATTTACATTTTAAGTTACTAAACTTATCCTCAAGGCAACATGATCCCTTCCTCGGATCATCCCTTATAGATTCAAATCTTACACCATCCCAATAAGGGTCATTATACATCTATTTCATAAATGGACTATATAACCGCCCTAAGAGAGCATCCTCTGTCAGGATCTACATGACCTTCTGTTAGACAAAATACCATGTTTCAACTGAGTGGAGTGCCATTGAAAAGTTATATGAGAAAACTCCTTATAATATTTTTTTAACACCTTAAAAAAACTATACCTCTAATTAGTAAAACAAACACATACAAGAACATATATTTCATGTGAGTCTTATGTTCCAACCATGATACATGTAACAGGTCTCTTGCCAATGGGATAAGAGCCAAAAACAAAAAAAAAACATCTTTGGTGAACATATCATATTTAAATAAATTTTTTAATTATAATATCACAAACCAAGAACATTAATCTCATACCACTATTAACATGGACTTCTTTTCAGAAAAGGTAATCATGACACGTCAGTCTGAGGTCACTACAACAAAATCTCCTGATAGCGGTGGTTTTTTTAAGTTGGGGTTGGTTTAAACTATCTACATATGGTTATATAATGGTTTCCAAAAACTATCACTAAATTTTGTGTCAACATCCAACTCACATTGGTTCAATCCATTTAGTGGTAGTTTCAGGGAATAGTCGCATAATGCTTGTTTAGTGGTGGTTTCTCATGCCCAAAAATGGAGAGGATATAGCAGTGGTTTAAACCACTTCTAAACAATTGTCGACCTTAAATAGCAGTAGTTTAAACAACTTCTAAACAACCACTTGGCATATATAGCAGTGGTTTAAACCACCTCTATATATCTCTTTTAAAAAAACCAATTTTAGAATCTACAGCCCCATAACAGGAAAATAAAATTCAATAAATATGCTTAAAATCATATCCATGTTCACCACACCCAACTATGAGATCTTGTAATCATGAATTTAACCAACATGGTTTACTAGAATATAAAAATTAATAGACTATTCTAGGAATACATTACAACATGTAAGTAAGGAAAAACATTCAAGTGGTTATTCAATTCCTAAGACATCCTAAGAAGAAATCAATGAATGTAGTAGTGAACTCATTAACAAAATTACAATAAGCTATACACAACCCTAAAATGGTTTTAAAATAAGGAATAATAATGATAATTCTCAAAAATGGATCCAAACTTGTAAAGGAATTACTAAGAATAAATCTATTTAATGATATTTTACAATACAATAAAAAGGGATGTATTTTTGTACATAGTGCCAAACAAGCCACTTAGAAAAAATTTAACCCATTGTATAAAAATATCTTTAAAAACCATTCATTTATATCTTTAAAATATAAATATTTTTCATTATTACTTTAAGAAAATAAAATTTTTGGCATCATATAAGCATAACCAAATAATCACTTAGTAAGTTGACGTCACTTAACAAAAATTTAGGCAAGCTTTATCAATCCAATGATCTCCAAAGAGTACTTAAGAACAACTCAACCAAAATTCATGGCCAAAGGAACTCAATACATAATCACTATAAATCAAAAAGCAAACAAAATCCATTAAAAAACAACACTGCAAACTCTATGGAACAAAATAAGAGGAATCCCCAAGATCCTGGGTAAATTCCACAATGCTTAGGTGGAATCACCATATTAGTGTTAGCGTATCATAAGTTTAGTTACACATCATCTATGAATCCAAAGTGAACCATAATCATTACCAAATGAACTTTGACTAACACCCTCTCTATATCCATCTCCACTTCCTACTACCAGCACCTTCATGGAAATTATGTTGAAAATTAAAAAGTGTTTTATATTTAAATTTAAACTTAAAACCAATAAAAAAAATTGTACTAAATGATTTTGAAGTTGTGTGATTTACCTGCTCACTACCATCCATCAATGCAATATCACCAGGGACAGATCCAGTCATCTTCTAATATAATTCAACAAATTATTTCTATATAGTGATGACCTTTACATCTTATATCTTTATATGAGCCCCCTACATCTTTATATGAGACCCTTGTTCCAAAATTGTGATTTTCATTATAACAAACTCCCCTTGAGAATCTTGTGTGATGAAGTAACTATAACTAGAAGTAGATGCTTCTAAATCCTCAGTGTCCTACCAAAGACCTCAGATGGTAGGGGTATCAATACCATCTCATGCACTTGACCAGGATGCTCCTTCTCAAGGACTTGACTAATTGAATCATCCTGGGAGACTGAGAAAGACTGCACGGGATTGGCATCCCATAGTTATTTTATTTTTACCTATAAATAAAATATCAGTCATATTTTAAGTAATACATATTAACATAGTGAAAAATTAAAATAAGTTATTAAAATGAAGATGTAATTCATACCCCAACTTCTTTTGTAGGATCATTAACATAACTCCCATTAGATTTTGTATGAACATCCAACCACAGTTCTGTTCGGGAGACTTGGTGCCCTAAATTCTTTGACTACATTAAACAAATATAAATAAAAAATTTAATATATAAAATAGCCGATGTTATATTATAAATTTTTAAACTAATGAAAGTATTACCAAAGTTAATCTGTTTCTAAAAAAACTCTTCGACTCGGTAGTGTGAGGGATGATTTGTTTTGCTTGACTTGATGCATTTTTCCTTGAAACATTCTTAAATAAATAACATGTAATTTATTATTAATGTATGCAATGTCATATTTGTATCATATGCATGTATATATTTAAAATGATATTAATATAATAATATATATTTTAATACCATGTGGTTCTTATAATGATTACTATCAAAAAAAACCTTTCATTACTCTCTAGGTACTACTTCGGGTACCTTATCATACAGCTGCTGAGTGCTCAAAAAAGTATCATTGAATTAATTCCATAATATCCCTTTAAAATCCTTACATTTATTACCCAAATTTTTTAGCATTCACTTTTTTGATATAATATCAATAATGGTAAAGTGGAATAACATTTGTACAAAGAGATTCATTTTTAAAATATTAGAATTTAATAGCATAATGACATTCAATTACACAATAATTTACTATAATTACCTTTATCAATGAATCAAAGACATCATTTTTTCAAGATTGAGGAACATGCCTCCAATCATCATAGGTAATCATAAGGGTAACCAGCTCCACTACCAGCTAGCCTAGAATCTAGCCAAATAATCCTACGGCATCATCTATAGAGACCCCATAATAGTAAAATGGGATAAATATCTTCAATCCATGTAACCTATAATGCTTTAAGTCAATACACCTTGAGATGTTACTTGAATACCCATTAGATACCTTCACATGTTTTAAAATTCAAATGAAGGTATCTTTATCCCTATTTGTCATTGAAAAAATTTTCAGATCATACTTTCTATTCTCATCTGTCCAAAGATCATGCTTTATGTTCATTATTTGTAAGTCCTTCTGATCATTGAGATGGTCCTTCAATTTTCTATACTCGTTTATAAATTTAAAGATCAAATTTTCAAAAACATTCTTCTCAATGTGAATAATATCAAGATTATTCCATAGAAAATTCAATTCCCAATACGGAAGTTTGAATAATATACTTTCTTTTCATCCATTATTGCATTATGATTTCAATTGATGATAAAATTAGAACATGTTTCCCAATATCTTTCAAATGATTATCCTTCCCAAATTGTGTTTCAAAATTTCCAAGTTTTTTCAATATTTTATAACTTTTCAACAACTTTGGAGGTGGTTTATGACTAATAAAACCATTGAATTTTGACTTGTTCAACTAAAATCTATGATATGTATCAAAAAATATTTGATGAAACAAGAAGCACCATTTTTTACAGTAAGTTAGTTGTTTGGGATTAAAATAAAAGTTACAAATAGGAAAAGAAAAACCCATGTAAGTATTCCAACCAGATAAGTTTTAAAGTACAAATAATTCACTAATGGTTCGTATTAGAGTAGCATGAATTTTGAACATTTTTCTAGAATATACATCATATGTCTCAACATCGTTTCTCCATAACTCTTATAATTCTTCAATTAGGACTAAAAGTATACATCAATTTCATTTCCATGAATTTTTTTAGTAATAATCATCAAAATGATAAAATATGATTATTGAATACACATCCATAGAGATAGATTGTAAGGGATCAAAACAACTAGCCAAATGCTATAATTGGTTATCAAAGTCTCAAATGGTTTGAATCCATCGACAACTAATCCCAATCGTACATTCCTAGGATCAGATGAGAAATATGGATGTAATAAATCAAAATACTTCCATGATTATGAATCTCTTGTATGTCTCATTAACCCATCATTGTTATTATCTATATAATTCCACATCATGTGCTCAGAAGTTTTTTAGGACATGAATAATCTTTGTAATCAAGGCTGCAAATGGAAGTAATGAAAAACCTTTGCAAGTGTGTTCATTTTCTTCTTCTTCATAGAAGTATCTTGATTCAAACTTCAAAAATCACCCATTTAATTCCATATAGAAGAATAATTTTTTTTGAAATCCTATTTTCTTTAATCCTCTCCCCAATAAAGCATAAAATTATTGGGATAAGTATGATTTTTTTATAATTTAGACCAATATTTTTAACAAATTTTTTCATATCATAAAAAGACTCAGGGGTCTTAACTTTAGGAAATGAATCATGCAACAATTCCAATATCATAGATATCACCTTATTTAAAATTCCTTATAAGAATTTGATATGATACAACTTCATTAAAAAGGAAAGTTTTGATTATCTGAAACATCAACCATACATCTCTTGATTTCCTGTATCAACTAAATCATGAATCTCATTTTTTTGCTCGGTGAATTTCTCTCTTATGTTAGTTTTCATAGAATTAAGAGGAGGATTCAATGATATGTTAAAATCTTCATTTGATTTTCCTATAGTACCAAAAACATCACTTGTCAATTTATTATTTATAGCACCCTCAACTAGCTATTCTAATATGTTGTGATGTTGATGTCATTGTCTTGCAATGTTGAAATCATCTTTTATAAGGTTTTTCATTTCATTGTACATTTTTTATGAAGTTGGGAGCTCATTCTATTCATTGAAATTAGTTCTCAAACTTTCTATAATGTTAGATTCTCCATTCCAAATCCAACACAAATATTGATCAGGGAATTGATTCAATATCAAGTGTCCATAAACTTCATGTCTCTTTAACCATCTTCTAAATTTATATTTAGGAAACTAACATCATATTTTCCCATCGACAGATTGATTGAAAATTACAAAATCTAAAAACTCCTCCAAACCCTTATTATACTGAGGTGTGTTCTTCAATAATGTGATTCAACTTTTATCTATATATATCACAATGTTCCTGCAATTTATTAAAGAAAATTAAAATACATAAGTATTACTGAGTAGGAAAATAGATAAATGGAATTGAAAAAACACAACCAAAGTATTTATAAAAAGAGTCATATAAGGACTAAAAAATTTAAAGGAAAAAAAAGGAAATCAATCATGGATGGTATTATATAAAATAGAAGTAAGATAAAAAGAACAAAATCATTAAGAAAAAGAATTTTAGATATTCTTTGAAAATAATTTTTACCAAACCATATAGTGAAAAACAATTTATAAATCTAATTATTTCTATAAAAACACTTTTGAAGGAAATAAACGCCTCTTTAAAGGAAGTCAACTGGTGTCAAACACCCATTTTTCAATGATATGATAAACCATATATGCTAGTTTGAAAGAAAAATAATAAAATATATTTATATTTTTGAGAGATATTAAAGAAAATAAACAATCCATTTACTATTGATTTTCAAAATAAAGATAATTTTTACAAGGTGAAACAAATCAATCAAAGAAACAAAACCATTAAACATCAGTGGATAACTCTCACGATATTAATGAGACAATATAGTACTTTAATCACACATAACCATCTCTAAAGGGTATGATGAAATCCTATCAGCACACCCCAAAGTATTGGATATAGATTCCAAAGGGCTAAATTACTTAAGGGGCCATTATCCAATACCATGTATACAAAGCTGATGTCATGAAAATCCACAAATTTGATGTTGGAGACACTTTTGAATAATCCAATATACTACCTCAGTATCTATTAATATTCATGGTTTCCTAGAACTCAGTATTTTAGTGTTATCTCTCACATGTAGTGAATAAAGGATGAATTGATCTCCTTCAGACATCTATAATAGAATATTGTAGTTTGGATTCCTCACTATCATCGTCTCAATATAAATTATCCACTAAATCTTACTAAAAAACAAATTTTAAATCATAAATTTTACTCTTAAATGTATTCTACATAGAATGATTTATCTTAGTGTAATAATTATGAAAATGGAGATAAATTCATATGTTCCTTAGTAATTACCCAATTCCTCAAATTGAAATTAATATCCTTTCTAATTTTTTTTCCAAAGGGATATTATTCATTCAATTATTACTCTTCGAAACATATTAAACATTCCAAAAAACCTTTTCCAACATCTGAATAGATCTTTGAAAATACATCGAAAAAACTTATTTCAACATCTATTTGAACAATACAAGTGGAAACACTAACTTTAATTACTTCCAAGTCATAATTTCTAACAAAAAACCTAAAAAAATATTAAAAATTCATTACACACAAAAAATACCTTTTAAAGAAACTCCATGATTCATCTCAACATTCTTGGGAACCTTTAAAATCCTTCCAAGATATTATTCATCAATATATTGACATCATTCAGAATACCTTAATGTATTTGATCATTATTGAAAACAATTATAAGACAAAACAAAGTTGGTTCAACAATATCCTTTTTATTTTTATTGTTAATACCTACTAGAAAATGTATTTTCAATATGTGACTCCATTTATTTTCTCTTTTTTTAATTTTCACTTTCTTCTCTCTTTACCTTAATGAAAAAATACAATGTATATGAGAGATGATGGTATCACTTCATAAAATTTTCCATCAATCATCCCATTAAAGTCTATGGGATCTATTCTTGGTGTGGAAAACATGTGGGTTTAATTTAGACAACATGATTCTCCAAAATTCAAAGAATATTGAAGTGGTCATAATTTAATAGGAATATAGAATAAAGATAAACATCCTTAATAAAAAAATTATAGTGTATAAATTCAATGTTTTAAATATAAAAACTATTCATGTTAACTATTCAAACAAGTTTAAATGAGATTTGATACCTCACATAATTCCAAGAAGGTTTTACATGAAAAAAATCATTATATAGTGGGAAAGTATCTTGAGATTATCTAATGATCAATATTTAGTATCCCTAATGGAAAAAAACTATCAACATAATAAAATTTAAATTGTACTAATTTTTTTTCATATATAGTGAAAGTATAAAATATAAATGTATACAAAAATGGATGAACAAAAACATAGATAAATCCACCACTAAAACCACACGAACATCATAGCTAAATTAAAACTAAAATAAAGAAAAACCATAAGAAACTCACATGGACATTATACCTTAATGAAATGAGAAGATATAATTGAGAAATACTACCCCAATATGTACTCTACCATAGATGAATAGAATCCCCAAGAGAATTTGGTGCTTCCACCATGCTCCTCTGGAATCTCCAAAGAAAACCCCAACCTGAGAAAAAATATAAAGAAAAAATAAAAATATCAAGGGAGATGTGAGGAGGGTGATACTAACCTCAAATAACTGAAGGAAAATAAAAAAATACACATCAAATCAAGTTATAATGAACAAAGGAAGGGATTGGCTTACTTTTGGCCAAACTGCAGATGACTGCTTGGACTCGGGGAGCTCAGGGGGAAAGGGAGCACCAGCGATGGCTAGTCCCGGTGAGGAGTAAAGGAACAGAGTGTCTAATGAGGGGGGAAGCACAATGGTGAGGGATCAGGGGGTGGGGGTTCTCAGAGGATAAGGGTAGGGAATCGGGGGAGAGGGTGGTTGGGGGAGAAAGTGTGTTTTTTTAATAAATGGTTAAAATTTAGTAGTGGTTTTTAAAAAACCACCGCTAAACTATGAATTTCATGTAGTGGGTCAATCACATGCCCCAAAACATCCCTATTCCCTATCCACCATCTCCCTAAATAGTAAAATAAAATAAAACAATCCTATACCACTTTATAACTCACTAATCTAGAGGCCACTCAGTAGTAACCTAGGTCAATAAGCTATGTGAACTTAGGAATGCCTCCCCATACAACATATGTTATCAAATAGTGGTGATGGACTTAATCATTCATTTAGGGAGACTACTCCCTTGAATCAAAGTAAGAAAATAATGGAAAATAACTAGAAAATATCCATCATAAGCATCATAGTACACATAGTCAAATAATAATAATGCTATAACAAATGTCTCATGAAAAAGAATACAATCATACATCAAATGATCACCCATTGATCCAATCATATAAACAAAATAAAAAATATATATGAAGGACCTACTTCCATCCTCGTGCCTCAAAAACCCTATCTATGATACTCATAAATCTTTCCTAGATCAATCCATGACATGTCATGTGCTCAACCTGAAGTCATACATAAGGTTTACATGTACACCAAAGTTCCCGTACAGGGTGTTAGAAATACATATCATTTGGGTCTCACTCATTACCCCTAATAAACACCATTATATACATGTATGAATGAGGAAAAAAATAAACATGATCGCTCAAGTGTGTCTAACTCCTTGTGATAACTAGACCACCATGACTTCATGTACATTAGGTCACCATGTGCTAACTAAGACACTATAGTACCCAATCATACTAGATTAAGCTTCAGCTTGAATCTAGTCTCTTTTTGTTGTCTTGTGCCATAAAATATATCCTGGATTGTACCCAAAGACACATGATAGGGAATCACCAAGACTAGACCACTACCCAAAGGTGTAAGGAAGGGTACCGTATTCAATCCTTGGAATCACATTCTCACTCAAGGTGGTCTTACATACAAGAATTAAACTATCCCTTATCATTAAAGGGAGTTCATCCATCAAACCCTGACCACTACCTTATCAATGATGGTAAGTCCTCATGTCTCGGGTCCCAGATTCACCTTCTTAGTCAATGTGGTACCCTATCTAAGCCTGACCACTACCTTATCACTCAATTTAGTCCCATGTCCAAGTATGACCACTACCTTCTCACTCATGGTTGGGTATATCAACTACATCTCAGCCATACCATCCTTCTCACTCAATACGTTTCATCATCCCAACCACTACCTTCTCACTTAAGGTACGGTCCACACAATACCTTCTCACTTAGGGTGTGGCCATCTATTCTCAATCCATACCTTATCACTTAAGGTAGGCCCCAACTTCATACATGTTAGGACTCTATCTCACTCATGGAAACCCTTCCAATGTCATCTCAGTCATGGTGTGGACAAGCCTCAGGATCCATATCACCCACACTAGAAACCATTTCTTATCACAATAACATGTATGCATCACAAGTAGGGCACACAACCCATTCCACAAACTCGCTATCTCGTCATAGGGTGCTAGTAACTTGAGACATATCCCCTTACCTCAATATACCTCTTAATCTATCCAGCCTCTCAGGATAATCCTCATACCATCCTAATAAAACAAGAAATATCTACTAAACCTTTTGACATCCTACATTTTTGGGAATTAAATGGGGTCCTCAAGACCCATCCTAGTCTCTACTTTTCACATCTATAGTGTTATTTTAAGGTATTTTCTCTTTTATTTTTGGGATTAACTTTATTTCACAGCTTTCCTATGAGTTTTTGAGAAAAATGGTGGTTTCAATCCATATGGGAGGAGGTAAATGGTTGGTGCACATTTAGTAGAAATTGTGCTCTATCCCAGTGAAAACTTTGTACTCAGGACAGTGGCATTTTCAAGCCACATAGCCTAGCACATGAGCGTGTGACCCTCCAAGAGAAAATCATTTGACCAGGATAGTGGAACTTTCCAGGACACATGGCTATGTGCACGAGTAGTTTACCCCTCTAGGAAAACTATGTGGAATCTTTTTCCCTTTGTATAGAGGTTCCACAAAGTTGGCACACAATTTGGAAAACCATACATCCAAACAATGAGACCTACTAGATATTTAAAAAAATTAAATTTCTAAACTATACCTCCCAGATTTTAACCCTCACTCCCCTATATCTCACCACATTCGATCCTCTATCCCTAGGTGCACCTATATCTCCTCCATTTCTCCCTTAGGATCCAAATTCTTGAGTGTTTTGGATTTTAATCTTCAAGAAATCATCAATTATGCCTCTCATATATTCTTTTTTATTTATTAGTTTCTCATATATTCTTCTTTGAGTTATATTTTCTCCAGTAAGTTTTTTGACCTATATTAGGTTCAATGTATTTCATTAGAGTCAAATATCTTTAATTTTGGTGTGTTCTTGATTCCCTAGGGTCTACTCTTGGTGATTCTTGTAGATTCCAACTAATTCTAGAAGTTTCTAATTGAAGAAGTTGGTGGTTCCATGACTTGACATTATTTTATGATTTATTATGTTTTTCTTAGTTTCCAAATGGACTTTATAAACTATGTGGGTGGTGAGAAAGGTGTTTTCCATGTATTTTGGTGTGTGTTCATGGTTAATTGTTGAATTATACCTTGTAAATGGTTGTTGTCAAGTATAGTTTCAATTATTAGAATTATTATTATATGAAATATATTTCATTTGATATGGAAATTGGATAGAGAACTTGGGAACCCTGAGTATACTAGGTGGATTTCTATGGATTAGTACGTCGTTAGGTTCAGTTGGGAAATGACCTAAACTCTCTAAAAATTTGACTCTATAACACTAAGTAAACAAATGATGATGACTTCGGGACTGCTATAACTTTTGATGTGACCTCTCTAGTGGCTTTTACATAAGAATTTTATATATGTTTTGATCACCAAGGTACGAGGATCATAGGTTTCTAACAACCTATCTACTTACGGATTCTCCCATGGTAATTTGGTTTTGTTTAAAATAGTTTAAAATTACATTTACATTATTTTTCATTTAACTAGCATGTTAATTTTTCATTTAATGTCATTTCATGAAATATTTGAGTGGTGTCCTACTAGTAATTTCATCCCACACCCTACATACATCCTCTAGTGTATATTGATTTGGTTTTGTTTGAATAAGGTAACGAAAAGGCCTCTCGTGGTGTTGGTGGTGGTTCTATGTGCTTGTGGTTTCCCTTTTTGGTCATGTATTGATGGTGGTTTCATGGGGTGTTGGACCACATACTACATATAGGTTTTTTTGTTTAGTGGATCCCCTACCCTTTTGGTTATTTTTTGTTTTAGTTTTAAATATTAAATGCTTAAATCATTCTTGTAATGTTTTTCATTTTTCTCTTGTACTTGGATGTTGGTTATGATATGATGTAATTATTAATTGTTTTTGGTTAATTATTTCATTGGATAAACTATTCCCAAAGGTGTTTCTTGATTCCCAGACACTAGTTTCCTGCCCACGGGGATCAGAAATGCCCTTCGGTAAATTCCATGGTCTGGGTTATTTTTTAGGTTGGATGGAAACTTGGTACATTTTGTGACACTACTCATTTCTACAAGCATGCACTCATCACCCCAAACTTACCTCATAGATTTTAGACTCTACTATGCCAAAACCTCAGGAGTTCAATATAATCCTTGCTTCGCAACCCTCGGTTGGGTCCCATCTCACATCTATATTGAAAGAGATATCAATAATATTCTATAAGAAATCCCTCTCTTCTATACCCAGTCTAGTCTCGAGGGACCCATAACACTCACATCACACATCAACTCTCAGCCCACCATTAGGAGGGTTCTCCTTACCCAATGTGGCACATATGACTTTTTCACCCTTCTAACTAGGCCTAAGCCCCTCAAGACTACTCAAATATCCCTAGGAAACCATCCTATGTAACCTACACCTCATATCACATCTCAAGACATACCCAAGGTCTCTCATCAACTTAATCTGAAACTCTTCCCCTTGAATACAAAGTAATCGGGTGATCCCAAATGATCTAAAGTGATAAAGAGTACTTTTCCCAACTCAAGGAGTCTCAATGCCAACCTCTCTCTTACTCTAGAGTGCTCTCAATTCCTATACCTATATCTAATCATATTAAACATACATGGAGGCAATAAATCATGTATAAGCATGCATCTGACTTTATACTATAAGGACTACCTGCCTCCTTAAAAGAGTTACCACTCACTCTGATATCTATACTACCTCACTAAATCTCATCCATGCTTTTAAAATATCATAACTCCATCCAAGATCTCATATCATGAAACAAGACACAATAAATTAATTATGATATTTTAAAATTAATTATTTAAATTAAACAAAAGAGGTATAACTTCTGAAAAACTCACCAGGCATCACCACAACATCGAAACCACACAAAATTTTAGGCACTCATACTTCTAGGAAATCCTCTAGACATGTTAGAAAAATACCCCATCTAATTGGGGTTATTTCACCATTATAAGGTGAAATTTTCATAAAAAAACTATCCTAAATTATACCAAAATCATAGGGTGTCAAGGGGAACCAAGAAAAGAGGAATAAATAGAAGAACACACTTTAAATCCTCTATGGAATGCCAGAAAATCTACCCCACATCAAGGGTGAAATAGTAGGAAGAGTGGGGGATAATACTATCAAATTTCCCTCTCCATACTACCTCTCAACCTAAGAAAAAAGTTAGGGTTGACCCTAAAATGATGGGTCCTCCCATCTTAAAAAAATGGGTGGGGACCCCTGGCGGCATGGCCATAGGGGAAATTGTGAAATACTCTCACCTGATATTTAATTATAGTATGGAGAAGGGATAAATGGTGAAAACAACCTAAGGGAGGGGTGGGGGAATCCCAATGGACTACTTCTCAAGGGACCTCCACAACATAGCCTCTAGGTTTCGACGTAGGTCTTCCTCACCAGGTCGTGTAATAGCATGGCCTTCTAGATGCGAAGCAGTCAGTTCCCTTGAATCATACACACACTCATATGCACCACCACCATAGAAAAAATCCTTCCTATATATCACAATTCCTCTCCCTCTAAAAAAATTTTAGGAACACACCTTGTCATAACGCCCTAGGATACAACATGGTCTATTGAATACAACATACTTTTAGCATCCAGGTCACCTCAAGCCTAGTTTGATACTCACACAAGCACCTGAGCCACCAATGAGGCCTCATTTTATGTCCAAAAACATAATATCAAGATGATACAGTGCTCAGATCCCTATATTGAGTCCCAATTCATAGAATAACCCCTTCTCTAGGATAAAAAATCAAAATCTCTATAAAAAATAATGGCCTTGAAATTTACATGAAGTTGCACCAACTCTATAGATTTTTCTTCACCTTGAAAGGCTATGTATCTATTTTTTCATACTACTTAATTATGATTACATCTAATGAAACCATTTCCTCCTAGTCTCTTTTGGAACACCTCTTTATACTCTTGATGAACAAGTCATAGCTTTGTATCCAAAACCTTCACAATAAAAACAATATCCATTAAAAACATATTGAGGATAGAAAATTATTCTCATACATTTTTTCTATTGAGCTATAAATTTTATTTTATCTATGGAACAAATATATTATGTGTGCCCCAACTTTCAACAATAATAAAAATCAATACATGGTGTCTTATTACATGTTTTCACTACACCAACAATAGTTTTCTGAGTCTTTTTTGAGTCATGCAATTCAAATTTATTAAAAGGAGTTGGTTCATGAGGTTTCATTACAAACACCCTTAATTTATTCTCATGATCAATCCCTAAAATAGATTTTCCTTTTCCTATAAAGCATTATTCTTATGGGAAAGAAACAACTTTTTTAGTAGATCCCCCACAAACTTCATTAGTGGTCGATACACTCAAAATTCCAGATTCCATTTCAAAGGTTATAAGTCATTAAATTTTTATCACATCATTATAACTTCACCTTCGAGTTATTCAATTATTTTGACCCAATATTTTACTAAGTTCATTAGACCATTAAAATTCTAGGCCATTCTCCAATTTTTATCTCAATCTCAACATCTTTTTTTGAACTTTTAGAATTTCTATATTTGATCAACATAAATTTAGCTTTAAACTCATAATTTTATTTTCCTTATTGTTTCATATAAAGTTTGTATTCATGTATCAATCCTTTATATTTATTTTTTAACCCTCAAATTTTCAATTTATTCCAAATAAACTTTGAGTTCATATTATATTTCATCTCTTCCCTTGATTCTAGGACCTTTATCATTGTTTTCTTCCACTGGTGTCTTGTCTACTAAAATTATATGGACTTATTCACTAAGGTATATATAGTCCTCAACCTCCTATAATTTTTTTCCTATGATCTCTCAAATTATAAAGATAATAAGTTCTTATTCTTGAAGAATTTATGTTATGTTTTCCTTTTTAACTTCTCACATTAAAATGTTTCTTTATGGGTTCTATCTCTTTTACATTGCAATAAAATTTCTTTGGACACCCTTTAGAAAGATGTTCAACTTTACCATAATGAAAGTAAGCAAGTAGAAGCTTGACCTTGAATTTTACATTTCATATTATAAGAACTGAGGTTAGAAAATACATCACCTTATCAACTTATTTATCATTGGGATCATCTCTCTGTGATAGTTTCTTTATATCCTTGGATGCCACCTCTTGAAATTTTTATTTTATCATAGAATCAATATCATTATTTCTAATTTCATATAAAACAAGAGTATTGTGAAGACTATCTAACTTCACCTCATTTGGTTCTTTCTCATCAAGGAATAAGACCTTTACATTGAAACATGTTGGTAATCATCTCAGGATTCTTTTTATGATTTTGATATCATCAAGGATCTCTCCAAGTACATGTATATCTTCTTCAAGAATGTTCACCCGGTCAAAGGAAGCATCAACTATCTCATTCAAGATCATCCTAAAATCTTTATACTTATTCCACAATACTTATAACTTTTCCTCTCAGACCTTGTAATCACCTTCATAAATGGTAATAATATTTTCCCACATGGCATCAGAAGTTTTTTATGACATCATCTTCATATAGATATGGTTGGAAAAAGATACATATAATGTATTAATTTCTTTAGTGTCTTTATCTAACTTCTTATAGTCAATATTCGATAGTGATCCACTATACATGATGATTAAGATCCCATTCATAGTATCCATGTATAAATCCATTCCCCAATGATCAAAATTAGTGTTGTATTTGGGTTTTCCACAACTAGAAATTTTTTCCATCAAAAATAGGAATTCCATTATAGTTAAAAACTACTACCATTACTTCATAGAGAGAACAACTTAATAGGGAACCTTTATTTCTGATACTTCTTGTTGGTTACAAACAAGGTTAATACCCTAAAAATGGAGGTGAATCAGGGTATGTCAATATTTAAATTGTCCCTTTCCAATGATTTTTTCCCACTTTTAGTAGATAATCTTCTCTATTACTCACAACTGATATGAAATAATAAAATAGTATATAGAGACTCAAGTGATTTTTACTTGGTTCACTAAAATGGGATAATCCAAGGAGTATGCATGGAAATGTTTCTATTCACATAAAACACTAATCCCAGTGATTTGATTAGAATTTTGGAATGACCTCACTGACCCTCCTAGTTTACAACCTTCATAAAAAGAAATATAACTTCTTTCAAACACATAGGGAACACACTGCTACTTGAAGTTTTTTTGTATTCAAACATCGTGAATAGATAATGGTGTTCTACTTGTGGTGGTGTATCTATATTCCCCACCTTCTTTTTTTGAATAAAATCACAAGAATTTCAAGTGAGAAGTATCCTAGAATACCTTCTTATTCATCTTGTTAAAATTTATAGTACAATACAAGAATATTTATTCTCTTTTAGTTCTAAAAATTTAATCTCTTATATGTATATCCTCTCCTTCATTATTTTGAAAAGAAAGAATATATCTCTTCTCTGTGCATCTAGAGAGTCTCTAAAAACTATTTTCATTCTCATTTAATTTATTTCTCATTTTAATATTTTTCCATTGAGTTTCCATGAGTGAAATAATTTCATATTAAAAAAATAGAAAACTATAAAAATATTACAAGAACATATTTTTAAATTTGATTCCAGTTATCTATCTTAATTAATGGATTTATCTCCTGAATAATATAGTGCTTGAATCTCAAAAATAGTTGTCCTGAAACATCTATGCATGCAGATGCCTAAACATTTCATTTAAATACTCTAATAATTTCATAGTATTTAATTCCCAAAAAATTATCATGTATATTCATTCAAATTTGACATAAATAAAAAAATCAATTGATAATAAGTATTTAAATCTATGTGTTCTAATGTAATTGCTTGTATTCATTCTTATGTAGTAGTGAGATGATCCTTTAATAATTTTCTTAACTATTGGAAAATACATAAGAAGTGTGTATTTATATGAATTATTCCTTTCAAAACCAAAGTATTGCATCATGAGTATCACTTTATTCTTTATACATATCAACTTTTCTTCTTATATATGAAGTAGGGATTCTTACATATTGGATAAATTCATTATACATATCCCTTTACCACATTTCACAATTCCAAGGGCATACATCATACGTGTGAACCCCATGCATCATACGTATATAGGGAATAATTCACACTTTCCAATTTTTCTCCTCTTAGTGTATCATACACATTCCAATAAATTCTAGGAAATTTCCATTTTCACCATTTATAGTGAATTATATGAATTTAAGGAGACATACAGTACATAGAAAAATTCCTCTAATTTTTCTCAATATTTGTTTTACCAGAATTCATCCAAAACACTCCAAAATATCTTCCAACCTTCAAGATGTATTCTTCATGGGACAAATGGGTTATCTTGAAGATTATTTCTACTTTATTATCAATAAACACAACCTAAAAATCACTATTATGATATTTTTACTAATAATTTTAAAGTAAAATAATAGAAATTATTTTCATGGAATGTTTTGATATAAATTATAATGAATTTTTTTAAGGTTTTTATGAATCATTTTCATGAATAAAGCTTTTTTTGGTTTGTTCAAAGTACTTATTGCATGTTTTACCCTCTTTATTATCATTACCCCTTTTTATTATGAAATTTACTTGTATCAAAATACTTTATTTATATATTATGGATGATTATGAAGGGGTTATTTTCATGAAGGAGGTTTAAAGGTGAGTTAAGTATTTTATTTACTTTATTTGAATAAGATGTTCTCCTTGGTTTTAAAATTTTAATGGGAATACCTTGGGTATATAAGGGGATAGTATAGAAATAAGAACATTACTAGGAGGTGAGTATTTTCTACTTATTCTCCTATTTACTAGCTATGTATTCCACTCTAGCTAGTGTCGACTATCTGTATATTATACTTTGGATAGGTTTATTATGGGCCTCACTACTGTTTTATGGTTTTTCTTTTTCTAGTGTATTTACCTTCTAGCTTAGGATTACTCTACGATTAGTATCCAATATGTATATGATTAATGGGATAATTGAAACAATCCTTTAGGTATTATCCTTAGTCATGTAGTTAATCTCCCATGATTCATTGATGTGAGATTTATTACAAAACTATTTTTCATTTATTACTTTAATTAAGAACATGTATATTTTTTACTCACTTGGAAAAAAATTACTTTTAAAATGAGAGTATAAATGTTTATTTTATGTTACTAATTTTTTATAAAATCTAAAATAGTATTTTTCTTATTTTTTATTCAAACCATCATTCATGGGTTTTCAATGGAAATGGAATGTATATAATATTGTTGGTATATTATTAGGATTTTTCTTTCACCCTACATACACACCATGATGTCCATGTAGATTTTATTATATTTATCTATTTTTATAGGTTTGAATAATATATTTTCTATGTATATGGATTGGCTCATTAGCTTGGTTATGGAGCAATGAAGGTAGTGTCATATGAAGGTGTTTTCATGTCACATGGAATTAACAATATATCTCATTTTATTTATGTTTTATCTTATGTATTTTTTATTATAATTTTATACTTTGAATCCATATTTTGATATGAATGTTGGAATTTTTATGATTTATTTTTGGATATTTAGTTGATTTATTATTTAGTATCATTTATTATTTGCATTTTATAAAGGGTAAATGGTTCCCATTTTCACGTGTGATTCCCTTGGCACTTGTGCCATTGTATAGTGATCAATAATGTGAGGTTTTTGGAATGTTGGATTAGGTATATTGGATAGATATTTGGACTAGTATGTTATAAAATGGTATCAGAGCATGAGAGGGTAGTTGGGACAGTGGTAGGTAGAGGTAGGATCATTAAACCTTGAGAATTAATCTATGAATGGACCTGATCAGACCTTTTATGATGGAAAATCAAGTTACTAGGGAATTCCAATATTTATTAGTGTCTATAAACCCTTTAATGGGTTGAATTTTTAGTTGTTTTTTCCCGATGATGTTTCTTGAGTGTTTATATTCAATTTAGGCGATTGTTATTTTGAGTTACCTGAATGACGAATTGTTTCTCATTGATTAGATTCCTTCAATGATAATTTGATTTTTTTCAAAAATGGTTATGAGTGATAATATAATTGATTAAAATATTTCATGATATTTTTATACATGTTTTCGTTGGTTTTTAATGATATGTGTGGTTATAGATTCATTGATTGTGTAATGCATGCATAATTAATGATATATAAGATAATATATGGTTGTTTTAGAAAATATAAAATTTAAATTTTATATGGAAGAATTTTTCTAATAATCCATAAATTAATGGGTTTTTATGATAATGAATTATAATACCAGGTATTCAAAAGAAAACTAGATTTATAAATGGTGTTTTGAAATTTTTTGGAAAAAAGGATTTGATTTCCACTTTGTTATAAAAGTTTTAAAATACACTTAAGGTTTTGAAGTTTGATTTAAAATTTAAGGACTGAGATATAATATTTTTAAATTTGATTATATAAATAATTTAAATTGGTAATTTTAAAGTGTTATGTAAACAAAAAGGTTTTTAAATATTATTGATTATTTTGATAATCTAAGAATTTATTAAATATTTTTTAATTTAAGAAATAGAATTCATTCATGAATTTTATTATTTATAATTTATTTTATTGTGATTTTTTTTGGTTTATTGATGGATTTTGTGTGATAAGTAGTTTTTTATCTAATTAATTTCTTATATTATGATGTCATAAATTGGGACAAAATTTACATCAATTTAAAAGTCACTAAATAATTTGTATAACTAATTATAAATGAATTATTTTATTGGTGACCTAATAAAAAATGGGATACAACTTCATTTTCTAAATTAGTTCCTTTTATTTATAATTATGTTTGATGTGATTGGTTGGTATGTGTTTGTTATGGGTAATGAGAAAACAATTCATGCATTCTTATGTTTTGTTGCTCTTACTGTATTCTTTTTGTGAGTAAAAAAGGTTTTCAAAAATGTATTTTCCAAAAGTTTTGAAATTAAGTTGGGTTACTTTATACACAAAAATTTATTTGAAATATATTTCGAGTAATGAGTATATACAATTAGTTTTACATTTAATCAATCAGGTGTTTTTAATGTAAAGGATTTGAAAACTTCATCTATAATGTAGAATTTCACAATCATTAGGTAATGAAATATGGTTTTTAATGGGCTATTTTTTAAAATAGTTGTCATATAAGTGATTTATGTGTTTGAAATTTTGAATTGACATGTATATTTAAAGTTGTGTCTCTAATAAGAAATTTTTTCGAATTAGTATTCACTCATGTTCTTGAAAATATTATATAATAAGAATATTGAAAAGTTTTTAATGTTGAATACTTTTATTTTGAATTTTTATATGTGATTTAATGAGTATGTGGTTATAGTTTTGATGAATGCATCCAAATATTTGGTTTTTCATAAATGGTGCTTTCAAAAACTACCACTTTTATGCATAACTTCTTTAATTGGATTAATATAATTATATGATGTTATGATTTATAATAAAGTATTGAATTTGGATTTTTATTTGGTTACATTATGAGGGTATTTTTAAAGTTGTGATAATATAGTTTAGGTACATGTAGTATTGTTTGGATATTTCAAATTGATCCATTGGGTTTATATATATATATATATATATGTGTGTGTGTGTGTATATATAAGTTTTATCTAGTGTGTAATATAAAATATTTGTTCTTTTTAAAATAAATAAGTTTACTTGTGATGGAAAAAATATTCAATTACACTTGACCCATTTGAGGTGTGATGCCATATTTGGGTGAGTACATATTTCTGAAAAATTGTTGTTATACTTTTGTGGTTTTGAACTCTTATTATTTTAAAATTGTATTTTTATTTGTGAATTTGTTAAGTTTTATAAAAATATTTTTGATGATATTTTCATTTATTATAAAGGTATTTTTATTTTGATATTGATTTCCATTATATATAGTGAGCATCGATGTTGGATCATGTTTGGAGGACTGAGTTTTCCATGAAATTGTTTATTTTAAATTGGATTTCATGATATTTTATGGGTATAGATTGGTTTGGGTTTCATATGGATTCAAAACTTGTAATTAAAGTTTAAACCATGTGTAATATGAAAAAATAAGGATATTGAGTATGTTTTTTATTTGTTTTTTATCATAATTATTGAAAATGGCATACTCAGTAATTAAAGGGACATTGAATTCATCATGAAGTTTATGTATCTTAAAAATAAAAAAGTGATGCAATGAGTAGAACTCATTCAAATTTGTTTTTGAAATCTAAAACATGCCTATAATGGTTGGGTTTTACTTTCTAATGTATCTTGGGAATGTTTGGTATAAAAAAACTATGAAATTTTGGTGAGAACTAGGTAATGACTTTCTATAGCTATAGACTAGGGTGCATGGATCTTTAACATGGTGTTCCTAACCATGAAAAATAATCATGCATAGTATTTTTTGAGAGGTAGTAGGTATACACTATTTGAATAATGATTTCACCTAACCATTCCAAAGAGTTGTGTTTCTTATTTTAGAGGCCAATAATCCCACAAGATTAGATGCAAGGTTATGAGACCATGCCTATTATCCATGCATAGTATAAATTTCTCAATTTTGACTTTCAAACCATAAAAAATCCTATTCATAGCCCTTGTACATGATATAAATCCCAAGGGAAGTCAAAAATAGGAGTTCAACTTCAAACAACCATAAATTTTAGTCCATATGTCTGTTTGGGTTCTGCGAGCAATCAAATTAAAGCTTACAAAAATATATACAATATATAAAATAGGAGTGATCCCATATAAATTTTTTCATTTATTCAAAGAGGTCAAGGATACTTCTAAAAAATAGTTTGAAGTTTAGTTACCCAATTTTCCATGTTGAGTAAAAAATTTAGATAAATTGAAGATGAACTTTGGAATTGTTTTTGTAATTCTTTTTCACTTAAACTTTGGATTTTATATACTATTTTGTATTTATAGATAAAATAAAGCTTTTTAATGAGATTTATTTTATAAACAAATTGATTTTATCAACATATAAACACATTTTTGAGAAAAAGGAGTTAAAATTTTATATTTTTGGGAATATTGAAATTAAATAGTTTTTAAATAATAGATCCATTATAGAGTTTATAATTACATGGTGTTTCATTATGGTTGGGAGTGCCCACATGGTCTAATGTGTTACATTAGATGGATCTATTGTATTGAATTGATGACTAATATGATAATTCATTATGTTGGGGAGTACCCACATGGGCTATGGTGTTCCATTATATGGATCCATTGTGTTGAATTGATGAGTGATAATTAATTATGGTAGAGAGAACCCACATACAAATTAATTGATTGAGGTAGTATTTTTAATAGAAATGTTTTCACAAAGTAAATTCATTTCTATTCTATATATGCTTTTAAATTGATGTTTTTTTCTATCTTCAACCCAGACATTATTTTTAATAATAAAGGGGAATTTATAAGGAAAAAAATCATTTTTATGGAGAGAATTATGGCACCTTCACTTTTTATTATTTAATATATAATTTATTATTTAGGTAATTTGGTTTTTTTTAATTTAAATATTTTATTGAGTTTCACGGTCTTGGAGACCATATAACCTAATAATGCATGGATATTTTTTAAATGTAGTATATTTGCATGGTAAGATGCATGATCTTCCTAACCATGTGTGCTAACTATGTTTTCCTTAAATATTATATAGAACTTTGTTTCTCATATCCTGAATTCTCGAGGCTCTACATGATCTAATTGTGTAATGTTATTATTATAAAATTTATGAATTTTTTTCCTAATATTCTATTTTTTTATTTATAAATCATATGTGTAAGGGGTGTGTTATTTATTTTGTTAATTTATTATTATGTACTATTATTGTAGATATTTTTTACCGAAAATGTAACATCTTGGATTTTCTCAAAGGTATGGACCATTATTTTTTTTGTTTAAATTTCATTGTTTGGCCCTTATAATGTTTCTTAAGGTAGTCAAGGTGGTATTGGAAGTGTTTGGGGATCATTCAGAGCTTGAAGCCCTAAAATTGGAAGAGGTGGACTGGGCCACATGGTTTGTAGAATCTGTACATCCTAGCCCGTGCAGTTTCTCTAACCATGAGGCTTAAGGTAGTGGGGTGTTGGGGGGGCACATGGTTTTTCATCAATCGTGCACCCTAGGAACATGACCATGCAGTGCTACAGGGCCCTTGGACAAATTCCATTCACACATTTGGTTCATGGTTTGACCAACTATGCGTCCAAACCATTCCCCCTACCTATGTGGGTGGATTTCATATTTTACCCTTAATGATTGATTTTTCCTCCCCCTATTTCCTCCCTTATTCACCAGCAAGATTCTCCTCCTCCCTCACATGTGAAGCCCTCTTCTCCTCTCCTCATATAGTTTTTGATATCTCCCTCATTCCTAAACCAAATCGTTCATCGTAGAATCCTTTGGAAAGCTCTTGGTAAGCTCTACGATCCTCTCATTTCTATTTCTCATTAATTCCATCCTTTGTTTCACTATTTAGGTGAAACCTATTTTTTCTATTTTCAGGGTGTTGGATGATTTATTCATTTTCTATCATTATATCTTGATTCAAGACTCAAAAATGGATGATTGGATCACTACTACATCAAGGTATCTAGTCTAGGTATTTCACAATTTTTTGTTGCTTTTAAATGATGTGTCATCGTGTCGCGCTTCGGACCCTTCTAGTGAAGCGATTAAAATGATAAATTAATTAATCTAAGTGGTCCATCATTCTTATTTTGACCCTTTTGTATTTAGAACCACATATTAAGTTGTTCTCCCTGACCTAGTATCCACCCCTTGGTGTTCCCACCTTGAGCTTCCTATTTTCCCAAGCCTTGATGTCACGACCCCCTCCCACCAAATATGCCCCTCCTAAGCTGGCAATGGTGAAAGGTAGATAATGACCCCCGAGTCCCGCCTCCAGTAGGCCCCGGGGTGGCGACTAGCACCAAGGGTATGAGTTTTCACAAATATGGGAGGCATTTCCCTTTTTATTATTTAGGATCGGGAAATAGGACAAGTCAACCACCAAAAAGGAAAAGAACAAGTGTATATAAATAAACCCAAACCAAGACCACATGCATGTTTAAACAATTTTATAACAAGGTGAAAGTACAAGAAAGCTCAAAGTACAATACCAAAAGAAAACAAGAGTACATCAACTGCAACAACTCCAACTGTTCGACTAGTAGGGTCCCGCACGGCCCTGGTAGTCCTCCTGGAAACCTGAAAGTAAACGTAGGGTGAGCATACAAGTATACTCAGTAGGAAAACCTAAATCTCTCGTGCACAAGTGGGGAGACATCCTAATGTCCCGTAAGAACAACAGAAAAAACCTATTAAGGAGTTCTATCCACCCAACCTCACCAGCCACACTCACCAAAAACACAATCACAACAAGTAGTAATATATAAGAAACAAGAGTATTGGGTACCCCCCACCATTTCCCATTAGTTAGCTGCTCTTCCTAACGGCGAACGTCCTGACTCTGTCATACTCTCCCCACCAGCACACACCTGGGCCTTGCAACCGCACATCCCGCCCACACACACCTGGGCCTCACAACCACGTATCCCACCCGCACACACTTGGGCCTCACAACCACGTATCCCGCCCGCACACACCTGGGCCTCACAACCACGTATCCCGCCCGCACACACCTGGGCCTCACAACCACGTATCACGCCCGCCCACACCTAGGCCTCACAACCACATATCACACCCACACACACCTGGGCCTCACAACCACGTATCCCGCCTGCACACACATGGGCCTCACAACCACGTATCCAGCCTGCACACACTTGGACCTCATACCAAAGATTCTTGGGAAATAGTAGAACCTTCCTGAAGAGTCTTGGGCTAAAACCACCCCAATAGAAACCTACCTGAAGAGTCTTAGGTGTAAGGTTGCCTCGAGGCATCACATCCTAGGGGAGAAGGAGCAGGAAGGAGCTAGTAACTAAGGTAAAAACACCCTCTCCCATGAAATGGGAGTGTTCGGCACTAAGTGCTCAACATGGGTGGGGTGCGTCAAAACACAAGATACAGATATATATATATATATACCAAACACTCATCCCAACCTATGTCTTCTAAACAGAGAAACTGAGCACATGCCTCGGCACTGCTACCACGAAGAATGCATACAACAAACAACCCCAACCCCATTTCGGTTTTCGCGTTTCAGAAGTATTAGTTTATTTAGTTCCTTAACTACTGGGAAACTATCCACAACCAACCACATCGATCGTTTGTAAAACATATCCCTTCCATCCACAAAACAAGTTAGGAAAAACACAAGCAACACAACCAAGTCCTTCTTATTAGCCAAACAGCCCCATTGATTATTATTCTTGTTCCATTACCATGACCCACCATTCATTAACTCTTCCACTTTTTATTTATTAATCACAACCCATAGTCTGTTCACATTCAAACCCATCCATGTAGCCTCGCTGCCAACTTCCATAACCACAACTGCACCATACATCATTATCCCTTTAATACCATTTATCGCAGCCCCGCTGCCCACCCGATCCACAACAACCCACAAAACAAAGTTTGTGCCACATAATCACCCCTTTAACATCATTTATCGCAGCCCTTCTTCCTGTTCTTTTCGTAACAACCCAGGATTCACCCCTCCCTTTCACACACCAGTAACCAAGCCAAAAACCCACATGTTCATTATTCCATTTTGTTTAACCGGGGTGATCACACAAGGGTTTCAGATTTTAAACATCCGACTTTAAGTGATTAACCAATTTCCACATTCCACAAAGTTTCCATCCACAAAAACAGTCTAAAAAGATAGGGAAACATTTAATCGCGCAAGAAAAGGCCCCCAACGACCGTGATTTTCAGTAGGCATAAGCCTATTCATTTCACAACATAACAATAGGATAAACAAAGATAAAAATCACAACTTCCCCATCCCCATTCTTTAACCAGTTATTATCTTTATTTAAAGGTTCAACTGTTTCTCATGAAAACAAGAGGATACCCACCCCACATGATGCACAATTTAGAGAGACAAAGGTAAGATCCCTACCTCAACAGGTTCTGATCGCAACGCTCCCCCGGATCAACTTTAGAAGACGTCCGTCGGCGTCCGTCACTTCTGTCGAGTCCCGGAAAAAACCTCCTTGGGTGGAAGTTGGGAAGAAAAGTCCAAAATAAAGACAACGGATACAAGCTTAGAAGTTCTTCCTCTTCGTTACGATCCCGTGGCCGCTGACGGATCGTAAATCGGAGCTCGGACGAAGAAGTTATGGAAGGAAGAGCCTTCGAGTCTCTTGGGAGAACTCTGCTCAGAGGAAAGGGGAGGAGAGGGGTGAGTTGAAAAGGAGGAGGGGACCCCTCCTTTTATAGGCGATAAAAGTAAAAGTACACGGTGTGTACTAGGTTATTTTACACGGTCTCCACACGGCTTCCAACACGGTTCCGCGGCCGTTGACTGGTCAACACACGGTTTGAGGGTAACGCATATGCGGGGAAGGATTACACGGCATGTAGTTTGGACACATGGCGTGTACCCATTCATTGCACATGGCAAGGACATGGCTCCAACACGGAACACGGTCGTTGACTGGTAACGCATACGCGGAGAAGGACTACATGGCGTGTAGTACTGGACACACGGCGTGTACCCATTCATTGCACACGGCAAGGACACGGCTCCAACACGGGGTATACCCGGCGAGGGGGTACATGGCGTGTACTCAAAATACACGGCGTGTAGTTTCAAAATTCTGGAAAGTGTGGGAAAAGTCCATTTTACCCTCCAGAACACTTTGTGGCCTTCTTTTTGACAAAGGAATGGGCCGGAGAGGTCCGTGCCATTACATCAGATACCTCTTAAAACATTCTCGTCCCCGAGAATTCAAAAACCAACCTAGAGGAACCCAACTAGATACCTCTTAGGGTTCTAGTTATAATAGGAACCCAACTAACAACCCTAATCATATGTGTTAGGAATTCCTTCTCCTGTGTCGAGATATTATCCTCTTTAGGTGGCACTGACTCGCCTGCACGAGTTTAATCGCATCCTCATTAATACATCTCGATTAAGAATTGGGTCTTCCCACTTTCATACATTAGTATTTTTCAACTCGCACTACCCCCAACACCACACAACCAACACACTGCCCAAACACGTGGTTTTGGGAAATTCCTTCTCCTATGTCGAGATATTATCCGCTTTAGGCGGCACTGACTCACCCGCACGGGTTCAATCACATCCGCATTAATGCGTCTCGATTAAGGGTCAGGTTTTTCCCTTTCCCCACACGTTTGTACATGTTACACATTACCAGGGAACAAGGAAACAAAAGGTCTCACAACCTACAAGCCAAGCATTCCATATATCAGAGGTACAGAGTATAACATCAACACAATGCTCAGAAGAACAAGGGAAAACACAAGTCAAAACAACTTCGGGTACTGAGCATGCATCTGGGTCTCCTTCTCCCAAGTGCTCTCCTTGAGGCCGCCATGCCTCCACAACACATGAACCAATGGAATGGTTCATCCATGGAGCACCTTCTCTTTACGATCCTTGATTCTGACTGGTCGTTCCTCGAAGGTCGCGTCGTCTCCCATATCTAGCTCTCCCCATTCGATAACGTGAGAGTCTTCGTGTAAGTATCGACGTAGCTGGGAGACGTGGAAAAAATCATGAACCTTATCCAACTGAGGTGGTAGGGCCAGCTGATATGCCACCTCACCGACTCGCCTCAGCACCTCAAAAGGTCCGATGAACCTAGGTGAGAGCTTTCTCCCTTTCCCAAATCTCTGCTTCCCCCGTCAAGGGGAAACCTTTAAGAACACATGATATCCCACCTCAAACTCCAAGGGCCTCCTCCGACGATCAGCATAAGAATTATGTCGGTCCTGAGCCACTTTCATCCTCTCACGTACAAGATGGACTTTCTCCGTGGTGCTCTGCACTACCTCTGGCCCAAGAGCACCTGTCTCACCAACCTCTTCCCAGTAAATGGGTGAATGACACGGTCTTCCATACAAAGCCTCAAATAGTGCCATGCCAATAGTATAGTGGAAGCTGTTTTTATAGGCGAACTCTACTAAAGGCAAGTGTCATACCCATGATCCTCCGAAATTCAGAATGCATTATCGCAGCATGTCCTCCAGCGTCTGGATAGTCCGCTCTGTCTGCCCATCGGTCTGGGGGTGGAAAGCAGTGCTAAGGTGTAGTTGGGTGCCAAAAGCATGCTGTAACCCCCTCCAGACTCATGAGGTAAACCGAGTATCCCGATCTGAGATGATGGTCTTTGGAACTCCATGCAAACGCACCACCTCGTCTACGTACCTCTGTGCTAAGGTACTCACCGGGCCCGACTCCTTAATTTCTAAGAAGTGGGCTGATTTCGTCAGTCGATCCACCACTACCCAGATAGCATCATAACCACCCTGAGCTATGGGTATTCCTATGACGAAGTCCATTGAGATGTCATCCCACTTCCACTCGGGGACATCTAAAGGACTCAACAAACCACTGGGAACACGGTGTTCATACTTCACTTGCTGACAGAATAGGAATTTAGCCACAAACTCTGTCACTGCCCATTTCACCCCAGGCCACCAAAACTGTTCCCTCAGGCCTTGGTACATTTTTTAAACTCCTGGATATACCGCCAAGTCTGAGCTATGGAACTCACGAAGAACGCCCTCACGCATTGTCTCCAGGACAAACAACCTTACATGGAAAATCATCCGATGTCGGCTATCCTCTGACCATCCTTTTGGAGCGTTCCCCTGATCGACATGATCCTGTATCACTTCTTCCTCGGAGTCCCCCCACTGAGACTCTTCCACCTGCCGCAACAAGGAGGACTGGACCGTCATTTGAAACAAACAGCCTCTAACACCTTCTACCCTGGCATCCAAGTGCAAGGCAGCCAACTCTCCCATCGCCTTCCAAGCATCAGTGGATTCCCGAACCACTTCCTTATGCGACTTACTGCTCAGGGCATCAGCCACAACATTGCCCTTACCTTCAGTGTAAGAGATCTCAAAGTCACAGTCTTTGAGAAACTCGACCCATCTCCACAGTCGTAGGTTCAGGTCACGCTGGGAGAAGATATAACGCAGGATCTTATGATCTAAGAATACCACAAAGTGCTCCCCAAAGAGGTAATGTCGCCAAAACTTTAGTGTGAACACTACTGCTGCAAGCTCTAGGTCATGGGTGGCATAGTTACGCTCGTCAGGGTGTAACTGCCTAGACCCATAACAGATCACTCCCTTCTCCTGCATCATCACGCACCCCAGACCAAGGCCAGAAGCATCACAAAACACCTCATACAATAACCCTTCCTCTGGAAACTTGAGTACGGGAGCACTGACCAAATTCTCCTTCAGGTAGTAGAAAGCCTTCTGGCATTGCTCTCTCCATAGGAAGACCTGGTTCTTCCTAGTCAAAGCTTTCAATGGAGAAGCAACTCGAGAGAAGTCCGAAAAGAACCTCCGATAGTAACCTGCTAACCCCAGGAAACTACAAACTTCTGCCATGCTCTTGGGTTCTGCCCAAGAAACAACTTCCTCCACCTTCGATGAGTCCACTGACACTCCATGCTGAGACACCACATGCCCAAGGAAGTGTACTTCTTGCATCAAGAGCTTACACTTCGACAATTTCCTGTAAAGCTGGTGGTTTCTAAGGACTTCCAAGACTGCCCTGAGATTCTCAACATGCTCCTCCTCTGATCTTGAGTAGATCAGGATTTCATCGATAAACACAACAACGAACTGGTCCAGAAACTCTCGGAAGGCAAAGTTCATAAGTCCCATGAACACAACCGGTGCATTTGTAACTCCAAACGGCATCACTACAAACTCGAAGTGCCCATACCTACACCTGAAAGCTGTCTTCGAGATGTCACTGTCCTTTACCCTCGGCTGATGATATCCAGATCGTAGATCAATCTTAGAAAACCAACCTTCTCCCCTTAGTTGGTCAAAGAGATCATCTATCCTTGGGAGGGGGTAACGGTTCTTGACCGTTACCTGGTTCAACCTTTGGTAGTCTATTCATAGCCTGAGACCACCATCTGCCTTCTTCACGAAAAAAACTAGATCACCACAAGGCGATACGTTGGGTTGAAAAAAACCTTTCTCCATCAGATCATCAATCTGAATCCGTAACTCCCGCAACTCCAAAGGTGCTATCCGATAAGGGGCCATCGAAATCGGACGGGCACCAGGCTGTAAGTCTATCCCGAACTCAACGTCACGTCGGGGGGGTAGAGTCACAACCACCTCAGGAAAAACATCGAGGAATTCCCCAAAAACCTCCGGGACATCCATCATCTTTGTATCAACTGGAACCACTGATAACCCGCCTAACAAGGAAAGGAGAGGCTTCACATGTCGGCTTCCCACCTGATATCTCCTCTCGCCAATAAAATATACGCACTGCCCATCCACGTTGGAGAACATGACTCTTCTCCAGAAGTAGTCGATAATGGAACTAACAGAAAACAACCATTCGATGCCTAGGATGACATCGTATGGCTGTATTTGTAACAGAAGAAGGTCCCCACTAGATCGATGTGGTCCCAACGTCAGCCCACATCCCTGGAAAACAAAAGATATGCTGGTCTGGCCTCCAACTGGTGTACTCAACACCAGTGGTACGGAAAGTATCTCTACGTCTAGTCCCAAAGCATAGGCTAGACCAGGTGAAACAAAAGAGTGTGAAGCTCCTGAATCGAACAAAGCAGAAACAAGAGTGATGAACAAACAAATTGTACCTCGCACCACCTCTGGTCCTGTCAGAGCTATCAACTATGTCGCGTGCAACTGTCCACGCCCAACTCCTCTGCCTCTCTGATATCGTCCACCTCCCCGACCACTCCCTGGTCGAGGTCCCTGAGGAGCACCCTGAGGTCGGCCTCCTCCTGCAAAGTCTGCCCTCGAAGGAGCATGGTCTTGCTGCTACTGGAAGGGCCTCATCGGCAACTGGTGCTGCTGACGTGGGTGTTGAACCTGCCCACCTCCACCGTACTGAGCACGGGTCAGGAACCAACTCTTAATGTGCCTGAAACATCCACAAGAAAAACACTTCGGTCCTGGGATCGTGAAAAAGGGACGAGGACCCGAAGATCTGAACTGGAATTGCTGGGGCCTGCTCCCCACTGGCCTGAACCTGGAAGGTCCTGTCGCAGGAGACCTGCTGCTGACTCCCTTCCCCTTCGAAGAGCCCGGCTGGATCCCCTCTCATGGTTCACCTCCTAGCGAGTGCATCCTCTCTACAACCTCTACCTTCTTCTGTACTTCCAAGTACGTCAGAAGGGTGAAAGGGGTGACAGCATACTGGAGCGAAGGACGAATCGCCTCCTCCAAACGTCTCGCCCGAGACTCCTCATCCGGAAAGAGATCCGGAGCAAAGTGCAGGAGATCCTTGAACTTGATCCCCAGCTCTCGTACTGACATACTCCCCTACTGAAGGGAGAGTAACTCATGCCGCTTCTCCGCCTTGATCATGGAAGAAAGGAATTCCTCTTGGAATTCCTTATCAAAGTCAGCCCATGGAACCTCTGCCTCTATCCTCTCTCCGAGGTAGAGCGTCCACCACTGTCGCGCCGCACCTCTCAGCTGACTGACTGATAGGGGAACCCAGTACTCCCTCGGAGCACAAATCAAGGTAAAAGCGATCCCTAGCTCCTCAAGCCAACCCTCTGTCTCCGTATCCGAAGTACTACCCTCGTACTTCTTGAGGGTCTGCCACTGAAAAGAATGGAGAGTCTTCTGCCACTGGCTATCTTCCTCCTCTCGGTCAATCCTCAACTGATCGACCGCCTAAATATGCTGGGCCTCGGCCGTCTGAGCCACCCGGGGATGAAGTCCAGGTGCCATAGCTATACGGTAAACAAAGATAGCCTAAGCCCAAGTAGTAAGGAAATTTCTCAAGGTTTTATTTTATTATTTTCATTTCAATTTCTTCCCACAGAACACCCAAATCAAGTAAAACACAATCATGATGATGCATGTACCTTCCCTAGGGTCTCTACCTTACAGTCAATGTAGTCTCACTTGGTCGTTCGGTAGGCTCAGAGTCCTTTCATCGGATCACGGGGGGCCCTAAAATCCCATGTCCTAGCCGGTCTTCCCTGGTCTATGTCACGCACCAAGATTAACTAACACTGTTGCCCTACCATCTCATGCAATCCTATAATGACCCATACTTTACATACATGGTTATTACTTCAAAATTGAAGTACACTTATTACAACATATAACAAAACCATGAAAGGACCGTATAGGTATAGTGTCTTTAGAAACTGGGAAACATAAACAACTGGTTCATAAAGCATCTACATTGTCTCCCATTTATTTCATCATATCTAGAGTCCCTTTTGGCATATCCTACTTAATAACCTTCTTCCTGACCTGGGGAAAGAAAACCTACAAAAGGGTGAGCTCAAATGCTCAGTAAGGGTAAACAAAAGAAATATCAATCACATCATATTCATAATAACATAACATTTTGGAAATCTTAACCTGCAAAAGAGATCATAATTTTATAACATGGGATAAATCATAGTAGTGAAATGTAATCACAATAATCATAACATAAAACATGAAAATTTGTGGCATACACACATAATCATAGAGAATCATTTATTATTAGTCAAGACTCATTTCCAAGACTATCTTAGCAGACAAAGTCCATTTCTAAACTGAGTTCACTCCTTGTTTCAGTCCCGTTTCACTGAACCGGATTA
This sequence comes from Viscum album, assembly GCA_963277665.1. Taxonomy (NCBI): domain Eukaryota; kingdom Viridiplantae; phylum Streptophyta; class Magnoliopsida; order Santalales; family Viscaceae; genus Viscum; species Viscum album. The sequence goes on along the minus strand of OY728125.1, from coordinate 1,968,357,727 downwards.
AACTGTCGTTCCAGCCATGTCTATATCATGAGATATAAATCTTTACCCAATGCATTGGAGGGAGATATAGGTCTCACCCATCTCATAATGAAACCATTCTTATGTGTGCCACAAAAATCATAAATCATACATCATTTCATAACCCATGTAATAAAAATGGGATTCTTAAACATCGTGACATCATAAAACAATTCATATAAAATAAAGGAATTCATAAAAATAATTCCATCACAACATAATCAAATAAATGTAATAATAGGGATAGAAACAGAACCCTATATTATCTTAGATGGAAAATAATTTTGATAAAACACTTGAACTTCATTCTTGAGGAAAATATCATTTCTACTTCAAAAACATTTTCCTTTCTTAACATGTCATATAATTTTGAACTAAAAGAAGTTGATTAAAAATAAACTTGAAAACTTGTAAAGGAATATTCATGGAAATAATGTTTTAAAAATTCATTCATGTCGTATAAGTTAAAAAAAACATTCTTCTCGTACTTTTGTCGGAAAAGTCAAAAAGTACCTCGTACGAAAAACGACAAAAGATTCCTTTCATATCTTTTACTAAAAACTCACCGAAGGGTAAAATTGGATATAAACTATTTTATAAGGATATAAATATTAAATATTGAGGAAACATGGGTTTGGATGATAAATATTCCCCAGTAAATTCTGAAGTATAAACAATCTTGGATAAAAATGAGATTGCGAGATTTTCCCTTACCTTAGGTCTGATTTGCTTCGTAAGTGTCTGAACCTCCTGTATAATGATTTAAATAATGTCATTGACTTATTACAGAATCATACTCATTGTTATGATATCATATATGGTCATATTCTTAGCTTCTTATTAGTAATATTTCATTGCTACTTGTTATTTGGGTGTTTATTACTTTTTGTTCTTATGCGTGTTTTGTCGAATAAATTCTTATTCTTATTTTTAGGTTATAGATACCTCATTTCCAGAATGATATTAGTGTAATATATATCATATTCATTCATTCAATTCATTTATATAATCATTGTGTAATGAATATCATGTAGAACGAGTCGCATCACATCGTGGAGACGGTATTCCGTACGTACGCACGAGCGATGATATCGTTCCCATGATCATGGAATTGTATTGGAGTGTATGTATACTATTTCAGAATAAATATCACTTTACAATAATAATATATAGTTATTATTTACACCATTATACCCATCCAATTAATGTGGTGGTGTAAAATAGATTACACCACGGCGTGGAGACGGTATTCCGTACGTACGCACGCACGGTGATTTCGTTTTTCGTAGGATGGATAGATGGTTAAATAGGGTTGTTTCATACTTATAATAACATACCAGTATATGAGTGATACTGATGTTATTACTACATAATGAAACAACTAAAGAAGAAGAATTGGAAGAAGAAATAAAGTTGAAAGAATCGGTAACAGACATTACCTCTTCATTGAAGCGCCTCTTTGATACCTCCTCTTAGGGAACTAAAATTGGTCTTTGAAGAATACCAGGACCTCTAGGATGTTTCTAGGTAAGTGTAGAAGAGAATTTGGTAGGGTTTGGCTGATCTTGAAGGCTCAAAGTGTTGTGAGGAAGAGAGGGAGGAGGTGCCCTTTTATAAGGGAGGAGAGGGGCACCTTTGGAAAAACTAAAAATATTATTTTATTATATAGTCATATTCGGTTTTTAATAGCTCAAAATTGATTTATTTCGAATCTAAGGTGGGTATGGGTATAAATCCTCTCATCCAATAGAATTTAGACAAGTTTAGGTCATTATATTAACCTTATCTTTTAGTTTTAACTCTTATTTAATTAGATTGACATTTACCATGTCACTTTGTATTTTTTATATTATATAGTTAATAAACTTACCATATACATCCAAGAGACCCCCAAGTGGTCCATTAATGATACACCTATCATGATATAAGTATCTTGACCGAACCTTATATTTTTAGGAATATAATAACAATTAATAATATAATATTTGTTTTAAAAACTATTTTATGTCAATTTTGCACTATTTGGTAATTGATTTTTGTGAAAATCATAACAGAATGATTAGTTAGAAAAAAGTTAATTAAATAATTACTAACATATAATATTAACATAGAAAATTATTTTAATTCATAAAAAGTCTCAAATTACATTTATTTGGGTATTTATAACATCAATTATGTCAATATTTCATTAATAAGATAATTATTGCATCATCATTGTGTCATAAATAAATTAAATTATTTAATGTCTAAAAATTACAAATAAAATACCATTATGTAGGAAATATTTTTATATTTCTAATGAATATTTATAGTCGGATTTATCCTATGTATAACCCTTTATTAAAAAATATTTACTTATTAAACTTTGATTTCAACTATTTTAACCCTTCTTTAAATAAATGAATAATAAATGTCCTAATCTAATCCAAGTGGGCCTAAATGGTCATATTTTATTCCTAAAATTGTTTTTGGTCGAATTACACTTATCCAATAGAATTATCACATGTGTTAGGTTAATAATAATATCATTTTTACCCTTAATTACCCTATTTACTTTTAACCGTGGTAAAAAAAGTAAAAAGTTACTATTCACCAAAAATTATTTTCATCTCATTGAACCACATTTTAGTCCTTGATATTAACCGTGTCTCTCAGATTTTCAAAATTATACTCACAGAAGTGGTAAAATTAAGTTTTATGTGAATTTAGAAATTCTCCTAGGATGTGGGTAAAAGACGGTGAAAAGTTCAATAAAATTTTTATATATCTAAAATTATTATAAAATGACTCCAATGAATTGAATTCAACTTATATAGGTATTTTGTATCAATTTTTACCTAAGATAAATTTAAATAAAATAAATAATTATTTAATTAAAAAGTCGGTTTTTAAATAGTAACCCAGTGTTTTCACTATTCATCAAAAATTGAAAGTTTTCAGAAAAATACCAAAATTTCACCCGAGGCTAATTTCGATATTCTGAATCCAAAAATGAAGTCCATTTTGAAAGATAAAATTTTCAAAATTTCAAAAGGTGGTCATTACTATTCATAACAGCTAGTTTTAATAATATTTTAATAGTATATCGTTGTTTAGTGAAACTCGATATTGCGTACGACGCAAGCTATCGAGGAAGGTTGCGGTTGCGTGTAAAGCAAGTCAAGCTAGTGTTGTGTGTAGTGAAAGATTCCTTTGATGATTTATATAACATAAAAACAAAATATTTCTCATAAAAAGTCTTGGGATTTACATTCTACCCCCCTTAAAATGAATTTTTCCCTCAAAATTCATCACTTTGTAACAAACAGATGAGGATACCTCTCCCTCATAATATCCTCAAGCTCCCATGTAGCTTCTTCTAATTGGTGGTTCCTCCATAAAACTTTCACCAAGCGAGTGGTCTTGTTCCGTAGGACTTTTTCGCTACGATCCAGAATCTCTATCGGCTGTTCTTCATAAGAAATATCTTGCTCCAGCGGTACAACTTCTGAGCTGAGTACATGTGAAGGATCAGGTATGTACTTTCTCAGGAGAGATACATGGAACACATCGTGAACTTGAGAGAGATTTGGTGGAAGTTTCAATCGGTAAGCTACCTTCCCAACATGATCCAGTATTTCGAAAGGACCGATATACCTAGGGCTCAGATTTCCCTTCTTTCCAAATTTCATTACTCTATTCCAAGGATATATTCATAAGAACACTTTATCACCCACTTAAAACTCTAGGTCTTTTATTCGTTTGTCAGCATAACTCTTTTGTCGACTCTAAGCTTCCCTTATGTGTTGTTGAATAGATCGGACCTTTTCTGCCATCTCATCAACAAGATCAGGTCCTAATAGCTTTCTTTCCCCAACTTCAACCCAGCAAGTTGGAGTCCTGCATTTCTTTCCATAGAGAGCTTCATAATGAGCCATCTGAATACTGGAGTGAAAGCTATTATTATAATAAAATTCCACCAAAGGTAGGTGTTGATCCCAACCACCTTTGAAATCCATAGAGCAGGCTCTCAACATGTCTTCTAGAGTTTGAATTGTCCTCTCAGACTGACCATCTGTCTGATGATGGTAAGCAGTGCTGAAACTCAACTCTGTATCTAGAGTATGCTGAAGACTTCGCCAGAACTTTGAGGTAAACCTCGGATCCCAATCAGATATAATGGAAAGTGGTACTCCATGAAATCTTACCACTTCCTTTACATATATCCTGGCAAGATGATCCATAGAGAAATCCTCTCTAATAGCAATGAAGTGTGCCGACTTTGTAAGACGATCAATTATGACCCATATAGAATTATTGCCTTTGGATGTTTTAGGAAGTCCAGTGACAAAGTCCATAGTGATGTTTTCCCATTTCCATCCTGGTATGGGTAATGGTTGTAACATCCCCTTAGACTTTTGTCTCTCAGCTTTAACTTGTTGACAAACCAATCATCGAGAGACATATTCACCAACATCTCTTTTCATGTCATCCCACCAGAAGTACTCTTTCAGGTCCCTATACATCTCCGTGCTTCTAGGATGAATAGAGAATGAAGAACTATGAGCCTCATCCAGCAGCTCCTTCTTTAATTCTGGGATGGGAGGAACATAAACCCGATTCCTGAACTTTATTATCCCATCACAATCAAGGTTGAATTCAAGAACATTTCTCACCTTCTTTTGTAACTATACATCTTCTTTATGTGCCTCTTTAATCTTCACATGTATAGATGGTTGAACATTAATTTGAGAAAGATACGATTTTCCCCCTTCCATTATAATTCCAAGATCTATCCTTTGTAAATCCATAAATATTGGATCTTTTGTGATCCTCATCATGGATAAATTGGCATGGTCTTGTCGACTTAATGCATCTGCTACCTTGTTTGCTTTCCCAGGGTGGTAATGATATGAGCAGTCATAATCCTTAATCAGCTCCAACCATCTTCTTTGACGCATATTCATCTCCTTTTGTGTGAAAATATACTTTAAACTTTTATGATCAGTATAAATATCACACCTTTCACCATAAAGGTAATGCCTCCAAATCTTTAATGCAAATATTGCCGCATCTAACTCCAAATCATGAGTTGGGTAATTTTTCTCATGGATTTTCAACTGTCGTGAGGCATAAGCTATCACCATATCATTTTACATAAGAACACACCCCAGCCCCTTCTTGGATGCATCACTATAGATCACAAACCTTTCTCCACTACAAGGAAGTGTGAGTATAGGTGCACTGGATAACCTTCTTTTCAACTCCTTGAAATTATCTTCACATTCCTTCGTCCACACAAACTTAACTCCTTTTCGAGTCAACTTAGTGAGTGGATTAGATAATCGTGAAGAATATTTTACAAAACGTCGATAATATCTATCCAAACCAAGAAAACTTCGGATCTCATTTACTGTTATTGATCTCGACCATCTTTCGATAACCTCTGTTTTTGCTGGATCCACAGATATCCCCTATTTTGAGATTATGTGACCCAAAAATGCAACTTTTTGAAGCCAAAATTCACACTTGGTAAATTTGGCATAAAGCTTCTCCTTTATCAGGGTCTTCAATATAATTCTCAAGTGATATTCATGTTATTACTTGCTCTTTGAATAGACAAGAATATCATCTATAAAGACTACCACAAACTGATCAAGATAGTCTCTAAAGACTCTATTCATTAGATCCATGAAGATATCAGGGGAATTAGTAAGACCAAATGGCATCACTATAAATTCATAGTGTCCATAACTTATACGGAAATTCGTCTTTAGTATATCCTCCCTTTTGACCCTTAATTGATGATACCCTGAACGAAGATCAATCTTGGAAAAGTATTGAGCTCCGTGTAGTTGGTAAAATAAGTCATCAATGTGTGGGAGAGGATATTTGTTCTTGATAGTGATCTTGTTAAGTTCTCGATAATCAATGCAGAGTCTCATTGATCCATCTTTCTTCTTAACAAACAGAACAAGTGCTCCCCAAGGTGACGCACTAGGGCGTATGAATCCCTTATCAAGATTCTCTTGGAGTTGCTTCTTTAATTCCTGCAACTCAATTGGGGTCATTCTATAAGGTGTATTTGAAATAGGTAAAGCACCCCGTACGAGTTCTATTGAAAACTCAACTTCACGATTTGGTGGAAGACCCGGAAATTCCTCCAGAAATACATCGTCAAACTCCCGTAAAATGGGAATATTCTTAATCGTGAGTTTCTCCCCAACCATTTGAGATAAATAACCTTCATTTAGTGGAATAAATACCCATAAGATGGAATAAATTTCCACTGGAAGGTTATGTTCATCCTTGCATCGATAGATGATCATAGATTGATCTGGAATATGAAATGTGACTTCCCTTCTTTGGAAATTGATATGAACTCCATATAAAGAAAGCCAATCCATGCCAAGAATCACATCAAATTCCACTATAGGAAGGATCACAAGATTTGCAGGAAGCACTTTCCCACAAACTTCAATTGGAGAAGAATTGTAAACTTTTGATGTGACTGTTGTTCCATTATGAGTTGTCATAGCCAACTCAACATCTAATTGTTGAGGTAATATGGAGATACCCTTAGAAAATTCTTCAGAAATAAAAGAGTGAGTGGATCCAGAATCAAATAAAACATTTGATACTTTAGAGTGGATGGTAAGTGTACCTTTCACCACTTCGTTATCGTACTCCACATCACTGATAGAAATTTCATGTGGCTTTCCTTTGTCTTTATCCATAAGAGTTTGTTGACGTCAATCATCATCATCAACCCTTGTATTAGGGCATTGATTGGCATAATGACCCATTTCCTTGCACTTGTAACATTGAAGTGTAGGAGGGGAACTCTGTGTAGCCTTTTCTTTGTTCGCATCACTAGACATCTTCTTCCCATCATTGTGGCATTCAAATGCCTGATGACCTTCCTTTCCACATTTGAAACATTTACTTGTCCCTTTAAGAAAACTCCCTCCATATTTCTTTCCACACTTTGAGCATAAGGGAAAACTCATCTTCTTTTCAGTGTGCTCTTTAGATTTTCCTTTGAATTCCATTTTCCTCTTCTTATCAAACCCATATGACTGATGGGTTACTCCAATCTCCATCTCAACCTTGAGAGCACATCGAACGATTTCCTCATAGCTATTGAAGTCCCTTATGGATAACGCCCTTCGAAGACTTGGTTTTAAGCCACTAAAGAATCGATCGATCTTACTCTCAGGTTGGATAATAATACCATAAGTGCACCTTGCAAGTCTTGTAAAATTTTCTTCATAGGTACCAACAGATTCATCATCCTTTTGCTTCAGTTCAAGAAACTCCTTCTCTATATTTGTTCGAAGAATACGAGGGAAGTACTTATTGAAAAATAAGTTCTTGAACTCGTCCCATTCCATGGACTCAATTTCATCTCTTTTCCTCGTATTCTTGATAAGATTCCACCATTGATCAGCATCTCCTTCCAAACGATACACTGCTAAGATGAATTTATCATGTTCAAAACATTGAATAACTGAAAATATCTTTTCAGTGGTACTGATCCATTGTTCAGCCACTAATGGATCAGTAGACCCGCTGAATGAGGGTGGACGTTGCCTCATGAAGGATTATACAAAATGTTGCTCCTTCCTTTGCTCGTTTGGAAGTCCTACATGATTCATAGCTTGAGAAAGTTGTGTGAGCAGGGCTACAAGATTTTTCATTCCATCTCCCATAACGTTTGGTTGCTTAGGGGGACAATCATTGCATTTCCCGTTGCATTCCGCATTAACATTATTCCTTTGGGTTCCATCCATTGACTAAAACCAAGAAGAATAGTGTGAGTAACACTAATTATAATAGGAAAAACACATAATCAAGAATAAAATTTTACACTTAAGTTCTTATCATAGGTTGTTCATGGCCATTTCTAAAACACTAAGATTGTGTTCTATGCTTAGACTTATCCTTAGGGTTCTTACTAAGGCTTTCACATCCTAGTTTCCAAAGGTTAATTATACCTTTCATATGATACCAACTATAACGACCCATACTTTACATACATGGTTATTACTTCAAAATTTAAGTACACTTATTACAACATATAACAAAACCTTGAAAGGATCATATAGGTATAGTGTCTTTAGAAACTGGGAAACATAACAACTGGTTCATAAATCATCTACATTGTCTCTCATTTATTTCATCATATCTAGAGTCCCTTTTGGAATATCCTACTTAATAACCTTATTCCTGACCTGGGGAAAGAAAACATACAAAAGGGTGAGCTCAAATGCTCAGTAAGGGTAAACAAAAGAAATATCAATCACATCATATTCATAAGAACATAACATTTTGGAAATCTTAACCTGCAAAAGAGATCATAATTTTATAACATGGGATAAATCATAGTAGTGAAATGTAATCCCAATAATCATAACTTAAAACATGAAACTTTGTGTCATACACACATAATCATAGAGAATCATTTCTTATTATTCAAGACTCATTGCCAAGACTATCTTAGTGGACAAAGTCCATTTCTGAACCGAGTTCACTCCTCGTTTCAGTCCTGTTTCACTAAACCGGATTAACCTGCCATTCCAGCCATGTCTATCTCATGAGATATAAATCTTCACCCAATGTATTGGAGGGAGATATAGGTCCCACCCATCTCATAATGAAACCATTCTTATGTGTTCCACAAAAATCATAAATCATACATCATTGCATAACCCATGTAATAAAAATGGGATTCTTAAACATCGTGACATCATAAAACAATTCATATAAGATAAAGGAATTCATAAAAATAATTCCATAACAACATAATCAAAACAATGTAATAATAGGGATAGAAACAGAACCCTATATTATCTTAGATGGAAAATAATTTTGATAAAACACTTGAACTTCATTCTTGAGGAAAATATCCTTTCTACTTCAAAAAAAATTTCCTTTCTTAACATGTCATATAATTTTGAACTAAAAGAAGTTAATTAAAAATAAAATTGAAAACTTTTAAAGTAAGCTTCATGGAAATAATGTTCTAAAAATCCATTCATGTTGTATAAGTTAAAAAAACATTCTTCTCATACTTTTGTCGGAAAAGTCAAAAAGTACCTCGTACGAAAAATGACAAAAGATTCCTTTCATATCTTTTACTAAAAACTAATAGAAGGGTAAAATTGGATATAAACTATTTTAGAAGGATATAAATATTAAATATTGAGGAAAAATGGATGTGGATGATAAATATTCCCCAGTAAATTCTGAAGTATAAACAATCTCGGATAAAAATGAGATTGCGATATTTTCCCTTACCTTAGGTCCGATTTGATTCGTAAGTGTCCGAACCTCCTATATAATGATTTAAATAACGTCATTGACTTATTCCAGAATCATACTTATTGTTATGATATCATATATTTTCATATTCTTAGATTCTTATTAGTAATATTTCATTGCTACTGGTTATTTGGGTGTTTATTACTTTTTGTTCTTATGCGTGTTTTGTCGAATAAATTCTTATTCTTATTTTTAGGTTATAGATACCTAATTTCCAGAATGATATTAGTGTAATATATATCATATTCATTCATTCAATTTATTTATATAATCATTGTGCAATGAAGATCATGTAGAACGAGTCGCATCACATCGTGGAGACGGTATTCCGTACGTACGCAAGAGCGATGATATCATTCCCATGATCGTGGAATTATATTGGAGCGTATGTATACTATTTCAGAATCAATATGACTTTAAAATAATCATATATAATTATTATTTACACCATTATACCCATCCAATTAAGGTGGTGGTGGAAAATAGATTACACCACGGCGTGGAGACGGTATTCCGTACGTACGCACGCGCGGTGATTTTGTTTTCCGTAGGATGGATAGATAGTGAAATAGGGTTGTTTCAAACTTATAATAACATACCAGTATATGAGTGATACTGATGTTATTACTCCATAATTAAACAACTAAAGAAGAAGAAGTGGAAGAAGAAATAAAGTTGAAAGAATCGATAACGGACATTACCTCTTCTTTGAAGCGCCTCTTTGATACCTCCTCTTAGGGCACTAAAATTGGTCTTTGAAGAAGAACAGGACCTCTAGGATGTTTCTAGGGAAGTGGAGAATAGAATTTGGCAGGGTTTGGCCGATCTTGAAGGCTCAAAGTGGTGTGAGGAAGAGAGGGAGGAGGTGCCCTTTTATAAGGAAGGAGAGGGGCACCTTTGGAAAAACTAAAAATATTATTTTATTATAAAGTCATATTCGGTTTTTAATAGCTCAAAATTGATTTATTTCGAAGATAAGGTGGGGATGGGTCGAAATACTTTCATCCAATAGAATTTAGACAGGTTTAGGTCATTATATTAACCTTATCTTTTAGTTTTAACTCTTAGTTAATTAGATTGACATTTACCATATCACTTTGTATTTTTATATTATATAGTTAACAAACTTACCATATACATCTAATAGACCCCCAAGTGGTCCATTAATGATACACCTATCATGATATTAGTATATTATCCAAACCTTATATTTTTAGTAATATAATAACAATTAATAATATAATATTTGTTTTAAAAAATATTTTATGTCAATTTTGACACTATTTGGTAATTGATTTTTTTGAAACTCATAACAGAATGATTAGTTCAAAAAAAGTTAATTAAATCAATACTAACATGTCATATTAACATATAAAATTATTTTAATTCATAAAAAGTCTCAAATTACATTTATTTGGGTATTTATAACATCAATTATGTCAATATTTCATTAATAAGATAATTATTGCATCATCATTGTGTCATAAATAAATTAAATTATTTAATCTCTAAAAATTAAAAATAAAATACCATTATGTAGGAAATCTTTTTATCTTTCTACTGAATATTTATAGTCTAATTTATCTTATGTATAACTTTTTATTAAAAATTATTTACTTATTAAACTTTGATTTTAACTATTTTAACCCTTCTTTAAATAAATTAATAATAAATGTCCTAATCTAATCCAAGTGGGCCTAAATGGTCATATTTTATTCCTAAGGTTGTTTTTGGTCGAATTAAACTTATCCACTAGAATTGGTACATGTTTTAGGTTAATAATAATATCATTTTTTCCCTTAATTACCCTATTTACTTTTAACCGTGGTAAAAAAAAGTAAAAAGTTACTATTCACCAAAAATTATTTTCATCTCATTGAACCACATTTTATTTCTTAATATTAACCGTGTCTCTAGGATTTACAGAAGCGGTAAAATTAAGTTTTATGTGAATTTAGAAATTCTCCTAGGAGGTGGGTAAAAGATGGTGAAAAGTTCAATAAAATTTTTATATATCTAAAATTATTATAAAATGACTCCAATGAATTGAATTGAACTTATATAGGTATTATGTATCAATTTTGACCTAAAATAAATTTAAATAAAATAAATAATTATTTAAATAAAAAGTCGGTTTTTAAATAGTAACCCAGTGTTTTCACTATTCATCAAAAATTGAAAGTTTTCATAAAAATACTAAAATTTCACCCTAGGATAATTTCAATATTTCGAATCCAAAAATGAAGTCCATTTTGAAAGATGAAATTTAAAAAATTTCAAAAATTCGTTATTACTATTCATAATGGCTAGTTTTGATAATATTTTAATAGCATATCATTTTTTAGTGAAACTCGGTATTGCGTACGACGCAAGCTATCGAGGAAGGACGCGGTTGTGTGTAAAGCAAGACAAGATAGTGTTGTGTGTAGTGAAATATTCCTTTGATGATTTATATAACATAAAAACAAAATATTTCTCATAAAAGTCTCGGGTGTTCCAAATCCTCACTGTGCCTAACTCTAGACTTCATCCTATCTCTCAACCATCACCTCGGATACCATTCTGTCACGAACCCCGCCCACCAAAGATGCCCCTCCTGAGATGGCAATGGTGAAAGAGAGATAATGACCCTTGATTCCCACCTCCAGTAGGCCCCGGGGTGGCGACTAGCACCAAGGGTATGAGTTTTCACAAATATAGGAGGCATTACCCTTTTTATTATTTAGGATCGGGAAATAGGACAAGTCAACCACCAAAAAGGAAAAGAAAAAGTGTATATAAATAAACCCAAACCAAGACCACATGCATGTTTAAACAATTTTATAACAAGGTGCAAGTACAAGAAAGCTCAAAGTACAATACCAAAAGAAAACAAGAGTACAGCAACTGCAACAACTCCAATTGTCCGACTAGTAGGGTCCCGCACGGCCCTGGTAGTCCTCTTGGAAACCTAAAAGTAAACATAGGGTGAGCATACAAGTATACTCAGTAGGGAAACCTAAAGCTCTCGTGCACAAGTGGGGAGACATCCTAATTTCCCGTGAGAACAACAGAAAAAACCTAGCAAGGAATTCTATCCACCCAACCTCACCAGCCACACTCACCAAAAACACAATCACAACAGGTAGTAGTATATAAGAAACAAGATTATTGGGTACCCCGCACCATTTCCCATTAGTTAGATGCTCTTCCTAACGGCGAACGTCCTGATGCTTCCACACTCTCCCCTCCTGCACACACCTGGGCCTCGCAACCGCACAACCCGCCCGCACACACCTGGGCCTCACAACCACATATCCCGCCTGCACACACCTGGGCCTCACAACCACGTATCCCGCCCGCACACACCTGGGCCTCACAACCATGTATCCCACTCGCACACACCTGGGCCTCACAACCACGTATCCCGCCTGCACACACCTGGGCCTCACAACCACGTATCCCACCCGCACACACCTGGGCCTCACAACCACGTATCTCGCCCACACACACCTGGGCCTCACAACCACGTATCCCACCCGCACACACCTGGGCCTCATCCCGAAGATTCTTGGGAAACATTAGAACCTACCTGAAGAGTCTTGGCCTAAAACCACCCCAATCGAAACCTACCCGAAGATTCTTAGGTGTAAGTTCGCCTCAAGCCATCATAGCCTAGGGCAGAAGGAGCAGGAAGGAGCTAGTAACTAAGGGAAAAACACCCTCTCCCATGAAATGGGAGTGTTCGGAACTAAGTTCTCAACATGGGTGGGGTGCATCAAAACACAAGATACAGATATATATATATATATATATATATATATATATATATATACCAAACACTCATCCCAACCTATGGCTTCTAAACAGAGAAACTGATCATGTGCCTCGACACTGCTACCATGAAGAATGCATACAACAAACAACCCCAACCCCATTTAGGTTTTCACATTTCAGCAGAATTAGTTTATTTAGTTCCTTAACTACTGGGAAACTATCCACAACCAACCACATCGATCGTTCGTAAAACATATCCCTGCCATCCACAAAACAAGTTAGGAAAAACACAAGCAACACAACCAAGTCCTTCTTATTAGCCAAACAGCCCCATTGATTATTATTCTGGTTCCATTACCATGACCCACCATTCATTAACTCTTCCACTTTTTATTTATTAATCACAACCCATAGTCCGTTCACATTCAAACCCATCCCTGCAGCCCCACTGCCAACTGCCATAACCACAACTGCACCATACATCATTATCCCTTTAATACCATTTATCACAGCCTCGCTGCCCACCCGATCCACAACAACCCACAAAACAAAGTTCGTGCCACGTCATCTCCCCTTTAACATCATTTACCACATCCCTGTTGTCTGTTCTATTCGTAACAACCCAGGATTCACCCCTCCCTTTCACGCACCAGTAACCAAGCCAAAAACTCACATGTTCATTATTCTATTTTGTTTAACCGGGGTGATCACACAAGGGTTCCAGATTTTAAACATCCAACTTTACGTGATTAACCAATTTCTACATTCTACAAAGTTTCCATCCACAAAAATGGTTTAAAAAGATAGTGAAACATTTAATTGCGCAAGAAAAGGCCCCCAACTACTGTGATTTTCAGTAGGCATAAGCCTATTCATTTCACAACATAACAATAGGATAAACAAAGATAAACATCACAACTTCCCCATCCCCGTTCTTTAACCATTTATTATCTTTATTTAAAGGTTCAACTGTTTCTCATGAAAACAAGAGGATACCCACCTCGCATGATGCACAATTTAGAGAGACGAAGTTAAGAACCCTACCTCAACAGGTTCTGATCGCAACGCTCCCCCGGATCAACTTTAGAAGATGTCTGTCGGCGTCCATCACTTCCGTCGAGTCCCAAAAAAAACCTCCTCAGGTGGAATTTGGGAAGTAAAGGCCAAAGGAAAGACAATTTATCTAATCTTAGAAGTTCCGCCTCGTCGTTATGATCCCGTGGCCACTGACAGATCATAAATCGGAGCTCGGACGAAGAAGTTATGGAAGGAAGAGCCTTCAAGTCTCTTGGGAGAACTCTGCTCAGAGGAAAGGGGAGGAGAGGGGTGAGTTGAAAAGGAGTAGGGGACCCCTCCTTTTATAGTCAAGAAAATAAAAAGTACATGGTGTGTACTTTATGGTACACGGAGTGTACTCGGTTATTTCACATGGTCTCCACGCGGCTTCCAACACGGCTCTGTGGCCGTTGACTGGTCAACACACGGTTTGAGGGTAACGCATATGCGGGGAAGGACTACATGGCATGTAGTTTGGACACACAGCATGTACCCATTAATTTCACACGGCAAGGACACGGCTCCAACATGACACATGGTCGTTGATTGGTAACGCGTATGTGGGGAAGGACTACACGACGTGTAGTACTAGACACACGGCGTGTACCCATTCATTGCACACGGCTCCAACATGGGGTATACCCAGCAAGGGGGTACACAGAGTGTACTCAAACTACACGGCGTGTAGTTTCAAAATTCTGGAAAGTGTGGGAAAATTCCATTTTACCCTTCAGAACACTTCATGGCCTTCTTTTTGACAAAGGAATGGGCTGGAGAGGTCCGGGCCATTACACTTGAGATGTTAACCACCATGTGTGTGTGTGTGTGTTTTACCTATGATGAATGCCTTAAATTTATAAATTGAATTTAGATAAATTTGTAGGCATTGATTTTACCCTCTTAGATTAAAGTTTTTCTTATACACCATTGTTAATACTTAGTTGCTTATGCAAGTTATTAAATGTCTATGATTTGTGCCTTTTGAGCATGCCTTAGAACCTTGTTATTATGATTAATCTTATGTAATGTTTTCTTGGTTCTTTATGCCATGTTGCTTATACCTCATGATCATACCTTACTCATACTGGATTCCTTGTGCTTATTTCCATATATCTCATTCCATATTCATTTGAATTGAATTCTATAACTTGGCTATCTTATTTAGCATGTGATATTGAGGTGATCATTAATAGCATGTGATTGTAAAATTCCATTTTATGATATGAGAATTGGTTTTTATACCTTATCTACTTATGGTCAAGGAGAGAACATAGGTCCTGACTTAAGGAATTCATGGATGGACTCACCATGCTTGTATTGGTTCTACTTGATGAGCAGGGAGCGATAATTTGGCTTTCCTTGTATGGGATATTTGGGTAGATTATCTTATACTCGTGAGTGAAACTAGTTCCCTAGGGGAGAAACCATGGACAGACTCATTGTAAAGATGGATATTCCATGCCTCAGGTGATACATCATCCCCCTATGTGTGATCCCTTATATGGATTCAGAGTTCACCATGTCATGAGTGATACAAGGGACGCCATTATGGGTCACCTTGGAAAGACTCAATGGCATTGGTTACATCAGAGGCTCCTATAGCAACCCTTAGGATTCCATATGGATCACCTTAGATGGGATTAGGACACCACCTTGTATTTGACAGATTTCTTGCCTGTGTCACATGTTATTCTTCTTATTTATATTATGATCATGCGGGTATAATGTCATGGAGATGTGATCGCCAAGACAAAGTACAAGTTTGGGATCTACCCACCTTGGTTTCTTTATTTATGAAGATCAATATGTGCACCTTATTACTTGTTTAGGATCTCTTGGTTCAGACATTTGGCATAGGCCAAAATAGGTGGTATCAGTTTGGTGTCCTTTTAGGAACTCAGATTGAAGTATTTATTTATTTATTTATTACTTTTCATTTATCATTTATGTCACATTATTCATTTGTTTATTGCACAAAATGGATTGATCTAGACATTGTTGGTGGTGGCCTATTGGGATTATATCTCATACCCTGCTTGGGATGTTTTGGTACCCAATCACACTTCATGTTTGCAGGTATTGATAAAGGGAAGCTTCTAGATTTCGATGTTTGATTTACAACATTAGGATGGAGTATTAACACATTGGACTGAGCCTATGCTCGATATGATATTTGTATAAGTTTTTAGGTATTTTGAAAAAAAAATTAGAATGTGGTATATGTTGGTATCCCCTATTCCCTATGTACTCACATTTTGTATAGAATCATGATCATCATCATCATTGAAATATATTATTTATTCAGATTCCACCAGTTATTATTTATCATTCATGATTATTATTCATTTTGGATCCACTGATATCTGTTTGTGATACTTCTTATACTATGGTGGGTTACTGGTCCGAACATATTAGTGTTTTCTTTTGGTATTTCTTATTTATATTCTATATATTTTCTTGTTACACTAAACTCTGGCCTATGAGGGAATAGTCTCCCCATTGACACACCCTAGTCCCTTGCTGCTACTCAGAAACCTTTGGCGTTCGGAGAGGGAATCTTGAGGTCTAGTGGCCTACCATCTCAGGACACTATTAAGTGGCGTCTAGGGTGGGGTGTTGTAAAGTTGTATCAGAGAATTTTTCCTTTTGTCTTACTATTTGGGTGTTATACAGGAGAATAGGAATAATAGAATTTCTTAATGATCTTGTTATTGGGAGTAGTTAACCCACGTATAGGGGATACCCAAATTTCCTAGTTTGGGTAAATGTTGTTATTATTTGTGATGTTATGGTTTCATGGATTTCACCATTGGTTTACACACTTGCTTTGTGTTGTTATTATTATTGATAAAATTATTAATATCATGGGTTTCTTTACCTTGTCCTAAGGATATGAGGCTATGTAAAATCATGCATCATTATAGGCACCCTAGGATTAAAATTCTATGCATCTTTCCATGCCATGTTTACTTTTTTGCGTGCATTACTTATGTTTCATGTGCTTATTGTGATGCCTTTTTGTTATGTATTGTAGTAACTTGATTATTATATATGAAAATGTGCTAAAATTCCTTACAAAACCAAGAAAACATAATTGGCACTTAAATTCCCTACTTTAACCTAATAGTGTTTTCCTTTATAGGTTAAAGCAAACACTTTATGTAGTTGGTTATGGTATGTTGAAACATGGACCATTGGTCGCATGGGCTGGAACGTGTTATGGTTGGGATTAGGTGGATTCCAACTTCCAATTTATAATGTGTATGGGTCCTTATAAATTGGAAATGGCGATCCATATAATTTAATAATTTAAGGGAATTTAACTACATAAATGAATACAAAATTAAAATGAGTATAATATTTAAAATGAAATGGGCATCGATTATGTGTGAGACAAAACCTTAAACCTGACCCGACCTTTATAGTGGGTAGCAGGTCGTGCCTCTTGTGATCCTTATATGACCTTATCATATCACCTAGACCTAGATCCAGGAGTTGGTTAAGGGTTATGTCGTGTTATAGGGAGGCCTTTTACCTTCCCTTTCTTTATTGTTTTCCTTATCTTCTTTTACTATCTGTTATAAATATTTTTTGAGTGTGCTTGGAAATTTTAAAGTTATTCCACCTTGACGTCCTCATGTTTTATGCCAAGAAAGTGGTGATGAGCACACTTCAAAGGTGGTGGGCCCTAATCCACCCATAGTACCTCCTATAGTGCCACCTGAGGCACCTCATACATATCTTCCACTCGCATTGATGCTCAATTATGGGAAAGTTTACTTTGGTTCATGCAGTCTATTCAGGGTTATTGTGCCCAAGTGATTGCATTTGTTGTCAATAACATGTCACTATGTGTCAACTAATGAAGTAGAGCTTGAAGACTAATGGTTGGAGATGCATCATTACATCTGACTATTGATGAGCTGGTCTTTAAGTTCAAAGAACTTGTATCAACTGGATACAATGTCACAACAATGTTTGAAGACCATGCATTGTCTTCACAATGCATGAGGATATGAAGTGATCTATCCACAATCACTAAGTGGATGAAGTGGTGCTAAAGAATTCCATGTACTATTTCTTAGTGCATGTGAATTAGAAGAAGAACCAATTTGATCTCTGATTAGATCAACGAATCACATGGAAGAAATTATGTGATTAAGGAGCTCGGTTGAAGATGAAGACCCTTCATGAATTCCATTCCTAATTGATGAATAAATGTTGAAGAGAATTGGAGGAATTCTAATGAAGGAAAAGAAATAAAGAAGAGGAAATGAAGTAGAAGAATGGATTAAGTGGAATTTGGCATTTTATATTGGGAGTACTTTGTTTCTTAACAAAGTCCTCATTCATTTGGCATTTTATATTGGGAGTACTTTGTTTCTAAGTCCTTATTCATTTCCTTTGCCAAAAATTAGGCCACCAAGGAGGCCAGCCGAGGGTCATCACCCAAGGCACATGTGGGAATCAACGTCACCACGCCCATGGGGAACCCTCGAGGCTAGGGCACTCCATGAGGCACAAGGTTGGGCCGTGTGTAAGCCCAGGGCCACGCAGGGGATCAGGTCCTAAGCAGCATGGGTGCCAGAGCGCGCACCCGTGTGTGCATAGTGGGCGCCAGTGGCGCGCCCGCAGAGAGAACTCGGTGCAAGGCGGCACCGAGAGGGGAGAAGTTCAATTGCAGTGAAGGGGGGAGCGATTGTTTGATAAACCACGGAAAAACTGGGAGCCGTTTCGATGTGGGACGCGCAATTTTCACCGGGAGCGAATCCTGGCCGCTCGATCGATCGCGCACCAGATCTCGACCGTACGATCGATCCCGCGCGAGATCTTCAGATCGCGGCCGTCCAAAGATCTGATCCGACGGCTGTCACATTGTCTTCCTCGAGCTCAGCCGAGGCACCTCCCACGAAGCCGCCGATGAACTAGAGGCTACCCGTGGGCGGATTTCGAGTTCCCGGCCACCTCTGAAGGAGCTAAGGCGTCCATCCGGTTCGTCTGGCCACACTGAACACGATCATGCCTAAAAATGGGTGTGCATGCAACGAGGGGAGCATTTTGAGTTCGGCCGAGGAAAAAGGACGTGCCGAGGCCAAGCGGTTCGTGTTTTGCATGAAATAGAAGAGATGAGGCCATGCATGCATTCGAAATCGCATGCACGTTAAGAAAGGAGAAGGAGAATAAGTCCGCGTTGAACAGAGAGAAAGAAACGTGATTTTCGGATCGCGTTTAAAGATTTTCAAAGAACCGAAAATATCGGTGGTTCAAGATTTATCCCACACGGATGAACCGAGGCCCTCTGCCTATATAAAGAGAGGTCGAGACCTCTGGAATGCTTCTGATCCTTTGAGAACTCGAGAATCTCGCGAAGCCATCCGAGCTACGTGAAGTACCTCTGCGCAGCCTCTTGCGCGACTAAGAATCCCGGAGCCACCCGAGGCCCCGAGGAAGTCCCCTGCGCGCTACCTCTTGAGCGACAGGAAGAAGAGCTCGGGCAGTGTACTTGCGCGCCCCGCACTTGGTTACACCCTGCGTGCCCACGGGTGTCACGCCCTGCGCGACAGAGGCCGTCCGCACACCTTGTGTGGCTATTGAAGAAGTGAGGCCGCACCCCTTGCGCGCCTCTTTTGGTGTTTGAGTTTGGGTGAAGCATATACCACACTTGGGCGTGTGTGTGCAAGGAGGAAGACCTAAGGCTTAGCCTTGTGTGTACACAAGTGAAGAAGACCAACCTTGAGAAGAAGAGGAGTACACACTTAAGTGTGTGAATGCAAAAGAACTGATCATTCTAAGTGATTGGTTTTTTTTTTGGTGAGCAAGACCAATGAGATCTTTTGAAGACTGTTGAATCTACTTGAAGTTTTGAACAACACCTTTGAATAAGTGAAGTGGAGCCATGATGAAGATGATGCTGTGGAGTTGGGGGGGTTTAACCAACTTGTAATTGGGGGGTATAACCAATTACTGTGTAAACATCTTTTGGCATAGTGAAGAATCCGTGTTGGGGGTGTAACCAACACGGCAAGGAGTAGGTCTTTGTACCGAACCTTGTAAATCTCTGTGTTCTGTGCTTTCATTATCACTGCACCACTAAAAGAGTATATCTAGGCCTTAACCAGCTGCAGAGGTTGAATTGATAATTCAAAGGGAACAATTCTTAAAAAGAAAAAGTTATCACTGATTCACCCCTCCCCTCTCAGTGATCACAACCGATCCAGGAATTTCAAGTGGTATCAGAGGGAGGTTTCCTCTGTTAGGATCTACTTCTGAGAAAATGGACAATCTAAATTCTGTTAATAGTAGGGGTGTCCCTACATTCGATGGAAAGAATTATCACAGCTGGAAAAATCGGATGTTTCCCTACCTTCTATCTCATGGCCTTGATGTTAGAGATGCAGCCTTATTTGGATTCCCTCCTCTTTCTAATGAAGCTGCTATGAAACTGGATGAGAAAAGAAATATGGAAGTTGATGGTAAAGCTCAAAATGCCATTCTTATGTCACTCTCAGAAAAGGTATACACAAAAGTCATGGGACTCAAGAATGATAAAGAAATTTGGGACAAATTGGAAAGTAGTTATGAAGGCAACATGAAAGTCAAGGAAGCCAAATTACAAATTTGGAGAAGCAAGTTTGAAGATGTCAATATGGGAGAAGAATAAAATATTGATGATTATTTCACAAGAGTCAATGAAATTGTCAGTAACATTCGGGGCTTTGGAGAAAAGTTGGAGGACTCCACTATTGTTAAAAAACTAATGAGAAATTTTCCTGACAGGTTTGACCCCAAAGTCTCAGCATTAGAAGACAGAGATTATCTCTCTCTTGATAAACTACACAACATTCTCATTGCATATGAAATGAGGAAGATCCCAGTATTCAAGAAGAAGATCAATGATGAGATGGCTTTTGAGGCCATGAGACAACTCAAGATAAAAGATGACGAAGTCCTAGAATCAAGTGATTCTGACAATGAAGAAAAGGATGAAGATCTCAACACGATTATTTCTATTTTATCTAAAAGGTTTGGAAAAACTAAATTCAGGGGAAAAGGGAAATCACCATCGAGATGTTTCAATTGCAATAACATCAGACACTTTGCTGTTAACTTTCCTAAGAAAAGAACTAGTTCTCCAGATATTGAAGATGATAAGTCACAAAAGAAGAAATGGAGTAGATACCCAAGAGAAGGAAACAGATCTGGTGCAAGAAAGAAAAGGATCGTTCCTGGTGAAAGAAGAGCAATCAGTGACACATTCCAAGTGGATTGAAGCACCGAATAGCTTGACAAAGATGAGAGAAGACTTCAACAAGGCTGTTGAGGTCAAGGTAGAATCATCTCATGCTGGTGCTCAGAGGCAAGTCAATTTACCACTAAGTAAATCTCTAAATACATCTGTTATTTCTAACAATGCAGGTTCAAAGATAAAATTGAGACAAACATGGCATGAACAAACCTGTGTAAAATCATCTTCAATGGAAGAAAGGAAATCCTCAGGAAGGACTACTCAAATCTTGGACAGAAAATTACAACATGAATCTTATCAACAAAGAAGGTCAAGGTTCAGAGGCTATTGCTGGTGTTGTGGTGTGTTTGGACATAAGGCCTATGCATGCTGGTATAACATGTCTCTTCCAAGCATGAGGCATGAGTCAAGGGGGAGACATCCTGAAACCCGGAGTGTTTTGCAGAAAGCATCAAAACCTCCAATTCAGAACACATTTGATTGCCTGAGTGAAGCTTGTGGAAGATGTGACCAACAAGGTCATAGAGCTGATAAATGTATGACAACTCTTCCTGAACAAAAAGTCAAAGACATGAAAGGGAAAGGCATTCAAGAAACCAATGATGAAATCACATGCTTTGCTGAAGTGGCTCTAAAAGCCAGCAGTAAAACCAAGTCATGGATTCTTGATAGTGGATGCTCATCCCACATGACTGGTGATACAAAAATTCTAAGTAACATTGAAAGTCATGAGGGAGGAACCGTGGTGTTTGGAAATGATCATTCTCTGAAAATCAAGGGAGTTGGAAAGGCTATGATTGAAACAACAAATCTAAAATCCAATGATGTGTTGTTTATTTAAGGATTAAAGCACAACCTACTGAGTGTAAGCCAATTATGTGATGATGGACATGAGGTGTTGTTCCAGAAGGATTCATGCATCATCAAGAGATCAAAGTATGGAAAAATCATCTCTCAAGGAAGAAGAACCACTGGAAACCTATTTGAAATTGGTGAGTCCATCAATTCTTGTTATCTTAGTTCTAAAGATGAAAACAATCTTTGGCACAGAAGACTTGGCCATCTAGGTCAAAGAAGTATGAGTAAAATTTTGAAGTACAATATTGTACGAGATCTACCCAAATTAAAAATAGAAAGAGATGAAATTTGTGACACATGTCAGAAGGGAAAACTGGCCCATAGTTCACACAAAGGAGTAGATATCATGTCTACTGGGCCTCTTGAACTCATTCACACAGACATATGTGGACCGATGAGACAAAAGTATACAAGAGGAGATCTCTATTTTATAACCTTCATTGATGATTACACTCGGATGACCAATGTCATGTTCATGTAACACAAGTCAGAAGCAATCATGATGTTCAAAAACTTCAGGAGGCAGGCTGAGAAAGAACTTGGAATCTGTATCAAGAAAGTGAGATCAGATAATGGAAAAGAATACACTTGTGATAATTTTGAAAGCTATTTGGTCAAGCATGGAATCAAGCATCAATACAGTACACCATATACTCCACAACAAAATGGAGTGGCTGAAAGGAAGAATCGAAGCATAGTTGAAATGGGGAGGACTATGTTGGCTGAGCACAATATCTCTAAGTTTTTCTAGAGAGAAGCAGTATGCATAGCTATACACATACAAAATAGATGTCTCCTAAGACCAGAAACACAAATGCCAGCCTATGAAATGTGGTTTAACAGAAAACCAACTGTTAAGTACTTCAGAGTCTTTGGCAGTCCATGCATCATCAAGATTAAAAACATTAATCTGGGAAAGTTTGAGGAAAAAGCAGAAGAAGGAATCTTCATGGGATACCTACCTGATGGAAAATGCTACAGATGCTGGAATAAGAGGTTGAACAAAATGATTGACTGCAGTGATGTCAGAATAATTGAAAACAACACCAAACCATACACTGTGGATAATGATGACTCAATGAATGACACAACCTTGGAACAAAATAATGAAGAATTAACTGATCCAACACCAACTACTGGTGAGATCAACTCTGAACACACCAGTGATGAAGAGGAAGGTAATGAAGATGTAAGAAGGAGATACAATAAATTGAAGAAACATGTCGACACAGAAAATGTCCTTGGTAACCCACAGTCCTCAGTAAAAACTAGGAGAAGATTGAGATTGGAAGATCACACTTCATTGGTTTCTCAAGTGGAACCTCACACAGTGGCTGAAGCAGTTGAACATGAGGAATGGATACAAGATATGCATGAGGAACTCAATCAAATAGAAAAGAACTCCACTTGGGATCTTGTGCTAAGGCCCAAAAATAAAAATGTAATTGGGACAAAGTGGGTTTTCAGAAACAAACTCAATGAGAAAGGGGAAGTTTCAAGAAATAAGGCCAGACTTGTATGCAAAGGGTATTCACAAATGGAAGGAATCGACTTTGAAGAAATGTTTGCACCAGTTGCAAGACTGGAGACTATCAGAATGTTCTTAGCAGTTGCAGCACACAAGCAGTACAAGGTTTATCAGATGGATGTGAAATCTGCATTCCTAAATGGAGATCTTGAAGAAGAAGTGTATATAGAACAACCAGAGGGATTTGTGATAGACAAAGATGGTAGCATGGTATGCAGATTGAAGAAAGCATTGTATGGGTTAAAGCAGGCTCCCAGAGCCTGGTACTCCAAGTTGGATGGTTGTCTTAAGAGCATGAAGTTTGTCAAAGGAACAATTGACAGTAATCTCTATGTCAGAGAAATGGCCACTGGTACTCTCATAGTCATTATCAATATGGATGATATTATTTTTTCTGGTGACAAGGAAGGACTATGTGAAGAATTCGCTGAGCAGATGAAGAGAACCTTTGAAATGTCCATGCTTGGTCAAATGACATATTTTCTAGGATTTCAGGTGGAACAAAGGAAAAACTCTATATTTCTTTCACAAGAAAAGTATGCAAGGGACTTAGTGAAAAGGTTCGGAATGGAGAATGAAAAGGAAGTCTCAACACCCATTTCTGTTGGAACCAAACTATGCAAGGATGAAGAAGGAAACAATGTTGATCAGAAAGAGTTCAGGAGAATTATTGGCAGTCTCCTTTATCTCACGGCCTCAAGGCCTGATATAACATATGCAGTGACTTTGTGTGCAAGATTTCAATGTGACCCAAAAGAATCTCACTTATCAGCAGCTAAAAGAATCTTGAGATATGTGAAAGGAACCCTCAACTATGGACTCTTATACAAACACAGTACAAACATAAAGTTGTTGGGATTCACTGATGTTGATTGGGCGGGTGATTGCACTGATAGAAGATCCACATCTGGTGGAGCCTTCTTTCTGGGAGAAGGATGTGTTAGTTGGTATAGCAAGAAACAAAATTCTGTAACATTGAGCACAGCTGAAGCAGAGTATGTGGCAGCTACACATGCATGTACACAAATGATTTGGATGTAGGTGCAGCTAGAAGATTTGAGAATTAAAGCTGAAAAACCATTGAGGATCTTATGTGATAATCAAAGTGCAATTGGCTTGTCTAAGAATCCTATACAACACTCCAGATCAAATCATATTGATATAAAATATCATTTCATCAAAGAAAGGGTCGCTAGTGGAGACATCAATCTCGACTACATTTCTACTCAAGATCAGGTGGCAGATATTTTCACCAAATCTATGCCTATAGAAAGATTTGTTGAGCTAAGGCTGAAACTTCATGTTCAGCCTTCTCCTCTCACTTGAGGAAGAGAACGGTCCCTCCTTATTCCCTAAATTTATATGTTTTTGTACTGACATGCAGGGAATTGAAGGAGATGAGTGAATCCCTTGAGGGGGAGCATTAGTTGCTGAGTCAAGCAGTTATGCATTTTGGGAATGACTTCATATTCATCCCTTTGAATTTGTTGGCCAATAAGGGGGAGAAATAATCAGCACATACACATTGTGACATTCTTCAAAATGTGCTTCAGAGTATTGACAACCAAATACAAAGGGGGAGATTGTTGTGCCCAAGTGATTGCATTTGTTGTCAATAACATGTCACTATGTGTCAACTGATGAAGTAGAGCTTGAAGACTAATGGTTAGAGATGCATCATTACATCTGATGATTGATGAGCTGGTCTTTAAGTTCAAAGAACTTGTATCAACTGGATACAATGTCACAACAATGTTTGAAGACCATGCATTGTCTTCACAATGCATGAGGAGATGAAGTGATCCATCCACAATCATTAAGTGGATGAAGTGGTGCTAATGAAGTCCATGTACTATTTCTTAGTGCATGTGAATTAGAAGAAGAACCAATTTGATCTCTGATTAGATCAACGAAGCACATGGAAGAAATTATGTGATTAAGGAGCTCGGTTGAAGATAAAGACCCTTCGTGAATTCCATTCCTAAGTGATGAATAAATGTTGAAGAGAATTGGAGGAATTCTAATGAAGGAAAAGAAATAAAGAAGAGGAAATGAAGTAGAAGAATGGATTAAGTGGAATTTGGCATTTTATATTAGGAGTACTTTGTTTCTTAACAAAGTCCTTATTCATTTGGCATTTTATATTGGGAGTACTTTGTTTCTAAGTCCTTATTCATTTCCTTTGCCAAAAATTAGGCCACCAAGGAGGCCAGCCGAGGGTCATCACCCAAGGCACATGTGGGACTCAACGTCGCCACGCCCATGGGGAACCCTCGAGGCTAGGTCACTCCATGAGGCACAAGGCTGGGCCGTGTGTAAGCCCGGGGCCACGCAGGGGATCAGGTCCTGTGCAGCATGGGCGCCAGAGCGTGTGCCCGTGTGTGCATAGTGGGCGCCAGTGGCGCGCCCGCAGAGAGAACTTTGTGTGGGGCGGCACCGAGAGGGGAGAATTTTAATTGCGGTGAAGGGGGGAGCGATTGTTTGATAAACCACGGAAAAACCGGGAGCCGTTTCGATGTGGGACGCACAATTTTCACCAAGAGCGAATCCTGGCCGTTCGATCGATCGCGCGCCAGATCTCGACCGCACGATCGATCCCGCGCGAGATCTTCTGATCGCGGCCATCCAAAGATCTGATCCGACGGCTGTCACATCGTCTTCCTCGAGCTCAGCCGAGGCACCTCCTGCGAAGCCGCCGATGAACCAGAGGCTACCCGTGGGCGGATTTCGAGTTCCTGGCCGCCTCTGAAGGAGCTAAGGCGTCCATCCGGTTCGTCTGGCCACACTGAACACGATCATGCCTAAAAATGGGTGTGCATGCAACGAGGGGAGCATTTCGAGTTCGGCCGAGGCAAAAGGACGTGCCGAGGCCAAGTGGTTCGTGTTTTGCATGAAATAGAAGATAAGAGGCCATTCATGCGTTCGAAATCGCATGCACGTTAAGAAAGGAGAAGGAGAAGAAGTCCGCGTTGAACAGAGAGAAAGAAACGTGATTTTCGGATCGCGTTTAAAGATTTTCAAAGAACCGAAAATATCGGTGGTTCAAGATTTATCCCACACGGATGAACCGAGGCCCTCTGCCTATATAAAGAGAGGCCGAGACCTCTGGAATGTTGCTGATCCTTTGAGAACTCGAGAGTCCCGCGAAGCCATCCAAGCTACGTGAAGTACCTCTGCGCAGCCTCTTGCGCGACTGAGAATCCCGGAGCCACCCAAGGCCCCGAGGAAGTCCCCTGCGCGCTACCTCTTGTGCAACAGGAAGAAGAGCTCGGGCAGTGTACTTGCGCGCCCCGCGCTTGGTTACACCCTGCGTGCCCACGGGTGTCACGCCTTGCGCGACAGAGGCCGTCCGCACACCTTGCGCAGCTATTGAAGAAGTGAGGTCGCACCCCTTGCACGCCTCTTTTGGTGTTTGAGTTTGGGTGAAGCATATACCACACTTGGGCATGTGTGTGCAAGGAGGAAGACCTGAGGCTTAGCCTTGTGTGTGCACAAGTGAAGAAGACCAACCTTGAGAAGAAGAGGAGTACACACTTAAGTGTGTGAATGCAAAAGAACTGATCATTCTAAGTGATTGGTTTTATTTTTGTGAGCAAGACCAACGAGATCTTTTTAATACTGTTGAAGCTACTTGAAGTTTTGAACAACTCCTTTGAAGAAGTGAAGTGGATCCATGATGAAGATGATGCTGTGGAGTTGGGGGGGTTTAACCAACTTGTAATTGGGGGGTATAACCAATTACTGTGTAAACATCTTTTGGCATAGTTAAGAATCCGTGTTGGGGGGTGTAACCAACACGGCAAGGAGTAGGTCTTTGTACTGAACCTTGTAAATATCTGTGTTCTGTGCTTTCATTATCACTGCACCACTAAAAGAGTAGATCTAGGCCTTAACCAGCTGTAGAGGTTGAATTGATAATTCAAAGGGAACAATTCTTAAAAAGAAAAAGTTATCACTGATTCACCCCTCCCCTCTCAGTGATCACAACCGATCTAGGCATTTCAAGGGTGATCCATGACCTACCCCTACTATGGAAGAGTTGGCCCAAGACTTCTAGCATTAGCATCCTCCCATCTTCTCGAGGGATGGTGGACCTATGGCTGCTAATTTGTGGTTAGAATTTATGGCGTCGATCTTTGACCATCTTGATATTCCTCTATAGTGAAGGGTCAATATCACTATGAACATGTATGTGATTCCACCAAGTGTTAGTTGGACATCATATCTCAGGATGAGCATCATCGAGGTATGGTCTAGATGGACTTTCAGATGGCCTTCGATGATCACTTCTTTCCACAAACTTTGAGATCAGACCATGCCAGGGAGTTCATGCATCTTTAGTAGGGAACTATGACTATGTTAGAGTATTCTTCTCACTTCACAGAGCTTCAGTGTTTCACTCCATATCTAACTAGTGATGAGCTGACGACTACAATGTGTTTTGAGGATGGTCTTGTGTACACCATCTGATTGCAAGTGAACATCTTTTAGTTGGATATTATTACAAAAAATAGTGAACTAGGCCCTTATCATATAACTTAACCTTAGAGAAGATGCAATGTGATCTAGGGTGGTTTAGTTCTGAGGTAGGGTGATGGTACATCTAGTAGAAGAAAGCACCATTTTGAGGGTGCATGTGGGGGAAGCACCCACTACTAGAAAAATGATCTATAACCATGGTTCAAAACTATGGGTATATCCCCTAAACTATGGGTATATATTTTTTACATTGTGTCATAGAAACACTTACCACCGTTTAATGGACTTTTACTCATGGTTTGAAAACTGTGGGTATAGATATTAGAAAAATAAAGGGGGCGATTTTCACTCCTACGACCTGATCTACTACCACACAACGTCTCACAAACCCAGTTGTATCATTTACATTTATATATAACTATATCTATCTAATTATATTAATTATAACTACCTGTATCAAAAAAATTGTCATGGTGTTTCAATATTATGACCTACACTACAGACAGACAGCGCCTCTCCAACCAAGCTACTGAATTTATGTAAATATATATCTATATTTCGGTAAATATATTAATAGAAACTGTCTGTATAAAACAGCGGCAATGAGTTTCAAACCCCCACCTCCACTAAGGTTCTGAACTCCCCCTACCACTATATCAAATGAACTTATATTTATATATATATATATATATATATATATATTATCTTATATATATATTTATAAAACATTGGTATAAATAAAAAGTTCCACTCAGATTTCAAACTCAGTCATCTACTCTGCCTCTAAATCCCATCACCGCTACACCAATTAGATTTATATGTGTTTAGATATATATTATATTATATATATAGTTATAAAATGTGGTATAAATAAAATGACGCACTTGAGTTTTGAACCCACGTTGTTGTTTCACTGCTAAACCACATAACCACTACACCAATTGAAATTCTGTTTATACATACATATATTATGTTATATTTTTTCACACGCAAAACATAAGGGACCCTATACCCTTGGTTTTCATAAATTGTGGGTATAGGTTTTCCTGCAGCATTCCCGCACAATTGTTTGGCTTCCCACACTTACACGGGTACCTTGTACCCATAGTTTAGCAAGAACCATGGTTATAGGTTAGAAAATGTCACCTATACCCATGTTTCATGAAAACTGCGGGTATAGGTGGGTCTATACCCATTGTTTTTTGGAAAACTATGGGTATAGACCCTTTTTCTAGTAGTGACCATCCATGGGGCACGCACCAAAATCCATGTGGTGTGTCACCAGTGTGGTAGGCCAGGCCATAAAAAGTCCTAGTGCACAAGGAACCTAATCGAGTCACTACTACAAAATGGGCTTTTAATAGCACTGACCTTTATCAGTGCTAGAAAAAAGTTCTAATAAAGGTTTCATTTATTAGTGCTTTATTTTTAGCACTAATAAAGGGTCACTTTATTAGCACTTTATTTTTAGCACTTATAAAGGATGCCCTTTATCAGTGCTTTATTTTCAGAGCCTATAAAGGGATCCTTTATCAGTGTTATTTATCACTGATAAAGGTTTGAAAAAAATAAATAAATAAAATAAATAAATAAAAATGATTTTATTAGAAAAAATATTTTAAAAAATATTAATTAAATAATTATTGATAAAAATGAATAAACTGGTTATACTATATATAAATTATAAATACTAATAAATAGTATAAATTAAATATATAGATATGTTTAAAATAGAAATTAAACAAATAAAAATTTAAAATAAGTAAATTGAGAAAAATATTAAATATTTTATTAACTAAATAATTATTGATAATTTTAATAAATAATATATATTAAATATATATATATATGTATATATGAATATATGTAAATATGATTTATATAATACAAAATATTTATTCTTTACATTCAATAGTAATATATTTAGTGAATAATGGTTTATAATTAAAAATTAATATGAATTAAAAATACTGATTAATTGCATCGAGTAATAGACATAATTGAATATCGTTTGATTTTTAAATTTAATATAGATGAAATGTGTGTTATATTGATTTCACATACATATACTTAATTCATTTTTATATAAAATTCAAACACATAAATATGTACACAATTAATGAAATCTTATATAGAAACACATATAATATTTATGTAATTTATTCAAATTTTAGTATTCATTTTATAATTTCAATATAACATGGAACATTTAATATATTATGTTTTGAATCGATAAATTTTATTTATTTACCTTTAATATTATTAAATTTAAGCATTATTTATTAATTTTTAATATTTTTTATTTTTATTTTTATTTTTATTTTTTTAGAATTTAATCGATTTCTATTATTTATTTTATATATATTTATTTAATATGTTTTAATATTTTCAACAAGTATTCATATTTATTTCAGTATATATCCATATTTT
Source organism: Viscum album (assembly GCA_963277665.1). Lineage (NCBI taxonomy): Eukaryota > Viridiplantae > Streptophyta > Magnoliopsida > Santalales > Viscaceae > Viscum > Viscum album. The sequence continues at coordinate 1,968,327,053 of OY728125.1, read as the reverse complement.
TTTAATAATTTATATTTAATTAATAAAACTTATCCGTTTTTCAATATAGTTAATGTTTACTCGTTTTTTATTATTTAATTTCACTCATTTTTAATATGCATTCACTTAAGATTAAATATTCATTAATAATGTTAAAAAAATATTTGTAAAAAAATATTTATAAATAAATATACTTATAAATGTATATTTACTATATTTATACATTTAAAATTATAAATAAATAATTATATATATTTAAATAATGAATGTATTTACTATAATTATATTTATATTTATTTATTAAATATATATATATAATTATATAAATATATATAATGATATAAATATTATTTTTTTTAAAAGTATTTATATAATTATAAATAAATAATTATATATTTAAATAGTTATAAAATTATAATATATAGATTTAAATAAAGAATATATTTACTATATTTATATATATATAACATATATAAATATATAAATATATTTTAAAAAATATATTTATAATTATAATTATAAATCCTTTATCAGCGCTTTTTTAGCACTAATAAAGATTGATTTTAGCAGCAATTTTTTAGTGCTGATTAAGATTCATTTTATCAACGCTTATTAACATAGTGATAATAAAAAGAATCTTTAACAGTACTTTTTTGGAAGTGCCGATAAAAGTGTCCTGGTCTATTTTAAGAACCCTAACCATCGCAAACCAGTTCGCAATATCTAAAGCTCTATGTGGAAGCCACCTGTTGTTGGTGCTCCTCATTGTCGAATCCAAGCTCAAATCTAGGATATAATCAAGGCTCCAACTATTCCAAGGCTTGAATCCAAGGCTCGAATGATTCAAGGGTCGAACGAAACCAAGGGTCGAACAAAATCCAAGTTTTTCGATATCTCTACTTTCTTTCAATTATCCACTAAACCTTCTCATCCCACATCCGTGTATCCCAACAACTCTAGTTGCACTATCTAATAATAAAAAGGCCCAAAATTCACTCTTTTTTAGATATATTGGAGTATCATCTTCCCTAATTGAATGTGGCTCTCCTTGGGACAACATTGGTGTTGGGCAACTTGAAATATATCAAACCCAATGTTGGTTCATGTTTTTTTGAGGTATAATAGGCTGCCAATACCTATATTCCATGATATCTACCTCTTTGAAATCATCAACTTTTGAAAAATTCATCCATATAGTGGTCAATGTTTTCATTGGTTTGAAATATTCTATTGAAAATCACTTGGGAACCTATTTTTCATATTTTGATTGAGAAATTAATGTTCTATGGTTTCCTTGATTCACCTATAAACCAATGAAAATGGTTAACTCACCAATCATAGACATCTCAATATCGTACCTCATATAATCCGAAAAAAAAATCATTGATCATTGTCCAATCCTTAAATATTATGTCCTTTAAATATATGACTACCAACATCCTTTTATTATTCTCCTTCTTTATGTTGAGGTTGTGATCAACTCTACCTCGCTAAAAAAAGATTTCTTAGGTATTGATCCAACCTTAAATACCAGGTCCTCAGTGATTTCTTTATCTTATACAAATAATTCTTTAACTAGAACAACTTTATCTCATTTTCATCCATAATAAACCCATCCAGTTTCTCAATGTATACTCCCCCCTTAAGAACTCCATTGAGAAACATAGATTCGACATCTATTTGGTATACTTTAAACTTCATTTTCACTAAAATTTCCAAGAAAATTCAAATAGTTTCCAACCAGGATATAGGAGTAAATTTATCATAAATATAAATGCCTTTAATCTAGGAATTCCTCTTACACACTATCCATTCTTTATTTTGAGCCACATTTCTATAGTTAGTGAGTTTATTACATAACACGCACTTGGTTTTGATAATATTTTTTTCTTCCAACCTTGGAACAATTTCCCATGTCACATTTTTCTTATTCAGATCAAGCTCCTAATGTATATATTTTATCTAATTATCATCATTTCCAGCCTCTACAAATGATTTATTCTCTACTTGGGGGAAAAATGATGTTTTTTGTAGAGTCTTACTCCTCTAAGTTTTCACTGAAATTGTCTCATCGCCAATGAAATTTTATTCACTGATTTCAGTCTTGTGTGTATTTCTTGCAGTTGATAATCCTTCTTCATTTTCCTCACCATCAATGTCTTATTTTTAGTCTACCTTAGCCTTATGTTCTCCCCCTATGCTACTCAATTAAACATTAATTTCCTCTAATGTTTCATCATTATTTTAATTATTAACAATATCCATATTCTAATTTATAAATATTATATATCAATTTTATCTTTTCATCATAAATAAAATCCCAAACCACTCTTTTTAAGTCATTATTTAATTGTATCATTATCAAATATGATCAATTTTTCACTACCACAAATCAATTTCCTCTTTCAAACATAATTACCAGAAATTTTTACCAAACAGTTATTATTCTAATTTGTTACTTAGGAATCATCCCCTGTCTCTTTTATGTTGCTTATACTACTATGAGTAGTGTACATACTATGAATGAAAACTTCTTTGAGTATTTCAATAAACATATGTTCATGTCCGTAAGAGATGGAGGATGAGTGCCAAACAACAAAATGCAATGATAACTGTACAAAAGATGAGCTAATGAGGATGACAGTTGTCTATAACTTTCACCTTTGGATTAATTTAGAGGATAAAACCTACTATAGTGGAGTAATTATTTTATTAAATTCAATTACCCATTTTCTTAAAAGCATGCTAAAATTATTTGAAACAATCAAATTTTGGGTTTCCCTTATTATAATTATCTATAAATTTCACCTTTGATAATAAATATCTTATTTTTATTTATTTATTTTTTATTGTAAAAAATGAATATTTTATGAACCCAATAGGATGGATATGAATCAAAAATGTATGCACACTAATCATTTGAAAAAATATTATAAAGATGGTGTTAAATAGTTCATCAAGTTTGCAATAGATAATACATACGAACCTTCTCAAATCCTTTTTCTATGTTTATATTGTTGTTATTCAAGAAAAATTATTCCAAAATAGTTAGAAGAATATTTGATTTGTCATGGAATAGATCAGAACTATAAATTTTTCAGAAAACATGGGGAAAAACTGAACGTGCACGCCGATTGGAATGATACTACGGTTTATGAATAATTTGATATGAATACCAGTGTAAATGATGATGGAGATCGCATGGAAGAAATGAAAATTCCAATTAAAGATGACCTTCATGATTTCCCAAAGTTTTTTGAGAATTTAAATAGTTGTTCTTTGAGACCATTGTATACTAGTTGTACTAAATACACAACATTTTCAATTGTATTGAAGTTATATAATTTAAAAGATGGTAGTAGATTGAGTGACACTGGCTTTACATACTACTTGTTCTCTTAAATGATATGATAACATAAGAAAATGAACTACCATTTCAAACATATGATGCTAAATGAATGATGTGTTCAACGGGAATGATCTCTAAAAAATGCAAGATTTTCTAAATTATTGGATATTATTTTTCAAGGTCCATGAATCACTGATAAAATCCCCTAAGTGTGTTGCAGGTAGATATAAGAAAAATGAATCGAGTCCTTTGAAATTTGTATGGTACTTTCCTATCATTTCATGGTTTAGATTACTATATAGATTTCAGGAAACCATGAGATAATTGACATGTCATCAAGATACAAGAATTAATGATGGGAACCTACATCATCCAGTAGATTCTCCTCAATGGAAGAAAATTTATTATGAGTATCTTGAATTAAAAATGAGCCAAGAAACTTTCAACTTGCATAATCTATAGATGAAATAAATCATTTTGGTGTACATAGTAGTACTAACAGTACATGGACCATCATGTTAGTAAATTATAACTTTCCATAATAGTTATGCATGAAGCACAAATAAATTATGTTATCTTTGCTTATATCTAGACCAAAGCAACCTGATAATGATATTGATGTATGTTTGGATCCATTGATATAAGATCTAAAATTGATGTGGGATACATGTGTTATAATTTATGATTCTCATAGAAGTGAAGAATCCAAATTGAGGGCCATGTTGTATGGGATGATAAAGGACTACCCCAGTTATGGAAATTTATTAGGCTATATCATTAAAGTAATGTTGGGGTGTCCCATTTGTGAAACATGCACACAGACAGTTCGGTAAAAACATTCCTTGAAGACTGTGTTTTTAGGATATTGGAAACTTTTACCTCGACAACATAAATACCAATCATGGATGACATAATTTGATAGTAATATCAAATAGGTATAATACCATCTCCAATAACGAGTGATCAACTGTTAGATAAAGTAAAATATATTAACACAATTTTCGGTAAATGATTTTTGAAAAACCTTATAAAATCACATTAGAAGAAGTGATAAATTTACTTTGAATTACCATATTAGAATTTTTTGTATGTCTTACATTTTCTTGATGTCATGTATATAGAAAAAATGTATTTGATAGTGTTATTGGTAAATTACTAAATGTTCCTGGAAAAATAAAAGATGACATCAAGGCTAGGTTGGTCATGATTGACATGGGGATAAGGCAATAGTTGGCACCAGTGAAGGGTAAAGCATGTACTTTTCTTCCTCCAGCAGCTTACACTCTACCCAAACAAGAAAAATTTTAGTTTTGTCTTTTTCTTTAATATTGTAAATGTTCCAAAGGTATATTAATCAAATATCAAGAATGTCGTGTCAATGAATAATTTGAAGTTATAAGGACTAAAATCACATGACTGTCATGTTTTGATGTGAGATTTGATGCATGTGGATTTCTATTTCATTCTTCCTCAAAATGTATGGCATACATTAACCATACTCTGCTTCTATTTCAAATCCATATGCATTAAAGTTATAGACCTGATGAAGTTTTCAATCATAAATAAGGAGGTTACAGTTATATTGTGTGAATTAGAGATGTTATCCCCACCATCATTCCTTGATATAATGGTCTATCTGATGGTTCACTTGATTAGAGAGGTTTGACTATGTGGTTCTGTCCATTGTAGATGGATGTACACCATCGAAGGTATATAAAAATTTGTAAAGGGTAGGTCTAGAATTAAAGTCTTCCAAAAGGTTGTATTGCAGAATGATATATTATTTACGAATCTATTGAAAGCATCAGTCTCCCAAATTTTCATCACAGTGGACACCTTATGGGTGAAGGTATTTTGGAAGAGATATTTTTACAATTAAAGTGGTAACAATCACAGCTTTACATTTTACATAATAGTGAAGATGTTGATCCATACATTGAATCCCACAAATAAATTCTTAGAGATTTGAATCCATCAAGGGTTGAAGGAAGGATATCAAATACACATAATCAATAGTTTATAGGATGGTTCAGAGATCAAATTTATAAGGATTTATCTAAAAATATGAATTCAATTACCGAAAAACTTCAATGGGTAGCTAGGGGACTGAGAACAAATGTTATATCTTACACTTGTTTTGTAATCAATGGTTATACATTCTATATAAAAGAACATGATTATTGTAGTATAATGAAAAATAGTGGTGTTATGCTTGTGGCGAAAGCAATTCACATATCTGGTTCCACATATAGAAATCCAATTTATGAAAATATGTCATATTTTTACATTATTGAACAGATATATGAGTTGTATTATACAACATTTCAACTGCTTATTTTTCATTACAAATGGGTTGACAATATGATTGTAATGAAAATTGATGAAATGGGATTTGTGAAGGTGAATTTCAATATGGAAGGGGAAAAAGATGAGTCATTCATAATGGAATTAAAAGTAGTAAGAGTATTTTATGTCTTAGATATAGTAAACAAAAATTGGTTGATTGTCCTGCTGGTGACTAAAACAAATGTTAGGTCATATGAAAATTCAATCAAGGATGACCCTTTCATTGGGAGATCACAATCAGTTCATGTTGGTCCCAATGTAGATAATTTCTTATACATTATAGGGTCCACAAATAGGGGATTTGAATTCTAGATAGAGGAACCAAGTCCCTAAAACCTTTAAAAAAGAAAGAGAGTTCGATAAGTTAAATTTTTTTTTTAATATATTATGTTTGTCATCATAATATTTTATATTCTCGACGATATTAATATAATCTAAATTAAATATTTGACTGCTCATGTAGATAATGTATTTTTCACATAATGAAGTTACCAATATCTCAATAGAATAAAATATAATAAAGTAATCCCTTTGGAAAGATGTAAAGGTAATGTTATGATATACTTTCTTTATTTTACCAAAAAATTATATAATGAAACATTGATTTAATTTTCATTATTCCTTTCAGAGTTTATTTTATAATATTTTTCTCCATATTTCATGAATTTATTCACCAAAACTTATATATACTTCTTCTCCCTTAAAACATTTTCACCCCTAAAATGTTTTATTTATCACTTTCCTTTAAGTTCCCTTCACTTCCTTTGTAGGAAGATCAACAAATCTACCTCTCCTCAACCACAGAGGTAATCTTGATGTTTTTATAGTAAAATAAGTGTCCATATAATTAATTTATTGTTTCATATTTATCACTACTATAATTTCAATTATTTGCAATGGGACATTTGAAATGGACAAATTTCCCGTTGAAAATCATTCGCAGGAAGCACCTATTTTCGATGGAGGTAAAATTTCGTCACAAAAAAATTTGGCGAGATTTCCCACCACCTAGCATGAAAATCATTCATGATGGGAATTTGTGAAGGATTATTCAATTCGTCACAAATTCCATTTGAGTCGATATTATTTACAATGGAATTCAATTCCATCTCAAATAATTTTCAATAAAAACATTATTTGTGAAGGAATTAATTTCATCGTTATTATACCGTCGTAAGAAGTGTCAGGATTTAGCAGTCGCGCTGCTCCTTTCTTCTTCCTCCTCTTCTCTTCCTCCTTCCCTATCCTAGAGAACCCTATGGTTGCCCCATTTCATGTAGCCCTAGAAACCTCCGTTTTTTCTGATTTTTGGGTGATTTCACACCATATCTTCGAGTTATGGACTCTGCTTCTCTCATTCGTCAGTTTTTTTTACATATTTTCATTAGATTGATAAATTGAAAAAAAAACCTAGGTTTAAAATTTTACCATATTTTGATGATTTATTTTACATGTATGGTTAGTCTAAATTTATTTTTGTGGATTTTAGTAATTTGATTACGCATAAATTATTTTAATTTGATTTACAGTATTTTTCACAATTTTTTATCTAATTAAACTATATGGATTTTTTGGGTGTTTAGGGTTGTTGAAACATTACTATTTTATATTATCTAACATATAATTATTATTAAAATATGATGGAAGTTTGTATTTTTTTGAAAATATACTATTTTCTTCAACACTTAGATTTATTTTAATTTTCTTCGTGTTTTAGGGTTTCTAGAAATTAATTATATTTTCACGCGCATAATATTTGTTTACAATAATTGTATTTGTGCACGCATAATATTTGTTTGGTCTTTGTATGTGAAAAATATTTGTTTATAATTATATTTGTGCATGCATAATATTTTTTTACAATAATATTTGTTTATAATAATATTTTTTTATAATATTTTTTTTGGCGCACGTGCATGTATGTATGTCAAAATATTTGTATTTATAAATATAATTGATTGATTTTTAATAATTATGATAAAATTAATTTAAATAAAACATTTTAATAAAATGTTATTTATAAAAATTTTGTTTTATAAAAAAATGTTAAAAATTGTATAATTAAAAAATAATGATAATTTAAAATGTGTAATATTTAGTAAAAACTTATTTAGTAATAATTAGGATAATTTTTTGTAATAGTTTGTAAAAAATATAAATAATATAAATAATTATTATAAATGTGTAAAAAGTATTAATTATTAAAAAGTTAGTATTAATTTAAATAATTAGTAAAAATCAATAAATAATTTATAATATATAATAAGTAATGAGCCTTTATTATTAATAAATTGTAAATGTTAGGGATAATTATAAAATTATAATAATTTGCACAAAAATTATAATAAAATACAACAACATTTAGAAATTCATAATAATTCGTATAAAATGTTGCATTAATTAAAATAATTAGTATTAATATTTCTTATAAATGTTATAAAAACACCTAACTCGCACAACTATTATAATACGTCTAGGGTAAAAAATATTAATTCAAAATTTATTAATTCTAAATAATTATGAATTCAAATTAATTATTAATTCAAAAATATGAACTAAATTTTATTTATATATTATTTATATAAATTATAAATTGAAGGTAGTCAGATTATATATATATATATATATATATATATGTTTATATAGATTTGATATTTATATATTTGTTTAAAAATGGTTAGAATATATTTGATGTATTTATATTAATTAAGAAATTGTGATATATATATAGTAATTATTAAAATTGTAATAATAATTTAAATAAATTTATAATAATCATTAAATAATTTATAATAATTTAGATAATTTATCAAATTGTAATAATAATAATCATTACATAATAAAATTGTAATAATAAAATTCCAATAATAATTTAAGAAATTCTCATTTATATATATATATATAATCATTACATAATTTATAATAATTTAAATAATTAATAATAATCATTACATAATAATAATTTCATAATTTATAATAATTAATAATAATTAATAATAATCATTACATAATTTATAATAATAATCATTACATAATTAATAATATTCATTACATAATTTATAATTAATTGTGACATATATAGATATATAGTAATTATTAATTAATTAATAATACTTTCATGTAAATGTTTAATTAATTAAAATAATATGTATTAATAATTTGTATTGATATTGTAATATATATTTATATATAAAAATAAATAATTATATAAATAATATTAATAAAAGATTAAAAATGATACACGAGCGTGCGATGTAACAAAACAGTCAACACTAAGAATTTTTACATCATGCCTAGGGTAAACCCCATATCCTAGACCCAATGGTGATCTCTGATTTATCATACGATACATAGTTTGAAAGATATATTTAATTTTTAGAATAATTTATAATACAAATATTAAATGAATTACCCTCGCCTGCAATGTAACTACTTAACGCTCAAAAATCTAATGTCATATCTAGGATAAACCCCACATCCCAGACCCATCGGTGATATCCAATTTATCATTTGTGACACCATTCAATATATATTCTATTATTTCCAAAAAATGGCATTGTCTTATATAATATATTTAATTTTTTTATTTTTATCTACACTGAGCCTCTACGGGCCCTGTAAACTAGTGCTAACCCAGTGCCTCACTCTACTCATATTTCATAGAATATTTCAAGATTGTAAAATATAATAATAATTTGAAACTAGTCAAAATTATTAGCAATAATTATTCTTATTCTTGTTGTTTTTTAGATAACTATGGACTTGGTAAGTAGGCAGTAGTATCTATTACCTAATTGTGATTGGATAAATAATCACAGAAATCCAAACAGATTTGGTTTAAATCATGTCTACATTAAAGGTGTTTAAGCCTTTATATCATTTGCATCATCAAATTCAGATTTTATTTCTTAAGGAACAATTAAATTTTTTGTGTTAAAAATGTGGTCTTAGGAAATTTGAAACATTTGACAATGTTGGACTTTATCTATTGCATTACGGTTTTTAGAAAGATTATATTTTTTGGTATCAACATGGTGAAAAGAGTTCAGTTGAAAATAAAAAAAATTGTTTCCAGATCCATCATTTTAGAATTTAATACATGAGGTAGTTGGTCTATCTATTCTTGAAACAACAACTCAGAATTACATCCCAAAACCTGAATCTGAACCTTCTCAATTTTACAATTTTTTGCAATCCACTGAGGAGGCCTTATATCCGGGAATCCAGATAAGAAAAATTGAAGCTGTTACAAAATTTATGGCTATTAAATCAGATTTTGGAATGTCTAATAGTTGTTTTAATCAAATTTTATCTTTTGTTAAGTGGTTGTTTCCTGACAGAAATACATTACCTGTAAGTTTCTATAAAGTAAAAGGTTGGAGAAAATATTCTCACAGGGCTTATTTGATTCCATGGAACATTTAATATTGCATTAACCATATAAAGATAAATTTGGAGGGCCAATACAATTCTGGTGGATGTATCCATTTGATAGATGTATGAAAAAATTAAAGAAGAAAGTATGTAACAAAGCATCAATTGAAGGGTTGATTGCAAAAGCATACTTGCAAGAGGAAATTTCAAATTTCTGCTCTTATTATTTTCAGTCGAAGTATCCTTCAAAACATAATTTAATGGGTCACAATGATACAAATGTTGATGATGTCATGGACCATCATTTTTTATATTTTAATCAGCCTGAGCTTGGTTTTGGTGGTTATCGTGAGCGATAGCTTACAGATGAAGAACTGTACAGAGATGATACTTATGTTCTACTGAATTGTAAAGAAATGACGCAATTTGTGCAGTAAGTACTACTTTTTTATTATTTTCTTAAATATTTATAAAATATATCTTTATTTACATTAACTTTTTGTAGACTATATGATGACCATATCGAAAATAAATTTCTATAAATTACATCTGCTACTCTTAAGGAATGTCGGCAACAAAATTTTGTATATTGGTTTCAAAGACTGGTAAGTAAAGTTTTTTTTATGGAATAATAAACCAATTTTTTAATGATATCTATTATTAATAATTTTTATTATTTATAGGTAACACAACATGAAAATAAAATTTACAGTCGATTATGTGTGCTCAAAAACCCTCCATCAAAATTGGTAAAATCTTATGATGGGTATGTGGTTAATAGATTTCAATTCTATACACGCATATATGGAGACTCAAAGAAATCAATGAATAGTGGTGTTTGTTTGAAAGGATACCATCATAAGGAAAGTGAAGTTGACTTTTATGGTATGCTAGATGAAATAATTGAGTTATGTTATCTGGGACCAAATTATGTTACAATGTTTAAGTGGCATTAGTTTGATACTAATCGAGGGTTGCAAGTTCATCCACTACATGGAGTCATTGACATTAAATATAATAGTCTTCTTATATCAAATGAACCATTTATGTTGGCACATCAAGCGCATAAAGTTTACTATAAAAATTACTATGATGTTTCGAGATATTTTAAGGACTAGTGGAGTGTGATAAAAATGAAATCACGTGACAATCAGTTTATTGAAAATGAAAATGGTTCTGTGGAAGTGAAACATATTGAAATTTTTAAAGAAACATCTCAAAATATATCTATTACCCAATGGGATATAAATATCGATGATGAAACCCCTCATTTAAGGGATGATAATATAAATAATGTTGATGAAGTAATAAGAGATGATAAAACTGAAAGTCATATGGAAGTTGACAATAATGAATATGAGGATGAAGACATTGATGTCGATGAAAATGGTGATGAAGATGATGATTGATGTATTATATTTAGGTATTTAGTTACAGGTAATTATCATATTCTTGTATTTATTAGTTTTTAAAATTTCATATTTTTATTAATAATCTGTTATAGGTAACATTATTTTATTCTGACATTTAATAGGTTTTAATATTTCATATCTATTTTAACATTAGTTACATGAAATTATCATATTCTGATATTTATTAATTTTTTAAATTTCATATTTTTATTAACAATCTGTTATAGGTAAAATTATTTTATTCTAACATTCATTAGTTTTTAATATTTTATATCTGTTTTAACAATCTCTTAGTGGTGAGAATATTTGTTTCAGATGTCTAGAGATGATCCTCATGGCGATTTATTACGTTCTCTCACAGATGCCAGAATTCCTGATGATGATCCCAATTCAGCTACTCCTCCTCAGGTCGGTGCACCTACTAGGAGGGGGTGTGATCTTTCTCTATTACTGATTCTGAATCCTATTCCAGAGAAACATCCATCTATTTATTTTGATCCGAATTTATAGAGGTATGTTTAATTGTTTAATAAGAAATTTATTTTATATTAATTAAGTGTATTAATTTTGAAAATAACTTTATGATTATATATTTGTTTCAATTTGCATAGTTTTTCACATTTAGTCGTTGGTCAGGCTAGTGTGATTCTGATAAATTATTTTTCTGAGCCATGGGTATCATGGGACATAGTACCCATCGTCATGTGTGACCAGATGTTCGACTATTGGATTGTATGTTATTAAATAATATATAATTTTTTTAAAATTCTTTAATTACTAACATTTTTTTTAATTGTCTTGCAGAATATATTTTCTATGATTTCTAATAGTCAAAGAGGTCTTATCTAAAAGGTATAGGATACTTATATACGTGAGCACTTTTTTCAGTTTCTATACAACATCATAAAGCGATATATGGATAAAGCTTGTGCTACCATCTTTGATCGGTCTATCATCTCCCATCATCATGACTATATATCATCCCAGGTATGGTATGGGTTGTTCTCCTTCTGGATCTGAGAGACTTTTAGGAGGAGATCAACATCTGGATGTCAGTGTCGAGGGAAGCAAGAGGTCACCCATAGGGTTGAGAGTCATACATTTGGCATACATCAACGACATATGGTGAGTGATGTTATTTATTAATGTATATTTATTTTAACTATAACATGTTTGTTATATTATATAGGTTGCTACTGACCCATCTATTATGGATTTTGAAGTTTATAAGAAGATGTATTCTGATCCCCATACATGAGAATTTGTAGGTGAATGATTGCACCGTATTGTGGTTAGTTATATTGTTGAACAATGTCATCAATATTAATTTTATTGTTATTCTAATTTGTCATTATATTTAAAGGAAACATATGAGGTTGTGACTTCTCATTCACAGGAAAGTCAAGCTAAGGCCGAACAAGATGTCACTGATGATTTGGGTTTCGATGAGGGGGCTTGTCATGACCTATCCCCCGGGGCCCGTGTCGTGACTACCTCAAGCCTGTCGTCCATAGGCTAGGGGATGGATACTAGCACCAAAAAGGTGTATCCCTATAATGGGAAGGCATTATCTTTAAACCTGTACAAATGCACAAACCAAGAACACAACAAGAAGCAACCGCAAAGTAAATTGTTGTAGTAAAAAGTGTACTGAAAGTAAATGGGTCGGAATACAAGTCCAACTGAAAAGTACAATTACAACTGAAAAGAGAAAAATTGCTCCTAGATCATCCACTGAGGATCATACCTAAAGGTTAGGTACATCTCATGATCAGTAGTCACTACATCACATCACGTCAAAGGTCCACCTCCGAGCACCATCCAATCCTGGCTCCCTCAGCCTTGATCAGCGTTGTTCGTCGTCTGCACAAGACACAACAAGGTGTGGGTGTAGCCCGTGCAGGGGTGAGTATAACGATACTCGGTAGGGACCCCAAGACCCCCGAAGGTCTCCCAGAGTTCCACAAAGGAAAAACAACAAATCAATATCTCAACCAAAAAGCATGGAGCATTCAACAACTCTACTTAGGTATATTCCCATACACATACCTAAGTTATCAAGATATACTCATCTCATACATGAGGGAATATTACCACAAAGGTAACACCATGAAGGTAAAAGTACCACAAAGGTAACACCACGAAGGTAAAAGTACCACACAGGTAACACCACGAAGGTAACACCATGAAGGTAAAAGTACCACACAGGTAACACCACAAAGATAACACTTCGAAGGTAAAAGACTCAACTCACACCAGGTATATAAGTAGAGCACAGAAGTACGGATGATTAGTCGAGAAGATAGATCATCTTATTCTGTCGAGAGGCATTGCTGCTGATTATACAGAGTATGACCCACACAGAATCGATAAGTACTAACCCCCACAATGACCCACACAGGATCTGACCCACACAGGATCGGTATGTGTTGACCCACACAGGATCGTTGAGCGCTGACCCATACAGGATCTAACCCGCACAGGATCGTTATGTGATGACCCACAAAAGATCGTTGAGCGCTGACCCACACAAGATCTGGCCCACACAGGATCGGTAAGTGCTAACCCACACAAGATTGCTCGGTACTAACCTCTATATGATCTGTCTCCAACCTCCACCTCACTGTCATCCACTGGATTCCTACTCATAGCACGCTTGATTCTAGGAGAACCACTCCTCAAGCTAACATTCATACCTCAAACGCCACAAAGCTCCACGAAGAAGTATCCCAAAGGACTGTCATTTCGTAAGGGTTCTAATGCGACAGATGGCGTGTCACACCCAGACTTCGCTTTGAGGAATGTTTTTAATTTTAATTTTTTATCACATAAGTTTTATTGCCTTTTTATAATTACTTTTTTAGAATTCGGGCTGAGCACAACATTAGTGTGTGCTTTTTGCGCTGATAAATGTAGTCGAGCCAACATGTGCCATGCACTTTTTGCACTGGTAAATGATCATTGGCATAACAATGCCCGACATGCGAGCAAGGCACGGGCAAAGCTTTGCGGCCAGCCCGACACGCAGGCGGACCTTTTTATTATTAAATTTTTAAACGCATAATTTTTTTATTAACATCATTATTATTATTAATATTGAACTCATTATTAATTTATATTATTAAATTCATTCATCATTTTTATCTTATTTTAGGTTGGTGTAGTTTATTATTTTTTTTATTCTGTTCCTTTTCTCTCCTTTTTTATCCTTTATTTTCTTTTTCTTTTTTTCCTCTCTTTTATTTCTTCTCTCCCTCACACTCCCTCCCTGCGGCACACTATTCATATATGGCTCCCCCTAACCCTAGGCACCGCAACTCCCCTCCTGCTCAACCAGACTCCCCTGCTGCTGTCGCCCTGCTCGCTCCGGCTAGCCTCGCTCCAGCCATCCTCGCACCCGCCAGCCTCACCCCGACCAGCCTCACACCACATTGTGCCCTTCTTCTTCGCTACCCTCGGTCGATCACACCTGCTGCTCCTTCTCCCCCTTGCCAGACCGGTCTTCCCTTTCCACCTCCAATGGAGTCTCACCCTCTCTGTCCAGCGCAGCCTCCTGATGATCCCGCTACCTCTCCCCACCCTCATCGAGCAGAGACTCCCACGCACAAGCAGCCCCATCGAACCTAGGTGTTCCATCTCACCCTCATCAGACCAGTCAGATATTCCTCATCCAGATCCCACACCGGTGACCTCCATCAACCTCATCCAGTAGGCCACACATCACTCCCTTTGTTCATCCGAGGCTCTGATAGCCTTTTCCCTTGGTTGTGCCTTTTTCCAACAGCTCTCTCTTTGTTTTTTCAACATCACGAAAGCCCGGACAGCCCTCATTGACCTCCGACCAACCTCTCGGACTCCTCTCCATAGGTGCGGAGTCCCTAATTATTCATAATTTTATTTTTTGTAATGTTGTAGATAGGGTTTAGTTGTGATTGGTTTAATTTTTGATGTGTTTGTGTTGTACTTTGTTTTTAGGGTGTGTTTGAGGTTGTTTGAGATGCATTGGGTGCGGTGGCTTTTGTGCACCAATTTTGCAAAGCTTGCGACATTCTGGTAGGTGATTCTTCACACAATTATTATCTTTTGATCATTTTCATGTTTCTTTAATTAATTAATCAACCTTGTTAATTAGTTTCCATGCTGAAAAATAAATTTTTATTACGTTTTAAATGTGCATTTAATTTTTTGGAAGTGTGTCTAAGTGAATTAGTCAATTTTTATTTTGAAATCCCACCTTGAACTGTTTATTAGTATTTTCTGAACTGTGTAGTTAGTGTATTAGGAAGTGCAGATGATGCAGTTTATGTTTTGGCATGGTGTAAAAATGAATTTTTCCCTGAAAAAGGTTTTGAGTGAACTTTTGACATTAAAAATCTTGTGACATGTTTGGAAACTGTTTAATGAATTCTATTAGTGGTTTTCTTAATTATCAAACTATTTTTGTTAAACTATACATCTAGTTTAATTTAATGTGTAAGTGGTGCAAATTAAGTTTTAAAAAGATTTTGGTGTGAGTATGGTTTTAAAAGAGTATTTTAGTGTGAAAATGGTGTGTTTTGTGTGCAAGAACCCTGTTTGGATCTTATGTAATAATGTAACGTATGATGTGAACTTGGAATTTAAATGAGCACAAATAGGGAAGCCTGGGGTATTATGTGGGGGGACTAGGACTAGTGAGCTAGTGTTCCGGAGATGGCTTGGCTCAGTTTCACTGGCAGGATTGACGATTGCAACACTAACTAAACATATGATGACTAAGGTTCATGGTATTCTAAACCGTGTTTTTTGAGGTTCATGGCCTTCTAAGCCACATTTTCTGAGGTTCGTGGTCTTCTAATCCTCGTTTTCTGAGGTTCATGGTTTCTAAGCCACGTTTCACCAAGACACGACGTTCTAAGGTCCCACCTGTTTCTAGTACCCATAGGGCCTCTCCCATCCTTTGGTGCTACCAGTTACTTTGCGCACACTGATGATACATAATATTTCACTTGAGTTACTACCCAAACATGTTTTTTCTTTAAACTTCTTTCCTTTAAGGCCGCTTTATGAAAAACTATTTTCACTAACGTTGCTAAGAATTTCTTACTTTATTTTATTTATCATTGCAAATGTAATTGTCTTTTAATGCATGTGCGTGGAATATTTTCTTGGTGACATCCTGTTGGGTGATTTCTCACACCCTACTTACACCTTTGGATGTAAGTATATTTTTTTATGTCTGATACAAATAAGGGTCCAGCATTTGGGAGTGGTGGTTCAGGTTGTTAGCCGACCTCTTGACGTGGCGTTATGGTGGTGGCTTGAGGTTGGTGTCCTCTCATCGGGCAACAATTTTTGGGTTGGTTTTTGGTCACCATACTTTGAGTGTTGTTTGGGTTTTGGTTTTACATGTGACTCAAAAATCTAGTTTTGGTTAGAGGCTTGTTTGGCTGCGACTCTTACTTTTGGTTGTGTTATTTTGTTGGTTTCTTTATATTTGTTTGTTTGGGTAAAATCGTTCCCAAGGTTTATTTTGATACCCGGGTACTTATGCCAACCTGTGGGGATTGGGAATACCCCTCGGGCCTTGTCGCGGACTGGGTCGAGCATCAGTTAGATGGAGACCCAATTTGGTTCGTGACAAAATGGTATCAAAGGAGGTTTTGTTGTCTGAGTTATTTTATTTGGGATGAGTCTAGTTAGACAGGAGCTAGGATTTTTGGGGCTCAGGATTCAGGTTTCAAGTAGGGTGCCTAGCCAGCACACCTTGTGATAGAACCTGAGTTTCCATGGGATGTTAGGATGCTTGTTTGACTTCTCTTCCAGGTGGGACATGCAGGCTGCAGACTGTGCGTGGACATCGGGCGGGGAAGAAGATTTTGGATGTGATGTTACTTTTTCATGTTTGGTTTACTTATGATTACTTATATTTCTGGAAATTTGATTTTTCTTTAGATATGATATATTTATGATTTTATTTTATGATTTTTTCTCTTTGCAGCAAGATTCCTCCTCGGAGAGCTTATACGCACCCACGAGAGGAAGTCGGAGAGAGTTCTCCTTCGCCGCTTGATCAGAGATTGGTAGAAGTCGTGGTCTGAGCTGTTTAGGCTTTAGGATAGGGGGCCACTCCCACCCCCACCCCTTTTCTAGCTAGAGGAGATGAGTCTGGCTCCAAGAGGGATAAATCTCAGAAATTTCTGAAGAATAAACCTTTGCCATTCCGAGGTATCTCGGAACCTCAAGAGGCAGAGGAATGGATTGAAAAGATAGAGTGTATGTTCAAGTTCCTTGACACGCCAGAGGAAGTTAGGGTAAAGTGTGCCTCATTCCAGCTAGAGGGTTCTAATCACAAGTGGTGGGAATCAGTGATTTAGGCTGGGAAGCATGAGCAGATGAGTTAGAAGGATTTTAAGGCTATCTTTAATGAGAAGTATTATCCCGAGTTCCTAGCCTACGCTAGATACTGAGAGTTCATGGATCTTTCACAAGGGGATTAGACAGTGATAGAGTATGAAAACCACTTTACTGAGTTAGTACGGTATGCGCCTGATATTGTTTCAAGTGAATATTTGAAAGCTCAGAAGTTTGAGAAAGGAATTCAACCAGAAATCCACTCTTAGGTTTTCTTGTTCAAGCTGGGAACTTATTCCAAGGTGGTCGATCATGCTTGCATGGTCGAAATTGACCAGAGAGAAAAGTCAGGGTTTTTTGGATTAGTGTTAGGGTTTGGAAGTGGCAGTTCATCTGAGAAGAAGAGGAAGTGTGATGAGTAATGGAAGAAGAGTGGTGGCAGCTCAGGTCATCCTCCCAGCCAGACTTCATTTGGGGCTTCTAGTGAAGGGTTCGTGGTGTGCCATCAGTGTGGAAGGGTAGGGAACATCTAACCTGTATGTCCATACCCTACTAGACCTTTCCATGGGTGTGGAGTTGTGGAAGATCTACAGCGCTTCTGCAGGACTGCACTCCCTTACCAGAGTGGGACTGGATCTGTGGCTTCCAGAGGAGTATCAGTTCAGTCAGAGCCGACCAGGATGACGGGATCTTGATTCAGTGGTCGTGGTGGTAGGACCGGATCATCTTTGAGGTAGATCCAGATCAGGGAAGAGCCTCAAGAGAGTGGTCGTTCTTAGGCAGGGACTAAACATTTGCATGTTGTGGATCAGGCACCAGTGGGATTTGATGTAGGACCTTCGACTATTCGAGGTACCATTCTGATTTCATATTTTATAGTTGTAGTTTTATTTGATACCAGTGCTTCAGTTTCCTTTATATATGCCCGTATTTTGAATCTAATGAACCTACCAACCGAGCTGTTATCTCTTGTCATGGAGTTGGTAACACTATTGGGGAAAAAGAGGGAGCAAGGCCTTAGGTGTCCATCGTGTGCACTCTCTATGTCAGGAGTCAAGATGGAGTGGGGTTTCTTGGTCCTTGATATAGACCTGTTTGATGTGATCCTCAGCATGGACTAGCGGTTGCGCTTTCAAGCGTATATTGACTGCTATCAGCGATGGGTTAGTTTTATGGAACCATATGGGAGTCCTTAGTTATTTCATGGAGAGTGGGATCCTCGGTCAGGTCGCGCGGTACCTCCACTCCCTGAGTTGGGGAATCTTGTTTATCAGTTGTCGTCGCTCGCATTGGAGGATGGTGTTGGTATTTCTCAAGGTGGGTTATCTCGTGTAGTGGATGAGTTCCCAGAGGTCTTCCCAGATGTTTTTTCAAGCTTACCCCCAGAGCAGGACGTGGAGTTCTCGATTGAGTTGGCACCGAGAACTCAGCCTATATCTCTTCCCTCATATCGCATGGCCCCCACCAAATTGTGGGAATTAAAGATACAGCTGGAAAATTTGGAATCCAAAGGATTCATTCGCCTGAGCGTCTCTCCTTGGTCTACCCCAGTTTTATTCGCAAAGAAGTCCGATAGAACCCTCTGGTTGTGCATCGATTACCAGAAGTTGAATAAGGTGACCATCAAGAATAAATACCCTTTGCCTCAAATTGACAATTTGTTCGACTAGCTGAAGGGGGAAAAGTGTTTCTCCAAAATCGACTTGCATTCAGGATACCACCAACTCAGGGTGAGAGAAGCATATATTCTGAAGATGGCCTTCCAGAGCATGTATGGTCACTTTGAGTATCTAGTCATGCCTTTTGAATTGAAAAATGATCTGGCGGTTTTCATGGAACTCATGAATAGGGTGTTCCACCAATATCTCGACTCATTTATCATAGTATTTGTGGACAAAATCCTGGTTTATTTTGGATCTGAGGAGGAGCATGAGCATCACCTGCGGATTGTTTTGGTCACTTTGTAATACCACCGCTTGTATGCCAAACTCTTGAAGTGCACATTCTGGATTAGGGAAGTGAAATTTCTGGGGCATGTCATCTCAGAACAGGGGGTTTCAGTGGATCCTAAGAATACCAGTGCAGTTATGTCATGGGAACATCTTAGGAATGTGTTTGAGATTAGTATTTTTCTTGTCCTAGCAGGTTATTACAGGTGTTTTGTTTGGAATTTCTCATGGATTGCCTCCTCCATGACAGCACTCACCTAGAAAGGGGTGAAGTTTGAATGGATCTCACAGTGCCAGGCATACTTTGAGGAGTTAAAGTGGTCTTTGACCACCGCACCTGTGTTGATCTTACCAGACTCTGGGAAGGGCTATGTGGTTTATTGTGATGCGTTAGGTATGGGCCTTGGGTGTGTACTCATGTAGGATAACCATGTGGTGGCTTATGGTTCCCGCCAGCTCCAGTCGCATGAGAAGAATTATCTGACTCATGAATTGGAGTTGGCGGTGGTGATGCACACCCTAAAGACTTGGCGTCACTACCTCTTTGGGGATAAATTTTTGGTCTATTCTAATTATAAGATCCTAGCCTACATTTTCTCTCATAAGGATCTCAATCTGAGGTAGCACCATTAAATCTAGTATCTGTAGGGATTTGACTTTGACATTGTCTATACTCCGGGAAAGGGAAACGTGGTGGATACAAGCATTGAGGAAGTCCAGTGATGAGTGTACTTTGATGGGGATCTTCACCCAGATGCACTTGGAGAGTAGGGAGCACAGCGGAGGTACTTTCTTGGATAGCATTTAGTTGACTCATACTCTTTTGGAGTTGATTCAGCAGGAGCATCCTAGTGTTGAGTTGTGTCAGCAATCTGTGCAGTTTCTTCATGGTGGAGAGACCCCTTTTTATTGGTCTCTGTCTCCTGATAGGATTTTGTGCTTTAAGGGTCGTGCAGTGGTGTTGTTGTCTCTGTGGAAGATGGTGATGCAGGATAGCCACCAATCTCAGTGGACCATCCATCCTAGTGCTACCAAGATGTATTACAATGTTCGTCACCAGTTTTGGTGGCCAGGTATAAGACGGGATATAGCCAACTTTGTATCAAGATGCTACACTTTTCAGTAGGTGAAAGCAGAGCATCAGAGACCATCAGGCCTACCTCATCCATTACCCATTTCTACCTGGAAGTGGGATGAGGTCACCATGGACTTCATTGTTGACTTGCCACATACACCTTGGGGGAGAAATGATATCTGGGTAGTGATTTACCATTTGACCAAGTCATCTCACTTTATCCCGATCAGAGATACAGTGAAGGTGGATGAGTTGGGCCATTTGTATGTTTAGGAAGTAGTCAAACTTCATGGTGTGCCATCAGTAGTTGTTTCTTACAGAGACCCCCGCTTTACCTCTCAGTTTTGGGGAAGCCTCCAGAAGGCTTTGGGGTCGCAGATTAAGATGATCACGGCATACCATCCTCATACGAATGGCCAAATGGAATGGGTGAATTAGATTCTGGAGGACATACTTCGTGCATGTGTGTTGGATTTCAGAGGTTCATGGGATATCCATTTAGGATTGGTCGAGTTTTCTTATAATAACAGTTGCCAATCCTCTATTAGAATGGAACCCTTTGAGGCGCACTACGGTCGGCCTTGTCGGTCTCCTTTGTGTTAGTCTTAGGTAGGTGAGATCTCACTCTTGGGACTGATCCTTGTTCAGGAGATGTCTGATAAGGTAAGTTGATTAGATAGCAGTTGTTGGTATCTCAGATTTGCCACAAATATTATGCAGAATAGAGGCAGTGAGATCTCAAGTTTTCAGTGGGAGACAAAGTGTTCCTAAAAGTGGCCCCTCGCTTGGGTCACTGCCACTTGGGAAAGTAGGGAAATATGATGCCGAGGTATGTTGGGCATTTTGAGATTACTGAGCAGATTGGAAAGGTGGCATACAGGTTAGATTTTCCTTCACATTTGACATCGATTCATGATGTATTTCAAGTCTCCCAACTGAAAAAGTATAATCCTGATCCGTCGCATGTGTTGAATTGGGAGGAGTTAGAGATAGAGCCTGACTTATCAGTGATTGATCGACCAGTGCAGATAGTGGATTCTCGGGAGAAGGGGCTTTGTGGAAAGTCCATTCCCTTGGTTCTCATTCTCTAGCAGCATGGGAATGACGAGCATGAGACTTAGGATCGGAAATCTTGGGTTGAGAAGGAGTACCCTTTTCTATTCTCTGATCAGGCTTCGAATTGAATTTCTGAGGGCAGAAAGTTTCCATGGTAGGGAGAATTGTCACACCCAGACTTCACTTTGAGGTATGTTTTTAATTTTAATTATTTATCACATAATTTTAATTGCCTTTTTATAATTGCTTTGTTGGAAATCGGGTTGAGCACGACATTAGTGTGCGCTTTTTGCGCTAATAAATGTAGTCGAGCTGACACGTGCATACACTTTTTGCACCGGTAAATGATCCTTGGCATAACAACGCCCGACATGTGGACAGGGCACGGGCGAAGTTGTGTGGCCAGCCCGATGCGCGGGCGGACCTTTTTATTATTAACATTTTAAGCGCATAATTTTTTTATTAGCATCATCATTATTATTATTATTATTGAACCCATTATTAATTTATATTATTAAATTCATTCATCATTTTTATCTTATTTTAGGTTGGTGTAGTTTATTTTTTTATTTTTATTCTTTTCTTTTCTCTTTTTTTTATCCTTTCTTTTCTTTTTCTTTTTTTTTCCTCTCTTTTATTTATTCTCTACCTCACACTCCCTCCCTACGGAACATTGTTCATTCGTGGCTCCCCCTAACCCTAGGTGGCGCAACTCCCCTCTTGCTCGACCAAACTCCCCTACTTTCATTGTCCTGCTCGCTCCGGCCATCCTCGCACCCGCCTGCCTCACCTCAACCAGCCTCACACCACACTGTGCCCTCCTCCTTCGCTACCCCCGGCCGATCACACCCACTGCTCCTTCTCCCCCTCATCAGACTGGTCTTCCCTTTCCACCTTCGGTTGCAAAATGCCCTCTTTTTCCAACGCAACCTCCTAACGACCCCGCTACCTCTCCCCACCCTCATTGAGTCGAGACTCCCGCGCACAAGCAGCCCCGTTGAACCTAGGTGCAACATCGCACCCTCTCCGGACCATCCGACTCTTCTTTATCCGTATCCCACACTATTGACCACCCTCACCCTCATCCAGTAGGCCACACATCACTCCCTTTGTCCATCCGAGGCTCTGACAGCCTTTTCTCTTGGCTGCACCTTTTTCTGGATGCTCTCTCTTTGTGTTTCGGACGTCACGAAAGCCTAGACAGCCCTCATTGACCTCCGACCAACCTCTCAGACTCCTCTTCATAGGTGCGAAGTCCCTCATTGTTCATACTTTTATTTTTTTTGTAATGTTGCAGATAGGGTTTAGTTGTGATTGGTTTAATTTTTGATGTGTTTGTGTTGTGCTTTGTTTTTAGGGTGTATTTGAGGTTGTTTGAGCTGCATTGGGTGAGGTGGATTTTGCGCACCAATTTTGTGAAGCTTATGAAACACCGATAGGTGATTCCGCACACAATTATTATCTATTGATCATTTTCATGTTTTTTTAATTAATTCAGCACCTTGTTAATTAGTTTCCATGTTGAAAAAATAATTTTTATTACATTTTAAATGTGCATTTAATTTGTTGGAATTGTGTCTAAGTGAATTAGTCCATTTTTATTTTGAAATCCCCCCTTGAACTATTTATCAGTGTTTTGTGAACTATACAGTTAGTGTATTAGGAAGTGTAGATGATGCAGTTTATGTTTTAGCATGGTGTAAAAATGCATTTTTTCTTGAAAAGGGTTTTGAGTGAACTTTTGACATTAAAAATCATATGACATGTTTGGAAACTATTTAATTAATTCTCTTATTGGTTTTCTTAATTATCAAAGTATTTTTGTTAAACTATGCATCTAGTTTAATTTAATGTGTAAGTGGTGCATATTAAGTTTTAAAACGATTTTAGTGTGCGTATGGTTTTACAAGAGTATTGTGGTGTGCAAATGGTGTGTTTTCGTGTGAAAGCACCCTATTTGGATCTTATGTAATAATGTAACATGTAATGTGAACTTGGAATTTAAATGAGCACAAGGAGGTAATCCTGGGGTATTATGTGGGGGGACAAGGACTAGTGAGCTAGTGTTCCGGAGATGTCTTGGCCCGGTTTCACTGGCAGGATTGACGATTTCAACACTAACTAAACATATGATGATTGAGGGTCGTGGTCTTATAAGCCATGTTTTCTGAGGGTCTTGGCCTTCTAAGCCATGTTTTCTGAAGTTCGTGGTCTTCTAATCCATGTTTTCTAAGGGTCCTAGTTTCTAAGCCACGTTTCACCGAGACATGATGTTCTAGGGTCCCACCTGTTTCTAGTACCCATAGGGCCTCTCCCATCCTTTGGTTATACCAGTTACTTTGTGCACACTGATGATACATAATATGTCACTTGAGTTACTACCCAAACATGTGTTTTCTTTAAACTACTTTTCTTTAAGGTCACTTTATGGAAAAAAATCACTAACATTGTTAAGCATTTCTTGCTTTCTTTTATTTATCATTGCAAATGTAATTGTCTTTTAATGCTTGTGCATGGAATCTTTTCTTGGTGACATCCTACTAGGAGATTGTTCACACCCTAGTTACACCTTTGGGTGTAAGTAGATTTGTTTATGTCTGATACAGGTAAGGGTCTAGTGTTTGGGAGTGGTGGTTCTGGTTGTTAGTAGACCTCTTGATGTGGCGTTGTAGTGGTGGCTTGAGGGTGGTGTCCTCTCATTGGGTGACTGTTTCTGGGTTGGTTTTTGGTCACCATACTTTGAGTGTTGTTTGGGTTTTGGTTTTACATGTGACTCAAAAATCTGGTTTTTGTTAGAGGCTTGTTTGGCTACGACTCTTACTTTTGGTTGGGTTATTTTTTTGGTTGCTTTATATTTTTTTGTTTGGGTAAAATTGTTCCCAAGGTTTATTTTGATACCTGGGAACTTGTGCCAGCCCGTGGGGGTCAGGAACGCCCCTTGGGCTTTTTCTTGGACTGGGTCAGGCATCAGTTAGATGGAGACCCGATTTAGTTCGTGACACGGCACGTCAACCGGACCCCCGGTCTATGACTTATAAGCTTTTTAGTTCCGAGGGCCTGGTTGGATTCGTGTTTGATCCAACCTAGACGCACTCCAATTTTCTCCAAAACTCAGGTGAATTATACCAAAATGACCACCTCGTCCTAAGGGTTCCGGCGCCACAGACGGTTCGTTAAACGGATACTCGGTCCGTTAGTTACACCCCTTTCTGTGAAACAGGGGTAATCGCACTTTGGTTCGGCCTAGCTCAGTCAGGCCTACCAGAATATGAAAAAGGGACCGATTCCCAAAAGGGATCCCAACACCACTGATTTCATGTCGAATGGACACCCGGTTCATCAGTAACAGGCATTTTTTTATTCGGGGATCGGTTGGGTCTGGGCTCGGTTAGACTCAATCAGGTTAGCCCAACGCAATGAGTCTCAGTGTCTACCTGACCCTGCTTGGGTCCGCCCCACTAAGGGTTGGCCCGGTTTACTGGGTCTGGCCTGTCGGGGTCGGCCCGTTTCGGTTCGTGGGCCCGGGCCGCAGTTGGCCCAGCCTATCAGGTGGGGATCAGCCCACCCGCATTGGCCCATTGGGCCGCGGGTTCGGCCCCGCCCACTGGGCTATGGTTCTGGTCTACTGGGTGGGTTTGGCCTACTCGGTCAGCCCGCATCTGCCAAAAGGTGAACCGGTCTTCCCAGCTGGCCCCGCGGGTGCGGGGCCATTTCGGCCAGCCGGTGGGGCGTTGCCCCACCGTGTAATGGTCGGCCATTTGGGCCGACCCGGGGTCTGCCAACCTGGCGCGACACGGGGCCGCGCCGCTCTCCACCTATCGTGGCTATAGCCACTGATGGCGCTTGCAGGCGTCGCCCCTTGTCCCGCAAGGTCGGTTAGGCTCGCCGCCTTTGGCCTCCGCGGTGCCCCGTCATGCGCCACCCTCCTCCACCCGTGGCCAGTTGTCGTGGGTCTCCTCCGGCCACCACCAACCACCACTGACTTGGCGCACCAGTGGTTTGGCAGTTTCTTCCACGCTGCCTCCATCTTCTCATTATTGTCACCCTCAAGAAAACATCCCCAAAGAATGCAACTTAAACGGAGCAGCGGGGGTTCCGGGACTTGTTTATTTAGCTCTCCCCATCGCGTTAATATGATAATGAACAGAAGCAAGGAAAATATCAAAGATGAACTTTAAAAAAAATCCCTACCTAAATATCATTGGAGAACGTCCGTGATTGAGTAAGAGTCGATGTTCGTCATCCCCACAATAAGCCTCCAACATTTCTGCTCAAACGTCGTCCTTCGGTTCGTGATTCGGTATCTCTCATCACCACCCACTGGAACCGGCTCCATCCTCCAAGTGATTGTCATCGCGGCACTTTATCAGAACTTCATCGTTTGGTGAATTCATGTCAATACCTCTCCCCAAGCTCCATATAAATAGGATAGGGGGAGGGTGAGTAACACCTGTGGAATTAATGGGGGTTCATTTAATAGGAACCTTTCTAATTCCAATGGCGTTGTTAAAAAGGATTTGAAGATTCAAGCCATTTAATGGCTTGACACATCGTTGTTCCCGCCACTGCTGCTTGTCCGTTGGGGGAAAAGAAATAAATAAATAAAATAATAAAGTTATTTTATTATTCTTTTAAAAAGTGAAAAATCTAAATTTTTCTCCCGACATACTATGGTCGAAGTGAAGCCTCCCTTAATAGAATCTTGGCACTGTGGATTCAACGGTGCCCTCAAATTTTTAATCCAAGCACCGGTTCAATAGATAGAAATGTCACCCGCACGTTTATTGAGCGTACCTTAAAAAAAGTTCAGAAATTCATTCTAGGCACACCGGGCCTCAGAATCATGCACCTTCAATTTTCAAAGACTCGTAATAATTCCATATAATTAAAAAAATTACATGGAAAATCTAGGTCTTTACATTCTCCCCACATTAGGGATTTTCATCCCCGAAAGCCACAGCATAGACTAAGGAAACAAATAGGGGTACTAAGCACGAATTTGAGCCTCCCACTCCCATATGCTCTCCTATAGGTTCCCATACTTCCAGTGAATGCGCACCAGAGGTATTGATCATCCACAAAGGACCCACTCCTGTCGATCCTCAATCTCTACTAGAACCTTCCTAAACGTCGCCCCATTATCAAAGTCCAGCTCGCCATGGTCGATGACATGAGATGGGTCATACACGTATCTCCTCAATTGGGATACATGGAAGAAATCATGCACCCTATCCAACTACAGTGGTAGTTCCAAGTGGTATGCTACCTTCCCAATCCTCTGAAATATCAGAAAAGTTTCGATAAACCTTGGTGAGAGTTTTCCACCTCGGCTAAATCTCTACAAACCTCATCGAGGTGAGACCCGTAGGAAGACGTGGTCTCCCTCCTCACACTCCAAAGGCCTCCATATCCTGTCAACATAAGAATTCTATCTACTTTGTGCAGTCTCCATCCACTCCCAGATGATCTTCGCCTTCTCAGTGGTAGCCCATACCAACTCTAGACCCATAAGCGCTGACTCCCCTGGGTCTTTCTAGCATAGAGGTGATCTAAAAGGTTAACCATATAAGGCCTCGAATGGTGTCATACTGATGGTGTAGTGATGGTTGTTGTTGTATGCGAACTCCACGAAGGTAAAGTGATCCTCCCAACTATGGACAAAATCTAGGATGCAAGCACGAAGCATGTCCTCTAGTGTCTGAATGGTCTGCTCCGTTTGACCATCTGTTTGTGGATGAAAGGTGGTGCTCAAACGTAGTTGAGTCCCGAATGCCTCCTATAATCCTTTCCACAACCAGGATGTAAAATGTGTGTCACGGTCGGAGACAATCGTCGATGGAACCCCATGAAGTTGTCCAGTCTTCTGTACGTAGAGGCATCCCAAGACCTCTACTGATCCCTGCTCTCAGATGGGTAGGAAGTGGGCCAACATGGTGAGTCAGTCAATGATCACCCAGATGGAATCATGTCCCCTAGACATACGTGGAATCCCTGTCACAAAGTCCATGGAGATACCTTCCCACTTCCACTCTGGCACCTCTAGTGGTTGCGCTAAGCCTGCTGGAACCTGATGCTCAGCCTTCACTTGCTGACAAGTGAGGCATCGTGAAACAAACCCTACCACTACCTTCTTCATCCCTATCCATCAGTGCTGACATCTAAGGTCCTGGTACATCTTCGCCATACCAGGATATACCGCTAGAGGGTAGGTATGGAACTCCCTCAACACCTCCTCTCGTAGCGCCACTGGTACCATGGTGCATCCTCTAAAGAGGATGACATGCTCCCCACCTTCATAAAATCCATCAGGTTCTTATCCTGTGGATATCTGAGCACGTCATGCCTCACAATCAAAGTCCCCAAGTTGTGCCTCCCGAACTCACTGAAGAAGTGGGGGAGTGAAAGTCATAGAATGGAGGTAAGATTATCCATCTCTATCCACAAAGTATATCTGCAATGTGGATAGCTTCTCTGTCTCCTCACTCAGCAATTGTAGACCAGACCTCCTACTGAGTGTGTCTGCCACTAAGTTCCCCTTCCCAGGAGTATAGACTATCTCAAAGTCATAGTCATGGAGGAACTCTATCCATCGTCATTATCTCAGGTTCAGGTCCTTCTGTGAGAAAATATACCTAAGACTCTTGTGATCAGAGTATACTATAAAACGTTCACCCACCAAGTAATGTCTCCACATCTTCAAGGCGAAGACCACTACTGCTAACTCCAGGTCATGGGTGGCATAGTTCTACTCATGTTGTCTTAGCTATAAGGAACCATACGTGATCACTACTCTCTCCTGCATCAGGACACATCCATGTCTGGTCCCTGATGCATTGCAGTAGACTATATACCCAACACCCTCTTTTGGTAGCCTCAAGATGGGGGCACTCGTCAGTCTCTGCCTCAGCTCATGAAAACTCTTCTGGAATCTCTTCATCCACATGAAGGATTTTCCCTTATTATTAAATGCTGACAAGGGTTCTGAAACTCTGGAAAAGTTGGGTATGAATCTCTGGTAGTACCCAGCCAACCCCAGGAAACTCCGCACCTCGGTCACACTCCTGGGTGGCTCCCAAGCTAGCATAGCCTCAATCTTTGATGGATCCACTACAACTCCATCCTTCATGATAACGTGTCCCAAAAATTGGATATCTTATATCCATAACTGGCACTTCGAGAGCTTACCATAACGATGGTGATCTTGGAGTGTATCCAAAACTATCTGCAGATGATAGGCATGCTCCTCCTCCGTCGCTGAGTACACCAAGATGTCGTCGATGAAGACCACCACAAAGCGATCGAGGTATGGTTGGAAGATCCTTTCCATGAGTCCCATAAACACTGTAGGGGCATTGGTCACACCAAAAGGCATAACCAAGAAGTCATAGTGTCCATACCGACATCTAAAGGTCGTCTTCTGCACATCCTCATTTCATACCTTGAGCTGATGATAGCCTAATCTGAGGTCTATCTTTGAAAACAATCAAGCTCCCTTCAACTGATCAAAGAGATCATCAATCATTGGGAGTGAATACTTGTTCTTAACAGTCACCTGGTTCAGGCACCGATAGTCCACACAGAGTCTCAAACTCCCATCTGCCTTCTTGGCAAACAAAATCAGGGCTGCCCATGGAGAAACATTGAGCCTTATGAACCCATTCCTTTGTAAGTCCTCCAACTGTACCCATAACTCACGAAGCTTCACGGGAGCCATCCGATATGCTGTAGTAGATATCGGTGTCATCCTAGGGTATAGGTCGATGTAAAAGTCTACCTTTCTATGTGGAGGTAGTCCTAAAACATCATCAAGAAAGACATCTGCATACTGGTCCACCATTACAGGATATCTCGAACCCTCAATATCAATTTATCCGAGGGTAAGGCTAGCCAACTGATGTGTGATAGACTTTACCCTCCTCCGGTTAAGTCCATCCTGTGCTGCAAAGGTTCCCTTCTCACCGGTAAAGGAAAACCTGGTCCCATCCTTGAGGACACACTGCACTTTGTGCCTAATACAGTTAATCTGAGCATGGAATGTGGATAACCAATCCATACCCAATATGACGTCATAAGGCCTCAAAGCTGCTACAAGAAGATCTCATTCAAATCTATCACCTCCTAGAGTAATCTCACACTACCGGTACCAGTGTGTAATCATCGAATCTTCTCCCATAGGAGTCTATAACCGTAAGGATCGATCCAGCGGCTCTATTGGAATCTCTGAGCTCCGAACGAGGGTCATGGAAATAAAAGAGTGACTGGAACCTGTGTCTATAAGTACACAGATAGGGTGGAATAAACACAGATCGTACCTCTAATCATCTCCAGAGCACCGTGGTTGTAGGACTTAGCTGCCTGGAGCTGAGCTCGTCTCTATCCTCCTGCTCCCTGTGGTTGGGGTTGACCACCTGGAGGTGGTGGCGGTATAACCTCGAATCGTCACCCACCGCCTGCTGCACGACCATCTCCTCTGCCACATCCACTGCCCTGCAGACCTCCTTGCTCAAACCTCTACCTCTACCTCAGTGGTCCCCCGACCGTTAGCTAGTTGTTCGCACGGCGGTTCGGGCAGTCGGGAGCCATGTGACCCTACCTGCCGCATGAGTAGCATTGCCTGATCCTCAATTGTCCTCCTCTATCCCGTGAACCCCTCACCACCGAACTTATATCCTGAGTTTGTCCACCAGAAGTTCTAGCCCTCTTAGGCCCCTACATCATCCGTCTAATGCCTACTACGGATGACTCTTCTACCTGACATCCAGTGGTGGCTCTCATTGTCGGTGACGTCTCAGTTAGGAATCTCTCCAATAAAAGAGCTCACTCTAACACCCCATTATATGTCAAAATGCTGAGTGATATCATTGATGCTCTGATATCCCATCAAAGACCCTGATCAAAGGTCTGGGTCCTGAGGAAAGGGTCTCGTACCATGTCGGTGGAGTAGCGGGAGAGATCAGTGAACCTTGTCGAGTACTGGGCCACGGTCATGCTGCCCTGCTATAAGTGTAGCAGCTCCTGTATATGCACTGAGCATAGAGTCACTGGGAAAAACTTTGCCCTGAAAAGGACCTCAAAATCCACCCAAGTGAGGGTTGCCTCATCGTGTAACTAGATTTTTAGACTCCACTATCTCACAACTGCTCCTGAGAAAAGACTGGCAGCTAGGATCACCATTAGATCAACTGGTGTCCTAACTAAGCAAAAAACTATGGTCAGAGCCTCCATCCAGTCCTCAGCTGCCTGCAGATCCATCTTACCTTGGAACCTCAGAGATCTCTGCCACTGAAACTCGTGCAACACGCTCAGTCGGCGTGCACCCTCTGCTGGTGGGGCTAGTGGAATCTGCTGCCCAATGGGTGGTGGAGCTACTGGTGCACCACCCGATTGTACTATTGATGTAAGAGGGCTCTGCACTGAAGCCTCATCGCTCGGTGGGCCGTCATCGTGTAATCTCTCGAGAATCCTGGCTGGCTGTCTACGTGGCGGTATCTTGAAAGAAAATAGGTGCACCATGGTCAATAAGTTATACCTAGTGAGATGACTCAAAGAAAACATAAGAAAACTTTTCAAAACACACACAATCAGTGTTTTTGTGCACTGAGTCGAAAATCAGAATTCAAGTTCTTGGTGTATGGATACGTCGGTCGCTGCACCAACACTGGATTTCCCAAACTGAAAACCACACTCATAACACTTAACATTATTGCCACATTGAAAAGATCAGAGTCCTAGTTCTTCGATAAAACTGACTCCTTTGATACCACTTTATCATGACCTATCCCCCGGGGCCCATGTTGTGACTACCCCAAGCCCACCTTCCATAGGCTAGGGGCTAGAGACTAGCACCGAAAAGGCATATCCCTATAACGGGAAGGCATTGCCTTTAAACCTGTAAAAACACACAAACCGAGAACACAAAAAGAAGCAACTACAAAGTAAACTACTGTAGTAAAAAGTGTACTAAAAGTAAAGGGGTCGGAATACAAGCCCAACTGAAAAGTACAAGTACAAATGAAAAGCGAAAAACAGCTCCTAGATCATCCACTTAGGATCCTACCTGAAGGGTAGGTACATATCACGATCAGTAGTCACTGTAGCATGTCACATCAAAGGTCCACATCTAAGAACCATCTAGTCCAGGCTCCCTCAGCCTCAATCAATGATGTCTGTCGTCTGCAAAAGACACTATAAGTTGCGGGCGTAGCCTGTGCAGGGGTGAGTATAACGATACTTTATAGGGACCTCGAGACCCCCGAAGGTATCCCAGAGTTCTAAAAAGGAAAAACCACAAAGAAAGACATCAACCACAAAGCACAGAGTAGTCAAAAACTCTAATTATGTACATGCCCATACATATACCTAAGTTATCAAGATATACTCGTCTCATACATGAGAGAAGATTACCATAAAGGTAACACTACGAAGTTAAAAGTACCACAAAGGTAACACCACAAAAGTAACACCACGAAGGTAAAAGTACCACACAGGTAACACCATGAAGGTAAAAGTACCACATAGGTAACACCATGAATATAACACCACAAAGGTAAAAGACTTAGCTCACACCAGGTATATAAGTAAATCACAGAAGTGCAGATGATTAGTCGAGAATCTAGATCATATTATTCTGTCGAGAGGCACTACTGCTGATTATATGGAGTCTAACCCACATAGGATCGATAGGTACAAACCCCCGCAATGACCTACATAGGATCTGACCCACACTGGATCAGTATGCATTGGCCCACATAGGATCATTGAGCGCTGACCCACACAGGATCTGACTCACATGGGATCAGTATTCGCTAACCCACATAAGATCGTTGAGCGCTAACCCACACAAGATCTGACTCACATAGGATCTGACCCACATAGGATCGGTAAGTGTTGAACCACACAGGATCACTCGGTACTAACCTCCGTATGATCTGTCTCCAACCTCTGCCTCACTGCCAACCACTGGATTCCTCCTCATAGCAGGCTTGATTCTAGGAGAACCACTCCTCAAACCATCGGTCATACCTCAACCACCATGAAGCTCCATGAATAATTATCCCAAAGGACTGTCATGTCGTAAGGGTTTCAAAGTGACAGACAGTGCGTCAATCGGACGCCCGGTCTGTGGCTTTTAAGCATTTTAGTTTTGAGGGCCCAATTGGATTCGGGTTCAATCCAACCCAGCCGCACACCAAATTTCTCCAAAACTTAGTTGGAGTATACCAAAAGGAACTCCTTGACCTAAGGGTTCCAGTACCGCAGATGGTTCGTCAAATGGACGTTTGGTCTGTTAGTTACACCCCTTTCCATGAAACGGGGGTGATCGCACCATGGTCCATCCTGGCTCGGTCGGGCCTACCGAAATATGCCAAAGGGACCACTTCCCAAAAGGGATCCCAATGCCATTGATGGTGTATTGAACGGACACTCGGTTCGTCAGTTACGGGTGTTTTTTTATTCGGGGATCGGTTGGGTCTGGGCCTAGTCTGACTCGGTCAGGCCGGCTCGACGCAACAGGTTCCAGGGTTTACCTGACCCCACTCAGGTCTGGACCACTAAGGGTCAGCCCTATTTACTAGTTCCAGTCTGTTGGGGTCGACCCAGTTCAGTTCGCGGGCCCGGGCCGTGGTTGGCCTGACCCGTCGGGTGGGGATCAACCCACTCGCGTTGGCCCACTAGGTTGTGGGTTCATTCGGGCCTGCTGGGTCGCGGGTCTGGCCCGGACTACTGGTTGGGTCCAGTCTACTGGGTGGGTCTGGCCCGCTCGATCGGCCCGCATCCGGCCTGGTCTGCCAGAAAGTGGGCCGGTCTTCCCAACTGGCCTCGTGGGTGCAGGGTCGTTTCATCCAGTCGGTGGGGTGCTACCCCACTATGTAACAGTCAGCCATTTTGGATGATAGGGGGTCTACCAACCCGGTGCGGTGCGGGGCCACGCCACTCTCCACCTGTCGCGGCCCGCTGGCAGTGGTTGTAGCTACTGACGGCACCTACGAGCGCCGCCCCTTATCCTGCACGGCCGGCTCGGGCCAGCCGCCTCCAGCCTCTTTGGCGCGCCGTCACGCGCTTCCCTCATCCACCCATGGCCAGTTGTTTTGGGTCTCCTCCAGCCATCGCCATCCGCCGCTGACTTAGCGCGTCGGCGGTTCGGCGGTTTCTTCTGTGCTTCCACCATCTTATCGATGCCACACCCTCCTTATTAATATGATAATGAACAGAAGCAAGGAAAAGATCAAAGATGAACTTTAAACAAACCCCCTACCTCAAGATCATTGGAGAACGCCCACAATTAAGGAAGAGTCGGTGTTTGTCATCCCAGC
Source organism: Viscum album (assembly GCA_963277665.1). Lineage (NCBI taxonomy): Eukaryota > Viridiplantae > Streptophyta > Magnoliopsida > Santalales > Viscaceae > Viscum > Viscum album. The sequence goes on along the minus strand of OY728125.1, from coordinate 1,968,292,866 downwards.
AACAATCCACCTACATTTTCGTTCAAACGTCATCCTTCGGTTCATGATTTGATGTCGCTCGTCACCGCCCGCTGGAATCGGCTCTGTTCTCCAAGTGATTGGAATCATGGAACTTTATCAGAACTTCGTCTCTGGTGAAGTCATGAAAATACCTCTCCCCAATATCCATATAAATAGGAGAGGGGGATGAGTAATGCCCATGGAATTAATGGGGGTTCATTTAATAGGAACCTTCCTAATTCTAATGGTGATGTTACAAAGGATTTGATGAGTCAATCCATTTAATGTCCTAACATTTTGTTGGTCCCACCATTGTCGCTTTTCCGTTAGGGGAAAATAAATAAATAAATAAAATAACAAAGTTATTTTATTATTCTTTTAAAAAGTCTAAAATCTAACTTTTTCTCCATACTTACTGCGGTCAAAGTGAAGCCTCCCTTAAGCGAATCATGGTGTTACGGATTCAACAGTGCCATCATATTTTTAATCCGAGCACTGATTCAAAAGATAGAAAATGCTGCCCGCACGTTTACTGAATGTACCTTAAAAAAAGTTCATAAATTCATTCCAGGCACACCGGGGCTCAGAATCACGCGCCTTCAATTTTTATAGACTTGTAATAATTCCATATAATTAAAAAAATTATATAGAAAATCCGGGTCTTTACAGGGTTTTGATATAGGTGACTTCGCAGGGTGTTGAGGAAGGTTGAGTGATTGGTATTGGTTCTCGACTGACACCTATGAGTTATTATGGTACTTCTGCGATGGAATCAGTGAGCATGATGGGATCTCTTGAAGAGTCATCATCGATGTTGTATGAACATTATGAGTATAGGTTGAGAGCTTAGGATGAGATGATATAGCAGATGCAAAAGCAGAGGGAGGAGGAGCTTGGGCAGCAATGTCTGAGAGATGGGGAGATGATGGAGTATATGCGATGACTTGTGTGAGGTGTTAGTATGGAGTTTCCTACCCCTGTTCTATTGAGTGATCCTCCTCCACCTGATTCCATTTGATGATTTCTGAATATTTTCATGATATTTTTGTAATTTTTTATGATAGACATATTATATTTGAAATGATGTACTACTTTTATGTGCATTTTGATTTTTTTAAATCTTTTTTTAATGTTTTTTTAAATATTTGTAATTTTATTTATTTATAAATAATTTAATTATTTTTTTTAATTTATTTTTTACGGACCATTGAGAAAGGCTTATAAAAAATACTTTGGGGTTTTTTTGCGACAGACTGTATATCTATCGCAAAAAAGATTTTCTACAATGGACCATCGCAAATAATTATAACTGTGGCGATCCATCACAAATAATTATATTTGCGACGTCTTCTTTCACGATAGGATATTTTTACGAACACCCATCATAAAAAGTCATTTTTTATGCGAATCCATCGCAAATTCACTGTTTTAATTATAATAAATTCTTGTTGTGTATGTTTAATTTATTTCTTTTCATTATTACTCACACAAGAATTGTTTTCTTATACAGGTGGATTCTTTTGTTCGATTTGGGGTGGTTTATCTATATTTCATGCCTTTCTATAATAAAACTTCCACAGACTTCTTCTCACTTCAAACCTTTTCATCCATGTAATGTTGGAATTTATCACTTTCCTTGAAGTTCCATCCACTGCTCAATCACAAAGGTAATATCAATGTTTTCACAGTAAAATCATTATCCATAGAATTAATGTATTGTTTCATATTTATGTTTAATTTATTTCTTTTTAGTATTACTCACATAAGAATTATTTTCTTATACATGTGGATTCTTTTATTCGAGCTTACAATTGAGATAATGACAAAAATGAAATGCATCAAGAATACATACAACCATCATGAAAAGGTGAATTCCTGCTACCTATTTAATTAATTTTTTCATTATTTTATCTACTATTTGAAATTTAATTTCCTTATCATTTTTAGCTAATAATTATTAAGTTTTTTACATAGATATTTTGGGAATTCATATTTTACTTTCAACTATCTACAAAAAGACACAAAATAGATAAAATTTTCTTTTCTTCCAATACTACCATGATTTTCATTGTCTTTCTTTATCGAACTGCCAACACTGCATATTGAGTCGATGTTCTTAATCGAAAAACCTTTCTCATTGTTGAAATATAGAAGAGTATTGGAATCTTATATGCCTATTGTGATGAATTCTCATAATATAATGGTCATTTGAGCTTCCTCTTCTCTTTTGGATTTCAACAATGAGAAAGGTTTTTCAGCAAAGAACATCAAGTTAATATGAAATGTTGGAAGTTTGATAAATAAAGGTAATGGAAATCATGGTAAAATTGGAATTTAGGATTTTTTTTTTTTGAGAATTTAGGATGTGTAGGAATCAGTCGCACCTCAATCCGGCACATGGTGTGACTGATATGACTCCAAGTGATTATTTTTATTTAAAATTGACATTAATTTTAGTAAAAAAGACAACTAACACACTCAAAAACTGATAAAACATATTATGATTATTTTGATACTTTAATAAAATGATCCATAAGTCATTTGTGATGTTTAGGAATCAGCCACACCTAAATCTGATACATGATGTGTCTGGTATGACTCAAAGTGTTTGTTATCAATTTAAAATCGACATTTTAGTTCAAAAACTATCACTCACTTAAAACTGAGCAAAAACGCTCACATTTTATTGATAATTTAGTAATTTGATTCATAAATAATTTTTTACATGTTAGAATCGGTCTCAAATCAAACTGATACATGATGTGATCGGTATGAGTCAAAGTTCATGTTTCCAATTTAAAATGACATTTTAGTAAAAAAGAAAATTGATGTACTCAAAACTGTGAAAACAAATTTGGATTATTTTTATAATTTAGAAAAAAGATCCATAATTCATTTGGGACATGTAAGAATCAGCCTCACCTCAATCTGATGCATGGTGTGACCGGTATGACCCCAAGTGCGTATTTTTATTTAAAATTGACATCAAATTTAGTAAAAAGGACAATTAACTTACTCAAAATCGAAAAAATTATTTCATATTGTTTTGATACTTATGTAAATTATTCATAAGCCATTTATTATATGTATGAATTATCCACGCTTCAATCCAATACATGATGTGCCCGGTAAGACTCAATGTGTCCGTTATTAGTTTAAAATCAACATATTAGTTCAAAAAGTGTCCCTCACTGAAAACTGAGAAAATTCACTCATATTGTCTTGATAATTTAGTAAATAAATTCATTTTTCATTTTTCATGTGTATGAATCGGTCTCATGTCAAACTGATACACGATGTGATCGATATGATTCAAAGTGTGCATTTCTAGATTAAAATAACATTTTAGTAAAAAAATACAAGTGACATACTCAAAACCAAGAAAAACATTAGGATTATTTTGATACTTTAGGAAAATAATACATAATTAATTTTCAATGTGTATCAATCATCCACAACTCAATCTGATACACAGTGTGACTGGTATGACTCCAAGTGCATCTTTTTATTTAAAATTGACATCAATTTTAGTATAAAGGACAACTAACCTACTCAAAATTGAGAAAATCATTCAGATTGTTGTTATATTTTAGTAAAATAATCCATGAGTCATTTGGGATGTGTAGAAATTATCCGAACCTTAATCGGATTCATGGTGTGAGTGGTATGACTCAAAGTTTCCATTATCAGTTTAAAATGAAATTTTAGTTCAAAAAGTGTTACTCATTGAAAATAGAGAAAACACGCTCATATTTTGTTGCTAATTTAGAAAATAAATTCATAAATTATTTGTGAAATGTGGGAATTATTCTCACATCAAACTAACGCATGATGTGATTGATATGAGTCAAAGTATATGTTTCCATTTTAAAATGACATTTTAGTAAAAAATACAAGTGACGTACTCAAAATCAAGAAAACACATTTAGATTGTTTTGATACATTAATAAAATGATCCATTTATATGTATAGGAATCATCTACCCCTCAATCTGATTCATGGTGTGACTGGTATGACTCTAAGTGCGTCTTTTTATTTAAAATTAACATCAATTTTAGAAAAAAAGGACAATTGACTTACTCAAAACCAAGAAAAAACATTCATATTGTTTTTATACTTTAGTAAAATGATTCATAAGTCATTTGAGATGTATAGGAATCAACTGAACCTCAATATGATATATGGTGTGATAGGTATGACACAATGTGTCTGTTGTCAGTTTAAAAATGACATTTTAGTTTAAAATGTGTCACTCACTAAAAACTGAGAAAACAAAATCAGATTTTATTTATAATTTAATAAATAGATTCATAAATAATTTTTAACAAGTAGGAATTAGTCTCACATCAAACTGATACATGATTTGATCAATATGAGTCAAAGTACATGTTTCCACTTTAAAATGAAATTTTAGTAAAAAAGATAAGTGACATACTCAAAACAGATAAATGCATTAGAATTGTTTTGATACTTTATGAAAATGATCCATAAGTCATTTGGTAAATGTAGGAATCATCCTCAATCTGATTCATGGTGTGACTGGTATGACTCTAAGTGCATCTTTTTATTTAAAATTGACATCAATTTTAGTAAAAAAGACTATTAGCCTACTCAAAACTGAAAAAAAAAATCATTCAGATTGTTTTTATAATTTGGGATAGTGATCCATAAGTAATTTGGGACATATAGTAATTATCCTCACCTTAATTTGATACATGGTGTAACCGGTATGAATCAATGTATTTGTTATCAATTTAAAATCAACATTTTAGTTCAAAAAGAGTCGCTCACTGAAAATCGAGTAAATGTGCTCAAATTGTCTTGATAGTTTAAGACATCAATTCATAAGTCATTTTTGACATGTAAGAATCAGTCTCACATTAAACTGACATATTATGTGATCAATATGAGTCAAAGTGCATGTTTCCAGTTTAAAATGACATTTTAGTAAAAAAGACAAGTGATGTACTCAAAACTAAGAAAATGTATTCGGATTGTTTTGATACTTTAAGAAAACGATCCATAAGTCATTTGAGATGTGTATGAATTATCCAAACCTCAATATGATGCACGGTGTGACTAGTATGGCTCCAAGTTTAACTTTTCAATATATAAGTGTCATTTTAGTTTAAAACATGTATCAGAGAAAATGAGTCTAGAATGTTTTATCATCATTCTATCTGCTATTACTTAAATAATTTCCTTATCATTTTTATCTTATACTTATTTGGTTAATTTTCCTAGAGATAATTCTTTAAAAAGAACAAGAAATAGTGTGACATGCAAGAATCAACTGTAACTCAATTTGATACACAGTTTTCTTTGTATGAATCAAAGTTTAGTTTAAAATTAACACTTTCTGTTAATTTATTTTTTTATATTATTTCTAACATAAATTTTTTTTCTTATACATGTGTGTTTTTTCTCAAGAAGAGTTTATAATAAAAATACAAATAAATATTGATGTTTTTTAATGTATGTAATAATTTTTACTTATGTAATTGTATAAAACAATGTTTGAAATGTCTATAATATAGTGTTTTTTATTATATTTGGGTTGAAAATTTTATTTCATTTAAATTCTATACTTATAATTGATTTTTCTAATTTCATGGTGTTTTTGGTGTTGTAGTTTGCTGTTACAGTATATTGTACTGTTGCTGTAGTGTGTTGTTACAGCACACTGCAGCATGCCCCTTTATCAGCACTTTTAGAAGAACTGATAAATGGTGTCCTTTATCAATGATTCTAAAAGCACTAATAAAGGACCCCTTTGTCATCATTTTTTATCTATGATAAAGGACCCTTTTATCAGTGCTTTTTTACCACTGATAAAAGGCTAGGGATTTTAATATTTCTCTGGTAGTCAGCACTTCTCTAATACTGATAAAGGCTATTTTTAGTGTTATTAAAGGCCTATTTTGTAGTAGTGAGTACCGAGATTACGGTAGCATGGGTCACCTTCTGTGCTTCTTTCAGTATTTTCCTATAGGATCTAGTGAGAGGGGATTCGTACTGGCACCTCTATTAGGTACAAGATATGTGACTCCATGTTAGGCTGGGAGTTGGTCTTCTACTAGCTGATCAGGCCGAGGAAGTGATTGTAGCTGAGGTATTCAGGCTTCAGAGCTTCAACGTCAGCAAAGTAGACCTGCCTAGGCTAGTATGGAAGCATCTAGGGGCCACGGTTCGAGCCATATTTAGTATTGTTGTTTGCACCTGAGGAATAGAGTCCATGGCCATCTATGATTGGAGAAACTATTCTAGTATCATTCACATTAGTTTCTTACCTTTTTTATTCTGGTGCATCTAACTCTTTTCCATTTGTTTCAATTATGGGAAGTATAGGCCTAATTATAGAACACTCCAGTGGAATGATAACTCTTGACACATCATTAGGAGTTTTTTCTAATAGTGTGCGTTAGTGTAAAGATTTCCCCCTTAAGATAGGTGGGTATCATTTCCTGTAGAGTTTCTTCATCCTCAAGAAGACCGACTTCGACATCATTATCTGTATGGAGTGACTTGTGCCTTATCATGCCCAAGTGGATTTCTATCGCCAGTGGGTGTCCTTCACATCACTCGAGGGAAACATGTATATTCATAAGGGTGCATGGGATATCTAGGTAAGTCGAGCTGGACAAAAGCAGACTGGTCTAAGTGAAGTGACAGCCCAGATGTCCAATCTCTTTATGAGTGACCAGGGGGTGCAGTTTTTGGAATTTCATCCTATTTTGGATTATTTCAGGGATTTATTCTCTGATGATTTATCCATCTTACCTCCTGTGAGAGAGGATTATTTCACTATCAAGCTTTTTCCAGGTGTAGCACCAATGTCCATTCCACTATATAGGATGGAACCTACATTGCTCCAAGAACTCAAGAATCATCTAGAAGATCTGAAGAGGTTTTTGTTTTGGTCCCAACGTCGTAGACGGATTTCCAATCCGAACTCGGATGACCAAGTTATGGTCATCTAATTTTTAAATATGGATTGAAATTCTCATTTTTAGGTTTTAAACTAATGATCATATATTTATTTATATGTGTTTTTATACCTGAAGTCATTCGGATTCGACATTTTCCAGCGAACCCCATTGTCGGCTGGAATTCCGTTGGCCGGAATATTTTAATCCAGCTAGTGAATTCATTCCAAAAATGTGTTTAATTATTTTTATTATTTTGTTTAAAAAATTTGAGTCCGTTGACTTACGGTCAACAAACAAAAAAAGGTTGTGAAAAAACACACCCTCTACGGGTGTGGAAAAATTATAAGGGAAAAAAACAAAAGTTGGGGGATTGAGCACCCCCCCCCCCCCCCCCCGTGGCAGCCCCACCTGGGATACCTCCTCCTTGTAGTGTATGCCACTACCGACTCAGGCGCAGCCCCACTGTTCGCACCGCCCCTTCGACATCTCGGCCAACTCCCTCTATGGCACTGCACTCTGCCTGTCCTTGACGCTTTTGAATCCAAGGTCGACCCCTCTCCCTCTTGTGACTGAAACGGCCCACACCCATCGGCCTCCGGCTCCCGCCCACCCTGTCGCAGTATCTCACGGCCCTCCCAAATCTATCGGAGCCGGCAACCAAGACCTCCCAGTGAACCCTCCTTGGCTGCACTCCTCCCATGGGGGAGCCTTCCTGCACTGGTCATCCCAAATATGGGCTAAGGCGCTATGTTCAGTCGGCCCCTCCTTGCGCTTGACAACTCTGTGTGGCGAGCCTTCACACGCACTCAGACCACCACCAGCGAAGAACCTCGTGTGTCAGAACCTCCTCTACAGACCCGCAGCTCGCGGCCCCTCCCATCGGCTCACCTCGCTTCTCCACTGGGTGAACCAGACCACGGCCACCTGCTAAACCAGGTGACTTTGGCTTCACCGTGCAGTTTTCGGTGTGAGGTAACCCTACTGTGAGTCCCGTTGGACCCGATCTAACTCGAAATGAGACTGAGCGAGTCTGCCCAGTCCTGCCCAGCCTAGAACACCCCTACATGAGGGGGGTCTGCACTATCTGGACTGGGGCTGTGCGGGTTCGGCCCGACCCACAAAGGCCATGCATGGGGTTCTTAGAGCCTAATTAATTATAATAATCAGAAATTAATTAATTTAATTAATTTAATTTCAATTCAAAATTAAATTAATTAAATATTAATTTTTTGTTTTATTAATTGTGTGTTAAATTAATTTAATTTGGTTTTAAATTAAATTAATTTATTAATTAATTTTTATTTTTAAAATTAAATAAATTAATGGGACTGAACGATGTGATAATTGAATTAAAAATAAGAGTGAAATTTTTAATTCAATAAAATTCCCTCAAGTTTGTTTTAATGCAAGTTTAATTTATTTCTGTATTTAATTTTAAATATGTGAGTTAATGTGTATTGATTGGTCATGAGTTGAAGACTGACCAATGCATGTCTGGTGTTTAATTTAGTTATTTAATTATTTATTGCAATGGTTTGTAATAAGTAGTTTAATTAAAAGGTGATCTGCAAATCATCTCAGTCTCATTATATGTATAAGGACCTATGTGTCCATTTCATAGTTGTATTTCATACTCCCCAATTCCCCTCGCCTACGAGTGAGTACTGTTGTATAATGATGATACGAACAGTGATACACTTTTCACCAAGTTATGACGACGCACCAAACAGGACCTTGATGCATTGGATGGGTAGGTGGTGCAATTCGATTCGCAAGCGACGCGACTCAAGTTATATCTCCTAGAGTCTAGGTTGGTCCATTATTCACTCAATGGATCAACCATTAGAATTGGCTCATGATCAGGTTGTCTTTTTATTTTTGTATGGTTTATTTTTTTTTTGAATGTGTTGTTTATGTACGATCACATAAAAATAATAAACAAGCATGCAAGATAAAATGAACATGTGATGTGATAGATTTTTCTACTTCTAGAATGTTCAGTTGTGAGTGAGATCACATAGTATGTGATAATAAGATAGAAAATGATTTCTTTCATCACAATAATAACACAAAACCCTTAAAAATATTAAGTATAAATCGTTTTCCATAATTCCAATTTGGATAAAAATTGGGTGTTCAGGGTGCTCGTCATGCCAAAGTTAAGGGTGTCTCTTACTACCTGTGAGTTCTTATGAGAGTGGTGGGTTGACTTAACTAAAATTGCATCAAAGAAATAGAAAAATCTAGCTTGTTGTAATTTTAGAGGCAATCATTGAGTAAATCAAGTAGCGATTTAAGAACCTGGGACTTCACTCAACTGATCAAGGAACCATGAGTTCATATAGTTGGCCAGCTAAATGCCTACCTTAAACCCTCCAAGTAGTGGTGTAGCCAAATATTGTAGACTATGAGGGGAGGTTTGAGGATCCATGCCGCTAGAATAATCAAGCAACAAATTATTCCAATTATAGCATAGAGGGTTCCTATAATTCAATAAAATAATGGGAGACATTTAATTATTTAATTATTTAATCAAAATTTTTAAGTCAGTAATCATGATAAAAGTACTAATCTACTAAATTTTTCTTTTGTAGAAAAATGGAAAGTTATACCACATATAATACTATTATAATCTTAAAAATTGGAAAAAGTAAATTTCTACACTAGCTTGACCATCCAAGAATGGTATGGTCCCTTCTACATAGTATTGTGATATAGGAAACTCAAGGTGTCAGTGTCCCCAACACCTGTTAAGTCACCTCAAGAAGAAAAGATGTAATATTTCTTACAAGAGACTCATGTATAGAGAATATGATGGTTATGTAATAATGTTATTATCAACATCCGTGTTATCTCTAAAAAAGTTTGCAAGGAGAAAGATAAGCACAGATATGAATAAGGTTATGGTTACACTAGCATGTGTAAATTGAAATATGGATCATGATCTTTCAATGGATCCATTACTCATATAATTTTACCCATTTACTAAAATCTTGTTTTAGGTTACAAAACGGATAGTGATTGATTAAACGGTTCATTACCTATTTAGGTAAGGATCTCCAAGTAAATAAGAATATAAAAGACAGATTGATCTCTAATTATTATGGTGAACAAATTGAAATACAAGGAAAAAAGGCCAAAGGCAAGTAATTACAAGGATAAATTTGCAACGTCCTTTGAGCAAGACGTATTAATAAGAGGTTATTTTCATCTCATATCATGAAATAAAACATTGTAAGTTTAAATGTAATAAACTGGTTTTAAGAAGCAAGTTATCACTTCTCCTTTAAGTATATTCATCACATAAAAGTAATGTTTCAATCTTACTTCTTGGGTATTAAATACTATATGCCACTCACATATGTGTATTTAAATACGGTAAACAAGTATATAAATGTTACTAGAATTCAGGTGTATTCTCCAAGAGGCTGAGAAAGGGTGATACCTAGGCCAGTGGTGAGAAGTACACGACTTCTTTATTTCCAAGTGAAAGATTCATGTAGAACTATTATTGAGTATAACCAAAACATTGTCTTTGGTATTTAATACTCAACCAATAGTTCAGTAATACTTGAATTGTTGGCAATACCTAATGAATATAAAATGTAAGACTTTTATACCCAATTGTGGAAAGATAATTCTTTTCAAGTAAAACTAAAAGTGGATGTCAATGATATACTTGGTTTGTTATTTAGTATTGTTAAATCTAAACACCTTTGGTAGTATCAACGTCTTTAGTTTGGACAAAGTAACCTTTAGAAATAAAGGTATTCCACAAGGCTTTTGGAGTTAGTTCAACAAATGAGCATGAAATATTCCAAGAATAAGCTAGAGGTATATATATATACTTCATAATATTAATTAAGGAATTGTAGAGTGAAGTATATGGATGTTCATAAGATATTAGTTGCTTCGAGCCAGCATGCCAAAGAATATCTTGACCAAGCAATCATCGATCATGGTAATGTAGCATGGAGTAATTCCTAAATGCACATTACCTTATAAACATCACAACATTGATGTTAATAAGAAGGATAAATGATGAAGTCTTACATGTTAACATTGATCAACAAAATGTATCGTGGAAAAATTCCTAAACACGCATTTTATACATTGGAGTTATGATGTAAGTAGTATCGATGTTGCAACTTGCAGAAACTTCCATTATATTTCATGACGTGCTTTGTAAATAGCGATGACATTCCATAACCATATGCCAATTATCATGAAAAATGGATATCATATAATTAAAATTATTATGGAAATCCATTATGTCATCATACATGTTTTTAGATGCAAATATTTTGTTAGGTTATAAACAAACTTTCATCAAGAACAAATACATAATGCATATAGAGTAATTAACCTAATGGTTGCTTAGGATATTACATAAATCCCTAAGATAGAAAGTTGTAATCAAGTGATGGACTATATTTCTATAAAAGTGTGCACATATCTTTTGAGATAATGGGAGAAATATTGACTTGGTTTTAGTCAATGATCAAAATGCACATGTAGTTGGCATAGGAACTAGTTCCACAAGTGCATGTGGAACAGAGTATGTTCCAGAGACACATACTGTGTAGGAAGGATAAAACCATAGTGATGGTTTTTGTATTCACCGCGGTCGGTGATTCATTATGAATAATATTTCCTAAAAGTAATTAGTATATGGAAATTAGCTAAGATTGAAAAATATCAATTAAAATTAAATAATGGATTTCATGTATCAAACTGAAAGGGGCTTATTATTTTGAATACTACAGTGGGTATTCAAGTGACAGGATACATGGATGGTACAATTGTAGTACTAATAAGGTTTGATTGGTTACACCAAGTTGTTATGTCTAAATCCATTAGAATTTTACTTGTCATAGATACTTTCTATGATCATATTATTAGGCATTGGATGTCATGACTATTAATCATGGAAGGTGTATATACGACGCAGCCAGAAGAAGATAGTCACATCACAGAATGCTAATAAAGGTTGCAAGTTACTGAAGTCCAGATTAAGATTAAAGTAATCAATAGGATCATAGAATATTCATTTGGAATGAATGTTTTCCATGTGTCTACCATAGGTTAGTGGGAGTTCCAATGTTTTCTAAGTAAAATATATTCAGAAACATAAGGAAAACATATTGGTCTTATAGTTAAGATCAGGATGAAATTTATTCTCTAGTGATTGACTTAAAGTAGAAACCTAAGTTCTAGGGAACATGATCTTATGAGGTGGATCTAAAGGTTTCTTGGACCTATTCAATTGTACATATACTGACATGGTATTTAAACATACAATCCAGAACAATTCAAGAGAGGAATTGTTTTCAATGTCACATGGCATAATCTCTCTAGTTTGACATGTCTGAGACATGGCTAGAGAGTAATGTGGTAAGTTGAAATCCATATGCTTACCAATGGATTAATCATGCATGCCATGATATGTAAAAAAACTGATATTGCTAGGATATACTTTATAGTATGCATATATCAGTTATATCCAGGAGCAGTGCAAGGTAAGTAGTCAGAACTATCTGATTATACTTTAGCAAGTACAAAAGATATATACTAAAGGATACTAGTTTTCAGGGGACACAAACTAGTCTTCCATAGATCAATGTGATCTAATATTGCAGTTAGCCTAAAGTTATGAGCGATACAAGTTCATATAAGCTAGTGGTATCCATACCTACAAGTACCAAGTATGTTGTAGCTTCTAAGGCAGCTAAGAAGCATTTAAATGCAATGATTTGTTCCAGTTCTTGTAATCACACATAGTAAGTAAAGAATTATCATAATGTAAATTGTGATATTCTTACTAGACAAGATGACAAGTTATGACAGTGGACAAAAGGGATATACTCAGGGATACCATCTCTTGAGAAGTTTTACTCAATGAGGTGAGGTCACTTATAACAGTGTTTCCACTCAGCAGGATCATGGTAGGCCCAACAGCTAAATCTGTGACTCATCAGAAACATGATCTTAATCTTGTGAGAGCTAACAAGTTTGGTTATCAAGTTGGATCTAGTGAAAGTGGGAGTGTTGAAATAGTGGGTGCCCTGGACCCAACTATTCTATGATTTTGATTACCATATCATGTTTACAATTAGATATACATAATGATAACTTACCATTATAGTGTAGGTATTTATGAATCCACTATTTAATGGTAATTTTCATAGATTAATTGTCATATCAAAGGGTTATAGAAGATCCTAGACTATGATGAGAACCTTTAGATACTATGACATTAATCTTAAACAAAGGTTGTATGGTCTAGATGTATCTTACTAATGGGACATAGTAGATATTTGACTATCAAGTGTTGGGGGATCATAAGCATTGAGACTTCTTCTCATGAATTTTTCACTTTGTGATCTTTAGTAGTGAGATCATGAGGAAATACCTTCCAATAAAAACACCATATGTTTTGGGTGTCATTTGATGTTCCTATTTATGGACATGTATAATGGTCTCCTGACTTGAGACCATTTCCAATGTGTTTCATTTGATCGTGTACTTTTATTCCATAAAAAACCATGATAATGAAATCCTGGAGAGGTAGTTTGTTTTGGGTGCGTCATTGGTGGCATGACATTGGTTGAATGGTCAAGAAAGAATTTTCTGCTTCCAGGTTAAGGAACTTATATATCTCGAGCCATGTTGATTAGGATGGTAGTACCTTGATAAATATATGTCCATACTCATCCAAGGTAAATAAATCTAGTTAGATCAACAAATAATAAAGAAAGAAAAGGGAGATGACATGGGTGTGTGTCCTACTTTATAAGATATTAAAGACAAACAGATTATATTACACGGTGCTTGTTCGTAGGTTAGTTTTCACTGTTGTGACAATCCTTATCTCTTTAGGGGTCATGATGAGTTTCTAGATCCAAATCTTGGTATATGAATAGTATTCACTACTATCAAGATAAGTTCCTAGAGGGTCGCACACAATAGCATATTCAAGAATCTACCCAATTCAGTTGAATATGAGTTTGAGACATGGTGAGCCCCACCACTGGGGTCCGAGATTTGTCCAATGAGATATGATCACCAATGAAATAAATAAATTCATATTATTCAAGATAATAATAATTGGCATTTAATTTATTTATCAAATTTATTTACAAGTTTTAAAGTAAATACATAAAAATATTAATTGGATGAATATTAGTTTAAAATATTAAAGGTTCATTTAATATTTTCAGGAAGAATGAGTAGATTTAATGGATCAGGTATTATTATATAATATATTTTTTATATTACAAGAAATTTAAAATAATAATGAATAATATTTATGACCCATTTTAGTAGTAAAAATATTGTTTGTATATAGTGTTAATTATTCAGGGGCTGGAAAGGCATTACCGGGTATTTTCTTAACACTCTATAAATAGAGGAGGATAGGAGTTATCCATGGATTATTCACAACCTCTCTCTATATAATCTTATCTCCTGCATTATAGAGAGAGAGGTTTTGGATTCAGGAGCTTGGATCTCTCTCTCTCTCATGCATTGCAAGCAAGGTGATGCGGTGATTGTCAGAGTGTTGAAGGTGTTGTCAGAACTCTGTGCTAGCACCCGGACTTCAATGATCACCACTCCTGTGGATTTTTGAAGTGCATATGGATGATCTAGAGGAATTCAGCTTCAGATTATTCAAGCAGTGACTGCCAATAACGAGCAGACGTCGAGTGCGGCTTCATATCTAAACCAGGTATTTTTACTGTTTTAATATTGTGTTTAATCTCTTTCACACGTGATCCTAAGGAATTAATCGGGAAATGATTCATCGACATCAAAAATTTTATGTCATTCGTCGGTAAAAAAAATTAAAATCCCACTTTTGGTGCTTCTGTTGTGTACCTGGTACCTCCACTTTTCACCAAGAAGGCGGGTGGTACCCTCCATTTGTGCATGAATTACCACCGATTGAACCGGTTTACAGTAAAGAATTGGTATCCACTACCTCGTATTGATGACCTATTCAACAAACTCTGATTTGTGATGGTTTTATCTAAGATTTATTTGAGGTTAGGCTACCATTAGGTTCATGTGAGGCCGTCAGACATACCACGTACAATGTTTTGAAGCAGTTACGGCTTGTATGAGTATCTGTTTATGTCGTTCGTTCTGAAGAATGCACCGAAAGTCTTCATAGTTCTATTGAATTGGGTTTTCCACCCGTATCTTGATTCTTTTGTGGTGGTCTTCATGGATGACATCTTAGTGTATTCTTACACTAGACATGACCATGTCAACTATCTTGAGATCGTGTTTAGTACACTAAGAGAGCACCAACTATATGTAAATCTCGGTAAATGACACTTTTGGATCAGTAAGGTTCACTTCTTAGGTTATATCATATTATAATAAGGTGTATCTATTGATCTATATAAGACGAACACCATGGTTTCTTGGGAACAACCCAAGAATGTATTTGATATATGTAGTTTCTTGGGACTAGCTGACTATTACAAGCGATTCATATAGAATTTCTCCCACTTAGCAGTGCCTCTTATGAGCCTAACTAAGAAGGGTGTGAAATTCACCTGGTCTGAAGCTTGTGAGACAAATTTTTAAAATTTAAAAGGAAGAATGACTTCAACATTGATCCCAATTATTCCAGAGATGAGAAGAAGTTATACAGTCTACTGTGATACTATGGGAATCGGGCTAGGTATAGTTTTGATGTAGGGTGATCCATTCATGGTGTATGGGTCCTGCCAGTTGAGGCTTCATGAGTGGAATTATCATATGCACGACATCAAGGTAGCTATAGTGGTCTATTCTCTTCACTGTTGGAGGCACTACTTCTTTGGTGAGCGGTTTTTTGTTTACATGGATCACAAAAGTCTCAAATATATCTCTACACTGTGAGAATTGAATCTGAGGCAGTGCAGGTGGGTGGAATACCTGTAATAATTCAACTTTGAGCTAACTTACACACTTGGTAAGGGTAATGCTATGGTTGATTCCTTAAACTGGAAAACTCAAACACAAGTCATCCAAGAGGCCAGCAGTGAGTGGAAGATGATGGCTCTATTTTTTGAGTTGTACCTAGAGGTTCAATAACAGCATGGGAAACCAGTTTTGGAAACTCTATCAGTGACACCCTCCCTTATGGAGTGAGTCCATATGATGCAACTATCAAATTCTGTGGTTCTTGTTTTGAGGGAGAGCATCATAGGAGAGAACACACCTCCTAGTTGGGTTGTTGATGGAAATGAGGCCTTACTCTTTCATGGGAATGTTTTGGTGCCTTCCGACATATGAAAAGAGTTGATGAGGGAATCTCATGTCTCTATTTGGGAAGTTAATCTTGGGATTACCAAGATGTACATAGATATACATCATCAGTATTGGTGGTCAGGTGTGAAGAGGCATATTGCAGGCTTTATCACTCAGTGCACCACCTATCATCAGGTGAAGGCAGAGCACCAGCGGCCTGTTGTACCTCTATATCCCCTCTCCATTTTTGAGTGGAAATATAATTACATCACTATGGATTTTGTGACAGTATTTCCAAGATCCCCTCGAGGCAGTGATACGGTTTGGGTGATCATCAACAGGTTGACCAAGGTTTCACACTTCCTACCTATCTGGGATACATCTTTTGACAATATTGGGAGGTTATATATCCAAGAGATAGTTTTCCTTAATTGTGTAACCTCTTATATCATTTCGGACTAAGATTACCAATTTACATTGTAGTTCTGGAAAGGGTTGAAAAAGGCACTGGGTTCACAGGTTATCTTGAACATAGCATATCACCCTTAGACCAGCGGGCGGTCTGAGTGGAAAATACGGGTGTTAGAGGATATGCTTCAGGTGTATATCCTTGATTTCAAAGGTTTATGGGAAAAGTATATTCCTTTGGTTGATTTTTCCCACAATAATAGTTTTCAGAGAGTTATTTATATGGCACCGTATGAGGTCCTTTACGATAGGTCATGTTGTTCACCTTTGTACTGGTTAAAGGCAAGTGTGGCAGCTTTATTGGGTCCTCGTCTCATTAAAGAGACCTCAGAGAAAGTCTAGTTGATTTAGAAGCATATGGATACAGCTCAGTCCAGGTATAAATCTTATACCAATCATCATCGTAGACCTCTAGAGTTCAAGGTGGGACATCGGGTCTTTCTGAGTGTATCACCAAGATTGGGTCATAGAAAAATCAGGATACATGGAAAGTTATCACCTAAATATGTCGGACCATTCGAGATAATGGATAGAGTCGATTCGATAGCCTATCAGTTGTTGTTACCTTAGAGGTACCGTACCATGCACGATGTCTTCCACATATCACAGCTTTGACGGTATCATGATGACTCATCTCATTTGTTTGACCCCAAGGATATTGACTTGGAGGAGAATGCATCCTTTGAGGAGCATATGATATGAATCATTGATTGAAGCATAAAGAATCTCTGAGGTAGGTTGGTTCCTCTGGTCCAGGTACTATGGCGGCACGGACGCATACGGGGTGATACCTAGGAGTGGGAGGCCAATGTATGTACGTAGTGTCCAGAACTCTTCTCTAATGAAATTCTACCACCATCGAAAGGGAAAAGCAGGGATGAGTTGTCTTAAGGAGGGGAGGTCGTAACATCTTGGATTTTCTCAAATGTATAGACTGTTAGTTTTTGGCTTAAATTCCTTTGTTTGGCCCTTATAATATTTCCTATGGGAGTCAAGGAGGTCTCAAGGGTGTCTGGGGATCGTTTGAAGCCCAGAGCCCTAAAATTTAGAAGAGGTGGACTGGGTCACATGGTTAGTAGAAACCATGCATCCCATCCCACATGGTTTCTCTAACCGTGTGTCTTGAGGCAGTGGAGTATTGGGGGCCTCACAATTTTTCTACAACCGTGCAACCCCAGGAACATGGTCGTGCAGTGCTGCAGGCCCCTTGGATAGAGGCCATTCATGCAGTTGGTGCATGGTTTGTCCAACCATGTGGCCAAATCGTGTGTCCCTACCTATGTGGGTAAATTTCCCATTTTACCCTTAATGGGTGTTTTTTTCTCCCCCTCTTTCCTCCCTTCTTCTCTAGTGGGATTCTCCTCCTCCCTCACGTGTGAATCCCTCTTCTCCTATATTTATAGGGTTTTTGATACCTCCCTCATTCCTCAACCAAATTTTTTATTGTTGTATCCTTTGGAAACATCTTGGTAAGTTCTATGATCTTCTCCTTTATATTTCTCCTTACTTCCATCCTTTGTTGAGCTATTTAGGCATGACCGCTTTTTCCCTATTTTCAAGGTGTTGGATATTTTCTTCATTTTCTATCATTATAGCTTGATTCAATCCTCAACAACGGATGAGTAGAGCACTGCTACATAAAGGTAGGTGGTCTAGGTCTTTCCCTCTTGTTTTGTTGCTTTTAAATGATGTGTTGTTGTACTGCGCGTCGGACCCTTCTAGGAGAGCACTTAAAATGCTAAATTAATTAATATAAGTGGTCCTTAATGCTTATTGTGACCCTAGTGTGTGGAGAACCACATCTGAACTCATTATACCTGACTTGAGAGACACCCCTTGGGTGTACCCACCTTGATCGGCCTATTTTCCCAAGCCTTGAGGTGTTAACCATCATGTGTCTGTGTGTGTTTCACCTATGATAGATGCCTTAAATTTATAAATTGAATTGAGAAAAATTGTTAGGCCTTGGGTTTCCCCTATTAGCTTGAAGTTGTGCTCATACTTAATTGCTTATGCAAGTTATTAAATTTCTATACTTTGTGTCCTGTAAGCATGCCTTGGAACCTTGTGATTATGCTTAAGCTTATGTCATGTTTTCTTGGTTATTTATGCCTTGTTTCTTATACCTAATGCTCGTGACTTACTCACACTAGATGACTTATTCTTATTTCCATATATCGTATGCCATAGTCATTCATCTTAAATTATATAACCTAGCTATCTTGTTTAGCATGTGATATTGAGATGCTCATGTGATTATAAAATGCCATGTTATGATATGTGACTTGGTTGTTATGCCTTATCTACTTACGAGCTAGGAGAGAACACGGGTCCTGAATTAAGGACGTCGTGGATGGACTCGTCATGCTTGGCTTGGCTCTACTTGATGTTCTAGGAGCAATATTTTGAATTTCCTTGTACTAGCTCTCCGGGTGAATTGTCTTATACTCTTGAGTGACACTAGTTCCCTAGGGGAGCAATCGTGGACGAACTCATTGGAAAGATGGCTACGCCATGCCTCAGGTGATACATCAGCCCCTGATGTGTGATACCTAGTATGGACTTAGAGTTCACCATGCCATAAGTGATACAAGGGACGCCATTATGGGTCGACTTGGACGGACTCAATGATATTAGTTACATTAGAGGCTCCTATAGAAACCCTCAGGATTCTATGTGGATTACCTTGGATGGGGTCAGGATGTCACCTTAGATTTTATGTATTTCTTGCTTGTGTCACATGTGATGCTTCTTATTTATATTATGAGCATGCTTGTGTAATTTAATGGGGATGTGACCACCAATCCAAAGCACAAGCTTGGGGTCTACCCACCTTGGTTGCTTTATTTACGAAGATCAATGTGTGAACCTTATTACTTATTCAAGATCTCTTAGTTCAAACATCTGACATAGGTTGAAGTATTTATTTATTTATTGCTCTATATTTATTATTTATGGCACACTGTTCATTTGTTTATTGTATAAAATGGATTGATGTAGATATCTTTGGTGGTGGCCTACTCGGATTATATCTCACACACTGCTTGGGATGCCTTTGGTGCCCAAACATACTTCATGTTTGAAGGTATTGATAAAGAGAAGCGGCTAGTTTCTGATTTTTTATTTACAGAATTAGGATGAAGTATGGGGGTAGAGGACCGAGCCTATGCTCGAGATGCTAGTTGTAGTTGTTTTTTGGATCTTTTGGTATTTTTGTTAGCATGTGGTATATGCATGTATCCCCCGTTCCCTGTGCACTCACATTTTTTATAGCATAATGATCATCATCATCATTGCATGATTATTATTCATTTTGACTTTGTTGTTATCTATTTGTTATACTACTTCCACTACGGTGGGTTACTAGTCTGGTCATATGAGTGTCTACTTCTGGTATTTCTTATTTCTATTCCATATGTTTTCTTATTGTGTTACACTCTTCCCTATGAGGGTATAGTCTCCCCACGAACAAACCCTAGGCCCTCACTTCTAGTCGGCAGCCTCTAGAATTTGGGGAGGCATACTTGAGGTTTAGTGGGCCACCATCTTGGGGCACTGTTAAGTGGCATCTGGGGAAGGATGGTATAGAAAAAATTAGGAGTGGCATTATTATTCTTGATGATGGTTTAATGATGGAATTACTATTATTATTAGATGAGTTTAGAAAAATTAAATTTTTATAATAATATATTTCTATTATTACATGACTTTAGACATAAAAAGAGGGTTCACCCCTTCCCATCCTTATTTGGCACTACCATAGAAATGGGTTTACGTAGTGTCACCCTTTAATAGCGCTAAAAAAATCAATGATAAAAGGGGTTCCTTTATCAGTGCTAAAAAACCGTTGATAAAATGTACTTTTAACAGCGCTAAAAAAGCGTTGTTAAAAATACCCCTTTATCATTGCTTTTTTTTAGCATTGTTAAATGTACCCCTAATATCAGTGCTTTTTTAGAAGCATTGATAAAGACCCCCCCCCCCCCCATCGGCGCTTTTTTACGTGTGCTGATAAAGGGTATATTTCAAAAAATTATATATTTCATTAAAAATAATAAATTAATATAGAAATATATTTATATTGATATAAATATAATATATGTTTTTTAAATATGTTTTAGATAAGGCTAAATAGGCATTTACACTTAATATATAAGATATTTAGTGAAAATGACTTATAAAATAATTAAAAAATATATATTTTTAATTAATATTTTTCTAATTATTATCAAGTAATAGTCATTTAATAACAATTTGAAGATAAAAAAACAAAAAATTAATAAAATATCTAAAATAAGTTGAAAAAGCAACTCGGACTTCAAATGGTCATAACTTTTTATCCGGGTGTCCATTTGGGCTCTACCACATTTCAAATCGAAGCTTGTGATGAGATCTACACCCTAGAAACCTGGAGGGACCCTGTTTATGTTTTTCGAGGCCAAAAAAGGCCTATAATTTCTCTAAAACTGAGTTTTTAGTCGGGGTACCCCAATTTTTAACATTCGATGGATTTTCAGCCTCGTTTTATGGGGTTTTATTACCTTTTTTCAGTGAAGTCTCAATTTATTTTCAAGGATTGTACTCATAAAGATATTATGACATTCAAATTTTGTCATTTTTTATAATGTATTGTTATTTATAATTGATTATATAAACATATATATATTTGTATACATTTACACATAAAAATTAAATTTTATAAATAAATATGTAAACATATTTACATATAAAATATCTTTATAAAAATATAAACAATATCTAAATAAAAAATAATATCCATTTTATTTAAAATAAAAATATATGAATATTTATATACCAATATAATATGTCTCTGTGTGTGTGTATTTATGATTGTATTAATAAACTGATATATATTATCTGTATATTCTAATATATATATATATATAATATATGTAAATAAATAAAAATGCATATAATTGTATTTATAAATACACATATATAAAATATATGTATGTATATATGTATGTTGTATTTATGTATGTTGTATATATGTATGTCGTATATATGTATGTATGTATTTATTTATTTATAAACACACACACAACATATTTTATAAATGTACTTAAAAATAATCATATTAATATATATTAATATATAAATAAAAAATATAACTAGATATATATATATATATCATAAAATGGAGAACAAAGAAATATGGAGGAGTGGTAAGAGTACAGGCGCGCAAGGGAGAGGTCTCGGGTTTGAATCCAAGGGGAGGGAGGGGCGCGCAAGTGGGTGCCTAATGTTGTTAAATGGGGTGTGCCTAGCACTGTTAAAAGGGGAATGGGGTTGTGTGGGGGCATGTAGCGCTGTTAAAGGGGTCTTTGAGCGATAATAAAAGGGGTGGCCCCCCACCTCTGATTTTTTTTAAATTTGCAGATTAAAAAATAATAATTGTTATTTGACTTTTACCAGCGCTTTTATTTTAGCGCTGATAAAAAGGACCTTTATTAGTTCTTTTTTCAGTGTTGATAAAAAGGACCCCCTTTTAACAGTGCTTAGATTAACAGTGTTTTTTAGTATTGTTGGTGACTTTTTCTAGCACGTTAAAAGTCGTTTCTGTAGTGGTGGACATGCCAAGGAGAGGGAAGGGAGAACCCCTCATTCTTTTATCTCATTCTTTCTTCAAGTGCAGTTCCACCATGGAAGTGAGGTATATTGTTCTTTATTCTCCTATATCATTTCTCTCTTCCTCTTATCTCCTTCCATAACTTGATTTCTTCACCTAAGGTTTGTGGAAGAATTAGGTTTTATCCATGTCAAGGAAAAATCCATGAATTTCATGGGGCTTTCAATGTTGGGAGGATGCAAACTCCATTTCTAAGCCCAATCTATTATTATTTGACAAAGGTGTTGAGGTTTCATCAATTTTGGGTAGGTGATTCTATAATTATCCTTTTAATTATAAACCCATGGATGATTTAATGTTTCAAAGTGATATTCTCTAATGAAATGCTTATATAAATTATCTATAATGGCTTAATAAATTATTTCAATAATTTACTTATCAATTTCTTTAATTTCCAATGATGTTTTATAGATTTTGTAAAACAAATTCTGCTTATATCTTTTCTGATACATGATGTATTTAATGAAAGACTAATAAGATTTTATTATGTCATAATGGAATTTATATTAATGATTTGACTTACAATTTATTTTAAAATTATAAATTCATGGATAATGTGTATAATATTTGGGTTTTAAAAAGAGATTTATATTCACTTCAACTATAAATCAATTTGATAAAGTATTCTACACCAAGAGTTTGCAGAAATTTCAATGAAATAATAGAAATTGTTTTCAATGAAAGTTTTGATATGAATTATAAAAAGAATAATGTTTTTATAAATATTTTTCATAAAAAATGTTGTTTGGCTTGTTTGAAGTATATATTGTATGGTTTTCCATATTTGATGTTATTGCCCATTTTTATTATAAAATGCACTTATATAAAATTAATTTATTTGTAGATTATGTATGATTATAAATGGGATGTTTTCATGAAGGTGGTTCAAAGGAAATTTTAGTGTTTATTTCATGTACTTTATTTGAATTTGATGATCTCCTTGATTATGAAAAATTTATGGGAATACTTTGGGTAACTAAGAGGGTAGTCTAGTGATAAACATATTACTAGGTGATAATTCTACTCTGGAAAGACTCACGTTGAATTAATATGTATTCTACTTTGGCTAGTGTGGACTAGCCATGTATTCTACTCTAGGTATGTTGGGAATCAGTAGTAGTTTATAATTCTACTCTAGCTAGTGGATTTACCCACAAGTTTAGGATTCTATGTTGACTAGTGCCTTACAAGGAGATGATTGATATGGGTTTTGTGAAAGGATCCTAAAGCTATGCTACCTAGTTCCATATATAGTATCCCATAATGCCTTAGACATGAGATTTATGCAAAACTATTTTTCATTTATGCTTTTGATTATGTGCATGCATATTTTTAACTCACTTGGATAACTTGTTTACTTTTAAAATGTGAGTATAAATGTATATTCTATGTTACTTGTTTTTACATGAAACCTAATATAGATTTTTTTTCTTTTTTCAAACAAGAATGTATGGATTTTCAAAGGAAAGGGAATGCATATGATAACAGTGGTATCCTTCTAGGAATTCACTCACACCCTATATACACACCTTGGTGTATATATAGATTGTATTCTCTTGATCTTTTTTGTAGGTGAAGATAATAACTTTTCTATTTGTAGGTATTGGACCATTAGTTTGGTTCCGGAACAATAGAGGTGGTAGTATACAAAGGTGTTTGTCTGTCACATGGTGTTATTAGTGTATCACATTTTATTTATGTTTCAACTTGTGGCTTTTGTATTAGCCCTATAAACTTTCTTTCTATATTTTGATATGCATGTTAGACTTAGTATGATTGATTGTTAGATATTTAGTTGGTTTATTATTTGTTTTCATTTATTCTTTATAGTTTTTCAAGGGTAAATCATTCCCATTTTCATGTGTGATACCCTAAGCACATGTACGGAACTATAGCGTTCAAGAACGAGCCTTAGGTTTATGGAATTCTTGTGCGGGTATAGAGGATAGATATTCAATCCAATATGTTATAATCCACATGAAGGGAAACTATGCATCAAGATGAATTGAAGGGGCTAATTGAAGGGAAAGTGATTATTCACCCTCTCTAGATTGGCATGAAACATGAAATATTTTTTTGTGGATAAATATTTATCCCGCTTTTGAGGGGTGGGATTTATTTATAAATAGGGAAGGTATTTTTCATAGTAAATTATTCTAGTTTTGTAGATAATTTATTTATCTTTATTTCATTTTTTTTGTTTTCATCTACTCTTATCATTTTTCCATGCTTCTCTCTCTGTACTCTAAACTCCATTGAGAACTAACACCACACTAATGGTGAATCCAAAAGGGAGAGAGCGTCTTAATTCCTTGTTCCCTTGTTTTAATGAAAGAATTTCTTCTATTTTCTTTTGATCTAGAATGTATAGTGGATTGGATGAATTTAGTTTAAAAAAATAGTAATATTTTATTCATTATTTCCTCTGTTTATCTTCTTTCATTGTTTTCATCATAATTCCCTATATCGAATTTAATTTATATACGATGGAATAGAGTGGGTTTGGTAGTGAATTATTGCACGATCACATACATGTAAGTGGGAAGCAAAGCTTAGAGTCCTCTCTACTATTCGATATAACTTCTTGATTGGGAGTTGCAAAAGTAGACTTGAGGCCTTATTGAGTCTCTTGGAGGTTGTTAGGTATCTCCCCCATTCACATAGGAAACAAGAGTCATTTCACTTTGATCATAGTGTATTGGACCTCAATCATCAACTCAATAGGGTGACAAATGTATGATCTTGGATCTTCTCATTTATTAAGAGTGACAGTGGAGGCTTTACAATTAATGGTAGTGATGAAAGGAAGTGGTGAACCTCATAAGGATCACCATCGGATCTCTTTTTACTACCATTTTAAATTGTTTAGTTTACTAATCTTTTTTCATCACAAAACAAATCACAAATCACACTTTCCTTATTTTCATTATATTTGTAGAAAATATAAAAATATAATATGTGGCATAAACAAGAACAATAAGTGACATGCAATACCTCCTTGCAGACAACCTGTGGTTATATCGATGACTATATTCATAGGATTATAAAATTATTATTTGATGTGAGGACCCTTCTGCAAGGTCCTCCTGTATCAAATTTTACACCATTGTTGGGGAATCCAATCATTCATTTCATTGTTCTTCACAGTTTTGTTAATAAATTATTTGTTTTAATATAAAAAATTTAAAAAATAGAATACATAGATGAAAAACACTCTACTGCAAATAAAATTATTGTGCTTCTTCCAAGACAATTGAGTGGGGATTGCAAGTATAGTTACAAGGAGGGGCATTCAAGGGGGTCATCGAAGACATCAATGACGATCTTGAATAGTAGTGCTTAGAATCCTTCGCCAAAGAACTCAATAATCTATCTGAATACTTTATGTAGTTCAATCAAAATGTAGCAGAGAAACAACCAGAGCCACTACAATTCCCTCCCATTACTGATAATGAAATACTGTAGGTTGAGGAGACTCTTGAATCTTATCCAATACACAATCAATCTAGTTACATTCCTAAGGATGTGAATAGGGAACAAGAAATACCAAATGTGTCATTACAAAGAGATTTTATATCTTTGGATTCATATTGTTAAAATGTGTCTCAAACTAAAATGCCTACTAATCTCTCTTATGTTGAAAGTGCATACTCAACTAAATGGTTGAAAGATCTAGATAGGGATGGTGATGAGAAGACACCACCAGAAGTGGTGTGTTTTGAGGAACATTTGGGGGATCCATTCACCGGTCCTGCAAAGATATACTTTCTAAAGGCATTGCTTGACGAAAAGGAGTTACTAGCTAAAACTCTCAAGGGAGATAAATTAAATTTTAATTCATTCTAATAGTCCTTCTGAGGAGAAGAGTTGTTAGGCCAACTAAGAGAGATGTTAGGAAAGTTGTCCCATGTGATGAGAGGATGAGAGATTTGTTATAAAGGGAGCTAGGGGGGAATGAAGGACATAAAGGGAGCTAGGGGGGAATGAAGGAAGCAGTGAGGAATATTTTTGTTGTGGGATTTTTGACCTTTTGGATTAGGCGGGAGAAACTCGAGCAGTCCACTTCCTCCATCCTCTATAATTATGGCTAATTCCCTTAGAAACTCGAGCAGTCCACTTCTATGGACCGTTTCCTCAAGGTTCACAACAATTGGTACAACCTGCCGGATGCATTTGAGGGTGGTAGATCAGAAACATGATAATGAAGACAAGGCTCCAAGTGTGGCATGAAGGGTGAGAGAAGCGCATGGGAAGCCTCTATATATTATAGGACGACGCTCGACCGACAGTGAATATGGAGGAATCACTCATGACTTCATTTTGAATTAAAAAGGAAGAGAAGCATGAGAAGATAATGATGTGGATGAGAATTTCGATATGACAGCTTCCTTCTAGGTCGTTGGTGCTGGTGGAAGACAACGTGGGAGCGACCCCGCCTTCTCTACCGGCCACTTTGCTTGAGATACATATAATGGAATTGGGAGTAATAGGGAAGCACGAACAAGTAGCATCCTATAAATTCATAGTCGGGGGAATGTGTTGTATCGAGATAAGGCTGCAGCAGGGTGACGAACGAACATCCTTGGTTTCTGAGGAATCTGGCACGTGTTCTAAAGAACTCGACATTAAGGAAGCGTAGGTGTGGAAGGTGGCATGGATGATGAATGTTGGTGGCATTATGCATGACCAAATACCAGTCACTTGAGGAGCTATCATATCGTTGTTTGACGTAAGGGAATCATGGAACTTGAACACTTGAGAAGAATTATACTTTCACAATAAGGAACCACCAAATATAATGGCATGAGTTTTGTTAAGTTAGCCTTTCTTTGGGAAATTGGTATATACGGCTAACAGAGAAGTTTTTTTTTCAAACTCACAAGCTTATGAACACAGTGGGGAGTGTTACACCACACAATTTTTATCTCTTAAGTAGCTCCATGGAGTGTGGAGGATCATATGAGAGATTGTTTGGTGCGCATATATAGAAAGGGCGCATTATAAAGGACCATCAATAATGTATTGTTCTGGACAATTCACAAAATGCAGTGAAGAATAATCTCTATATCCAAAGTTCAGTCTACAATTTGAAGCAGCTACACTCAACTTGGTCGTTGGAGCACTCAATAGGTTATCTCAAGTTGTTCGACACAATGGGTTGGCCCAGAATCTGTGTAAAGGATATTGTTTTTGAAATTCAACCTGTGAAGTATATAACTCCTCTTGGATTTCATGTTGTGCAACCACAAATAAAAATCCAACTGTGACATCTTATGGATGATAGAAAATGAAGAAGAGGAAAGAAGCAGAATGACTCATTCTAAACACTCGCATGTGATGTCCCAGATTGGCTAGGGGAAAGTAAGTTGGGGAAAAAATTAGAATATTCCACTGATTTGGATGTTCAACACCTAGTAGAGGTAGAAGTTTATAAGCAAAAATAATCTAAAAAAAATAAGACGGCAATGAATCCAAGACTAACCAAAAGGAAGGGACATCCTGAGGAGAAGCTATATGGGAAGAGTTTGATTTTATCAATATTGGGGTCAAGACTGAATTTCAAGGTGGAGCGAGTGATAAAGACTTAACCATAGCTGGGAAATAGAAAAGCCACAAGTTGGCCACAACTAGGAAGCACATTCTAGAAGAGGTAAAATAGTCCTTCCAAAGGGGGAGTTGTTAGGCCGACTAGGAGAGTTAGGCTAGTTATCCCATGTGATGAAAGAGGAGATTTTTTATATAGGGAGCGGGGGGTGAAAGAGACAACGAAGAATAAATCTATTGTGGGAGTTTTGGCCTTTTGTATTGGGTGGGATAATCCTGGGGATCTCTCGAGTGTCCTCTTTCTCTCTCTTTCTCTCTCACCCGTTTCGTCTTCCTCCATCCTCTGTAATTCTGGTTCATTCCCTTAAAACACACAAGAAATCCACTTGTGTAGACCATTGTCTCATGGTTTGTAACAATCGGTGAGAGAGAGAGAGAGAGACACTCCAGAGATCCCCGGGATTCTCCCGCCCAAGCCAAAAGGCTAAAATTTCCACAACCGAAATATTCTTCACTAACTTCTTCATTTCCCCTGCACCCTTTATGACAAATCTCCCTTCCTCCCATCATGTGGGCCACCTTGCCTAACAATTCTCCTAGCTGTCCTAACAACTCTCCCCTTGGAAGGACTATTTTTCCCCTTCTAGAATGTGTTTCCCAGCTTTGGATAGATTGTGGCGTGCCTGTTTCCCAACTATGGCTAGGTCTCTATCACATTCTACTTAAGTTGTGCACAAAATGAATTGATTACTAATTTTCCTTGCAATGAAATTGCATATTCAACTTTTATAATTCTTTCCCTGGATAATGTGGAAGAAGAGAGTGGAGCTTGTATTGAAGAATATTTAGTGTTGTACCTTGAGGAAAAAAGTGGAAGGTGGTAAAGAGGTGAAATATAGTAAAGGAATTTCTTGCTCATCAAAAAGAGGAAGATTCACTTCCTAAAATCTTCAAGCCAACATCAACGGACGACACATTCACTCAAGATGGAGTAGAGGAGGAGGCTTCCTATATCTTTTCACCCCTCCCCCCCAATGCATTATAGGGAAGGTGGACTCACACTAATCTAGACATGGGGATCTCTAGAAAAAGGCTTGTCGGAATAAGGGAATTGCAATGACGTGGTGGTTTAAATCCCAAAAAGCCACATCCACCTTTTGATTGGAGATAACCGAAAGATTGTTAAGTTGTAGATAGTCAAAATGCAGCACTATGTTTCCTATAGGGAGGGATAATCTTTGCTGGACTGTTTTGTTAGCTGTCATTTATAGGAAAAACGGACGAGAAACATTTCACTGAGTGACATTTATCTTAATCATGCATTGTACTTAGGAGAAAACCTCAACATCGAGCCTTTGTTTTTAACATAATTACCCAACCCTTGAGCCTCGGTTGAACCCTTACAAAATCCCTCATGATTAACATATTTCCTTGTCTCTTTGAGTGGATAAGTTCGAATCTGAGAAATCCTATGAAAATCATGCATATAGTTAAGAATGAGGAAAACTTTTCTTATATATTATCTTTTGGGAGAAGAGTGGCAAATGAATTTACTTGGAAGGTAGGTCAAAATATAGGTTATGGGTGGAAATGAAAAGTCAGAATGAATTTGGGTAGGAGAAATCATGTTAAGGGGGATGAAAGTCATAAATGAAGCATCATGAATGTATGTTAAAAAAAGTTAGAAAAGTTATCTTACTCTCGACTTGGATGTTTAAATTTGTTATGAGTATATATTTTCTTTGATAGATGGTTGATGTTTCTAAATAGGGCTACTTGAACTAATTATTGGATCTGTTTTGTATACTTTCCATTGAAATTTTTAAATTGTGAAAATTTGAATCAAATTTGGGCATTTTTTAGAAATTGGTAATATATTTATTGCACTAAAATGACTAAGCCAGAATTATGTTAATTGAACTGCCAGGTCTGGACTGTGCTGAATTTGAAGTGGACATTGTGCACATGAGTCTCAGCCCGGTTGATGAGGACTCTCCAAGTGCATCCACGAGACCCAGGTTCGATTCTGGGCGGAGGCATAATTCCGAGAGGTGATGTAGCAATACTACAGCAAGCGTTGTAGCAGGTACTGCTCGGTACTGTAGTAGCCAGAACTATTCACCATTGGGCCACCAGGTTGGGTCTGGAGTCCTTAAGATTTTCGAGCCACCCAAGCCTTCGGGGCAGTAAGGCTTTCGGGTCACCTTAAGGCCTTCAGGGCACCTCAAGGCCTTCGGGCCACCTGATATGCAGATGCTACCAGACAGATTCTACAAGGAACAAGCCCCAAAAGATGACTAGAGCAAGGCGCATTCACCATAGCAGAGCTAACAGATTTGGAAGAATAAGAGAGTGACATTTGTCATCAGTATCAACCCTGTGCACCTCTGCACATGACAGTTAGTCGTACAGTCATGCAAAGATGGAGAGTTAATCGCGATGCAACGCCAGGGAGGGGCAGTTTCAAGTAGTCATAGTCTGTAATGAATGAATTCTTGTAAGACCTTCAGGTCCTGTAATGTCAAGGGTTCCCCTTCAACCCTTAAAAAGGGGTTATCAAAAATGAATAAAAAATGAAGGTCTTCAGGTCATTCAGTGGACATTGTTATTCTGTAGTCTGCCTATTTTGGGGACAAAACTTCTCAAATGCTGATTGAGGTGTCATAATCTCATCTATTTGTGCATTATAAATGGTTGAACTTGAAATGGTGGTGCTACTGATTGATTTTTATAAAATATGGTGTGGATCTGTTCACTGGTTTACCTAAAAATGATGCTGGACTATTTGAGCAACATGGTGTTTTGTTGGTGAATTGTAAAATTCCTAGAAATCTATTGATATTTGAAAGTTGTTTGGACTATGGATATTGTTTTCTTGAAATTTCAGTGAAGTGTGTTATTAAAACTTTATACTACTTGCTGTCACATTCTACTTTGGGTTTGAATTCTGAGTTGTGGGAAGTTTAAACTTGGTCAGGATAGATAGTTTGAAATCTACATGCTGGGTTATCTTTTTTTCATGTTTAGTACATTGGATGATGATTTTCCTCAGAGTGAAAATATTATGCTGGGTTAAATCCATTGATTTAAATAGAAAACTAAATTTTTTATTTTAATGTTCAAAGTAAAAATATATTTTGAGTTGTCATTTGGAAATTGGGTGCCTCATTGTTTTATTTTGGTGTTTGCAGATGATTATGAAGTTAAAATTGAGACCAATAGAAAATCCCAATTAAAACCATACCCCTAGCCCAGTACTTGTCTATGTAGTTTAACCCTGCAGCCCAGAGAAAAACCCAGTTCAGCATCGAAACTAGCAGTGCGCACAATCCAGCTGAGGCGCCAGCTTTACTGTAACCTTCAATGCAACACTGCCAGCCCAAGACCCGATCCACTCAGATTCTTTCTAAGCAGCTCAAACCTCTATTCAGATCGAAAGTACTAGAACCAAAGTGTAGCACCTACAGCCTAACACCAGCACTGCCCTAATCTGCTGGCCGAGCTACATTTGTCCAGCACCCGACCAAGGCACCAGCTCACTTTAACCAAGCTATCAGTCCATCACGCCATCTAAGCAGGTCTGAACCATTAGCCTTACAGAGGACTGTGAACCGCGAACTCCCTCATGTTGGATTGTGATCCACGAAGCAAACCCAGATCACTTCTCTCTCATGTGACTCCATCCACACCATTTCACAGAAACCTGTGAATCTCGCCAGCTCCCAACACCAGTTGGAATCCAATGGAGCATCCTAGTGTAGCTCGCCATGCCCAGCTTCCATTCCTGTACCGTCTGTCCGAGCACCGCACACCAGGTGTTTGTAGAAATTCCTTCACCAGAGTAGCACAAAATTCTGGCCCAAGTTGTATCCATCCCACTCCAGATGAAATCTGGATCCTGCCTAAACTGGTCCTTAAAGCTCAGCTGCCTTAGCCTAGTTACAAATCCAACGCTCTTAATCATTGGCGCTACTCTCACATGATAAAGAGGCTGTCACCAAGCGAGTATAACATTTTCCCACTGTGTCATGAAGCAACTTACCAAAAAAACCTGATTCTTCTCAAAAGTGTACGAAAAGGCAGGTGAAGCTCAATCCTGGGAAGTGTTCATCGTAGGCTAGTTCTATTGCTATTAGAGATTGATGAAGGAGAGGAAGTCAAGAGGTCCATGTGGAGGGCAACGGCGTATCAAGATTAATCGAATGGACTGATCCCTATCGAGATTGGAAGAATGAAACATGAATTTTTTTTTTTTTTTGTTAATGCTTTTCCTGATTTTGAGGGAAGGTTGATCGGTTAAAAAAGGGGCAGGTGGTTTGCATTGCAAATGATTATGATTCTTCATGTACTTTGTTTAGTTTTATTTCATTTTCTGTTTTCATCCATTCTTCTTCATTTCTTCATGATTCTCCCCTTATGTTCTGAACTCCATAGAGAATTAACACCACACTAGTGGTGAATCGAAAAGCGGGAAAGCTTCTTCATTCCTTAAGCCCCATTTTAAATGAAAATCTTGTTGCGGAATCGTCGGGAGACACAACGACAGAAAATGAGAAAACGAAAGAAAGGAAAAACAACAATGAACACGGCGATTTACGTGGTTCGGGAATAATCCCTACGTCCACGGGAGAAGCAGAATTTTCACTAATCGGGAGCAGCAAATTACAGAGGATTTCAATCGTCCTCTACGATTGTTCCGCTGTGGGTACCTTCCTCTTCAACGTTCAAAGCAGAACCAGAGAATCTGCCTGATTCTCTTCTTCGAACATCCTCACTAAGGATCAGGTCCCTTATATCTTTCAGAGTCATCTTCGTATTCCCCGAAGTGCTGCTCACAGCTGTTACAGTTGCTTCCCAACTTTCAGGTAACGAAGATAATAAAACCAGAGCACATACCTCATCACCAAGGTCAATGTCCACCGATGACAACTGACTTATGATGGTATTGAACTCGTTGATATGATCTGCAACAGGTCTCCCTTTAACCATTTTCAGGTTGAACAATCGTCGTATCAAATGCACCTTGTTTGCCGCAGAAGGCTTCTCATACATATTTGTGAGGGCTTTCATCAAGTCCACCGTCGTCTTCTCCTCTCTGATGTTGAACGCCACGTTTTTTGCCAACGTCAGGCGCACAACACCCAGAACCTGTCGATCCAGTAGCTCCCACTCCGACTTCTCCATGTCCGCTGGCTTCACACCCAGAAGCGGCAAGTGCATCTTTTTCTGATAAAGATAATCCTCGATCTGCATCCTCCAGAAACTGAAATCAATTCCATCGAAGCGATCGATCTTCACTTTGCCTTCATCCAGAGCCATCGTTGGAGAATTCCGAACCTCCTCTGATACCAGTTGTTGCGGAATCGTCGGGAAACACAACGACAGAAAATGAGAAAACGAAAGAAAGGAAAAACAACAATGAACACGGCGATTTACGTGGTTCGGGAATAATCCCTACGTCCACGGGAGAAGCAGAATTTTCACTAATCGGGAGCAGCAAATTACAGAGGATTTCAATCGTCCTCTACGATTGTCCCGCTGTGGGTACCTTCCTCTTCCTTCAACGTTCAAAGCAGAACCAGAGAATCTGTCTGATTCTCTTCTTCGAACATCCTCACTAAGGATCAGGTCCCTTATATTTTTCAGAGTCATCTTCGTATTCCCCGAAGTGCTGCTCACAGCTGTTATAGTTGTTTCCCAACTTTCAGGTAACGAAGATAATAAAACCAGAGCACATACCTCAACACCAAGGTCAATGTCCACCAATGACAACTGACTTATGATGGTATTGAACTCGTTGATATGATCTGCAACAGGTCTCCCTTCAACCATTTTCAGGTTGAACAATCGTCGTATCAAATGCACCTTGTTTGCCGCAGAAGGCTTCTCATACATATTTGTGAGGGCTTTCATCAGGTCCTTTCTTTCGTTTTCTCATTTTCTGTCGTTGTGTCTCCCGACAATTCCGCAACAAATCTTTCTGAAAATTTTGAAGTTCGGAAAATACCCGAAATGAAAATGCCATTTTTGTGCAAAGTAAAATAAGAGAAAGCATGACCACTTGAGGGTTATGCAATTGGGTTACACAATCGCATCACCCTTAAAGGGACACGCAATCACATAACCCCCAATGATTCATGTGACGACTCGAAGATAAGCGAAGGGGTTGTTCATGATGAGGTTCACACCCAATCGTTGTTGTGGAAACGACGGGAGTTGCAACGACAGAAAAGGTTTGCAGGTGAAGAAAAGACAAAAGAAAAAACCACATAGGACACGGAGATTTACTTGGTTCAGGAAATGATCCCTACGTACACGGAGAGACAAAAATATCACTAAATCGGGAGCACAAATTACAGGGAGTATCAAAGTTCTCAAGCGTCAAAAACCCTAGCCTGAAATGGGCTAATAAAGAAGATGGAGTATTGTGTCACCAACCGCACAAGAAGTCTGCATCGCTACAATGTCACGGCCACCCAAGCCCAAGGTGCTACAGTGGCCGACGGCTGGAAGTTCGCGAAGCTAAAGTACCGTTGTCTCCAAAGTACGCACTGCTACAGTGTCCCGTCGGTGTCGGTCAGTCAGCTCGACCCGCGAAGTTGCGGCCTGGTGCGCAGTATGGGCCAGAAGCATTCGGCCCAATCATCATTCAAAACGGATCGGGCTACGCCAATCCAACAATCGCGAAACCCAAGCCTGCTCGTGCGACGCCTTTTCAAGGTTTGATCCCCCATATCAAATACCAGAATGCCCTCGTATATATTTATGTCATCGCCGTATGATGTTAAACTACATGGTTAACGTCATTGTTGCTTGACGAAAAACTACACAACATATGAACTACAAGGACTCTAATTCCAGTCACAATCAGGATACGTAAGATGCCCTTTTAAGGCCCGAGATCCATATCCAATATACTTCCATCATTACTTCCACAAGGCCATATTCCTAGTACAGACCGTGACGTTTGCAAGACATGGTCGTCAAATGCCCCCATGTACACCTCTCACATTTCTATGTGGAAGCCCATAATTCTTTCAGGAAAGCCCCAATGTGTAAGCCCTATCCAAATACCCGTATGCAATGTGTCTGATCTCATGCTATACCGAACGCGACTCATGTGGGCTAAGAGACTTGCAACAATCATGTAATTAGCATAACAAAAATACCCCCATCATGGGCATGTTCATGGGCATAATTATCATGGGCATGTAATTATCATGGGCATGTTCATGTTCATGGGCATAACAAAAATACCCCCATCATGGTCGTCAAATGCCCCCATGTACACCTCTCACATTTCTATGTGGAAGCCCATAATTCTTTCAGGAAAGCCCCAATGTGTAAGCCCTATCCAAATACCCGTATGCAATGTGTCTGATCTCATGCTATACCGAGCGCGACTCATGTGGGCTAAGAGACTTGCAACAATCATGTAATTAGCATAACAAAAATGCCCCCATCATGAGCGCGACTCATGTGGGCCATGTTCTCTACTAAACCAACTCATCCTCATTGGGTCATATTCCCTTCGAGGCTAACCAAAACCTGTTGCTCATGCGCAAGCCCCGCACCGATCATTGCTAGGCAACTTTCGCTTAATCGTCCTAACCGCATGATGTTAAACAGCATAGACCGGTCCTTGTCGCACGACTTTAGAAGGTGCGAAGTGTCCCGTTGAATGGAACCAGACTATGTGGGTTCTGATTCCTTTCATAAGGATACTTAGAAGCCATTTCATGGGCTCTATCCAAACGCCATAAACTTCCTAGACGTCAATAAACTCTATAGAGCGCCCAACTGTACTGATTTAAAATTTACCAACCCTCAAACCAGCATCACTAGGGAATAATGGGTAAAAATTTGGAGAACCTCTGACACGTGATAAATATCATTAATGGAGAACCTTTGATACATGCAGATATTCATGTCAACAGAATACCTCTAATGCGTACATATATCCACAGTGAACTAATTATTAAATATTAGGGTAACTAGTCCCGTATCAGGATCTAGAAAAATTCACGAACATATCTTAAATCTATAAGAGAGTCCCGGAGTAGGAAATAATTTCCCCCCCCCAACAAGGTATGATGAGTCCGACCTCTCATCATCTCAACCAATGTCGGTTCCTAAGTGTCATTGGTAAGGAAACCCAATGATCACCTGCTTTGGAAAACAGACCCTTAACTCATTTCAGATGTAGAATCCATTGGGAGTTTCCATCAGAAACAAAAATAGTGAATCCGGTGTGAATCCTTCAATTGTGTCAAGCTTTTCAAAAAGAATCGATTATGCAGTTCCTGTTAGCCATTTTTCACGTACCTCATTTGTTTCGAGAAACAAAAAATGATGAACCTGACATGAATCTTTTAATAATAAAAAAAAGAAAATTGGGTTGTCGTGCGTTGAGCCATTTTGTTTTGTGTATTCTATGCAAACAAACCCGACATGAATATTTCCAAGAACCAACAACCGTATTACCAACACATAGCTAATTTAGCATGTTTCTTACTTATGATGTTGCACTGATACGTATCCTTACTTTTTTGTCTCTATGGTTACAGATACCTTTCTCACAAACTCCCTTCGACATCACCTACTTAATGCCTCCACCACCAGTTGGTGAATGCGATGGTCAAGGGATACCACTAGCACATAATCATCCCAACCCTGGAGGCTACACACAAGGGTCTCCTGGTGTTGAAACATACCGACTCACCTCGCCCAAGGAGAGCCTCATCGAAGCTGGCAGCACCCGTCACCATCACCAACCATTTCGAGAGCCTATCCCTAGAGAATGACAATCACCACCTTACTTACCTTAGGAAGGTGGACCAAGAAGTCAACCACGACTCCATTCTGGTCTAGGAGTCGCTCGGGAGGGCTCCTGTCAACTATAGTCAGCATCGTACCGCTAATTCCCCTCAGTCACCTGTTGAGGGTGCTACCGGACAGGTCACAACCTTAGGCACTTAGATCCGGGCACCCAGGTGATCTCTCTAGACACGACAAGCAACAGATCCCAGGGAGCGTTCCCATATCCTCGCTTCCACTGATGAAGTCCGCCGACATATTCCAACAGCAACCAGCGAGCAGACTCATACCCCTTCTCACTCATATCAAGTTCTTCAAACGTACCACGACATCACTCGTCGAGCAAGCTTATATCCCTACCCGTGCATATCAACTTTGCCAATATACTCCAACAACGAACAGAAGAAAGCGCATATTCTCTACCCCGTACAAGAATCCCATTAGCATATTCCGATAGAAAATGAAGGACAAGAGTGGACATATATCCCCACTTCAATCAAAAGATGTTTATCAGTATATCTTGGCGATCGAGAACGTGTAGGCTTATATTACTATGCATACTCATCAGAAGTTCCAGTATATCCTAGCAACAATGGAGGAGCTTCGTCGGCATATTCCGATGATGATACAAGGACAGACATGTATTCCTATTCCAACTGCCAGAGCAGCATACCAGCATGTCCAACATGAACAAACAGCTACTCTAAAGAAAACACATATTCTTGTTCCCGTTTGAGAGGATTATTGACATATCAGATAAAGGAAGAGACATGGAACCAGACTTCTTTCCCTGTTTCAACTGTGATTCGTCAACCCAACTTGAAAATAACCTCAGGACATGCGCATATTCCTGTTGAAGAAGGCCAAAGACATATTACAACAGTTCGAGGGAGGGGATACAAAGAAACAAAGAAAATCTACGACGCCTATAAGTACTCGAGGAGACTCGAACCCGAGACCTCCCGCGAGACCACCCGAAGACATATTTAAAAGGCAAACCATAATTGGACCCATATTCCCACTCCAACTGAGGTTTGTTGGCATATTCCAACTGTCACCCTAAGGAAGACTCGTATCCCTACTCGAAATTCAAGGGTTACTTGGAATATTCTGGTAGGTGACAGGAGCTAGACGCATATTCTTGCTCCCACCAATGGATAACTGCACCCGCATCCTTCATAGGCTGTACAGGAGGCTCATATCCTTTCTCCCATTTCGAAGGTCCTTCACCATATTATGATAGAGAATGCACATTTGAATCGAGCTCATATTCCTTCTCCAACCAAGGCTGACCGACATATTCCGACAGCCACCCAAAGATGGGCTCATATTCCTGCCGACAAAACAGAAGTTCGTCAGCATACTCCAGCAGCGGGCCCATATTCCCACAACAACTGACAGTCGTCGACATATTCCGGCAGCTGCTACACAACAGGCTCATATCCCTACTTAACCACAAATGACAGGTCAGCACATTTCGACCACAACTCAGGACGAGACTCATATTTCTACCCTACTCAATGTCATCATCCTTGAGGCCATAAAACACATATTTGAAGCACTTCAAGGATCCGCCGACTCTTCATCCAAATCAGGACATACCTACCATGACAGTCTTCCTTGCGGTAGTATAGGGATGGATTATGGGGATTTTACCCCTGACATCCATCGTGGACAACCTCCCCACAGTGATATCTCACCCAGGCAAGGACATCCTCCCCTTGTCGGGTCACCTTCGTATAGAGAGGTTGTCGAAACATTGGAGTTAACCGTATATAGTACCCCATCAACCGCCAACAACACTTCAACTCAATCATTAGGCGACCTAAACTGGCGACCATCATCCATTCCTTCTAAAGGTTATGAGTCAATGTCCACGGAAAAGTGACCTATGTGGTCTAAACGGGTGGAGGAATACGCCTTCGATGAGGAAGAAGCTAACATGGACATGTAGAAAGAGTTGGCTGAGAGCAATCTCCCAACTATGTTCTGGCCCATCATCACTTCTAACTATGACACCCCAGATAATTTAAAGGAGTGCATGCAATTTCATTGTCGCGGCTCAGCAAATCCCCTCAAACACAACCTCATGCAATTTCATTGTCGCGGGAGGGGTCACAGGACCAAATAACTCGCACGCTAGGTAATCCATCCAACAAAATCTTCCGATCTCTAAGTCAAAGAAGCACCGCGAGCGAAGGGAGCGGGCCGCTGATAGGCTCATGAGTCGGGCCCCTCAGGTCTGATAGGTCAAGGAACCAACTCAAATGAGAAAGCCAAAATCTCAGGGTGTAAGACATCTCTCTATTATAAGTAGCTCAGATTTTGACCAGGCGATGCACCTGACTCATGCACGAGTGAAAATGTGTTAAATTAAGAAAATTGCATTGGCAGTCGCCCTGACAGTCAACCGGAAGCAACCCCAGCTCGCAGGGTTGGGGGCATTTTTATCTCAACCGCCTCCACCTCCAAGGTCATCAAATCCCAAACAAGTCTAAAAGAGATTGATGATGACTCTAAATCAACCCCAGTCTACAAGACTGGGGGAATTTTTATCTCAACCACCAACCCGGGAGTCATCAAATCCTCAGCAGGACCGAGAATTACTGATGCGGCCCCATGTCAGCCCCAACCCTCAGGGATGAGGGCATTATTACCATCTCCCCTGAGAAAATTGGTCTTCTCCCAACTGGGCGGCGACTATTAGCAGCCAATACCCCAACCCATCCTAACGCCACCCAATACACTCGTCTCATTCAGGGCTCGCTCGACAAGTGCGATCAAAGATTCCCTCAAGATCACTATTCACATACCAAAACCCGGGGAACGTCAGAACAAGAAGATCAAGTCTTGTAAAGATCATAAGCCAAAACGGTCCAGCGAGAGAAAGGGGCGGGGAGTAGACCTTGACATAACTCTCAAAAGAGATGTAGCCAGCGCGGAGTCACCCTATTACTCGGAGAACTGTGAGGTGGTTCCTGTCACCCGATATGCCACGGTGAACATCATCGCTATCAATGCAGTAGATGATACAGATCGAGACACAAACGCTGAGACACACAATGCGGGAACAATACCCTAAGAGGTCGGTGACACTAATACACAGAACCAGGCTACGCTTACCCGAAATTAGAGGAAGAACTAGAATTTGGCATCATCAAATGATGAGTTATCACACCCTAAACGCTATTCTACCAAGGATAAAGGGAAAGACGTGGCTACATCCCACTCATCACCAAGAAAAGCCAAAGTCCCCTTTATAGAAGAGAGGTTGGCACAGTATGAGGATGAGATATATAATCTTATACGGCTCAATGAGGAATTGCCCAAGAAAAATGTTCCCACCGGGTATCGCCTCCAAACATAAGTGACCACCCCTCCTCCCGCCCATTAGGGGGAAGATAATTTTTCCACCAGCGGAACATAAACATCAAACTGACACTATATCTAGACAGTTGTTCTACCTGAATACAAAGATCGAGGAAAACCAAGATTTTCACCACTTACGACAATAACTCCCCTGTATCAGGATAATCATCTAGAC
Organism: Viscum album; assembly: GCA_963277665.1. Classification (NCBI taxonomy): domain Eukaryota; kingdom Viridiplantae; phylum Streptophyta; class Magnoliopsida; order Santalales; family Viscaceae; genus Viscum; species Viscum album. The sequence continues at coordinate 1,968,252,671 of OY728125.1, read as the reverse complement.
CCAGCATGAATTGGCAATCAACAACCGATAAATGTAGGGCGACTGTGTCAGGCCTCACCCACCGCTCGCACTCAGGAGGTGTTTAGAACAATGGTGCCCCCCGAACTCCATAACACCATCGAGTCTCTTTCCGCTTGAATGTAAGCCATGAAAGGGTGGTGTGCCCTGGTGCGGCTTGAGAAGAACCCATATCCCAAATGAGTGGACAAAACTCTACCCCTACTCAATATCGAGAATCCTATTTTCTCGACCTCGCACTTTGTGTCCTGATGTGGCCACATGTTCGGTCCATGAGACCAACAAGAGGAAGAGAAACCGAGGTGCTTTGTGCACACTCTGGTGGGGCCAACATTCAACTAGTATAATAGCCTCCCAGCAAGGTCTATCATAGGCTGGGAAGACCTTTATCGTCAATTCATTTATCAATTCAGTTCCACGCTAAGGAAAACAACGATTGCCAACCTCACAAACTGCAAACAACATGAAAATGAAAGGGCCACCGACTTAAATTCCCGACAAAAAATCATGACATATTCACTCAGCATCCCATTCCCACAAGAGCAGTTGTCGGAACTGTGTGTAGAAAATCTCTATGATGAACTGCAGACGCTGCTAATCCCATTGAAATATTCGAGCGGGTTCTAGGAGTTTTTAGACACAACCCAACATCTAGAGGACATTATTCAGCGAATCAAGGCCAAATATAGGCCGATGAACACGACATAATGAAAAAGGTTTGGCAAGACATAAATTGTTTTTGCCACACTATTGACAACGCCAGCTAGAGCACCTATGAAGGCTCTGAATCACCCGACGCCTCCCGCTGAGTGGAAACCACAAAAACCTCCTTCATCCAAAAGAAAAAGAGATTAGGGCCGCCTGCGATTTGAGGAATGAAAGAACAAATTTTACTTCTGAAATGAATAGGTTCCTAGTTATTTCCTTGCAACCATGGAAAACAATCTCATCAAGTTGTCTAAGCCCAAGAAGCCCGAAGAGTTTGGCCTCAATGACCGTCCAGATTATTACCCCTTTCATCGGAGGATGATCCATACTATACAAAACTGCTTTGTCTTCAAGGAAAACCTCCAAGCATGGTTGATTCTAGATATGCAATACTAGGAAAAGCCCTGATTCAAATGGCCCATGTTTCCACTACCCAATCAGAAGAGGGAGGCAACTGGTAAGAAGTTTGGCCATGTGTGAATAGAGGTTTAATAATTGGATGACCCGAAGGACAGTCGATCAAGCTCACGCTGCTCTTAAAGCATAATTTCATCAACTAATCGCAACCCTGACGCCTCCCGCTTCATCCAAAAGGACACCATCAAACTCGTCCTCTAGGCAAACGTAATCATCAGAAGCAGAGTAGGGCATTGGAAGAAGAGTCTCATTCAAATCCCATACTGGCCTTGATTCTCGTAGATTTCTGGCCCTCATCACTTAGACCACAGGCACCGCCCTGCCAAATGGAATCCCCATCGGATAAAGAACCACTCTTTGGCACTGTTAACATCATTCGCTAAGCATAACCCTTCTTTGATAATGAATGCATATATGAACCCAAGTTCCCCATACCTAACCGGGGAGCTGGAGGTAGAGGCCGCAAAAGCTGAGGGAATAAGGGAAGATGCGGTAATGATCGAGCCCAATATTCAGGTCATATACCCATAGAAGACATATCGGAGACTGAGAACCATAGGCGAGGACTTTCGTGAACCCAACAGGAGCACAAAGACACCCCAAAGTTCCAAGAGTCATCAAAACCCAATTATTTTGGACGAATGACTGGCGGGTGTGCAACTGTCTGACCAGCCCAAATGAATGGGTAGACCATGTCGGCCCACTTCGTCACCACCATCAATGATGGAAATTCCCTCAACCTCTATTCAAGTGCTCGATCTGTCTACCTCAAGTGTTTCATCCCCCTAAGGCACATACCTTGGAGATACCTCATACTGGGAAGCATGGACATTTGGTGCAGAAATATGACATTTTGAAACAACTGGCAGTTATCCCATCCATGATCTCAATCCTGGATGCTTTATATCTTTCAAAAAAGCTCAAATAAGTGTTTATCTAAGTCATCCAAAGTCCCCAGGAGTATGAGATGGAGGTTGTCGCATCCAAGGTCTATCGGGCGAAAACTACCCCAACAGAACGTACTACCCATAAAACTGATCAAGGAAGTGGACCCATCACAAAACAATCTAATCAATGCCCCGCTAGGACAAGGAAATGTCCCTGTTCCACCAATGGAAATAAAAAATGCCCCTATGATATCTCTTGCAACATTGGATATTCGTACTCCTTTTGCCCCAGATAATAGTAGGGAGGAAAGCAAGCTTCTCCAAAATGCTTTCGATTATGACACCAATGCTTTGGCACTCCTAGGGACTACGGGTAGCCTCTTATCCCTCATTAGGGACATAGGTGCTCCCATGTTATCCACCGATCCCGAGGACACTTCCGTCGATGTGGAGATGGAAGACGAAGAAGATGACCTCGAAGACTCCCCTCCAGCATTCAAGGAGGGCATCTCCATGACTGTCGATGAGCTCAGACAGATAAATCTAAGAACAGAAGAGGACTCGTGACCTACATGCTCCACCAAGCCCCTAGAAGAGCAAGAGATGTATATTTCATTTTGTTGAATGATAGAGAGGTGAAACCCAATACCCAAGATGCCCCTTAAGAGAGGTCTTGGAGTTTATTTATAGGGAAATATAAAGATGACAAAACACCCACGTCCGATGTGGGACACAGACTCCAACATTCCCGCTCAAGCTAGGTCCACCTAGCTTGAACACATAATTAAAGAAAACAGCGAAAACACAAAATACTACAAACACTCCCCCTCAAGCTAGACATACCCAGCTTGATTACAAAACAAGACGAAACAAAATAAATCATCTGCGATCGCAGCTCCCTCTTGAGATGAAAATAATGGATGATGTCGTTGAAAAAGATGTGTCAATGAGGCACCGGAAAAGCCGCACAGGCGAACCGATCGACGAGGCATCGAGAAAGTCGCACAAGCGGGGCCGGTCGACGAGGCAGGGAAAGCCGCACAGTCGGGCCGGTCAACAAGGCCGGGAAAGCCACACAGGCAAGCCGGTCAATGAAGTGTCGGGAAAGCCGCATAGGCGGGGTTGGTAAGACAGGAGGCAGGGATTCTGCAGGAGGTGTCGGCGATGGGAGGCGGTGATTCCGTAGGAGGCGCTGGCGACGGGAGGCGGTGATTCCGCAGGAGGCACCGGCAACGGGGATGCCGCGAGGGGAGTAGCCGGCGAAAGCGAGGGGCTGCCTCACAGAAGCGGAGTCACGCTGGAGATCGACGACGAGCTGTCTATGGAGGTGCGGAAGTGAGCCGTTGCAGGAGGCCGCTTAGGAGGGGCACTGCCCAGGGAACCGACAGCGGCGGTCTGGATCCGTCGCACGGAAGGCGGTGCGCAACGAGATTTGGCAGTGCAGAAGAGTGTCGCGCAGGGAAGGGTGCGTCGGAGGCAAAGTTGGGTCGTGCGCGGTCGTGGGTGGGTGGCGACCCTGGAGAAGCCCGTGGTGGATGGGATTTGGCCGGATCTAACCGGATCTGGGAGAGGGGAGTTGTCGGAGGTTGTCGCGATCGACAGGAGAGGGGCACACCTAGAGGGCCGTCACACAGGGGCGCACAGGAGGAATCGCGCAGGGATGTCGTCGCGAGGGAGGCGGGCCACTAGAGATGGCCTCAAACAGGAGTCGCCGACCAGGGATGAGCCGACGCAGTGCAGGGAGGGGGCGTGAAGGGTCGTCACGGCTGGATCCGTCGCACAGGGCTACGCGCAGAGTGTCGAAGATGGCAGGGGACGGCACTGCCGTGATGGTGGCCAATGGCTTGGGGCGTCGCCCCCCACGAGAGAAAACCCTTAGGTGTCGGCCGAGAAAAAAAAGACAGGGAGGGAGGGGTAGGGTTTAGAGAACCTCCTCTGATACCATGTTGAATGATAGTGAGGTGAAACCCAATACCCAAGATGCCTCTTAAGAGAGGCCTTGAAGTTTATCTATAGGGAAATATAAAGATGACAAAACACTCACGTTCGATGTGGGACACAAACTCCAACACACACATTCCTAAAGAAGGATTGTTATTTGTTCGTCTAGAATTATACATAAATGCCCAGATTAAACCCTGATGTGGCTACCCATCACCTAGGTCTTCCAGACGACTATCGATGTTTCAAACAAACGGTTAGGAGAATGCATCTCTCACAAGCCTCCAGAGTGGAATCCAGAGTTGAAAAGTTCATCAAAGACAACTTCATCTGAGAGGTACAATACCCAAGAAGTCTAGCCAACATCGTCCTCGTTAAGAAAAAGAATGGGAGGATTATAATCTTTATTGATTTCAGAGATCTCAACAGACATTGTCCTGAGGATTTCCCAGTTACGATCATGAAGCTCCAGATTGATGCAACTATAAGTTACCAAGCTCTTTCCTTTGTGAATGGGTATTCATCCCCTGAAGACGAGGAAACCACCTTTTTCATAGCACCCCAGGGGATATTGTGTTACCGGGTCATGCCCTTCAGGTTAAAGAATACTAGCGCCACTTATCAATGCACTATGAATCACATCTTCAAGACCTTCTTGGGAAGAATTGTCGAATGTTATGTTGACGACATGTTGGTTAAAATCCAAACAGTGTTGTGATCATCTAACCAACCTTCGAACAATATTCGACAAGTTACAACAGCACAACTTGAAGAAGAACACTCTAAGGTGTGCCTTTGAGGTAACATCAGGAAAATTCTTGGGCTTCATAATACTTCACTGCAACATTGAAGTCTACCCTGAGAATACTAGTGTGATCCTCACAATGCCACCTCTTCAAAACCACAAAGAGTTTAGATGGATTCAGGGATGCCTCGCTTATATCAGGAATTACATAGGCAACCTGGCCGAAAAATGCATCCCCTTCACAAAGTTAATGGAGAAGGGAGTCACCTTTCGATGAGACAAAGATTTCCAGGAAGCCTTTTAGAACCTCAAGCAATGTTTGTTGCATCCACTGGTCTTAATGCCACCGGTAGAATGGGAGCCACTCATCCTATATGTGGTCACCATGGAGCGATCGCTCAATGACATTCTCACATAGAAGAATGATGCACGGAACAAAATAGTCTATCTTCGTCGAACGATGCTAGATACTAAGACCCGATATTCCGATATTGAGAAGAACTGACTTGAACTTATCTTCACGGTACAAAAGCTGAGGCACTACTTACAGCACCACAAAGTCCACTTGGTCTCTCGTATCGACCCGTTCAAGAATAACCCCAGCCTCCCTATGTTGATTGGATGTTTAGCCCGATGGAAGGTTATCCTGCAACAATAATACATCCAATTTGTATCGCAATAAGCAAAGGGAAGACGCTACCTGATTTCCTCACAGAACATCCTACACTGGAAAGCACGCCAGTAAACATTGAGCTTCCGGACGGAGAAGTTTTCAATACTCATGACACTCCAAATGTGGGAGATGTATTTTGATGGTGCCTCTCGAAGTTAGACCGGGAAAAGAATAGAAATCTCAAAATTCAATCGAGTTGGTCTGCAGATTGTCTTTGTTTCCCATGCCAAGATAATTCTACCCTATTATTTCCAACTTTCCAAAGACTGAACCAATAATGAAGTGAGATATCAAGCCCTCATTGAAGTCCTGGAACTAACCCTGCAGCTGCAGAAAGCCCATCTGAATGTCAAGGGCGACTAAGAGCTAGTGATTAAGCAGATCAATGATGAATACACCATCAGGAAAGAAGAGTTAACCCCTCTCATCGGCTATATGTGGGGACTGATGACAAAATTCCCTCTTGAACCAACATTGCATCACATTCCTCATTCAAAAAATTCTTGTGTTGATGTGATGGCCAATGTAGCCACGACTCTGGCGGATCCTGACCTAGATGAGACAATCTTCCGCATCACACATTGAAGGGTAGTTTCTCCGGTCATCATCTATGACATGGAGTAGATCAATCAGATCAGAGCTGCCCCAAGACGTGACGAGTCAATATCCGTTGTTGGATAAATAAGCCCCATAGTGGAATACCTCCGAAATGGGACCCTCCCATTGGACCGAGTCAGAAGGGAACAGATCCGATGTCGAGAAGAAAACATCACCCTTCATGATTGGCTGAATGAGAAGAAATTCCTCTATAAACAAGGCTTTGATGGAGTCCTCATATGCATCACGGAGTCCTCATGTGCATCACGGAGTCCTCATGTGCATCACAGAGTCCTCATATTCATCGCGGAGTCCTCATATGCATCACGGAGGGAGAGACCCCGCCATAATGAAGGAAGTCCATACAGGCTCTTGCAGAGCCCATCAATCAAGAACCAGACTCTCCCATCAAATTAGGAGGCTCGATTATTTCTGGCCAACGATGATACAAGATTACATGGAGTTCACCATGCAGTGTCATGCCTGCCAAATATATGCAAACTTCATCCACCAACCCCCGAAGCTATTGCATACCGCCAAATATTCCCAATCATTTTCTGTGTGGGGAATGGATGTCATGGGGCCACATCTCTCAGCCATAGCCAAACATTTCAAGTACATCCTTACCGCCACCAACTTCTTCTCTAAATGGGCTGAGGTCATACCCCTCAAGAAAGTCAGGATGAAGAACATCAATTTCATTAAATCCAACATCATCACCAGATTTGGTGTCCTTTATACAATATTGACAAAAAATGACATCAACTTCAGTTCTTCTGAGTTGAGAAGGTTGTATCGGGAGTATAACATTGAGTTCAACCATTCGTCCCACTATCATATAGCAACAAATGAGAAGATAGTGGTTTTTAATAAGATTTTATATGATATACTCTAAAAATGGTGGGCAAGGACATGAAATCTTGGCTAGAAAAACTATGCCTCATGGGCCTATCGTACCGCAACCCGCACTAGCACACAAGTGACCCAATATTTGATTGCCTATGGAATAGAGGCACCCATCTAAGTCCAGTTACCCTCCTCACTCTGAATCACTATTTGTGGTCAACTCTCAGAAGATAAACAATCTATAAGTGTCTTGATGAGTTGGAACAACTCGATGAGAAGAGGTTGCATACATTGCACAACCTGCAAGTCCATCTAAATCAGATTGTGTGAGCCTTCAACAAGAAGGTTCACCTCCACTCATTCATGTAAGGAGAGTTGGTATTAGTTCTCATAACCCTAATGATACCAAAAAAGAAACCTCATGGAATCCAAATGGGAAGGACCTTACAATATACACAATATTCCAATAGAGCTTACTCCTTATCCACAGTGGACAAGGAATTAATCACACACCCCACAAACGAAAGGTTTATCAAGAAATACTTTGTATAGTTCTCACGTCAGTGCAAGTTCGAGTTGCACGACTCTAAACTGCCCAACGCAAGTCCAAACTGCACGACTCTAAACTGCCCAACGCAAGTCCGGGCTACATGACTCTAAACTACCCAGTGCAAGCCTGAGCTACATGACTCTAAATTGCCCGACACAAGTCCCGAAAGCAAGACTTTAAACTGAATGACACCATAGTCCTGGAAAAAAAACTTTAAAATGCACAACACCCAAGTCCTGGTGGTAGGACTTTAGACTGCACAATATCTACATCCTTGTTACATGATATTAAATTTTATGACATATGGTCTATCCTACAAGACCTTAAACTACTTAAGAGTGAGTCATCCTATGGTACCTCTGTCTCATAAGAGAGCTGGATCCATGTAAAGGAAATTCTCTCTCCCCATATGTGAGCCAGATCAAGTGCAGAGACTTCCTCCAAAAAACTACATGTGGCTTCATTCCCACCACAATGTGATACTTAGTGACACTTGGATCCCTATCCTAGGCCCAACCACGCCTTTCACTAACAAATAATGTACCCTATATTTGAACTTGATCAATATAAAGATAACATCATTTCAAAAGAGGCCTTAGCATGATGAGAAACTTCATTTGGACAGAATCTGTGAATGAAAGAAAGTTGATAATAGTTGCGTGGAAGGATCGTATTAAACCCATAGAGCATGGAGGCCTTGAAATCAAGGATCTCAAGATTTTCAATGGACTCATTAACAGATTCACATGGAATCTCCTCATTTCTACTTTCTTCTACAGATTTCTTATCATGCAGGTTCAAGATGAAGCTTATAAATGGGTACCCTCACTACCTTTCCTCGTCAGTTTGGCCCTCTCTCAGGCACTCTTTCAACAATATAATGCAGAACTCTAAATGGTTAATTAATAGGCAGTCCAGTCTCAATTGTTCGAACTCCCCTTGGCTGGACTGCCCTCTTATCACTGGAAGTGTACCTCCCAGCTTGTCTGAGATGACGGTAGAAGAATTATTGAATCAACATGGAAGTCTTAGTGATATTATCACTCCTCAGGCTCGCCTGGAAATCCAAAATTACACCTTCATGGACTATGATACTCTGATATGGAAGCCAAACCGAACTGGGGAATACAACACGAGAGATTTCTATAAATTTCAATTTGACGGTAATACCCAGATGCCCACTTGGCTTCTCAGATTCAAGGCACCCTTCATCCCGTCTTCAAGATACCTCCTTCTGTGGAAACTGTGGAAAAATCGACTGCCAACCCATGATAATTTGCGGCATGTTGGGCAGGTCATCGCCTTGGCTTGTCATCTCAGTTCAAGGGCATATGAATCTGTGCAGCATGTCTTTCTGCACTTCACTTTTGCACAGCATTTATGGCGCTATATTGGGTGTATTTTTGACACTGATTTATGTAGCTACAGGAATATGGATGAGCTTCTGTTCCATACTGGTAGGAGTGGCAGAAGCGAACAGTTTCAAAACCTTCTGTTAGTAGCCGTTGCTGCTGTATGTCATGTCATTTGGACAGCTAGGAATGCTTCTATGGCTGATGGCAAGCGACCCTCCTTGCATGCAGGCACTCTGCAGGTTCACAGGGATGTTCATGCCGCTGCAGCAGTTCAGGTGGGCTCTATGGCCAATTGCATTGATGACCTCGTCTCCCTCCACCTGCTGGGAATTTCAGGTAGGCCGAGAAAGCCTCTCATGGTCAAGAGCATCCGTTGGATCCCTCCTGACTGGGCATGTGTTAAAATAAATGTTGATAGAGCTGCACTCGGCACGCCAGGATTATCAGGATGCGGTGGTGTCTTTCGCACACATCGCAGTTTCGTCAAAGGCTGATTTCATCACTTTATTGGATTAAATGTTTCATGGATCCATGGCGAGTTGATAAGCTTTAAAAGAGGTTTGGTTTGTTTAAAAGGAAAATGGGCTGAAAACACAATTGTAGAACATTTACACGTCGTGTAAAGGGATTACATGTCGTGTAATTGTTTGTGGGTTTTAATAAACTAAATCCGAGGCGACAGGTTTTTCGGCGTATTCCATTAAAAACATTTACATGACGTGTAACCACATTACACGCCGTGTAAATGTCCGACCTGCTGTTTTAAACATGTTGTGCAGCTGAATTCTCATTGTTTCGATTGTAGCTCCCCTCCTCTCAACCCTAGGGCATTCTCCAGGCAATTTTGGGGTGCCAACTTTCCCTTTCGGACGTCCCGTTTGTGCGAGCAATCCCAGGTATGTGGTTTTGGCCATGTTCTTCCTTTTTCTTCTTCTCCAACCGTTGCGGTGAAATCCTTTGCCCAATTGCGTTGGTGGTTTTGATCTTGATCGGTTTTGATCCAGGAACCTCTTTGCAATCATCCGCACCTTCTTCCTCATGAGCGTTGGCTTTTGGGAGCGTTGTTGGATCGTCGGTTAAAGATAGGAGGTCTAAATCTTAACCCTATGGTTTGATAATTGTCAAGTTTATGCAATATTGTGATTGTGTCATCGTTGAGTGCGTCTGAATCAATTAAATAATTGAATGAGATTATTCTTTGAATTCCTTTGGTTTCAAATGGATTTGTAATTGGTTGATAGCTTAAAGTATGTTTAGCATAACATGTGACCTAGGGTGATTTCTTGTTATAGAATCCCTAAATTATGGGTTATTGTTTATTGATATAATTGTTAATCAATTGTGAATTAAATTGCAAGTGACATATGAAAGAAGAATGGTAATTTGCATAATTAACCATTGAGAATTGTGATGTGATATTGTGATATTCATGTTGTATGACAGGGAATGTGTTCCATGTTGTAATGCTTATATATCGGGCTTAACCCTGACACTTGCACACTTATATGTTGTAATGTTGATATTGAGCGGACTCAGCCCAGTCTCATACTTTAATACTTATAGAGAGCAGGTTATGCCCAGTCTCATGCTGTAATGCTATAGGGCTTTGACCCGGAAATGTTGTAATGGTTATAGAGTTTTGTCTCGGATGCTGTAATGCTTATAGGGTTTTGACCCGGATTGTTGTGATTATACCATGGTTATACAGTTGTGGTTGACATGGTCGTAAGACATGCTTGGATATATTCTAGCATTGCGCCGAAGCAGGTTACTTTCCCTTGGTTATATGGTTGTGGTTGGCATTGTATAGACATGCACAGAGATATTTCGGCACGGAGCCGAAGCAGGTTGTATTTTATTAATTGTTGAATTAATTAATACATATTTTTATCTCTTTATTGTATACACTTCTTATCGGACTGGTTTTGTTTAGACACGGTGGTGTCGGCCTACTGAGTTATACCCACACCCTATTTGGGTCGTCATTTGGTACCCGAGCAGATTTCGTGTATGCGGATTTGGACAAGGGCAAAGGACCTTGATGTTGATTGCTTGTTTGCAGATGGGCTGGAGTTAGGAGATTGGACCGACGTGGGGTTCAGGACCTGGGACTTCTTTTATTTGAGTTTGCTAGTCTTTTTCTTGTATTGTTCTAGCATGACATTTCATTACATTCCAACACATCATTACATTATTCCTTATTTATTGGATTAGTTAGTTGGCTTTTGTTGTTGTTTTCTGCTATGTTTGATTATTTCCATTTTAATATGAATTGTTCTACTATTATGACACTTCATACCAGGGGGTCTAGTATCTCCATTATACATTTCACACCCTCACTACTAGTCGGCAACATCTGGCGTACGGGGAGGCGCGCTTGAGGTCTCGTAACCAACTCTTTTTGGCCACGTGAGAGAGTGTCAGATTGGGGGACATTACAAAGTGGTATCAAATGAGCAAGTTTTCTTTTCTTCTGCTTTACTATTTGGGAAAAGGTAAAAGAGACTAGGATGTGTCAGGACTTGGTAATGAGCTTGTGCATGGGAGTAGTTAACCCATGTACGGGGGGAAATCCGAGTGCCCAAAGATGGGATTGTTGTTTGTGTTGTATGCTTTTTACAGTTGATGTTATTTCACCTTGGATGATTCACATGTTGTGTGAGGTTATTGTTCTATGATCTTACTGTTTCTTGAGATTTGTAATCGTGGCTCGGTATGGTGCAAGATAAAAATACATGCATCATAATAGGCACATAGGAATATATTGACATGCGTTGTTCATGATAGGGACATATCTATTTTTGCGTGTGATACATACTTGTCTGTAGAACTGTGATATGAGATATCCGTTTCACTGGACAAATGAAATGAGTTGTCATGTAATGCTAAAATACTTGTAAGCCATGTCTAGAGAGACCAAGAGTTAGTGGTTCGCAGTTATAGTCACCTGTTGCAGTTGACCTTGTTGCTGGCTAGTTTTTTAAGGTGTGCATTTGCCTTGTAGAGCAAATGTCTCTCTTCGTCGTCTTCGACTCGAGCGTTAGGATAGTGGCAATCAGCACGCTCCTAACACAGCTGAACCAGAACTTCGTGTAGTTCCCGAGGAGGAGACGCAACACCTTCCTGAGGGTCATGCGATCCATGGAAAGGGAGATTTTCCGTACCGTTCCTTCGATGTTTGAGCCGACAAGAGGGTTTCACGTGTAACATCCGCCAATGTTTCTTAGGGAAGGGGGACCCCAGGCAGCCGAGTTCTGGATTGAGCAAGTCCAGACAATCTTCAAGCACCTCAAGACACCCACGGGATAGGAGGGTGAAGCTTGTTGCGTATATGCTTCATGGACCTACCAAGCATTGGTGAGATATTCTGGAGGAAGCTGAGCGGCAGGATGAGCTATCTTGGAAGGACTTTGAGACGAAGTTCCTGAGCCATTTCTATCCTGAAACCTTAAGGAATGAAAAAGCTCGTGAGTTCATGCATCTGACGCGGGAGGGTTTGTCAATGCTGGACTATGTTGGACGTTTTACCGACCTACAACGCTTTGCACCATCTTTGGCAGCTGATGAGATCTTTAGGGCAAGACGTTTCCAGGACGGTCTTCGTTATGAGATCAGGTCGTAGGTAAACGTTTTCCATTTAAGCAGGCTTTGGATATGTGATGAATCGGGCACTCATCACGGAAGGGAATCTGAGAGAGGCTCCGAGCAGAGTGTTTCGTTCTAGTGTTATCACTGTGACAAGTTTGGCCACAAGCGCTCGCAGTGTCCTTACCCCGCAGTCGAGTGTCGTATCTACGGCAGACCGGGCCATCTTCAAAGGTTTTGTGCGAACTTTCCGCAGCAGAGCAATGGCAGAGGATCAGGACAGGCACCGGAATCAGGAAGTGGCTCAGCTACCTCTCAGCAGGCGGTAGCTGGAGTTCCCTAGGCCGTTCAGGCCGAGGCAGGGGACATGGTACTCCAGGGCATGAGCAACAGTACCAAGCAAAGGAAATAGCTCAGAGTAGTCAGACTGAAGTCTAGGGCAGAGGGACAAGTCAGTTGCACGTTAAGCAGACTACTCCGGCTAACGTGGATGCAGGACTGTCTACCTTCAGAGGTACGAGTCTTGTATCATCTACCTTTGTTTGATATAGGAGCATTCCATTCTTTTCTATCTGCTCTTTTTTGCAAATGGTTTGGGCTTTGATGTGAAAAGCTTAGAAGGTGTTTTAACCATTGACACGTCGTTGGGAGTGTAGTCAGAGAATATCAAACGTTGTAAGGCGTGTTCTCTAGAGATTGGTGGTTACCGTTTCTTTTGGGAACCGTTCGGGCTAGAAATGACAGGTCTCGCCTTGATTCTTGGTATGGATTGGTTAGTTCTATATCAGGCTCATGTCGACTGTTATAGGAGGAGAGTTACCTTCTCTCCAAAAGGAAGCAGTTATTTTCACCAGTGAAGATTGGATTGTCTCCCGGCTCAGATCGTCGGTCTTGCTCTGCATAATGGTGGAATGCAACAGAATTCTTTTCCTCCATGGTAGACCATTTTCAGGATGTTTTCCCTGACGAGTTCTATGGCTTACCGCCCGAGCGAGAGGTCGAGTTCATGATCGAGATGGTGCCGGAAACAAAGCCAGTTTCTATCCCGCCTTACCGAATGGCATCAGCAGAGCTTCGGGAGTTGGAAGTTCAGTTGGAAGATTTAGAATCTAAAGGCTTCATACGGCCGAGTACATCTCTTTGGGGTTCTCCAGTTCTCTTCGCCAAAAAGGTTGATAGATCTCTGCGCTTATGTGTGAATTATCGGAGATTGAACCAGATGACGGTCAAGAACCGGTATCCTTTTTCGCGCATTGATGATCTTTTCGATCAGTTGAGAGGTGCTAAGATCTTCTCCAAGATTAACTTGAGATCAGGATATCATTAGTTAAGGGTGAGACTATCAGAAATACCTCGGACTGCTTTTAGGAGCAGGTATGGCTTGCATGAATTCGTGGTGATGTCATTTAGGTTGACTAATGCACATGCGGTATTCATGGCCTTAACGAATAGGATCTTTCATCCTTTTCTGGATCAGTTTGTGGTGGTTTTCGTCGACGATATCTTAGTGTACTCTCAGTCAGCAGACGATCGTGCCAAACATCTTAACATCGTCTTGAGTACATTGAGAGAGCATCGGCTTTACGTCAAGCTAACCAAATGCAGTTTATGGATTAATGAAGTGCACTTCTTGGACCATGTCATCTCAGAGGCAGGAGTGTCAGTGGACCCAAAGAAAGTTGCAACCGTGATATCTTAGGAACAGCCCAAAAACGTCTTCGAAATTCGAAACTTTCTAAGTTTAGCAGGTTATTACCGACGTTTTATCCAAGATTTCTCCCGTTTGGCAGCACCAATGTCTAGGTTGACCAAGAAAGGGATGAAGTTTGTTTGGTCTGATGCTTGCGAGAAAGCTTTTCAAGAGTTGAAAGGCAGGCTAACCTCAGCGCCTATCTTCACTTTACCTGTGTCGGGTAAAGTATATACTGTGTACTGTGACGCATCCGGAGTGGGACTCAAAGCAGTTCTAATGCAGGAGGATCGAGTGGTTGTTTATGGCTCCAGGCAGCTGAGACCGCATGAGAGGAATTACCCTACTCACGATCTGGAGTTAGCAGCAGTGGTACATGCCCTGAGATGTGGGAAACGCTATCTCATGGGTGAGAGGTTTGTGATATACACGGATCACGAGTCTCAAGTACATCTTTTCTTAGTAAGACCTGAATCTTCGACAGAGGAGATGGGTCGAGTATCTGCAGTCTTTCAACTTTGAATTGGCTTATACACCAGGCAATGGCAACGTCGTTGTCTATGCTTTGAACCGAAAGACACAGACAGAGGAAGTACGAGTCTTGTGACTAATAGCGGATAATGGCCCTCTTTGCAGACATGCATCTGGATGTTCAGGAATCTCAGGGGCGAGTAGCTCTGACTTCAACATCAGTTATACCCGTACTTTTGAACCGAATTAAGAACGAGCGATTGTCTAATCCGGAGAGCTCAATTCTGAGAGACAAATTATATGGTGGGGAGACGCCGTCAGGATGGTATCTTGCCAGTGGCAATTCTCTTCTTTTACATGGCTGAGTATGAGTTCCTACGATCTTGCACGAGGAGCTAATGAGGGAGTTTCATGCTTCTAGATGGGCAGTACATCCTGATTTAACAAAGATGTATCGCGATCTCCATAGACAATACTGGTGGCCAGAAATGAAGGAGGTGGCAAGCTCCGTGACTAGATGCTTCACTTGTCAGCAGGTGAAAGCCGAGCCTCAGAGGTCAGCTGGGCTTTTGCAGCCTTTTACCCATTCTTGAGTGGAAATGGGATGATGTCGTGATGAATTTTGTGACAAGACTACCCAGGACGACCCGTAAGAATGATGTTATGTGAGTTGTTGTAGATCAACTGACTAAGGTAGTTCACTTCTTACCTATTAGGGAAACCTTCACAGATGATGATCTGGGCAATCTTTACGTGCGCGACGTGATTCGGTTGCACGGTGTTCCGAGGAGTATCGTTTCAGACAGAGATCCTCGTTTCACGTCGCGTTTATGGCTGGGTCTTCAGAAAACCCTGGGATCACAAGTTCTTTTAAGCACACTCTATCATCCACAAACTAATGGTCAATCTGAGCGGACTATTCAGGTTCTGGAGGATATGTAACGAGCATGTGTTTTGGATTTTGGTGGTTCATGGGAACAACATATGGCACTCGTAGAGTTTGCATATAATAATAGCTTCCAAGCATCAATCCAAATGGCACCTTTTGAGGCTTTGTATGGCAGGCCGTGTCGTTCACCTCTTTGTTGGCTGGAGGCTGGTGAGTCAGCACTTGTTGGGCCCAGTCTTGTGTAGGAAACGTCTGAACATGTTCAGTTGATCAGACAACGGTTGTTGGTCGCGCAAAGCAGGCAGAAGTCGTATGCTAACCACCGAAGACGACCTCTGGAATTCGAGATTGGTCATCATGTTTTCCGTCGGGTGTCACCTAGATTGGGGCAGCGTCGTATCAGAAAACAGGGAAAGCTAGTGCTCGGGTTTGTCGAACCGTTTGAAATAGTGGCAAGAGTCGGTCCAGTGGCATACCATTTAGCCCTTCCACTGCGCTACAATGTCATGCACAACATGTTCCATGTGTCGCAACTACGAAGATATCATCCAGACTCTTCTCGTGTGATAGACGTAGCAGACGTCGAGCTTTGTGTTGATGCGTCCTTTGAAGAGCATCCAATACGGGTTGTGGATCGTAGTGAGAAATATCTTCAGAGTCGGACTATATCATTGGTTCAAGTGCAGTGGCAGCATGGGCGAGTTCAAGAGGAGACATGGGAGAGGGAGTTTGATATGCGAACATAGTGGCCGGACTTGTTCGCTGAGACCTCACAGTGATGCTTGGAGCAGCTCGGGGACGAGCTATTATAAGGTGGGGAGATTGTAAGATCCCGTCTTTTTTTCCAGGTATGTCTCTCTAAGTTTTTCGTTTGAGCTTTGGTGGCCGAGTCTTGTTCGGAGACGAAGAGAGTCATTGTTGGAGAAAATGACCTAAAGTTCGTGGATGTATATTTGTTTGAATTAATAGAGTCCGGAAATAAATGGGTTAAGTGTTTCATGGATTCATGGCGACTTGAGAAGCTTTAAAAGAGGTTTGGTTTGTTTAAAAGAAAAATTGGCTGAAAACTCAACTGCAGAACATTTACACGTCGTGTAAAGGGATTACACGTCATATAATTATTCGTGGGTTTTAATAAAATAAATATGAGACGACGGGTTTGGCGGCATATTCCATTAAAAACATTTACATGACGTGTAACCACATTACACGTCGTGTAAATGTCCAACCTGCTGTTTTAAACATGTTGTGCAGCTGAATTCTCATTGTTTCGGCTGCAGCTCCTCTCCTCTCGACCCTAGGGCATTCTCCAGGCGATTTTGGGGCGTCAACTTCCCTTCTGGACGTCCCGTTTGTGTGAGCAATCCCTGGTATGTGGTTTTGGTCCTGTTCTTCCTTCTTTTCCTTCTTCTCCAACGGTTGCGGTGAAATCCTTTGCCCAATTGCGTTGTTGGTTTTGATCTTGATCAGATTTGATCTAAGAACCTCTTTGCAATCATCTGCACCGTTCCTCATGGGCGTTGGCCTTTGGGAGCATTGTTGGATCGTCGGTTAAAGGTAGGGGGTCTAAATCTTAACCCTATGGTTTGATAATTGTCAATTTTATGCAATACTGTGATTGCGTCATCATTGCGTAAGTCTTGTTGAAACCTATTTTTATTATTCTAGGTATTTCCGAGTCCCACATCGGAATACCCCTTTATGTATTCTGTATTCTCAATCTATAAAAGAAGGCCTCCAACCTCACCTTGAGGTAAGGAGATTACCTCTTCTACATGGTATCAGAGGGAAAATAATCCCGAACCCTCCCTCTTATCTTTTTTTTCTCTCCTTCTCTCGGGCCTGCCCTAGGTGGCCACCCTCTTCCCCGGCGGCTCCCTTCCCCGGCGCCTCCCTTCCCACCCGGCGGCTCCCTCCTGGACTCCCGCCCGGCGGCGCTCAGTTCGCGTTGCTCCGGCGGACTCCCCCCCGCCCTTGCATCTTCTGTCGGCGCGACTCGGAACCCGACCCAAGCGCGACTCGGCTCCCGACCCAGCCGGTGCCGTGCTCCTCCTGCGCGCGAGCCCTCCTCGTCGCGACTACCCCCGGTGCGCCTTCCCTTCCAATCGCGGCTCCTCCTGAGCGCGACACTCCCGACGCCCCGCCGCGGCTCCTCCAGACGGCGACCCTCCGTCGCGACTTCGTCCGGCTCCCGCGCACCCTCCCGGCCCTTCCCGGCGACTGCGGCTTCCGTAGCCTCTCGTCGCTGTTTTCAAACGCAGCTCCCGGCTCCCGCACCCCATCCCGGCGGCCCTCCTCTGCGCACAGCACCCCCGGCGGCCTCCTCTGAGCCGCGGTTCCCTCCCGACGGACCGGCTCCGTCCGGGCAAACCGGGCTCCTCCAGCAACTGTCGACTCTGCACCAGTCGGCTTCCGCTCCTCCAGGCAGCCCGGCTCCCTCTCCAGGCGGTTCCCTCCAGGCAGACCAGTGCCTCTCGGCGAACCAGTCCCGGCAGCCCCCTCCAGGCAGCCCGGCTCCCTCCCAGCGAACCGGTCCAGGCGGCTCCCTCCCTGTGACCTGGCTCTTCCTGCGCACAGCCTGCACCGCCTACCGCACCTCTCCCGCTGATTCCAGCGCTGCCCACAACTGCGTCCTACACCGCTATCCGACGCTCCCATGGTAGCCTCTTCAGCTCTACCCCAGATAATCACTGCCTCCACCCGCCTCGTCAGTCGTGCCAGTGGCCACTCAGGCCCTCGTGGTCGCGCCCGTAGGAGCGATCGTCCACGTCCACTCTGTCAACACTGTGGCAAGCTCGGCCACCTGATTGACCGATGTTGGATACTTCATGGGCGCCCTTCTCAGCACCTGCGGCGAGGTCCGACAGCAGTCCAGGAGACTCCCTCCTCAGTCGCCACTCTCCCATCATCTCTGGCCCTGTCTATGGCGGACATCTGGGTGAGTCATGATCCTCGGACCCTTGCCGGCCCTGGTCCTTCGGCTTCTATAGCCAATTCCGCTGCTTCCGCCGCCTTTGTTGGTCGTCACTCCTCTGCTTGGATGCTCGACTCAGGTGCCTCTGACCACCTCACTCAGGTGCCTCTGACCACCTCACTGGTGATGCTGGTATGCTGATCTCCTACTGTCCTTATACCGGTCCATCAGCCATCACCGTCGCCAATGGCTCCACTATCCCCATTGCGGGTTTCGGTGCATGCTCTCTGACATCACCACTTCACTTGCCCTCTGTGGCACATATGCCTCGCAGTCCCTTTAATCTTCTTTCCATCAGTAAGCTCACAAAAGATTTTAACTGTGCTGCTATATTTACCTCATCTGTTGTTGTTTTTCAGGAGATGACTACGAATCGGGAACTTGCTAGAGGCAAGCTTCGGGACGGGGTCTATATGTTTGATGGACCGACACCCGTCGCCTGCACATCTATCTCTGATCGTGCCTTGGATCTTCATTCCCGATTAGGACACCCCCCCACCTCCACCATTCATCAGCTTTATCCAGATTTCAGACCACATACTTCTTTTCATTGTGAGTCTTGTACTTTTGCGAAACATCATCGCACTTCCTACATTCCTCGGGTGGATACACGGGCTTCCAAACCTTTTGATCTCGTTCATTCAGACGTTTGGGGTCACTGTCCCATCTCGAGTCAGTTGGGGTATAAATACTATATATCCTTCATTGATGATTTTTCGCGCATGACTTGGCTATACCTCCTTCGAGAACGCTCCGAAGTGTTTTCCACATTTCAGACATTTTACAATGAAATTCAGAACCAATTTTCCACTTCTGTTAAATGTCTTCGCTCGGACAATGGGCGTGAGTACCTCTCCACCCCTTTTCGGCACTTTCTCCAGGTGAAAGGCATCATTCATCAGACCTCCTGTCCTGATACACCCCAACAGAATGGAGTGGCCGAGCGGAAACACCGTCATATTTTGAAGACTGCTCGTGCCCTCCTCTTCCACCGACAGGTGCCTCTGCATTTTTGGGGAGATGCGATATTCACTGCTACCTACCTTATAAACCGTCTTCCTTCTTCTATCCTTCAGGGGAAGACTCCTTTTCGGGCTCTGTTCTCTTCTCTCCCTCCTCACTCCCTTCCGCTTCGAGTGTTTGGATGCCTATGTTATGTTCGAGACACGTCATGGACTCTCCAAACTCTCTCCCAAATCTCTCCGGTGCATCTTCCTTGGTTATTCCCGCACTCAGCACGGATATCGCTGCTACTCACCGGACCTCTGGAGGTATGTCATCTCTGCTGACGTATCCTTTGTTGAGAACTCTCCGTTCTCCCTTCCCTCTCCTCATCCTGACTCAGCCATCGATGATTGTCTTCCTATCCTCATCCACCCTCCTCCGGTATCTCCCCCTACTGCTGATACCCATTTTGGTAGGGTATACTCCCGTCATCCATCACCTGTATCCCCCGTCCCGACCAATGACATCGTTGTTCCCGCTTCGTCTGATGCTCCTGCCCCGGCACCAGAGGACTTGCCCATTACTCTCCGGGAAGGTACTCGCTCTTGCCAGAGTACTCTATTTGTATCTTCCTACAGGGGTCTGTCCGCTCTGGAGACAGTTTCTATTCCTCGCACTGTGGGTGAAGCAAAATCTTACCCGGGATGGTTAGCCGCAATGCGGGATGAGTTGCAAGCGTTGGAAGAAAACCATACTTGGGATCTTGTCCCCCTTCCAGCAGGCAAACAGGCGGTTGGCTGCAAATGGATTTACACAGTCAGGCTTAATCCCGATGGCACTCTCCATCGACTTAAAGCCCGCCTTGTGGCCAAGGGCTTCGCCCAGACTTACGGTATTGACTATTTTGATACCTTCTCTCCAGTTGCCAAGATGGTCTCCGTCCGGTTATTCATCTCTCTGGCAGCTCATCATCGTTGGCCTCTTCATCAACTGGATGTCAAAAATGCCTTCCTCCATGGATTTTTTGAGGAAGAGGTTTATCTGTCTCAGCCCCCCGGTTTTTGTGCCTCCGGCGCCGAGTCCCAAGTCTGTCGACTCCGTCGCTCTCTTTACGACCTCAAGCAGTCACCTCGTGCTTGGTTCGGCCACTTCAGCACTGTCGTCATCGACTTTGGGCTCTCCCGCAGCATGAAAGACCACACAGTGTTCTACAGGACAACCTCCGCCGGTTGCATCCTGTTAGTCGTTTATGTGGATGATATCATCATCACCGGCAGCGACAGTGACGGCATCACCCAACTAAAGGGTCGTCTTCACCAGCACTTCCACACTAAGGATCTCGGTCCTCTCACATACTTCTTAGGCATCGAGGTATCCTATTCTTCGGATACCATTTCCCTATGCCAACGGAAATATGCATTGGATATTCTGCATGATACTGGGCTGACACAGGCCACTGCTGTCGACACTCCTCTGGAGCCTGGGGAACGATCTCTTTATGACTCATCCGAACCGTATTCACATCC
This sequence comes from Viscum album, assembly GCA_963277665.1. Lineage (NCBI taxonomy): Eukaryota > Viridiplantae > Streptophyta > Magnoliopsida > Santalales > Viscaceae > Viscum > Viscum album. The sequence continues at coordinate 1,968,231,854 of OY728125.1, read as the reverse complement.
AGAGCGATATCGAAGACTAGTGGGCAAACTCAATTATCTTACCATGACTCGTCCCGACATTGCCTGCGTTGTCGGCAAAGTGAGCCAATTTATGGAGCATCCGACCACCTCTCAGTGAGATGTTGTCCTCCGCATCGCCAAATACATCAAGCAAGATCCTGCCCGTGGTCTTCGCTACTCTCATCATGCTCATCTCAATATTGAAGCCTTCAGTGATGCAGATTATGCTGGTTGCCTTGCTACTCGGAGATCAACTTCGGGGTTTGCCGTATTCTTGGCAGGCAACCTCATCTTCTGGCGCAGCAAGAAACAGACCGTCGTCTCCCGCTCCAGTGCGGAGTCCGAGTACCGAGCCATGGCCACAGTCACTACAGATATCATTTGGCTTCAACATCTCCTCCAGGAGCTTGGCTTTCCTCTACAGACATCTGCTCACATCTGATGTGACAATCAGGCAGCCACCAAGATTGCTTTGAATCTCGTTTTCCATGAACGTACGAAGCATATTGAGGTGAACTGTCACTTTCTTCGCCACCACCTGGAGCACGATCATGTCCGCCTTAGTCACAACCCGACGGCAGACCAGCTTGCTGACATCTTCACCAAAGGCCTCCCAGGAGCTCGCCTCGCCTCGCTCAGTTCCAAGCTGGGCATCCACAGCATCTGCGACCCAGCTTGAGGGGGAGTGTGTCTGGTCTTTTCTTAATGTTATCTTTCTTTTGTGGGACTCGTGTTCCAAGTTGGGTCTGTCCAGCTTGAGGGGGAGTGTTGAAACCTGTTTTTATTATTCTGGGTATTTCTGAGTCCCACATCGGAATACCCCTTTATGTATTCCATATTCTCAATCTATAAAAGAAGGCCTCCGCCTCACCTTGAGGTAAGGAGATTACCTCTTCTACACGTCTAAATCAATTAAATAATTGAATGAGATTATTCCTTGAATTCCTTTGGTTTCAAATGGATTGGTAATTGGCTAATGGCTTAAAGTATGTTTAGCATGACATGTGACCTAGGGTGATTTCTTGTTATAGAATCTCTAAATTGTGCCTTATTGCTTATTGATATAATTGTTAATCAATTGTGAATTAAATTGAAAGTGGCATATAAAAGAAGAATGGTAATTCGCATAATTAACCATTAAGAATTGTGATGTGATATTGTGATATTCATGTTGTATGACAGGGGATGTTTTTCATGCTGTAATGCTTATATATCGGGCTCGGCCCTGGCATTTGCACACTTATATGTTGTAATGCTGATATTGAATGGGCTCGGCCCAGTTCCATGCTGTAACGCTTACAAAGAGCGGGCTATGCTCAGTCTCATGTTGTAATGCTTATAGGGCTTTGACCCTGAAATATTGTAATGCTTATAGGGCTTTGTCCCGGATGTTGTAATGCTTATAGGGTTTTGACCCAGATTGCTGTAACAATACCATGGTTATATGGTTGTGGTTGGCATGGTCGTAAGACATGCTTAGAGATATTTCAGCATGGCACCGAAGTAGATTACTTTACCTTGGTTATTGTATACACTTCTTATCATACTGGTTTTGTTTAAACACAGTGGTGTCGACCTACTGAGTTATACTTACACCCTATTTGTGTCGCCATTTGGTACCAGAGCAGATTTCGTGGATGCAGGTTTGGATAAAGGCAAAGGACTTTGTTGTTGATTGGTTGTTTGCAGATGGGTTGAAGTTAAGAGATGGGACCGGCGTGGGGTTCGGGACCCGGGAGTTTGAGTCATTTATTTAAGTTTTCTAGTCTTTTTCTTGTATTGTTCTAGCATGACATTTAGTTACATTTAGTTACATTTCAGCACGTCATTATTCATTATTCATTTATTTGAATTGTTCTACTGCTATAACATTTCATACCATGGGGTATAATCTTCCCACTATAAATTTCACACCTCCACTGCTAGTCGGCAGCCTCTAGCGTATGGGGAGGACGCGTTTGAGGTCTCGTAACCAACCCTTTTCAGCCACGTGAGAGAGTGTCAGATTGGGAGACGCTACATCGCCATATGACGTTAAACTGCAAAGTCACCATCCCCGCCACATGACATTAAATTGCGAGGTGGAAGTCCACCTCACAGAACATTGAACTGCTTAGAGTGGTCCATTCTTTGTGGCCTCTCTCTCCCCTACATGAGAGATTGATCTATGTAGAAGTGTTTGGCACACAGACGATCTCTGACTTATTAATGCCCCTAATTCCTTACGAGCTAGATCTATGCAAGGAATCATTCTATATAAGAACTATGTGCATGATTGATTCCCACCACTATGGGATACATAGTGAAATGGGTCCACTCGTTTATGAACCCATGCTTGAAATAAAATGTCCCATCCCCTATATGCGAGTCAGATCTGTGTGAAGGACCTTTATTTTCAAGAACTACATGTGACTTGATTCCTATATTTATAGAATAGGTAGTGACGCTCGAATCTTCTATCGTGGGCCCAGTCGCAATGTCAAAAAACAAAATACCCCCACACGAGAGTCAAATATGTGTGGGGGGCTTTCTTGAATTTTTATTCAAAAACTACGCGGGACTTGATTCCTGTCTGTAAAAAATATGTAGTAACATGCGTCATTATCAGAAAAAGATAATTTATGATAATTCACCCTTCAAATTGATGTGTTGGCCTTCGTTACTTTATTAAATGGCCATAAGTTAAGGTGAAACCCCTTTTCATTTCCCTTATATATGATAGAGTTCTGTGCACGGGATATCACTTCCAAGAACTACATGCGGCTTGAATTTCATTCATTTGGGATACGCAGTGATGTCTGGATCTCCTATACTATGTCCAGCCACAAATCTCCAAAATACCCCCAACCTTTGTGTTTGAACATTTACGACAATACCTCACTTCCCCGATGGACCTACACTAAGGTAAGACTTAAATCTTCTTTCCCTACACATGAACCAGATCTGTGAAGAGGAAGCCTCACAAATATTGTGTGATCCTTAACCAAAATGTCCCTCCCCACATATGAGTTCGATGGGGAGATACATGAGAACCACATGTGTCTTGATTCCTGTTATCACGGGATACATAGTGACGTTGGGATCTCCGATCCCAGACCTAGCCACAAAATCAAACTAAAAAATGCCCCATTTCTCTTCTCCGTATGAGATAGATCTACAAAGAGGGGTTCCTTTGGGAAAGCTATTTGTGGATTAATTCCTATCCTTATAGTATGCATACTGAAATCCAGACGGGCCCAGCCATAGAAATCGTAAATGTTCCAGCTCATCATGGTGCTTGGTCGAGTCATTCACGATGGGCCTCGTCCGTTCTCAGCACTAGGATGAGTTTCTTTTATCTCGTGTACAAACCAGACCCATGCAAAACCAAAAAACGGCCTTCCCTGCGTATGAGCCCCTGTGTATGAGCCAGATCTACATGAGTCCTCAACATGGGTTCTCTCATTGGCAAACCCATGCAATAGAAAGATGCCCCTATACTTCCAGTCCTTTTCCATGCGCCCCTCGCATGCACAGTATGGGTTATTCCTCATCCACATTTTGTTTCTCACACCAAGCATGTCTCACATGAGCTTAGAGGACTGGATTGACCCATTTGGCATGGCCGAGAGCATCATGGATAAGATAAAAAAAAAGGTCCACCTTGCAAGACCTTAAACTAATTAAGAATGGTCGAGTCATACAGACGCGCCTTGCTTACATATGAGTCGGATCTACATAAGGTTTGCTTGCGTACGACTCAAGATTTTCACAAAGGGGCCCCAGTATATGGTTATTTACCCATAAACCTATCGAGGATGAAAATGTCTCCCGTATTTGAATGACCCGACCAATTCAAGGTGTCTCTAAAAATACTTCGCATAATTTTCACATCGGTTCACAACATCATATTCACGTGACATTAAACTATACATCCTTCATCCCATCCATACAACATTAAACTACATAGCATAAGGTCCTCATCGCATGACCTTAAACTACAGAACACCCAAGTCTTTGTCGCATAATGTTAAACTTCATGACAGTCGTGTCCTTGTTGAATGATACTAAACTTCTTTTTTATTTCTTTTTTTATGGTCCACCTTAAAAGACCTTAAACTGCTTAAGAATTATAGAGTCATGTAGACTTGTCTTGCGTACATATGAGTCAGATCTACATAATGTTTTCTTGCGTATGAGTCAAGATCTACGCAAAGGGTCCCCAACATATGGTTGTTTACCCATAAACCTATGTGAGGTTGAAAATGTCTCCCACATTTGAATGCCCCTGACCGATTCAATGTGGCTCTAAAGATGCTTTGCAAAAATTTTATGTCAGTTCACAATGTCCCAATAACATGACATTAAACTATACGACCTTCATCCTGGTTGTATGATGTTAAACTACGTAGCATAAGGTCCCCATCGCATGACCCTAAACTAATGAACACATAATGTTAAACTACATGACAGTCATGTCCTTGTTGCATGACACTAAACTGAATAGACCAATCTCCATTATCACTCCTTATCAAAGGACCACAGTAGTTTGACCATGGTCAACTAAGGTTTGAGGCGCTTCCATCATCTTTATGAGCACCTCAATCCATAAATCACAATTCATGAATTGAGTGTCTCGGGTTACCGCCAACCTTTCACAACCCTTGCAAAAGAACGTACTCAGCTTCAAGGGACTCTCGGTTTGACTATACATGTTTGCCCCTCGCTCTTGCATATGAGCCTCTGGCCTATCAACTAGATGCATATTTACCTTATGAAAGGGACCTTTGATCCCTGTGATCCTTGGAAACATGGCAACGGAATCCGTTACCCCAGAGTGATTCGCGGTCATCCCTTGCGTGTTTGTCCCATACCCTTGCTCATGATTTGACAACATCAATCCACGACTTACAACATCTCCATCTCCCGATTCAAAAGAGTGTTGTAGTATTCTCGACCTCAAGAATCTTAATTAGGATTTTGTTTCATGCATCACCCTCATATTCAGTCCATGTATCATGACCCTAAACTGTGTACACTATGGTTATAATTGTACGAACTTAAACTCTAACCTTGGTAGTCCAAATCAGAAGACCTTAAACTGCTTGTGAAAGAGACATAAAACTTGTCGGGCTGAAAACCCGTAAAGGGAAGTGAAATGCGGATTTTGATGTCGCTTTTAACTCACTTCAATATTTTTAATCTCCTAACTACTGCAATATAGCAGCAACCAGAGTTGTCTCCTAACGAGACTGCATTTAAGGAGCTTCTTTGTCACGATTTTTATTATAACTAGCAAATACATAACTAAGGGGATTTTCTGTGACAGGAAATGAAACTATACTAATATCTAAACTAACAAAATATGCAAACAGAACAAAACAAGCAGCAACGAATGAAAACTAGAGAGAATCAGAAAAGATTGGTGGTTTTCCCAAGTGACTCAACTGGTTCATCCATTCTTCATTACTTTGAAAGAACTCATTCCCTAATTCTCTCGACACACGGTCTGAAATCTCTAAACTGTGTGTCTCAATAAGTTTGAGAAGTCAAGGTCGTCAACTAAGATCTCACTTTAAACCTTTTTTTGTTAAGAGTCGATCAAAGTATTCAACGATCGTCAAACACTTTTGACAAAGTTGAAGCGTTGTGCTCACAATTCTAGATCGAGAATTGAGAACCTTCAACAACAAGAATCGAACAACAAACTCCTAACTGGACTCACCTAACAGTCCGCATCCGATTAAAAATACATATCGTTCGGCAATGTATCGGTCAACGAATGGAAGAGAAAATGGAACGAAATGACAGAAGATCAATTATCATACAGCAATCACAAATCTAACAATTGAAAATCTGGAGAAAACTACAGTTTGAAAGAAATTATAAAAGCTCGGAACGGAATCACCATAAGGAATCACGAGGTTTGGCCACAATAAAATTAGCCGATCATGTCCGCAAAACGCGATCGACGTTCGATCTTCATCTCCATGCTCGGCACAGGTCTTTTTCGAGTTCGCTAAAAGATCTCCCGGCTCCGCTCTCCGTCGCGCCGCTCCAGTGACGTGAAAAAATATTCTGCTTGTTGTCTGCACCCATCTCTCTTCCCACTGGAATTATTCTGGAATTCCCCGTCTCAAACTAATTGTGTCTAATTTTATTCTCAAGCAAGCGTCACAGCCTTTCAGCACCGTATTTTTTAAATGTCAGTCACTGGAGAGAAATAAATCTTTGTCCTCGAGTCACGGGTCGTGTCACTTAAGCAAACTCTCTCTCTCTCCATCAGATTCTGACATCATCCAAGCTGGTGACCACGTGTCAGAGATTTCCACCATCACTTGGTTTCAGTTCAAACAATTCCATCCTGCATATGCAGAAGACTCCCCTGCCCAAATCTTCAACATGTCATTCTCTTCTTCGGTGACTCAAACCTCTCAACAACCATCATCCTCAACTCATCTTGCACAGGGAGCATCACAAGTAAACAGATTCAAACGCGCTCAAATCTTTATCCTCTACGTCCATCAAAACCATGTGGTGCCATGGTAATATCTAACAGCATCAACTGATTGGCCTTCGAAAACACAAATTCAAATCCAGCAATGCATCGGCAAAACCTTCATTTGCAGCTTCCAAGTTGCTTCAAACTCAAAGGTTCTCACTCGCAGCCTTGTTCATTAAAGGATCAACATGCTCGGATCGTCAATATGTTCGACTCCAAAAGCTTCATCGCTGCTCCGGTTGTCATTTTCACTGAACCCGAATCCAGCTTTGGATCTCGGCTGCAAGAAAATTCAAAATCGGTGTAGCGACAATCGAAAACCAAAGAGCCAAATCGATATCCTCTGCAAATTACGTTCAGCCAAGGAATCACACAATCCAAATTGTCGAACTCGTATAACATCAACAAACAAATCAAACATAAAGAAAAACCCTTGTTCGATTCAGCTCCTGTCTTCCCGAAGGCTCGGGTGTTGTTCAATCATTGGATTCTCACAGGAAAATGGTCGAAACTCTCATGTGCGTCGATCCCCGAACTCTGCGCAGCATTCTGGAGTCGTTAAACTCCAAAAAACAAACACAGACCTGGCTCAACCCAGATCTATCCCCGCGTCGTCCATTGTTGCCCGTCAAGTTCGAAATCATCCCGTTTGTAGATGCGGCATTCGAGCTCCTCAATAGCGCAGCTCAAAAACGATTCCCAGATCTTAGGTTCGGTCTTCGACGCTCGATCCTCCCTCGATCCAGATCTGGTTTTCATCTTCCTTGCGGGGTCGTGAAACGTTCCTTTATACATCCACGGCGGCCTCGGGTTCGGCGGATCGGCACGCGACCTCGGGTTAGTCGGAATGGTTGGTGGCGTAAATGATTGGTAAAAAAAATTATGGACAAATAGAAGGATTACTATATGGTAAAAGTGGGCACACACTCTCTCACTATTACAATTAAAAAAACACTCGAAAAAATATCTTTTAAATATGGTGGGGAAACCGCCTCACGAAACACCGCAAATAAATGAACAACTCAAGAGGCGGATGAGATCTGATGATCAGGTGATAAAACTGATGGGAGAGAGCCCTTTATACAGGCCACCTCTCCCTTTGCCACCCTTTCCGCTGGATCAATTTGGTGGGGTTTGGCCACCCACCACCACCAATCCCCCTTTGACAAAATGAGGGGGGTGCGCACTGTCCTTAGAATAGGGATGTCCGCCAACACATCTCCCACTTGGAGATTTGATTTAAAACCAATCACATCTCTACACATCTTTTCTATCTGTTAAACCATGTTGTTCAAGTCTCTGCAAGACCGCTCAAGGATTTGCATCATCTGAACTTATCAGTGTTAATCCTCTTCGTTAGAAAATCTGCCAGATTTTCTTTAGTATGAATTTTCTGCATATCCACACTTCCTTCCTCCACCAGGGACAAAGTGATATTATACCCCAATGTGTTTCGTCTTGTAATGAAAAGATGGATTCCTTGCAATGTGCAAGGCGATCTGACTGTCACAAAACAATGGAATCTGCTCCTGTCTGTGCCCGAGCTCCTCCAACAACTTTCTCATTCAAATTGCCTCTTTGCAAGCCTGTATAGTTGTCATGTACTCTGACTCTATCGTGGATAAAATCACAACTGACTGTAACTTTGAAATCCAGCTCACAGCTCCTCCTGCAAGAGTAAACACATAACCAGTAGTGACTAACTGCTCCCACTACATGTGCAATGTATGGTCTAGTACATATCATAGCAAACATTAGACTACCCACTACCGATGCATATGGTACTCGAGACATTTCAATCCTCTCTGATTCACTGCTAAGACTCATCATGGAGGATAACTTGAAATCAACAATAAGTGGGATAGAGATTAACTTACAGTCTTGCATGTTGAAGCGTTTCAAGACTCTCTGTAAGTAACAGTTCTGTGATAGCCAAATCTTCTCATTATTTCTGTCTCGGTAAATCTGCATCCCAAGAATCTTGTTTGCTGGTCCCAAGTCATTCATATCAAACTTTCTAACCAACTCTGTCTTCGTCTCCTGGATCTGATCTTTGTTGGGGCCTGCAACCAACATGTCATCCACATACAACAGAAGAATGATGAAATCATTCCTATCTGAACCCTTGAAATATGCACAAGGATCTGAATGAAGTTTGTCTTATCCAAAGCTCGCGATATAAGAATCAAATCTTTTGTACCAACACCTCAGTGCATGTTTGAGACCGTACAAAGATTTGTTCAATCTGCAAACCAAGTTCTCTTTGCCTTCTTCTGAAAAACCTTCTGGTTGGAGCATATAGATATCTTCATCAAGATCATCATGGAGAAAAGTAGTCTTCATATCCAGTTGCTCTAGATGTAAACTGTAAGTAGCACACATCGTCAGAACTAACCGAACAGTCGTCAGTCTAACAACAGGAGAAAAAATTTCATTGAAATCAATGCCTTCCTTCTGAGCAAATCCTATGACCACCAATCTTGCACGATATCTTTCCACCTGGTCCTTTCCACCCCGCTTGATCTTAAAGACCCATTTGTTTCCGATAGCCTTCCTTCCACGAGGTAATGGAACAAGATCTCAAGTCTTGTTCTTGTGCAGGGCTTCTGGTTCCTCCTGCATCGCCACCATCCATGAGGATACATTTGGACTCTGGGTCACCTCCACAAAAGGAGATGGCTCTCCATCCTCTGTCAATAAGCAGTACACAATATTGCTCTCAGTAACATAGTCTGAGTGCCACACTGGTGCTCTTTTCTCCCGAGTTGACCGTTATGGTCCAAACTCAACCGGTACTTGATCATCGTGACCTGGTAATGCTTTAGAGGAAACTGATTCTTCCTTGGATTTTCCCTATACTTCGACTATTATAGTTTCTGTATTCTCCTTCTCTGTATCTTGATCAGTTGTCATTTGCACCTTATCTTCTGCAAAAATGACCTCTCCGCTGATGATAAATTTGCTGGCAGTAGGGTCCCACAAAAGATACCCCTTCACACCATCAGCATACCCTAAGAAGATACATTTCCTGGATCTCGAATCCAGCTTCGATCTTTCCTGGTCATTAAACATTGCATATACAGGACTTCCAAAAGTACGTAATCGAGAATAGTCAGCGGGTTTACCAGTCCACATCTCCATTGGTGCCTTCAGATCAATCGTTATTGAAGGAGATCGATTGATCACATAACATGCAGTATTCACTGCTTCTGCCCAAAAAGTTTTTGCAATTCTCACAGTCTTCAACATTGCCCTTATTATATCCAACAGGATTATGTTCATCCGCTCTGTCACTCCATTCTGTCAAGGAGTGTACGCCACCGTGAATTGTCTCTTGATTCCTTCCTGTTGACAAAAAGCATCAAATTCCTCACTTGTATATTCTCCACCATTGTTAGTCCTTAGACACTTGATCTTCTTTCAAGAGTCAAGCTCCTTTCGCGCTTTGAATGTTCTGAATACTGCAAAAACATCCACCTTCCTCCTGATTGGGTACACCCAACATGTCACACCCCGACCACAGACGCCTGTTATTTTATTCTTTTATCGGCCTCGCGTTGTTTGAACGAGGTTTAGTTGGGTCCATGTTTGAACTTTTCCAAAGTTTGATATTTTTGGCGGGCCTTGGGCCGGTGCGCGGTCACCGCACCACTAGCGGCGACTGTGCGTTCGGTCATGGAGACTACGCGGTTGACTGATTATTATTATTATTATTATTATTATTATTATTATTATCACTATTATTATGATTAGAATTTTTGTCATTATTAATATTACTACAATAATTATTATCAAAATTTATATTAACATTTTTATTAACTTTTTATTTTAATTTGATTTTCATTTTTTTTGGGTAAAACCCTAAAGGGGCGCTCCCCTTCCCCACCCTTCTACGGCGCGACCTAGCCCCCCTGGCTCCTGTGCGCAGCGCCTGAATGCCCCCCCTCTGATCTCGTCGCCCCTCCTGCTACCCTCCCTGTCTGGCGCCGGCCTCCGCCTCTGTCACGCGCCCTTGCACAACGCCTCCATGCGCTCCCCTCAACCTACACGATGTCGCCCGCCGCACCATCCTCCCCAGCAGGTCCTGGCCGACCCCGCTCCCTGTCCGCCAGCCACGCCTGCAACCCACTCGTCCGCAAGCCCTCTGCCAGGCCTCCACCGTTCTCCCCTGCTGCCTCCCACGCCAGGTTTTCCTCTCCCGCCGGCCTCACCGACCCCTCGCCCTCAAGCTCCCGCGCCCTCCACACAACCAGCCTCACGCACCAGCGGGTCCCCGTCGCCCTCGCCTCACACCGCTGCTGTCTGACGCCCTAGCTCCGTCCAGCGGCCCCTCCTTGTGTGGCCCCTCCTTGCGTGACCTCATTTTCTGGTGTTCTCCTCCGGTATATTTCTATTTTTATTTTTGGTGTTCTTTTCAAATCTATCATCACTCTAATAATGCGGTTCATTTTGGCGCATTTTGCTCGGTATCTAGGGTATGCGTTTAGTCTCTGGAGTGATATTATTTCTTCCGTCAATGCGTTGTTGTATTCACGCACCTCTGGGGTAGGTGAATTTGCGTATTTTATTTCTGGAGCACTCCACTAATGTTTGCGCTCTATCTTTTAGTTTTAAAACTTGTTTCGTAGCTTTGTTATGCACTTAATTATCTTGATATAGAGTTCTGAAATTTTTAGAATTGGTTAAAAATGTGTTTTGAGTCGGTTCCTGGTTTATGTTAGCATGTGTCTATGATGATTTGCTTGTTTAAGCAGCAAATATTATTTTGACGATTTTTAAAATGTAATTCGCATCGCTATAGTTTTCTCGTCTAGCTTTTTGTGATGCTTCAACATTGATGAATTGTTTAAAAATTGGTCATTAGCATGATTCATTAATTATGTTTATGTATTTATGCACGTTGGGTGTTGATAAATTGTGATATGAGCTTTTAAAATAAATTGATGCGATTTTGGGGGTGTTGCCCTTAGTTTTGTTTTATAAAAAAAATGGTTAAAGTGTGATTTGGGTTTTACTTGTGAACTTTGTGATTTTTGTAGGGTTGGTTTTTGAATTGTATCTTGATTGCTTTGTTTGGATTAATTTTATTTTAGGGATTTGTGGCGTTTTTGAGTCTCGGGGATCTATCGTAGGGAGTTGCGGTTGGTTTCGAAGGTGCGCACGCATATTCCCAGGTATGGATATGTATAGATATATATATCTTCTGTGTGTGTGTTTCCTCATGGTGCGGGGAACACGTGCATCAATTTAAGGATATATATATATATATATATATATATATATATATATATATATATATATGGAAGTGCGTGCGTGCGAGCGAGCTGCTGCTTGAGTTAGAAATCTTGACGTGACCTTTGTTCGAGGTAGGCGTTTCCATCCCTTCTCTCTTTCCGAAGTTTTCCATAGGCACTTGCATGGTTTCATTTAGTTTATAAATTTTATTTTCACCCTCATAATCCTGATAGTTTATTTATTGCAGTGTTTCTTTGATGGTTAAAAGTGTTAAAAACAACTTTGAAATAGTTCCTTGGTTATGTGTAGGTGCTCCCATGCCTTTGCTCCCAATTTTAATCAATTTAATGCTTGCGTTTTCTTAATTAAATTTTAGATTATGTTTCACACCTCTAGTATGTTTATAGTTAACTTGTGGTAGTGTTTTACTGTTGAAATATTTGATTAAAAATGGATTTTTGGATGCTCTTCTATTTACGCACATGTTTATGACTTGCCAACTTGGTTGGAACTAAGTGTCTTTATCTGCAAATGGTATTGTTAGACGTTTTGAGTGGTGTTTGATGGTAGAAACATTTTATGAAACTTGTTTGTCCTGCGTTGGTTGATTTCATGGAACTTAATGCTTTTGAAGAAATGATTTCGCATCTCTTTGAATTGGTATTTTTCTCGAATCCTTGGTTTATAAGAGGTTCTTGTTTTCTAAATGATGTGGGTCTCTTTGTGTGGTTCTTTAAATTGGTTTGAAAAGAAATCCATTCATATTTGCCCGTTTGGCTTTTGATGTATGTATTTTGTTGAGTGCGTGGAGTAAGACAATGCTTGGGTTTGTTTTTTTACAAATTGAATATGGTATCACTAAAGACTTTTATTACAATGCCTTGAAACTTGGAACCTAAGGGCCCGTTTGAATTTTTAAATACAAAAGTGGTGTTTAGGGTTGTTTTTGAAGAGCTTTTGAAATGTTTTTATAAAGGCATTGATTATGTAAAACTAGAGGCCCGATTTACAACTCCAAGTGTTTAATAAAGTGGTTTTGATAACCGAATGATGTGACAACCCAGTTGGCACTTTGTATGTTTGACATGTATTATTATATATAAATATATGGGATGCTCCTATCTAGGGTAACCCTTTATGGGCGAACGCATAGGAAGCATCCGTGTTTGGGGTAGGCAAGTGCGGTGAGATGAGTCACGCGTGCGATGGCCTTCCTACTTACACAGTATTATTATAACCACCATGGATTCCTGGGCGTCTTTTAGATGACCGAGTGACGGTTGCTGACCAACCCCGATTAGACGGGTTGATACCCCCTGGATTTGTTGTTAGGCCAGGTGGGTTTTGCCACTGGATTGGTCAGTTAGGGCGGCCAGTTGGTTATAGACTTAGGAGCTTCACCATATGCCGGTAGGTGGTTCCGAAATCGAGTATGTCCAGGGGTCTTCTAGGGATGTTTAGGATCACCCATGATTACTGAATTATTTACATTGCTTATTTACTTTTCGTTGCATTGGTTTATTTTCAGTTGCACTTTTACTTGTTTCACTCTAGCCCAGTTTTGGTATTTTTCTGTTTTGGATTTCATTTATAAAATGGCAAATGATTTTGGAAATGGTGTGTAGCGTGTGTTGGGTTTTTAAATGAGAACAACATGTTGTATATTTTAAAATGTGAAAACCCTACTTTCATGTCTGTATTTCAAACTTGTGTCAGTGGGCTGTTTTGGAAAAGAGAATTGTTGGATTCAGTGGTTTATTCTTGACATCCCTACTGAGCATCTCGGTGCTCAAGCCTATTATATCTTTCCAGTTGCATGTTTAGTTTCTCATACAGGTTCCTGTTCAGCTACTCAATGTTGGAGCAGCGTGGTTTTGAGTTGGGTGGTGACCTAGGAGGTCACAAGGAGGTATGTACTTTTATTTTCTTTCTGCTGCTAGTCTTATTCTCCTATCATTAGTCTTTATTTGTTTGTTTATCTTTTTTTCATGGGCCAAATCATTCCCAACAGTTATATTTTTGATGCCCGACACTAGTTGTCATCCCGTGGGGATTGGGAACGCCCCTCGGGCCATGTCGCGGGCCGGCTCGGGTGACCGGTTCAGGGTTGACCTGGGTTGGTTCGTGACAAAATAGTATCAGAGGAGGCCCTTGTTATTTGGGGTGTCTGGTAGAAGGAGATTAAGACTGTCGGGGCTCAGGAGGTAGGTTACGAATCGGTGTCTGATCACCACCGCTCGTGACGAGACCTGAGTTACCAGGGTTAGTCTGGGATTTGAGACTTTTGTCTTTGATTTTTGTGGATTGAGGGATGATAATAGGGGCAAATCGGTTCACGTTGCAGCCTCACATGGGGTGGTGACCCATATGGAGTCCAAGTGCCCGATTTAAGGTCCTCTTAGTGTTATGCCTTACTTGGGGCATGGCTCACCACCATGTCGTCGGGTTAGGCACAAACACTAGTTCCTCTTTCTGATGATATATAGTCGGTTGTGTTTCGTTTCGAACCCGATCGATGTGTGTGTGTGTTGAAAATGAAAGTGATTTTGAAATGAAAAAAATGGGTTTCTTCTAAATTGTTTTTAAATTAGTAAAGTGGGGTTTTAAAGAGAAAGTGTATCAATTTGGAAAAAAACATGGCATGTATTTGGATTTGGTAAGTAAAAAGAAGTGTTTGAACCCTGGCACTCCTTATGGAAGGTCACACGTGCATGGGTATGTACGGAGAGTGCGTAGGGGCACTTGTTTTCAGATGATGTGAGTGAGATTGAATGAATTCACATGTGAAGGTTCATAAGGTGCCATAGGTGGGTTTTAAAATTTTAAAGAAATGATGGTTTTGGAAAAGTGATTTATGCTTGTGTTTGTATATGTTTGGCTTATGGGCATGTTTCCCTTGGCTTGTGTTGTTTCTTTGAGTTTTGGCTTGATGTCGGTTTCGATTGTGTTTTTCGTGTCGTTATGAGTATGCCGCCCAGAAAGCCTCCAAAAGTTGTTAATGAGTTAAGCCCAATTCCCAGTTCTTTTGTGTGTTGCTTGCTTATTGAGGTAATCGAGGTCTGTTAGAGGCAGTTGTGTAGTTTAGAAAGATAGTGTGTCTTCGGGTTGTTGGGAACTCCCGGGGTAGTTAAGGTTCGTACCGTCCCAGAGTTAGTTGAGGGTTCAGTTATGGACTAGTAAAGGTGGGATGTCTCATCGTCGTTAGAGTCTGGGTGTAGTTGGTGGGGGTCGGCTCTTGTGAAGGTTCCTCGTCTGGCAAGGACCTTCGTCTGTACTGACCCCCAGTTTGTTGGATCGTTCTCTCGCATGCCACTAGTGTGGCCGTTTCAGGCATTCTAAGCCGCCTTGTCGCATCCCTCCGAAGTTTTTCTACCGTGCGACTGTTCGGGCCACCAGGAAGAGTTCTGTAAGAAGCGTCGTTCTGGAAGAAGGAGTTAGGGACCGGGGGATGAAAATTCTTGACTGTGAGGCAGGAGATGCTTCATCCATCAGGGCCCCAACCACAGGTCTCGGGGTGAAGCTCGCGCATAGTCAGGAGTTTTCGAGGGTGTTTGGAACATCGGCTCAGATCATGTTTTCAACTTCAGATGGAAATATCCAATGTTTTCTTATTTGATTCACGTCGCTGTCGTAAGCTCATCCTTGTCGTGGTGGCATAATGAGCTCGTTCCCCCACAATCCAAACAGTATTATCTGTTCTCAGTATGGTTTTTAAGTTGTTCAGTCTCTTTGAGTGGTGTGGGCCTGTGAATAGACAGACCTGATCTGATTTTGAGTTAGTCTCAGTTGTGTTCATTAGGGGGGGTATTTAATTTCGTGAAATTGATGGGAGGTGTTGAGTTAATGTTCCATCCTCAAGTTGCTGGGTTGTTTCGTAGCAAGCTTTCCGTCAAAGTCTCAGGTGTGTTGTTCGGTCCATGTGGGGAAAATGAATGAGTTTGGTTTGGGAGTTCCCATGCTGGACCCCCCCGGGGGGGTGGTTTGTTCGGGTTTTAAGGGTTTCTGTATTAGTGAATTCTCATGGTGGGGAGAACTCTCCCTTGTTCTCCCCTCAATATCGGGTGGTGGTCCTCCTTGAATTGGTCGGGCGTGACGTTTGTTGGAAATAGTTACTCCAAGGCTCTTGGTTCTCTATGTTTTTGTTTGAGCATGGACTCAAGTTGTGACAATTGTTGGCTTGGTTACTTTATGGGGGCAGAAAGTGTCTGTGGTGGGGAGAATTGTCACACCCCGACCACGGACGCCTGTTATTTTATTCTTTCATCGGCCTCGCGTCATTTGGACGATGTTTAGTTGGGTCCATATTTGAACTTTTCCAAAGTTTGATATTTTTGGCGGGCCTTGGGCCGGTGTGTGGTCACCGCACCACTAGCGGCGACTGTGCGTTCAGTCATGGAGACTACACAGTTGACTGATTATTATTATTATTATTATCACTATTATTATGATTAGAATTTTTTCATTATTAATATTACTACAATAATTATTATCAAAATTTATATTAGCATTTTTAGTAACTTTTTATTTTAATTTGATTTTAATTTTTTTGGGTAAAACCCTAAAGGGGCACTCCCCTTTCCCCCCTTCTACGGCGTGGCCTAGCCCCCCTGGCTCCTGTGCGCAGCACCCAAACGCCCCCCTCTAATCTCGTCGCCCCTCCTTCTACCCTCCCTGTCCGGCGCCCGCCTCTGCATCTGTCACGCGCCCTTGCACAGCGCCTCCATGCGCTCCCCTCAACCTACACGATGTTGCCAGCTGCACCATCCTCCCCAGCAGGTCCTGGCCGACCCCGCTCCCTGTCCAGCAGCCACGCCTACAGCCCACTCGTCTGCAATCCCTCCGCCAGGCCTCCGCCGTTCTCCCCTGCTGTTTCCTGCGCCAGGTTTTCCTCTCTCGTTGGCCTCAACGACCCCTCTCCCTCAAGCTCCTGCACCCTCCGCACAGCCAGCCTCATGCACCAGCGGGTCCTCGTCGCCCTCGCCTCACACCGTTGCTGTCCGACGCCCTAGATCCATCCAACGGCCCCTCCTTGTGTGACCCCTCCTTGCGCGACCTCATTTTCTGGTGTTCTCCTCCGGTATATTTCTTTTTTTATTTTTGGTGTTCTTTTCAAATTTATCATCACTCTAATACTGCGGTTCATTTTGGCGCATTTTTCTCGGTATCTAGGGTATGAATTTAGTCTCGTCTCTGGAGTGATATTCTTCCTTCCGTCAATGCATTGTTGTATTCACGCACCTTCGAGGTAGGTGAATTTGCGTATTTTATTTCTGGAGCACTCCGCTAATGTTTGCGCTCTATCTTTTAGTTTCAAAACTTGTTTCGTAGATTTGTTATGCACTTAATTATCTTGCTATAGAGTTCTGAAATTTTTAGAATTGGTTAAAAGTATGTTTTGAGTCGGTTCCTGGTTTATGTCAGCATGTGTCTATGATGATTTGCTTGTTTAAGTGACAAATATTATTTTGACGATTTTTAAAATGTAATTCACATCACTATGGTTTTCTCATCTAGCTTTTTGTGATGCTTCGGTGTTGATGAATTGTTTAAAAATTGGTCATTAGCGTGATTCATTACTTATGTTTATGTGTTTATGCACGTGGGGGGTTGATAAATTGTGATATGAGATTTTAAAATAAACTGATGCGATTTTGGGGGTGTTTCCCTTAGTTTTGTTTTATAAAAAAATGGTTAAAGTGTGATTTGAGTTTTACTTGTGAACTCTGTGATTTTTGTAGGGTTGGTTTTTGAATTGTATCTTGATTGCTTTGTTTGGATTAATTTTATTTTAGGGATTTGTGGTGTTTTTTAGTCTCGGGGATCTATCGTAGGGAGTTGCGGTTGGTTTCGAAGGTGCGCACGCATATTCCCAGGTATGGATATGTATAGATATATATATATCTTATGTGTGCGTGTTTCCTCATGGTACGGGGAACACATGCATCAGTTTATATATATATATATATGTGTGTGTGTGTGTGTGTGTGTGGAAGTGCGTGCGTGCGAGTGAGCTGCTGCTTGAGTTAGAAAGCTTTACGTGACCTTTGTTTGAGGTAGGCATTTCCATCCCTTCTCTCTTTCTGAAGTTTTCCATAGGCACTTGCATGGTTTCATTTAGTTTATAAATTTTATTTTCACCCTTATAATCCTGATATTTTATTTATTGCAATGTTTCTTTGATGGTTAAAATTGTTAAAAACAACTTTGAAATAGTTCCTTGGTTATGTGTAGGTTCTCTCATGCCTTTGCTCCCAATTTTAATCAATTTAATGCTTGCGTTTTCTTAATTAAATTTTAGATTATGTTTCGAACCTCTAGTATGTTTATAGTTAACTTATGGTAGTGTTTTACTATTGAAATATGTGATTAAAAATGGATTTTTGGATGCTCCTCTATTTACGCACATGTTTATGCCTTGCCAACTTGGTTGAAACTAACTGTCTTTATCTACAAATGGTATTGTTGGACGTTTTGAGTGGTGTTTGGTGGTAGAAACATTTTATGAAACTTGTTTGTCCTACGTTGGTTGATTTCATGGAACTTAATGCTTTTGAAGAAATGATTTCGCGTCTCTTTGAATTGGTATTTTTCTCGAATCCTTGGTTTATAAGCGGTTCTTGTTTTCTAAATGATGTGGGTCTCTTTGTGTGGTTCTTTAAATTGGTTTGAAAATAAATCCATACATATATGCCCATTTGGCTTTTGATGTATATATTTTATTGAGAGCGTGGAGTAAGACAACGCTTGGGTTTGTTTTTTTACAAACTGAATATGGTATCACTAAAGACTTTTATTGCAATGCCTTGAAACTTGGAACCTAAGGGCTCGTTTGAATTTTTAATTGTAAAGTGGTGTTTAGGGTTGTTTTGGAAGATCTTTTGAAATGTTTTCATAAAGGCATTGATTATGTAAAACTAGAGGCCCGATTTACAACTCCAAGTGTTTAATAAAGTGGTTTTGATAACCGAATGATGTGACAGCCCAACTGGTACTTTGTATGTTTGACATGTATTCTTATATATAAATATATGGGGCACTCCTATCTAGGGTAACCCTTTATGGGCGAACGCATATGAAGTGTCCGTGTTTGGGGTAGGCAAGTGTGGTGAGATGAGTCATGCATGCGAGGGACTTCCTACTTACACAATATTATTATAACCACCATGGGTTCTTGGGCGTCTTTTAGATGATCGAGTGACGGTTGCTGACCAACCCCGATTAGACAAGTTGGTACCCCCTGGATTTGTTGTTAGGCCAGGTGGGCTTTGCCACTGGATTGGTCAGTTAGGGCGGCCAATTGGTTATAGACTTAGGAGCTTCACCATATTCCAACAGGTGGTTCCGAAACCGAGTACGTCCAAGGGTCTTCTAGGGATGTTTAGGATCACCCATGGTTACTAAATTATTTATATTGCTTGTTTACTTTTTGTTGCACTGGTTTATTTTCAGTTTCACTTTTACTTGTTTCACTCTAGCCCAGTTTTGGTATTTTTCTGTTTTGAATTTCATTTATAAAATGGAAAATGATTTTGGAAATGGTGTGTAGTGTATGTTGGGTTTTTAAATGAGAACAACATGTTGCATATTTTAAAATATGAAAACCCTACTTTCATATCTGTATTTCAAACTTGTGTCAGTGGACTGTTTTGGAAAAGAGAATTGTTGGATTCAATGGTTTATTCTTGGCATCCCTACTGAGCATCTCGATGCTCACGCCTATTATATCTTTCCAGTTGTAGGTTCAGTTTCTCATACAGGTTCCTAGTTCAGCTGCTCAATGTTGGAGCAGCATGGTTTTGAGTTGGGTGGTGACCTAGGAGGTCACAAGGAAGTATGTACTTTTATTTTATTTCCGCTGCTAGTCTTATTCTCCTATTATCAGTCTTTATTTGTTTGGTTATCTTTTGTTCATGGGCCAAATCATTCCCAACAGTTATATTTTTGATGCCCGACACTAGTTTCCAGCCTGTGGGGACCGGGAATGCCCCTCGGGCCTTGCCGCAGGCCGACTTGGGTGACCGGTTCAGGGTCGACCCGGGTTGGTTCGTGACACAACATCTCCTAGAATAATCATCAATGAATGATACAAAGTACCTTGCTCCTCCTAGGGATATAAGTGGTGCTTTCCAAACATCAAAATGGATCAACTCTAAGATCTCCTTGCTTCTCGTTGTTGACATCCCAAACTTTAACCTGTGTTGCTTGCTCAAAACACAATGTTCACAAAATGGTAAAGATATCTTTGTCAGCCTAGCCGACAACTTCTAATCTGCAAGAATATTTAGGCATCATTTTGACATATGTCCAAGATTCTGATGCCATAATGTCATCAATGCTTCTGTCGAGGTAGTTGATGCAACAACTATCTCCGACTCTTTGTACGTTTCATCCATAAGCACATACAAGTTATTCGAGATCTTCTCCACCTTCATCACCACAAGCATGCCCTTTACGATTCTCATCACTCCATTCTCGGTGCGAGTCTTGCATCCAATGTCATCAAATTGTCCCAAAGACAATATGTTCTTCTTCAGGCCTTTCACATGATGTACTCCTTGGATGGTTTGTACTAGGCCATCATGCATCTTCAGTTTGATGGTGCCATCTCCAATGATCTTTAGAGTGTGATCGTTCCCCATGTACACAAGTCCTTCCAGGATGGTTTCATATTGGTCAAACCATTCCCGTCAAGACATCATGTGCCATGTTGCTCTTGAGTCGATAATCCCTGCATCGTCGAGATGTTGCCTGCTTCTAGTAGTTGTTGCCACTTCACTGACTAAAATATCTCATTTTCCATAAGTACTCGCCACATTCCCCTGGTAGCTCTTTTCACCAATCTTCTTATTCCAACAATCCTTCTTGACGTGCCCCTTATTGCAACAATTTAAACATGTGACATTCTTCTTATTACTCCTTGATTTTTACCTACAATGATTTTGGCTCCCACTGGAACCGCGCTCCATCATCCTTCTTCTCTCTATTAACAGAGCATCTGATTGGTGCAAAGTTGTATGTCTGTCTTCCTTGTTCTTGCGCCGACTTTCTTCTTCAATAACCGCAACTGCAACATCATCGAAGAGTAGCATATCCGTCAAGATATTATTGGTGAGGTTGATGATGAGTTGGTCATACGAATCTGGAAAACTCTGGAGTAAAATCTCTGCACGTTCAGTATCCACAATTTTATAGCCCAATGTTGTGAGCTGAGCGAACAAGGTATTAAAGTTGTTTATGTGGTCGGTCACCGATGATGACTCTGCCATCTGAAGAGTGTATAATTTTCTCTTCAGGAAAATTTTATTGTGTAGTGACTTGGCCTCGTATAACTTCATCAGAGTATCCCATATTTCATTTGTTGTCTTTTTCTCCACAATGCTTGATAAGACCCTATCTGCCAAAGCCAAATGGATGTTGGCAATAACATTCTCATCCATGTCATTCCATTTCTCCTTCGTCACACCCGCCGACTTTTCACCAATTTCCAGCAGACAATTATCCTTCCGCAACACTGCCTGCATCTTCATTTTCCACAACGAAAAATTATTCCTGTTGAATTTTTCGATCTCGAATTACGCTGCCATTTGGACACGCTGTTAGTCTAAAACCTCCTTCATTTCACAACAGTGTATTTAATAATCTCAATAATTTTTTTTGATGTGACAGATCAACCAGAGTTGCAATCACAGAACATACTCAAGTTTACAAGAATTATTAATACCCGAAAACGTGAACAACATCAGGTCAGAACCAAATCCTCTGATACCACTTGTTGGGACCGTAAATGATTGGCCCACCAGTGCAACGATAATCACGAGATAAAATAAAGTGCAAAATGTGAAAATAAAAGGGACACTAGATGTAATATGGAAAAACCCCCAAATGGAAGGGGTAAAAAACCACGGACAAATAGAAGGATCACTATGAGGTAAAAGTGGGTACACAATCTCTCATTGTTACAAGGAGAAAACACTCAAAAAAATCTATCTTGAATATGGTGGGGAAACCGCCTCACTAAACACCACAAATAAATGAAAAACTCGAGAGGCAGATGAGATCTGGTGATCGGATGATAAAACTGATGGGAGAGAGCCCTTTATATAGGTTGTCTCTCCCCCTGCCATCCTCTCTCTGCTGGATCAATTTGGTGGGGTTTGACCACCCACCTCCTACCACCACCAGCCCCTCTTTGACAAAGGAGGGGTGGCCACCGTCCTGAGAATGGGGACGTCCGCCAACAATCTTCAACAGTGGTGACGACACCCCACTCAGATTACCATAAGGGGCAAGCGGCACCGGACAAGTGCTCGAAAATGGCCTCTGGTTTCCTCTTCAGTCGGTGTCGGTAGGGTCGTTTCCAGAAGCATCTTCAAAGTTGACGGAGGTGGAGGATCTTCAGTGATTCATTAACAACCCAACAGTGGTGACGACGAACTGGTTCGTCTCCTTCGGTCTTTGTTAAACCCTATTGACTTCGTGCTCAAGCTTCATTTGGAAGCTTCAGATAAACTCTCGGAATTCAATTCCTTTACAGTACAGTCTTGGTTCATCTGTGATCATATCTGCTTGATCGAGTCTAGCTTGACTTCTTATTTGGACTCATCCCTCAATCCGTATCTCATTTGCATCGGCTGGTCAAATCCAACTGGTCTTAATTGTGGTTTGTCATCCCGCGGTACGGAACCATCTTACGGTGGCGTGCAATTCAATCTATTACGTAGAAAAATGGTAGGTGATGGTGAACAGTTGAGACAAAATCAGTTACGCATGGCCCTTGGAATGTAGATTTATCTCTAATAAATGTTTTGCAGTACAAACAAGAGACATTAAAAATAAAAATAAAATAAATCAAAAATAAGAAAAGTAATTAATAAA
Source organism: Viscum album (assembly GCA_963277665.1). Taxonomy (NCBI): domain Eukaryota; kingdom Viridiplantae; phylum Streptophyta; class Magnoliopsida; order Santalales; family Viscaceae; genus Viscum; species Viscum album. The sequence continues at coordinate 1,968,209,263 of OY728125.1, read as the reverse complement.
TTTTAAACTGTAATTTAAATCTTATAATAATAAAACAAAAATAAGTAAAGGAAAATTAAATTAAAAACAAATTTCTTTTGTAAATAAATGTTAACAAAAATAAATATTCTAATAAAATAAAACCTAAAATAATTATTTTGTTAAATTAAATTAAAAACAAAATTTTAAAAATAATTATCTGATCAATTAATTAACTAAATAAATAAATTATAAAATTTATTAAATAAAAGAAAGAAACTACACTGCTTCTAGTTATTAAGTTATTTAAAGAAATTAAATCTAATGTTAAACCAAAATTAATTAATTAATTAAATATAAAAACAATGGAAAATTAAATTAAATTAACAAAGCATAAAATTAAACAAATACATTGAAATAATTATTTTAAAATTAAATTCAAAATTAAAAAATAAATTCAAAGTTAAACAAAATTAAAATTAGAATTAAAAGGATCATTAATTAATCATAAAAACGTTAAATCAAGAGTGTTATTATTTAAACAACAAACTGACGCCGAAATAAATTAACTAATTAAAATATTATTTTAACAGCTTAAATAAAATTAAATTAAAGATATTATGCGACAAAAATGTATCAAAATACAAGCACATCAAGAAGTCTAAGAAAAATTCAAGCCTCTCTAAACTCTTAATCTCCATAGAACTTAGGACAAAGTTAGAGCAGATACAGAAGTGGTGCAAAGTTTGTAAAGTCTATCTTATGGCCCCAGTAAAAGTCAAACCCTACAAGCTAGACACTTCTCATCCAGGAAAAATTCAAAGCAATGATTTATCATATCCTATTGCTTTGATAACATGCTCAATACATGAGAACACAGATTTTAGGGTGCCAAAACCCTCATTGGATGGATCTCTTCACCATAACCTACTCAATTAAACAAGTGTTTGAATCTCTACAAATATTTCATCGCCCTTGAAAAGGATCATGCCCAATTTCAAGGGAACCTCAACTTGACTATGAATATAAGCCCCTAAAACTTGCATGTGAGCCCCTGACCTGTCAACCAGATGCGTTTATGTCTTGCAAAAAGCACCTCTCATCCCTGTGAGCACTGTAAAAATCATAGTGGAACTCGTCATCCCAATGTGATTCATGACCATCCCCGATAGGGGTGTCCAAACCTGACCCAACCCAACGGACCCAGCCCGACATGAGCATGTTGGGTTAGGTTACACATGTAATTTGGGTGGGTCGGGTTTTACTTTAACAATCCTCACTATATAAACACAGAGTCAGTGTCTACTTTATTACATTGGTATAATACAAGGGGTCAAATCCCAAAGGCCATTTCAATCCACTAGTCTTGCACTATGGGAAAAACAGATTTTTGCGATGGGAATAAATCCCATCGAAAATAGTTCGTCGAAGAGATTATTTGCGACAGAAAAAATCAACCCGTCGCAAATACCCAGCGGCGGTAAAAACTATTTGCGACGGGACCCGTCGTAACAAACATTTTAACCATCGACAGTAATTAATGTGACTGAAAGTATTTACGACAGGTCCCGTCGTAGAAAGTAATATTTGTGATGGAAATCCCGTCACAACTAATCTAACCTATATATACCCTCATCTGTCTTTCCTTCCTCTCAATTCCTACATTCTATGCTTCTCTAAACTCTAATTTTAGAGTGAAAATTTTTCAGAGTTAGTTTTTTTACGAAGAAGTTGTGAAGCCGTATACAATTACAAGAGATCAAGTTTAAAGGTATTTAGGTTTTATTTAATTTAGTATTTATTTTATTTTTTATATTAATATTAATTATTGTTGATTAGTTGTAATTAAGTTAGATTTAAATTGTTTTATTTGTAATAATAAAATGAAATTATTAGTACTAATTCTTTGTAATTAGTAATAATTAATAATTATTAATGATAATTAGTAATGTATATAAATAATTAGCGGCAATTAGAAATTAGTAGCTATATTTTGCAGTAATTAATAGTAATTAACGCTAATTAGTAATAATTAGGAAAAATAGTAATACATATTTACAATTAGTACTAAATACTAATAATTAGTAATAAATACTAATACTTATTAATAAATACTAACAATTAGTAATAAATAATAATAAATAATAATAATTAGTAATAATTAGTAATAATTAGTAATAAATAGTAATAATTAGTAATAAATAGTAAAAATTAGTAATAAATAGTAATAAATACTAATAAATAGTAATAAATAATAATAAATAGTAATAAATAATAATAAATAGTAATAAATAATAATAAATAGTAATAGATACCAATAAATACTAATAAATATTAATAAATAGTAGTAATTAGTAATAAATAGTAATAATTAGTAATAAATAGTAATAATTAGTAATAAATAGTAATAAATAGTAATAAATAGTAACAATTAGTAACAATTAGTAATACATACTAATAATTAGTAATAAATACTAATAATTAGTAATAAATACTAATAATTAGTAATAAATACTAATAATTAGTAATAAATACTAATAATTAGTAATAAATAGTAATAAATACTAATAATTAGTAATAAACAGTAATAAAGAGTAATAAATAGTAATAAATGGTAATAAATAGTAATAAATAGTAATAAATAGTAATAAATAGTAATAATTAGTAATAAATAGTAATAATTAGTAATAAATACTAATAATTAGTAATAAATACTAATAATTAGTAATAATACTAATAATTAGTAATAAATACTAATAATTAGTAATAAATAGTAATAAATACCAATAATTAGTAATAAATACCAATAATTAGTAATAAATACCAATAATTAGTAATAAATACTAATGATTAGCAATAAATTGTAATAAATAGTAATAATTAGCAATAAATAGCAATAAATAACAATAAATAGTAATAAATAACAATAATTAGCAATAATTACCAATAATTATCAATAATTAGCAATAATTAAGAATAATTAGCAATAATTAGGAACGATTAGAAATAATTAGGAATAATTAGGAATAATTAGCAATAATTAGCAATAATTAGGAATACTTAGGAATAATTAGCAATAATTAGCAATAATTGAGAATAATTCACAATAATTAGCAATAATTAATAATAATTAGCAATAATTAGCAATAATTAGCAATAATTAGCAATAATTAGCAATAATTAGCAATAATTAGCAGTAATTAGCAATAATTAATAACAATTAGGAATAATTAGTAGTAATTAGAAATAATTAGCAGTAATTAGCAATAATTAGGAATAATTAGGAATAATTAGGAATAATTAGAAGTAATTAGCAAAAATTAGAAATAATTAGGAATAATTAGGTATAATTAGGAATAATTAGGAATAATTAGAAATAATTAAGAATAATTAGGAATAATTAGGAATAATTAGGGATAATTAGCAATAATTAGGATTAATTAGGAATAATTAGGAATAATTAGAAATAATTAGGGTTAATTAGGAATAATTAGGAATAATTAGGAATAATTAGGAATAATTAGGAATAATTAGGATTAATCAGGATTAATGAGGAATAATGAGGAATGATTACGAATAATTAGGAATAATTACAAATAATTAGCAATAATTAGCAATAATCAGGAATAATTAGCAATAATTAGCAATAATTAGAAATAATTAGAAATAATTAGAAATAATTAGGATTAATTAGGATTAATAAGTATTAATTAGTATTAATTAGTATTAATTAGGATTAATTAGTAATAATTAGTAATAATTAGTAATAATTAATAATAATTAGTAATAATTAGTAATAATTAGTAATAATTAGTAATAATTAGGAATAATTAGTAAAAATTGGGAATATTTAGAAATAAAATCAATTATAATAAATTGCAATAACTTGGCACAATTTTCAGTGGATTGGTGACACTCCTTTTGCTCGGTGACTCTTCTCATTTCAACTCTTACAGACTCAAAACATTATGAAAAGTATGCTTCTATGTATGCATATCCAATCTCGTATGCACGAGTTTGCATATTCATTCGTAGGACCACATTTTTTATAATGTTTTCAGGCGGTGATAGTTGCAAGAAGATGATTCATCGACGAAAAGGGGGCACTTTTGTCCCACGGCTCATTTACTTGCATCTTTCTCACACTAAAATCACAATGAAGAATCTGCTCAGAGGTACGCTTATATATTCTCGTATGCATGAGAATGGATATGCGTACCTCCGAGCAGATTTTTTATTGTGATTTCAGTGTGAGAAAGTTACAAGTAAATGAGTCGTCAATCCATTGGAAATTGTGATACCCATAATTAATGGTAATTATTAAGAAGTAGTTTTAATTATTTATCTTCCTTTTTTGGATAATATTTTTCTAATTTCAAATTATTCAAAAACAATAATGATTTTATATTTTGTAGAAAAATATGGAACAAGGAAGTCGACAACAATCATTATTAGATGATCATGCTTGGATAAATCAGCGTAGAAATCCAAACAATTCTGGTTTAAATCCTGTATATATTGAGGGTGTTGAAGATTTCTTATTATTTGCATCATCAAAACCAAAATTTGTTTCAGAAGGTACAATTAAGTGTCCTTGTAAAAAATGTGCTTTGAGAACATTTAACACATTTGACAAGGTTGGGGGACATCTCTTGCGGTTTGGTTTTCAACCAGATTATGTTTTTTGGTATCAACACGGTGAACGTAGTTCCAAAGAAGATACTAATAACTTGATTTTGAATCTATCACAGTTTCAACATTTAGTACATGATGTTGCAGGTCCATCTGTTCAACAAACTAAAAATCAGGATGATATTGATTTAACTCCTGAGTTGGAACCATCCAAATTGTATGATTTGTTGAGGTTTACTGAAGATGAATTATATCCTGGTTGAAAGATAAGCAAATTAGAAGCGGTTGCAAAATTTATGGCTATTAAATTAGATAATGCAATGTCAAACAACTGTTTTGATCAAATATTTTCTTTGGTTAAAATACTATTACCTGAAGGAAATGTGTTTCCTATAAATTATTATAAGAGAAAGAGGTTGATTTGTAATATGAGCCTTAGTTATCAAAATATTCATACATGTGCAAATTATTGCATCTTATATTCTGGTAAAAATGAGTCGTTGGATAGTTGTCCCACATGCAGACAATCGAGGTATAAAGAAGCTCAACCAGGGAAGTTTAGACCGATTCAAGTAAAATAATTGAGATATTTCCCCCTTACACCTAGGTTGCAGCGTTTATTTATGTCTTAGAACACAATGTTAATGATGTCATGACACAAAATCAAGATTTCAACTAGTAAAAGCTTGAATCATCCATCTAATGGTGATTCATGGAAAATTTTTGACCGAATACATCCGTCTTTTGATTTAGAAGCCCGAAACGTGGGATTGGGTCTTTCTACTGACAGTTTCTGTCTGTTTGGTTCTTATAGTAGTCAGTATTCATGTTGGTATGTCTTTATAACTCTGTACAATTTACCTCCATGGATGTTGATGAAGGAGCCCTGTATCTTTTTGAACTTATTAACCTAGGACATCAGAAAAAGAATATTGATGTTTATTTGAAACTATTGATTGATGAGTTAAATTCATTGTGAAGTAATGATGTTAGTACATATGATGTTACTGAAAAACAAAATTTTATATTAAAAGCTGCATTGATGTGGATGATTAGTGACTTCCTGGTATATGACATGTTATTTGGCTAGAGTACACATGGTCCAAAATCATGTCCTTATTGTATAAAAGACAATAAAGCCTTTATGCTCGTCAATGGAAAAAAAACCTTGCTATTTTGACTGTTTGTAAAGACTTGGATTTTCCATGTATTTTTTTTAAATTATATGGAATTATTATGAGTCTGTGAAAATTGACGGAGCGTGATTCCGAGGCCCAGTGTGCTCGGAATGAATTTTTGAACTTTTTTTAAGGTACGTTCAATAAATGCATGAGCGACATTTTCTAACTTTTGAACCAGTGCTCAGATTAAAAATCTGATGGCACCATTGAATTCACAACGTCAGGATTCGCTTAAGGGGTGATTCACTTTGATCACTTTGACAACAGTAAGTCTGGAGAAAAAGTTAAGTTTTGTGATTTTTTAAAAAGAAATAAATAAAAATAACTTTATTATTTTATTTTCAATCTTTTCCTCCAATGGAAAAGCGGCAATGTGGGACCAACGATGTGTCAAGCCATTAAATGACTTGACCCTTCAATCTAAGTAATAACAACGTTGGGGAAATTAGGAATCTTCATAATTAATGAGCCCCCATTAATTCCCAACATCGTTATTTACCATCCCCCTCTTCTATTTATATGGAGCTTGGGGAGGGGTATCAGAACTGCTTCACCAAGCAATGAAGTGCTGACAAAGTGTCGAGATGCCAAACCCTTGGAGGGTGGAGCCGGTTCCAGCGGGAGGTGACGAGCGACACCGAACCACGAACCAAAGATCGACGTACGAGCGGCGCCGTTGGAATCTAGTTGTAGAGGACGATGAACATTGACCCACTTTCAAAAACGTGCGCTCACCATCATTCTTAAGGTAGGGTTTACTTTTGGTTTTAAATTCCAAGAGTTTGTTGATTCTTTATCTCCCTCATGATTACAAGATAACGCGGAGGGCATGGGCCTAATGAACCTGACCTGAACCCTCCGCTACCTTGCTACACCTTTTCGTTCTCTATGGAAGACCTCCGGCACGGCGATACTGGTGACTGGTACCGGTAGGGACCAAGGTGATGACCGACATCGTCCGACCGTGAGGGAGGAGGCGATGCACCTGCACCACCAGAGGAACCGACCGCGGCTCATCAGCCACGTTGGTCGGAGGAGGTGGTTGACACACCGACCGACCGCGGAAGGAGAGGGTGATGTGACCAGTGCACCACCAGAGGATTCGGGCCACGACTCATCAGCCACAGTGGACCGAAAGAAGGCGATTGACACACCGGCCGACCATGGGCGGCGGAGCGGCGCGTCGTCGTGCACCGTTGGATAAGTCTGCCGACACACCGGCCGACCGCGAAGGATCGGCAGGACCCGCTCCAGTGGGTCCCGCAAGCCACCTAGCGGCGCCACATGGCACCGCTGCTGTGGAGGAGACGAGCGGCCTCTGGCCCATTCAGGAGACCAGAGGACCCCCCCCCCCCCCCCCCGCGCCGGCTAGGGCGGACCCCACCGGGCCTCGCACCTGCGGACCGCGCTCCGCCGCGGGTCGCGCTCCATCGCAAGGTGGGCCACCCTTTGTGGGCCAGGCCGAACCTCAGCCCAGCGAGCTGAGCCCACCACGGCCCAGCCCAGACTGGGTCGGGCCAGGTCGGACCGACCGGGTCAGATCGGACCCGAGCCCAACGGACCCAAAAACACTAAAGGAGCCATATCTTGAAATCCAGGCATCCGTTTGACGAACTGTATACTATGTTGGGACCCTTGGAGAAAGACAATCCTTTTGGTATACTTTACTTGAGTTTTGGAAACAATTGGAGTACAACCGGGTTGGATCGAACCCGAATCCAACCGGGCCCTTGGAACTAAAACGCTTATAACTCACAAAATGAACGTCTGATTGATGCACTGTCTATCACGTTGGAACCCTTAAGACATGATGGTACTTTGAATTACTCATTTGTGGAGTTTAGTGGCAGTCGAGGTATGACTGATATCTCGAGAGGCAGATTCTACGGAACTCGAGCGTACCGGGTGCGAGGAATCCTGTTGCAGGTTGTAACGTGAGGGAAGAACATTGATCCTATGTAGGTGAGCACCTATCGATCTTGTATGGGTTAGCTACTATCAGATCCTATGTGGATCAGCGCTCAATGATCCTATGTGGGTCAACACATACCGATCCTGTGTGGGTCAGATCTTATGTGAGTCAGTGGGGGTTAGTACCCATCAGATCCTGTGTGGGTCAGCACTCTGTGATCCTGTGTGGGTTAGCACATACCGATCCTGTGTGGGTCGGTGGGGGTTAGTACCTATCGATCTTGTGTGGGTCATAAGTAATACTTTTTAACAGAATAAGATGATCTAGCTTATGACTAATCATCAATACTTCTGTACTTAAGTTATGCCCGATTGTGAGCTGATTCTTTTACCTATGTGATACTTTAATCTTCATGGTGTTACCTAAGTGGTAATTCTAGCTTCATGGTGTTACCTGTGCAGTACTTCTACCTTTGCGATGTTGTCTTCGTGGTGTTACCTATGTGTTACTTCTATCTTTGTGGTGTTACATGTGTGGTACTTCTACCTTTGTGGTGTTGACTTCGTGGTGTTACCTATGTGGTACTTCTACCTTCGTGGTGTTGCCTTTATGGTATTATTCCCTCATGTAGGAGACGAGTGTGTCTTGATAACTTAGGTATATGTATGAGCATATACCTAAGTAGATTTGATGTTTATTGCTTCGTGCTTTGAGATTGAGGTCTTGATTAGTTGTATTTCCTTTGTGGAACTCTGGGAGACCTATGGGGGTATTGAGGTCCCTACTGAGTATCGTTATACTCACCCCTACACGGTCTTCACCCGCACCTTATTGTGTCTTGTGCAGACGACGAGCAATGAGGCTGAGACTTGAGGGAGCCAGGACCAGGTGGTACTCAGAGGGGACGGACTGACGTGGAGTGTTGTGGAGACGAACTATATCTACCTTTCAGGTAGGATCCTCAGTGGAAGATCCATGAGCTATTTTGTACTTTTTCAGTTGTAATTGTACCTTTTTCAGTTGGACTTGTATTCTGGCCCCTTTTACTTTCAACACTCTTTACTTTTAACAAACTTTTACTACAATAGATTACTTTGTGGTTGCTTTTTGTTGTGTTCTTCGACTGTGTGTCTGAACAGGTTAACATGAAATGCCTTCCTATTTTAGGGATATGCCTTTTCGGTGCTGGTCACCAGCCCCTGGACTATGGAAGGCGGGATTGGGGTAGTAACGGCACGGGCCCTAGGGGACGGGTCATGAAAAAGTGGTATCAGAGGAGTTGGTTCTACCGAAGAACTAGGACTCTGATCTTTTCTATGTGGTAATAGTGTTAAGTGTTATGCGTGTGGTTTTCAGTTTGGGGAATCCAGTGTTGGTGCGGTAACTGACGTATCCATACACCAGAACCCTGACTTCTGATTTTCAACTTAGTGCATGAAAACACTGATTGCGTGTGTTTTGAAAAGTTTTTTTCTTATGATTTCTTGAGTCAGCTCACCAGGTATAACTTATTAACCATGGAACACCTGTATTATTTCAGGATGCCACCATGTAGACAACTAGCCAGGATTTCCGAGAGAGTGTGCAACAATGACCCACCGAGCGATGAGGCCTCGGTGCAGGGCCCTCTTATAGCATTAACACCTTTGGGTGGTGTATCAGCAACACCACTACTCATTGGGCAGCCACTACCACTAGCCCCACCAGCAGAGGGTGCACGCCAACTAAGCGTGTTGCACGAGTTTCAGCGGTAGAGGCCTTCGAGGTTCCGAGGTGAGATGGACCCACAGGTGGTTGAGGACTAGCTGAAGGCTATAGTCAGAGTTCTCCGCTTGGTTGGGACACCAGCTAACCTTATGGTGATCCTATCAGCCAATCTTTTTCAGATAACAGTAGATAGATGGTGGAGCTTGATGCTCCAGATACACGACAGGTGACCCTCATCTGGGTGGAATTCGAGAGCCTTTTCAGGGTAGAGTTCATCCCAGTGACCTTACGCTCTGTGCATATATAGGAATTACTGCACTTACAGTAGGGCAACATGACTGTGGCCCAGTACTTAGTGAGGTTCACTGATCTCTCCCGCCACTCCACCGACATGGTACAAGACCCTTTCTTCAGGGCCCGGACATTTGAGAAGGGTTTCCGACGGGAGATCAGGGCATCAATGATATCACTCATCATTCCAACACAGGATGGGGTGCTAGAGAAAGCACTTTTGGTAGAGAGATTCCTAGCTGAGCAGACACTGACAACAAGATCCACCATTAGACGTCAGGTAGCAGAGTCATTTGCAGTAGGCAGTAGGCGAATGCTGTAGGGGCCCAAGTGGGCCAGGCCTTCTGGTGGACGACCTCAGGTTACATGGTCGGTGGTGCGGGGCTCACAGGATAGAGGAGGAAAACTGAGGTGTAGGCAGTGCTACACGTGCAGCAGGAAGGGTCACATGACTCACAACTAATCGAACTGCCATACAGACGACCAACATACGGTTAAAGGACCGTCAAGGAAGAGGCAGAGGTTCGATCGGGGAGGTCCGTAGGCAGAAGGCGGATGTGGCAGAGGAGATGGCCGTGTAGTAGGCGGTGGGTGGTGATTCGAGGTTCTACCGCCACCACCTCCAGGTGGTCCACCCTGACCACAGGGGGCAGGTGGATAGGGATGAGCTCAGCTCTAGGCAGTTGATGCCTACAACCACAGATCTCTAGAGATGATTAGAGGTAAAATATCTATCTACTCCACCTTAGCTATAGTACTTATAGACACAGGTTCCAGTCACTCTTTTATTTCCACAACCCTCATTCAGAGCCCGGAGTTTCCGGTGGAGTTGTTGGCTCGATCCTTACGGCTAGTGACTCCTACGGGAGTAGATTCGACGATTACACACTGGTTCCGATAGTGTGAGATTACTCTAGGAGGTAAGAGCTTCATCTGGGATCTTCTAGTAGTGGCATCGAGGCCTTACGACATCATCTTGGGTATGGATTGGTTATCCACAATCCATGCTCAGGTTGACTATATTAGGTGCAAAGTGTGGTGTGCCCATGAGGATGAGACTAGGTTTTCCTTCACTAGTGAGAAGGGAACCTTTGCAGCATAATATGGACTTACTTGGAGAAGGGTGTAGCCGATCACACATCAGTTGGCTAGCCTTAACCTCAGAGCAGTTAATATTGAGAGTCCCAGCTATCCTGTAGTGGTGAACCAATATATCGATGTCTTTTCTGATGATGTTCCGGGACTACCTCCACCCAGATAGGTAGACTTTTACATCGACCTGTACCCCAGGACGACACTGATATTTACACCAGTATATCAGATGGCTTTCACGGATCTTTGTGAGTTACAAGTACAGTTGGAGGACTTGTAGAGAAAGGGGTTTATAAGGCCCAGTGTTTCTCCATGGGAAACCTAGATTTTATTCGCCAAGAAGGCAGCTGGGAGTTTGAGACTCTGTGTGGACTATCGGCACCTGAACCAGGTGACCATGAAGAACAAGTATCCACTTCTGAGGATTGATGATATTTTTGATCAGCTGAAGGGAGATCATTGGTTTTTGAAGATAGACCTCATATCAAGATATCATCAGCTCAAGGTACAAGATGAGGATGTGTAGAAGATGAACTTCAAATGTTGGTATGACCACTATGAGTTCTTGGTTATGCCATTTGGCATGACCAATTCCCCAGCAGTATTCATGGGACTCATGAACAAGATCTTTTAGCCATACCTTGATCACTTTGTGGTGGTATTCATCGATAACATATTGATATACTCAACAACGAAGGAGGAGCATGCTTATCATCTGTAGATAGTTATGGATACACTCCAAGAGCACCGAATTTATGGTAAGCTCGCAAAGTGCTAGTTTTGGATATGAGAGGTCCACTTTCTGGGACACGTTATCTCAGAAGCTGGTGTTGTAGTGGATCCAGTGAAGATAGAGGCTGTACTTGCTTGGGAGCCACCCAAGAGTGTGACCAAGGTGCAAAGTTTCCTGGGGTTGGATGAATACTACCAGAGATTTGTGCCTAACTTTTCCAGAGTTGTGGCACCCTTGTCAGCGTTGATGAAGAAGGGACAACCCTTTGTATGGATGGAGAGATTCTAGTAGAGTTTTCAGGAGCTGAGGTAGAGACTGGTGAGTGCCCCCATCTTGAGGCTACCAGAAGAGGTAATTGGGTATGTTTAAATGTCGGTGGTTAGATTCTGAGAGAGGATTTCATGTTCATCCAATTCATGGAATCTTCGATATTAAATATAAAAGTCTTCTTGTAGTAAATGAAACATTTTTACTAGATCAACAGACACATAAAATATATTACGCAAAGTACTGTGCTACTTCAAGAGACCTGAGTGATTGGTGAAGCATAATAAAAATGAAATCTCAGAAAAATCAGTTTACTCAAAATGAATATGGTTCCAATGAAGTACAAGGAATTGAAATTTTTCAAGAAACTACTCAAAATCCATCTTTTTCACAAAGAGACATGAATATCGATGATGAAACCCCACAATTAAGGGTCTATGATGACAATGATGTTAATGATGTTACAAATGAATTTAAAATGGTAAGAGATGATTAAATTGAAACCTATATAGATATTGATGACGTCGATGATGAATATGAAGACATTGACATCGTCAGATATGAAGATGACAATGAAGGTGAACATTGACACAATTAAATGCTGGTTATAATCATAACTAATATATATCTATATGTAATAGTTATTTTCTACTATCTGCTAACAACAATCATTTTGTGTTTTAAATGTACCCTGATCTATTTCGCGAGTTGCAGGAGGCTGAGCTACCTTTGGATGAGGAGGATTTGGGATCATCTGACCCTCAGCCTACTGGCGGTTCAAGGGGTGTGCGGAGGGGGCACGATCTTACACGACTGATGATTCCTAACCCTATCCCCGAGTGACGTCCACATCTTAGCTTCAATAAATGCATGCAGAGGTATGATAACCTGTGTATTTTAGTTATCTTTCATTAATTTATTTATATACTAATTGTTTGATTATTTATTCTTTTTTTACAGTTTTGCGCATGTAGCTATTAGACAGGGGATCACTATCTTGTGCAATTATTTTTCTCAGCTATGGATCACATGGGAACATATTCCTGTTGATGTGAAGCTCAAAATGTTTAATCATTGGCCGGTACATAAATAAATAATATTTATTTTGAAATTTATTTCATTAATTACTTTATATTATAAATTATTTGTAGGGTTTATGGTATCCCATCGATGATAGCATGTGTGACACTATCCACAAGGCATGAGAGGTGTTTGTGTGTGAGTGTTTTCGTCAGTTTGTTCACAATTTGAGAAGGACAACCATTAAGAAAGTAGGAGTGATAGTATTTGATGAGTCGTGTAGAGCCCACTGACCATAGTATATTTCATCTCACGTTTGGGATGGATTATGTTCACATTGGTCGAGTGGTGGATTTCAAAGGAGATCTTCATTGGGCTGGAGGAACTAGGGGAGACAGGAGGTGACACATCGAGCTGGTAGCCGTACATTTAGTACGCATAGAGAGAATCTGGTAAGTATCTTTTTTAAATATTTTATATAACATTAAATATAAACAATTTATTTTATATTCATATAGGCAGTCGAGTATCCCAATATTATGAAGTATGATGTTTATTAGAGGATGTACAATGATCCGGACACTGAAGAGATTAGAGGTGATCACCAACATCAGATTGTGGTCAGTATTATTTCTTTTTCAGTTTGAAAATTAACTGAATATAATATTTTTACTATTTTAATTTCAAATTGGAACTGAAGGAGCATATGAGGACACAGCCTCTCAGACACGGGCTGAGATTCAGGCTGAGATGGCTGATCAGACTAGTGCCCACCATTTCGATGAGGCAACATGGATGCAGGCGACACAGTATGCCTTTAATAAGGGATGAGTAGTTGGTATCAACACTCATTTGACTCCTGGGTCTTATTATGTTACTACTATGATGTTGGTGTCCAAATCTAGATAAGCTCGTGAAGAGACATCATCTTCTGGCTCACAGTATTAGGAGCAGTTGCGAGCTCAGACTGAGCTTATAGAGAGTTTGCAGAAGTAGCAGGAAGAGATGCGTCGACAGAAGGAAGAGATGCGTCAGCAACAACAACAGTACAAGAAGAATATGCGCTGATGGCAATAGTAGCAGCAACAACATAAGGAAAAGATGCGTCGATGACAGAAGCAGCAACACGAGCAGATAGAGTACACGCGTCGTCTGACTCGTAGTTTGGAGATGAAGTTTCCTCTACCATCTCCTCCAGCTCCTCCACCTCCTCTAGAAGACTACCCCCAATATTTTTTTGTTATGTTAAAAACATTTGAATTCAACAGTTGTTGTAATATGAACTATTTACAATTTTTTTCTTTTATATTGGTGCGAATATTGCATATTTTTTTTTTAATATTTTAATATTTTATTATTTATTATTAGTATTATATTTTATAATGTTTTTTTATTTTACTAATAATAATAATAATAATATTTTATGAATTTTTATATATTTTTACGAATATTAAGAATTTTAATATTTTTAATATTTTTTATTATTTTAATAATATCAATATTATTTTTTCATTAATCATAATTTTATTTTTTTTATTTTATTCAGTATTTGCGATGGGGTCTCATCGCAAATAGATTATATATATATTTTTTAAAACTTATTTGCGACAGTAAAAGAACCCATCGCAAATAAGTTTTTGCGACGGGCCTGTCACAAAAGGTTTAAGTACATATAACACATATAAATGAAGAACCATTTGCGATGGGACAATGGGTCTTTCACAACTAGTTTTTGCGACGGGCCCATCGCAACAGGTTTATATATATATAATGTATTTAATCAGAGATCTATTTGCGACACTATTTTCTGCAACGGGCTATTCGCGATGGGACCCCGTTGAAAAAGATCTTTTATGACGGGATCCTGTCGCAAATAGCCCGTTGTAAATAGATGAAATTCCAGTAGTGTTGGATAGTCAAATACATACATGGTGTTCACTTTACATTGGGGATAAAATATAAAACATAGTAATGAAAAACATTTTGTATCCTTGAATGCATTCAAAGAAATATTCTTCATATATTGGGGAATGGAAGCAAAATATGGATGAACTCAAATGATTAGTAAATGTTATATACAACAGAAATGATCATGAATAAATATGACACAATCAATATGGAAATGTAAATAACTAAACACACATGTCATTTAATAACTTGACTATCATGATTAAATAAGATATAATCAATATGGAAAAGTAAATAACTAAACATACATTCCATTTAATAAATACCTGAGCACAAAATTCATCCATGGATAATATTAATGTAATAATCTCATGGATATTAATAACTTAATTCTAATGAAGAAAATTCTTAATATTGGACGTCATGATCTCAAACATCATGATATCTATACCATCAAGACCTTTCAAAAGACGATTTAAAACTATGGGTAAAACCTCATTTAACTTGTCCAGCTGATTTTTCTCATGAGACATATCGATGCATCGAGAGGCTATATAATTCTGGGAACCACTCTTCATTGCATGTCCAAAGCATTCCTTATATATCAAACGGCTGATTTAATTCATGAACAATATGTCTTATCATCAAATGTCCGTATTGAGTAATGGATATAAATTTATCAATATTTCCCTTATTAATCACATGAATTTCAAAGAAAACACTGTATGTAAAAATGGTATATATTTTATCTAATAATCATATCCATGATATATAGAATATGTATATTTAATAAAATGTAATTCTAATGATTTTAATAAAGTGAACATTTCAAGAGAAACTTAATGACTACAAAATTAATCAAGAAAGTGAATTTCAATACTTTCCTTGGTCAAACTGATTATAAACCATTCAGAGAAAGAATAAGAATGATATCATTATAATATATCCCTAATGGAGTATATGAAAAATAAATGGTTGTTATAAATGATGAATAAAAATACCATAAAATATGATTAAAAAAATCACGAGTAAAATGATCTTTTCACTTTGAAAATCACTTTTAAAAATTAAAATTTCCAAAATATAAAAAAAACATTTTCTTTGAAAAGAACCTCGTAAACTTGTAATGGAATATTCAAAGTAATGAGTGTTCATGATAGCAGGAAATTTCTTTCATGCCGAGTATATTAAAGTAAATATTTTTTTCACGTTTTTATAAGAAAAGTCAAAAGTACCTTTTTTGGAAAACAATAGGAAGATTCCCTTTAAAACATTTTGTAAAAATAAAATCATGGGTAAAAATCACATCAAACAATAATATGATAATATTAAAAACATTCTTGAAAACATTTTTAGAAAATATGGATTTGGAAGAAAAAAGATTTTCGGCTGAAGAGAGTAATAAAGTCAGATTTTCTTAAAAACATTTTCTCAGCCATTTTAAGAACCAAAGAGATGAAAATGATACTATTACTTGAAAATTTCATGAATAAATAGAGTATAATAAAATGAAATGGGTTTATTATAAAATGATCAAGTAATTTCTTTCAATGTAAATTCAAGCATAAACAATCACGGTTAAAATGAGATTGGGAAATAAACCCTTATAAACATCATAACATTGAAATGAGATTCAAAGAAATGATTGTGAGTATCAAACATAAAACCACATAAAATATTGGAAATACGACATAAAATAATCAAAGGTAATTACACACATAATCTTACAATATCAAAGACAATGAATATGTATTATAAACCAATGAAAATGAATTGATTTATGAAGTTCCTTACAACCTGTCAACTTTCAAGTCAAATCCCCTTGTATGAAGTAATTTAAATTTAAACTTAAAATACAATAAAATATGAATTATTTGTGATATTAAATGTAAAACTGGTATTATATATACTATATAAAAGAAATTAGGTGCATAACATTACAATATGTCTCAATGAAAGGAAATCAAGACAAAATCTCTTACCTCATGCTTCCCTTTAGTTGATCGTGATTTAACCTCATGTATAATTGTTTTAAGAATGTTATTAATTGATACTAGAACCATATTCATATTTATAATATCATATACGGTCCTCTTATAACATTTTACCACCCATTAGTTAACAATATTTTATTATTACTATTATTTTGGGTGTTAATTACCCTGTTTTCTCATGTATGTTTTGTTGCGGGAGTTATGGTTGTTGTGTATAGGATGTAGTTTCATTATATACATAATTATATTAATATTATAAATATAATTTTTACTCATTATATACATTTTAAAAATCATTCTTGAAAGTTTTACATGTAAAATGAATCGCATTGCTTCCTGGAGACGGTAGGCTATACGTATACACAAGCGACAATACCATTCCCTCAACGGGTGAAAGGATAAGGAAGTGGTTTGTATATTAATTTTAATAGAATTAATATCATGTCATATGTATCATATATATTCATTATTTATATCATTATTACTATCTATGTGAGACGGGGATGGAAAAAACATTTACATCGGTTCGCGATCCGGTAGTCTACCACACACATGAGCGATGTCTTTGTTTCCTATTTGATGGAGAACGAGATAGATAAATATTATTCCATAAACATAAAAACATATCAGTATATGTTAGATATTGGTGTTATTATGTTGGAAGTTTTAATACATAATTGAAGGTTTAAAAGGAAGAAAGAAAAAGAATGAGCTTTGTTAAGATGATTATCTTCTCTTTGAGAAACCTCATTTGGATCATTCTTAAGGACAATAGGGTTGGTCTTTTTGGAAGAAAAGTACTTATAGAATATGAATAAGGATGTTGTGGAGAGATTTGTTTTGGGTTTTATTGATTCAAATGTCTTGATATGTGTGAATAAGTGAGGAGAAGAAGTTCCCTTTTATAATTGGGGAAGAAGGACCTTCTTAGAAATTACAAGGAAATTTCCCAAAAGAATCCAAAATGATTGTCATTTCCAATAAAAATTCTTCCAAATGATCTTATATTCGAATGTGGGGGTGAATAACGTCAAAAAATGGTCATAAAATAAGATTTTTATAAGTTTAATTGAAAAAAATTACTCTTATCTTCTTAGTTTAACCCTTGGTAAACCCGTTTTAACCTTAACCGTGATAATTAATTTTTATTGTTTTTACTATTCATTATGAAAAAAAATAAGTCTAACTTATTATATAATATTAAATATGGAATCAATTTTACCAAATTTAATTCACAAAATTTTCAAAATTCAATTTAAAGATAAACCCACAAATCATGTCGAAAAATGATTTTTCATGAAATGCTTTTTTCAAGCATAAGTTGATCTTATATTAACTACATGACTAGTAATAATCATTAGATGGTTTTAAATTAATATTATTAGATATATAATAAATAAATTTCATTAAAGTCATTCATAATTAAATATTATTTTAATTAATTAAAATGGAAAGACATTATGCCTTTTTAAATAAAAACATTTTTTTGAAAAACCCCACTTTTTTTGAAAAATATCCCTTTTTACCTCTGATTTTTTTATCAAATTGAAAGTTATTTTTTTAAATTAAACATATTATAATAATTTATTATTAATAAAATTATAAACAGTTAAATAATATATTTTTCTATATTTATAAAAGCTTATTTTTAAGGGAAAATTTCAAAAATCCATTCAAAGCTTATTCTGACCAAGAAAATTCAAAATCATTATTTATCCTATCAAATTATAATTTTATGCCCTGAAATATTAAAATGTACATTTTATTATATTTTTATTAAAATATAATTCTCACTTACTATAATTTAGGCTCAAGCATGCGTGCATCACAAGCCATCGAAGAGATTGAATTGATTTAAAAAGATATATATCGTAATGTCTCAGGGTATTACATTATTCCCTCCTACAAAAATTCCATCTTAAAATTTTCATTGATATTACCTTATAAAAAAATAGTATAGATCTTATTCATAACATCCTCTAGTTCCCATATTGCTTCTTCCATTTTGTGATTTCTACAAAGTACCTTTACGAGTCAAGTCATCCAATTTCTCAATACTTTCTCTCTAGTAGTAAGAATCTGGATGGGATCTTCATAGTAAGATAGATTATGTTCCAATTATATTTCTTCAAAGGTGAGCACATGCAATGGGTCTAGCATGTACTTCCATAACAATGATACATGGAACACATCATGTACTTTATAGAGACTTGGAAACATTTCCAAATGATAAGCCACAACTCCAATTCTTTCTATAATTTCAAAGTGTCCAATGTACCCGGGGCTCATTTTTCCCTTCTTATCAAACCTTATAACACACTTATATGAAGATACTTTCAATAAAATGTGATCTCCCACTTAAAATTTGAAATATTTCCTCTGATTGTCATCATAACCCCTTTTCATTCTTTAAGATGCTTTAATATGAGCCTGAATAGTATTTACCTTTATTTTTGTCTCTTCAAAAAATTTTGGGCTTACAAGTTTCCTTTCACCAACTTTATCCCAACAAGTTTGAGTGTGAAATATTTTACCATATAACGCTTTATATGATTCCATTTGAATACTCCAATGGAATCTATTACTATAGGAAACAAAAGGTAAATAATGATCCCACATACCTTGAAAGTCAAGTGAAAATGACCTCAACATGTCTTATGACGTTTGTATATTCCTTTTGGGTTATCCATCAGTTTGGGGATGGTAGACGGTGCTCAAATAAAGCTTGGTATCAAGAGCCTTATGAGGTCTCTTCCAGAAATTCAATGTAAAATGGGGATCATGATCAAGAACAATCGAAATAGGTGCACCATGAAGACCTAAAAATTCATTAATATAGATCCGTGTGAGGCACTCAAGAGGTAAATATTCTCTTATAGTATAAAAATTTGTAGATTTGGTTGAGAGATCAATAATAACCCATATCGCATAATTCTTTCTAGGATTCTTTAATAGTCCAGTGATGAAGTCTATAGTAATGTCATCCCATTTCCACACGAAAATGGGAAGAGGTTTCATGAATCCTATAAGATGTTTTCTCTTAGATTTCACTTATTGACAAACCAAACATCTATACACATAATCAACAATTTCCCACTCTATGTTATCCCACAAAAAATGTTATCCAAAATCTCTATACATTTTGGTGCTACCGGGATGTATAGAGAAATTCAAGATATGAGCCTCATCTAATAATTACCTTTTTAGATCATAAATATACGAAACACATAGTCTCATTTCAAATTCCAGAACACCGTCTATACAAATAAAGTCTGTCAACTTCCCATCATTCATAGATTTAATTTTCTTCTGAAAATTATTATCATTATATTAGGAATTTTTTATCTTTTCCAATAAAGTTGGTTTCACAATCATTTGAAAATAGAGTGATGTATCCCCTTACTTAATAACTCTCATATTCATCATCACTAGATCCATTAACATAGGATCCCTCTCAATCCTCATCTGGGTCAGAACTCCATGATCCTTCCTACTTAAAGTATCCACCACCTTATTTTCCTTCATTGGGTGGTAGTGTATTGATCAATCATAATCCCTAAGTAGCTCTAGCCATCCCCTTTACCTCATGTTGAGAACATTTGGTGAAAAGATGTATTTTAGGCTTTTATGGTTTGTGTATATCTCATATATTTCACCATAGAGATAATGTATCCATATCTTCAAAACAAAGATTATAGGTGCCAAATCAAGATCAATGTACTCCTACAAAACAAACCTTTTAACAATGCTGACCTTTATCAGCGCTAGAAAAAAGCATTGATAAAGATTCCCTTTATCAGTGCTAAAACAAGTGCTGATAAAGGGTGCATTTTATCAACACTTTTTTCTAGTGCTGATAAAAAGCACCCTTTATCAGCATATTTTTTAGTGCTGATAAAAAACACATTTTATCAGCGTATTTTTTTAGCACCGATAAAGGGTGCCCTTTATCAGAGCTTTATTTTTAGCACTGATAAAGGGTAACTTTTATCAGTGATTTATTTTTAACCCCATAAAGGAATCCTTTATCAATGCTTTTTTAGCACTGATAAAAGTCCAAATAAAATGAAATAATTAAATAAATAAAAAATAAAAATGATTTTATTAAAAAATATTAAATTTTTTATTAATAAAACAATTTTTGATAAAAATTAATAAATTGATTATACTATATATAAATTATAAATAGTATATATTAAATATATAGATATATGTAAAATGAAAATTAAACAAATAAAAATTAAAAATAAGTAAATTAAGAAAAATATTAAACATTTTATTAATTAAATAATTATTGATAATGTTAATAAATAGTATATATTAAATACATATAGATATACGAATGAATATAAATATGATTTATATAATACAAAATATTTATGCTTTACAATAAATAGTAATATATTTAGTGAATAATAGTTTAAAATTAAAAATTAATATTAATTAAAAATACTGACTAATTGTATCGATTAATGAACACAATTGAATGTCGTTTGATTTTTCAATTTAACATAGATCAAATGTATTATATTGATTTGACATATACATAATTAATTCATTTTTATATACATAAGCACACACACCTTTTATTTTGGAAATTTAATAAATTTTTATTATTTATTTCATATATTTTTATTTACTATGTTTTAGTATTTACAATATATATTCATCTTTATTTCAATATATATCCATTTTTTAATGATTTACATTTAATTAATCAAACTTATCTATTTTTTCAATATTGTTAAAGTGTACTCATTTTAAATCATTCAATTTTACTCATTTTTAACATGCATGCACTAAAGATTAAATATTCATTAATAATGTTAAAAATATATTTGTAATTTTTTTTATAAATGCACATTTACTATTTTTATACATTTATAATTATATATAAATAAATAATATTTGTTTAAAAATTATTTATATAATTATAAATAAATAATTATAAATATTTAAATAATTATAAATATTTAAATAATTATAAATATTTAAATAATTATAAAATTATAATAATTTTATTTAAATAATGAATATATTTACTATATTTATATTTATATATATTTATTATATATATATATATATAATTATATAAATATATATAACGATATAAATATTATTTATTTAAAATATTTATATAATTATAAATA
This sequence comes from Viscum album, assembly GCA_963277665.1. Lineage (NCBI taxonomy): Eukaryota > Viridiplantae > Streptophyta > Magnoliopsida > Santalales > Viscaceae > Viscum > Viscum album. Next base: position 1,968,187,418 of record OY728125.1, on the reverse strand, counting down.
AATGATTATATATTCAAAGAATTATAAAATTATTATTTTATAAAAAGTATTATTATACATATTATAATTATATATAATAATTATACTTTTTTAGAAAAAGTATTTTTTTTAAAAAGTATTATAAGTATTTATCAATGTTTTTTTAGTGCTGATAAAGATTCATTTTATCAGTGCTTATTAACTTAGCACTGATAAAAGGTATCTTTATCAACACTTTTTTTGAAAGCATTGATAAAAGTGTCTCAATCTATTTTAAGAACCCTAACCATCACGAACCAATTCTCGATATCCAGAGCTCTCCCCAAAATCCACCTGCCACCGGTGCTCCTCGTTGTCAAATCCAAGCTCGAATCTAGGCTAGAACCAAGGCTTCAACTATTCCAAGGCTTGAATCCAAGGCTCAAGCGATTCAAGGGCTGAAGGAAACCAAGGCTCAAATGAAATCCAAGTTTTCCGATATCTCTAATTTCCCTTAGTTATCCACTAAAATTTCTCATCCCACATCCATGTATCCCAACAACTCTAGTTGCACTATCCTATAATTAAATAACCCAAAATTCATTGTTTTTTAGATATACTGAAGTATCCTCTACCCCGATAGTATGTGGATCCCCTTGGGACAACATTGGTATTGTGCGACTTGAAATATATCAAACCCAATTGTCACGACCCATCCCAGTGGGGCCTGCGCCGTGACTCCCCAAGACCACCTCCAATAGGCCAGGGGATGGTTACTAGCACCAAGTAGGAATATTACTACATAGGAGTCATTGCCTAAGAACCTGTACACACACACACATCTCCAAGACCACAAATACTGAAATTTAAAAACCACTAAGGAACAAAATGCATGCATACAACTAAACCCAACCAACAGAGTACAATGGAAAGTAAAGTACTGAAAGTAAATTGGGCCAGAATACAAGCCCACCAAAAACAAGAGTCTGAAAACTACAAAGTCCAACCTATAAACACAACGAGGTACTAGGACTAATACTCATAGCTGTATGAATGTCTCGGATTGTAGGGAACTCAAAAATCTCGGTCCTGTCCTGGTCCACCATGGACTCTGTCAAAAAGCTACTCGTCTGCACAAGACACAACACGTGTGGGCAAAGCCCGTGCAGGGGTTAGTATAACAATACTCAGTAGAGGATCCTGAAAACCATAAAGCAGTACACAAAGTAAAGGTACAATCAGCTATGTATAACACATGTCTACAAAACATATATCAAGAGAAACAAAAACCATATATACTCAAAACCCAGACCTGTAGTCTAGAGACAAATCGCACAACCGCATACCCCCGTTAGGGATTCAATTCGAAGATTCCACGATGTACTCGTTCTGGGAGAACTCACTCCATGAGTCTGATAGCTCTGTTGACGTTCGTCTAAGAAGTACTGTTCATCGGAAAATGTCATGATAGGTAGTTACACTCATTACGGGAGACACACTCCTGAGTGGGAAAGATCACGATAGATAGATGCACTCATTATAGGAGACACACTCCTGAGTGGAAAAGATCACGATACACATATGAAGATCACTACCAGGGCCATGGAGAATACCGCAACTCATCCAGAATTCACCTGATAGGTAGAGGATCAATGCCCGGTGGAGTTGGTCACGTCGATGCCTGACTCTACCTAGGGTCAAGGATGGATAGAGGATCTCGATCCGGGCCTCTCGGATGGATGCCTGACTCTATCACAGAAAGTCTTGCTGAAGGGATCATACTTATATAGAAGGAAACGATGCCTGACCTTCAGGGGAACGGGAAGAAGGGGCACTAACCCAAATGAAACATGTCCAAGATATGGTGGACAAGAGGACCATGCCATTTTCCAAAAAGTATAGGGTGTGTAGAAAAGTTACATGCTGTGTCGTTTGACCCCGAGTACTGCCCGTGTACAATGGACTATATCGTGAGGCTGGTTGTGCAAAAAAGTTAGTACACGGCGTGTAGTACTGTGTACATGTCGTGTCTGAGTGCCTGGGGTCGGCTCCGTGTATGCTAGCCATGTGCCCGTACACGGTCTTCAACCCATGTACTCCAACCCGTGTAATTGGTATATGGAGTGACCCGCGTTACTGGCCTCGCTTGGCCGTGTGATGGAGAACACGGTCGTGTACTCCATCCTATGTCCGTGTATCCCCAGGATACACGCCGAGTCCCACGTAGTCGCTTCTGTCATGCCGCGTAGAGAGTACACGCCGTGTCGTCTGAAGCCACGTAGTCCATCCCGTGTTTGTGTACTTACCAAAATACATGTTGAGCTTCAGGGAAATTACAACATGCCGTGTGACCAGGTTCAAACCCTGTGTGATTTCTCTCTGACCCCCGAAACCCTAGCCACCACCGCCAGTACTACACAACGTGTTCTTCGAAAGTACACGCCGTGTATTTTGGAAATTTTCAGAAACACGAACCTCTACTGTCGCGCTTCCGGTAATGCCCCATTCGTCGATCCGATCGTTTGATCACCCTAGAGCACCCAGGTTTTGGTCACCCCGACACCACGAGGCTCCTTCAATTGTTTTCAGACCTCCGATCACCTTCAAAAATAGGTTTTGATCTTCCTGTGCGAAGAACGCTCGAAGAACGACCTCTTTCGATTCGAGCCGATTCGTTGTCCGTCATGGCCATCACACCTCTATAGGGTCATTGCGATGTCAGATCTCTGGTTTGGGATTATTGTGTTTCAAGACAGGTGTGCAACAATCTATTGTTCATCGCCCCGTGAAGAACGTGAAGAACGCGCGAGAAGAAAAGGGGGAAATAAAACCAATCGAACAAATTGAGGAACGAACCTCTACCTTCATTCGTCAAGGTGTTGATACACCCCTATTAAAGGCTTAAATAGACTAGAAATAAACAATAATAATCAACGTGGATTAATTCCCCATAATCACCCCAAAGAAATCCCTCCCGCAAGAACGTACGAATCTGCAGATCAACATGTTCGTTGTTGATCCACGTTCGTTGTTTAAATTCAAAAATGAGGAAAAAGAATGAAATAACAACCCCTACCTTCAAGAAAGGATCGATCATTGATGAAAGGGACGCACTGCTGTTGTCGTCTAGATCCTTCTACTTCGTTGGCGCAACGATTCTCAACTTTGATCTGTTGTCGTTCGTCGCTGAGAGTTTTCTCCAACGCTCCACGGGTTCTCCAGATATTTTTCTCAATCGTCGCCAACAATAAAAAAATAGATTATCCTAATAAAAGGGAAGCATATTTGACATCTCATCACGCTGTGACATTAATGAGTCAGCGTTTCTATTTCTGAGTCATTATGACATGACATTAATGATTGAAACAACTACCCCGTTGCTGCATTGCAGTGGATATTTCCAAAAAGAAATAAAATAAACTTGCGAATTTATTTTATTTTATTTTACTTAAAATGTACGAAAATTAAATTTTTCCCTTGACCCCGTGCTGGTCGAGGTTAGGCTCTTTCTTAGGTAAAGTCTTCGTCCCAAATGCAATGGTGTCCTCATATTTTTAATCTGGGAATCCATTTGGAAACTGCCATAGCCACACACAAGTGCCGACTCACTTAACTTAAAAAAAAGTTCAAACCACCATTCCGGGCTCACTGAGCCTCGGAATGATGTGTCATCTTCATGCCCGATCTCAAAATAATTCCATATAATATTTAAAAATAATAATACACGGAAAATCCAAGACATTACATTCTCCCCACCTTGGGGCTTTACATCCCCGAAAAGACAAAACAAAGGATACTAAAAAAGATGTGGGTACTGGGCATGGATCTAGGCCTCTCGCTCCCATGTGCTCTCCTAAAGATTCCCGTGCTGCCACTGAATGCGCACCAAAGGAATCGATCACCCACGAAGGATCCTCTCCTACCGATCCTTGATCTCCATCGGATACTCAACAAAGGTCACTCCATCCTCAATGTCCAGTTCGCCCCAGTCGATGAAATATGATGGGTCATGTACGTACCTCCTCAGCTGTGACACGTGGAAGACATCATGTACCTGATGCAATTGTGGTGGTAGAGCTAGGCGGTACGCCACCTCGCCAACTCTACATAGTATCTGGAAAGGTTTGATGAACCTCAGAGATAGCTTGCCGCCTCGGCCAAATATTCATAACCCTCGTCGAGGTGAGACCTGAAGAAAGACGTGGTATCCCTCTTCAAACTCCAGAGGTCTCCATCATCTGTCAGCATAAGACTTTTTCCAGCTCTATGCAGTCTTCATCCACTCCCGGATGATGTGCACCATCTCTGTGGTAGCTCGCACCAACTCTGGACCCATGAGTGATGACTCTTCAAGGTCGGTCCAACAAAGCAGTGACCGACAGGGTCTCCCATAAAAGGACTCAAATGATTCCATAACAATAGTGGAGTGGTAGCTATTGTTGTACGCAAACTCCACCAGTGGTAGGTGGTCCTCCCAACTACGACCAAAGTCCAATACACAGGATCGCAACATGTCCTCCAGAACCTGAATGGTCTTCTCCGTCTGACCATCTATTTGGGGATAAAATGATGTGCTCAAGCGTAGATGAGTCCCAAAAGCATCCTGAAATCCCTTCCACAACTGGGATGTAAAGTGGGCGTCTCGTTCCAAGACTATTGTCGAAGGGACTCCATGTAATCAAACTATCTCCTGCACATAGAGGTGTCCTAAGCTCTCTATGGAACTCTGCTCCCTGATAGCTAGGAAGTGGGCCGACTTGGTGAGTCGGTCAATGATCACCCAGACCGAATCATGCCCCTTGGATGTTCATGGTAAGCATGTCACGAAGTCCATCGATATTCCATCCCACTTCCACTCTAGAACTTCTAGGGGGTGACCTAATACCGTTGGAACCTGGTGCTCAACCTTCACCTGCTAGTATGTGAGGCATCAGGAAATGAACTCTGCTACTTCCTTATTCATGCCTGACCACCAAAACTGTCGTCAGAGATCCTGGTATATCTTTTCCACTCCAGGATGTACCGCCAAAGGGGATGTATGAAACTCTCTCAGGACCTCCTCCTGTAATTCCACTGGTACAATAGTGCATCCTCTGAAAAGAAGTGCGTGCTCCCCACCTTGTGAATATCCATCAGGAGCATGTCCTGTGGATAACTAAGCATGTAAAGCCTCACAGTCGACATTCCCAAGCTGTGCTTACCTAACTCATTGTAAGATTTGATGGGTGACAACCATCGACTGCAGGTAGGATGCGTCTTATCTGTCCATGAAGGACAACTGCAACATGGCTAACTACTCTGTCGCCTCACTCAACACCTATGAGCTCGACCTTCTACTCAGAGCATCCACCACCTTGTTTCCCTTCCCAGGAGTATAGATGATCTAAAAATCATATTACTGGAGGAACTCTAGCCAACTCCTCTTTATAAAATTTAGATCTTTATATGAAAAGATGTACCTAAGGATCTTGTGGTCAGAGTAGACGATAAACCACTCGCCCATAAGGTAGTTTCACCACATCTTCAATGCGAATACTACTGCTTCCAACTCGAGATAATGGGTCACATAATTCTGCTAATGTGGCCTAAGCTGGCATGAACCATAAGCAATCACTGCCTGCCTCTGCATCAGAACACAGCCAAGCCCGGTCCCTGATGCATCGCAAAAAACTATGTACTCGACACCCTCTTCCGGCAATCTCAAGATTGGGTCACTCGTCAAACTCTGTCTCAAATTCTCGAAAGCCTGCTGGAACTTCTCTATCCATACGAAGGGTTGTCCCTTCCTGGTCAAGGCTGTCATCAGTGATGATATCTGGGAGAAGTCAGGAATGAATCTCCGGTAATATCCTGCCAACCCAAGGAAGCTCCGCACCTCTGTCACACTATGAGGTGTCTTCCATGCTAACATAGCCTCCACCTTGGCTGAGTCTACAACCACTCCATCTAATGAGATTACATGTCCCAGAAAGTGGACCTCCTTAATCTAGAAATATCACTTTGAGAGCTTCCTATAAAGCTGGTGCTCCCGAATTACGTTTAGAACCATCCGTAGATGTCTCGCATGCTCCTCTTCTGACGCGAGTACACAAGGATGTCGTCGATGAAGACCACTAAAAACCGGTCCAAGTACGGCTGGAAGATATGATTCATCAGTCCCATGAACACTACAGGGGCATTCGTCACGCCGAAAGACATCACCAAGTACTCATAGTGACTGCAGCGGCATCTGAAAGTCATCTTCGGTATATCCTCATCCCGTACTCATAACTGGTGATAGCCTGACCGAAGGTCAACCTTCGAGAAACACTGTGACCCTCTTAGTTGGTCGAAGAGGTCATCGATTCTCGACAGTGGGTACTTATTCTTCACCATCGCCTGGTTCAGGCACTAGTAATCCACGCACAACCTCAGACTCCTGTTTGCCTTCTTAGCAAACAAGACTGGGGCCACCCAGTGTGAAACGCTGGGTCTTACGAAAACCTTACTTTGCACTTCCTCCAACTGCACCCTTATCTTTCGAAGCTCTGTAGGAGCCATCCGATATGCTGATGAGGATATTGGTGCCGTCCCAGGGTGTAAGTCGATGCATAAGTCGATTTCCCAACGGGGAGGTAACCCTGGAACATCTTCGCGAAAGATGTCATCATAATCCGCCACTACTGTTGGGAATTGGGAGATCACAAAATCCACTACTCCGAGGGAAAGGCTAGCCAACTCATGAGTGATTGGCTGCACCCTCTTATGCACAATCCCATTCTACACTGCCTGGGTTTCCCTTTCTTCGATAAAGGAAAACCTCGTTCCATCATGGCAGACACACCACACTCTTCACCTAAAACAATCAATCTGGTCATGGACCAAAGATAACCAATCCATACTAAGAATGACGTCATAAGGCCTCAACACTACCACCAAGAGTTTCCAACTAAAACTCTCACCTCCAAGGGTAATATCACACTGTCTGCAAAGGTGCGTGATCATTGAGTCTCCTCCCATAGGTGTCTCCAAGCGTAAGGATCGAGTCAATGGTTCTACCAGAATCTTGAGGTTTCATACAAGATATGTGGGTATGAAGTAATGACCGACACTTGTGTCTATAAGTATGTAATCTAAGGTATAAAAGACACATATCATACCTCGAATCATCCCTGGATCTCCTGGGTCGTATGCCTCGACCGCATGCAGCTGTCTCCGTCCCTGTCCCCCAGCTCCCAGATCCTGGTGCAGACCTCCTAAGGGTGGTGGTGGAAGTAAGTCAAAGCGTATGCCACCACATGTAGCTCTCCCTACTCCTCTACCACATCCACCACCTGATGGGTCTGTCTGCTCCACTCTCTAACTCTACCTTGGTGGTCTATCCACCGCTTCCCTGTTAGCAGCTCGACGAGTTGGACAATCTCTAGCGAGATGTCCCCTATCGTATCACGCATAACATCATTTCTCCCTAGGCTGACTGGATCCAGCCTGAGAGCCCTAGACTGTCGATCCTCTGTCCTGGGTCCTCCTATGACGTTTCCCATGTCCAGATCCTTGTTCCTGACGCCGGCTCCCTACTTCCGGGGTCTCCGCACCTATCTGCTTGCTGCTGACTGCCATCGACTGTCTCTGCTCCGCCAAGAATCTCTCGATCACCAAGGCCCACTCGAGCACTCCAACATAATTCGATATGCATAGAGGCACAAAAATAGATCGGATGTCCCATCATAGACCTCACTCAAAGGTCCGAGATCTGAAGTACTAATCCTTGACCATATCCATCGAGTTTCAGGCAAGGTTGGTGAACCTCAATGAATAGTCAGTTACTGTAAAACTGCCCTGCTGGAGATGAAGAATCTCCTGGATACACACATCTCTCAGCATAACCGAAGAGAACTCCTCCCTGAAGAGTCGCTCAAACTCTATCCATGAAATAGTCTCCTCGTCGTGAGTCTGTGTGGCCAGACTCCACCATCGTCCCGCCGAACCCTGAAGAAGGCTCGCTCCTAGGATCACCATCTGGTCTGCTGGTGTCCTAACTAGACGGAAAACTCTATTCACCGCCTCAAGACAGTCCTCAACCACCTGAGGGTCGGGCTCACCTCAGAACCTGATGGGTCTCTGTCTCTAGAACTCATGGAGCGCGCTAAGTCTGCGCCCCTCATCGGTCGGTACTGCAGGTACCACGGGCTGCTCCACTGGTGGTGGCATAGTAGGTGCACTACTTGGTGGAAACGCCTGGGGAACTGGTCCCTGTATCAAATCCTTGTCACTAAGGGGGTCATCCTCGTGATAGTGCTGCTGAATCCTAGCGGGTATGCGTCGTGGAGGCATCTTGTAATGAAACAAGATGTACCATGGTCAATGAGTATATCTGGATAGATGACACAAAGAATATGGAAAACACAACCCATTCCTATATGATGTATGTACCTTTCTTTTATTTCCCCACAAACAATGATTTTGTGTACCGAGTCAAAAAGCAGGTTATCAGAGTCCTGGTGTATGGATACGTCGGCCGCCGTACCAACACTGGAGTCTCTGTCCTAAAAGCCGAACTCAAAACACTTAACACTATTGCCCCAAACCAAACTCACAGACTCTTGGTCCTAAGGTAGAACCGACCTACACTGATACCACTCTGTCATGACCCGTCCCAGTGGGTCCCGCGCCGTGACTCCCCAAGCCCGCCTTCAATAGGCCAGGGGCTGGTGACTAGAACCGAGTAGGCATATACATGGGAGGCATTTCCTAAGAACCTGTACACATGAACACATCTCCAAGCCCACAAATTCTGAAATGTAAAAACCACTAAGGAACAAAATGAATGCATACAACTAAACCCAACCAACAGAGTACGACAAAAAGTAAAGTACTGAAGGTAAATTGGGCCAGAATACAATCCTACCAAAAACAAGAGTCTAAAAACTGCAAAGTCCAACCTATAAACACAACGAGGTACTGGGACTGATGCTCATAGCCATAGGAACGCCTCGGCCTGTAGGGAACTCAAAAAGCTCAGTCCTTTCTTGGTCCGCCCTGGACTCTGTCAAAAAGCTGCTCATTTTCACAAGACACAACACGTGCGGGCAAAGCTCGTGTAGGGGTGAGTATAACAATACTCAGTAGAGTAACTTGAAAACCACAAAGCAACACACAAAGTAAAGGTACAGTCAGTTATGTACAACATATGTCTATAGAACATATAGCAAGGGAAACACAAATCAGATATACTCAAAACCCAAACCCACGGTCTAGAGACAAATCACACAATCGCATACCCCCATTAGGGATTCAGTTCGAAGATTCCATGATACACTCGTTCTAGGAGAACTCACTCCATGAGTCTGACAGTTCTGATGATGTCCGTCCAAGAAGTACTGTTTATCGGGAAACATCACGAGAGGTAGTTACACTCATTACGGGAGACACACTCCTGAGTGGGAAAGATCATTATAGATAGATGCACTCATTACAGGATACACAATCCTGAGTGAGAAAAATCACAATACATAGACGAGGACCACTACCAGGGCCATGGTGGATACCACGACTCATCCAGAATTCACCTGCTAGGTAGAGGATCAACGGTCGGTGGAGTTGTTCATGTCGATGCCTGACTCTACCTAGGGTTAAGGATGGATAGAGGATCTCGATCCGGGCCTCTCAGATGGATGCTTTACTCTATCACAGAAAGTCCTGCTGAAGGGATCATACTCCTGTAGAAGGAAATGATGTCTGACCTTCAGGGGAACAAGAATAAGGGGCACTAACCCAAAAAAAACATGTCCAAGATACGGTGGACAAGAGGACCATGCCATTTTCCCAAAAGTACACAGCGTGTAGAAAAGTTACACGCCGTGTCGTCTGACCCTGGGTACTGCCCGTGTACAACGGCCCGTGTCGTGAGGCTAGTCGTGCAGAAAAGTTAGTACATGATGTGTAGTACTGTGTACACTCCATGTCTGAGTGCCTGGGGTCAGCTCCGTGTATGCTAGCCATGTGCCCGTACATGGTCTTCAACCCACGTACTCCAACCCGTGAAATCGGTACACGGGGTGACCCGCGTTACTGGCCTCGCCCGGCCGTGTGATGGAGTACACAGTCGTGTACTCCATCCCGTGTCTGTGTATCCCCAGGATACATGCCAAGTCCCGCATATCCACTTCTGTCATGACGCGTAAAGAGTACACGCCGTGTCATCTAAAGCCGTGTAGTTCATTCCGTGTCTGTGTACTTCCCAAAATACACACCGAGCTTCGAGGAAAGTACAACACACCGTGTGACCAGGTTCACATGCAGTGTGATTCCTATCTAACCCCCGAAACCCTAGAATCCACCACCAGTACTACACAGTGTGTTCTTCAAAAGTACACACCGTGTATTCTGGAAATTTCCAGAAACGCGGACCTCCGCCGTCGCGCTTCCGGTGATGCCCCGTTCGTCGATCCAGTCGTCCGATCACCTTGGAGCACCTAGGTTTTGGTCGCCCCAAAACCACAAGGCTTCTTCCATTGTTTTCAGACCTCTGATCAGCTCCGAAAATAGTTTTTGATCTTCCCGCGTGAAGAACGCTCGAATAACAGACTCTTCCGATCTGAGCCGATTCGTCGTCTGTCATGTTCGTCGCACCTCCGTAGGGTTGTTGTGATGTAGGATATCTGGTTTAGAATCGTTGAATTGTAATACAGGTGCGCAACGATCTGTTGTTCGTCACCCCATGAAGAACGTGAAGAATTTGAAGAACGCGCAAGAAGAAAAGGGGGAAAGAAAACCAATCGAACAAATTGAGGAACAAACCTCCACCGTCATTCGTCACAACGTTGATCTTCCCCTGTTAAAGGATTAAACAGAGAAGAAATCAACAACAATAATCAACGCGGATTAATTCTCCATTATCATCCCAAAGAAATATCTCCCACAAGAACGTACAAATCCACGGATCAACATGTTCTTGGTTGATCCGCATTCGTCGTTTAAATTCAAAAAACAGGGAAAAAGAACGAAATAACAACCCCTTCCTTTAAGAGATGATAGATCGTTGATGAAAGGGTCGCTCTGCCATCATCATCGAGATCCTTATACTTCGTTGGCGCAATGATTCTCAACTTTGATCGTCGTTATTCGTCGCTGAGAGTTTGCTCCAACGCTCCACAGATTCTCCAGAGATTTTTCTCAATCGTCGCCAATGAGCAAAAAATCAATTATCCTAATAAAAGGGAAATGTATTTGACATCCCATCATGCTGTGGCATTAATGAGTTAGAATTCCTTTTTCTGAGTCATTATGACATGACATTGATGATTGAAATAACTTCCCCATCGCTGCGCTGTAGCGGATATTTCCAAAAATAAATAAAATAAACTTTGAGAATTTATTTTATTTTATTTTACTTAAAACGTCTGAAAATTAACTTTTTCCCTCGACCCGCACCAGTTGAGGTTAGGATTGTTCTTAGGTAAATTCGTCATCCTGGATGCAACAGTGCCCTCATATTTTTAATATGGGCATCCGTTTGGAAACTTCCACAGCCGCGCACAAGTGCCGACTCACTTAACTTAAAAAAAGTTCAAACCCCCATTCTGGGCTCACTGGGCCTCAGAATGATGTGCCGTATTCATGCCCAGTCTCAAAATAATTCCATATAATATTTAAAAAAAACAATACATGGAAAATCTAAGACATTGCACCAATGCTGGTTCATGTTATTGTGAGGTATAATAGTCTCCCAATACCAATATTTCATGACATCTACCTCTTTGAAATCATCAACTTTTGAAAAATTTATCTATATAGTAGTCAATGTTTTCATTGGTTTGGGATATTACATTAAAAATAATTTGGGAACCTCTTTCTCATATTTTTATTGAGAAATTAATGTGATATGATTTCCTTGATTCACCTATAAACCAAGGAAAATGTTTCACCAATCATAAAAATCTCAACATCGTACCTCATATGATCCACAAAAAAAATTGCATTATGATTTTTCCAATCCTTAAATATTATGTCTTAGATATATATGAGTACCAATATACTTTGATCATTATATTTCTTGATGTAGAGGCTGTGATCAACTCTACCTCGCTAAAAACCAAGCTTTCTTAGGTATTGATCCAACCTTAAATACACAGTCCTTAGTGATTTCTTTATCTTATACAAAGAATTATTTAACTGGAACACCTTTCTCTAATTTTCATCCATAATAAACCCACCTGGTTTCTCAATGTATACTCCCCCTTAAGAAATCCATTGAGGAACATAGTTTTGACATCAATTTGGTATACTTTTAACTACATTTTCACTGAAATAGTTAAAAAAAATTCAAATAGTTTCCAACCGGGCTATGAGAGTAAATTTATCATAAATATAAATTCCTTTGAACTCGGATTTACCCTCTCACACTATACATTATTTATTTTGAGCCACTTTTCCATAGTTAATGAGTTTATTATTGGACACCCATTTGGTTCTAAAAACATTTATGTCTTCCAGACTTGGAATAATTTCCCAAGTCACACTGTTCTTATTTGAATCAAGCTCCTCATGCATATATTTTATCCAATTATCATATTTTTTATCCTCTACAAATTATTTAGGATCTACTTGGGAAAAAATAAGGTTTTTTGTATAGTATTACTCCTTGTAGTTTTCACTGAAACTGTCCAATCACCAATGAAATTTTATTCATTGATTTTATTCTTGCTTGTATTTCTTGCAATTGATAATCCCTATTCATTTCTGCACCATCAATGTCTTATTTTGAGTCTACCTCAGCCCCGTGTTCTCCCATATTCTACTCAATTCGATATTTATTTCCTTTGATGTTTCATCATTATTTTAATTATTAACAATTTCCCCATTCTAATTAGTAAAAAATATCTATCAATTTTATCTTGTCATCATAAAAACATCTCAACCCATGATTTTTAACTCAGTATTTAATTGTATCATTATCGAATATGATCATTTTTTTCACAACCAAAAATCAATTTCCTCTTTCAAACACAATTACCATAAATTTTTACTGACCCCAAATCAAAAAATTGTTCGGCTAGTTTTCTATACCTTTGTAAAAATATATCCATATTTGAAATGATAACCCACTCATTAATACTTCTTAAAAATCACTTCATTTATTTCATCACACATCTAATAAAAACTATATATATTTTAATTTAATCCATCTAAAAATAGATCATGCTTTAACATTGCCTTTTGGTTCCACTATTAGGAATATCTTATTACCATACATGTAATTCTCACAAATTGGAGGCATTGGCCCTTTTAGAGAACACAATGGAGTAAAATTTTCATCCTCATCAATTTCATCTCCCGAATAGTTATTATTCTAATTTGTTTCTTGGGACTCATACCCCTTCTCTTTTATGTTTCTTGTACTACTCTGAGTAGTAGTCATTATATGGATGACTACTATGAGTATTTTAAGTAACATAGGTGCATGTACAAAATAAATGAAGGATGAGTTCCAAACAACAAAATGCAATGATAACGGTTTAGAATATGAGCTAATGAGGATGAAAATTGTTTATAACTTTCACCTTTGGATAAATTTAGAGGAAAACACCTACCATAGTAGAGTAATTCTTTTCTTAAATTCAATTACCCATTTTTTTCAAATCATACTGAAATTCTTTGAAACAATCAAATATTGAGTTTCCCTTATTAGAATTATATATAACTTCCACCTTTTATAAGGAATATCTTATGTGTATTTATTTATTTATTATAAAAAATGAATATTTTATGAACCTAATAAGATATCAATACTTTCTCTTGGATGATTCAAAGCTTCAATCCAAGGTATAATATTTCTACTCATCATCCTCACTCATTTATTGATTGTTTTAAGAGATCTATTTAAATTTTTTATTATCATTCTTTCTTTACCATCAACAGATCCCTATGCTCAAAAATGTTTACATAGTAAAATCATTATCTATAGAATTAATTTATTATTTCATATTTATGTTTAATTTATTTATTTTTATTATTACTCATATAATAATTATTTTCTTATACATGTGGATTATTTTGTTCAATTTGGGGTGGTTTTTTCAAAGTTGTTCATGCTCGTGAGGGTTTTGGACTTCAAGACTATAACTGAGAAAACGACAATAAGGAAATGAATCAAGAATGCATACAACTATTTGGAAAAGGTGAATTTCTATCACCTATTTAATAAATTTTGTCATCATTTTATATACTATTTGTATGTTAATTTATGTATCATTTTTATCTAATATTTATTTAGTTTTTTCATAGATATTTTTGGAAGTTATATTTTCCTTTTAACTATCTACAATAATATACAAAAGAGATAAAATGATTTTTTTGCCAATGTTACCATGTTTTCCATTTTCATTACCATTCTTCGTTGAACTGCCAATACTACATATTGATTCACTATTACCATACAAAAAAACCTTTTCATTATTAAAATATATAAGAGTAGAGGAAGATCATGTGAACATTTTGGTTACTTATTATGATATAATGGGCACATGAGCTTCCTTTACTCTTCTGACTTTCAACAACGAGAAACGTTTTTCGGCTAAGAACATCAAGTTGATATGTAGTTTTAGAAGTTTGACATAAAAAGATAATGAAAATGTGGTAACATTGGTAGTTGGATTTTTTTGAGACTTTGGTATGCATAAGAATCATTCGCATCTCAATCTGACACATGGTGTGACTGGTATGACTCTAAGTGCTTCTTTTTATTTAAAATTGACATTAATTTTAGTAAAAAGGAAAACTAACATACTCAAAATTGAGAAAAAATATTATGATTATTTTACTACTTTATATAAATGATCCATAAGTCATTTAGTATTTTTAGGAATCAGCCTCACCTCAATTAGATGAATGGTGTGGCTTCTATGACTCAATGTGTCCATTATCAGTTTAAAATCAACAGTTTATTTAAAAAAATGTCACTCACTAAAAATAGAGAAAACACACTCATATTTTCTTGATAATTTAGGAAATTTATTCATAAGTCATTTTTGATGTGTATGAATCATTCTTACGTCAAATAGATGCACGATATGATCGGTATAAGTCAAAGTGTATGTTTTCAGTTTGAAATGACATTTTAGTAAAAAAAATACGTGACATACTAAAATTATGAGGAAATGTATTATAATTATTTTAATACTTTAGTAAAATGATCCATAAGTCATTTTAAATGTGTATAAATCAACCACACCTCAATCCGATACATAGTGTGACCGGTATGACTCCAAGTGAGTCTTTTTATTTATAATTGACATCAATTTTGGTAAAAAGTACAACTCACCTACTCAAAACCAAGAAAAAATATTCATATTGTTTTGATACTTTAGGAAAATGAACCGTATGTCATTTGAGATGTGTAGAAATCATCCGCACCTTAATCCAATGCACGATGTGACCGGTATGACTCCAAGTGTGTCTTTTTATTTAAAATTAACATCAATTTTAGTAAAAAGGACAATTGAACTACTCAAAACCAAGAAAACACATTCATATTATTTTGATAATTTAGGTAAATGATCCATATGTCATTTTTGACATGTAGCAATCATCCTCACCTCAATCCGATACATTATGTTCCTAGTACGACTCAATGTGTCCATTATTAGTTTGAAATTGATAGTTTAGTTTAAAAAATTTCACTCACTAAAAACCATGAAAATTTTCTCATATTTTTTTAATAATCTAGGAAATTAATTAATAATCCATTTGTGATGTTTATTAATAGGCCTCACATCAAACTAATACATGATGTAATCAGTATGAGTCAAAGTGCGTGTTTCTAGTTTAAAATGACATTTTAGTAAAAAAGACAAGTGACATACTCAAAATTGAGTAAACACATTCATATTGTCTTGATAATTTATTAAAATGATCTATAATCTATTTAGTATGTGTGGAAATTAGCCTCACCTCAATATAACACATAGTGTGAATGATATGACTCCGAGTGCTTCTTTTTATGTAAAATTGACATCAATTTTAGTTAAAAGGACAACTGACCTACTTAAAACTGAGAAAACACATTTATATTATTTTGATACTTTAGGAAAATGATTCATAAGAAATTTTTATGTGTATTAATCAGACACATCTCAATCAGATGCACGGTGTGACCGATATGACTCAAAGTGCATCTTTTTATTTAAAATTGACATCAGTTTTAGTAAAAAGGAAAACTAACCTACTCAAAACTAATAAAACACATTCATATTGTTTTTATAATTTAGAAAAATGATCCATAAGTAATTTTTATGTGTAGGAATCATCCACACCTCAATCTGATACATGATGTTCCCATTACGACTCAATGTGTCCGTTATTAGTTTAAAATCGACATTTTAGTTCAAAAAGTGGCACCAATTGAAAACTGAGAAAACACGCTTAGATTATCTTGATAATTTAATAAAATGATTCATAAGTAATTTTTGATGTGTATGAATCATTATCATGTCAAACCGGCACATGATGTGACCAATATGAGTTAAAGTGCGTGTTTGCAGTTTAAAATGTCATTTTAGTAAAAAAGATAAGAGACATACTCAAAACTGAGAAAACACATTCATATTTTTTTAATACCTTAGGAAAACAATTCATTAGTCATTTTAGATGCATAAGAATCAGCCACAACTCAATTCAGTGCACAGTGTGACTGTTATCACTCCAAGTGCGTCTTTTCAATAAATAAGTGTCATTTTAGTTTAAAACATGCATCACATAGCCAAAACTGAGAAAACGAGCCTAGATTGTTTTCTCATAATTCTATATGTTATTATTTAATTAATTTTCTTATCATTTTTATCTTATAGTTATTTAGTTCATTTTCATAGAGATAATTCTTGAAGATGAACAAGAAATGCTGCGGCGTGTAAGAATCAATTGCAACTCAATCTGATACACAATTTTCTTGATATGACTCAAGGTTTAGTTTAAAATTAACACATTATGTTAATTTATTTCTTTATATTATTACTAACATAATAATTTTTTTCTTATACAGGTGTGTTTTTTTCTCGAGTAGGGGTTAGGATCAAAATACAAAGGAAGACTGTTGTTATTGAATGTATGTAATAATTTGTACTTATGTAATTATGAAGAAATGTTTGAAATATCTATAATATAGTGTTTTTTCTTGTGTTTGTGTTATAAATTTTATTTAATTTAAATTCTATATTTTTACTTGTTTTTTTTGATTTTATGGTATTTTTGGTGTTGTGGTGTGTTGTTACAGCACACTACACTGATGTCGTAGTGTGCTATTGCAGCATAATGCATTATGCTCCTTTATCAGTGCTTCTAAAAGCATGGACAAAGGACCCATTTATCAGTGCTTCTACAAGAACTGATAAGGAACCCCTTTATTAGTATTTTTTTATCACTGATAAAATACCAGGTCTTTTAATCTCTCTTTGGTAGCCAGTGCCTCTCTAACGCTAATAAATGCCATTTTTAGTGCTATTAAAGGCCTATTTTGTAGTAGTGATGGTTGGATAGTTCTGTTCATGAGTATTCAACTTCATTGATTCATATGCAATAACTTTATAATTTTTCATAAGGACACAACCCAATCATTCCTTCGATATATCACTATATATCACAAACCCATCATTTCCTAATGATAGAGTCAAAATCATAGCATTAACCAATCTCATATTCAATTCATTCAAACATTCTTCATATTCCTTTTTTTTCATATAAACTTAACCCCTTTACATGTAAGCTTGGTTAATGGGTTAGCCAATCATAAATTTTTTTTGGATGAATTGCCGATAATAATCTGCCAAATCAATGAAACTACATACCTCAATTATGTTCATTGGTGTAGGTTATTCTCTAACCATCCTTTTCTTCATAGGATCAACTGAGATTTCATCCTTGGAGACAATATGATTAAGAAAAGAAACATCTTGGAGCCATAAATCACACTTACTAAATTTACTATATAATTATTTTCTTCTAAGAGTCTCAAGAATGGTCCACAAGTGATTATCACAGTCCTCATAGATTTTAGAATACACCAAGATATCATCAATGAATACCACAAAAAAATCAGCAAGTCATTCTTTGAAAACTCTATTCATTAGATCCATAAAAACAGAGGGTGCATTAGTCAGTCCAAACATGTTTAGAGGGACAATGATGAGGGTGCACAACATTTTTCCTTAACTCACTTAGATAGAGGAAAATGCTTATCTAGTCATTGAAAGGGATAATTGAACATAGGCAAAGTTCCTTATTCATCTTATCCTTTACGATGAAAAACATATACCGATCTAAGGAGGGAGTTTGTTTAGGGTCCTCCCAAACATTCCCATTAGGGAGAGACTCTTTATACATCTCCCAAAGAGTTGACATCCCTCCTAGTTAGTATATTTCCCATAGTATGATCCCCACATCTCCATGGGGTAGGTGGAAGGAGTTATTTCCATGACACGAGCAGTTGACCAATTCTTGAAGGATCTTTAGAGATTAGTACACGATGAATTATGAGATCTACAATGACTCATAAATATTGATGACACAAAGTTGAGTAGAAAATTTGGCATAATTCTAATTGACCAAGAATGACTATACCCATTAATCCGACAAATTACCATTAGGGCACATGTCCCACTTTTAACTCTATCCTCTCTTTGTAGTGTTCAATGAATAAACAGGTATGGTTGAATAAATCTGAGTGATGGGTTGATGAGTGAGATTGAGGCTATCTAGGATTAGAAGGGAGTTGTTCAATATATAAGATAACCCCTGGAATGAATATAGAGCCAATTGGAAACTCTGAGAGATAATCACTTGAATAAATCTATAAGAGGATGAAAACTAGAATGATAGATAATTATAGATGGGAAAAGGGATGAAAAATTCATCCATAGGGCTGAAGCTATATAATGGAAGTCTATGTGACAAAGGATAGTCCTAGAGACTAATTGAAAGAAAAGGTTTGAGAATCAAATTATAATATGGAATCTGGTACTAAGGATCGATGTCATGGTTCCTGACAATCATAGCTCTATGGCCGATAACATTGGAAGAAGTTCGTGAGCTTGGATAAATATGGATCAAAGAAAGAGAAGTACACATTAGGGTAAATACATGTTTAAAGGTTCAAAGGGTCACACGACATAACTTGAGTTAAGCAATCACATATATGAGGTGGGGTCACATGATCACCTAACCATTCAAGGTTTAAATTATCAATATTACCTTTGAATGCCCATGGACCTATTAATGGAATAACTTCATAGAAGACACACAATCACTTAAATTATCTTTAGATAGGAGATTCACATGAGTTATAACCTTCAGATCTTATTTAAATCATTTTGTAAATCTGGTTATGTGGTTCAGTTACATAGCCCAATCACATTAAGCAGACATGCAAAGGGCTCTTGAAAAGTGATCACATGGAAGTGGGATAAATGAGAGATCTTAAAGCTAGAGTTGCAAGTGAAATAAACAGCCCCTTTCCCTCCTATTTTTATGATTTTTCATAGAATACCAAGGGTCACTCTGAATAAAAAATGTCACCTAGAAGATCAAAAGATATATGTAATCCCAAGTGACTAGTAGGGTATTTACTTCCTTATAATTGATTCCTCCCTCCCTTCTTCTAGACTTCATTTCCCGGGGGGATCATTTTTTGATGCTCTCTAGATAAATGTTGTAACAAACCATAATTTTTATTAATTAAATTTCCCTTCTTATTATGTTATTTATTATAAAGCACATAAAATCACTTATATAACACAATACAAACTTTATAAACTAAGAATTAATGAAATAATAAGTATTTATAGAAATTAGAGAACCTAAACCAATGGAATAATAACTTGACCTTCAGAATAGTAAAGTGACCATTATGAATTGTAAATTGGTCAATAGAATCATAACCTCATCTATGAAAGTATAAATAAAAGTTAGGCATCTTATAAATGATAATATGATATAATTATATCATAGTATAAGTAAATAAATATTTTAAAAAGTATTAATTAAGTGTTGGTATTTTTATAAAACACAAATGATTATTTACAATTTTATTATTAATATAACAATTTAAAATAAAATTTATTTTCATAAAATATATTCATAAATTAATAATTTGTTGTCTTACGATTATAAGATAATCTTATGAGACCTTAATTAATTTTTCAAAGTGTTATATAATCAGTTATAATTTTAAAACCAGTATTTTTCAAGTAAATAATGATTTTAATTAAAAAATTAAATTTATCATATTTAGAAAATTATTTTCATAAAATTTAGTTAATTTTTTTAATTCTAAACATTGAAAAATAATTAGGGTGATTTTTTTTGGGATTTTTCTAAAATACATTTTTGTGAATAGTAAAATATGGTGATTTATGATATATATACATTATAAATTAAATACACTATTCCTTGAGTAATGGATGATTTAAGCACAATAATATTGAACTCACAATAATTATTTTAATATATTTATTGATAATTCTCAAACTATTCACAGTATCATGGTAAAATAATAAACTAATGAATAAAATAATGAGAAAACACCCCTCACCTCCCCTATAAATACCACCCCTCACCACCCCTTATCCTCACACCTTTCAAGCTTTAATACTTGTAAAAATTCTTCCCAATAATATTCCCAAGTCACTTCCCCATGTTTGGGAAGCCTTGGTCTCAAAAAATACTAAACCCCTTTCCCTTAAGGAGGTTCTCAAAGAGAAAGATTCAAGAGGTAAAATCCTCTTTCTTTTCTTTTATTTTCTTTTCACTTTATTTTATTTTCTTATACTATCCTCACATACTATATCCAAAGATTCATGATAAATACATTATATTATATATATTGGAGTTTTATTATGTTAATTTAAAATCCACCATCATTTCTCTTTACCTCTTCCTTTTATTTTAAAAATGAAAACATCATCCGTGAGGTGTTGATTTACCGCCTTCATGGATGATGTGTTTTTGTTTTTTAATTCCACCTTCAAGGCCATTCATAAAACAATTTTATTGGTTAAACAAGATTAAAATATATTTATTAAATCCTATTTAATGTTCTATAACCATTTTATATACATAATATTAATTAATATAACAAAACTAGTTTGTGATGATCGAAAAACCGCCAAAATAATCTAAACAAATATCACTAACGTCTTATCTAATGATTCATCCTCACCCCAAATTACCAAATTAAATATACAAACATTTAATATTATATATTTTAATTAATATCATATAACTTAAATTCTAGACAACCATTCTCATTTTACAAGATTTTTCTTACGCATATGCAAGCAAATCGATCATGAAAACCAAGGAAACCAACGCTTGAGAATGATGAAATTGAATCTCATAACCCACCAAAAGGCCATAAATGAACTTAATAAAATTATAATAAATAAAAAACATATATAAAATATTCTTAATTAATTAATTAATAGACTTAATCTGATTATCTAGTATAATAAGATCAAGTTCAAAAACCGTTTCAGACATAAGGTAAGGGATTCTACCAGAACCTCTATTTTTTCCTTTGGGTTACTCTTTATCTCTCCTTAACCCAATGTAATTATTATTTATTTTTATGTAATTATTCTAAATTATATTTATATGTTTCAAAATCATGTATCTAGATCATATCATCCTTATTTTATGGGGAAATACATGTTTTAAAAAGGTTCCCTTCTCAATTCTCCCCGATAAGCAAGCTCGATTAAAGGGAACTTCCTGATATCTTACCCATTTTCAATTGAAATACATAATATGTTTTTAAAAACACTAATTTTTCTAAAATAAACCATTTTATCATGAAAAACTATCTTTGTTCATTTCTTGTGTTATACAAATAATTATTCCTTTTTTCCATTTGAAATAATCTTGAAAATTTTCCCTTAAACCGCACTAAAATGTTTTATTTATAAAGTTTCTTAAACACTCTTTTTTACATGTTTTCACTTCAGTTTGACATAAATTATCATTATATATGACTATTTTCCCTTATTAATGTCTATGTATGATTTAAATACATTATTTCATGGACACCATTATGATATTCCCTTTTGATAAGACTTTTGACATGATTATGATACCCAATTCTTTCTATGGGTAACCTTTATGTTTTTGTTTGATTCCTTATGTATGATTACTTTTTTGAAACACATATCCATGAACATGTTATGATGGGTGTATCTGGATAGTTCTCCAATGCATTGAGTAATTTTTAGTCTCATGATACGTCATGTGCAACAGTCTTGGTGGTTAGCCTCAACTCGTGTTCCATGTGCAACGGTCTTGGTGGTTAGCTTTGAATCATGCTCTTCCATGTGAATTGAGACTTGAATCAGGATTATGTCATGTTTTATGTTACTAACACATTACTATGATTCCATTATGACATTATCCCATGTTTTTTATGTTATGAATCCATATTTTTATTCATGTTCCATGCCTTTTTATGTCATCATGTTATGAATTCTAACCCATGTACTATGATTTATTCTTATGTTTATTCCCTTACTGGGCCTTTTAGATTATCCATTTTTTATGTATTTCCCCAGTTTATCCTATGTGTATGTAAGGTATCAAAGGGTGTTAGAATATCATTATGGATATTAAATAAAATATGTTTTTATTTTGGTTTTATGTTTTCAGTTTTATGCACCCAATCCTCCAAAGACACTAAACTTTATGATCCTTGGTTTGTATTTAATGGTTAATTATGATTAAAATCATGTAATTATATGTGTAAAAGGCTTGTGATTTTATAGTTTGTATTAGATCATAGTCTAGTTATTTTTAGATATTAGGACTGGAGCACTCTAGTAAGAAACCTAAGGATGATTCTATCACCATGGATAACCTAGATTGAAACTTAGGGTATCACAAGTTAGGATACACTTTTCATTTACAAGTTTATCCTTCTATGTTTAATGTTTTATTTTTATATACATATTATCTAAGTATTAAATCCCCCTAATTGTACTTTATTTTTCTTAGTTAATAGATGGAAATAGAAGAACTCATGCCAACAATCAACGTGATAAGAAATGTGACAATTACCCTAATGATATGCCAAATATAATGGAAATAGGTGCTAAAAACTTCATGATAGTAATTTATCAACTAGATCAAGTTATGAATAATAAAATAAATCATGTGGAACACCCTCTTCCTAAGAAAGAGAAACTTTTGGCTGAATCCTTCACATGACAAAGGTCTCCAATGTATAGTGGATCTTTTGATCCCCTCCTCATGGAATAGTGAATTAACTCCATTGAAAAGATATTACCTATCCTCTAGTTCTTAGAAAAAGATAAAGTTGTGCTGAAAGTCTATCATTTTGATGGGTAAGTAGATCAGTGGTGGGAACTGATCAAGAACATGAAGTCCAAGGAGGAAATTGATTCCATGAAATGTAAAGATTTCAAGAAAATATTTTTCATTAAATATTTTCTCTAAACTCTTCATCTTAAGATGAAGAGGGAGTTCCTTAGTCTGAAGAAAAAGAAAGATGAGTCTATCGAGTCATATGAATAAAACTTCACAAGACTTGCATGATATGACTCTGAATTTTTCATGAACATTGAAATCAAGGTGGATCACTTCTTTAGAGGAATAAATCCAAGTCTATGAAAATTGTTGCTGATTCGCAACTTTGATAGCTATAATAAGATTGTCTGTTATGACCTCAAGGTTGAAATGGATGTTAGAGACTCTTAGTGGTCTCCTAGGCCCGGAGATAAAAATAGTAAAATTGAGTTTATTATGGGTGGATCAACAGAAAAATCCCCTGATGGAAAGAAAACCCAATATACCATGTGTCAAAATTGTGGGAAGAAGCGTCCTAAGAACTATATAAAGGGAACTAGGAAATGCTTAAAATGTGGAAGAATGGGGAATCTAGATAATAAATACTGAATGTATACGAATAATCCCACTAATGTAGAAGAATAAGATAAGGTTTAGATCAACAATCAGTATGTATTGCAATGTTTCAACTACAAGTAACATGGTCATTATGTGAACCATTTCCCTAAGCCAAGGGTTGTTGGAGACAATAAATAATAACAACCTCCAAGGTAGCATGGAAGGGAATATTCTATCACTACTGTTGAGGTGGATCCCAACAATGATGTGGTGATAGGTATGATGGTTATTCATTCAAGAATAACAAACATACTATTTGATTATGGTTCTATGGATTCTTTCACATCTTTTAAGTTTAGTAGAACTATTCAAACACCACCTTAAAATATGGAGGTTGAGTTATCTGTGAGAATAGAAAATGGGGAAATTATTGCATCTAATGTATATAACTCCTCCCCTATTAATTTTTGTGGACCGGACCTCCAAGAAAATATTGTCTTACTTCATTTAGTGGAGTTAGATGCTATATTGTGCATAGATTGACTATCTTTGTACAAATACAACATCGAATTTTGGTAAAGGGTGACCACACTTCACATCCTGAATCATCCTTTAATTATATACAAGTGTAATAATGAGTATGAATATCCATCAGAATCATTGTCTAAATTGTGGATAAAACTACCTTATGATCAAGCATATCTAGCTCAAATTATTGAGATAAAAGAGAGAATCATGCTCAAAGACATGCCCCTTGAAAGGGACTACATTGATGTGTTCCTAGAAGAGTTGTCTGGTATTCCTCATAATAGATAGGTTTATTTATCAATTAAACTTATTCATGGATATTTGACTATATCAAAAACACCTTATATAATGGACACCATTGAGCTGGAAGAACTAAAGAAGCAGTTACAGGAGAATCTAGACAAGGGTTTTATATACCCAAGTTCTTTACCATGGGGTGTGCCATTCCTCTTTATCAAGAAGAAGGATAGATCAATGTGACACTGTATTGATTATCATGAGCTTAATAAAATCACAATAAGGATGGATCAATGTGCCAGTCCTCTTCGTCAAGTATCCCATTCCATGGATATATGACTTATTCGATCAACTACATGGGGCCAAGTATTTCTCTAAGGTGGACCTTTGGTCGGGATATCACCAATTAAAGGTGAATAAGGAAGATATTCCCAGGAATTCATTTTGAATGAGGTATGGATACTATGAGTTCATAGTTATTCCCTTTAGACTAAATAATTCTCTAATAATTTTTATGGATTTAATAAATAAATTCGTTATAGATTACCTTGAAAAATTTATGGCAGTTGTTATTGATGATATTATGATATAATCCAAGAGTAAGGAGGAATATGAGAAGCATTTGAATACTATGATGAAGACTTTAAAAAGGAAAAAAATTTATGAAATTTATAGAAAGTTTGAGTTATGGATGGAGGAAGTATCATTCTTGGGGCATGTTATCACCAACAAAGGAATGTCTGTGGACCCTTCCAAGATAAATTCAATCTAAGAGTGACCTAGTCCAACATCTGTAATGAAGATCCATAGTTTCATTGGTCTAGATGGGTATTAACAATGATTTTTGAATAAAATCTCATGATTTTCAAACCCAATAACCAAGTTGAATCAGAAGGGATTGAAGTTTTTCTGGACTAGTGAGTGTGAATACTACTTCAAAGAGTTGAAAAAGAGGCTTATCACTATGACGGTACTCACGCTACTGATAAGTGGAGAACTCTTTATGGTATACAACGATGCTTGAAAGAAGAAATTAGGATGTTTATTAATTTAAAATGATAAATTGATAGCCTATGCATAAAGTTAGTTGAAAATTCATGAGCAAAACAATCCCACACATGACCTGAAGTTGGCGGTTGTCATCTTTGCATTGAAAATATAGCAATATTATCTCTATGGGGAGAAGTGTGAGATATATACCAATAATAAGAGCCTAAAATATATATTCACATAGAATGAGATTAATATGCTCCAGAAAATATGGTTATATCTCATCAAGGATTATGACTGCTCAATCCACTACCATCCCGATAAAGAAAATAAGGTGGTGGATGATCTAAGTAGAAAGGATCCTAAAACTTTATCAATGATTAGAATTGAGAAGGATACAATATTATTAGACCTCAAAAGTATTTACATGGGAATAATTAAGGAAGGAAAATCATCAATCCTTTCTCAAATGATTGCTCAACCATCACTTATGGAGAAAATAGAGGATGCTCAAAGAAATGATGTGAAAATTCAGAAAAGGTGGAAGCTATTAGAAATGGGAAATCCTCATAATTCCAAATGGATGAGGAAGGAGTAATGAGATTTGGGTCACAACTATGTGTACCATACAATCCATATATAAAGAATTAGCTTCTAGATATCTCACATATATCAACCTTCTCTATTCACCCAGGGAGCACAAAGATGGATTGAGATCTCCGAGAGAACTATTGGTGGGACAATATGAAGAATGACATCACTAAATATACGTCAAAGTGCCTGATATTTCAAAAAGTGAAGGATAAAAGATAAAATTATAAGGGGATGATACAACCATTACTCATACTAATATGGAAATGGGAAAACATCACCATATACTTTTTCACCGGACTTCCGAAGACATCCAGAGGAAATAATGCTATATGGGTTATTGTGGATCATCTTACAAAGACAACTCACTTTATCACAATTTGAGAGGAATTATCCTTGGATCAACTTGCATGAATATATATCTAATAATTGGTAAGGCTACATAGAGTACTACTATCAATTATATTTGATCGAGATCCAAGATTCACCTCCAAGTTCTAGAAAAGTCTCCAACATGCTCTAAACACTGAGCTGAACTTCAGTATGGATTATCATCCTCAAAATGATGGATAATATGAGCGTACTATTCAAACACTAAAATACATGTTGAAAGAATGTTCTATGGATTTAAAAGGAGGATGAGGCCAACATCTACCTCTAGATGAGTTCTCTTATAATAACAGTTTCCACTCGAGTATCCAAATGGATCCATATGAAGACCTTTATAGGAAAAGATGCAGAACACCGACATGATGGGATGAAGTTGGTGAATGTAAGATACCAAGACATTAAATGGTTGAAGAAATGGTAAAAAAGGTGAAAACCATTCAATAACATATTCGAGAAGCCCAAAGTCAATAGAAGAGTTATGCAGACAATCTTCGAGAACACTCGTGCACCTCGAATTTGATCAAAAAGATCTTCAATCCTTGGAAAGGGATATCAGTTCTTGACCGTTAGCTGGTTCAGCTTCCGATAATCCAAAAAGATTATAAGGGTACCGTCTGCCTTCTTTGTAAAGAGGATCGACGAACCCTAAGGAGAAGTACTGGGTCAGATAAAACCCTTTTCTTGTAACTCCTCTAACTATCTCTTGAGCTCCTGCAACTATGGTGTAGCCATCCTATAAGGAGGAATGGACACTGGTGCTACCCCTGGCACAAGCTCAATAGATAAATCCACCTCACGCTCCGGAGGTAGACCCAAAAAGTCATCCGGGAAGACATCCCTGAAACGATCAACCACTGGAGGGAAATCCGTCTGACAAGTCCCCTGATCATCCAGATATAAACTCGCAATCTGGGCTATCACACCACCTCACCCATGATGCTCTGGTCCCACTCGACTCTCCTGAACATCCTATTTACCTTTTTATAGAAACTCTCCACCCTCTGGTGACGTGAAACTCACCCTAAGATGATAGCAATCTACAAAGGCTCGAAAGGGAACCAGCCAATCCATCCTGAGAATGACATCGTATCTCGTCATCTCTAAGACATAGAGGTCCCACAGAAAGTGACACCCACCAACCTCAAGGGGGCACTCCTTGCACTGACGTACACCAGCCATTCTAATTCCCAACAGAGTGTCTAGCATCATAATAGTAGAAGAAGAATAAGAAACACAAATCCCAATGCTCTCCACAACGGGCACATATATAAAACTATGTGTATCACTCATATCAAAAAGTACAGAAGATAAGACATAAGCTACTAGAATAGTACCTCTGATAGTAGAAGGTCTGGGATCCTGCTCTTGTTGGGTCTGTTGCACTGCATATGCCTGCCCAGTGCCACGGCCCTACGACACAGCCTGGCTACCCTGAGCTGTCCCGCCCTGCTGCCTCTGAGATCCTGGTGTCTGTCTACCATGGCCATGACCACCATCTCTACCTTCACGCCCTGACGTATTCTAGTTTCCTGACTGGTAAGAAGCTGCTGGTTCTACTCTCGCACATGGAGTCTACACAGAACCCCTATCACTAGCCACTGGTGGAAATGCCCTGCAAAAGCGCTGCAGATGACCCATCTTGCCGCAAGCTCGGCACTCCACTGGGTCTTTTGGACACTAAGGTCTCTTATGACCCTCCTTACCACACTGGTAGCACATGACTTGACCACTTGAAACATTCTTCTGGCTGGTACTACCACCGTGAGAGAAATCCATCTGTCTCTTCCTTTTTCCGGTAGAAATAGTACCAGAAACTGGTGCCAAACCGTCCTGGCTTGCACTACTAGCTTTACGAAGGTTCCTCTCTGTAATCAGTGCCTGGTTCACAATAGCATGTACTGAAGGAAACCTGAAAACATTCACCAGTGCTCGGATGTCATATCGAAGACCATCCTCAAATAGTCTGTCTCTCAACATCTCATCACCCACCAGAACGGGTGTAAAACGCTGAAGCTCGGTGAAACGAGTAGAATAGTCCATCACTGACATAGCACCATGCTGCAGATTCATGAACTCTTGAGATTTATCTGCCCTCAACATCTCTGGGAAGAAGAAGTCATAGAAATCTATCTGAAAATCTTCCCATGACATATCTCTGTGATGCTTAGACTGAGTGGTAACATCCCACCACCTCTTGGTGGAATCACACAACATATATGTCGTGATCTTGACCCTCCACCCTGGAGGTGTCTCAAGATGCTCGAAGATAGTCTGCATCGACCCCAACCAAAACTCCATAGCCTGTGGTTCACCATCCCCTGAAAATGTAGGCAGATTCTACTGTTGGAAGATATGAGTCAGCTCAGCCATAGATGTGGCAGCCTGCGGCGATCCCTAAAAGGTCTGCATGAACCGCATAAAGCCTTCACGGAACTGCGCATCCGTGCCTGTGTCTGGCATAATGGCTGGTGCCACATCTAGCTCTACTGGAGGATCCACTGGTAGCCCATGGCCCACCATCTCTGAAGTATAATCGTTGCTGCTCTCCTGGAGAACAAAGCGTGGTCGTCTTGGTGACATGACTCTACAAGGTCAAATGCACACCTTAGATCAAGATTATCAAAGACTGAAAAACGAAGGGACCAAAAGGGGAACAGGAGGAAGAAGGCATTCAAGATTTTCAAAACAAGACTACACGGCGTGTACTTGACTTCCCTTCCCCTGCCTGGGTCCTTATACATGGCTAAACCACATGGATTCCATTGAACAAAACTACATAGCATGTATATCATCTAAACGGTGTGTATAGTGTAATTTTCCAACTGCCCATGTCGTTCATGACATGGCCGAGTACTCGGCTTGATACTACACGGTGTGTTACACCTGCACACGGTGTGTACACCACCCTGTTTCCCCAGCCACATGGCTAAGTCCACACGGAATTCCACTGGTAAGGACTACACGACATGTCCCTCGGGTACACGACGTGTTCAAGAAGAGGTAACACCAACCCGTGTTTGTTAGTTACACGGACGGGTCCCCAGGCTAGACTACATGGTGTGTTCGTCATTGACACGGCGTGTACAAAAAAGATTCCACCGACTCGTGTTTTTAGTTACACGACCGGACTCCGGGTCAACACTACACGACGTGTACATCAGGTACACGGTGTGTTCACCCCAAGCATTTCCCTTCCCCGTGTCCCCGCCCACACGGTCCATGACATGGGAAGAGACTACACAGCGTGTACTGAGGGTACACGGCATGTACTTAAAAATTTTTATTTTCTTCCCAAATAGAAGAACACACGGCATGTGTCCGAGGAACTACACGACGTGTATCCTGGGTTTTCCAGACAGTAGGCCTCTGAAACTAATCCGGAACCCAGAAAATACTAAAAAACAACACCTAAGTGCCAAATTTTGATATGTGAGGACCCATACTCCCCACGAATAAAAGTCTGGAATCTTTTATGTGTTATAACAAAATAAACAGTTAATGATCCACCAAATTCCGGTCAATGAGGGACCATACTCCCAAAAAACCAAAGTTTGGCATCTATTCTATCAACAAGTTCACACAAAAATACCCTATCACACAACAGGTATTTATCAAAGCAGCTATCACAACAACATGCTTTTTCTAGCACAACAACTATCACAACAACATGCAATTTTTCTAATGCGCCTACATGGCATGGAACTATGCAAGACATGTGATTTCTAGCATGTTCCTAAATGATGAATGAGATGGCATACCCTCATCTCATCGGGTTTCAACTAAATAGAACCCATGAAGAAAATATAACCAGCACAATCACAAGTGCATCACCCAACGGTGAAATCAAATCAACTGTAAAATTTGAAAAATCAGAAAAATTTCAATTACCGAGGTAGACTGGATTTTCCCTATACACGGATTAGCTACTCCCGGGCATGACTTATTACCAACTACCGTTCCCATCCTATCTCTGACTAAGGCTCCAAATAGTAAGTCAAAGAAAATAATGCCTCTGATACCACTTTGTGACGTCCCGGATCCGGGTGCCACTCAACGGGTGCCCCGAACCCGATTGGTCACATGACCTCAAGCACATTTCCCCAAACTCCAGAGGCTTCCGAATAGCATCTAGGGCCTAGGTATGATAGTGGAGAAACTATGACCTCATTTTTCAAAGTGTAGCACAACGGAATAAAATATACAACATACAACAGCAACAGAAGCAATACACCATACACATTTAAAATAAAAATCTGTAGTAAAAGATAACAAACAGTTATATAGATAATGATGCAACATGTCTCTAGTTCTAAGAAAATAGCCAGAACATGTTACACAACAGTATAATACGATACAATAGAGAGTACAGGTACAATAGAACAAAACAAAACAGCCGGCAGCATCGCGAGCCTAAGCTCGGTCCCATGCTCCCCTACTCCTCAACAACAATCATGTACCTATATAGGGACCCTTGCCCTTATCCACACCTGCAGAAACATATTATGTTTGGGCCGAAGACATGACCCAAAAAGGGTGTGAGAAATAAATCCCAGTAGGCACCCACCAAAGGCCCGTGATCAACTGTGTGTAAACATGCAACAACAGTGTGCAAAATTAAATGCAATAACTAAGCAGTACTCAAAAGTAACTAACTTTACCAGTTATCTTTCCATTTTAATATTCATTTAATCATTAAATATAAGGAAATAACCACAATGAATTTTCTATGTGAATAGTCAGTGTCCTCAGACACGCAAACCCTTACCCTCAGGTAATCAGAATATTTCCCTCAGGCATTGCCCTCAGGCATAACAGATATTTCCCCCATGCGTATGAAGTGTCGCCCTCAGGCACAAAAGTCACTGGCCTCAGGCATACTAAAATTTTCCCTCAGGCGAAATAGAACGTTGCCCTCAGGCTATGTAGTACCTTGCCCTCAGGCTAAACAACAATTCCCTCAGGCTAAAAATAACACTTCCCTCAGGCGCAAGTAACCGGACCTTGCCCAAAATGTAAATAAGCAATCCATATACAATTACTCTCAAGAAAATTTAATAAACATTATTACAATGGCATACCCTCGGGTATCCTGGCCAAATGGCTAAATAGAGGAACGCACCCCCGGGGTGGTCCTGGATCCAAGTTGCGATCCCAAACAACAATTTATTATCACATTTCATTACCTATACAATTCTAGGCATTTAAAACAGCCAAGGCCTCAGCCACACGACACCCCAACATGGGTTCATAGCACATAGGTACACAAAACACACAACAGTTGGAAATTAAACACCAAGCCACCTACCTCAAATGCCCCTGATCGATATACGTGAATGACGATCCCCAAATCGTCCAAGAATGATGAAGATCTGAGGTGAAATAAAACCCATTCAAATGTAAATAACTTTCCCTCAGGAAAGAATTGGTAAGAACGACTTAAGGAGAAGGAGAGTCTTACCCATATGGTTCCAATGAGATCGAAAGAGGCAGAAATGGATTCCCGGCGTGCGATCTATATCTCCTAGAAGGTTCGGCCCTCTCTCCTAACTCCTCCTCTGGTTCTAAGCCTTACCTGTGAACAGGGGAGGCTACTGCCCATTTTAAGCGAAAAAAAAAGACTACACGACATGTACTATTGGGTACACAACGTGTAGTTTTCATTTGTTAACTGTTCCTTCGGTGGATTCTCGCAAGCATGGCACTGTTCATCTGTCGACATGAGTACACGACGTGTGAAACCTGAGTACATGGTGTATACTACCGCTCAGCTGGCCACCGCCTTACTGTTTTCCTACCAACTGACTACACAGTGTGTAAATACTCACTACACGGTGTGTAGTCAGTTTTTCTTACACCCCTTCTTGTCGACATGGCTACACACCCTGTGTACTCATCCCACACAACCAGAGTACACGGCATGTGGAAAAGTACATGGCGTGTAGTCACAAAATTTGGGAATTTTCCCCATTTTCCTTATTTTCTAAAAAACACTTAAGGAAAAGAGAAAGAAGAAACCCATACCTCAAAAATAAGAACCAGGTTCTTACAGTAACATCCCATGTTTTGGATCAAGTTGGAAATCCCAAAGGAAATTGAATTTTCATTTAGTGGATGGGTGAAAACTTGAACTAAGAATTTAATTGAAATTTTGGGAGTTGTAACTCTTTAAAGTAATGTTTTTAGATAGGGTTTAAGTCTTGAGAGGTGTTTTGGGTGTTTAGATGAGTTTTAGAAGCATTAGTCTTTGAAAACTCAGTTTTTGGGAGAAAAATACAAGGGTGCACAATTAGTGCTAATCGTGTGGTCCAAACCACACGACCTATTTATATAGGGACATGGTTTAATGAAACCATATATCAACCCATATGGAGACCATGTATCTTGGTGTAGGTGTCCAGAGAGACCTACACAATTAACACATGGTTTGTATAGTAGTGCACTGGAACCATGCAAAGGGGTGTCCTTTTGGACTGTGGCACCGCACGATTGGCACACAGTTAGCCAAACCATGTGGCCAAACTATGTAGATCTTTAAATATAATGAAAATGGACATTTTTAATTTCTCATTTAAAAACTTTACCCATATTTTCTCCTCCAATATACACACAACAACCCCCTCATGGGAGATCCTCCCTTGGCCTCCTCCTAGGCTTCTATGGTTCTCCTCCATTCAGATTTGAAATCAACCACCGTTTATCACACTGTATCACCCTTGGTTAGTCCTTCATTCCCATTTCTTCTTTTTTTCTATTTTATCTCATTGTATTGGATTATATTTCCATGAAAGATTATATGATCTATTTTTGGGGTGTTTTTTGATTCTTCCAATTTCTCTTATTAAAGGCCGAATCAAACCCTAATAATGGATGAGTGTGGCTTGATAAGCATGAGGTTGGTGGTATATGGATTTTACCTAAATTTTATTAATTTTTATAAAATTTTACTGATGCTACACATGCTATATTCTCTGTGAGTCACTCATAACATGTGTATACCTTAAATTTAATTTCCTAGATTATGATTTAGAAACTTTATGTGGCCCCTTAATATTGTTAGAGGTTAATATCTTAATGTGGACCACCACATGGGTGTGTTAATCACATGCCCTTGATGAAGAACATGTGAAGTTATACAAAAAATTGATAAGTGTGTTTGGACAGGCCTTTAAAACAAGTGTCGTCAAATGATTATAAATGAATTGATTGAATTACTCTCAAGTATATATCCATACTAGGCCCATGTTAATTTATCAACCATTCCCATGGAATAAAAAGAGGTTAGAATGAGATTTAATAATCACATATTTAAATATATAGTATGACCATTTTTCTTGTGTAACCAAACACCCACCTTGCAACATCTCGAGTTTTTAAAAGGAAACACTATATTTGATAGCATACATGATACACCACATTTAGCTTGAATGAAAACCTTAATATTATTATTTAATATGATAGTTATCACATAGCCATTAGAATTGAGGGAATTAAAAGAATTAACTAAATTAAGAAAATAAGGATTAAAAATGTTTATATAATTATTCAGTGGTTACCAAATTAAATAGGAAATTAAATAAAAATCAATTGAATATAAAGAATGTGTTTTTTCTAAAAAACTATTTAAATGAAAAATAAGTGAGTTTATAAAATAATAAAATCACTATTTTTAGATTTTATTAATGAAATATATATTTAATATATTAAATTTAATGTTTAAAATTCATCTTATATGTTTTATAGACATTATATAAAAACAAATTCAATTTTACGGATAAAAGGAGTATTTTTCTAAAAATGTAGTTTCACCGCATTTTGATAGGGAACCATTTTTAAATCTAGTTTTTATCACTTTTATATATTCTATTTTAAAAAATAAACTTCTTATTTATAATTGGGGGCATAAAATTTCACTTTTTTTTTTAATTTTTGGTATTTCTTTGATAAGATTCATTTTTTAATGAATAGTGAAAAAATACTACATTTTAATTCAAAACTGTCTTTTCATCTAATTAAATTATATAGTTAGAGTATCCTTTTAATTGATTTTAAAGTATAATTAAATAAAGTTTTTATCATTTTATCAATTTTTTTTTTAATTTTATGTAATTTCATGTTGAAATTTGATATAAACACATGTCAATCTTTTAATGGTTTTTACTTTTAAAAAACCCGCTTTGTCGTTTTAACAACGTGAATTAATTTTAAATTAATTACTGCAACTTCTGTGTTTTGAATTTGGAAAAATGGATTTCATATTTGGAATCATAAGGTTCAAATTATTTAAATAGGTCCCTATTAGTTTTGTATATGATGAATAGTAACTTTAGTGATTATTTTTATTTACCACAGTTAAAGAGTAAATCAGGTAAATAAGGGTAAAAATGATATTACAATAATATAAAACTACCCTATAACATGTCCTAATCCTATTGGATGAGATATTTCTGACCAAGACAACCCTTGGGATTAAAATTTGTCCTTTTTAGGTCACTTGGTTGTGATCATGACACCTATAACTTTTAATTTAATGTAAAAGAAAATATGTTATAAATATATATATTCTTACCAAAATAATTTTAATATGGGTTTATATAAGTTATATCTTAGAATAAAAATAGTAATTATAAATCTAAAAATATTTAATACATCGTGGAATTTTATTTATAATTTTTATACATTAAGTATTTAAATTTAATTATGACAAAATGATGATGTAGTGATTGCTTTATTAATGAAGGAATCAAATAAATGATATTATAAATATTAAAATAAATATTATGTGACATAATTTATATCATACAATATTTTTTATAGGTGAATATGACATGTTATAAGACTATTAAATGTTTTTTTTGAATTTATCTCACTTTATAGATTTTATTTAAATTCAATAAAATGAATAGTGTAAAAATTGACATAATTGATATTTTATAAAAACAGTAGTTTATTAAATTGTTTAAAAATATTAAAAGTCTTTTAAAATCACAAAGTGAATATGATAAGGTATAAAAGTTCATTAATTTTCCAATAATGGGAATTTACCCCATATAAGTAAAATTAATATCCTCTTAATAATTAAAATATTGTTACCATAATTAAAATTAAAATAGAATAATTAAGGGTAAATCGAAAAGATAAGGTTTAAAATAAAATAAATACTTGTATAAAAATTATTGGATGAGAGGATTTAGAACTATAATCATCTTATATTCTATATATCTCAAGTTGGATCCATTTTAATTAAAAAATTAATTTATTTTAATTTAATAATTTAAGAGTTTCCAAGGGTGCCGCTTCCCTCTCCTATAAAAAGGTACCCTCTATTATCTAATACTCACAATTCAAGAAACCTCTGGTTTAGAAAAGACCTACCCAAAACTCTTCCTAGAATCCATACCCTCATCCTAGAATCACAACTTTGGGTATAAATCCTCCCAAGGAATCCTTTTGGTATAAACCAAAAGAAGTTACTCGATTAAGAGGCAACGCCTTCTCACATGCTTTTAGTTTCATTTCCATTTCCCACTACCTAAAATCTTATTATTATATTGTTACGTAAAAAAATAGTATCTGAAATATACTAGGATGTTTTTATACTATGTTTTAGAACTATACTTACAAACACAATCCTTTTTTTGTATTATTTGGAAATACACTTTATGGGTAAGTGGGAACCATACATAGAGCCAATTGTCCATGCATATTCCACATCCAAAACCACTACGCATATTCCACATCCAAAACCACTAGGCACTGTATTCCACATTCAAATTTCAAAAGGCAAAATTCACCTGCCAGATCCACCTTGATCCATGGGTTAACCCACCTCAACCCAAAAACTATCATCTATCATGACCTCGAACCAAGAGAGCCGAAAAAGTCACATCGCTGGCATCTGCGATCAGTGACATTGAAATCTTCATTCTCACCGTTAGAGAAGACACCCACCACCATCGGCATCATCCAAAATGCCGTCGTCGTCACCGTTCCAACATTGCACAAGTTTCCGGAAATCAATGGAGTCCTTCGTAACCATAATTAAACAACAACACCATGATGATGAAAACCAGAAACATCCAAGACACCAGTACATTTTGAACTCACTTCAAAAAAACGTGAAAAGAAAGAAACCTTAACTAGAAACAACACTGTCAATAACCACCGACGACTTCCTCCATAACCAAAATAGAGAAAATACATACCAAAAAACACCATCAAAACCTTCACCGAGATGGTCTTGAGTAGATCGAATGCCAAATAAAATGAAACAAACAAAGTACCACTGAAAACCGAAACATACCACGTGAGGGGCACCGTCTTCCGCC
This sequence comes from Viscum album, assembly GCA_963277665.1. Lineage (NCBI taxonomy): Eukaryota > Viridiplantae > Streptophyta > Magnoliopsida > Santalales > Viscaceae > Viscum > Viscum album. The sequence goes on along the minus strand of OY728125.1, from coordinate 1,968,150,522 downwards.
GAACCCCACCTCCCAAAACCTTTGAGGAACCACCGCTTCAGATCTGACTTGGAGAGAAGCAGAAGAGCTTGAGGTTAGGGTAGATATAAGAGCGTTCGAGGTCTCTGAACGATGGAAGCAAGGAAAAACTGAAACAAGAAGCCAACACCAAGGTCGAGCCGAAATAGAAGCACTTGAAAAAAGGACAATTTCCAAACCCCTTAACCCAAAACCCCCATGTTACCACCACTCCAAATCCGACATGGAGAGTAGCACTGGAATGCGAGACATATATGAAATTAATATAATACTGCTATTATAATATTCATTTATATCATTTAATTATTATTTTTTAATATGAAAAAGAAATGAAAGTAGCGTTCATGCGTACGTACGACCTACTGTCTTCATGAACGATGTAGTTCATTTATTATATACAAATATTATGGATTATTCTAAATACATATATAATAGATATATATGATATTTAAATCATGAATACTATTTTGGAGATGATTTATTTTTGAACATATAGAAAATTTACATCAAAACAAGTTAATTTTTGACTCAAGTACCGAATATCGACAAAACGCCCAATATAAACTTAAATAGTTATGAAATTTTTATAACATGGAAATAAGTGATATAAAAGGAATAGTAAAATTGATTTTTTTCCAAGAAAGTATAAATTAACCTAAGTTTATTATTCAGAAAAATAATGAACGTACGAGACAATTCAGACTCAAGGTAGGGGATTTTGTCTCAATATGCTTTCATTGAGGCATAATTTGATATTATACACCACTTTATTTTATATGGTGTATAATAAAACCATTTTAATTTTAATTTCATTCAATGGTTTTTAAAAGGAATCCTTTTCTATGAATCATTTTACTAAACAAAAAAATAAATGTTTTTTAACGTATGTGGTGATAATGACTACTCCACCACCATAATCATTATTTGGTATTTGGATTCCTCTATAAGATGTAATGATTTTAAAAGAAAAGGAAATTCAATAATCCCTTTTTAGGTATTTTTTTAATTGATAATAGTTTTGAAAATGGATTGATTATATCCATATCTTGGAATGATATCTTATGATTTCTAATAAGTTTTTTAGTAATATTAGGATTTCATGAGGCATGTTAAAAATTTATGCTTTATGGGTGAAAAGTATGATTTAGTGAAAATGTTTTCATGGGTTTAAAATATTCATGGACTAATGATTTTATTACTTATTTTGTATTCCTTACTGAGATTTTTATGCCCATCCCAAGTTTTTGAAATGTTTTCCACATGGTGTAAGGATGAGTAAGAGAAAGGAAGAATCCAATAAAATTTTTATCAAGAAAATAAATCATGTTTATTTTTAAAAAGTTTTATATTTTAGAAGAAATGGATACTATTTTAGTTGTATCCACTTTGGATAAATTTGAGTTTTTATGTAATAGTTATGGAATAATTCTCCAAAACCCTAAACCTGAAAAGATCTTAAATTTGAATTATTGACTTAATTCAAGATTATGTAATGTTTAAGGCCAGGACCTTATAGTTGGTATCAGAGGTCGGTTTAGATAACTTTAGAGGCAAGGATGTTATCTGGGTGTAGGTTAGTGATCATTTATAACCAAGAGGGTTATTATCATATGGAAAATTTTGTAGGATTATGGTAATTTAGGTAGATTTGATAAATACCTAAATCAACTGAGATATAAGGAGGTTGATAGATTAGAGTATTATAAAAATTCTATGTTATTATCTTTACCCTATAGAGTATTATTATATTAATAAATCATTTCATGTTTAAGTGATGTACCTTTCATCAGATTAAGGATCATTTTTCAATATGGAAGGAAAGAGATCTTTCACAAACTTCTTATACTTCCCTGATGATTTGATCATCAATATTATCGCAAAAGCTTGTTCGAATGATTTTTACAGCTTCTTGAGTATATAAATCACCTGCAAGAAATTTTTTGAGTTGTCCAATATGTATTCATTTCTAAAACAATTTTATGGGTCATGGTATCATTTTCATATTATTTCAAGATCTCAACTTTTCCAACTCTACTGAAAAGGTAAATTATATAAGTGGATTGAACATTTACTTTTTTAAAGTAGGAAAACATGCCAAAAGAGAAAGGGAACATCAAGAAGATCCTTTCTTGGAATGATCTATTAATAAATAAGGTGGAAATGTATCATTAATAGATTATGAAGAACTTTGAATGATTTAGATGTCTACTTATAAAGGATTCAAGAGTTATGGTAGACTTAATGATGATGAAATGTTTAAATGCACTAATACTATTTTGGTAGTGTGAATACTTTGTGGAGATTATAATTGAGTTTGAGTTATCCTTATGCTTTCATAAAAAATGTTATTTTATGAGGAATTATCTTTTTTGTACATATTTTGGATAACCTTTAAGGTTCATATGATCTTTGATTTTGAGGTAATTATGGGTTATTACATTTTAGGTTTCAAAATGAAATACATGAGATAAAATTTGAGGATTAAAACATGTTATAGTTATTTTTGAGGATTTTATCATATTTTGGAAATGTTATAATAATTATAAAGTTTTAGAAAAAAAGACAACACGTAGGATGGGTGACAACCCATCATGTTCGGAAAGGATGAGGGGATCGAACCCTCAACCGAAGGGTGACAAGGGTGAATCACCTATCACCGGCCTACATGAAGTCCCTAGTTAGTATGAATTCATTTTTTAGTTAAAAGAGTTGATGGAATAAGAATAAGTTGATTTTTGTAACTTATGTTTTATCAAATGGATATCCTTGGTATTGGAAAATGATTTGGGGATTAAGTGATAAATGTTATTTTGGAAGATGTTTACTATTTTTGGAACCTTATATGATTAAAGTAAATATAATACAATGGGATTTTAATTGAGGAGTACTGGTTGAATTATATTATGGAATAATATATGATTTTAATTGTGGAATTATGGGAATTAGGATATTTTTGGAAGTGATTAACCTATCTTGGAGAAAATGTGATTAGGTTAATTATTTTTTGGTATGAGACATTAAGAGTGGTTGATGTTATTTGGAGATAAATATTAAAATTTATCTTAGAAAACTAAGTGATAAAATCCTTTTTAATTTGGAGTTTCAATATTAGTTTGGATTATTTTGAGGAATTTTGAGGACAATTATTTGTTGAATGGTCTTTGTTGAACTTTGGATATTACTGTTGAATTTTAGAGATTAAAAGTTGTCATTATTCTTATAAAGGATTATTATTTTGGGGGGAAATTATCTGATCTTGTACTAACCATTTTGGATTTGGTTAATGTTTAAAGGTATAAGAAATAGATAGTTAAAATTTTTTGGTTAATGGGAGTTTTTATAAGTTGATTATAGTACTTCATGCATTAAAAATTCATCTTAAATACTCATCATTTGGAGAAAAAGATAAGTTTGTGGTGGAATTAGATTAATGGATGAAACTAAACTTTTTAAGTAAGTCAATTTCCTTATGTTATTATTCTAATTAGTAAAATAATTCCTTAAATTTATGAAAAGTATCTTATTTTTTTTAATTTAATTTTCCTACCATAAAATCAAATTTCGTTTAACCATTCACAAATTTATGGTTTTATGATTGTTAAATTTCCCTAGATCATGTTTTATATCACTCTCCATCAGAATTTGACAGTTATTTTTTATTCCATATCCATGTTTTCCTATATGGATTCCTAGTATGTGTTATCTTAGGTGACCTTCATACCTTCTTTTCTTTCTTTTAAACTTGAAGTTTTGTTAATCCCTTTTCGGACGTGGGATTGCAATAAAGGTATTTTGAAAAGTCATACCTTAGTTACCAACCCCCAAATTCAAATTTCAAGGATGAAATTTTCTAAAGGGGGGGGGGGATAGTGTAACATCCCAAGTTTTTAAAAGGAAACACTATGTTTGATAACATACATGATACACCATATTTATCTTAAATGAACAACTTAATATTATTATTTAATTTGATAATTATCACATAACCATTAGAATGGTGGGAATTAAAATGATTAACTAAATTATTAAAATATGGTTTAAAAATGTTTATATAATGATTCATTGGTTACCAAATTAAATAAAAAATTAAATAAAAACCAATTGAATATAAAGGATGTGTTTTTCTAAAAAACTATTTAAATGCCAAATAAGTGGGTTTATAAAATAATAAAATCACTATTTTTAGATTTTATTAATGAAATAGATATTTAATATATTCAATTTAATGTTTAAAATTCATCTTATATGTTTTATAGACATTATATAAGAAAAAATTCAATTTTACGGATAAAAGAAGTACTTTTCTAAAAATGTAGTTTCACTGCCTTTTGATAGGGAACCATTTTAAATATAGTTTTTGTCACTTTTATATGTTATATTTTAAAAAAATAAACTTCTTATTTAGAATTTGGGGAATAAAATTTCACCTTTTTTTTAATTTTTGGTATTTCTTTGATAAAATTCATTTTTAATGAATAGTGAAAAAATAATGCATTTTAATTCAAAACTGCCTTTTTATCTAATTTAATTATATAGTTAGATTATAATTTTAATTTATTTTAAAGTATAATTAAATAAAGTTTTTATCATTTTATCATTTTTTTTTAATTTTAGGTAATTTCATGTTGAAATTTGATATAAACACATGTCAATCTTTTAATGGTTTTTACTTTTAAAAAACCTGCTTTGTCGTTTTGACAACGTGAATTAATTTTAAATTAATTACTGCGACTTCTGTGTTTTGAATTTGGAAAAATGGATTTCATATTTGGAATCATAAGGTTCAAATTATTTAAATAGTTCCCTCTTATTTTTGTATATGATGAATAGTAACTTTAGTAATTATTTTTATTTACCACAACAAAAGAGTAAATCAGGTAAATAAGGGTAAAAATGATATTATAATAATATAAAAATACCCTAGAACTTGTCCTAATCCTACTGTATGAGATATTTCCGACCAAGACAACCCTTGGGATTAAAATTTTTCCTTTGGATGTCACTTGGGTGTGATTATGACACCTATAACTTTTAATTTAATGTAAAGGAAAATATGTTATAAATATATATATTCTTACCAAAACAATTTTAATATGGGTTTATATAAGTGATATATTAGACTATAAATAGTAATTATAAATCTAAGAATATTTAATAGATCATGGTATTTTATTTATAATTTTTAGACATTAAGTATTTGAATTTAATTATGACATAATGATGATGTAGTGATTACTTTATTAATGAAGGAATCAAATAAATGATATTATAAATATTAAAATAAATATTATTTGACATAATTTATATCATAAAAGATTTTTATAGGTGAATATGACATGTTATAAGACTATTAAATGGTTGTTTTTGAATTTATCTCTCTTTTATAGATTTTATTTAAATTCAATAAAATGAATAGTGTAAAAATTGACATAATTGATGTTTTATAAAAACAGTAGTTTATTAAATTGATTAAAAATCTTAAAAATCTTTTAAAATCACAAAGTTAATGTGATAAGGTATAAAAGTTCATTAAGTTTCCAATAATGGAAATTTACCCCATATAAGTAAAATTAATAGCCTCTTAATAATTAAAATGTTGTTACCATAATTAAAATTAAAAGAGAATAATTAAGGGTAAAATGAAAAGATAAGGTTTAAAATAAAATAAATACTTCTATAAAAATTATTGGATGAGAGGATTTAGAACTATACTCATATTATATTCTATATATCTCATGTTGGATCCATTTTAATTAGAAAATTAATTTATATTAATTTAATAATTTAAGAGTTTTTAAGGGTGCCGCTTCCCTCTCCTATAAAAAGGTACCCTCTATTCTCTAATACTCACACTTCAAGAAACCTCTGGTTCAGACAATACCTACCCAAAACTCTTCCTAGAATCCATACCCTCATCCTAGAATCACAAAGTTGGGTATAAATCCTCCCAAGGAATCCTTTTGGTACAAACCAAAAGAAGTTACTCGATTAAGAGGCATGCCTTCTCTCATGATTTTTAGTTTCATTTCCATTTCCCACTTCCTAAAATCTTATTATTCCATTATTACGTAAAAAAATAGTATCCAAAATATACAAGGTTGTTTTTATAATAAGGTTTAGATCTATACTTACACACACAATCATTTTTTTTGTATTATTTGAAAAGCCACTTTATGGGTAAGTAGGAACCATACATAGAGCCACCTGTCCATGCATATTCCACATCCAAAACCACTACGCATATTCCACATCCAAAACCACTACGCACTGTATTACACATTCAAATTTCAAAAGGACAAATTCACCCACCATATGCACCTCGATCCATGGGTTAACCCACCTCGACCCACAAACTATCATCCATTACGACCTCGAACCAAGAGAGCTGAAAAAGTCACGTCGCTGCCATCTGTGATCAGTGGCATTGAAATATTCATTCTCAATATTGGAGAAGACACGCACCACCATCGGAGTCATCCAGAATGCCGTCGTCATCACCATTCCAACATTGCACCAGTTTCCTGAAATCAACGGAGTCCTTCGTAACCAAGATTAAACAACAACACCATACTGATGCAAACCATAAACATCCAAGACACCAGTACATTTTGAACTCACTTCAACAAAATGTGAAAATTAATAAACCTTAACTAGAAACAACACTGTCAATAACCATCGACGACTTCCTCCATAACCAAAATAGATAAAATCCATACCAAAAAACACCATCAAAACCTTTGCTGAGCTGGTCTCGAGTAGATCGACTGCCAAATAAAAGGAAACAAACAAAGCACCACCAAAAACCAAAACATACCGCCTGAGGGAAACCATCTTCTGCCAAACCCCACCTACCAAAACCTTTGAGGAACCACCACTTTAGATTTGAATCAGAGAGAAGCAGAAGAGCTTGAGGTCAGGGTAGAGATAAGAGTGGCCGAGGTCTCCGAACGAAGGCAACAAGGAAAAACTGAAACAAGAAGCTACCACCAAGGTCGAGCCGAAACAAAAGCGCTTGAAGAAATGACGATTACCAAACCCCTTAACCCAAAACCCCCATGTTACCACCACTCCAAATCCGACATGGAGAGTAGCGCTGTAATGCAAGATCAGGGTAGGGTTGTAGTAGCTGGAGGCTTCGACGATGACTGACTTCGGTAGAACCAAAGAAATAACTCCATAAGAAGTACAACAAGAAAGCCGCACCATAAAGAAAGAGAAAAAGGCCGACATCAACCAAATGAAAGTACCACAGATGATGAAGGAGACTGAAGGAGTTGAAAGTGGAGAAGAAAGGAAGAAACGGAAGCGGTGCTCAGACGCACCACCAACCCCAAGAAGAGGGTTTCATCGGGAAACCGTAGATGGGCCGTGCAGGAGAGGGGGAGAGCCATGAGAGAAGGGTTCCATCCTGATATTTTAGATCTATACTTACACACACCTCCATTTAATGAGTAACAAACATACTGTTTCTGTGTTTGGCAAATTACTACCTCATGAAACGATGATTATTCAATTTTCACCTACCACCTCTCATGATAGCCATTATAATGAAAAATATTTTTAAATATGATATATATTATATTTATTTTGTCTCTATGCTTCCATAATTTTTATTTAGAACACACCTTTATGATTTTCATGTTGTGTAAATATGATAATTTCATTTGAGGAAGTGTAGACTACCGCCCCCTTAAAGCGATATGACTCGTTCCCGCTGTACATGGAATGTATAAAAGATTATTTTATTAAAATTATGAGACATATATGAAATTAATATAATAATTATATTATAATATACATTTATATCATTTAATTAGTATTTTTTAATATGAAAAAGAAATGGAAGTAGAGTTCACGCGTACGTACGACCTATTGTATTCATGATCGATGTAGTTCATTTCTTATCTAAAAATATTATGGATTATTCTAAATACATATATAATAGATATATATGATATTTAAATCATGAATACTATTTTTTATATGATGTATTTTTGACCACATGGAAAATTTACATTAAAACGCGTTTATTTTTGACTCGAGTACCGAATATCGACAAAACGCCCAATATGAACTTAAATAGTTATGAAATTTTTATAAAATGGTAATAAGTGATATAAAAGGAATAATAAAATTGATTTTTTTCAAGAAATTATAAATTAACCTAAGTTTATTATTAAGAAAAATAATGAACGTGCGAGACAAGCCAGACTCGAGGTAAGGGATTTTGTCTCAATATGATTTCAATGAGGCATAATTTGATATTATACACCACTTTATTTTATATGGTGTATAATAAACCCATTTTAATTTTAATTTAATTCAATGGTTTTTAAAAGGAATCCTTTTCTATGAATTTTTTTACTAAACAACAAAATGAATGTTTTTTTAACGTATGTGGCGATAATGAATTCTCCGCCACCATAATCATTATTTGGTATTTGGATTACTCTACAAGACGTAATGTTTTTAAAAGAAAATTAAATTCAATACTCCCTTTTTAGGTATTTTTTTAATTGAAAATGGTTTTGAAAATGGATTGATTATATCCATATCTTGGAATGATATCTTATGATTACAATGCAAAAATGTTATTTTTCCTTTATGCTTGTTAATGTGTTATGATTATGTTATGGTTTTGGGGAATTGATTATGTATATAGACCATTATGTAATAAACTGAGGGAAGATGAGCTTGTGATAGCTCTCCAATTCATTGGTTAATGATATAGAGGTAAATGTTAAGGTTTATCCTAATAGATTTATGGAATGTACTGTGATTGGTATTCCAAACATAACCATGAATTTTACTCCCTATGTAGCTGTGAAAGAGAAAATATAAGTATGATATGGATGAAATAAGTTACCTTTATTATTTATGATTTCTAAAAGTTTTTTAGGAATCTTATGATTTCACGGGGCATGTTAAAAATTTTATGTTTCATGGGTGAAAATTATGATTTAGTGAAAATGTTTTCATGGGTTTAAAATATTCATGGACTAATGATTTCATTACTTATTTTATATTCCTTATTGAGATTTTTATGCTCATCCCAAGTTTTTGAAATGTTTTCCACATGGTGCAAGGATGGGTAAGATAAAATAAGAAGTCAATAAAGTTTTTATCAAGAAAATAAATCATGTTTATTTTTAAAAAGTTTTATATTTTGGAAGAAATGGATACTATTTTAGTTGTATCCACTTTGGATAAATTTGGGTTTTTATATAATAGTAATGGACTAATTATCTAAAAGCCTAAACCTGAAAAAATCTTAAATTTGAATTATTGACTTAATTCAAGATTATGTAATGTTTAAGGCCAAGTCCTTATAGTTGGTATTAGAGGTCGGTTTAGATAACTTTAGAGGTAAGGATGTTATCTAGGTGTAGGTTAGTGATCATTTATAACCAAGAGGTTTATTATCATATGGAAAATTTTGTAGGATTATGGTAATTTAGGTAGATTTGATAAATACCTAAATCAACTGAGATATAAGGAGGTTGATAGATTAGAGTATTATAAAAATTCTATGTTATTATCTTTACCCTATAGAGTATTATTATATTAATAATTCATTTCATGTTTAAGTGATGTTCCTTTCATCAGATTAAGGATCATTTTTCATTATGGAAGGAAAGATATCTTTCACAACCTTCTTATACTTCCCTGATAATTTGATCATCAATATTATTGCAAAAGCTTGTTCGAATGATTTTTACAGCTTCTTGAGTATTTAAATCACATGTAAGAAATTGTTTGAGTTATCCAATATGTATTCATTTATAAAGAAATTTTATGGATCATAGTATCATTTTTATATTATTTCAAGATCTCAACTTGTCCAACTCTACTGAAAAGTGAAATTATATAAGTGGAGTGAACATTTACTTTTTTAAAGTAGGAAAACATGCCAAAAGAGAAAGGGAACATCAAGAAGATCCTTTCATGGAATTATCTATTAATAAATAAGGTGGCAATGTATAGTTAACAGATTATGATGACCGTTGAATGATTTAGATGTCTACTTATAAAGGATTCAAGAGTTATGGTAGACTTAATGATGATGAAATGTTTAAATGCACTAATACTATTTTGGTAGTGTGAATATTTTGTTGAGATTATAATTGAGTTTGATTTATCCTTATGCTTTCATAAAAAAATTTATTTTAGGAGGAATTCTCTTTTTTGTACATATTCTGGTTAACCTTTAGGGTTCATATGATCTTTGATTTTGAGGTAATTATGGATTATTACATTTTAGGTTTCAAAATGAAAGACATGAGATAAAATTTGAGGATTAAGACATGTTATAGTTATTTTTGAGGATTTTATCATATTTTAGAAATGTTATAATAATTATAAAGTTTTAGAAAAAAGACAACCCATAGGATGGGTGACAACCCATAGGATGGGTGACAACCCATCATGTTCAGAAAGATCGAGGGGATCGAACCCACAACCGAAGGGTGAGAAGGGTGAATCACCTATCACTAGCCTACATGAAGTACCTAGTTAGTATGAATTCATTTTTTAGTTAAAAGAGTTGATGGAATAAGAATAAGTTGATTTTTGTAACTTATGTTTTATCAAATGGATATCCTTGGTATTGGAAAATGATTTGGGGATTAAGTGATAAATGTTATTTTCGAAGACGTTTACTATTTTTGGAACCTTATATGATTAAAGTAAATATAATACTATGGGATTTTAATTGAGGAGTACTGGTTGAATTATATTATGGAATAATCTATGATTTTAATTGTGGGATTATGGGAATTAGGATATTTATGGAAGTGATTAACCTATCTTGGAGAAAATGTGATTAGGTTAATTATTTTTTGGTATGAGACATTAAGAGTGGTTGATGTTATTTGGAGATAAATATTAAAATTTATCTTAGAAAACTAGGTGATAAAATCCTTTTTAATTTTGAGTTTCAATATTAGTTTGAATTATATTGAGGAATTTTAAGGACAATTATTTATTGAATGGTCTTTTTTGAACTTTGGATATTACTGTTGAATTTTAGAGATTATAATTTGTCATTATTCTTATAAAGGATTATTATTTTGGGGGGAAATTATCTGATCTTGTACTAACCATTTTGGATTTGGTTAATGTTTAATGGTATAAGAAATATATAGTTAACATTTTGTGGTTAATGAGAGTTTTTATAAGTTGATTATAGTACTTTACGCATTAAAAATTCATCTTAAATACTCATCATTTGGAGAAAAATATAAGTTTGCGGTGGAATTAGATTAATGGATGAAACTAAACTTTTTAAGTAATTCAATTTTCTTATGTTAATATTCTAATTAGTAAAATAATTCCTTAAATTTATGAAAAGGATCTTAAAAAAATGTATTTAATTTAATTTTCCTACCATAAAATCAAATATCGTTTAACTAATCACAAATTTATGGTTTTGTGATTGTTAACTTTCTCTAGATCATGTTTTCTATCACTCTCCATCAGAACTTGACAGTTATTTTTTCTTCCATATCCATGTTTTCCTACATGGAATCCTAGTATCTGTTATCTTAGGTGACCTTTGTACCTTTTTTTCTTTCTTTTAAAGTTGAAGTTTTGTTAATCCTTTTTCGGACGTGGGATTGCAATAAAGGTATTTTGAAAAGTCATACCTTAGTTACCAACCCCCAAATTCAAATGTCAAGGATTAAATTTTCTAAGGGGGGGGGGTGGATAATGTAACATCCCAAGTTTTTGAAAGGAAACACTATGTTTGATAACATACATGATACACCACATTTATCTTAAAAGAACAACTTAATATTATTATTTAATATGATAATTATCACATAACCATTAGAATAGTGGGAATTAAAATGATTAACTAAATTATGAAAATATGGTTTAAAAATGTTTATATAATGATTCATTGGTTACCAAATTAAATAAAAAATTAAATAAAAACCAATTGATTATAAAGGATGTGTTTTTCTAAAAAACTATTTAAATGCCAAATAAGTGAGTTTAGAAAATAATAAAATCACTATTTTTAGATTTTATTAATGAAATATATATTTAATATATTCAATTTAATGTTTAAAATTCATCTTATATGTTTTATAGACATTATATAAGAAAAAATTCAATTTTACGGATAAAAGGAGTATTTTTCTAAAAATGTAGTTTCACCACCTTTTGCTAGTGAACCATTTTTAAATCTAGTTTTTGTCACTTTTATATATTCTATTTTTAAAAATTAATTTCTTATTTAGAATTGGGGGCATAAAATTTCACTTTTTTTAATTTTTGGTATTTCTTTGATAAAATTCATTTTTTAATGAATAGTGAAAAAATACTGCATTTTAATTCAAAACTTCCTTTTCATCTAATTTAATTATATAGTTAGATTATCCTTTTAATTGATTTTAAAGTATAATTAAATAAATTTTTTATCATTTTATCAATTTTTTAAATTTTAGCTAATTTCATGTTAAGATTTGATATAAAGACATGTCAATCTTTTAATGGTTTTTACTTTTAAAAAACCTGCTTTGTCGTTTTGACAACGTGAATTAATTTTAAATTTATTACTGAAACTTATATTTTTTGAATTTGGAAAAATGGATTTCATATTTAGAATCTTAAGGTTCAAATTATTTAAATAGGTCCCTATTATTTTTGTATATGATGAATAGTAACTTTAGTAATTATTTTTATTTACCACAGTTAAAGAGTAAATCAGGTAAATAAGGGTAAAAATGATATTATAATAATATAAAACTACTCTATAACTTGTCCTAATCCTATTTTATGAGATATTTCTGACCAATACAACCATTGGGATTAAAATTTGGCCTTTGGAAGTCACTTGGGTGTGATTATGACACCTATAACTTTTAATTTAATGTAAAGGAAAATATGTTATAAATATATATATTCTTACCAAAACAATTTTAATATGGGTTTATATAAGTGATATCTTAGAATATAAATAGTAATTATAAATATAAAAATATTTAATACATCGTGGTATTTTATTTATAATTTTTATACATTAAGTATTTAAATTTAATTATGACACAATGATGATGTAGTGATTGCTTTATTAATGAAGGAATCAAATAAATGATATTATAAATATTAAAATAAATATTATTTGACTTAATTTATATCATACAAGATTTTTTATAGGTGAATATGACATGTTATAATACTATTAAATGGTTTTTTTGAATTTACCTCTCTTTATAGATTTTATTTAAATTCAATAAAATGAATAGTGTAAAAATTGACATAATTGATGTTTTATAAAAAAAGTAGTTTATTAATTTTTTTAAAAATCTTAAAAATATTTTAAAATCACAAATTGAATATGATAAGGTATAAAAGTTCATTAAGTTTCCAATAATGGAAATTTACAGCATATAAGTAAAATTAATAGCCTCTTAATAATTAAAATGTTGTTACCACAATTAAAATAAAAAGAGAATAATTAAGGGTAAAATGAAAAGTTAAGGTTTAAAAAAAAATAAATACTTATATAAAAATTATTGGACGAGTTTATTTAGAACTATAATCATCTTATATTATATATATCTTAAGTTGGATCCATTTTAATTAAAAAATTAATTTATATTAATTTAATAATTTAAGAGTTTTCAAGGGTGCCGCTTCCCTCTCCTATAAAAAGGTACCCTTTATTCTCTAATACTCACACTTCAATAAACCTCTGGTTCAAACAATACCTACCCAAAAATCTTCCTAGAATCCAAACCCTCATCCTAGAATCACAACTTTGGGTATAAATCCTCCCAAGGAATCCTTTAGGTATAAACCAAAAGAAGTTACTCGATTAATTTTGGAACCATGGCTGTTCTATGCAAGAATTGGAGTATGGTTTGTGTTTGTTGTCAATAGTCAGTGGAAGTTCAGAATGTGTGCCAGCAAAGTGATCATACAGTTCAAGCAGACAACAGTATTGAAGGTGGTACTGTTTCACAGTGTTTGCCAAATTTTTGGGCCTCAAAATCGGAAAATGAAGACACAGGTTGTTGGAAAAACGCAAAGAGGAAGTGGTGTGAAGAATATCGGGAGGCGTGCGTGAAAAATCAAGGGTTGCACGAAAAACAGTGGGTTTTCGCAAAAAACAGTGGGTTTGTGCGAAAAAACAGCATGATACACGAAATAGAGGATCGAGGGTTTTCGCACAAATAGTGTTTTAGAATCTGTACGTCGAAAAATGGCAAAGGCATGGGCTCCGTGGAAAATCTGTAAATGTGCGCGAAAAATGATTCTGGCGCTAAAGATTATGTGCTAGATGAGACGTTTTATGTGCCATAGGGGATTTTGCGTGCGGGGGTCTTAGACGCCTATAAATATGAGGTGACCCCCCTCATTCCGTACCGTTGAAGACTTAAGATCTGAGGTCTAATGCGCGAAAAAGGATCACATAAAGGGGCTTGTGCGAAATATTCTGGATTGCGCGGAAAATTCCAGGATGCACGAAAAAGGAAGAGATGCGCGTAAAAATTATGGTTGCACATAAAAGATTCAGTTGCGTGAAAAGGGTGTTGTTGCGCGAAATATTTTTCCGCGTGAAAAGTAAATTTTGCGCGCAATAGAAAGGTTTTGCGTGCAAAGGGTGGGTGTTGCGCGCAATTGTTAGTGAAGTTTGTATGCACATTCTGGTTATCCGGTTCAGTGGTTCTGTGCGTTCTAGTGCATCAATTCCGGACTTCGATGCAAGCAGAGTCTCGTGCTGAGCAGAGGCAAAGATTTCAATGCAAATCTATTGAAGAGACCTTCTCGTCTATAAACTGGGTGGGACTTCACCAAAGGCAGTGAGTCAGGAGGAGTCAACGGGAGTGACCCGTGGGATGCTGTGGGCTATCCCTGAACCTTTTGTAAAGGCAGTGATCCTGGGACATAGTAACTGTGCCTGAACCTTTGTAATCCACAGCTAGTGAAGTTTAGTGGAATTTGGTATGACCGACAACCTGTCGGCGTATGCTCCTTGGACGTAGCCCTTAGTGGTGAACCAAGTAAAAAGTGTTGTGTCGTCTCTCTGCATGTGAATGTTTACTTTCTGTTCATATCCATCATACAGGTTTAACAAGTTCTTACCAATGTGGGAACAAGATCCATCACTTTAAAAGAAAAACTTGACACCCTGATTCACCCCCCCTCTCAGGGTGTCCCGGGGTCCTTCAAGTGGTATCAGAGGGAAGTTGCTGGTGTTGAATCTATCATTTGTCATCATGGATAATGCAGTAAATGTCAGGGGAGACCCTCTCTTTGATGGAAGTAATTTCTAGATCTGGAAGAACAGAATGAGATCTCATCTAAAATCCCTTGGAATGGAAGTTCTATTTTCCACTGTGCAAGGTATTAATGTTTCTGATCCAACAGGGCTGGCTATGACTGATACAGATAGAAAAATTCTTGATGCAGATGCTAAAGCATAGAATGCTCTCACCGCAGCTCTTTCTGATTAGATTTATCTAAAATTGATGAGTTTCACCTCAGTAAAGTCCATGTGGGATAAACTTGAAAATATTTATGAAGGTGATAGCAAAGTGAAGGACGCGAAACTACAAGTGCTACACAATAGGTTCGATGATCTGAAGATGCATCCGGATGAGAATGCAGACTCCTTCTTTAATCGAATTACTGAAGTGGTTGGATCAATTCGGGGCCTAGGATAAGAAATCAGAGACATTGATATTGTAAAGAAAATACTGAGAAGACTACCACCCCTGTACAATGCAAAGGTGTCATCCCTTGAGGAAATAGATCTTTCCAAACTTTCTTTGGATGATCTGTTGAGAATCTTGGTGGCATATGAAATGAGAGTCAAACCAGAAGATGCTACTACATGAGTTATCAAGGAAATTGCATTCAAATCCATGGAGAAACTAAAAATATCAAAAGATAGTAGTGGTGAAGATGATGAGGAAAAATAAATTCTCTCTCTCATTGCCAAGAAGTTCCAGAAGGGAAAAGGGAAATTCAAAGGGAAGTTACCTCTAGATTGCTTTCATTGTGGAAAAGTCGGGCACATTTCTTCTTAGTGCTTAAGAAAGATCAATGATGATGATAGTGATTCTGAAAACATTGAGAAGCCTCAGAAAAGGTTTTTCAAGAAAAGAGACTTCAAATATAGAAAGAAAGTTCTGAAGAAGAGTTTTGTCTGTGAAGAGGAAGAAGATGATAATAAATTCTGTGATGAAGAAGAAACAAAATTTAAAACTGGGAAACATGCTTCCATGATGGCCACTGTTGAAAAATCAGAAGATACTGGTGGAGAAAATCAGTTGAAAACTAGTTCAGATTCCGAGTTGGAACTTAAGGATGATATTAGTAAGCTTAAGATTAAATGTAAGAGTTACAATAAGTGGAAATCAATTGTAGAAGAATCAACTGAATATGTTGATCAACTTGAAGCTGAAATTGAATGACTGGAAGAATTGGTGAAAGTAAAGTCTAGAATACTTGAAAGAAATGATGATATTGTGGATCTGAAGCTGAGAATTGAAGAGAAGGGAAAGGTCATCAATGACCTCACATCCAAACTGGAAGAAAAATCCAAGATTGTTGAGGATCTTGAGGAGGAAGTTGTTACTCTTAGGAGTAAACTTGAGACTGAATCATTTTCAAAAGAATCAAAGAAGAAAATACAGTTTAAAAGATTCTCAGATGCAGAATTACTGGCAAGAGATAAGTGTGGTTCAGATGGGGTTGGAAAAATCTTGAGTGATTAAAGACCCACCTTCATGGGAAAGAGTGGAATTGGCTGTGAAGCTGAGACATCAACTGGTGGAAGTAAAGAGAGCCAAAAGAAAGACAAGATAAAAGTTGGACATGTTGAAACGTTGCCTGAAGTGCTAAAAAAGAGAGTATGAGGATAAATTACCCTCAATCCAAACTAAAAGGATAACTGAAAATTACCCTCAAACATTCATAAATTACAGGCAGTCCAACTATTCTCCCAAGGAAGAGAGTATGAGGATAAATTCAAATGAGAAGACATTTCCTCTCATGAAGTGTCAGCTCTGTGGCTATCTGGTCCATACCATGTCATATTGTGAAGAGGCAAGAAGTTATCTGAATGGGGAAGATCTGGGACATCAACAAAGGAGACTGACTTTATATCCTCCATCTTATAGAAGAAATAGTTTCTATGGATACTGTTTTCATTGCTCTAACTTTGGTTATAAGGATGTAAATTGAAGGCAGATAAGGGACATGGACACCTCATACCAGAGCTCAAGACAATTCAAATCTCATTAACAAGATAATATTTCTCTTTTAAACAGGTTTTCTCCTCTCGAAGAAGACTTAGACTATGAAGAACCAATGTACATAGATGAGATAGTTGAAAGGCCATCCGTGCTCTATACTCGATCGAATGTCTCATGGAAAAAAAGGAAGAAAATTGATAAATCCAACCTTTCATAGGTGGCCCTCAAAGATACAAAAAGCAACAGTACCTGGATTCTGGATAGCGGTTGTTCATCCCATATGACAGGTAATGCTGTCCTGTTAACAGATATCAAAATGAAAGTTGATGGAACGGTTCGATTTGGTAATGATGGAGCTTTGAAAATCAAAGGCAGTGGAAGTACTGAATTAGCCAATGGAGGGCTAAAGAAGACTGAAGTCCTTTACGTAGATGGCCTACATCATAATATACTTAGTGTGAGTCAACTCTGTGACTCGGTACTTATTGTCACTTTTAATCTGAAAGGATACACTATCAAGGGAAAGACAGGCAATTCACTTATGAAGGGATGCAGAATAGAAGGCAACCTGTATCAGGTTGATAGTAAAGAAAATGTTTGTTACATTACTGTTGAAGAAGAAAAAAATTTGTGGCATAGGATACTGGGACACATCAATCAACAAGACATGGAGAAAATATCAAAATTGAGGATTGTCATGGACATTCCTAACCTGAAGTGTGATCGTGAAAAATCTTGTGATGCTTGCATTCGTGGAAAGCTGGTCTGCAGCTCATATCGGCCAAAGAAGACAAGGGAATCTCATCTTCTTGATCTAATTCATACAGATGTATGTGGTCCGATAAATGTTGCTGGAACTCATGGAGAAAGATACTTTGTCCTTTTCATTGATGATTACAGTAGAATGACATGTGTTATGGTCATTCACAGGAAACGACAAGTGCTTGACTGCATGAAAATATATCAATGAATTTCCGAGAGTGATACTGGATGAACAATCAAAGTGTTGCGATCTGATAATGGAGGAGAATACACGTCCATAGAGTTTGAGAATTACCTAGAAAAACATGGAATACAGCATGAGGTAGCTGCTGTGAGAACTCCATAGCAAAATGGAGTTATTGAGCACCGAAATTGACAGGTCAACAACATGGCTAGGACTATGCTGATTGAGAGTGGTATCTCTCGCCATTACTGGAAGGAAGATGTTGAAGCTATAGTGAAAATTCAGAATCGAACAGGGCTTTATATGGGTGAAATGAAGACACCATATGAATTGTGTCATGAAAGGAAGCCTTCATTGAAATACTTTTGAGTTTTTAGAAGAAAATGTTTTATCCAGAATAAAGAAGTAAATCAAGGGAAGTTTGGTGACAATGCTGATGAAGGAATTTTTCTTGGGTATCCAATGAACAGCAAAGCCTACAAGTGTTTCAACAAGCAATTAGGAAGGATTGTGGAAAGAAGTGATGTTAAGATAATTGAAGAGAAAACCACAAATTCTTCAAGAATGTCATATGCTGATGTGATAGAAAGTGAGGAATAAAGTAAACATGGAGAAAATACAAATACAGAAATAGAGGAAGTTGTTCAAAACACTCAGCAGTCACATCATGATGTTGACTCAGAAGAAGAATCTGAAGAAGAAACTATGGCTGGAGAGAATGAAACTGAACCTCGCAGGAGAAATCGAAGAGCTGAGATTGATCCATCCAACATAATTGGGGATAGGAGTGCACCCACACAAACAAGGAGGATGAGGAATAACATGCAATCTGTATTTATGTTAGTTGTGGAGCCATCCTCATTTGAAGAAGCTGCAAAGGATGAATCATGGGTGAAAGCCATGAATGAAGAGTTAGATCAAATTGATAAGAATCAGACATGGGATCTTGTCCAGAGACCCGAAGGTGACAATGTGATTGGTACAAAATGGATCTTCAAGAACAAGTTTGATGAGCATAGAAGTGTTATTAGAAACAAGGAACGACTGGTATGTAAAGGATACTCCCAAATTGAAGGTGTTGATGTTGAAGAAACCTTTTCTCCAGTGGCTAGACTGGATTCAATCAGGTTGTTCCTTGCTATGACACTCCAAAGAGGATATAAAGTATATCAAATGGATGTCAAGACAAAATTATTTAATTGAGTACTCGAAGAAGAAGTCTACATTAAAAAACTAGTGGGTTTTCTTCTTGGAACTGATAAAACAAAGGTCTAAAAACTAAAGAAAGCACTTTATAGCTTGAAACAGGCACCACGGGCATGGTACTCCTGGCTAGATTCTTATCTCAAGAAGCTGGAATTCAAAAGAGGAGGAGTAGATCATAATCTATATGTGAAGAATTCTCCAAAAGATCAATTCATGGTTCTAGTCTACATTGATGATATCATATTTGGTGGCAGCAGGCATAAATCAGTGGATGAATTTTCCAATCACATGAAATCAGAATTTGAAATGTATATGATTGGGGAGCTCACATATTTCTTGGGGCTACAGGTGATTCAAAAGAAGGATTACACTTTCATTTCTCAGGAAAAGTATGCAAGAGAGATGTTGAAGAAGTTAAATATGAAAGACTCCAAACCAATGTCAAATCTGATTGCAGTTGGAACTAAACTTGGAAAGCATGAGGATGGGACCTCTGTAGATCCCACCATGTACATGAGGATCATTGGGAGCCTACTATACTGACAGCGATACGGCCAGATATTGTCTTTTCCATATGTCTTGTGGCTCGCTTTCATAGTAATCCAAAGGAGGAACATATGGAGGCACTAAAAATAATCATGAGGTACATTCAAGGTACACATAACTTTGGGTTATATTTTGCTATAGGTGGGGACAGTGAATTATCAGTGTTTTATGATGCTGATTGGGTTGGTGATATAGTAGACAGAAAGTCCACCAGTGGTGGATCCTTCTATATTGGGAATAAATGTGTTGGCTGGTTAAGAAAGAAACAAGAAAGTACTTCTCTTAGTACTACTAAAGCTAAGTATATCTCTACCACAAAGGCATGCACTCAACTGCTATGGATGAAGCAGAAATTAATAGATATTGGTGATGAGGTGAAGCAACCAATGGTGATTTACTGTGATAACAAGAGCACAATTGATCTTATGAAGAATCCGTTTCATCATTCTTGTACAAAAAAATATTGAAATTCGGTATCACTTTATCAAAGAGAAAGTTGAACAAGGCGTGATTAGAATGGATCATGTGGGAACTGATGAGCAAGTGACTGATATCCTGACCAAGCCACTGTCAACGGCTGTGTTTGTGAAGCATCGGTTGAACCTCGGTGTTCAGCCACCTCCCAGTGCATAAGGAGGTTACATAAATCCCCTCTCTCCAGTTATGTTAACTGATTTTTATCTGTTTTTGGCTGTAATGCAGGTTTATGGGGGAGATACTATCCAGGGGGTGAGTTTTGAGCTGAACAATGAACAATTACCAGTCTTTGGGTTTATTGTCAATGGGAAATAAATGAATAAATTCAGACATGTTCAGGCATGTCATGGACATGTAATGCTTCTGTGACACGATCAGAATTCAGTGTCGGTGATAGGATGAGAAGGATGCAAAGGAATACTTTGGACATATAATGCTTCTGGGACACTGTCAGATTTATTCTTGGGTGTCATTGAGAATTCCAAAACACAGGTACCCAATTCAAGCTTCCTCTCTTGTTTTCTACACCGAGCATTGCTCACGTAGACTTAGAGTGTTGGCTCAGTTGATTCTTGCGTTTTTGGTTTGCATGTGGCTGGTTCTCTATTGAATTTATTTGGTGATTGCCAACAAACCCAAAGGGGGAGATTGTTGGAACCATGGCTGTTCTATGCAAGAATTGGAGTATGATTTGTGTTTGTTGTCAATCGTTAGTGGAAGTTCAAAATGTGTGCTAGCAAAGTGATAATACAGTTCAAGCATACAATAGTATTGAAGGTGGCGCTGTTTCCTAGTGTTTACCAAATTTTTGGGCCTCAAAATCGGAAAATGAAGACACAGGTTGTTGGCAAAACACAAAGAGTAAGTGGTGTGAAGAATATTGGGAGGCGTGTGTGAAAAATCAAGGGCTACGTGAAAAACAACGGTTTTGCGCGAAAAACAGTGGGTTTGCGCGAAAAACTGCGTGGTGCGTGAAATAGAGGATCGATGGTTTTCGCGCAAATAGTGTTTTAGAATCAGAACGTTGAAAAATGGCAAAGGCATGGGCTGCACGAAAAATCTGGAAATGTGCGCGAAAAATGATACCAACACGAAAGATTACACGCCAGATGAGATGTTTTACCCGCCATAGGGGATTTTACGCGCGGGGGTCTCAGATGCCTATAAATATAGGGTGACCCCCCTCATTCCGTACCGTTGAAGACTTAGAGAAGATCCGAGGTCTGATGCATGAAAAAAGATCGCGTAAAGGGGCCTGTACGAAATATTCTGGATTGCGCGGAAAATTCCGGGATGTGTGAAAAAGGAAGAGCTGCGCGTAAAAATTGGGGTTTCACATAAAAGATTCAGTTGCGTGAAAAAGGGTGTTGTTGCACGAAATATTTTTCCACTCGAAAAGTAAATTTTGTGCGCAATAAAAAGGTTTTATGCGCAAAGGGTGGGTGTTGCGCGCAATTTTCAGTGAAGTTTGTCTGCACGTTCTGGTTATCCGGTTCAGTGGTTCTGTGCGTTCTAGTGCATCAATTCTGGACTTCGATACAAGCAGAGTCTCGTGCTGAGTAGAGACAAAGATTTCAATGCAAATCTATTGAAGAGACCTTCACATCTATAAACTGAGTAGGACTTCACCAAAGGCAGCGAGACATGGGGAGTTAACAGAAGTGACCCGTGGGACGCTGTGAGCTATCCTTGAACCTTTTTTAAAGGCAGTGAGCCTGGGAAAGAGTGATTATACCCGAACCTTTGTAATCCACAGCTAGTGAAGTTTAGTGGAATTTGGTACGACTGACAACCTGTCGGTGTATGCTCCTTGGACGTAGCCCTTAGTGGTGAACCAAGTAAAAAGTGCTGTGTCGTCTCTCTACATGTGAATGCTTACTTTCTGTTCATATCCATCATACAGGTTTAACAAGTTCCTACCAACGTGGGACCAAGATCCATCACTTTAAAAGAAAAAGTTGACACCCTGATTCACCCCTCCCCTCTCAGGGTGTCCCAGGGTCCTTCAATTAAGAGGCAATGCCTTCTCTCATGCTTTTTAGTTTCATTTCCATTTCCCACTACCTAAACTCTTATTATTCTATTATTATGTAAAAAAACAGTATCCGAAATATACTAGGATGTTCTTATACTAAGGTTTAGATCTATACTTACACACACAATCCTTTTTTTGTATTATTTGAAAAGCCACTTTATGGGTAAGTGGGAACCATACATAGAGCCACCTGTCCATGCATATTCCACATCCAAAAACACTAGGAATATTCCACATCCAAAACCACTATGCACTGTATTCCACATTCAAATTTCAAAAGGCCAAATTCACCCACCAGATCCACCTCAATCTACGGGTTAACCCACCTCGACCCACGAACTATCACCCATCATGACCTCGAACCAAGAGAGCTGAAAAAGTATTGTTGCTGCCATCTGTGATCAGTGACATTGAAATCTTCGTTCTCACCATTGGAGAAGACCCTCACCACCATCGGTGTTATCCAGAATGTCATCGTCTTTACCGTTCCAACATTGCACCAGTTTCTAAAAATCAACGGAGTCCTTCGTAACCACGATTAAACAACAACACCATGCCGATGCAAACTAGAAACATCCAAGACACCAGTACATTTCGAACTCACTTCAACAAAACGTGAAAATAAAGAAACCTTAACTAGAAACAACACTGTCAATAACCACCGACGACTTCCTCCATACCCAAAATAGAGAAAATCCATACCAAAAAACACCATCAGAACCTTCACCGAGCTGGTCTCGAGTAGATCGACCGCCAAATAAAAGGAAACAAACAAAGCACCACCGAAAACCAAAACATACTGCGTGAGGGGAACCGTCTTCCGCTGAACCCCACCTCCCAAAACCTTTGAGAAACCACCGCTTCAGATATGACTTGGAGAGAAGCAGAAGAGCTTGAGGTCAAGGTAGAGATAAGAGCGGCCGAGGTCTCTGAATGAAGGTAGCAAGGAAAAACTGAAACAAGAAGCCAACACTAAGGTCGAGCCGAAACAAAAGTGCTTGAAGAAACGGCGATTTCCAAACCCATTAATCCAAAACCCCCATGTTACCACCACTCCAAATCCTACATGGAGAGAAGCGCTGGAAAGCAAGATCAGGGTGGGTGGTTACAGCGGGAGGCTTCGACGGTGACTGACTTCGGTAGAACCAAAGAAAACACCCCAGAAGAAGAACAACAAGAAATACGCACCAGAAAGAAAGAGAAAAAGGCCGACATCGACCAAATGAAAGGACCACAGAGGATGAAGGAGTCTGAAGGAGTCAAAAGTGGAGAAGAAAGGAAGAATTGGAAGCGGTGCTCAAATGCACCGCTGACCCCAAGTAGAGGGTTTCATCGGGAAACCCTAGACAAGCCGAGCTGGAGAGGGGGAGAGCCATGAGAGAAGGTTTCCATCCTGATATTTTAGATCTATACTTACACACACCTCTATTTAATGAGTAACGAACATACTGTTTCTATGTATGGAGAATTACTACCTCATGAAACGATGATTGTTCAATTTTCACCTACCACCTCTCATGATGGCCATTATAATGAAAAATATTTTTAAATATGATATATATTATATTTATTTTGTCTCCATTCTTCCATAATTTTTATTTAGAACACACCTTTATGATTTTCATGTTGTGTAAATTTGATAATTTCATTTGAGGAAGTGTAGACTACCGCCCCCTTAAAGCGATATAACACATTCCCGCTGTACATGGAATGTATAATAGATTATTTTATTAAAATTATGAGACATATATGAAATTAATATAATACTGCTATTATAATATACATTTATATCATTTAATTATTAATTTTTTAATATGAAAAAGAAATGAAAGTAGCGTTCACGCGTACGTACGACCTATTGTCTTAATGATCGATGTAGTTCATTTCTTATCTAAAAATATTATGGATTATTCTAAATACATATATAATAGATATATATGATATTTAAATCATGAATACTATTTTTGAGATGATGTATTTTTGTCCACATGGAAAATTTACATCAAAACAAGTTTATTTTTGACTCAAGTACTGAATATCGACAAAACGCCCAATATGAACTTAAATAGTTATGAAATTTTTATAACATGGTAATAAGTGATATAAAAGGTATAATAAAATTTATTTTTTTTCAAAAAAGTATAAATTAACCTAAGTTTATTATTCAGAAAAATAATGAACATACGAGACAAGCCAGACTCAAGGTAAGGGATTTTGTCTCAATATGCTTTCATTGAGGCATAATTTGATATTATACACCACTCTCTTTTATATGGTGTATAATAAACCCATTTTAATTTTAATTTCATTCAATGGTTTTTAAAAGGAATCCTTTTCTATGAAGCATTTTACTAAACAACAAAATGAATGTTTTTTAACATATGTGGCGATAATGACTTCTCCGTCGCCATAATCATTATTTGGTATTTGGATTCCTATACAAGACGTAATGTTTTTAAAAGAAAAGAAAATTCAATACTCCCTTTTTAGGTATTTTTTTAATTGAATTTTTTTTTGAAAATGGATTGATTATATCCATATCTTGGAATGATATCTTATGATTACAATGGAGAAATGTTATTTTTCCTTTATGCTTGTTAATGTGTTATGATTATGTTATGGTTCTGGGGAATTGATTATGTATACAGGTGGTTCTGTAATAAACTGAGGGAATATGATCTTGTGATAGCTCTCCAATTAATTGGGTAACAAGATAGAGGTAAATGTTAAGGTTTATCTTAATATATTTATGGAATATACTGTGATGGGTAATCCAAAAGTAACCATGAAGTTTACTCCCTATATAGCTGTGAAAGAGAAAATATAAGTATGATATGGATGAAATAAGTTACCTTTATTATTTATGATTTCTAAGAAGTTTTTTAGGAATCATATGATTTCATGAGGCATGTTAAAAATTTTATGTTTTATGGGTGAAAATTATGATTTAGTGAAAAGGTTTTCATGGGTTTAAAATATTCATAGACTAATGATTTTATTACTTATTTTATATTCCTTACTAAGATTTTTATGCTCATCCCAAGTTTTTGAAATGTTTTCCACATGGTGTAAGGATGGGTAAGACAAAGGAAGAAGTCAATAAAATTTTTATCAAGAAAATAAATCATGTTTATTTTTAAAAAGTTTTATATTTTGGAAGAAATGGATACTATTTTAGTTGTATCCACTTTGGATAAATTTGAGTTTTTATGTAATAGTTATAGACTAATTATCTAAAACCCTAAACCTGAAAATATCTTAAATTTGAATTATTGACTTAATTCAAGATTATGTAATGTTTAAGGCCAGGTTCTTATAGTTGGTATCATAGGTCAGTTTAGATAACTTTAGAGGTAAGGATGTTATCTGGGTGTAGGTTAGTGATCATTTATAACCAAGAGGGTTATTATCATATGGAAAATTTTGTAGAATTATGGTAATTTAGGTAGATTTGATAAATACCTAAATCAACTGAGATATAAGGAGGTTGATAGATTAGAGTATTATAAAAAATCTATGTTATTATCTTTACCCTATAGAGTATTATTATATTAATAATTCATTTCATGTTTAAGTGATGTTCCTTTCATCAGATTAAGGATCATTTTTCAATATGAAAGGAAAGAGATCTTTCACAACCTTCTTATACATCCCTGATGATTTGATCATCAATATTATCTCAAAAATCTTGTTCAAATTATTTTTACAGCTTCTTGAGTATTTAAATCACCTGTAAGAAATTGTTTGAGTTGTCCAATATGTATTCATTTCTAAAACAATTTTATGGTTCATGGTATCATTTTCATATTATTTCAAGATCTCAACTTGTCCAACTCTACTAAAAAGTGAAATTATATAAGTGGAGTGAACATTTAATTTTTTAAAGTAGGACAACATGCCAAAAGAGAAAGGGAACATCAAGAATATCCTTTCATGGAATGATCTATTAATAAATAAGTTGGCAATGTATAAGTAATAGATTATGAAGAACGTTGAATGATTTAGATGTCTACTTATAAAGGATTCAAGAGATATGGTAGACTTAATGATGATGAAATTTTTAAATGCACTAATACTATTTTGGTAGTGTGAATAATTTGTGGAGATTATAATTGAGTTTGAGTTATCCTTATGCTTTCATAAAAAATGTTATTTTAGGAGGAATTCTCTTTTTTTACATATTCTAGATAACCTTTAGGGTTCATATGATCTTTTATTTTGAGGTAATTATGGGTTATTACATTTTAGGTTTCAAAATGGAAGACATGAGATAAAATTTGAGGATTAAAACATGTTATAGTTATTTTTGAGGATTTTATCATATTTTGGAAATTTTATAATAATTATAAAGTTTTAGAAAAAAAGACAACCCGTAGGATGGGTGACAACCCATCATGTTCGGAAAGGCTGAGGGGATCGAACCCGCAACTGAAGGGTGACAAGGGTGAATCACCTATCACCGGCCTACGTGAAGTCCCTAGTTAGTATGAATTCATTTTTTAGTTAAAAGATTTGATGGAATAAGAATAAGTTGATTTTTGTAACTTATGTTTTATCAAATTGATATCCTTGGTATTGGAAAATGATTTGGGGATTAAGTGATAAATGTTATTTTGGAAGATGTTTACTATTTTTGGAACCTTATATGATTAAATTAAATAGAATACTATGGGATTTTAATTGAGGAGTACTGGTTGAATTATATTATGGAATAATCTATGATTTTAATTGTGGAATTATGGGAATTAGTATATTTATGGAAGTGATTAGCCTATCTTGGAGAAAATGTGATTAGGTTAATTATTTTTTGGTATGAGACATTAATAGTGGTTGATGTTATTTGGAGATAAATATTAAAATTTATCTTAGAAAACTAGGTGATAAAATCCTTTTTAATTTTGAGTTTTAATATTAGTTTGGATTATTTTGAGGAATTTTAAGGACAATTATTTGTTTAATGGTCTTTGTTGAACTTTGGATATTACTGTATAATTTTAGAGATTAAAAGTTATCATTATTCTTATAAAGGATTATTATTTTTGGGGGAAATTATCTGATCTTGTACTAAACATTTTGGATTTGGTTAATGTTTAAAAGTATAATAAATAGATAGTTAGCATTTTGTGGTTAATGGGAGTTTTTATAAGTTGATTATAGTACTTCACGCATTAAAAATTCCTCTTAAATACTCATCATTTGGAGAAAAAGATAAGTTTGTGGTGGAATTAGATTAATGGATGAAACTAAACTTTTTAAGTAAGTCAATTTCCTTATGTTATTATTCTAATTAGTAAAATAATTCCTTAACTTTATTAAAATGATCTTAAAAAAATGTTTTTAATTTACTTTTCCTACCATAAAATCAAATATTCTTTAACCAATCACAAATTTATGGTTTTCTGATTGTTAAATTTCTCTAGATCATGTTTTCTATCACTCTTCATCAGAACTTGACATTTATTTTTTCTTCCATATCCATGTTTTCCTATATGGAATCCTAGTATGTGTTTTCTTAGGTGACCTTCACACCTTCTTTTCTTTCTTTTAAAGTTTAAGTTTTGTTAATCCTTTTTCGGACGTGGGATTGCAATAAAGGTATTTTGAAAAGTCATACCATAGTTACCAACCCCCAAATTCAAATTTCGAGGATGAAATTTTCTAAATGGGGGGGGGGGATAATGTAACATCCCAAGTTTTTAAAAGGAAACACTATGTTTGATAACATACATGATACACCACATTTATCTTAAATGAACAACTTAATATTATTATTTAATATTATCACATAAAAATTAGAATGGTGGGAATTTAAATGATTAACTAAATTATGAAAATATTGTTTAAAAATATTTATGTAATGATTCATTGGTTACTAAATTAAATAAAAAATTAAATAAAAACCAATTGAATATAAATGATGTGTTTTTTCTAAAAAACTATTTAAATGCCAAATAAGCAAGTTTATAAAATAATAAAATCACTATTTTTAGATTTTATTAATGAAATATATATTTAATATATTCAATTTAATGTTTAAAATTCATCTTATATGTTTTATAGACATTATATAAGAACAAATTCAATTTTACGGATAAAAGGAGTATTTTTCTAAAAATGTAGTTTCACCGCCTTTTGATAGGGAACCATTTTTAAATCTAGTTTTTGTCACTTTTATATGTTCTATTTTAAAAAATAAACTTCTTATTTAGAATTGGGGGCATAAAATTTCACTTTTTTTAAATTTTTTGTATTTCTTTGATAAAATTCATTTTTTAATGAATAATGAAAAAATGCTGCATTTTAATTCAAAACTACCTTTTCATATAATTTAATTATATAGTTAGATTATCCTTTTAATTGATTTTAAAGTATAATTAAATAAAGTTTTTATCATTTTATCAATTTTTTTTAAATTTTAGGTAATTTCATGATGAAATTTGATATAGACACATGTCAATCTTTTAATGGTTTTTACTTTTAAAAAACCCGCTTTGTTGTTTTGACAACGTGAATTAATTTTAAATTAATTACTGTAACTTCTGTGTTTTGAATTTGGAAAAATGGATTTCATATTTGGAATCATAAGGTTCAAATTATTTAAATAGGTCCCTATTATTTTTGTATATGATGAATAGTAACTTTAGTAATTATTTTTATTTATCAGAGTTAAAGTGTAAATCAGGTAAATAAGGGTAAAAATGATATTATAATAATATAAAACTACCCTAGAACTTGTCCTAATCCTATTGGATGAGATATTTCCGACCAATACAACCCTTGGGATTAAAATTTGGCCTTTGGAAGTCAGTTGGGTGTGATTATGACACATATAACTTTTAATTTAATGTAAAGGAAAATATGTTATAAATATATATATTATTACCAAAACAATTTTAATATGGGTTTATATAAGTGATATCTTAGACTATAAATAGTAATTACAAATCTAAAAATATTTAATACATCGTGGTATTTTATTTATAATTTTTATACATTAAGTATTTAAATTTAATTATGACACAATGATGATGTAAATATTGCTTTATTAATGAAGAAATCAAATAAATGATATTATAAATATTAAAATAAATAATATTTGACATAATTTATATCATAAAATATTTTTTATAGGTTAATATGACATGTTATAAGACTATTAAATGGTTTTTTTTAATTTATCTCTCTTTATAGACTTTATTTAAATTCAATAAAATGAATAGTGTAAAAATTGACATAATTGATGTTTTATAAAAACAGTAGTTTATTAAATTTTTTAAAAATCTTAAAAATCTTTTAAAATCACAAAGTGAATATGATAAGGTATAAAAGTTCATTAAGTTTCCAATAATGGAAATTTACCCCATATAAGTAATATTAATAGCCTCTTAATAATTAAAATGTTGTTACCACAATTAAAATTAAAAGAGAATAATTAAGGGTAAAACGATAAGATAAGGTTTAAAATAAAATAAATACTTGTATAAAAATTATTGGACAAGAGTATTGAGAACTATACTCATCTTATATTCTATAATCTCAAGTTGGATCCATTTTAATTAAAAAATTAATTTATATTAATTTAATAATTTAAGAGTTTACAAGGGTGCCACTTCCCTCTCCTATAAAAAGGTACCCTCTATTCTCTAATACTCACACTTCAAGAAACCTCTGGTTCAGACAATACCTACCCAAAACTCTTCCTAGAATCCATACCCTCATCCTAGAATCACAACTTTGGGTATAAATCCTCCCAAGGAATCCTTTTGGTATAAACCAAAAGAAGTTACTCGATTAAGATGCAACACCTTCTCTCATGCTTTTTAGTTTCATTTCCATTTCCCACTACCTGAACTCTAATTATTCTATTATTATGTCAAAAAATAGTATCCAAAATATACTAGAATGTTTTTATACTAAGGTTTAGATCTATACTTACACACACAATCCTTTTTTTGTATTATTTGAAAAGCCACTTTATGGGTAAGTGGGAACCATACATAGAGCCACCTATCCATGCATATTCCACATCCAAAACCACTACACATATTCCACATCCAAAACCACTATGCACTGTATTCCACATTCAAATTTAAAAAGGCCAAATTCACCCACCAAATCCACCTCGATCCATGGGTTAACCCACCTCGACCCACAAACTATCATCCATCATGACCTCGAACCAAGAGAGCCAAAAAAGTCACATCGCTGCCATCTGCGATCAGTGACATTGAAATATTCGTTCTCACCATTGGAGAAGACACTCACCACCATCGGCGTCATCCAGAACACCGTCATCGTCACTGTTCCAACATTGCACCAGTTTCCGGAAATCAACGGAGTCCTTCGTAACCATGGTTAAACAACAACACCATGCTGATTCAAACCAGAAACATCCAAGACACCAGGACATTTCGAACTCACTTCAACAAAACGTGAAAAGAAAGAAACCTTAACTAGAAACAACACTATCAATAACCACCTACGACTTCCTCCATAACCAAAATAGAGAAAATCCATACCAAAAAACACCATCAAAACTTTCACCGAGCTGGTCTCGATTAGATCGACCGCCAAATAAAAGGAAATAAACAAAGCACCACCGAAAACCGAAACATACAGCGTGAGGGGCACCATCTTCTGCCGAACCCCACCTCCCCAAACCTTTGAGGAACCACCGCTTCAGATCTGACTCGGAGAGAAGCAGAAGAGCTTGAGGTCAGGGTAGAGATAAGAGTGGCCGAGGTCTCCGAATGATGGCAGCAAGGAAAAACTGAAACAAGAAGCCATCACTAAGGTCGAGCCGAAACAGAAACACTTGAAGAAATGATGATTTCCAAACCCCTTAACCCAAAACCCCCATGTTACCACCACTCCAAATCCAACATGGAGAGCAGAACTGGAAAGCGAGATCAGGGTAGGGTGGTAGCATCCGGAGGCTTCGACGACAATTGACTTCGGTAGAACCAAAGAAAACACCTCAGAAGAAGAACAACATGAAAGCCGCACCATAAAGAAAGAGAAAAAGGCCGACATAGACCAAATGAAAGGACCAAATAGGATGAAGGAGACTAAAGGAGTCGAAAGTGGAGAAGAAAGTTCTCCTTAAGAGAATACTGGTGCTGCGAGTTCAACGGTGTCCTTGGATTTCAATTCCAAGCTCCGGTTAAAAAGATATAAAATCCCACTCATAAGTTTACTGAACGTACCTGAAAAAAACTTTAGAAATTGATTCTGAGCACACCGGGCCTCGAAATCGAGTGCCTTCAGAAACTGAGGACTCGTAAAATTTCCATGTATTTAAGAAGAAAAAAAAATCACGGAATTTCTGGGTCTTTACATTATCCCCACCTCAGGGATTTACGTCCCCGTAAGCTACAACTCACACTAAGGAAACATATGGGGGTACTGAGCACGCATCTGAGCCTCTCGCTCCCATATTTTCTCCTAGAGGTTCCTGTGCTACCAGCGAACGCGCACTAGAGGTATCGACTGTCCACATAGGACCCACTATTGTCGATCCTCAATCTCCACTGGAACCTCCGTGAATGTCGCCCCATCATCGATGTCCATCTCCCCTTGGTCGATGATGTGGGATGGGTCATGCACGTATCTCCTCAGCTGAGATACGTGAAATTCGTCATGCACCCGGTGCAACTGAGGTGGAAGAGCTAAGCGGTAATCCACCTCGCCTACCCTGTTGAGGACCTAGAAAGGTCTGATGAATCATAGAGATAACTTGCCGCCTTGACCAAATCTCCGTAGACATCATCGAGGTGAGACCCGTAGAAAGACGTGGTCACCATCCTCAAACTCCAGTTGTCTCTGTTTCCTATCAGAATAGGACTTCTGCCTGCTCTGTGTAGTCTTCATCCACTCCTGGATGATCTGCACCTTCTCCGTTATAGCCTGCACCATCTCTGGTCCTACAAGTGCTGACTCCCCTGGGTCAGTCCAGCACAAAGGTGATATGCAAGGTCGGCCATACAATGCCTCGTAAGGTGCCATCCCGATGGTGGAGTGGTAGCTGTTGTTGTAGGAGAACTCCACCAAAGGAAAGTGATCCTGCCAACTGTGACTGAAGTCGAGGACACATGCACAGAGCATGTCCTCGAGAGTCTGAATGTTCCTCTCAGTCTGACCATATATCTGAGGATGGAAGGCAGTGCTCAAGCGAACCTGCATCCCAAAAGCCTCTTGCAACCTCTTCCATAGCCGGGAATTGAAACAAGCATCTCGATCGGAGACGATCGTTGATGGAATACCATGAAGCCACACAATCTCTTGAATATAGAGGCGTCCCAAACTCTCTACTGAACCCTACTCTATGATCGGTAGGAAGTGGGCCGACTTGGTGAGTCGGTCGATAATCACCCAGATAGAGTCATGTCCTATGGATGTACGTGGAAGTACCGTCACTAAATCCATGGACATCCCATCCCACTTCCACTATGGGACCTCTAAGGGCTGAACCAAGCCTGTTAGAACCTGGTGCTCCACCTTCACTTGCTAAAAAGTGAGGCATCGTGAGAAAAACTCTGCTACTGCCTTCTTCATACCTAGCCACCAGTGCTATCGTCGGAGGTCCTAATACATCTTCACCACTTTTGGATGTACCGCTAAAGGAGATGTGTGAAACTTCTGAAATAATTCCTCCTGATGTTCAATTGGTACCATGGTACGTCCTCTGAAGAGAATGACGTGCTCCCCATTATAGAAAACCCATCAGGTGCCTGCCCTGTGGATATTTGAGCATGTCACGTCTCACAGTCAACGTCCCCACGCTACGCCTCCCTGACTTTCTGAAGAAGTTTAGGAGTGACTATGAGAGACTGTAGAAAGGCTACTCTATCTCCATCCACAAAGGATATCTGCAACACGACTAGCTGCTCCATCACCTCTCCTAGAAGATGAATGCCTAATCTCCTACTGAGAGCATCTACTACAAAATTTCCCTTCCCAGGATTATAAACTATCTCAAAGTCATAGTCCTGGAGGAACTTAAGCCATCACTGCTGTCTCAGGTTCATGTCCTTCTGTGAGAAGATATACTTGAGACTCTGGTGGTCAGAGTAGATTGTAAAATGTTTGCCCATAAGATAGTTCCACCACATATTCAAGGATAAGACCACTGCTGCTAACTCCAGGTCATGGGTAGCGTAGTTCTGCTCGTGCTGTCTCAAATGACGAGAACCATACGCGATCACTTCTCGCTCCTGCAGTAGGGCACATGTAACACCCGAGACTTTTATGAGAAATATTTTGTTTTTATGTTATATAAATCATCAAAGGAATCTTTCATACACACAACACTAGCTTGGCTTGCTTTACACGCAAACGCAGCCTTCCTCGATAGCTTGCGTCGTACGCAATACCGAGTTTCACTAAACAACGATATGCTATTAAAATATTATTAAAACTAGCTGTTATGAATAGTAATAACCACTTTTTGAGATTTTATAAATTTTATTTTTCAAAATGGACTTCATTTTTGGATTCGGAATATCGAAATTAGCCTAGGGTGAAATTTTGGTATTTTTTTGAAAACTTTTAATTTTTGATGAATAGTGAAAACACTTGGTTACTATTTAAAAACCGACTTTTTATTTAAATAATTGTTTATTTTATTTAAATTTATTTTAGGTAAAAATTGATACATAATACCTATATAAGTTCAATGTAATTCATTGAAGTAATTTTATAATAATTTTAAATATATAAAATTTTTTATTGAACTTTTTACCGTCTTTTACCCACCTCCTAGGAGAATTTGCAAATTTACATAAAACTTAATTTTACCGCTTATGTGAGTGGAATTTCAAAAATCTGAGAGACACGGTTGATGTCAGTAAGTAAAATGTGGTTCAATGAGATGAAAATAATTTTTGGTGAATAGTAACTTTTTACTTTTATCTACCACGGTTAAAAGTAAATAGGGTAATTAAGAGTAAAAATGATATTATTATTACCCTAACACATGTCCTAATTCTATTGGATAAGTGTAATTCGATAAAAAACAACCTTAGGAATAAAATATTACCATTAGGCCCACTCGGATTAGATTAGGACATTTATTATTAATTTATTTAAAGAAGGGTTAAAATAATTAAAATCAAAGTTTAATAAGTAAATAATTTTTAATATAGGGTTATACATGAGATAAATTAGACTATAAATATTAATTAGAAATCTAAAAAGATTTCCTACATAATGGTATTTTATTTGTAATTTTTAGACATTAAATAATTTAATTTATTTATGATACAAAGATGATGTAATAATTATCTTATTAATGAAATATTGACATAATTGATGTTATAAATACCCAAATAAATGTAATTTGAGACTTTTTATGAATTAAACTAATTTTATAGGTTAATATGACATGTCAGTATTGATTTAATTAACTTTTATCGAATTAATAATTCTGTTATGATTTTCACAAAAATCAATTACTAAATAGTGTCAAAATTGACATAAAATAGTTTTTAAAACAAATATTATATTATCAATTGTTATTATATTACTAAAAATCTAAGGTTCGTCCAAGATACTTATATCATTATAGGTGTATCATTAATGGACCACATGGGGGTCGCTTGGATGTATATGGTAAGTTTATTAACTATATAATATAAAAATACAAAGTGACATGGTAAATGTCAATCTAATTAACTAAGAGTTAAAACTAAAAGATAAGGTTAATATAATGACCTAATCTTATCTAAATTCTATTGGATGAGAGGATTTAGACCCATCCCCACCTTAGATTCAAAATATATCAATTTGGAGCTATTAAAAACCGAATTTGACTTTATAATAAAATAATATTTTTAGTTATTCCAAAGGTGCCCTTCTCCTCCCTTATAAAAGGACACCCCCTCCCTCTTTTCCTCACACCAATTTGATCCTTAAAGCTCAGAAAACCCCTGCCAAATTATCTTATCCACTTCCCTAGGAACATCCTAGAGGTCTTGGTCTTTTTTAAAGACCAATTTTAGTGCCCTAAGAGGAAGTCTCAAAGAGGCGCTTCAAAGAAGAGGTAATGTCCGTTACCGATTCATTCAACTTTATTTCTTCTTCCACTTATTCTTCTTTAGTTGTTTCATTATGAAGTAATAAAATCAGTATCACCCATATACTGATATGTTATTATAAGTATGAAACAACCCTATTTCACCATCTATCCATCGTACGAAAAACAAAATCACCGCGTGTGCGTACGTACGAAATACCGTCTCCACGCCGTGGTGTAATCTATTTTCCACCACCACCTTACTTGGATGGGTATAATGGTGTAAATAATAACTATATATGATTATTGTAAAGTGATATTGATTCTTAAATAGTATATATACACTCCATTACAATTTCACGATCATGAGAACGATATCATCGCTCGTGCGTACGTACGGAATACCGTATCCACGATGTGATGCAACTCGTTCTACATGATATTCATTGCATAATGATTATATAAATGAATTTAATGAATGAATATGATATATATTACACTAATACCATTTTGGAAATGATGTATCTATAACCTAAAAAGAAGAATAAGAATTTATTCGACAAAACACGCATAAGAACAAAAAGTAATAAACACCTGAATAACAATTAATAATGAAATATTACTAATAAGAAGCTAAGAATATGACCATATATGATATTATAAAAATAAGTATGATTCTGTAATAAGTCAATAATATTATTTAAATCATTATACAGGAGGTTCGGACACTTACGAAGCAAATCGGACCTAAGGTAAGGGAAAATATCACAATCTCATTTTTATCCGAGATTGTTTATACTTTGGTATTTACTTGGGTGTATTTTATCATCCACATCCATGTTTCCTCAATATGTAATATTATTTACATCCACCTACAATTGTTTAAATCTAATTTTACCCTTCGGTGAGTTTTTAGTAAAAGATATGAAAGGAATCTTTTGTCGTTTTTCGTATGAGGTACTTTTTGACTTTTCTGACAAAAGTACAAGAAGAATGTTTTTTTAACTTATACGGCATGAATTGATTTTTAAAAAATTATTTCCAAGAAGCTTCATTTACAAGTTTTCAAGTTTATTTTTAACCAACTTCTTTTAGTTTAGAATTGTATGACATGTTAAGAAAGGAAAAGTGTTTTTGAAGTAGAAAGGATATTTTCCTCAAAAATGGAGTTCAAGTGTTTTATCAAAATTATTTTCCATCTAAGATAATAAAGGGTTCTGTTTCCATCCCTATTATTACATTGATTTTATTAGTTTGTGTTGGAATTATTTTTATGAATTCCTTTATCTTATATGAATTGTTTTATGATGTCACGATGTTTAAGATTCCCATTTTTTTTATTACATGGGTTATGCTATGATGTATGGTTTATGATTTTGTGGCACACATAAGAATGGTATAATTATGAGATGGGTGGGACCTATATCTCCCTCAAATGCATTGGGTAAATATTTTATATCTCATGAGATAGACATGGCTGGAATGGCAGGTTAAACCGGTTCAGTGAAACAGGACTGAAACGAGGAGTGAACTCGGTTCAGAAATGGACTTTGTCCACTAAGATAGTCTTGGCAATGAGTCTTGACTAATAAGAAATGATTCACTATGATTATGTGTGTATGCCACAAAGTTTCATGTTTTAATTTATGATTATTGGTATTACATTTCACTACTATGATTTATCCCATGTTATGAAATTATGATCTCTTTTGCAGGTTAAGATTTCCAAAAGATATGTTCTTATGTATATGATGTGATTGATATTTCTTTTGTTTACCCTTACTGAGCATTTGAGCTCACCCTTTTGTATGTTTTATTTCCCCAGGTTGGGAAGAATGTTATTAAGTAGGATATGCCAAAAGAAATTCTAGATATGATTAAATAAATGGGAAGCAAAGTAGATGCTTTATGAACCAGTTGTTTATGTTTCCCAGTTTCTAAAGACTCTATACCTATATGGTCCTTTCCTGGTTTTGTTATATGTTGTAATAAGTGTGATTCAATTATAAAGTAATAACAATGTATGTAAAGTATGGGTCGTTATAGTTGGTATCAGAGGAAAGTTATAGTCAACCTTTGGAAACTAGGATGTGAAAGCCTTAGTAAGAAACCTAAGGGTATGTCTAAGTATAGAACACAATATTAGTGTTTTAGAAATGGCCATGAATAACCTAGGATAAGACCGTAAGTGTGAAATTTTATTCTTGATTATGTGGTTTTCCTTTTATAATTAGTGTTTCTCACACTATTCTTATTGGTTTTAGTCAATGGCTGGAACCCGAAGGAACCGTGTTAATGCGGAATGTGACGGGCAATGAAATGATTGTCCCCCTGAGGAACCAAACGTTATGGGAGATGGAATGCAAAATCTTGTAGCCATGCTCACACAACTTTCTCAAGCTATGAATCATGCAGGACTTCCAAATGAGAAAAGGAAGGATCAGCATTCTGTTGAATCCTTCATGAGGCAGCGTCCACCTTCATTCAGCGGGTAATCTGATCCATTAGTGGCTGAACAATGTATCAGTACCACTGAAAATATATTTTCAGTTCTTCAATGTTCTGAACATGATAAAGTCATCTTAGCAGTGTATCGTTTGGAAGGTGATGCTGATCAATGATGGAATCTTATTAAGAATACAAGGCAAAGGGATAAAATTGAGTCCATGGAATGGGACGAGTTCAAGAACTTATTTTTCAATAAGTAATTCCCTCGTATTCTCCAAACAAAGATGGAGAAGGAGTTTCTTGAACTAAAGCAAAAGGATGATGAATCTTTTGGTACCTATGAAGCAAATTTTACAAGACTTGAAAGGTACGCTTCTGGTATTATTATACAACCCGAGAGTAAGATTGATTGATTCTTTAGTGGCTTAAAACCAAGTCTTCGAAGGGCGTTAGCCATAAGGGACTTCAATAGCTACGAGGAAATCGTTCGATGTGCTCTCAAAGTTGAGATGGAGATTGGAGTAACCCATCAGTCATATGGGTTTGATAAGAAGAGGAAAATGGAATTCAAAGGAAAATATAAAGAGCACACTGAAAAGAAGATGAGCTTTCCCTTATGCTCAAAGTGTGGAAAGAAACATGGAGGGAGTTGTCTTAAAGGGACAAGTAAATGTTTCAAATGTGGAAAGGAAGGTCATCGGGCATTTGAATGCTGCAATGATGGGAAGAATATGTCTAATGATACAAACAAAGGAAAGGATACACAGAATGAACCTACTACACTTCAATGTTTCAAGTGCAAGGAGATGGGGCATTATGCCAATCAATGCCCAAATCCAAGGGTTGATGATGATGGTCGACGTCAACAAACTCTTAAGGCTAAAGACAAAGGAAAGTCACATGCAATTTCTACCAGTGATGTGGAGTACGATAACGATGTGGTGAAAGTTACACTTACCATCCACTCTAAAGTAGCAAATGATTTATTTGATTCTGGATCCACCCACTCTTTTATTTCTGAAGAATTTTATAAGGGTATCACTATATTACCTCAACAATTAGATGTTGAGTTAGCTGTGACAACACCTAATGGCACAACGGTCGCATCAAAAGTTTATAATTCTTCCCCGATTGAAGTTTGTGGGAAAGTGCTTCCTGAAAATCTTGTGATCCTTCCTATAGTGGAATTTGATGTGATTCTTGGCATGGATTGGCTTGATTTATATGGAGCTCATATCAATTTCCAAAGAAGGGAAGTCACATTTCATATTCCAGATAAATCTATGATCGTCTATTGATGCAAGGATGAACATAACCTTCCAGTGGAAATTTATTCCATCTTATGGGTCTTGATTCCACTAAATGAAGGTTATTTATCTCAAATGGTTGGTGAGAAACTCACGATTAAGAATATTCCCATTGTACGGGAGTTTGATGATGTTTTTCCAGAGCAATTTCCGGGACTTCCACCAAATCGTGAAGTAGAGTTTTAAATAGAACTCATACCGGGTGCTTTGCCTATTTCAAAGACACCTTATAGAATGACCCCAATTGAGTTGTAGGAATTGAAGAAGCAACTCCAAGAGAATCTTGATAAGTGATTCATACGCCCTAGTGCGTCACCTTGGGGAGCACCTGTTCTGTTTGTTAATAAGAAAGATGGATCAATGAGACTCTGCATTGATTATCGAGAACTTAACAAGATCATTATTAAGAACAAATATCCTCTCCCGTGCATTGATGACTTATTTGACCAACTACGTGGAGCTCAATACTTTTCCAAGATTGATCTTCGTTCAGGGTATCATCAATTAAGGGTCAAAAGGGAGGATATACCAAAGACGGCTTTCCGTACAAGGTATGGAAACTATGAATTTATAGTGATGCCATTTGGTCTTACTAATGCCCCTTCTATCTTCATGGATCTGATGAATAGAGTCTTTAGAGACTATCTTGATAAGTTTGTGGTAGTCTTTATAGACTATATTCTTGTCTATTCAAAGAGAAAGGAAGAACATGAAGATCACTTGAGAATTATATTGAAGACCCTGAGAAAGGAGAAGCTTTATGCCAAATTTACCAAGTGTGAATTTTGGCTTCAAAAAGTTTCATTTTTGGGTCACATAATCTCAAAAGAGGGGATATTTGTGGATCCAGCAAAAACAGAGGTTATCGAAAGATGGTCGAGACCAACAACAGTAACTAAGATCCGAAGTTTTCTTGGTTTGGCTGGATATTATCGACGTTTTGTGAAATATTTTTCATGATTATCTAATCCACTCACCAAGTTGACTCGGAAAGGAGTTAAGTTTGTTTGGACGAAGGAATGTGAAGATAATTTGAAGGAGTTGAAAAGAAGGTTATCCAGTGCACCTGTGCTCACACTGCCTTGTAGTGGAGAAAGGTTTGTGATCTACAGTGATGCATCCAAGAAGGGATTGAGGTGTGTTCTTATGAAAAATGATATGGTGATAGCTTATGCCTCACGATAGTTGAAAATACATGAGCAAAATTACCCAACTCATGATTTGGAGTTAGCTACGGTAATCTTTGCATTAAATATTTGGAGGCATTATCTTTATGGAGAAAGGTGTGACATTTATACTGATCATAAAAGTTTAAAGTATATTTTCACACAAAAGGAGTTGAATATGCGCCAAAGAAGATGGTTGGAGTTGATTAAGGATCACGACTGCTCAATTCATTACCTCCCTGGGAAATCAAACAAGGTGGCAGATGCATTAAGTTGACAAGACCATGCCAGTTTATCCATGATGAGGATCACAAAAGATCCAATATTTATGGATTTACAAAGGATGGATCTTGGAATTATAATGGAAGGGGAAAAATCTTATCTTTCTCAAATGAATGTTCAACCATATATACATGTGAAGATTAAAGAGGCACAAAAAGAAGATGTCGAGTTACAAAAGAAGGTGAGAAATGTTCCTGAATTCAACCTTGATTGTGATGGGATAATAAATTTCAGGAATCAGGTTTGTGTTCCTCCCATCCCCGAATTAAAGAAGGAGCTGCTGGATGAGGCTCATAGTTCTTCATTCTCTATTCATCCTGGAAGCATGAAGATGTATAGGGACCTGAAAGAGTACTTCTGGTGGGATGGCATGAAAAGAGATGTTGCTGAATATGTGTCTCGATGCTTGGTTTGTCAGCAAGTTAAAGCTGAGAGATAGAAGTCTAAGGGGATGTTACAACCATTACCCATACCCGAATGGAAATGGGAAAAAATAACTATGGACTTTGTCACAGGACTTACTAAAACATCCAAAGGCAATAATGCAATCTGGGTCATAGTTGATCGTCTTACAAAATTTGCACAATTCATTGCTATTAGAGAGGATTTCTCTCTGGATCAGATTACCAGGATATATGTAAAGGAAGTGGTAAGATTTCATGGAGTACCAATTTCTATTAAATCTGATCGGGATCCGAGATTTACCTCGAAGTTCTGGCGAAGTCTTCAGTATACTCTGGATACAAAGTTGAGTTTCAGCACTGCTCATCATCCTCAGACAGACGGTCAGTCTGAGAGAACAATTCAAACTCTAGAAGATATGTTGAGAGCTTGCTCTATGGATTTCAAAGGTGGTTGGGATCAACACCTACCTTTGGTGGAATTTTCTTATAATAATAGCTTTCACTCCAGTATTCAGATGGATCCTTATGAAGCTCTCTATGGAAAGAAATGCAGGACTCCAACTTGCTGGGATGAAGTTGGGGAAAGAAATCTATTAGGACCTGATCTTGTTGATGAAATGGCAGAAAAGGTCAGATCTATTCAACAACACATAAGAGCAGCTCAGAGTCGAAAAAAAAGTTATGCCGACAACCGAAGAAAAGACTTAGAGTTTGAAGTGGGTGATAAAGTGTTCTTACGAATATCTCCCTGGAAGAGGGTCATGAGATTTGGAAAGAAGGGAAAGTTGAGCCCTAGATATATCGGTCCTTTCGAAATACTAGATCGTGTTGGGAAGGTAGCTTACCGATTGGCGCTTCCACCGAATCTCTCTCAAGTTCACTATGTGTTCCATGTATCTCTCCTGAGAAAGTACATACATGATCCCTCACATGTACTCAGCTCAGAAGTTGTACCGCTGGAACAAGATCA
This sequence comes from Viscum album, assembly GCA_963277665.1. NCBI lineage: Eukaryota > Viridiplantae > Streptophyta > Magnoliopsida > Santalales > Viscaceae > Viscum > Viscum album. The sequence continues at coordinate 1,968,108,492 of OY728125.1, read as the reverse complement.
TTCTTATGAAGAACAACCGATAGAGATTTTGGATCGTAGCGAAAAAGTCCTACAGAACAAGACCACGCGCTTGGTGAAAGTTTTATGGAGGAACCACCAATTAGAATAAGCTACATGGGAGCTCAAGGATATGATGAGGGAGAGGTATCCTCATCTGTTTGTTACAAAGTGATGAATTTTGAGGGCGAAATTCATTTTAAGGGGGGTAGAATGTAACACCTGAGACCTTTATGAGAAATATTTTGTTTTTATGTTATATAAATCATCAAAGGAATCTTTCATTACACACAACACTATCTTGGCTTGCTTTACACGCAAACACGGCCTTCCTCGATAGCTTGTGTCGTACGCAATACCGAGTTTCACTAAACAATGATATGCTATTAAAATATTATTAAAACTAGCCGTTATGAATAGTAATAACCACTTTTTGAAATTTTATATATTTTATTTTTCAAAATGGACTTCATTTTTGGATTCGTAATATTGAAATTATCCTAGGGTGAAATTTTGGTATTTTTCTGAAAACTTTCAATTTTTGATGAATAGTGAAAACACTGGGTTACTATTTAAAAACCAACTTTTTATTTAAATAATTGTTTATTTTATTTAAATTTATTTTAGGTCAAAATTGATACATAATACCTATATAAGTTCAATGTAATTCATTGGAGTAATTTTATAATAATTTTAGATATATAAAATTTTTTATTGAACTTTTCACCGTCTTTTACCCACCTCCTAGGAGAATTTGTAAATTTACATAAAACTTAATTTTATCGCTTCTGTGAGTGGAATTTCAAAAATCTGAGTGTCACGATTAATTTCAGTAAGTAAAATGTGGTTCAATGAGATGAAAATAATTTTTGGTGAATAGTAACTTTTTACTTTTATTTACCATGGTTAAAAGTAAATAGGGTAATTAAGAGTAAAAATTGTATTATTATTACCCTAACACATGTCCTAATTCTATTGGATAAGTGTAATTCAACCAAAAACAAACTTAGTAATAAAATATGACCATTAGGCCCACTCGGATTAGATTAGGACATTTATTATTGATTTATTTAAAGAAAGGTTAAAATAGTTAAAATCAAAGTTTAATAAGTAAATAATTTTTAATATAGGGTTATACATGAGATAAATTAGACTATAAATATTCATTAGAAATATAAAAAGATTTCCTACATAATGGTATTTAATTTTTAATTTTTAGACATTAAATAATTTAATTTATTTATGATACAAAGATGATGCAGTAATTATCTTATTAATGAAATATTGACATAATTGATGTTATAAATACCCAAATAAATGTAATTTGAGACTTTTTATGAATTAAACTAATTTTATAGGTTAATATGACATGTTAGTATTGATTTAATTAACTTTTTTTGAATTAATAATTCTGTTATTATTTTCACAAAAATCAATTACTAAATAGTGTCAAAATTGACATAAAATAGTTTTTAAAACAAATATTATATTATTAATTGTTATTATATTCCTAAAAATCTAAGGTTAGGCCAAGATACTTATATCATGATAGGTGTATCATTAATGTACCACTTGGGGGTCTCTTGGATGTATATGATAAGTTTATTAACTATATAATATAAAAATACAAAGTGACATGGTAAATGTCAATCTAATTAACTAAGAGTTAAAACTAAATGATAAGGTTAATATAATGACCTAATCTTGTATAAATTATATTTGATGAGAGGATTTAGACCCATACCCACCTCAGATTCAAAATATATCAATTTGGAGCTATTAAAAAACTAATTTGACTTTATAATAAAATAATATTTTTAGTTATTCTAAAGGTGCCCCTCTCCTCCCTTATAAAAGGGCACCTCCTCCCTCTTTTCCTCACACCACTTTGAGCCTTCAATCTTGGCCAACCCCTGAAAAATTATCTTCTCCACTTCCCTAGAAACATCCTATAGGTCCTGGTCTTTTTTAAAGACCAATTTTAGTGCCCTAAGAGGAAGTCTCAAAGAGGCGCTTCAAAGAAGAGGTAATGTCCGTTACCGATTCATTCAACTTTATTTCTTCTTCCACTTATTATTATTTAGTTGTTTCATTATGAAGTAATAACATCAGTGTCACCCATATACTGATATGTTATTATAAGTATGAAACAACCCTATTTCACCATCTATCCATCCTACGGAAAACAAAATCACCGTGCGTGCGTACGTACAGAATACCTTCTCCACGCCCTGGTGTAATCTATTTTCCACCACCACATTACTTGGATGGGTATAATGGTGTAAATAATAACTATATATTATTATTGTAAAGTGATATTGATTCTGAAATAGTATATATACACTCCATTACAATTTCACGATCATGGGAACGATATCATCGCTCGTGCGTACGTACGGAATACCGTATCCACGATGTGATGCGACTCGTTCTACATGATCTTAATTGCATAATGATTATATAAATGAATTGAATGAATGAATATGATATATATTACACTAATACCATTCTGGAAATTATGTATCTATAACCTAAAAAGAAGAATAAGAATTTATTCGGCAAAACATGCATAAGAACAAAAAGTAATAAACACCTGAATAACAATTAGTAATGATATATTACTAATAAGAAGCTAAGAATATGACCATATATGATATCATAAAAATAAGTATGATTCTGGAATAAGTCAATAACATTATTTAAATCATTATACAGGAGGTTCGGACACTTACGGAGCAAATCGGACCTATGGTAAGAGAAAATATCACAATCTCATTTTTATCCGATATTGTTTATACTTTGGTATTTACTGGGGTGTATTTTATCATCCACATCCATGTTTCATCAATATGTAATATTATTTCCATCCACCTAAAATTGTTTAAATCTAATTTTACCCTTCGGTGAGTTTTTAGTAAAAGATATGAAAGGAATCTTTTGTCGTTTTTCGTACGAGGTACTTTTTGACTTTTCCGACAAAAGTACAAGAAGAATGTTTTTTTTAACTTATACGGCATGAATGTATTTTTAAAACATTATTTTCAAGAAGCTTAATTTACAAGTTTTCAAGTTTATTTTTAACCAACTTCTTTTAGTTTAGAATTGTATGACATGTTAAGAAAGGAAAAGTGTTTTTGAAGTAGAAAGGATATTTTCCTCAAAAATGGAGTTCAAGTGTTTTATCAAAATTATTTTCCATATAAGATAATAAAGGGTTATGTTTCTATACCTATTATTACATTGATTTTATTATGTTGTGTTGGAATTATTTTTATGAATTCCTTTATCTTATATGAATTGTTTTATGATGTCACGATGTTTAAGATTCCCATTTTTTTTATTACATGGGTTATGCTATGATGTATGGTTTATGATTTTGTGGCACACATAAGAATGGTATCATTATGAGATGGGTGAGACCTATATCTCCCTTCAATGCATTGGGTAAAGATTTTATATCTCATGAGATAGACATGACTGGAACGACAGGTTAAACCGGTTCAGTGAAACAGGACTGAAACGAGGAGTGAACTCGGTTCAGAAATGGACTCTATCCACTAAGATAGTATTGGAAATGAGTCTTGACTAATAAGAAATGATTCTCTATGATTATGTGTGTATGCCACAAAGTTTCATGTTTTAAGTTATGATTATTGGGATTACATTTCACTACTATGATTTATCCCATGTTATGAAATTATGATCTCTTTTGCAGGTTAAGATTTCCAAAAGATATGTTCTTATGTATATGATGTGATTGATATTTCTTTTGTTTACCCTTACTGAGCATTTGAGCTCACCCTTTTGTATGTTTTATTTCCCTAGGTCAGGAAGAAGGTTATTAAGTAGGATATGCCAAAAGGGACTCTAGATATGATGAAATAAATGGGAGGCAAAGTAGATGATTTATGAACCAGTTGTTTATGTTTCCCAGTTTCTAAAGACTCTATACCTATACATTCCTTTCCTGGTTTTGTTATATGTTGTAATAAGTGTGATTCAATTCTGAATTAATAACAATGTATGTAAGGTATGGGTCGTTATAGCACACCCGAGTCTGGTCCCTGATGCGTCGTAGTAAACTACGTACCCAACGCCCTCCTCCGGTATTCTCAAGATGGGCACAGTAGTCAACCTCTTCCTCAGCTTCTGAAAGCTCTGCTTTCATCTCTCTTACCACACGAAGGGTTTACCCTTCTTCGTCAATGCTGAAAGTGGTGCTGCAACTCTGAAGAAGTCTGGAACAAATCTTTTATAGTACCTAGCCAGCCCCAGAAAACTCCGCACCTCAATCACACTCCTGGGTGGCTCCCAAGCAAGCACTACCTCAATCTTCGCTGGATCCACTGCAACTCCAGCCTCTGAGATAATGTTTCCCAAGAAGTGAACCTCTCGAATCTAAAACTGGAACTTTGAGATCTTACCATAAAGATGGTTCTCTTGGAGAGTGTCCAGTACTACTTGAAAATGGTAGGCATGCTCCTCCTCAGTAGTCGAGTAGATCAGTATGTTGTCGATGAAGACTACGACAAATCGATCGAGGTAAGTCTGGAAGATACTTTTTTTGAGACTCATGAACACTACTGGAGCGTTGGTTACGCCGAAGGGCATAACCAAGAACTTGTAGTGGCCATTCCGACACCTGAAGGCTGTCTTCTACACATCCTCATCTCGAACTCTAAGTTGGTGATAGCCCGACCTAAGGTCTATCTTCGAGAACCATCGTGCTCCCGTGAGCTGATTAAAGAGTTCATCAATCCTCGGGAGTGGGTACTTGTTCTTCACGGTCACCTGGTTCAGGCACTGATAATCAAAACACATACACAAGCTCCCATTCGCCTTCTTGGTGAACAAAATCAGGGATGCCTAGGGTGAAAAACTGGGTTAGATAAATCCCTTCCCCTGCAAGTCCTCCAGCTGTACTCGCAGCTCTCGAAGCTCAGCGGGAGCCATACGATATGCTGAAGTAGATATCAGTGATGTCCCAGGGTACAGGTCAATGTAGAAGTCCACCTCTCTATGAGGAGGTAGTCCTAGAACATATTCAGGGAAAACATCCACGTACTGATCCACCACAATAGGAAAACTCGGACTCCGCACATCAAACGCTCTGAGAATGAGGCTAGCCAACTGATGTGCGATTGGCTTCCCCCTCCTTTGGGTAAGTCCATCCTACACTGTGAAGGCTCCCTTCTCACCAGTGAAGGTAAACCTCATCCCATCCTCATGGACACACCGCACTTTCCGCCTAATACAATCAATCTGAGCATGAACTGTGGACAACCAGTCTATACCCAAGATGACGTCGTAAGGCCTCGACGCTGCTACGAGGAGATCCCAAACGAATATCTCACCTCCTAGAGTGAGATCACATTGCCGACACCAGTGCGTAATCGTCGAGTCTACTCACGTAGGAGTCTCTAGTCGCAAGGATAGAGCCAACAGATCCGTCGGAATCTCGGAGATACGAACGAGGGTAGAGGTAATAAAATAATGACTTGCACTTGTGTCTATAAGTACTGCAACAAGGGTGGAGTAGATAGAGATAGTACCTTGAATCATCTCAGGTGTGCCGTGGTTGTAGGCCTCGACTGCCTGGAGCTGAGCCCACCCCTTTCTGCCATCTCCCTATGGTCAGGGTGGACCTCATGGTGGTGGTGGTGGTAGGGCCTCAAATCGCCGTCCACCACCTACTGCTTGGCCAGATCCTCTACCACGTTCGCCTGCTCCCAGCGGACCACCGTGGTCGAACCTCTGCCTCTGCCTGGGAGGTCCCTCTACTGTCTGCTGCTCATCTGCATGGCGGGTCGGGCAGTCTCAAGCCATGTGACCTTACCCGCTGCATGCGTATCACTACCTGATCCTTATATGGATGGCTCTGTCTCGTGTGCCCCGCACAACTAAACCTGTATCCTTGGGTCGCCCACATGATGGGATGGTCTGCTTAGACCTCTGAGAAATCTGTATACTGCTGGCTACAGAAGACTCTACTACGTGTTGCCCTGTGGTGGGTCTCGCTGCTGGTGTCTGCTCATATAGAAAACTCTCCACAAGAAGGGCTCTCTCTAGAACCCCCTCCTGCGTCGGGATGTTGAGGGAGATCATCGAAGTCCTGATCTTATGCCTGAGTCCCTGATTGAAGGTACAGGCCCTGAAGAATGGGTCCCTCACCATATCCTTGGAGTAGCGCGAGAGGTCGGTAAACCTTGCTGAGTACTGAGCTACTGTCATGCTGCCCAGCTGCAGATGAAGTAACTCCTGAATCCGCACCACACGAAGGGTGGATGAAAAAAACTCTGAGCGGAAGAGAATATCGAAGTCTACCCAGAGTAATGATGCATTATCATGCACCTGGAGCATCAGGCTTCACCATATGCCTGCTGCTGCATGTAGGAGACTCGCGACAAGGATCACCATGAGGTCGGCAGGTGTTCCTACCAATCTGAATACTCTCACGACAGACTCTAGCCAATCCTCAGCTGCTTGTGGGTCCATATCTCCCCAGAACCTGGGCAGCCTTTGGCACTGGAACTCGTGAAACGCACTTAGACGGCGTGCACTCTCTGCTGCTGGAGTTGTTGGTATCGGTGGCCCAGTGGGTAGTGGTACCGCTGGTACCTCCGCTGTGATGGGACCATGCACTGAGGCCTCGTCGCTCGGTGGGCTACCATCTCGTATAAAACTTGGAACCCTAGCTGGCTGCCTATGTGGGGCCATCCTGAAAAGAAACAGGTGCACCATGGTTAAAACAATATACCTGGTGAGCTGAAACAAAGTAATCAAGAAGAAAACTTTTCAAAGGAAACACACACGCAATTAGTGTTTTCATGCACTGAGTCGGAAATCAGAAGCCAGAGTCCTCGTGTATGGATACGTCGACCACCGCACCAACACCGGTTTCCCTAAACTGATAACCACACCCAAAACAATTAACACTATTGCTGCTAAAAGAACCAGAGTCCAAGTTCTGTGGTAGAACTAACTCCTCTGATACCAATTTGTCATGACCTGTTCTCGGGGCCTGTGCCGTGACTACCCCAAGCCCACCTTCTATAGGCCAGGGCCTGACGACTAACACCAAAGGCGAATTCCTAATAAAAGGGAAGGCATTGCCTTTAAACCTGTAACACACACAGTCTAAACACAAGCAATAGAAGCATCAAGTACTAATATAGAAAAGAAAGATGTGATGAAAGTAAGTGGGACAGTATACAAACCCAACTGAACAACAAGTACAAGTACAAGTAAAAAGGGAAAAACAACTCCCGGATCGTCCGCCCAGGAATCCTACCTGAAGGGTAGGTACAAAACTCGAACAACTTTTCCCTGAGGTACATCCCGTCTAGTCCAGCTCCGAGCAGCCTCTCGTCCGTCACCCTCATCCTCGATCACTGCTGACCGTCACCTGCACAGAACACAACAAGGTGCGGGCAAATCTCGTGCAGGGGTAAGTATAACAATACTCAGTAGGGGACCCCGAGACCCCCTGAAGGTCTCCCAGAATCCACTAAGGATAATCCAAAGAAGAAAGATACAATCAAAAAGTATCAACCAACCCTACTTAGGTATATGCCTATACATATACCTAAGTTACCAGTCACAGTCCGACTCTAACTCTCGAGCCCAAGAACAACCTAGTTCACAAAGGAAGTAAAGTCAATCACCCCGATGATAATGATTGAAAGACAATACTTAGCTCACACATGTATACAACACATGAAGAGGGGTAGAGATGATTAGATGTATCCTCTGAATAATCTCATCTTTCGAACCCACGTAGGATCCTGGAACAATATCAGCGCTGTCGAACCCACGTAGGATCATGGTACAGAAGTCAACACTGTCGAACCCATGGAGGATCCTGGTATAGAAGTCACCACTGTCGAACCCACAGAGGATCCCGACACATTAGTCATCGCTGTCAAACCCACAGAGGATCCTGGTACAGTATCATCGTTGTCGAACCCACGGAGGATCCTGTCATCTCAGTCGCATCCAGCCCTAGGGTTCCCACACACATCACGTTTGATTTCAGGAGGGTCTGCTCCTCGAGCCAAGTGTAGATACATAAACTACCATGAAGTCTTGAGTTGATTTATCTCATAGTTTCGTCTCATCATAAGGAACCCAACGCGACAGACGACGCGTCAATCGGATGCCCGATCTGTGAGTTATTGGCATTTCCGTTCTAGGGGCCCGATTGATTTTTAGGTTCAAACCAACCTGACCATATCCCAACTATGTAGAAACATCAATTAGGATATTCTAAAATAATCTTCTCACTCCAATAATTCCATTGCCACAGACGGTTCGTCGATTGGACACCCGTAGCCCAAGATGCGGGCTAAAAGGTGTAAATGGCCTTAGCGGATCTGGTGCCCGGTCCGACCCAGTCGGCCCGACCCAGTCCGAACTGAGGTCTGACCCAGTCTGTGGGTGTGGCCCGACCAGAGTGGTCGGCCCAGCCCGAGTGGGCAGCCCGAACCAAGGGAGCGACCCAGCCCAAAGGTGCGGCCCGACCCGTGGCAGCCCGGCAGAAGGGCGGTCCAGCCCGTGGTGGCCCGGCCCGAGGGAGGCCCGGCCGTGGTGACCCGACCGTGGTGGCCTAGCCCGTGGAGGCCTGGATGAAGGGCGGCCCGGCCGTGGCAGCCTGAACGACCACTCGTGGGAGGGGGTTCCGCGCCCCCCTGGTTTGTCGAACGGAACCAGCGCATTGTGCCAGTTCAGGAGCCGCGGGACTCGGGTGGTCCCGCTTGACCGGCTCCATGGTGGCCGGCCCGGCCGGTCGCCACTGCTCCTCCACCGCGGCGCGATGACATCATGGTCCTCCTGCCCTCCGCGCGGCGTGACGACGCCGTACCACCACCGCCGCGACCCGATCTGACCACGACCTTCAGCTCCACCCCGCGGCGCGATGACGCCGTGATTCTCTATCCGCTGCGGCCCTCCCGGCCATGGTTCTTCTTCGGTGTAGCATGACGGCGCCACACCCCTTTTCCGCGGCCCGCCCTAGCCACGGTTCCTCTCCTCCAGCATGGCACGACGCGACGGCGCCACACCTCTTTCGTCTGCCGCGACCCTCCTGGCTGTGGTTCTTCTCCGGCACGGTGCGACGGCACCGCACCCTTCTGGCTCCGCCTCCGACATCAACCAAACAAGAACCATCGGAGGGAAGTCAGGCCGTGTTTGTTCGGACCGCGCCCTCCACATTAGGTGATAAAAATTGGCCATCGTCGAACCATAATAAACGATGAGGAACGAGGGTTTAATTTAATCAAAACTAACCCCTACCTCATTTCGATGAACATTGTCAAAGGCGCTGGAAAAGAATTCGAATACGTCATCGTACGTTGCGCCCATCACATGCCGCTAATCTCGGGCTCGAGCGTCATCCTCGTTCTTCATCGGTGATGGTGCGTTCTTCATTGGAGAGGATGTCGTTCTTCATTGGAGAGGATGTCGTTCTCCAAGAATCTCCCAAGTCCTCTCAAAGTTCCACCCCAAATGAAAGTTGCCAACCAACCAAAATAAAATAATAGGCTTTGTCTATTATTTTATCATTGGAAAGAATTTCAAAATATTTCAAATAGATTAATTAATTGAGGCATTAATTAATCTTTAGGTGTGTTGGCACCATTATGAGGGAAGGTGGAAGGTTCAAAATTAAATTGGGAGTTCCAAGGTTTAAAGGGGGGTTAAGGGGGTTTGATGCTCATGTGGGCTCCACCTTATAACATCCTCCCAAGGGAGGTTATGTGCGGGTGGTACCCTCCACTAACCTCCCTTTGGAGGTTCTAACTACCACCTCAAATAAAAATATGGATAACACATATTTTTATTCAGTTTAATTTAAAACCCCCAAAAACTAACTTCCAATCTCGATAAAACGCAACTGCGGTAAAGGTATCCTTAAGAGAATACCAGTGCTGTGAGTTCAAAAGTGTCCTAGGATTTCAATTCCGAGCACTGGTTCAAAAGATATAAAATCCCGCTCATACTTTTATTAAACGTACCTGAACAAAACTTCAGAAATTGATTCTGGCACACCGGGCCTCAGAATCAGGCACTGTTAGAAACTGCAGACTCGTTAAATCCCCATGTATTTAAGAAGAAGAAAAAAAATTTTCCATGGAATTTCCAGGTATTTACATTCCTATAATCCATCTCCTTATCTTAGAAGAATCCATTAGGTCATGAAGCCTCCTAAGGAAGGCTTTTGTTATAAACCAAAAGAAATTACCCGATTAAGAGGTAACACCTTCTCTCATGCTTTTTAGTTTCATTTCCATTTTCCACTCCCTAAACTCTTATTATTATATGATTACATAAAATAAAGTATAATAAAGATACTATGATGTTTTTATGCTAAGTTTTCGATCTAAACTTACACACACCTCCATTTAATGGGTAAGGAATATACTATTTATGTGTACGATGAACTACTGCCTCACGAAACGATGATTGTTCAATTTTCTACCACCACTTCTCATGGTGGCCTTTATAATGGACACTATTTTTACATATGATATATATTATATTTATTTTGTCTCTATTATTCTGTATTTTTTATTTATAACATACATTTATATTTTCCATGTTGTGTAAATACGATAATTTCGTTTGAGGAAGTGTGGACTACCGCTCCCTCAAAGCGATATGACTCGTTCCTGCTATACATAGAACATATAAAGTATGGTTTTATTAAACCTATGAGATATATATGAAATTAATATAATACTGGTATTATATTATACATTTATATCATTTAATTATTATTCTTTTAATATGACAAATAAATGAAAGTAGCGTTCATGCGTACGTATAACCTACCGTCTCTATGAACAATGCATTTAATTTATTATATCAAAATATTACGGATTATTATAAATAAATATATAATGGATATACATGATATTTAAATCATGAATACTATTATGGAGATGATGTACTTTTAACCACATGGACAATTTACATCAAAACAAGTTCATTTTTGACTCAAGTATCGAATATCGACAAAACGTCCAATATGAACTTAAATAGTTATGTAATTTTTATAACATGGTAATAAGTGATATAAAAGGAATAATAAAATTGAAAAAGGTTCTCAATAAAGTATAAATTAACCTATGTTTATTATTTAAGAAAATAAAGAACGTATGAGATAAGTCGGACTCAAGGTAAGGGACTTCACCTCAATCTCCTTTCATTGATCCATAATTTGATATTATACACCACTTTATTTTATATGGTGTATAATAAACCCCTTTGAATTTTGATTTCATTAAAAGTTTTTCAAAATTAATATTTTTATACAAATCATTTTACTAAAGGACAAAAGGAATGTTTTTAACGTATGCGACTCTAATAACTTCTCCGCCACCATAACCATTATTTGGTATTTGGATTCCTCTACAAGTCGTAATGTTTTTAAAAGAAAAGTAAATACCATATTACATTTTTAGGTATTTTGATATTGAAAATGGTTTTGATAATGGATTTATTATATCAATATCTTGGAATGATATCTTATGATTATAATGTGTAAATGTTATTTTTCCTTTGCGCTTGTTAATGTGTTATGATTATGTTATAGTTCTTGGGAATTTATTATGCATACAGGTGGTTACATGATAAACCGAGGGAGGGAGAGCCTGTGATAGCTCTCTAATTCATTGGGTAATAAGAAAGAGGTAAATGTTAAGGTTTCTCCTAAGAGATTTAGGAAATATACTACTATGGGTATTCCAAACGTAATCATGAAGGTTACTCCATATGTAGTTATGAAATCTACAATGTAAGTATGATATGGATGCCACAAGTTACCTTTATGATTTATGATTTCTAATAAGTTTTTTAGGAATCTTATGATTTCATGAGGTATATTAAAAAGTTTATGTTTTATGGGTGAAAAGTATGATTTTGTGAAAATGTTTTCATGGGTTTAAAGTATTCATGGAGTAATGGTTTTATTCCTTATTTTATATTCCTTGCTGAAATTTTTATACTCATCTAAAGTTTTTGAAATGTTTTCAATAGGGTATAATGATGGTTAAGAGAAAGGAAGAATTCAATAATAATTTTATCAAGAAAAGAAATCATGTTTATTTTTAAAAAATTTTATATTGTGGAAGAAATGGATACTGTTTTAGTTGTATCCACTTTGTATAAATTTGAGTTTTTATGCAACAATTATGACCTAATTCTCTAAAACTATAAACCTAAAAATATCCTCAATGTAAATTCTTTACTTAAATCAATATTATGTAATGTTTAAGGTTGGGTCCTTATATGTGTCGAATTAACTATTTATAAGGAATGACTAGATGAAATTGATAAACGGTAAATGTTATAGACATCCACACTTGGTCCCTTATCTAATATTGATTAAAGTGTTTATTGGAAGAAGTTAAATGAGTTATAATGAATTATTAAATGTCATGTTTATTCACATGGATTTTCTTATTTTTGAATTGAATTGATAAATTAAATGAATCATGATGAATTATTAGATGACATGCATACTAACATGGCCCATTTCCATCACTTGGAAGTGATTTGATTAAATGATTGGTTTAGAGATGAGTTACGAGTTGGAATGGATATTCTTATGGCCTATGTTTAATTATTTAATGTAGCGAGAATTCTCATTTTCTTATGCCTTGAATGATACATGTACTCCTGATAAAGACTTACATGGATGGGATCATGGGTTATATGATGTTATATTAATCCTTGGGTGACACTTAGATCTCTTATATGAAATTCCTTGGATGGAATCTAGGTTGATTAAAGTATAAAACACCATGAGTGACACCTAGGTTCCTTATATGGAATGCCTTAGATGGGATTATAGGTTGAATTGAGAGTTATATGCCTTTGGTGATACCTGGACTATTGATACGGAATACCATGGGAGAGATAATAGGTTAAATGAGATTATAATATGCCTTGACTGACACTTAGACTCTTGATACCGACTACCATTGATAGGATCATAGGTTAAATAGGATTTTTTAATTCCTTGAGTGGAACTCATATTTCAATATAGAATACCTTAGATGGGATCAAAGGTTAAATTAAATTACTTTATAATCATTTTTTAATTGTCTTACCTTGAAGATAAACTATAAATGTCATGTAACTTATAGAACCTTATATGGTCATCTTGGTATATATGGATGCCAGGGTTTATATCCATGGGCCCTAATAATACATCATCACCATCAATATTATACTTATTTACCATCTTACACTTTTTTTCTATCATTACATCCTCCTTGTGATTAGAGATAGTTCAAATTAGGCTGAAACAAGTATTGTTGGTCAGGTGTCCATTGAGGAACATGAGCTGACCAATTTTCTTTTAGTTATTCATTTCCTTTTTATACCTGTACAATGCTTCATTTTATATGCATATAATTGATTGCATTAGGCATCATTGGTGGTGGACTACTGAGTTTATCTCACACCTTGTTCGGCCCGCCATTGGGTACTTAGACAAATTACTTGTATGCGGGTTTGGATCAGGGAAAATGCCCAGCCTTGGATGATTGGTTTCTATTAGGATGAGATATTTGTAGTAGATGACTAATATATTTCTTAGGATACCTATGGTATAGTTTTGGGTATTTATCATTTTTTTTCTACATGTATTGTATGTCTGCCTGCTCCCATGTATGCCTATTACATTTTTTCAAGGACATGACATCATTTGTATATAAAATTGATCTATTATGTCTATTTGATTATTATCATATGGACTATTTACTTCCACTATTTCATATTATTATTGATTATTCTATTTTTTTATTTATATATACCACCATTCCACTCTAATCATGAGGGTATAGTCTCCCCACTATACCATCTTCAGACCCTCACTGCTAGTCAGTAGCCTTTGGCGTATAGGGAGGTGCGTTTGAGGCTATGTGATTAACCAGCTTGGGGTTTTATTTTAGTGGATCTTGGGTCAGGGTGTTACAAATGCCTCATTTGTTTCAGGAAATAGTTATCATAGTTATGTGAGTGGTAATTAATGCTTAGAGTCCTCATTGTTATTTGATACAGATTCACTCGATTGGGAGTTTTATAGAGTAGTAAGGCTTGAGGCCATATTGAGTTTCTTGGTAATCGTTAGGCAGTTCCCCCATCCATATAATAAATCAGGGTTGATTCAAAGTGATCATAATGTATTCGACCTCAATCATTAAATCAATGAAAAATGTGATATCCAAGAATTTTTTTTCTCACTAAGAGTGGCAGTGGAGGCTTTAAAATTATGGGAAGTGATGGAATAAAGTGGTGAAACTACCAAAAATCACCATTGGTTGTCTTCTCACTATCATTTTTAATTATCTAATTATCTTATTTTATCTTAATAGAAAACAATAATTCCTTGTTTCCATTATATTTATCAAAAATATAAAATTATAATAAGTGACATAAACAAGAAAAATGATTTACATGCAAGGCCTTCTTGGAGAAAACTTGTGGTCATCTCTCAAGCTATACTCATAGGACTATAAAATTACTATTTGATGGGATGATCCTTCAATAAATTCTTCCTTTATGAGAATGTTAAAACACATCCAATCTCATATTTCATTTCATAGACAAACATGTTGGTAGGGTAAATTATAACTCATATCTTATCTCATATGGTAGTATAAATAACTTCCTCCCTCAACCATGTTATGAGGGTAAAACACTTATATAATGGAGAAATTCACTAAATATTATATTTAATTGTGTTATAGTCTATATGAATCTATAAATTATACAAGTTATTTATGATATATATTTTATCAATTAGTGTGACATGAATGTGACATGATATATTACAAGAGTACAGATTGAGTACTACTTCCATGTGAGCTATCATCTATTTGACATCTACATCATTAAGTGAAGTTTTAAGAGAAGTTTAAAAAAGTTTCATTAATTATTGAATTGTTTAATAATTAATATAGATTTATTAAATGATATAACATAAATTTTATATCATAAAATTCATTCATACAGAAGTTGAGAGAGAATTTGTGATCACTTAGACCTGGGGATAGTCATTCATTTAATAAATGAGTGTTATATAAAGTGACTTAATCTTCATTGTAATGATTCATAGGTAAATGTTCTAATTAATATATAATATCAATTAAGATATTATTGATAATTATAAATCAAATAATTCAATAATAAAATTAGAAGTACAAGAAAAGTGGGTAAATGAAAAGAAGGATTTGGGTGATCACTATTTGAAGAATTCTAATGTTTTAAAATAGTTATGGTTACTTTAAGTGAACAATAAAAGGATTATCTAAAAATAACTTTATTCTCAAAATAATTTCCCTCTTTTTCTCCGTATTTCTTTTTATAATTTACCCAACCCTATGATCTTTAGTTAGACATGTCTTTATCTACTACCCTTGATCATGAAATCATCAAATCCCACCACTACCCAAGATGTTATTATCTAATCCCTTAACCTCCAGATCCTTCTATTAACCTCCACCCTCTGCATTAATATCCCCCTTCTTAAACCATTTTTTTTAACTATCCTATGCATTGAACCCTTTTTTATTGTGAATATCTCCCATGTCCACCACTTTCCTATGTTGTGGAACTCTTGTGTCCACATAACACTACCTAAACAAAGTAAATGTTAATTTTGTAATGTTCCTAATTTGGTAGGTATATTACCATTTTAGGTTCGGGGGGATCTAGTTTGGAATTTATATCTTATAAAGTAGAACAAAAAAACAAATAGTTAGGTGTACAATTAGTGAATTAGTATATATTAACAAATACTGGAAAAAATAGACCAGTAGCTCATATGTTGTTAGGTTCATGGTTAGGGTAATCATACGAGCTAACCATGTGACCTAGAATTTCTAGATCAAAATTTTGTCATGATTAGGTGAACAATTTACCCAATTATGTGTTATAACCATGTGTGATAGGCATTATTTCATGTATTTGTCTTTTAAATTTGATTCATCTCTTAAAAATATCATTTACCAACTTCTTAAAAATCTAAAAGATTATTTGGATGTTTTAATGAAATTTTTAGTGATATATTATCTTTATGATGGATCATGAGTGTGAATCATAAGTGTGAATCATGGTTTAGAAATTGTATTTGAGGTAAGACTAAGAGTTAGAATCACTCTCTCTCATTATCTCTTGATCTCTAACAAATTTGGTCCTAGTGATGTCTAATTCATGAATTTATAGATTTAGATTGAGTTTTTTCATTTATATTATTAGGGATTTAAAAGGATAAATCTTTTTGTATGAATTTTGGCTATGAAACATTGGATTTTTAAGAATAAACACATCTAGGTGGATGCCTATAACCCCTTTCATGAGATTGAATACTTTCTTGTTCTTTATTGATTTATTTTGATGGATAGTTAAATAAAAATTCATGATTTAGATAAAATCATTATTTTATGTGAAAATGTTTTTTTGGAAAAGATGATTTTTATAGAAATTAGAGTTTTTAATAATCCTATATGTTTTTAATTAAAAAGTGAATTTTAAGTAGAAATTGCGTGATTTAAAAAACGATAGATGATTTGAATATTTTTTTGGTTATGATTTTTATGAAAAGATATATATATATATATATATATATCCTTTTTTGGGTAAATGGATTTATGTGAAAAATCTCATGAAGAGGATTCATTTTGGGCATTTTCTTAAAAATGGGTGTATTTTTTATATAATGTGGTTAATTTTTTTTGGCGAGACCATGTTTTAAAACCTCTAAAATCTATCTTAAATATCCCATGATAACATGATAAAAGGTTGGAATTTAAGGAGGCATTCCATAAATACTTATATGTATTTGATATATATATATATATTATAATAAAAATTGTGATTTTCATGCATGAATATATCTATTGGAATGGTGTAACCCAATCTGTTTGGATGAAATTAGGTCGAATGCTAGTGCCCCAGACTATACACCAGGCGAAAAATCTCATGGTTCAACCTTACTATAGAAATTATGGATAGAATATAGAAGATCTGACCAGACAACACCGACAGGGCACTATAGTAGTGAGAACTTTGGTATGATTACTATATCATCTCAGACTTTTGAAGACAATAAAACTACAGCTCTATGGAATTATTGCCACTAAAACTGTAGTAACTTGGACTTGGTTGGATAAGTCACTTTAGAAGTATGAACTTTCTGTGCAGTTGGTGGAAAAATTACATCATCTTCCTTAATGTACTCATTCAAGCTAGGGTTTCTTTGTGATTGAAACTTTGATTGTACCTTGTAATTTTTCTCATGATTATAGTGATTTTTTTCCTCTCTATAGATGTAGAGATCATTTCCAAAATCACAAAAATTACCGTGTCCTATGCTCTCCTTCTCATTATTTTGTTATTTATTTTATTCATCGACAAACCATTCTATCATTAAGACTCCTGATATTTATCCAACATATGTCATTCCATGCATTTCAGGCCTATGTTAGAAACATGAGTTATTCAACCACATTAGCTATCATTTAAATAAACCATTTTATAATATTATATGCATAGAAGGTGAAGTATTCATATGATGAATGAATATATTGGTTGTAGCATTTATTCATGAATAAATAAATGCAAGCATTTGAGGAGACTCTTTGGAAATATATATAAAACACTATCATGCAATGAAATTGGGTGTGTATGTTTTCACGGTTCTTGGATGAAACTCCCTAGAACCTATAACACTATTTTTCTTCTACCTTAGCACAAAGAGTTTCTAGAACACCATGGTTGAAGGAGAATCCTGATTGAACATCGAGTGATTCACTGCATCCTATATACACCTTTGGATTTGGGAAGCTTTTGTTTTCCAATTTGTAATCTTTATCAACTCATCAGACAAATATCAACATGTTTATATAGATTGTTTGGTGAATGATGCATTATTAAATAACATTCTTCATTTTTGTTTACATATATCCAGTTTTTGATGTTTCTTATATGGATATCCTAGGGTAAGGGATTTTGATAGTTTCCACAGTATCTAATAAATGTTATTAGAATCATTTAACCCCTTTCAGTGGTATCAGATTCATACCATGTTTTATATTTGTGAAATATTTCTTGAAACAAATAACTCATGTAAAACAGAGCATTGTTGTTGTGTATTTTGGAAATTCTGAATAAAACAAGTTACTTTTACATAGGGATTCATAAAAGCAATTTAAATTATGTGTAAAGGAAATTCAAGTTACATTTATATAGGTAAGGGTAGAATTATAGTCACATTTATGTAGAAAGGTTCTATATAAAGGTAAGCTGGGTTAATTTCATAATGAAAGGTTCTATGTAAAGGTAATCCAAGTTACCTTTATGCAAAAGGGTTTCGCATAAAGGTTGCAGAACATTACCTTTACATAGATAAGATCTACGTAAAGTTCACATGAAGTTACCTTTATCCAAAAGGGTCTATGTAAAGGTAACTAAGGTTTAGTTTGATGAAAAATGTGAAACATGATACACGTAAAGGTAAAAAAGGTTACCTTTATGTAGAAATGGTTTCTTACACAAGGGTAAAAATAAAAATGTATTTTTTTTGAATTTTCAATTATGAATTGAATTGAATTATTTATAAATTATTTATTAATAACAATTAAAGGTATTTTGGGTATATTTATGAATTAATAAAGAGTTAATTGATTAATTAATTATAAAGGATTTAAAATTAATTAATAAATGTTTATGAGACATTTATTAGTAGTCATTCCTTAAATATTAAAAGTTAATATTTAAAATACATTTTAAATAAATTATATGACATGTGTTAGAGTCTATAAATAAAAGTGTTTATTTAGAAATCATAATATTAAATTATAAAGTGTTTATAAATTACATAAATAAGGCTATAATATAAAGATTTATATATTTTATTTATTAATTTTTCATAATTACTCAATTTGAATTGTTCAAAATTAAAGATCCTTATTTGAGATATTATTTTAATCCACATTAAAAGGAGTTTTGATGATTGATATGATCAATGTTTAAATAATCATTAAATATGTGATATTTAGATCATGTAAAATGTTTACATAATAAAATTTTTATTATAAAATTGTTTATAATTCATGATAATATCATATATTTAAAATTCCATATAATGAATAATATAAAAGAGCTAATATTCAAATTTATAGAATGTCTATAATACAAGATTAAAATTATAAAATGTTTATAGTTATATTTATTTATGAATTGTTTATAAATGGTTATCTCATATTCAAATATTTAATTTGTTTGTTTATTTAAAGTCTATTTACTATTTTATTCATAGTTATAAACTATTTATATTATGAATCATGTATTCCATAGTTTAAATTTTAAACAGCTTCTAGGAAATATAGTCTTGCATTATATTCTAGTCATGAAAATGAATTTAGTTTTTCAACCACCATGAAATTGGTTTTTAGTTGAAGTTATGAACTTGAGTTTAGTTTTTGAATGTATTTTATTAATATTAGGTGTTTGTATGATGAATTAGATTCTCCCTGAGTGAAGTCTTATCGGGTAGAGGGACTTGGGGTCAGACTACCTACCGGCCTTGAGTCTTATGACATGTCTATAAAGTTGAATGGGGTTATATATATATTTCTCTAGGATTATTCATGTGGATATTATCAATCTCATATGACTCTAAGGCTTTACATGAAGTAATGAATTTGGATATATATGAATATGTTTGACATCTAATTTTAGGTGAGTGACACAAACTTATGGGTTGTGTAAAGAGTTACACATCAATATGGTTTGAATATATTGATTAAATAGAGGGAATAATATTAAAAAATAAATGACTAGAATAATAAATACATAAAGGGAATAACCTGAGATAAGATGGTGAGATTAAATCCCCTTCAAATACTAAGTGTTAGATTCCTTCCAAAGTGACACTTGTAAAGACCTCGATCATCCAAATAGGTAGGTTATTATAAATCAAGGTACCCATGGATCATCTTATATAAGGTAATAAATTAATGGGTTACATTGGATCATCCTTGGGTATATTTTAACAAAGAAAGTGTAATGTCTTAAATTCTACACAGGAATTTGAATTTGAGAAGGAACTTGAATTTTAAATTAGTGGATGAGATAGATTTTAAACAAGGAATCATGATAGATTTTAGAAAGTTTAAAAACCTCAAATAGGTTTTTTTCCATATGAAAACATGTAACACCCTGAGATTTTATTATATAAATAAATTTGATTTCTTTGATAGCTTACTTTATATGCAACACCAAGTCTAAATAAAATGTAATGATGTATACAATTATCGCCTAAAAATTGGATTAAAGGGTATGAATAAGAATAACTAAATTATGAAAAATTTACTGTATACACATTTATAAAATAAATTCATTAGTTATAAATTTATTATAAATAAAAATAAAAATCATATGAAAATAAAGAAGATGTTTTCTTGGAAAAACTATTTTTATTCACACAATGTGTTTTTATCTCAATAAATTAAATTAATAACTATTGGTGAATGATTTTAATGAAATTTATATTTTATATATATAATAAAATATTTTCAATTCATATAATGTTTTTTTTCTGGGCATGAGATATGAATAAATTCAGTTTTATGCTTAAAAAAGTATTTTTCAAAAAAAAAGTTTTCATTACGTTTTGATCACTTATTTTAAAATGAATTTTTACCACTTATAAAAATTGAATTGTGAAAAATGGATTACATATTTGGAATCATGGGGTAAAAATTTGGTAAATATATCTATTTTATTTTTAAGCATTATGAATAGTAACTGTGGTAATATTTATTACCTTGGTAAAGGGTAAATTGGGTTAAATTAGGTTAAAAACAAGTGTTATAGTCACCGATTTTCATATTAATTTTTATGGGATGAATTTATTTCAACCCTTATAACCATATAATCAAAATTTAATTGATTAAGGAACACTTGTACATGAAAATTTCCTATATAATATTTAAAGGAGAGAAAAATACAAAGTGCAACCCTCTTAATTTTAAACATCTATTATATATCGGCATAGGGAAAAACATTTATGAATGAATATTAATGGTAATTATAAGAATAATAAAATTATTTTCATAATGGTAATTTATTTATAATATTTAGTGATTATATAACTACCTTAAATTCTTACACAACACCGACATAATATTTCTTCAATTAATAAAAAAGTAAAATAAATGATTTTAAAAATATTAAAAGTAATATAATTTTAGTGATTTATATAATTCCATGATTTTTTAGATATATATGTCATATTAGGTATGTTTTAAATTATCATAATATAATTCTATCTTTTTCCTGGTGTCTTTAGTGCCAAATTAAAAGAATAGTGTCAAAACTTACATTAATGATAATTTATGAAAAAAATATTTTATTAAATTATTTAAAAATTATAAAAAATATTTAAAGAGGACAAGGGAGATAATATATGGTCTAAAATATCACACCTTTTACATTTAATATTCAATTTTTACCTTATAAGTAAAATTATAACCATTTAAGAGTGAAAGAGTCGTTATCACGACTAAGATTAAAATAGGTTAGCTAAGGGGTTAAACCAAAAGATAAATTTTAAAACAAAATTTAAATCAATCCAAATTTTATTGTTTGGTGAGATTTAAACCAAAAACTACATAATATTTTAATCTCTAACCATTTTTAATAATTTTTCTAGATAGTGACCCTCTTTATATTTTAATCTTTTATAAAATTCCAAGAGGGACCCTCCCCTCACTTAGAAAATGGAACCTCTCGTTTTTCTTCTATACACAAAATTTATCCATATATATTGACCTAAAACTACTCAAATATATTATTAAAATTCCTATCCACATTATATAGGTTCTTATATTACCAAAATACCAACCAGAGGCTCCTTAAGAGGAGATCTAAAAGATTTCTTTCAAAGAAGAGGTAATCGCCTTAACCGATCACTTTCTTTTTTTACTTCTTCTTTTACCTCCTCTAAATATATGGTATTTATCATAAAATAATAAATTCATCATCTTAAATTTAATTAAATGTTATTACTATTATAAAACCATATTTATTAGCCCATTTCTCTGCCACACAGGAAGTGAAAGCATCGCTTGTGCGTACGTATGGCTTACCGTCTTCACGTAGCGATACAATTCATTTTCCATAACCACATTTTATAGATGGATATTATGACAGGATTAATATATATAAATTATATTTATAAAATATTTATTAATATTTAATTAT
This sequence comes from Viscum album, assembly GCA_963277665.1. Classification (NCBI taxonomy): domain Eukaryota; kingdom Viridiplantae; phylum Streptophyta; class Magnoliopsida; order Santalales; family Viscaceae; genus Viscum; species Viscum album. Next base: position 1,968,086,220 of record OY728125.1, on the reverse strand, counting down.
AATATCATATCTACCTTCTTACCTTCCAATCCTTTGAAAAATGATAACGTCGCTCATGCGTACATGTGGACTACCACCTACATGAAGTGACGCGATTCATTTTCATTTATATTTTACAAGGATGGTAATAAGGATAGATTTAATGAAAATATATGATATATATGATATTATAATTATTTTATAAAGTTTAATTATTTTTTACTTTTCTTTCGTTCCATTCTTCAAAAAAGTGAAAACAACGTTCATGCGTATGTATAGCCTACCGTCTCCATGATCAATGTAATCCATTTTTCTATATCTAAATTTTATATATGATAATACACAAATATATATATATATATATAATTGAAGTGCCCAGATCAGTGTGAATCACTGAGAGGGGGAGGGGGTGAATCAGTGATCCTTTAAAATTTTTTACTAATTGATTCTTAATCAATTAAACCTCTATGGCTTGTTAAGGCCTCGATCCACTCTTCTTATGTCTCTCAACCTTTCCCGGATAATGCAGTAATGAAAAGGCACAGGACACAAGGATTTACAAGGTTCGGCACCAAAGGCCTACATCCTTGCCATGCTCTCCCAGCATGGATTCTCCATTATAACCTGTTAAAATTACAATGGTCGATACAGAGTCCCACGGTATCTCTCCTGAGTCCCACAGGAGGGTCTTTATACTGCGTCACACAGTGTTACCAGAGTCCCACTGGCCTGCTCCAGAATCCCACTGAAGTCTTCTTCTCCCTGAGTCCCACAGGGTCTTCTCCTGGCTCCTCGAGTCACACGAGTAGCTCTTCTTCACTTTAAGTTCTTATTCAAGTATCTTCAGCAGTCTGGGATAAATACTGCTGGCCTTGCTCTGTACCTCTGATCACTTGAGTTGATCAGGTCTTCTCGTCTAGCTCGGGCTTTATCACCTTCTTCTAAGGATGACCCGGCTTCTCTCTCCAACTACTGAATACTCAGACAACTGATATCTTTAACTTCAGTCTGGTCCAGTCTCACTTCAGAACAACTTCATGCACTAAGTGCATGGCATCTCTGCATCCTCATGCACTGATTGCATGGTCTCTCAAATTCTTCAAGATCCTCTGGTCTTGGTCAACTCAAATGCACACAAGCAGATTTGGCTTTGTTCACGTGTGCACGTGCATGCATGTAAGCATGCACTCCCCTCTTTCTTGTCTTGGTGTGATAAACCCACAAAGGGTGTATTCTTATTAAGCACACACACCCTTCTCACCTCTTCACACACTTTATTCAATTTGATTACACACTTGAATGTGTGTTATACTTTAGTGTGGATGTCCTCCCTTTTCTTCTTCTAAGTGTATACACACTTCTTAGTGCACACACCTAGGTTCCGGCCTCTTCTTGTCTAGTACACACAACTTGTTTCTTCCTCTTGCACACACACACAAAATGTGTTCTTCTTTGTTGTGGTCTACACTCTTTATGCACACACACGGCTTGGCCTTCTTCCTCTTCTTGTTTTTCACACACACAAAATAGGTTCTTTTATTTGTTCTTTAAAGCGTGCACCGCCACAAGGCTATGGGCTTCATTTGTTCAATTTGCACACAAAGGCACTAAGCCTTGGGTTCTCCCTCTTTGCACAAGCTACTGCCCGTAGGGCCTTCTCCTCACTTGGCACACACACACTAGGGATGTGGTGGTCTTCACTTCACCCACTTTCACACACACTGCCACGGCCCATTTTCTTCTTTTGTTAAGCACACACGGCCTCGGGACTTCACTTCCTCTTCAAGGCGCGCAAGGTGTGAGTTCACCTCGGGTGTAGCTGGCCGCGCAAGTGCACAAGGCCTCTAGGCCGCACAAACCACGGGTGCAAGGCACCGCGGGCGCGCAAGTGCTACCGCGCAGGGGGCACGGTGTATAGAGGGGGTGCGCAAGGTTCTACCGCATAGCCCAACCTCTTCTTCTTGTCATGCAAAGGAGTTGCGCGCAAGGGACTCCTTCGGGCCAAGGATGGCACTGAGATCTTCAGCCGCGCAAGTAATTTGCGCGGGGCTTCTTTCTTCGCGAGGCACAGAGTGCTTCTCACGGGACTTCGGATTTTCAAAAAAGGATCAGCAAGCTTCCAGAGGTCTCGGCCTCTCTTTTTATAGGCAGAGGGATGCCTCAGATATTCCGCGTGAGATATCTTGAATCCCCGAGTTTTTAGGGCTTTTAAAATCTTTCCAAATCTTGATTTTTATCCTCGGTTCACGCGGGCTTCTTCCTTCTTTTATTTTTCTTCGGCCTTCTTCACATGCATGCACATTCGAACGTGTGCATGGCCTCTCTTTCAATCCATGCAAAGCATGAATACACCGAAGCCTCGGCAACTTCGTTTTGCCTCGGCCGAACTTCGAATTCTTTCTCGATGCATGCATGCAACATTTTAATGCATGCATGAGTTCGTTATGGCCTAACGATCACAGTGGAGGTCTCGGTTTGCTCGGAGGTGGCCGGAAACTCGATTTGGCTTGCCCGGAGGGCGCCTGGTTCGTTGGTGGCTGCGGGAATGCTCGGGTGGCCTTCGGCTGAGCTCGAGGAAGGAGACGGACTCTTAGCCGTCGGATCAGATCTTCGGACGGCCGCGATCAGATCATCGCGTGCGGGATGCGATGAGCGGCGGAGATCAGCCGCGCGATCACTCGGATGGCCAGGATGCGCTCCTGGAGATTTTTCCGCGTCCCACATCGAAACGGGGCGCGGTTTTTCTGCGGCTTATCAACCTAGCGCTGCCTCAACCCCTCGATTGAATCTTCTCCCTCCACGGTGCCACCCCGCACCGTGTTCTCTCTGCGGGCGCGCTCTGCGCCCACTCACGCCTTTTCGGGCGCGCTCCTAGCGCCCACTATGCACACTCGGGTGCCTGGGCTTCACCACCGCGTGCCCTCGGGGCTTATACACGGCCCCGACCTTCTGCCTCAGGGAGCGCCTTGGCCTTGAGGGTTCCCCATGGGCGTGGCGCCTTAGGCCCATATGTGCCTTGGGTGATCCCTCGGCTGGCCTCCTTGGTGGCCAAATTTTTGGCTAAGTGTTGAATTAAACACTTGTTAAAAACAAAGTTCTCCATATGAAACATGCCAAATGCCAAACCAAGTTCCCTTCTTTCTTCCTCCCATTTCTTCATTTCTTCTTCATAAGAACTCTTCCAATCTCCTCAACATATATTCATTACTTAGGAGGGAAATTCTTGAAGGTTCTTCATCAACCGAGCTCCTGCATCATTTATAATATTCAATGTTCTTCATTGATCTAATCAGAGATCAATTGGATCTTCTTCTAATTCTCATGCACTAAGTGATAGTGCATGGACTTCTTCAGCTCACTTCATCCACTTAGGAGGTGTGGATGGATCATCTTTATCTCCTCATGCATTGTCTTAACAATGCATGGTCTTCTATCATTGTTGTGACTTTGTATCATCTTGATACAAGTTCTTAGAACTTAAAGAGCAGCTCAACAATCGTCAGATGTGCATGGAGAATGTTTCAACCACAATTTCCAATACCACTTAGTGAATCTCCTAAGTGACATGCATCTTAGTACCATGTCCATTCTCCTTCACCACCAACACCATCACAACCTTTGGGATTCACATCTTGACAATTCTTGACATCCATTCATTCTAAGACAACAACATGTCTCATTGACAACAAATGCAACACAGTGCACTTCAATCTCCCCCTTTGTATTTGTTGTCAATACACAACTTCAGCACATATGAATGGGTCAATATGTGTGCCAATATTTTCTCCCCCTTATTGGCAATCAAATGCAAAGGTGTGGTGTGGTTCACTTTCACAAATATCTTCCTCCCTTGGAATAGCATCTTCTTGAAAATCACTAAGAGAGGGATGATGCCACATGTTCTTCTTTAGCAAAGAACCTTTAGCAAATCAACTCTAAGTCTACTTGGGCTAACCCGGTGTAGAAAACAAGAGTGATGTAACCAAGGTACTCAATGCTGTCCAACATTCACTATACATGTGAGATCATGCTTCAGGGGTTTGAAATTTTCAGATATTCAATGAATTGCTAAATCCTGCACATGCTTCACAAAACTCATTAGAAAGTTCAGTGCAAAGATAAAGCTCCCCCTTTCAACCATTTGTCTTCAATCAATACTCCCCCTTAATTTTCATGATGAATACAATTAAGAAACAAGGGATGAAAGTATGATTGGAATACCTTCAGCTTTTCTCAAGATGGTATTAATCTCAGAATCCCATTTTCTTCAGATTGGCTCCCCCTCAAGGGGTGCACTCCATTCTGTCCAAACCACTCTCCAGTTGAGAATGATCGTCATCTTCAATTCCCTACAATGTTAGCACATGTATATACCAAGAGTATAAGGGAATAAGATGGAACCTCCTTGGTTCATCAATGTGAACAACAAGGTTGAGAAGATTCTCTCAACCGAGATGTCCCATTTTCACCAGTCTTCACACTTGCACGTTTGATCTTCATTGATGATTGTGCTGGTGTGGTTCTCAAAACATCTTCATGTGAAACCTTCCCTTTTGCCATAGCAATTGCCAGAGCTTCATCTTCAGCTTTTTGCAGTTCTCTGGCAAGTTGCAACTGATGTGGCCATATGACTAGTAAGTCACTTGGAAGTGTGGCCTCGGTTTTGGATCTTCCACATGGTTCTTTTGATGCTGTTAAGCTACCTTTCTTAGGCAACTTATTTTCAATCAATCCCTTCTGCTTCTTTTGGATTGATTGTCTTTTTGATTCCAGTCTGCTTCTATTTAATTCCATGGCTTGTTCACAAAGATCCATGGTGTGTCCTTTCTTTCCACAGTAGAAGCATGTTTTCTTGGTGGTCCTTCTGGATGCATCACCCTTCTTGGATTTAGACTCCAAGGACTTCTTTTCCTTTTTCATAATCTTCTTGGGAGCATCTTCAACTTTCTTCTTGCTTCCCAAGGATTTTTTCTGAGCCAGGTTCTGTGATCTTTTCTTCTTTTGAGCTCTGGATACAGTTGGAGATTGACATGTATCTATTTGACCACTTTTGCACACATCCCAGATGTTATCAAGTAATCCAAATCTGTTAGCAGTAAACAGATGTCTCTGGACCTGTGGATGTTGCTTCTTTTCTTCTGGCTTGCTCCCCCTAGGCATGGGCTTCCTTTGTGCTTTGACATTTAGTGGATTGTACCAACAATCCTTTGCACAGTGCCCATACTTATTACAACACCAACATTGACCCACAAATCTTGACTTTTTGATTCTTTCTGATTGTAGGGTACTTGTCTTGAATTGTTGTGCTGCTTCAGGAGAGCTTTCTTTCTTCATTGTCTTCATCCATACTTGTTTGGAATTATTCTTCCATCCTTCACTTTTTGTGGAAGCACAATTAGAAGCATTAGTACAAGATGGGATGGATGGTACCTTCCTTTTAGAAGATGTTTCCCTTTCATTAGAGGATGTCTTTATTTTAGAATCATCCTTCTCAAAGCTCACTTGAGTGGCAACATTTCTTCTTCCAGCTGTCTGGGAGGCTTTGGCTTTGGGTGATTGCTGATTTGTCAATATCACCTCTAGTTCTAAGCACTTCATGTTAAGGGAGTTCTTCTCATCCTCAACAGTTCTTAGCCTTCCTTCCCAATTTTCTTTCAGCTGTTCTAACTGGTCTTCATGAACCTTCTTCAATTCTAGCAATTAATTGTCAAGCTCCTTCACCCTGTTTACTTTGTCTTCAAGTTGAGCATCTCTGACATTCATTGAAACTTTGTGCCTCTTTTCCAGTGCATGGAAAACATCTCTGACCATTATTTTAAAGAAATCATTCTCAGAAAGGCTTCTTTGCAATTCTTCAGTAGTGTCTTCATATCTTTCATTGCAAAGCGATACTGTTTCATCTTTAGCCTTCACCAGCTTTCTGAGAGTGTTGGTTATGCCAACCCTTTTAGCCAACTGATCTTCCATTGTATTGGCTTCTTCTTCTAGCTGTAATTTCTCTTCTTGAAGTTCAAGGATGCCTGTAGCTATACACATTGCCAATTCCTTGGGGACTGTCTTCTGAAGATATTTGATTGCATTTAGAAGATCATTGTTTCTTCCATCATCATCACAGCTAGAGCAGGCTTCATCAGAAGAATGATAAAAGGAATTGTCATCTGATGTGACTTTCACATTTCTTTCCATAGAAGGAGTTTCTCTGATTGCAACAACCTTCTTCCTCATCTTCTTTGCCTGTTTCTTCATTCTGTTTTTCAGAGTCTTGGCAGATATCTCCATTTGAGGCTGTTCTTTCATTTCCTCAAATCTGCACTTCATAAAGACTCCCTTGGATATTTTAGAGGTAACCTTCCCTCTGATACCAATTGAAGTGCCCAGATCAGTGTGAATCACTGAGAGGGGGAGGGGGTGAATCAGTGATCCTTTAAAACTTTTTACTAATTGATTCTTAATCAATTAAACCTCTATGGCTTGTTAAGGCCTCGATCCACTCTTCTTATGTCTCTCAACCTTTCCCGGATAATGCAGTAATGAAAAGGCACAGGACACAAGGATTTACAAGGTTCGGCACCAAAGGCCTACATCCTTGCCATGCTCTCCCAGCATGGATTCTCCATTATAACCTGTTAAAATTACAATGTTCGATACAGAGTCCCACTGTATCTCTCCTGAGTCCCACAGGAGGGTCTTTATACTGCGTCACACAGTGTTACCAGAGTCCCACTGACCTGCTCCAGAATCCCACTGAAGTCTTCTTCTCCCTGAGTCCCACAGGGTCTTCTCCTGGCTCCTCGAGTCACACGAGTAGAGATTCTTCACTTTAAGTTCTTCTTCAAGTATCTTCAGCAGTCTGGGATAAAGACTGCTGGCCTTGCTCTGTACCTCTGATCACTTGAGTTGATCTGGTCTTCTCGTCTAGCTCGGGCTTTATCACCTTCTTCTAAGGATGACCCGGCTTCTCTCTCCAACTACTGAATACTCAGACAACTGATATCTTTAACTTCAGTCTGGTCCAGTCTCACTTCAGAACAACTTCATGCACTAAGTGCATGGCATCTCTGCATCCTCATGCACTGATTGCATGGTCTCTCAAATTCTTCAAGATCCTCTGGTCTTGGTCAACTCAAATGCACACAAGCAGATTTGGCTTTGTTCACGTGTGCACGTGCATGCATGTAATCATGCACTCCCCTCTTTCTTATCTTGGTGTGATAAACCCACAAAGGGTGTATTCTTATTAAGCACACACACCCTTCTCACCTCTTCACACACTTTATTCAATTTGATTACACACTTGAATGTGTGTTATACTTTAGTGTGGATGTCCTCCCTTTTCTTCTTCTAAGTGTATACACACTTCTTAGTGCACACACCTAGGTTCCGACCTCTTCTTGTCTAGCACACACAACTTGTTTCTTCCTCTTGCACACACACACAAAATGTGTTCTTCTTTGTTGTGGTCTATACTCTTTATGCACACACACGGCTTGGCCTTCTTCCTCTTCTTGTTTTGCACACACACAAAATAGGTTCTTTTATTTGTTCTTCAAAGTGTGCACCACCACAAGGCTACGAGCTTCATTTGTTCAATTTGCACACAAAGGCACTAAGCCTTGGGTTCTCCCTCTTTGCACAAGCTACTGCCCATAGGGCCTTCTCCTCACTTGGCACACACACACTAGGGATGTGGTGGTCTTCACTTCACCCACTTGCACACACACTGCCACGACCCCTTTTCTTCTTTTGTTAAGTACACACGGCCTCGGGACTTCACTTCCTCTTCAAGGCGCGCAAGGTGTGAGTTCACCTCGGGTGTAGCTGGCCGTGCAAGTGAACAAGGCCTCTAGGCCGCACAAGCCACGGGTACAAGGCACCGCGGGCGCGCAAGTGCTACCGCGCAGGGGGCACGGTGTATAGAGGGGGTGCGCAAGGTTCTACCGCACAGCCCAACCTCTTCTTCTTGTCATGCAAAGGAGTTGCGCGCAAGGGACTCCTTCGGGCCAAGGATGGCACCGAGATCTTCAGCCGCGCAAGTAATTTGCGCGGGGCTTCTTTCTTCGCGAGGCACAGAGTGCTTCTCACGGGACTTCAGATTTTCAACAAAGGATCAGCAAGCTTCCAGAGGTCTCGGCCTCTCTTTTTATAGGCAGAGGGATGCCTCAGATATTCCGCGTGAGATATCTTGAATCCCCGAGTTTTTCGGGCTTTTAAAATCTTTCCAAATCTTGATTTTTATCCTCGGTTCACGCGGGCTTCTTCCTTCTTTTATTTTTCTTCGGCCTTCTTCACATGCATGCACATTTGAACATGTGCATGGCCTCTCTTTCAATCCATGCAAAGCATGAATACACCGAAGCCTCGGCAACTTCGTTTTGCCTCGGCCGAACTTCGAATTCTTTCTCGATGCATGCATGCAACATTTTAATGCATGCATGAGTTCGTTATGGCCTAACGATCACAGTGGAGGTCTCGGTTTGCTCGGAGGTGGCCGGAAACTCGATTTGGCTTGCCCGGAGGGCGCCTGGTTCGTTGGTGGCTGCGGGAATGCTCGGGTGGCCTTCGGCTGAGCTCGAGGAAGGAGACGGACTCTTAGCCGTCAGATCAGATTTTCGGACGGCCGCGATCAGATCATCGCGTCCGGGATGCGATGAGCGGCGAAGATCAGCCGCGCGATCACTCGGACGGCCAGGATGCGCTCCTGGAGATTTTTCCGCGTCCCACATCGAAACGGGGCGCGGTTTTGCCGCGGCTTATCAACCTAGCGCTGCCTCAACCCCTCGATTGAATCTTCTCCCTCCACGGTGCCGCCCCGCACCGTGTTCTCTCTGCGGGCGCGCTCTGCGCCCACTCACGCCTTTGCGGGCGCGCTCCTAGCGCCCACTATGCACACTCGGGTGCGCGGGCTTCACCACCGCGTGCCCTCGGGGCTTATACACGGCCTCGACCTTCTGCCTCAGGGAGCGCCTTGGCCTTGAGGGTTCCCCATGGGCGTGGCTCCTTAGGCCCATATGTGCCTTGGGTGATCCCTCGGCTGGCCTCCTTGGTGGCCAAATTTTTGGCTAAGTGTTGAATTAAACACTTGTTAAAAAAAAAAGTTCTCCATATGAAACATGCCAAATGCCAAACCAAGTTCCCTTCTTTCTTCCTCCCATTTCTTCATTTCTTCTTCATAAGAACTCTTCCAATCTCCTCAACATATATTCATTACTTAGGAGGGAAATTCTTGAAGGTTCTTCATCAACCGAGCTCCTGCATCATTTATAATCTTCAATGTTCTTCATTGATCTAATCAGAGATCAATTGGATCTTCTTCTAATTCTCATGCACTAAGTGATAGTGCATGGACTTCTTCAGCTCACTTCATCCACTTAGGAGGTGTGGATGGATCATCTTTATCTCCTCATGCATTGTCTTAACAATGCATGGTCTTCTATCATTGTTGTGACTTTGTATCATCTTGATACAAGTTCTTAGAACTTAAAGAGCAGCTCAACAATCGTCAGATGTGCATGGAGAATGTTTCAACCACAATTTCCAATACCACTTAGCGAATCTACTAAGTGACATGCATCTTAGTACCATGGCCATTCTCCTTCACCACCAACACCATCACAACCTTTGGCATTCACATCTTGACAATTCTTGACATCCATTCATTCTAAGACAACAACATGTCTCATTGACAACAAATGCAACACAGTGCACTTCAATAATTAATACATATGATATTAATATCATGGATATCATTATGTAGATGATGTAACCATGATCAAATTATAAGGATTGGGGTTTCCGAACCGAAACATGAATAAAAAATGAAGTAGTTGTCACCAAGAATTGGGATTTTAATAATAAATTATTAATAAACATGTGATAAGATGTCATAAATAAATAATAAATGGTATGATATATATGATCAAGGTTTTATAATACATGTATAATAAATCTATAATTATTATATAGGATGTTCTAATGCGTATGGAGAAATAAAATACTTGTGGTAAATGATTTATGTTTCAATTCTATTTTTATGAGATTATTCATGATTGAATTTCCATTAAAGAAATTATATGATAAATATCTGATGAACCCCTTTAATTTTTATTATCCTTTGTTTATTTCTGATTCATTCATGTTTTCCTTTCATTTTCCTCACTTTAAATACTCAAGATATCGAAAGAATGTTTTAAGTAAAAACTAATTTATTTCACTCTTCGGATGAAAAATACTTTTTCTTTCATATCAATGTTTTCTATTTTTTTCAATAATGTTATAATATTATAATATGATTATTTAAATTCATTTTTCCCATTATTTTTTTTAAAAATAGTTTAAAATTAACCTTCTTATTATTTTATAAATTAGGAACTTTTTTACTTTTTATGAAAGTGAAAAAGGAATATTTAATTTTAACTTATACTACATGAACATAATTTACCTCCATAATTACGGATGAATGATTTTAATATTACCTTACAAGTTTCCAAGTTTCTTTTCAAATAAAATGTTTTCATTAAAATTTGGTAAATTTGTAGATTTTAAATAAGTAATTTCAAAAGGAAAAGTGTATTTTCATGAATAAATATTTCAATGTTATTTTAAAGGAATTTTCATCAATGATAACATACTTTATGTTAATTATTATTTTCTAGGTATATGATAAAATAATACCATCCTTATTCTTTCTTTAGATGGTTTATGTTTGTGAAGATGAGATGTTTATTAAACCCATTTATTTTTCATGGGTTATTCTATGATGAATTGATGAAATGTTTGAGAAACTAATTTTATTTGCACGAGTTATGATATGATGAATGTTTTATGATCTTTTGGAACATATATGTATGGTTTTCATTATATTATGGGTAGGATCAAGATTATATATCCCTCCAATACATTGGGTAAATCATTATATCTCATGAGATAATTATGGGATTAAAGTTGATGTGTTTGATCCACTATGAGAAACAAGTCAATATAATTGATCCACTATGGGATACATGTGGTGATTCTTGATCCATTATGATATGAGAAACTGGTAGGGATTCCTGATATACTATGATTTTATGGTCATGGTAGTTAACCTTTAAATTTAATATGGTTTCTATACCTATGTTGGTTATACACTTTTATAACATGAACTTATAGTTCATGATTGATTTATGACGATTTATCACTCTTATGATTTAATTTATTTTGAAATAATAAAGTTTTATGCCATGAATCATTTTTACAATCTATGATAGATTGGGTATGAACTTTTTAATTTATGATTATGATCTCATACCCTTATTCCTACCACATGATTTCATATGATCATAGATTGATATCTCCAATGTTTACCCTTACTGAGCATATGATCTCACCCTTTCTTATGTTCCATTTCCCTAGATTATGAAGAAAATTTTAAGTATGGTATGTCTATGAAGAGTACCATGTGGGAATATATTTATGGTAAATTCTGAACATCTTTCATAAAATAAGAATATTGTGTATATATTCTCCAAATACACTAAGAATTTATGGTCCTCATGCATATATTTGTGAAATTTATTGAATATTCATCTAAAAGGATGTAATATTTATGTATAAAAATATTGGGTCTCTATAGTTGGTAGTAGTAGATAAGTTAGTCAATATTTGGAGATTAGGATTAGAAAACTTTGGTGAAAAATCTAGGGATAATTCTATATATAGGTTGATATCATAAAATTTTGGTAATAACTATGGAAAACCTTGGTTAAACCTGGGGTTTCATAGATTGAGAATAAGGTGTCATGTTTTAAACATCCTATGAATGATATTTCAATATTCTCTGATATCTCGCTTTGATTATTATATATTGATGTTTACACTTTTCTTTTTGGTTTTAGTCAATGGTTGGAACTAGAATACCTCATACTAATAATGAATTTTATGGAAAATGCAATGATTTTACACCTAAGAAACCAAATGCTACAGAATCTAGAATTCAAAATCTTTTTGATATACTCACACAACTTTCTTAGGCCAAAAATCATGCTAAACTTACAAATGATCAAAGGAGGTAACAACGTACTATTTAATCTTTAATGATGAAATATCCATCTTATTTTTATGGGTCTTATGATCCACTAGAGGTTGAGTGGTGGATTTGAAGGTTCTAGGAGTAGTAGAAGTGTGGTTAAGATGGAACCCAACATTAATTTTTACCATGATCAATGATTATTCTAGGATCAATATGATGATGAATGACAATCTCCATAGAATAGAATCAAAGATTTGGATAAAGAAGGAAGAGGACTGAAACCTTTAGAGAGGATCTTGCACATCATGTTTATAATTAACTTAATTAATTTCATAAAGAAAATGATACTTGGATCTTTGTTATTTTCTTCATTGATGATATTGATTGTCCAGAATGAACCTTATAGATTATCTTGTTGTGCTTGAATGGATCCAAACTAGAATCCCTCTAGCGGTGATCCACACATGCTCTGATGGCCTCTGATCGACATCACTCATTCTATGGGTGCTAGCTTGGCGAAGTGAGTATCATGTGTCAATTGTTATTGATCACTTGTTCTTCGACCTTGATGAACATCTCTTTTTCTTGAGAAGGGTAGGAAGAGGATTTGAGAGAGAAATTGTTTAGCTCAATAATTCTCAATTCACCGGGTGTGTAGTTCGGTACATGGCACAATAGATGTATGTGTCTATTTATTGACATGAGGCTTCAGTTACAATATTTAATTGCGTAACATAAATTAAATACATTCATAACCTTAGAGAAAACCCATACTATTAGTAATAATAATACTGCGTCATTATTTATGGTGTGCCAAATTGCGCAAAACGGAATTATAAATAAAATTTTGCATCACAAAATAATAGCAACGTTATTTTAATTTGTGCCAACTAGTTAAATAATTATTTATCATCTTGAAAATAATTATTTTACTAATGAACCAAAATCGGTCCTCTCTAACTCCACTTCCATTTATTGAACACTCAAATAAATAAATAAATAATTTATTCTCTTAAATAAATATTTTATTTACAAACTAGTTAATAAATATTTATTAAATGTTCAATAAAATAAATAAATATATTTTATTTAGTTTATGTGACCATATTAACTTGAATAAAATTATTCCATAGTCTTGAGAATAATATTTATTTAATTAATTAAATTCAAATAGAATTTAACCAAGACCACAAAAAACACTTAGTCTGTAACCCTCTAGGATTCTTTCTTGTTGGCATTAGGCATGCTTGCCTAAAGTACAAGAGTACTATCTAGAAAAAGGTTAAGGAACCCAATAGAAATAATGTAAAGTTGCAACAAAGACATGCACATGCAAACACTCACTGTGTAATATAATATCTTTGTCACAATATATCATCAAGCATGTTTCATGATAGTGTCATCAAATTTTATTCTTGATACATTTTTCTTTGACTATTTGAAATAAACTCATCACTACACTATGGACAAGGAATTTCACATGATGGTTCTATTTTAATTAAAGGGCTGAGATATCAACTTCTATAAATGGAAGGGACAAATCCTTCCTTGAATTATCCATTAATAACATGCCACTCGTGACCCACCCAACATACCTTACTTCCTGCCAACTGTCTGCATGACGGTTTTCATCAATAAATCAAAGTGTGCGAGTCGTGACACATATTAATTATAATCTTAAAGTCAAAGGATCATTACACATGATTACAGATAGAAATATCTGATGTCACCAAAACATGCGGAATTCCTACTGGCAGGTCTGTTCTCATAATCTCCTGTCTTGGAGATTACCAAGTGCGAACTTCATGAAAGGAAGTCTCATCTGCTTATGAGTACTCACACCAGACAGTCTGCATGCTATGTGTCCCATCATATTATTTCATCCAACCGTAGAACTATATTTAAGAATATTGTTATAGCATTTCAAGGTTCTCATCATAGCGGGGAAATTCCATGACCTTATCAATGTAGCAAATACTCCAAGACATTATTACATCATAGTCATGTAGAACAATGAACAATATTTAATTATATGTTTAATATTTAAATACATTAAATGTACATGTAATAAAAGTATAACTAGTTGGTTCTAGGACACCAACTCTTACAAACTCCCACTTGGACTATAGTCAACTGCCTATGACTTTCAGTACGCTATACCTCACTTGGTGATCATGTTTCTGCTGAGTCAAGGATTTAGTTAAGGGGTCCACCACATTGTCTTCTGTGGAAATAATGATCAATGCAGCTTCATCTATCTGAGAAAAATCCCTCAAGAGATGATACTTATGAAGTATGTACTTCATTCGTTGATGTGACCCTGGATATTTTGCAAGAGCCACCACTACAGTATTATCACAGTACAATGTGATGGGATCTTTACTCCTAGGTATTACATCCAGATCCTGGACAAAGCTTCGCATCCAAACTGCTTCTTTAGCTACCTCAGAAGCTGCGATATACTCAGACTCTACTGTAGAATATGAGACCACACTCTGGTTTGAGCTCTTCCAGCTCACTACATCTCCATTAAAAGTGAATATTTATCCTATTTGTGACTTCATATCATCTTAATCAATATGGAAACTAGAATATGAATATCCTTTGATTACTAGTTCCTCATCTCCTCCATAAACCAGGAAAATATCCTTAGTATGCCTCAGATACTTTAGGATAGTCTTGACTGCCATCCAATGGCGGTCACTTGGGTCAGCTTGATATCTGCCTACCGCACTCAATGCGTAGGCGACATCCATCCTAGTACATAGCATGTCATGCATGACTGGACTAATCGCTGATGCATATGGAGTCCTTTCCATAATATTTCTTTCCTCATGTGTTTGAGGACACATTTTCTTGGAAAGATGAATGCCATGTGATACTAGAAACAATCCCCTCTTGGATTGTTCCATACTGAATCTCTTCAGTATCTTATCAATGTATGTACTTTGTCTTAGGCCCAACCATCTCTTGGATCTATCATGATGGATCTTGATCCCAATAATATATACTGCCTCACCCAATTCCTTCATGGAGAAGCATTGATTCAACCATGCCTTATTAGACTGTAAGACTGGTATCTCGTTTCCAATAAGTAATATGTCATCAACATATACTATTAGGAAAATGAATGCACTCCCACTAAACCGTTTGTAGATACAAGGATCACATTCATTATTGATAAAACCAAATTTCATTATGGATTTATCAAAATGAATGTTCCATGACCTGGATGTTTGTTTTAATTCATAAATGGATTTCTGTAACTTTCATACCTTATTGGCATCCTTTGGTGTCATAAACCCTTCAAGTTGTGTCATGTAGAAATCTTCCTGAAGGTTCCCATTAAGAAAGGCTGTTTTGACATCCATTTTCCAAATCTCATAGTCATGGTAAGCAGAAATGTACAATAGAATTATGATGGATTTTAGCATTGCAACTGGTGAAAAGGTTTCATCTTAGTCAATACCTTGACACTTTTTGAACCCTTTTGCAACCAGTCATGCCTTATAGGTGCTGACTTGTCCTTCCATGTTCAGTTTCTTCTTAAATACCCATTCGAAACCAACATGATTTACATTAACTGGAGGATCTACCAAAATCTAGACTTGGTTTTGGTATATGGAATCCATTTCATAATTCATGGCTTCTTTCCACTTGGAAACATCTATACCACTTACTACTTCCTTGTAGGTTAGAGGATCATTATTATCAACTAATAATGAGTCACCATTCTTGATAAATAGAAAACCATAACATTCCGGTTCTCTAACCTCTCTTGTACTCCTACACTAATCTTGTGTCTCTGGAATAGTACTTTCTTCCACGGGGATTTGTGGAATCTGTTCCTGTACCAACTCTTGTGTACCTTGAGCCTCAACTTCATCGAAGTATATCTCGCTCCCACTATCTCTTTTGGAGATGTGCTCCCTCTCAAGGAATATGGTGTGTTTTACCACTATAAACTTTTTGTATGAGGGGTTGTATAGGTAATATCCCCTTGTTTACTTGGGGTATCCTATAAAGGTACACTTTGTGCCTCGGGGTGCGAGTTTGTTACCTTAAGAGGCCTTAACAAACACATCGCTTCCCCACACATGTAAATTCAATAATATGGATTTCTTTTCACTCCAGAACTCGTATGGAATACCATTTATCAATTTAGTTGGTACTTGGTTTAGTATGTACACCGTTGTTTGTAACGCATATCCTCAAAAGGATAATGGAAGACTTGCATGAGTCATCATTGATCTCACCATGTCCAACAGGGTGCGGTTCCTCCTTTCGCTCACACCATTCCACTGGGGTGTGTATGGAGGAGTGAGTTGGGATAGGATCCCAAACTCCTGTAAGTAATCAATAAATTCTTGATTAAGATATTCTCCACCTCGGTCTGAGTGAAGTTTCTTAATCTTTTTACCAAGCTAGTTCTCAACTTCATTCTTTTATTCTTTGAACTTATCAAAAGAATCCAACTTATACCTCATTAATTAGATATATCCATATCTACTAAAATCATCAGTAAAAGTTATAAAGTATGAGTACCCTGCCCTTGCTTCAACTATAAATGGTCCACACAAATTGATATGAACCAATTCAAGAAGTTCTTTTGCCCTTTCACCTTTCCTCCTAAAAGGGGCTTTGGTCATTTTGCCTTGTAAATATGCATGACATACACCAAGTGGTTTTAGTTCAAAAGAATCTAAATATCCATCTTGATGTAAATTTTTCAAGCATTTCTCTTTTACACGACCTAGATGGTGATGCCAAAGTTGGGTGTGGTATGATTCATGTGAGTTATCTTTGTTATTGATTACCATTACTTGGTTTGTGGAATCTAACATGTAAAGACCACTGTATAAATGTTCCATACCCAAAAAAATTATATCTTTATAAAAGAAGAAACATCCATTTCCAAAATTGAAAACAAATACATATGTATCTAATATGGATATAGAAATAATGTTTTTAGTAACATATGGCACATAATAACTACCCTTTAACACCAAGATCATCCCAGTTGGCAATGCGAGGTGTTAGTCCTTGATAGCTACAACAACAAGTCGGGCTCCATTGGATGCTTGTAGATCTACCTCCCCTCAGTCAATCTTCCTGAATCTACTTGGTTCCTGTATTTGGATACATAAGTAAGAACCAAAAGCTATATATAATACCCAATTTGTAGAAACAAATAGATTGCATTCGATAAAAAATGCACCTGAAGCTTCCCCTTTCTTCTTAGGTTGGGTGCAGTTCTTCCTCCAGTGGCCCTTCTTGCCACATGCGAAAAAACAGCCTCTTATTCCTTTAACTTCCCTTTGATCTTCCTTTCATTGGAAGGTTGTGAAGAAGATTTGGGCTTAAATTTCTTCACCTTACCTTTCCTCTTATTCACCATAAAGATAGAATGCTTTTTGCGCTTCATATATTTATCCACTTGGAGAATGAGGATAAGAAGATCAGATAGAGACTTCTCAATGTTGTTCATATTGAAATTGACAAAAATTTTAGAGAAGCTCTAAGGGAGTGATGTGAGAATGAGATTGGTGCCCAGTTCTTCTAGGAGTTTAAATCCTAGAACATTCAAGAACTCAATGTAGCCAATGATCTTGACTACATTAGGCCCAGCTGGGGCACCTTCTCCAAGCTTACTCTGAAAGAATACCTTAGATATCTCAAACCTTTTCTATCTTGCTTACTCCTAGTAAAGACCACAGCGGTGCTTGAGCATGATATAAGAATCTATGTTTTCATGAGACTTCATGAGATCACTAGACATCGATGGTAACATCAAATATTGAACGTTGACTGCATCATTCATATGTTTCTCATAGATCAATAAATCCTCATCACTTACCTCTTTGGCATGCGGATCAGGTAATGCTGACTCCAACATGTAAGACTTCCATTCATCGAATAGGATAACCCGAAGGCGTCTAAACCATTCCTAGAAGTTAATGTCGGTGAGGATGTTGTCTTTATATATAATTGATCACAGGGATAATGTGGTTGACGAGCTTGTCATTTTTATTCTACAATTAAAATATCAGATCATTAGTACTTTATTGATTACATTTTATGAGAAATAATAACTTTTTATTAAGTCTCCCACTATTTTATCAAGTCCCAATGGCCCTCACCATTGAACTTGGAATGTCCAGTTGCCATGACATTCTAGTAGAAAGGATTCATATTCCCCTTCGCATAACCCAAACAAGGGTTGGTCAAGCTATTAGAAGGTATTTAGGTAGGCGGGTCTTTGAAAACTATGGGCTTATGACTCCTTGATCTCTTGAGTAGACTCCCCAATCCTAAAATCATGACTTTGGATTTCCTCAACCCTTGCCTCCAATATTACACCAAGTATAGAAAGGGATACCCCTCTTGATGTAATATGGTTAAGTCAACCCTAAACCTTTCATAAGGGCTTCCTATATAAAAGTAAGTTTCCCAATAAGGGTTGGCCAAACACATAGTTTTATTGAGTTTTTCCCTTAATCAAGTAACAAAAGGCTTGGTCTGACTTAATATTTTATTTGAGTGATTTTTATCTCTTATGCATGAATTTCTTATTATCATTATCACATGCTTTCTAACATTAAGAGGAACTTAATTAAGTGATTAAATATGTATTGATAATATTTATGCAAAAGTCTGGTTTATTTTAGTTCTATCTTGTATGCTTGTTTAATTCATTAATTATGTGATCATGACAACACATCCATAATGATAAACCATGAAACTGACAGAAATAAAATAAAGAGAATGATCATGAGATTTTCTAATGGTTAGTTTATCTAGTGTTTGATAAACTAACCCTGAACTAAGGGAGAAACATCTTGAACCTTTTGGGTTCGTGTTTACACCTTTTCACCTATCCACCTCTATATCTCCTAGGATTGGTTTCACCTTGGATTCAGCTTGAACCGCCTACACTAGCTTGGGAGTTCTATCTGTTACATATGCCTTTTTTTAACTCACATGCAGGTGAGGGGTAAAAAGTGTTTTTACATAAAAGAGACCTTGGGCACACAGGCCCTACATATTAATGACGAGAAGGCTCACATGCCAAAAAATTTAATTTAAATAAATAAATTAAAAGAAACCATCCATATACAAAGGTCCTGCTCTAGATCATGATCATTCATACATGTAACAATATTTACGCGTAAATAAAACTGGCATTAAATTATTCAATCGTTCTTATTTAAGATAAATCGCACTCGAATCAATTAATTATCATCTTTAATTAATCAATCATTTTATCTTAAACCCTTTTCTGAATTTCCTTGAGATTATCATCCATCATAATTTTTTAAAAAATAAATTCATTTAAAATTATCTTTGTACGTAACTTGTACCTTGGAAGAAACCCGGTGAATTCCTATTCATAACTACCCAATGAGTAGAAATGAACATTACATAGATGTTAAATTAAATGCATATATATAAAAAACATATCACTTGTTGTAGCTTAACTTTGCACCTGCACGATGGTACATGTCTTAAGGGTTTTTATAATATAATAATAAATTTTAATAAATCTGCGTAATTTGGATGAGTACACAACATGTACTATTTTTCACCATCCATCCGAAGTACACGCCTGGGGAAGCGGTGTGTGAGTGTACTTCGGAAATATTCTAAGTACATGGTGTGTCCAGTAGACCACACGCTGTGTAGTTCCTCGTTACACAGTCTCCAGTCGAGCAAGCCGTGTACTGGGTACATGGTCCAACCCTAACTAGAAGGGACTAGACTTCATGTCTAGTGGTCCACACAGCGTGTAATCCGAAAACCGCGTGCCACCTGTTCCTGGTCAACACATGGAGTCATTAAGGCTTAGACAAACTCCAATGACACAACCTGGTTTGGCAGACCAGACCTGGTGCATTGAACCTTGGCTACATGGTGTGTACTGCCGAATACACATCATGTGTTCTTATGTTGTATGGATAGGAACCTTTGGAACCTCTGTATGAGATCCTCTATTTTATTTTAATCAAAATTAAAAGAAAAGATCATTTATGTAAGGTGAACAAGAAATGAAAGAGGAGGAACATATCTCGAGATTCAGATTTGCAGAACGATTAACTTGAATTGAAACAACTAAATTATTAAATGAGTAAATCATCAATGAAACATTTAAATAATTATAAACTATGATGTAACCCATCTGATACCACTTGAAGGTTCCAGGTGCAACAAAAGCGTGGTTGAGATTAAACCTAAATTTGATTTTTACCATGACCAATGATTATTCTAGGATCAATACAATGATGAACGCCAGTCTCCATGGAATAGAATCAAAGATTTAGATAAATAAGGAAGAGGATTAAAACCTTTAGAGAGGATCTTGCACATCATGTTTATAATTAATTTAATTAATTTCATAAAGAAAATGATACCTGAATCTTTGGTATTTTCTTCATTGATGATGTTGATCATCCTGAATGACCCTTCCAGATTATCTTGTTACACTTGCAAGGATCCAAACTATAATCCCTCTAGCGGTGATCCACACATGCTCCGATGGCCTCCGATCGACACCGCTTATTCTCCAGGTGCTAGTGTGGCGAAGCGAGTGTCTTGTATCAATCGTTTTTGATCGCTTGTTCTTTGGACTTGAAGAACGTCTCTCATTCTTGAGAGGGACGAGAAGAGTATTAAAGAGAGAAATTGTTTGGATCAACAATTCTCAATTCACCGGGTGTGTAGTTAGGTACATGGAACAATAGATGTATGTGTCTATTTATTAACACGGGGCTTCAGTTACAATATTTAATTATGTAATAGAAATTAAATACATTCATAACCTTAGAGAAAACCCATGATATTAATAATAATACCGCGTCATTATTTATGGTGTGCCAACTTGCGCAAAACAGAATTATAAATAAAATTCTACATCACAAAATAACAGTAGCATTATTTTAATTTGTTCCAACTAGTTAAATAATTATTTATCATCTTGCAAATAATTATTTTACTACTGGACCAGCCTTGGTCCTATCAAACTCCACCTCCATTTATTGAACACCTGAATAAATAAATAAATAATTTATTATCTTAAATAAATATTTTATTTACAAACTAGTAAATAAATATTTATTAAATGTTCAATAAAATAAATAAATAAATTTTATTTAATTTATGTGATTATCTTAACTTGAATAAAATTATTCCACGGTCTTGATAATAATATTTATTTCATTAATTAAATTCAAATAGAATTTAACTGAGACCACCAAAAACACTTAGTGTGTGGCCCTCTAGGATTCTTTCTTGTTGGAATTAGGTGGGCTTGCCTAAAGTCCAAGAGTACTGTCTAGCAATGGGTCAAGGTACCCAAGAGAAAGAATGTACAGTCACAAAAAAGACATCCATATACGAACACTCACTATGTAATATAATCCCTTTGTCGCAATATCTCATCAATAAGGTTTAATGATAGTGTCATCAAATTTTATGCTTGATACGTCATTCTTTGACTACCAGAAATAAACTCATCGTTACACCATTTCCATGGAATTTCACGTGAAGGTTCTATTTCAATCAAAAATCTGAGATATCAAATTTCATAAATGGAAAGGACAAATCATTCCTCAACTTATCCATTAATAACATGTTACTCGTGATGCACCCAATGTACTCTACTTCCCGCTAACTATCTGCATGACGGGTTTTGTCAGTAAATCAAAGTGCACGAGCCGTGACATGTATTAATGATAATCTTAAAGTATAAGGATCATTACAAACACTCACAGATAGAAATATTTGATGACACCAAAATATGCGGAATTATTACTGGAAGGTTTGTTCTCATAATCTCCTATCTTGGAGATTACCAAGTGAAAACTTCATGAGAGGAAGTCTCATATGCTTATGAGTACTCACACCTGATGGTCTGCATGCTATGTGTCCTATCATTGTATGTCATCCAACCATAGAACTATATTTAAGAATATTGTTATATAATTTCAAGGTTCTCATCATATCAGGGAACTTCCATGAACTTATCAATGCAAAAAATACTCTATGACATTATTACATCATAGTCATGCAGAACAATGAACAATATGTAACAATATGTTTAATATTTAAATACATTAAATGTACATGTAATAAAAGTACAAACAGTTGGTTCTAGGACACCAACTCTTATAGGATCTTCACCATTAAAAAAATGTTTTTTGTTCTCTAGTGCTCGGAACATGATAATTTTGTCCCAACCATTTATCATTTGTAAGGTGAAGTAGATCGATGGTGGAATCTTATTAAGAATATGAGTCAAGAGGAAGAAATTGACTCTATGTAATGGAATGAGTTTAAGAGGATATTTTTCTATAAATACTACCCTCGTATTATACAAACATATATGGGGAAGGAATTCCTTGAGAATAAGAAAAAGTTGGATGAATCCATTGGTACTTGTGAGTAAAATTTTAAAAGACTTGCAAGGTATGATTTTGGTTTAATCATTAGCCCTGAAAGAAAAATCGATCGATTCTTTAGTGGAATAAAACCAAATATCCAAAGGGTGTTTCCTATAAGTTACTTTAGTAGCTATGAAGAAATAGTTTTATATTAACTCAAGGTAGAAATGGGAATTATAGATTCCCACCATTCTCAAGGTTTTAAAAAGAAAAGGAATATGGAGTATCCTGAAAACTTGAATAAATACCATGGTGGAAAGAAATTCCAGCCATCTATATGCTAGAAATATGGGAAGAAACCTCAATGTAATTTCTTAAATGGATTGGGGAGGTTCTTAAAATGAGAAAATGTAGGTCTTAAAGAACATGAATGTTGAAAAGTTATGAATACGATGGTTCATGTAGTGGATGAAAAGAAGATTCTAACCAATGAACCACCCATGTTCTAAAGCTTAAAATTCAAGTAGTATGGGAATTATGCCAACCATTTCATAAATTTGAAGGTTTTTTATGATGATCAGCAGCCACAAACTCTTAAACCCAACGATAATGGTAAGTCTCATGAAATCACAACTAAAAAATTGGGTTATGAGAATGACATAGTGGAAGGAACACTTTTCATCCGCTATAGAAAAGCTAATGTCTTATTTTATTCTAGATCTGCCCACTCTATTATATCTAAGTAATTTTATAAGGGTATAGAGATACCAAATTAAGGATTATATATTGAGTTATTGGTAAAAAATACTAATGGTACAATGGTCTCATCTTAAGTCTATAGTTCCTATCTAATTGAAGTGTGTGAGAAAGTGATTCCTGCAAATCATATGATTCTCCATTTAGTTTAATTTGATGTAATTCTAGGTATGTATTGATTTTCTTTATATGGATACCATATTAATTTCCAGGGAGGGGAAGTCACATTTCATATTTTGAATGAAACTATGATTGTTTATCAATGTGAGGATAAATATGAAATTCCAATGGAAATTACTTTTATCTTCTAGGTATTAATTCCAATCCATGAAGGGTGCCTATCTCAGATTGTTTGGGCGAAACTCAACATCAAGTATATTATTTTTGTAAGTTATTTTTTAATGTATTTCTAGAATAATTTCCTAATCTACCTCTAAATTATGAAGTTGAGTTTTAAATATAATTTATACCTAGTGCTACCCCTATTACAAAGACTCCTTATAGAATGACCCCAATTGAGTTGAAGGAATTGAGGAAGAAACTCCAAAAGAATCTTAATAAGGAATTAATATGACCTAGTGTGTCACTATGGGGTTCAACTATTCTATTTGTTAAGAATAAATATGGGTTAATTTATCTTTTCATTAATCATCAGGAACTTAACAAGATCACTATCAAGAACAAGTATCCTCTACCTTATATCGATGATCTTTTTGATCAATTATAAGGACCTCAATACTTTTATAAGATTGATCTTCATTTAAAATATCTTAAATTGAGGGTTAAAAAGGAGGATATGTCCAAGATAATTGTCCATATGAGGCATGGAAATTATAAATCTATATTGACACCTTTTGGACTTACTAATGTTCCTAATATCTTCATGTATTTAATTAATAGTCTTTAAAGATTAACATAATCAATTTTTGGTAGTATTTATATATGATATTCTTATACATTCAAATATAAATGAAGGACATGAATATTATTTTAGAATTGCACTAAAGACCTTGAGAAAGAAGAACCTGTATGAAAAATTTACCAAGTGTGAATTTTGGATTCAGAAAGTTTTCATTATTAGATTATATAATCTCAAGTGAGGGTATATCGATGGATCCTTCAAAGAAATAATTTATTGAAAAATAGACTAGACCAACCAAGGTGACCAAAATCCATAGTTTTCTTATGTTCAATGGATATTACTGATGTTTTTTTAGATATTTCTCATGACTATTAAATATAATCACTAAGTTGAATCAAAAGGGGGTTAAGTTCTTTTGGATAGATGAACGTCAAGATAATTTCAATGAGCTAAAAAGAATGTTTCTCAGTGAACCTATGCTCACATTACCCTACATTAGAGAATGGTTTGTGATCTTTAGTGATGTATCAAAGAAGGGACTGGTATGCTTCCTCATATAGAATGATATGGTCATAGCATATGCCTCACACCAATTGAAAACACATGATAAAAATTACCTAAATCATAATTTAGAGATGAAAAAATATATTTTTTGCATTAAATATACAAAGACATTATCTTTATAGAGAAATTTGTGATATATATACCAATCATAAAAGTTTGAAGTATATTTTCACATATAAAGAGTTGAATATGTGCCAGAGAATATGGTTGGAGTTAATTAAATACTGTGAATTATCAATATATTACCACTAGGAAAGTGAAAAAGGTGGAAGATGATCTAAGTCAAATAGATCATTCTAACTTATCTAGGATAAGGATAAAAAAGATCCAATATTTTTAGATTTTCAAAGGATGGATATGAAGATATTAAAGAAAGGGAAGATATATTATCTATCTCAAAGGAGTGTCTAACCATCTATCCAACTAAAGATTAAAGAGGTAAAAAAGGGAGATGTGGAGTTTCAGAATAAGGTAATAAATTTTCCTGAGTTTATTCTTGATTGTGTTGGAATGATAAGATTTAGAAACTTTCTTTGTGGCATGTCAATATCATACTTCAATAAAGATCTATTATTTGAAGTTCATATTTTATAATTATCTATTAATATTGGAAAAATTAAGATGTATAGAAATATGAAAGAGTATTTTTTTGAGAGATAACATGAAAAGAGATATTATATAGGATGTATCTTGGTGCTTGGTAAGTCAGAAAGTTAAGGTTGAGAGATATAAGTCTAAGGGTACGTTAGAACCATTATCCATACCTGAATGGAATAAAGAAAACATTACTATGATTTTTTAGACTCTCTAAAATAGCTAAAGGGAATAATGTTATTTGGGTTATAGTTGACCACCTTATGAAGTCAACACACATATTTTCCATTAGATAATATTTATCTCTTAACAATATTTCCAAGATATACATTTAGAAAGTGGTAAGATTTCATGGAGTACCACATTCTATTATATATGATCAGGATTCAAGTTTTACCTAAAAGTTATAGAGAAGGCCTCAAAAGGCTTTGGAAATAGAGTTAAGTTTCTATACTACTTATCATCCTTAGACAAATGGTCAATCTGAGAGAACCATTCAAACCATGGAAGATATGTTGAGATCTTATTATATCTATTTAAAATGTGTTTGGGATAAAAAATTTACTCTAATAGAGTTTTATTAAAAAAACTTTCAATTGAGAATTTAGATAGCACATTATGAGGCCCTCTATGGTTATAAGTGTATAAATCTTACATATTGGGATGAAGTTGGAGAAATGAACCTATTAGGAACTTAACTAGATGAGGAAATAGAAGAGAAATTCAGATCCATTTAGTAGAACATGATAGAATATAAAAGTAGATTGAAAATTTATGCTGACAATATTTGGAAAGATTAGGAGTTTGAAGTTAGTGAAAAGTTATTTCTATGAATTTCAACATGAAATATGGTTATGAGATTCAGGAAGAAAGGAAATATGATGCATAAGTATATTGGCCCCTTTGATATTCTTGATCGAGTATGGATGGTAGATTATCAGTTGGAACTTACACCGAACCTATCCTACATTCACAAGATGTTATATGTATCTCTCCTAAGGAAGTACATACAAGATCAATCACATGTGTAAAGACCTCAAACACACACTCTCGGATCTAGTGTTACAAATATAAACATTACATTTCTAGATTTGATACCAATAAATGTGACCTCATGTTTTCCATCTAAAAATTACAATAATAAAAGGAAGTATTGGATCACATGAATACCCAAAGACTTTTTTGGTTTAGTGTTTTAGTGAATTATGAAAAAATCTTACATTAAAAACACTCATGATTTCAAGAGAGAATTTTTCTCACTATAGTAAGATTTTCATATTCCATATTAATTATTTAACATCTCCCACAAATTTCTTATATTTGAAACCTTTTTAGACTTAAATAATTCATCATTATTCTTCAAAACTTGGGGAAAATGAATCACATTAAGGGTGAGATCATATTTTCAGTAAGGGTAAATAAAATAATTAATAATTTAATGTCATCGGTGAGAATAAGATGACCATAATGGTATGATGACATAATCCAAGTGCATGAACATAACATAAGAGAACTCATGCCCATAAATACCTAGATCATAAATCATGATACATGACATAAAGATTTAAAATAAAAAAAGAGTCATAAGAATAAATAATCATGATCCAAATGATGTCAATCTTGATCAAAGGAATCATTAAATATCATAGAAATCATAAATAAAACGTGTTGGTATCTTGGAATATTATCTTCATAGAACCCTTAAAAACCCTTATATAACCCTTAAAAATTAGAATAACCATACATATAACTTCCAATATAATTACCTAATTCATTAGAGAGCTATAATGGGGCTCACCCATCATATTATGAGCTATAATGGGGCTCAAATTGTCATATCATGAGCTATAATGGGGCTCAAAATGTCATTTTATGAACTATAATGAGGCTCAAACCACTGTATCATGAGATTCAATGTGATTTAACCCATCATATAATCTATATAGGGATCAACCATTCATCCTGAATAATGTTAGAGTACCATTCATGTATAAAATATTGAGAATATTTCACCTTTTGACATAATAATAATCATTGTTCCTTCATTTTTTGATTCACCCATGAAAAAGAAACAGGTTCTAAGTCAATCACATAATCTATACATTGAAAGAATAAGGATGGTATAATTACAAAATATTCTAAATAGAGTGTAAGTAACATTTAGGGTTTTTAACTTTAATAAATGGAAATACCATTAAAATATCATTAATTTTTAGGAAAATATCCTCTTTACTTTGAAAATCACTTTTAAAAACTAAAAATTCAAAAAATATTGCGAAAATAATTTTATTCCAAAATAAACATGGAAACTTATAAAGGAATATTCAAGGAAAATAATGGTCATTATGGAGGAAAAATCTATTTATTTTGTAAATGTTAAAAATAAACATTATTTTCTAAAATTTTGTAAAGGGAGCAAAAAATTACCCATTTGAAAAATGTTAAAAATTTCCTTTTAGTTTTTTTTTAAAATAAGGTCAATTATCTTGTTAAATAGCTTTATTAAATCATTTATGTTTATAAAAGAACATTTTTAATGCATTTTTTTATACATGGATATGTAAGATAAAGATTACAGTTCTAAAATAATATATAAGATCAATATCACTTATAAAGAAATTTCTTGACGTTTCTTTAATCAATAAGGGATGAAATAGTAATTAGACCTATAAACCACATTCATAAAAATATTATAATAAAATATAAGTGGTTTAAGAAAATAAAATCATATAATTTCTCCCTAATGAATCTTGAACATAAACAATTTTGAAAATAAAGTAAATTGTAACATAAAGCCTTTGCCACTTTGGTAACTTTTTCAATCATAATGCACATGAAGTAATATATTAAAATTAAACAATAAAAAAATTAAAATAATGATATTAATGATATAAAATATCAAATTTATAGTATATACACCTCATAAAAGAATATAGGTGCATATCTGAAACCTATATCCCAAGGAAATGAAATTTGAGAAAAATGACCCTTACAAAGATTATGTCATTAAATTGGGAGTTAATAAATGTATTTATTATTTATAACAAATGTAAATAAAAAACAAGTAGAAATATATAATAAAATAATCTAGAGATAAATTTACACATAACAATGGAATAAAAATTCCAATGAAGAATAGTTATAACCTAATAGAAGGAAATTGAGTTAAGAAACCTTTTACCACTTGGTAAGTTTCAAGTCAAATCCACTTGGATATAATAATTAAAATTGTAACTTAAAATACCATGATTTATGAATTATTCATGATATAACATGAAAAGGTTCAGTATATTCACCATATAAAATAAATTAGGAGCATAATTATAAAATATGCCTCAATGAACGTAAATTGAGACAAAATCCCTTACCTCAAGTCCATATTTAGTATATTAATACCCATATAATAAACTCATATAAATTATTTTATTTATTAATAAAATTTTATTAGTTTAATACCTTATACTTAAACCATTTATTTTAATGACATATCTAATTACTTAATCAATTAAGTTCACACCAGCTACTTTGAGAACGTTCAATCCATAATTTCAAAATAACTTTAGTGTGTTGACTATGGTAAAAGAGATCCTTATTCCATCATATCAATAATAATAATAATTACATAAATATAAATTTTATACATTAAATATACCATTAAAAACAACCCTTAAATATGGTTATGGAAAATGAATTGTGTTACAATCATATAAACGGTAAGCCGTATGTACACATGAGTAACATTTCCACTTTTCAACGATCATTATGGAAAGAAGGTAAGTATTATTTTATCTTTAAAAAATTATCATTATATCATAAATACCATATTAAACACATATATATCATCTATGTGATGTGGTGATGAAAAAGGAATCACATCACTTGGTGAAGGTGGTAGTCCACACGTACACACGAACAACATTATTAGTTTTCTATGAATGAAAAGGTAAGAAAGTAAATGATATATTATCCTTTAAAAATGATAAATATTTCATTAATATAATATATATACATTAAAACTATAATTGAAACCATCCTTAATAGGAGGTTATGGAAAAACATTACATCATTTCGCGAGGTGGTAGTCCTCTGTATACATGAATGATGGTTTCATTTCCCATTTGATGGAAAATGAGATGGATATCAGTTATGAAATTAAAATAATAAAATATCAGTATATATAATATAATAATTTTATTATATAATAATTTTTGGATAATATTTTAAAGAGGTGGAAAAATAAATAATACAAAAACACTTGGTTAAGAACTATACCTCTTCTTCAGACAACCTATTAAGGTTTACACCAAAAGCCTTCTTAGGTTAGATTTATGATCAAAAAAGGACTATATGATTTTATTAGGGATGTAATTAAGGTATTTTGGTAGGTATTTTACAAAAAAAGTTTTTTAAGTGTGAGGAAATGAGAATAAGATGCACCATTTTATAAGGGGGCACTCTTGGAAATTTTAAAATATTAAATTAATATAAATTAATTTTGATGTCAAAATGGTTCCAAATTGATAATATTTGAATATAATATGAGTATTATTCAAAATTATCTCATAAATAAAATTTTGACAAGTGTTAGTCACATTTTACCCTTATTTTTTATTTTAATCCTTTGTTAACTGACTGCTAATCATTTTTTTTTCATTTTCCAAAGCCGGTTTATAGGTTCCCGGTACCCCACTACATGATTATAATAAAACCACTTTCACCATACACAAAAAACATCATAAACAATGGAAATGTCCAAGAAGACACGAACCAGGGCACAAGAACGTCAGAAAAGCTGGCCAAACCTCAGGGAGGGTTACCTTGAACGTCCCCCGGTGCGACCATCAACACCGGCCCAAATACTCCCATTGAAAAACTCCAACGGAGTTCACCCAGACTTCAAGAGAAATGAAATGGACCTCCAAGAAGAATCCATCCACAAAGGACGTCATAGAAACCATAGTGAAGATGACCAGATCCTGACGCCGTTAGCACCCTGATTCGCAGACAACTTAGACGATCCACCTTGCCCTTAAACCACAATCCTCCTTCACCATCATCGCATAACCATACCTCATATCCCAACCAGCCAACATTACATACCAATACAGAAAATTCATCAAACTATCACATTTAAAATGCAAGAGGAGCAGCTGATTCATCAAGAATGCAAATTGAAATTAGATCAAACAGAAATCCACCTTCACCAAATCAGAACCTCAAAGAAACTTCCAACAGCACCAAGAAAAACCAAAACAAGAGTCCTCCCCCTCCAAGACACTAGACCAAACCCGAGCAAAGTGGAACACGCCATGACCGATGTTGAGCTGGGACGAAGCCAAGCAAGGAGCCAGATCCGTTGATGCAGAGCACGTCAACGCCGAGCACACCGCCGCCGTTACAGAAAACCGAACAAGAAGGGCAACCGAAGCCGACGACAAGCGCACCGAGCTGACGCCGATCTGAAGCTGCGATGAGATCCCGACACCAAGGGTGAGCCAAATCCAACACCGGCACATCAGAGCAACCACCATGCACCTGGATCTGTAAAGAAAACCAGGACCCAGAAGCAATGGAACCAACACTGAGCCGAGATCTCGAATCTGAGTCACTTAGAGTCGATGCACGCCAATGCAGAAAGATCCCAAATCCAAGAGAGCCGAGGCCACTTTTGAATGTACCGAAGCCGAAAATGAACATATCCTATTTTTACCCCTATTTGAAAAATTTAAAGACAATAAACAAATGGAATGACATTTTTTAATTTTCATTATATAAAATAATATAAGGGGTAAAAATCATGGAAAAATGAAAAAAGGAAATATATTAGAATTTTTAATGATTATGTATGATATATAATCATCCAATAACATTAATTAAAGTGTTATGATCATTATTCAGTCCTTATCATTTTATTTTTAACCTTAATTTTCGGATTTACCCTTTACCGTGATAACAAAAATTACTAAGGTCACTATTCATAATGACAAAAAATAAAAGGGAACTTTTTTAAAAATTTGGAACCATTAAATAAAAATATTTAATCCATTTTTCAAGATTCAAAACATATAATTATAATAATTTAATTTAAAATTAAACTGACAAAATACAATGAAAACTTTTTTTCAAGTATAAAATGTTTTTTTACTAAATTCAAGAATAAAATTCATTTCAAAAAACATAATTGGATTATTTTAAATAAATATAAACTAATTAAATTTTAAAACTAATCAAAAAAATAATTCTACTTTGTAAATACTTTAAAATAAAATACAGTTTTCAATAAAAGTAGTCTTTTTCACTATTCACTAAAAAATGAAACTTTTCAAAAAACTCTCAAAATTTCACCTTAAGTTAATTTTAATATGATGATTTTAAAAATTAAGTTTATTTTATAGAATATAATTTAAAAAAAATAATTATAATATTTCCTCACAAAAAGAAAAAAATATTATTTTTGAAGAAAACATTTTTTGAAGCATAAAATGACTTTACTAAAAATAGAGTGATTATTTACTAAGAATTAATAGATAAATTTGTATTGATTTAGACACACACACACACAAATATATATATTATAATTTAGTTAATCATATTCATACCTGCCAATTCAATAACTAGGTTATAATAGTCATATTTAAATAATAATATTTCATGGTTTGTTTATACTCGGTGTTATGTATTATGTATGCTACCAAAAATAGTATTTCTTATAAAACATTAGGATATTATATTATTCCCCATTTAATAAATTATGTCCTTTCAATTTGAACTAGTGCTCAAAAATCAAATGTTTGACATTCTAAAATACCTTTTTTGAAATTCCACATCATGAAAAGGGTTAATAAAACTTCCTATTGAAAATATGGAAAGGGAAATAAAAATTTCATCTAGAATAACACATAACTAGGTCTCCAAATAAGAAAACATTAGTGTGAAGTGAAAAATATTAACATGGAATAAAAAAATAATGTTCAAATAATGATGAAGAGTGAAAGAGATCATTGATCACAAGAAAATGAATGATTCTGAGGAAGTCAATGACCACATAACCATAAACCAAAGAGGTGTTAAAAGACCATCAATTAATCCGAAATGAAGTTAATAGGGTAATTTTTTTTCAAGATACACTTTATATAGTTTCAAAATTACTTTACCATTATTGACACCAAAAAATTTATTCCATGACCTTTGCTACATAATTCATGATGTTATCTTCCCTTAGACACCAAATGTCAAGTTCGAGTAGAAATGCATATTTATGCTGGAAGAAGGAAAAAATTGGATTTCCATGTACTATAAGAATTATCACACACTGGGGGATAAATATTCCTCATAAATGTTTCCCAATCCAATGTCATAGTGGTGAGAACCCCCCTTTGAGAGTAGGCCATGGATTTGAAATGAGTACTGGGGATGTATGTGTCGCGACCAAAAACATCCTTGACTGACCCAAAATGTTTTTGGTGCAACTATCCACTTTTTATGGGGTTCAATTATGGTAGTGAAGGGACTATATTGGAGGACATGAAATGTAGGAGTAGCAGGTTCGCCTAGGTGGTCCTATGCGCACACAGTCTGCGCGCCAAGTGGCTCGTGTAGGCCTTACCTGTGTGGCCCATAATTTTTTCCACCCATGTGCATGGTACCTGATCTGGGTACCTACACTAGGTACCTTTGTGGGTGACCTCCTTCAACCAAAGTACTATTTTTTCTTATAAATAGGACCCAAGGATCCTCATTTTCACAATTGAATAAAATGAAAGAAGCCTCGTTTATCTGGCCCATAGCCCCTCTTCCCAGGCCCTTAAAAACTTTTAGGTAGCCCTCTAAAACCTAATAGAGGAGGGAATTAAGGGGGATAGTGGGATAGAATTCCCTCTAGGGTATAAAACACAAGAAACATGCATGATGACTCGCCTCCCCCTAGTTTACAACCACTAGCACGAAGGTCCCTCTTCAAACCCAAGACCTATGAGAGAACCTTCCAAGGAAACCTAAGGAAACCCTTAGCGAGTAGAGCAAGGCCTCAACCAAGTGTTGTTTCACAAATTTTCTATCATCAAAGGTATCTCCAGCCTGCACAGACCTACCCTACATGAATCATTTCCAATTCCTCCTAGGACACCTTACATAAAACACCTTCTTCTTTCTAGGCCTTGACCTGCATGAGACACCTTCTAAGCCCTCTATCAAGCCACCAATGGTAGGGATCCTCTTACTTTTGATATATCATCTAAGGGGAACCAATTTGAAGCCTCCACTTAAGCCTCTAGACTTGCATGACCATAGAAAGGGACGCACTAGTGTGTATCTCATTTGGTTATCCATTCCATTGATCATATGTGTCCTACACTTATCTTATCCGATGGATAGGTTCCTCGAGGTTCATGTAGTTATGCATCCCATTGGTCATAATGAACCTAAACCTGGGAGTAGTTCTAAGGACCTTTTAGTCTCGGATGTGAGGGATAAGACAATGTCCTTCCATCATCATCTCTGAGACCAGGGACCCCTAGTTCTAGGTGGGGAGGGGGAGTATCACGCTTGACTTTCCATTTAAGGGTTAATGGATTATCATCACCTATTTTCTAGAACCAAGATCAGGGTATACCTCTTGGATTAATCCCATAGACTTTCTTGGAGGGTGGTATCCAGGTAGTTATTCATATGTGACTATCATAGTTACCAAAATAAGAGAGGAGACAGACACATCACACCCCCATCTTCTTCTCCCAAATCTCCACCCTCTTCCATTAGTGGAAGAGGAATCATGTAGTTTTCTAGATCTTATTATTCCTATTTTTTCTCATATTAGAGCATCAATCATGTGGACTTATAGGTTAACAACAATCATGAAATTCACATGGTTAGATGCTTGTCTTGTTATATAATCTTTTTTAGATCTTCCTCTCACCTTCCTTTAAAGGACCTCTATAGGTGTGGGTTCTAAAATCCATGTATCCACTCTAAAGTAAAAACTTATATATAGTGTAATCCCCAAAACCACTACTTGATATTCAAAGGGGTCATATTCCTGATGAATAAATTGAAAGGGAATACTCCTAGGTGTAACCCCAACCAAACCTCCAAATCACCATGAGTCGAGACATTCCTCATGTCCCCACTCTAAAGGGCCTTTTATTCAGTATAATACCCAACTAAATCAACTCAAAGGGAAAAATTACCTATGAGGAAAACCTTTATAAGGCTTCCATAGGCATGGGTCTTCTCAACCGAAAAATGTGGGATTTAATTCCTATCCAAATGGGATATGTAGGAATCCTCCTAGAGGTCCAAAACCATCACCCCAAAATAAAACCTAATCCTTTCTGGTCTACATTACCAGTAAGGTCATGTATAAACTGGAATCCCACATCCCTTCCAAGTTCATTTGGCCACCTCAATATAATTCCCACACCAAATATTAACTAGACACCTTTCTTATAGACATCCATGCAACATTAAGTTAAACTGCATGATTTGGTCCTCATCACACAACCTTAAAAGGTATGATGTGTCCCATTAAGTGACACTTAACTATGTGGGTTCTTATTCATTTCACAAGGATATATAAGAATCCAATATTATGGGTTTGATCCCAAAATAAAAATAACTCCCATCTCCCTGGATGATGATAAACTCCAGAGCGCCCCATTGTATGGCTTAAAACCATAATCATAATAACAAATAATAAATGAATATTTAATATATTCATGAAAGGGTACCATTGATGGAGAACCTCAAATACATATATATATCTACATCATGGAGAACCTAATATACATACAGATGATTCTAAATTCTATACATGCTAATAATTGATTGTTAAATTTAGGGAGACCTATGTTATACTTGGGAATGAATGAAGGATTCATGAACATAAATTAAATCTTTAAGAGAGTCCCAAAGTAGGCAATAATTCCCCCTAAAATGGTGCGATGAGCCCGAACACTCATCCTCTCAACCAATGTGATACCCTAAGTGTTGTTAGACCATTTATGAATAACTTCCTGCCTTTGGAAAGAAGGTTCATAAAAAATCTAGAATAAGGGGACCATTGGGTGTTTTTATCTCCATGAAAAAAACCCATTAGAAGTCGTTAAAAAATAGTGAGCCTGACACAAATTATATTTCAACATTCAAACCCCCACAATCATACCATAAAAAAATTGGCGCAACATGATTTTCATCGAAAAAAACCATCTAGATGAAGAATATAAGGAAATATACATAATTTATAAGTATAATTTCATCCTTTAATTAATTTCCACTAAAATATAATAATTTACCCAAAATTATGAGTATTAGAGATGAAGTTTTTATATCTGAAGCACTAAAATAAACTTTTAACAGACCACATGATTCCAAAAAAGGATAACAAGATATTACTATTATCATTAGACAATAACCAAAACCAAAACTTTTAGTACAATATAAGAAAAATCTAAAAATGAATAAACTTTCATATGATGAAATAAAACATTAATAACCAAAACTTTAACAATAACACTCAAAGTTAAACATATACCATTTGATAAATAAAAAACCTTAAAACTTTTCAAAATATTCCAGACTAATATTGGAACCCAAAAAATTAGAATGATTTGATCACATATTCTTCCATGATATTCTAATCATTTCCATAAATAAATAATTAACCCTATATCCTAAATAAACTCAATAAACTCAAGATTAATGAAAGTTATAACCTCAATGGTTATCTAATTACCTTCAGATTATACCCCCAAAAATGTTATATCATTCTTCCAAAATAATCCTTTACATTAAACCTAAGGGTTACATATATCTGAACCCAGAAAATCTCCCAAGATATCATTAATCTCCTCAAAAATGCCATCACATAAAAAAACAAAATGGGTGTCTAAGATATTGAACTTATGATCAACCTTAACCTCATAAATCCATGACGGTACTCATAACTCTTAAGATAACCTCATATGAAAACATCACAATCCCCAAAGTTTCCTAAACCCTCCTCTAATACCAATTGTAAATACCCTAAACCCACATTACTGGATCCGGTGCTAAAAAAATAAAAATTACATTTCTAAATTTGATACCAATAAATGTGACCCAAATTTTTTCATTCAAAACTTCCAACATAAAAAAAGATCACTTACATACACAAGGACCTTTTTAGTTTAGATATTTATATAATTAAGACAAACTCTTACATTAATAATACTCATTACTCCAAGAGAATATTTTTCCACTATACCCATATTTTCATATTCATTATTAATACTTCAAAATTTCCCAAAAAATTTCTTCTCATATGAAACCTTTCTAGAATAAAATCATTCCTCCTCATTATTAATAACCTAGGGAAATAAAATCATAAGAAAGGTGATATAATATGCATAGTAAGGGTAATCATCATCATTAATAATTTAATGTCATTAGTGAGAATATTATGATCATAAGGGTATGATGACATAATCAAAGTGCATGAGAATAACATAATAGAACTCATACCCATCAATACCTGGAACATGAATCATGATATATGGCATATAAATTTAACATAAGACAATATTCATAATAATAAATAATAATGAGCCATACAATGTAAATATTGATCAAAGTAACCATTAAAACTCATAAAAAGCATAAAGAAAATGTGTTGGTATCTTAAACAATTATCATAATAGAACCCTTACAGAATCCTTATATAACCTTTAAAAATTTGAATAACCATATGGACAACTTCTAATATAATCATCTAATACATTGAAGAGTTATAATGGGGATCACCCATCATATCATGAGCTATAATGGGGATCAAACCATCATATCATGAGTTATAATGGGGTTCAAACTATCATATCATGAGATATAATGGGGATCGACCCATTATATAAGAAGTATCAAGATAAAATGTTCATAAAAAATAATTTCCAAGTACCATTAATGAATAAAACATTTATAATCCTTCACCTTTCAACAAAACAATAATCATTATTCTTTCATTGTGAGATTCACCCTTGGAAAAGAAATGGGGTTCCATATAAATATCATAATCCATATTGAGAAAAAATAAAGATGGTATCATTAAAATATATACTTAGTGGAGTGTAAGTAAAATCAAGGGTTTTTGACATTTATGAATGAAAATACCATTAAAATACCATTAAATTTTTTTTTGAGGAAAATACACTATTCATTATAAAAAATAACTTTTAAAAACAAAAGATTCACAAAATATCATGAAAATAATTTTCCTACAAAATAAACATGGAAACATATAAAGTAAGATTCAATAAAATAATTTTCATGTTGGTGAGAAAATCCATTCATGTTGTAAATATTAAAAATAATCATTTTTTGAACCATTTTGTAAAGGGAGTTAAAAGTGACCCATTTGAAAAAAGTTATGAAATTTAATTTTAAAAACCTTTTAAAAGAAGGTCAATGATCACGTGAAATAGATTTATGAAATAATTATGTTTATACAATATAATTTTTAAAATATTTTAGAAACACATGGACATGGAAGAGAAATATTCTCTATCTAAAAGAAGATACAATATCATTATCACTTCCAAACAACTTTCTTGATGATTCTTTAATAAGTAAGGGTGGAAATGGAAATTAAAAATATAAAACATCATTCATAAATAGAGGATAATAAAATATATTTGGTTCATGAAAATAATATCATATTATTTCCCCCCAAGGAACCTTGAACACCAACAATCCCAAAATAAAGAACATTGTAACATAAAGCCTTTTCCACTTCGCTAACTTTTCAATTTTATGCCTCATGAAATAATAACTTCAAATGAAACCTTAAATATCAGTAATATAAGGATATTCATGATATAAAATTTCAAAGGGTAAATATATACACCTCATACAATAATATAGGTGTATATCATAAACTTATGTCAAAAGGAAAGGAAATTTGAGATGAATAACCTTTGAAAAGATAATATCATTGAATTGAGAGTTAATCAATGGAGATATTATGTGTAAAAAATTTAAATAAAAAAAACAAGTCTAAATATAAAATCAAATATTTTAGATTTAAATTCACACATAATCATGGAATAATAAGGTCAATGAAGAATAATTATAACCCAATGAAAGGAAATTGAGTTAAGAAACCTTTTACCACTTGGTAACTTTCAATTTAAATCCAATTGAATGAAATAATTAAAATTGTAAATTAAAATAAAATTATGTATTAGGGATTCATTATATAATATTAAAAGGGGTAGTATATTCACCATATAAAATTAATTAGGATCATAATAATAAAATGTACCTCATTAAAGTAAAATTGAGATGAAATCCCTTACCTTAAGTCCAGACTTACTATATATATACTTTAATACATTTACAATAAACTCATATCAATTATTTTATTTATTATTAACATTTTATTGGTTTAATAACTTATCCTTAAACCATTTATTTTAATAATATAGTTAATTACTTAATCAGTTAAGTTCACGCCAGGTACTTTGAGAACATTCAGTCCATAATTTCAAAACAGCTTTAGTATCTTAACCATGGTCAAAGAGTTCATTATTCCATCACATCCAAAATAATAATAAGTAAATAATTATAATTTTTATAAATTAAATATTAAATTAAAATAACCATTAAATATGGTTATGAAAAATGAATTATGTTACAATTATGAAGATGGTAGGCCATACGTACACTTGTAAAACATTTCCACTTTTCAACGATCATTATGGAAAGAAGGTAAGTATTATTTTATATTTATAGAATGATAATTATATCATAAATAACACAAACACACACACATATATATATATGCTTATATATATATATAATCCATGTGATGTGGTGATGAAAAATTAATCACATCGCTTCGTGAGGTGGTAGTCCACACATACGCATAGGTGACATTATCATTTTTATGTGAATGAAAAGATAAGAGAGTAAATGATATATTATCTTTTAAGAATGATAAACACGTCATGAATAATATATATATATATATATAAATTATATCCATAATAAAAATTATACATAAGAGGATGTGAGGGAAAATGAATTGTATAAGTTTATGAGGTGGTAGTCCTCCATACACACGAATAATGGGTTTGTTTCCCATTTGATGGAAAATGAGATTGATATAGGTTATGAAATTAATATAATAACATCTTAGTATATATAATAAACTTATTTTATTATGTAAACATGGATGGAGAATATTTTAAGGAGTTGGAAGAAGAAATAATACAAAAATGCTTGGTTAAGAACTATACCTCTTCATCAGACAACCTCTTAAGGTTTACACCAAAAATATTCCTAGGTAGGTTTTCTGATAAAAAAGTCCTTTATAAAGTGAGTAGATATGTAATAAATAGGTTTAGGTATAGATTTGATGAACCGAAATTTTTCTAATTGTGAAAAATGAGAATTAGTGGTGCCCTTTTATAAGAGAGGGGATGAGTAATCTTGGAATTTCTTAAAATAATAAATTAATATAAATTAATTTTGATGTAAAAATGGATATAAATTGACAATATCATAATAAAATATTAGGATGAGTCTAAATCATATCATAAAATAATTTTTTTTACAATTTTGGATCATATTTTACACTTCTCCTTTTATTTTAACCCTTTATTAACCCTTTTGACAATTACAGTGATATCAATGTTTTTTACTCTTAAGAGGTTAATATAGTTACTATAAATGAAAAAAAGACCCATAAATGGATAATTTTTTATTTAAAAAACCATATCCCATTAACTTGTCTAAATAAAACATTTTTATAAATTTCAAATCATTTAATAAAATATTATTATTATAAATTAACATTAATGAAAATTTTGGAACAATTCATTTAATTTGACTTTTAAAACTACAAGACAAAAATAGAATTAGAATAAAATGAATCCACACATAAAAAATATATAATTTTATCTAAAAAAATGTTTAACATAAAAACTCTCTCAAATACTATTATTTTTAGATTTTAAAAAATAATTTTATTGATTTTTTTACTGTTTTCACAAGCACTATATTAGTGTTGCATAAGCAATTAAGGTAATTATTTATTCACTAAAAATTAATTATAATTAAAATGATTAAATTTTTTTATTTATATTTAAAATTAATTTTTACAACCAAACATATCTTCTCTTTATACCTATGCAAAAAATTTAAATTTAATAAAACAAAGAGAATGACATTTTTTACTTTTCTTTATATAAAAAAATATATAGGGTCAAAATCATGAAAAAATAGAAAAAAGACATATATTTGAAATTTGGATGATTATGGTTGATGTATAATCATAAAATAAAATTAATAGAAGTGTTAGTGTCATTCTTTAGTCCTTATCAATTCATTTTTAACCTTAATTACTCGATTTACCTTTTACCGTAATAACAAAAATTACTAAGGTTACTATTCAAAATGTCTGAAAACAAAAGAGATTTTTTAAAAAAATTTGGACTCCTTGATAAAAAATATGGAATTAATTTTTAAATATTCAAAACACATAAGTGACACAATTTAATTTAAAATTAAACTGACAAAACTCGATGAAAAATAGTTTTTCTAAAAAATGTATTTTTCAAGTATAAAATGTTTTTATACTAAATTCAAATATAAAATTCATTTAAAATAAAATAATTGGATTATTTTAAATAAATAGTAACTATTTTTTAAAAATAATCTTAAAAATATTTCGACTTTTTAAATACATTAAAAGAAGATTCATTTTTCAATAAAAGAGTATTTTTCACTATTCACTGAAAAATCAAACTTTTCAAAAAATTATAAAAATTTAACCTTAAGATAATTTTGATACTATGATTTTAAAAATTAATTTAATATATAAAATATATTATCTAAAAGTTTCAAAATTTAATTATAATATTTTCTCACAAAAAACAATAAATATCGTTTTTGAAGAAAACACATTTTTGAAGCATAAAATGACTACTAAAAACCGAGTTCTTATTTCCTAAGAATTAATAAATACATTTTAATTGATTTGGAAATTTTTATATATATATATATTTCACAATTCAATTAATCCTATTCATACCCATCAATTAAATGGCTAGGTTATGACGATCATATTTAAATAATAATATTTCGCGGTTCTTTTAGGCTTGGTGTTGCATATATGCTACCGAACATAGTCTTTATTTTAAAATAATTTCATATTAAATTCTCCATAATTTAATAAATTTAATACTTGAAATTTTAACTTATTATCTGAAATAAAAGTTTTTATATTTTAAAATTCCTTTTTTGAAATCCAACAACCTGAAAAGGGTTATAAAACGTCCTCTTGAAAAGAGGGAAAGGAAATTATGAAGGTTATTTAAAATGACACATAACTAGGTTTCAAAACAAGAAAATAAAATTTGGGAAGTAAAAATTTAGACATGGAAGAAAAAAATAATGTTCAACTATTGATGAAGGGTGACAAAGATCATTGATCATAAGAAAGTGAATGATTATGAGAAAGTCAACGACTACAAAACCATAAACCAAAGAAGTGTAAAAAAGACCATCAATTAATTGGAAATGAAGGTAATAGGATAAAATTTTATTTCAAGTTTTTATTCTTAGAGTTTAAAAATTTCTTTACCATCCAAATGAATAACATAAGAAAAATACTTACTTGATAAGTAGAATTTCATCGTTTAATTAATTTCCACAAAAATCTCATCTTTTTTTCCAAACAACGAGCATTAAAGATGATTTTTATGCTTGAATCACTAAAATAAACTTATAAAATACCACATAATTTCCCAAAAGGAAAATAAGATATTTACGTGTCTTTATACATTAACCAAAACCAAAATGGATAAAATAAGGTAAGAAAAATCCCAAAATTAATAAACCTTCATATGATGAAATACAAAAATTAATAACTAAAACATCAACAATAACACCCAAATTTAAACTAATATCATTCAATAAATATCTAAACTTAAAATTATTCAAAATATTCTAAACTAAGATTTAAACACAAAAAATAATAATGATTTCATCACATATTCTTCTATAATATTATAATAATTTCCATAAATAAATAACCCTATATCCTAAATAACACCAATAACATCAAGATTAATGAAAGTTTTAACCTCAAATATTATATCATTACTTTCATCTGACATCCCCAAAAAATGTTATAGATTTATTCTGAAATAATCCTTTATGTTAAACCTAAGGGTTATATATAACTCAACCCAAAAAATGTCTCCCAGGATATAATTAAACACTTGCAAATACCCTTACATAAAACCTCAAAAGGGGCATTTAAGATGTTGAACTTATGAAAAAACATAAACCCATAAACCCATGATGGCACTCATAACTCTTAAGATAAACTCACATGAAACCATCATAATCTCTAATTTTGTCTAAACCCTCCTCTGATACCAACTGTAATGACCCCGATCTCACACTCTCAGATCCGATGCTATAACATAAACATTAAATTTATGGATTTGATACCAATAAATGTGACCCAATTTTTTCCATCCAAAACTTTCAACATCAAATGGAAATATTGGACCACTTACATACCTAAGGAATTTTTTGGTTTAGAGTTTCAAAGAATTAGGAAAACATCTTATATTAACAACACTCATGACTTCAAGAGAGTATTTCCCCCTTATACCTAGATTTTATTTTACCTATTATGTCTTCAAAATCTCCCACACATTTATTAACACATGAAACCTTTCTAGACTCAAATCATTCATCATTATTCTTCATAACCCAGGGAAAAGTAATCATAAAAAGGGTGAGTTCATATGATTAGTAAGGATAAATATAAGCATTAACAATTTAATGTCATTAGTGAGCATAATATGAGAATAAAAGTTTTATGACATAAATAAAATGTTTTGGTATCTTGAAACATAATCTTATTAGAACCCTTATATAAAAATTGAAAATTAAAATAAACATACAGCCTACTTACAATATAATTACCCAATTCATTGAGGAGATATAATGGGGATCACCCATCATATCATGAGCTATAATGGGGCTCAACCTATTGTATCATGAGATATAATGGGGATCAAACCATATTATCATGATCTATAATGGGAATAAACCCATCATATCATGAGATATAATGGGGATCAACCCATCATGTATGTTGTATCGGGATCACATATTCATCATGAATAATGTCCAAGTATCGTTCATGAATAAAACATTTAGAATCTGTCACCTTTCTACCTGATAATAATCATTGTTCTTTCATTTCTTGAATCCCCCATGGAAAAGAAATAGATTCTATGTAAATATAATAATCCATATAGACAAAGAATAAAGATGACATCATTACAATATATCCCCACTAGAGTGTTAGTTACATCAAGGGTTGTTGATGTTAATGAATGGGAATAACATTAAAATATCATTGAAAATATTTTTGATGAAAATAACCTTTTCACTTTGAAAATCACTTTAAAAATATAAAAAATTAAAAAATATTGTGAAAGTACTTTTCTTTTAAAATAAACTTGGAAACTTATAATTTAATCTTCATGGAAAATAATGGTTATAATATTGGGAAAATCCATTCATGTTGTAAATGTTAAAAATAAACATTCTGTTATAAATTTTTGTAAAGGGAGTCAAAATGACCCATTTGGAAAATATTAAGAAATTTCATTTTAAAAAACTTTTAAAATAAGTTCAATGATCATGTGAAATAGATTTAAGAAATCATTTATGTTTATGAAATATTTTTTTTTAAACATTTTAGAAAACGTGGATATATAAGAGAAGGATTCCCGATCTAAAATAAGATACAAGATCAGAACCACTTACAAATAATTTTTTTCTGATTTCTTTAATAAATAAGGGAATAAATATAAGTTAAACATGTAAACACACATTTATAAACAGAGGAGAATAAAATATATGCAGTTCAATACAATAATAGAATATTATTTCCCCCTTAATAAATCTTGAACAGAAAAAATCCTAAAAAGAGTAGTGATTATAACATAAAGCCTTTTCCACTTTGGTAACTTTTCAATCATAAGCCCCATTAAAGAATAAATTCAGATGAAACTTTAAATATAATAAAAATAAAAATATTCATGCTATAACATGTAAAAGGGGAAGTATATTCATCTCATTAAATAATATATGTACATATTATAAACATATGTCCAAAGGAAAGGAAATTTGAGATGAATAGCCTTTACAAAGATCATATCATATCATTGAGAGTTAATAAATAAAGTAATTATGTGTAACAAATTTAAATACACAAAAAACAAGTGTAAATATTGAATAAAATAATTTTGAGATCAATTCACCTATAATCATGGAATAATAAGGTTAATGAATAATAATTATAACCCAATGAAAGGAAATTGATTTAAGAATCCTTTTACTACTTGATCACATTCATGTAAAGTAAATTTGGATGAAATAATTCAAATTAAAACTTAAAATACCATGATGTATTAAGTATTAATGATATAATATGAAAAAGGTTCACTATATTCACTATAAAATATAAATTAAGATCATAAAATTAAAATATACCCAATGAAGG
This sequence comes from Viscum album, assembly GCA_963277665.1. Lineage (NCBI taxonomy): Eukaryota > Viridiplantae > Streptophyta > Magnoliopsida > Santalales > Viscaceae > Viscum > Viscum album. Next base: position 1,968,041,521 of record OY728125.1, on the reverse strand, counting down.
AAAATTGAGAGGAAATCCCTTACCACAAGTCCAGACTTACTATATATGTAATTTAATACCTTTATAATAAAATCATATAAATTATTTAATTTATTAAGAACAATTTATTGGTTTAATATCTTATCCTTAAACCATTTATTTTAATTACATAGTTGATTAATTAATTTGTTAAGTTAATGTTAGGTACTTCAAGAACATTCAGTCCATAATTTCAAAACATCATTAGTGTGTTGACCATGTCCAAAGGGGTCATTGTTCCATAATCTATAGAATAATAATCATGACACTAATATAATTTTTTTACATTAAATATTACTTTAAAAATCCATTAAATACGGTTATAAAAAATTATTTACATTATAATCATGGAGACGGTTGGCCATACATACACATGAGTAACATTTCCACTTTTCAACGATCATTATAAAAGGAAGGTAAGTATTATTTTATCTTTAAAAAATGATAATTATACCATTGATACCATATTACACACACACACATACATATATAGACACACACACACAGGTATATATATATATATATATATATATCATCTATGTGATGTGTTGATGAAAAATGAATCACATTTTTCATGGATATGGTAGTCCACACATACGCATGAATGATGTTATCATTTTTATACGAATGAAAATGTAAGAAATTAAATGATATATTATCTTTTAATAATTATAAATATGTCATGATTATCATATATATTCATTAAATACATCATTACAACTATCCTTAAGTGTAGGTGATGGAAAACGAATTACATCGGTTCACAATACGGTAGACTTCCATATACACGAATGATGGTTTTATTTCCCATTTGATAGAAAAATAGATGGATACATGTTATGAGATTAAAATAATAAAATATCAATTTATATAATATATTTATGTTATTATATAGTCATGTTTGGAGAAAATTTAAAGAAGGTGGAATAATAAATAATACAAAAAACTCTTGGTTAAGAACTATACCTCTTCTTTGGACAAGCTCCTAAGTTTTACACCAAAATCTTTCCTAGGTTGGTTTTTTGATAAAAAAGGCCTTTAGGATGTGAGGAGGGATATAATTAAGGGTTTTTGTTAGGTATTTTCTGATTAAAAAGGGTTTTTAAGGGTGAATAAATGAGAATAACAGGTACCCTTTAATAAGAGAGGGGATGGTCACTCTTATAATTTATTAAAATATTAAATTAATATAAATTAATCTTGGGGTCCAAATGGAACCAAATTGATAATTTTCTAATATAATATGATTATTAGTGAAAATTATCTTCTAAAATAAAATTTTGACAAGTTTGGATAATGTTTTTATACTTATATTTTATTTTAATCCTTCATTAAACCTTTTGACAATTACAGTGATATCAAAGTTTTTTACTCTTAAAGCGTTAATATAGTTAATATAAAAGAAAAAATATCCCATAAATTGAAAATGGTTGATGTAATAAACCATATCCCATTAAATTTTCCAAAGATAAGTTTTTAGGAATTTTAATTAATTTAATAAAATATTATATATTATAAAATAACATTAATCTCAATTTTGGAACTATTCATATAATTTGAATTTTAAAACTACAAGAAAATAACGTAATTTAAATGCAATACATAAAAAAATATCTAATATGAAATTTTAATCTGAAAAAATAGTTCAACATAAAAAATAACTCAAATAAATTTATTTTTATAGTTTTAACAATCATTATATTTATTTTTTACTGCTCTCACATACACAATGTCAGTATTGCATAAGCAATTAAGGAAATTATTTATTTACTAAAAAATAAAAATAAATTTACATGATGAAAAAAATAATTTATTTTATAAATTAATATTTAAAACCAAACATATCCTCTTTTTATACCTATTTCAAAAAATTAAAGAAAATAAAACAAAGAGAATGATATTTTTGACTTTTATTTATATAAAATATTATAAAGGGTTAAAATCATGGAAAATTTGAAAAAAGGCCATATATTTAACTTTTGGATGATTATTAATGATTTATAATCATCTAATAAAATTAGGATAAGTGCTAGGGTCATAATTCAGTCCTTATCATTTTATTTTTAACTTTAATTACCCGATTTACCCTTTATCGTGATAATAAAAATTACTAAGGATAATATTCATAATTTCCAAAAATAAAAGGTTATTTTTTCCAAATTTAGGCCCAATTATTCAAAATATGGAATTAAATTTTCAATATTAAAAACAAATATGTTTTATTATTTAATTTAAATTTAAAACAACAAAATGAGATGAAAACCAATTTTTTTTAGAAAAATTCATTTTTCAAGAATAATATGTTTTTATACTAAATTCATGTATAAAATTTATTTTAAAAACCATTATTGGATTATTTTAAATCAATAGGAACTAATTAAATTTTAAAACTATTCCAAAATATAATTTGAATCTGTAAATACCTTAAAATAAAATAAATATTTCAATAAAAATAAGTATTTTTCACTATTTACTGAAAAATCAATCTTTTCAAAAAATTCTAAAAAATTCACCTTAAAATATTTTTGATATGATTATTTTAAAATTGAAGTTAATTTTATCAAATAAATTTACTAAAAGTTTGACAAGTTAATTATAATATTTTCTCACAAAAAGCAATAAATATCATGTTTGAAGAAAATGTATTTTTGAAGCATAAAATGGCTTTACTAAAAATCAAGTACTTATTTACTAATAATTAATCAATAAATTTTCATTTATTTGGAAATTTATATATATATATATATATATATATATATCATAATTAATTATTCCTATTCAAACCCTCCAATTCAACAACTAGGTTTTAATGATCATATTTAAATAATAATATTTCACAGTTCATTTAAGCTCAATGTTGTGTATTATTTATTCTATCAAACATAGTATTTGTTTTAAAACATTAGTATATTACACATGTATTAAACTTAAAGGACATACCTCTGGAGTACGATCTTGCCTATGAAAAGAAACCAATAGAAATCTTGTATTGTAGAGATAAAGTGATACAAAACAAGAATAATCACTTGGTTAAAGTTATCTGGAGGAATAAGAAATTTGAATATACTATTTGGGAACCTAAGGATGCCATAAAATCAAGATATACCTATTTTTTGTATCATAGTGATATAATTTTGAGGAAAAAATTCATTTTAAGGGGGGGGGGTAGAATGTAACACCAAGAGATTTTAAGTTATAAATAAATTTTATTTCTATGACTAATAGAAATTGAATTTTGAAAAATAGAATTTATATTTGGAATTTGGAGATCCAAATTTGGTAAATAATACCCTTTTATTTTTAGACATTATGAATAGTAACTGAGGTAAAATTTATCACCTTAGTAAAGGGTAAATCAGGTTAACTTATGATACAACTAAGTGTTAAGGTCACCATTTTTCATATTAATATTTATTATGTTAAGGTACTTAGAACCTTATCACATTAGTCTCAAAATTTAATTTATCAAGGGACACTTGTCCATGAAAATGACCTATATAATTTTTAAAGAAAAGAAGAATAAAAATTGTCACTCTCTTACTTTTAAATATATCTTATATATACACATAGGAAAAAAGTTGTGAATTAATTTTAATGATCATTATAAGAATAATGAAATTATTTTAATGATTATAATTTATTTATAAATTTTAGTGCTTATATAACTACCTTAAATACTTACACAACGTCGACACAATATTTATTTAATTAAAAAAAATAAATTTAAAAATAATAAAAGTAATATGATTTGGGTGATTTATTATGCTACAAGAATTTTTTAGATAAATTTGAAATATTAGGGATGTTTTAAAAAATTCTATTCAAATTCCATATTTTTTTTGGTGTCTTTAGTGTCAAATTAAATGAATAGTTTCAAAAATGACATTAATAATATTTATGAAAATAATATTTTATTAAATTATTTAAAAATAATAAAAATCTAGAAATAGGAAAATTTGGATAATATATGTTTGAAAATTTCATCCCTTGTAAATTTATGAACCAATTTTCACCTTATAATTAAAATTATAACCCTTTAAAAGTGAAAAGTCGTTACCGTAGTTATGGTTAAAATAGGTTAACTGAGGGTCAAACCAGAAGATATGGTTCAAAACACTACTTAAACCCATAAAAAATTTATTAGTTTATGGTATTTAAATAAAATAATACCTTATATTTTAATCTATGTCCTTTTGGAATGATTTTTCTAGAAAATGTCTTTCTTTATATTTTAATGTTTTAATAAATTCAAGAAATGCACCTCCCCTCACTTATAAAAGGGCACCTCTCCTTTCTCTTATATACACCACATTGAGCCATATAGCTCAACCAAAACCTAAAAAAAACTATTATAAACATACTTATCCACATTATATAGGAGATGGTATTCCCAAAATATCAACCCTAAGGTCCTTAATAGGATATCTAAATAAGTTCTTTCAAAGAAGATGTAATCGCCTTAACCGATCACTTTCTTTTTTAATTATTCATTTACCTCATCTAAATATATTAAATTTATAATAAAACAATAATTTAAGTATCATAAATATACTTAAATTTTATTATGATTATGAAACCCCTTTATTAACCCACCTATCCATTGAATGGGAAGTGAAATTATCGCTTGTACGTATGCAAAACTTACCATCTCCACATAGTGATACAACTAATTCCACACTAACATCTTTCATGGATGAATATTATTATAGAATTAATGCAATTAAATAATATTTATGACATAATTATGCTTCTATAATTATAATATCATATCTACCATATTACCTTTTAATCCGTTGGAAAATGATAACGTCGCTCGTGCATATGTGTAGACTACCACCTCCACGAAGCAATGTAATTCGTTTTTCATTTATTATTGAAATGGATGGAAATAAGAATATAATTAATGAATATATATGATATATATGATTTAATAATGATTCTAAATAGTTTAATTATTATTTAACTTTCTTTCATTTCACCCTTAGAAAAGTGAAAATATCGTTCATGCATACGTATGACCTACTATCTCCTTTAATGGTGTAATTCATTTTATATCTATAACTTTTATAGATGATACTATATATATATAATTAATATATATGATATTATTATCATTAATATAATTATAGAGATGATGGAACCATAATCAAAGCATAAGTACTGTGACTGCCTATTGTGTCTATAAAATGTCGCATGGAAGATCAGAAGAATTTTATACATTTTGGAATTGTTGGATTAAAATAAATAAAGATACTTCATGAAGATTAAAATGGGAAAGTACCATGAGAATAAAAGGAACCCCTAAATCCTCACATTGTGGTCTCTATGTGAGCTGCTACTTCTCATAGAGCCTATGCGAAGCGCCTTCACATAACACCCCTACAAATGAATTTTCACTTGTGGGGAGAGACATAATTTTCATACCCCTAAAAATTAATTTTGTTTTTAGATTGAGGCATACTTTTTTCTACCCCCTCAAACAAATATTTTCCATTTTCAAGGTGAGAAGGCTGCTCACAAACCCAAAACCTTCATGGATGATAGTTGATTAGTTACTTCTGTACCCCTATAATAACCTTCACACATAGACTGATGTGGGGTGAATTTGTTTTTCAATTAGTAAATATCTACCATATATTATAAAGGGAGGAGGGCATAAAAAATCATTCTGCATAGAAAAGAGTCCTTTACGGGTCAACCATTCTCATAGTGAATCCCTTTGAAGACCAACATTTTGCGAACCAAATGCATATGAAATATTTGTGGTCTATAATCCCTTATAGAAAATGGTATATGGGATAGGGTCCTTTAGTCTCTATACCCTTCCATAAAGCATTTTGACCTAACTCATCCCATTCGAAAACTTTCTATGAAACCCTCTCCATCAATTTATTTCACAAATCACTAGGACCCAGGTGTGCCCCTTCATGAAGCACCTATCACAAAGCATTAAGTGTAACGACTTGTCCTCGGGGCCCGGGCCGTGACTACCCCAAGCCCGCCTTCCATAGGCCAGGGGCTGGCGACTAGCACCAAGCCGTAAATTCCAGTAAAAGGGAAGGCATTGCCTTTGTAAAATAAACAAGCACCACAGAGTAAGCAAGCGGAAAGTAAACACTAAGTAAAAAACAGAGTACAACTGAAAGTGCGGAAAAGTAAATGGGCCAGTATACAAACCCAAACTGAAAGTAAAGTACAACTCGAAAGGGAAAACAACAACTGTAAAGTAAAAGCTGCTACACCGAGCTGTCCACTGGAAATCCCACCTGAAGGGTGGGTACATATAGCTCCACTGCTCCTCGGGTCCCGCCGTCCGCTCCGAGCACGTCCCGCCCAGTGGTCCACCTACAGGTACCGTCCTGCTCTGCAAGCCTCAGCCAAGATCAACGCTGTCCGCCGTCTGCAACCAACACAACGTAGTGCGGGCATAGCCCGTGCAGGGGTGAGTATAAGCTACTCAGTAGGGACCCCGAGACCCCTGAAGGTCTCCCGAAATCCACATAGGATAAACCACAAAGAAGGGTACAATCACGAAGTAACAACCGACACTGCTTAGGTATATGCCCATACATATACCTAAGTCATCAATTTCAAATACGCTCCAACCTCCGAGCCCAAGTACAACTCAGTCCACACAGGAAAGTAAACGTATTCCACACAGGAAAGCAAAACGTAATCCACACAGGATAGCACAACACAATCCACACAGGAAAGCAACAGGATTCAGGTCACACAGGTATATTTCTTTGAAAGACGATAGAGATGATCTCTGATCCATCTAAGTCATCGGACCCACGAAGGATCGATAGGTAACTAACCCCCACAAAAGACCCACACAGGATCGGGCCCACACAGGACCTGTAGGCGCTGGTTCACACAGGACCGCTGAGCGCAAAGACCCACACAGGATCGGACCCACACAGGATCAGGCCCACACAGGACCTGTAGCACTGATCCACGTAGGATCGCTGAGTGCTGTAGTCGTCGTCGTCGAATCCACACAGGATCTCTGTACTGTCGTCGTCGCAGTCACAGTAGCAGTAGTAGTCACAGTCGCAACCAGCACTAGGGTTCCCGCACACAGCAAGCTCGTTCAGGAGGGTCCGCTCCACGAGCCGAGAGGCTGATACATCAACTGTCACAAAGACCAGAGTTGATGTATCCAAAAGTTCCGTATCGTCAAAAGGAACTCAACGCAACAGACGGCGCGTCGATCGGACGCCCAGTCTGAGAGTTATTGGCCTTTTCGTCCCAGGGGCCCGGTTGGTTTTTAAGGCAAAACCAACCCGACCATACTCCACCTGCGTCCAAACCTCGGGCGGAGTATGCCAAAAGAACCGTCTCACTAAGAGGAATACAAAAAAGCTGACGGCACGTCAATTGGACGTCCGTAGCTCAAGATATGAGCGTTTCCGCTCCGAAGGCCCGGTTGGTTTCGTGTACGAACCAACCCGGCCGAACTCAAAGTGTTCCGAAACCCTGAGTGTAATATACCGAAACAACCGTCTCGATCCAAGGATCGTGTTTCCGTAGACGGTTCGTCAATTGGAGGTCCGTAGCTCAAGTTATGAGCAAAAGACCGAAACGATTCGAAAACGGGGGGTCTGGGCCCGGGACGACCCGGCCCGACCCCCCCTGGGTCGGCCCGAACCGGTTAGACCCGACCCGGGTCCGACCCGGCCCGGCCGGCGACGGTCCGGCGCGGCGGCGCGGGCAGGCGCGGCGGCGCGGTCCGGTGCGGCGGCGCGGTCCGGCCGGCGGCGGCGCGGCCTGGCGCCGCTGGTGTCACGCGCGGGGGGCTAAGCCCCCGCTTCCAGCTGGCGGCACGGCTTAAGAGCCGCGCCTTTTGGAGATCCGGCCCCCTTCGTGGGGGCCTACTTGAGGAAAACCGGGGGGCCGCCTGCCCCCCTCAATGAAACCGCCCCCCCCCCTCATAAATAGGGGGGGGGGCTTTTGAGTTGACCGGGGGAATTAAATTCCCCCGGTCTTTGACCTTCCGACCGGCCACCTGGCCGGCCGGTTTTTCTCCAACGGGACCGGCAAAGCCGGTCCCCTTCCGGCTTCCGACACCGGCGTCCCGGCGAGCCACCGGTCTTCCCGTCTCGCCGCGGCCCGGAACCGGCCGCGGTGTTCGTCATCCGGCACGGTGCGACGGCATCGCGCCCCTCCGCCGCGGCCCCGCTCCGGCCGCGGCACCTTCGATTCCCCTCGACGCGGCGCGACGACGTCGCGTTCATGATGATCCTTCCACGGCGTGGCGCGACGGCGCTGCGCAATTCAACCGAGCGAATTCCCGCGTGGTGCGACGGCACCACGCCATCTCGTCATCCACAAGAAAAATAATAATAATCATCACGAACAAAAGAGGGGGAAATCGGCCGTGTTTGGGCGGTCCGACTCCCCTCTCATTAGATGATAACTCTTAAATATTAAATCACAAGATTATCATTCTAGAACCAAGAAAGAGAATAAATAATAACCAACGACAACCCCTACCTTGGGTTCAAGTTCGAAGATCGTCAACGACCCGCGGAAGACAACGTCGCGGAGGTCGGGCGTCGCGGTAATCGTTCGTCAAATCCGATGACGAAGAGGTACGTCCGAAGAGGTACGTCGTTGGCGAATCTTCGTAAGCCGACGAAGGAAGTCCGAGGAGGAAGCGGCGTTCCCTTTCGTTGACACGGAAGATGTCGTCGATCTTCGGAAACAACGGCTACGAAGATGAGAGGAGCGGCGTTCTTCATCGGAGCTCGAAGGTTCTTCGCGTTCTTCGTCAAGGTTGAAGAAGAAGCAGGAGCTCCCAAAATCCTCTCAATAAGGCTAGAGAGTTCTAACCCAAAAAAATAAGATAGAGTCTTATTTTATTCACAACTTAACAAATTGAATTTCAAAGGTTTGAAATTCAAATAAAATAACTCCAAATTAAATAACAAGTTGTCATGTCATTTAAAGAGGGGTTAAAGGAGTTTTGAGAGGATATGGAAGGTTGGGTTTCGTGTGGGCCCCACCACACTTAATCCTCCCAAGGAAGGTTAAGTGGATGTGGGTCACACCTTTAACTTCCTTTGAGAGGAGTTAACCAACAAGTAAGAAAAATAAAAAGTGTTCCACATTTTTATTCAACTTTTTATAATTCTCCCAAAAACTAACTTTCGTCCCGTAATAAACGCAACTTCGGAAAAGGTATCCTTAAGCGAATATCGGCGCTGCGAGTTCATCGGTGTCCTAGGATTTCAATTCCGAGCACCGGATCAAAAGTTAGAAATTCCCGCTCGTTCGTTTACTGAACGTACCCGAGCCAAACTTCGGAAATTAATTCCGGGCGCACCGGGCCTCGGAATCAGGTGCCGTCAGAAACCGCGCTCTTGTAAAAATCCAAAGAAAATTAAGAAAAAGTTTCCCTTGAATTTTACGGTTCTTTACATTACTCCCACCTCAGGGCTTTATGTCCCCGTAAAGATACATCAAAACTAGGGAAACAAATGAGGGTACTGAGCACGCATCTGAGTCTCCCGCTCCCATGTGCTCTCCTGGAGGTTCCCGTGCTGCCGTATGATGCGCACAAGAGGAATCGATCGACCACGTAGGACCCGCTCCTGTCGATCCTCTATCTCCACCGGGACCTCCGTAAAATTCTCCCCATCGTCAACGTCAAGCTCCCCATGGTCAATGATGTGCGTCGGGTCGTGCACGTATCTCCTCAGCTGAGACACGTGGAAGACGTCGTGCACCCGGTGCAACTGAGGTGGTAGAGCCAAGCGATAAGACACCTTGCCAATCCTGCTGAGGATTTGGAAGGGTCCGATGAAGCGCGGAGATAACTTGCCGCCTCGGCCAAATCTCCGAATACCACGTCGAGGTGAGACCTGCAAGAAGACGTGGTCACCATCCTCGAACTCCAGTGGCCTCCGCCTCCTGTCAGCGTATGACTTCTGCCGGCTCTGAGCTGTTCTCATCCGCTCCTGGATGACCTGGACCTTCTCTGTCGTGGCCTGGACCATCTCTGGTCCCACCAGTGCTGACTCCCCAGGGTCTGTCCAGCACAAAGGAGATCTACAAGGTCGGCCGTACAACGCCTCGTACGGTGCCATCCCGATGGTGGAGTGGTAGCTGTTGTTGTACGCAAACTCCATCAAGGGTAGGTGGTCCTCCCAGCTACGACCAAAGTCGAGGACACATGCGCGGAGCATGTCCTCGAGAGTCTGAATGGTCCTCTCCGTCTGACCATCCGTCTGAGGGTGAAAGGCTGTGCTCAGACGTAGCTGCGTCCCGAACACCTCCTGTAACCCCTTCCAAAGCCGGGAAGTAAAGCAAGCATCTCGATCGGAGACGATAGATGATGGCACGCCGTGGATCCGCACAATCTCCTGAACGTAGAGACGTCCCAAGCTCTCCACTGAGCCCTGCTCTCTGATGGGTAAGAAGTGTGCCGACTTGGTGAGTCGGTCAACAATCACCCAGATGGAGTCGTGACCTCTGGAAGTGCGTGGAAGTCCAGTCACGAAGTCCATAGATATGCCGTCCCACTTCCACTCCGGAACCTCCAAGGGCTGTACCAAGTCTGCTGGTACCTGATGCTCTGCCTTCACCTGCTGGCAGGTGAGGCATCGAGAAACGAACTCTGCTACTGCCTTCTTCATGCCCAGCCACCAGTGCTGTCGTCTGAGGTCCTGGTACATCTTCGCCACTCCAGGATGTACCGCCAAAGGAGAAGTGTGAAACTCACTCAGCACTTCCTCTCGCAAAGTGACTGGTACCATGGTACGTCCTCTGAAAAGGATGTCGTGCTCTTCTCCAAGGGAGAAACCATCAGGTGCCTGTCCCGAGGATATCTGAGCACGCCGTGTCTCACAGTCAGCATCCTCACGCTGTGCCTCTCTGACCCGCTGCAGTAGTGGAGGGGTGACTGTGAGAGACTGGAGGAAGGCTGCTCCATCTCTATCCACGAAGGATATCTGTAAAGAGGCTAGCTGCTCCGTCGCCTCCTCAAGTAGCTGAATGCCCGTCCTCCTACTGAGGGCATCAGCTACTACGTTCCCCTTCCCAGGAGTATAGACTATCTCAAAGTCATAATCCTGGAGGAACTCGAGCCATCTCCACTGTCTCAAGTTCAGGTCCTTCTGCGAGAAGATATACCTGAGACTCTGATGATCGGAAAAGACTGTAAAGCGCTCGCCCATCAGATAGTGTCTCCATGTCTTCAGAGCGAAGACCACTGCTGCTAACTCCAGGTCATGGGTAGCGTAGTTCTGCTCATGAGGCCTCAACTGACGTGATCCATAGGCGATCAATGCCCGCTCCTGCATCAGAACACATCCGAGTCCGGTCCCTGATGCATCGCAGTAGACTACGTACCCTACTCCCTCCTCAGGCAACCTCAAGATAGGTGCGCTGGTCAATCTCTGTCTCAGCTCCTGGAAGCTCTGCTGACATCTGTCTGACCACACGAAGGGTTTCCCCTTCTTCGTCAAAGTTGTGAGTGGTGACGCAACTCTAGAGAAGTCCGGCACGAATCTCCGATAGTATCCAGCTAGTCCCAAGAAACTCCGAACCTCAGTCACGCTCCTGGGTGGCTCCCATGCTAAAACAGCCTCGATCTTCACAGGATCCACTGCAACTCCCGCCTCAGAGATAACGTGTCCCAAGAAGTGGACCTCACGTATCCAGAACTGGAACTTCAAGAGCTTACCATAAAGCTGGTGCTCTCGGAGTGTGTCTAGTATAACTCGCAAGTGATAGGCGTGCTCCTCCTCAGTCATAGAGTAAATCAGAATTTCATCGATGAAGACTACAACAAACCGATCAAGGTATGGCTGAAAGATCCTGTTCATGAGGGCCATGAACACTGCTGGAGCATTGGTTACGCCGAAAGGCATAACCAAGAACTCATAGTGGCCATACCGACATCTGAAGGCCGTCTTCTGCACATCCTCGTCTCTGACTCTGAGCTGATGATAGCCTGACCTGAGGTCTATCTTCGAGAACCACCGTGCTCCCTTAAGCTGATCAAAGAGGTCATCAATCCTCGGTAGCGGATACTTGTTCCTCACTGTCACCTGGTTCAGGCGACGATAGTCAACACAAAGCCGCAGGCTCCCGTCCTCCTTCTTGGCGAACAATATCGGGGAAGCCCAGGGTGAAACACTGGGTCGGATGAACCCCTTGCCCTGCAAGTCCTCCAACTGTACCCGTAGCTCTCGAATCTCGGTGGGGGCCATCCGATATGCTGGAGTGGATATCGGGGCTGTCCCGGGGTACAAGTCAATATAAAATTCTACCTCTCTGCGAGGAGGTATCCCTGTAACGTCGTCGGGAAAAACGTCCGCAAACTGATCCACCACTGCAGGAAAACCAGGACTCCGCACGTCAACTGCTCCAAGGATGAGGCTAGCCATCTGATGAGTGATGGGCTGTCCTATCCTCCGCGGAAGTCCATCCTGTGCTGCTAAGGCTCCCTTCTCGTCGGTGAAGGTGAACCTGCTCCCGTCGGTGCGTACACATCGCACCTTGCGCCTAAAACAGTCAATCTGTGCATGGACCGTAGACAGCCAATCCATGCCCAAGATGACGTCGTAAGGCCTCGACGCTGCTACAAGAAGATCCCAGCCGAAGCTCTCGCCTCCTAGAGTAATCTCACACTGCCGGAACCAGTGCATAATCGTCGAGTCTGCTCCCGTAGGAGTCTCTAGCCGTAAGGATCGAGCCAACGGCTCTGTCGGAATCTCCGAGCTCCGAACAAGGGCAGCGACTATGAAAGAGTGACTCGCTCCTGTGTCTATAAGAACTGCAGCAAGGGTGGAATAGACACAGATAGTACCTCGAATCATCTCAGGTGCGCCATGGTCGTAGGCCTCTGCTGCCTGGAGCTGTGCCTGTCTCTGCCCACCAGCTCCCTGTGGTCGGGGTGGACATCCTGGTGGTGGTGGTGGCAGAGCCTCAAAGCGTCGCCCACCACCTGCTGCTCGGCCAGCTCCTCTGCCTCGTCCGCCTCCTCCCTGCGGACCGCCACGGTCGACCCTCTGCCTCTGCCTCGGTGGTCCCTCAACCGACTGCTGCTCCTCAGCACGGTGGGTCGGGCAGTCACGAGCCATGTGGCCCTGCCCGCCGCACGAGTAGCACTGTCTGCCTCTCGAAAGACTGGCTCCTCGCTGTGTGCCCCGCACTACTGAGCCAGTGTCCTGAGGTCGTCTGCCTGAGGGTCTGGTCTGTCTGGACCCCTGATTCATCCGTCGACTGCCTGCTGCAGATGACTCTGCCACGTGCCGCCCTGCGGTGGGTCTCGGCACTGGTGTAGACTCAGCAAGGAAGCTCTCGATCAGAAGGGCCCGCTCCAGTACTCCTGACTGAGTCGGTATGCTGAGGGAGATCAGCGATGCCCTGATCTCATGTCTCAAACCCTGCTCGAAGGTCCGGGCCTGGAAGAATGAGTCCCGTACCATGTCGGTCGAGTAGCGCGAGAGATCAGTAAATCTCTCCGAGTACTGAGCGACCGTCATGCTGCCCTGTCGTAGCTGTATAAGCTCCTGGATACGCACCGCACGAAGGGTGGCTGGGATGAACTCCGAGCGGAAGAGGCTCTCAAAGTCCGTCCATAGAAGAGATTCCTCATCGTGCACCTGGAGCCTCAAGCTCCACCATCGTCCTGCTGCTGCGTGTAGTAGGCTCGCAACGAGGATCACCATGAGGTCTGCTGGTGTCCTCACTAGCCTAAACACACGTACCACTGCCTCCAGCCAGTCCTCGGCTGCCTGGGGATCCGTCTCCCCGCGAAACCTGGGTGGTCGCTGGCGCTGAAACTCATGCAGTGCGCTGAGGCGACGTGCATCGTCAGCGGCTGGTGCTGGAAGCATCGGTGGCTCGACGGGTAGAGCTACCGCCGGTGCCACTGCTGACAAAGGGCCCTGCACCGAAGCCTCGTCGCTCGGTGGGCTGTCGTCACACTCGACTCTCGGAACCCTAGCTGGCTGCCGTCGTGGGGCCATCCTGAAAAGGAAACAGGTGCGCCACGGTCAGAACAGTATACCTGGTGAGCTGATATGAAGTAATCACAAAGAAAACTTTGAAACACAGACGCAATCAATGTTTTCGTGCATTAAGTAGGAAATCAGAAGTCAGGGTCCTGGTGTACGGATACGTCGGCCGCCGCACCAACACTGGACTCCCTGGACTAATAACCACACTCAATACGCTAAAAATTATTGCTTCACATAGAAAAGATCAGAGTTCGCGGTAGAACCGAACTCCTTTGATACCAATTTGTCACGACCCGTCCTCGGGGCCCGTGCCGTGACTACCCCAAGCCCGCCTTCCATAGGCCAGGGGCTGGCGACTAGCACCAAGGTGTAAATCCCAGTAAAAGGGAAGGCATTTCCTTTGTAAAATAAACAAGCACCACAGAGTAAGCAAGCAGAAAGTAAACACTAAGTAAAAAACAGAGTACAACTGAAAGTGCGGAAAAGTAAATGGGCCAGTATACAAACCCAAACTGAAAGTAAAGTACAACTCGAAAGGGAAAACAACAACTGTAAAGTAAAAGCCGCTACACCGAGCTGTCCACTGGAAATCACACCTGAAGAGTGGGTACAGATAGCTCCACTGCTCCTCGGGTCCCGCCGTCTGCTCCGAGCACGTCCCGCCCAGTGGTCCACCTACAGGTACCGTTCTGCTCTGCAAGCCTCAGCCAAGATCAACGCTGTCCGCCGTCTGCAACCAACACAACGTAGTGCGGGCATAGCCCGTGCAGGGGTGAGTATAAGCTACTCAGTAGGGACCTAGAGACCCCTGAAGGTCTCCCAAAATCCACATAGGATAAACCACAAAGAAGGGTACAATCACGAAGTAACAACCGACACTGCTTAGGTATATGCCCATACATATACCTAAGTCATCAATTTCAAATACGCTCCAACCTCCGAGCCCAAGTACAACTCAGTCCACACAGGAAAGTAAACGTATTCCACACAGGAAAGCAAAACGTAATCCACACAGGATAGCACAACACAATCCACATAGGAAAGCAACAGGATTCAGCTCACACAGGTATATTTCTTCAAAAGACGATAGAGATGATCTCTGATCCATCTAAGTCGTCAGACCCACGAAGGATCGATAGGTAACTAACCCCCACAAAAGACCCACACGGGATCAGGCCCACACAGGACCTTTAGGCGCTGGTTCACACAGGACCGCTGAGCGCAAAGACCCACACAGGATCGGACCCACACAGGATCGGGCCCACACAGGACCTGTAGCACTGATCCACGTAGGATCGCTGAGTGCTGTAGTCGTTGTCGTCGAATCCACACAGGATCTCTGTACTGTCGTCGTCGCAGTCACAGTAGCAGTAGTAGTCACAGTCGCAGCCAACACTAGGGTTCCCGCACACAGCAAGCTCGTTCAGGAGGGTCCGCTCCACGAGCCGAGAGGCTGATACATCAACTGTCACAAAGACCAGAGTTGATGTATCCAAAAGTTCCGTATCGTCAAAAGGAACTCAACACAACAGACGGCGCATCGATCGGACGCCCGGTCTGAGAGTTATTGGCTTTTTCGTCCCAGGGGCCCGGTCGGTTTTTAAGGTAAAACCAACCCGACCATACTCCACATGCGTCCAAACCTCGGGCGGAGTATGCCAAAAGAACTGTCTCACTAAGAGGAATACAACAAAGCTGACGACACGTCAATTGGACGTCCGTAGCTCAAGATATGAGCGTTTCCGCTCCGAAGGCCCGGTTGGTTTTGTGTACGAACCAACCCGGCCGAACTCAAAGTGTTATGAAACCCTGAGTGTAATATACCGAAACGACCGTCTCGATCCAAGGATCTCGTTTCCGTAAGCGGTTCGTCAATCGGAGGTCCGTAGCTCAAGTTATGAGCAAAAGACCGAAACGATTCGAAAACGGGGGGTCCGGGCCCGGGACGACCCGGCCCGACCCCCCCTGGGTCGGCCCGAACCGGGTCGACCCGACCCGGCCCGGCCGGCGGCGGCGCGGCCTGGCGCCGCTGGTGTCACGCGCGGGGGGCTAAGCCCCCGCTTCCAGCTGGTGGCTCGGCTAAAGAGCCGCGCCTTTTGGAGATCCGGCACCCTTCGTGGGGGCCTGCTTGAGGAAAACCGGGGGGCCGCCTGCCCCCCTCAATGAAACCGCCCCCCCCTCATAAATGGGGGGTTTTTGAGTTGACCGGGGGAATTAAATTCCCCCGGTCTTTGACCTTCCGGCCGGTTTTTCTCCAACGGGACCGGCAAAGCCGGTCCCCTTCCGGCTTCCGACACTGGCGGCCCGACGAGTCACCGGTCTTCCCGTCTCACCGCGGCCCGGAACCGGCCGCGGTGTTCATCGTCCGGGGTGGTGCAACGGCATCGCGCCCCTCCGCCGCGGCCCCGCTCCGGCCGCGGTGCCTTCGATTCCCCTCGACGTGGCGTGACGACGTCGCGTTCATGATGATCCTTCCACGGCGCGGCGCGACGGCGCTGCGCAATTCAACCGAGCGAATTCCCGCGTGGTGCGACGACACCACACCATCTCGTCATCCACAAGAAAAATAATAATAATCATCACGAACAAAAGAGGGGGAAATCGGACGTGTTTGTGCGGTCCGACTCCCCTCTCATTAGATGATAACTCTTAAATATTAAATCACAAGATTATCATTCTAGAACCAAGAACGAGAATAAATAATAACCAACAACAACCCCTACCTTGGGTTCAAGTTCGAAGATCGTCAACTACCCGCGGAAGACAACGTCGCGGAGGTCGGGCGTCGCGGTAATCGTTCGTCAAATCCAATGACGAAGAGGTACATCCGAAGAGTTACGTCATTGGAGAATCTTCGTAAGCCGACGAAGGAAGTCCGAGGAGGAAGCGGCGTTCCCTTTCGTTGACACGGAAGACGTCGTCGATCTTCAGAAACAACGGCTACGAAGATGAGAGGAGCGGCATTTTTCGTCAGAGCTCGAAGGTTCTTCGCGTTCTTTGTCAAGGTTGAAGAAGAAGAAGGAGCTCCCAAAATCCTCTCAAGAAGGCTAGAGAGTTCTAACCCAACAAAATAAGATAGAGTCTTATTTTATTCACAACTTAACAAATTGAATTTCAAAGGTTTGAAATTCAAATAAAATAACTCCAAATTAAATAACAAGTTGTCATGTCATTTAAAGAGGGGTTAAAGGAGTTTTGAGAGGAGATGGAAGGTTGGGTTTCGTGTGGGCCCCACCACACTTAATCCTCCCAAGGAAGTTTAAGTGGATGTGGGTCCCACCTTTAACTTCCTTTGAGAGGAGTTAACCAACAAGTAAGAAAAATAAAAAGTGTTCCACATTTTTATTCAACTTTTTATAATTCTCCCAAAAACTAACTTTCGTCCCGCAATAAACGCAACTTCGGAAAAGGTCTCCTTAAGCGAATATCGGTGCTGCGAGTTCATCGGTGTCCTCAGATTTCAATTCCGAGCACCGGATCAAAAGTTAGAAATTCCCGCTCGTTCGTTTACTGAACGTACCTGAGCCAAACTTCGGAAATTAATTCCGGGCACACCGGGCCTCGGAATCAGGTGTCGTCATAAACCGCGCTCTTTTAAAAATCCAAAGAAAATTAAGAAAAAATTTCCCTTGAATTTTACGGGTCTTTACATTAAGACCCAAATGGGACCCTTTGAAAAGCTCTACACCAAAGCCTATATCGAAGCCTCCCAACACGCATGATTAGATTATGGGCACCCCATCATTCCCTCTTGATCATAGATTCCCATGGTAAATGAGATCTTATTAGTAACCTAGATAACAAAGGGGATCCTTGGAATCCTCTCAATCATACATTCCCACAACATTGAGGGTCCTAACCTTGAAGGTAGTTCTAGGGGCCTCCCCATTCCAGATGGTAAGGGGTGGATCATGCTTGATTTTCCCTTTGAGTGTTAAGGTATTATACTTCTCTCTCCTATGGAATCAGAAATAAGGTGTCTTTTCTGGAGTAATCCCATAGCAGGAGATCACACCCCTCATCCTCTTTGTCTGACCAGGTTATGAGAACAGGAGAGGGGACTTGTGACATATCCCCACCTCTCTCTCCCATCACCCCAGCCACATCCACCCATAGAAGAAGAAGATTTTGTGGTTTTTAGATCAACCAATTACTCTTGTTTCTCACACTGAGTATGACTCATGTTGGCTTAGAGGCTAGTGTATATAATTATATCCACATGATCTCATCTATGGGCCTCCAATTTGGTGTAAGCCCCAATCATAAACAACCTATAAGACCACTCTAAAGGTGTAATACCCAATCTAACCAAACTATGTGGGATCTGATTCCCAACCAAGTGGGATACACAGGAATCCTCCTTGAGGTCCAAACCCAATAACCCAAATTAAACCTGATGTTCTCTAAGAAATATCCTCAGCAGTTTCACATTCTTATCAGAGGGCCATATTCCCTTCGGTTCTCTTTCACCACCATCCTTATTGGGATATATTATTGATAAGATCATACCCCACCTGGAAGACCACATCTCTTATAAGACCCTCAGGTAATTTCAATGTAATTACCACAACAATATTTACTAGGAACATTTCACCTAGATGTCCTCACTACATGATGTTAAATCACATGGTTTGGTCCTCATCACATGAACTTTAAAGGTACGATGTGTCTAGTTAAGTGGCATTAAACTATGTGGGTTCTGATTCCTCTCACTAGGATAAGTAAGAATCACATCTCATGGGTATGATCCTACCACCAAAACAACTTCCTTATTTTCATATGATGTTAAATTACTGAGCACCCAACTTTGTGGCTTAAAAATAGTATCTTGACAATAAACTATATAAGAATATCTAACCCTCTTACAAAAAGGGTACCATCGAAGGAGAACCTTGGATACATACACATGTCTCCATCGATTAATAAACTTGGATACATACAAATGATTCTAAAATCAACACATGATAAAATAAAAAATTTTTGATACAAGGGAGACCCATATGATATTTGGGGGATTTAATAAAGGATTCAAAAATACGTCTTAAATCTAAAAGAGAGTCCCAGATTAGGAAAACATTTCCCCCAAAAGGGTGCGATGAGACTGAACTCCCATCATCTCAGCCTATGTACATTATAAGGCCTCATTGGAGAAATCCAAGTGGATAACTTCCTTTGGAAATAAAGTCTACATCAGCTCAAAATGTAGAGTGGATGTGAAGGTGTGGTAGGAACAAAAAATGGTGAACTTTAAGTGAATCCTTTTTCTCACCATAAAATGTCCGGCTATTTTTGTGTGTGTCCTATGAAAACAAAAAATGATTAAACCAATGTGAATCCTTAAACATGATTACTATGTCACCCACATGTCTAAACCCTTCACATATCAAATGAAAGAGAGACCAAAACATGGATCCAGAGAAATTAATTATGCATGTGATCATTTATTGAGATACTGCTTTGATGGGTATTATTGTTTGTGATTGTCACATGTATTGCATGAAATTTTGTCATGAACCCCCTTCTATCTAATCCTATTACATCCTTTCAACCAACTTGAGATTTTTCATGTTCTTATGAGTCCTCATCAACTCATAGGACACCATCACTAACCCAAATTATTCAACGTTGGGTCTTAAAATTGCTCGTTTAGGGGTACCACCAAAATAGTACCATCCTAATCCTAGAGGTAGCTCAAAAATACCTCTATCTTATGAAATCCTTCCATCCCTATGCTCAATGAATATTGATGGACCAAAAGTTGATGATATCAGTTTTTGTATAAAAAATTTTAGGAGCCTTTCCCCAGAATGCTGCAACAAATTCCTCTATTATCATAGGGAGGTTGATCCTGAGATCACCAATGGCCTAATACAAATAGAAAATGGGTTCAACCAAAGGTCTCCTACCAAAATCTGCTACCTCTAGTGCCACACGACACCATGATCTCAACATGATGGGAGTGCCACTCTCAGGAGTTCAGCCTAGGTCACTCAGGCTCAAGAAACCAAGATATTTTTTTGAGGGTAGAAACAAATTATTAGGGAGTAGTCCCATACTTACATTCCCTCTAATGAATCCCACCAGACCAACTTGGAAGCAAATCAAGAGCATGAAACAACATATATTCTCACCAACCAGACATGCTGGTCAAATTCAGAAGCATCCAAAGAAGCCCACCAGATGAACTTGGTGGAAAATCGTGAGTAGGAGCACACACCTTCCCACATCCATCAAGCTCACCATCATAGTTTGGAAGCACCTGTATAAGAAAGTTGGTAGATCCCAACTAAAAATAGGGGTATATCCATACATATTCCTACACACTTGATTATTATTATCATATCTATACAATAACTGGGGGACAAGAGCAGGAATATATCACTGCTTTAGCTACATAATGGGTGTATATTCCTATTCTACCTGATGAAGTCACTCCTTATATATTAGAAATTATGTAAGGGTATACATCTATCCCCATCCATATTTTTAATGTTTTCCAGGATATAATGATAGAATTAGTGATGACAAAGAGTTGGGCACACAACCCCAACTCTGTATTTGAAGTGAATAAACTGAATAATTCAAGAGTTACCACGGGATATATGTATATTCCTGATCCCGTCCAGGAGTTTCATGGACATCCCATGATAAATGTACAACTGGATTAGGCACATATCACCATTCCAGCTGGTGGTCATTGGTCTACATCAGTGGACACTCCCAGGCATACATATATCACTACCAAAATTCTAGAAATCTTCCAGAAAGTTCTATAAATAATGCAAAAACTAATCAAAAAAATTTTCTTATATGAAATATATCCCCCAAAAAAAGAGAATCTAATCACCCCAAGGAAGAAATATAAAAATTATCCTCACTAGAGATGATTGAGAAATGAATAGTTGGTCCATGACCCCACTCTGATTAATGCAGGTGTTCTTGATTCCCTTAGACATTTATCTATGGAGGCTCATGATACTACTACTACATCACCAAATTAAGGAGATAATATAGGTATTTGTGAATTTCCTCCCCATAATTTAGCTACCAGCAGTTCCATAGTTCCTCCCCAAACACCTAACTATGAAGGATTACTTCATGTTCAGAATATGATCGATCTCAAGAGACCATATCCAGATGAGCACCACGATATCCCTCCACATGGTTAGGAGATCAAATAGAAAGAAGGTCACCCCTTACTACCATCCACCCTGAAGGTCTTCCATAGGGTATATGATTCAAGATTTCTTCTTGTAGTAGGACATTAAGACATGATGGTATTCCTCCCCATGATAAAATTCATTATGAAGGTCCTCCCCACAATAATATTTCATTTTTTCAAAAAGGTCCTCCCCTTGATGAATCAACTCTGATAAGTCCCTCCCACTATGAGGCACTTGGGAAAATGGTCCTGATTCCTCATCATTGACAAGAGATATTCTTTCCCAACTAGAAGACAACCCAAGTTAATGATTATTCTCCAAATCCTCCTTGGATCATCTGCCTTCTAATACTGTGGAGTAAATCCCTTACAACCTTATTATTTAGAATAAACCAGTGGGAAAACATCCACTCTGGTCAGATATATCTGAGGAAAATCTTACAAAATATGAAGGATAAATATTTCACATGAGGAGACAATTGGAAAAATAAAATATATTAGTAATGTTCTATCCCTTATCCACTCCCCAATTCAGCATTCGAGAGGCATTATTGGATGATTTTGTGCATGAAATTCACCTCAAAATATGAAATAATCTTCATAAATTGAAAATAAAAGTATTACCTTATAATGGATATCCAAATAAAATTAAGGGAATAGAAGAAATGCACCATAAAATTGACTTGGTGGCTCTCCTAGCTGCACGAAAACCAAAATTAGGAAAACAGAAAAGATCCCTTTGACACCCATGCCTTGATGCATTTAAAGGACTTAACTATATGATTGTTGATTCCTTATCCAATGTCCATATTAGAGGATCTAGTGAGTATGGATAATTGCACTTCACCTCTCTCCCTGAATAGAAAATCCTTCCAAAGGTGAAATCATGTAATGTCATTACCCAAGAAGGCTTCAAGAAACAGACTTTGCTCACTATAGATGGTCTACTTAGTAAGAACTAGACCAAAAAACTCCCAAAGACATCATAATAGAATAGAGAAATCTATTGAAAGACTCTTGAATAAAACATTTAAGAATATCGAGAAAGCTTCTCACTTAATAGAAGTCAATCATCAGATAGCGCAAATGTCGTAAATATTGAAAATGTGTATAAAATAAGAGGGCTTAGGTGTAGGTCATATGATGCATCCATACCATGTTATAAAAAATATCCATAAAATCATAAGAGTGGCCATAGTAATTACAGCTGTGGAAGTATAGGAGAAACCCCATCCCTTAGGGTTGGGGAAATTTTTAACACAACCCTATAAGCCCAAAAATTAGTCTCAAAAAGTTGTGAAAGTGGAATAAGAGAACCCCCAACCTAGAGGGCTGGGGGAATTTTTACCTCAACCTTAGCAAAATTTAATCTTCTATCAGTTGGGTGAAGTTTCACAA
The DNA here is from genome assembly GCA_963277665.1 of Viscum album. Taxonomy (NCBI): domain Eukaryota; kingdom Viridiplantae; phylum Streptophyta; class Magnoliopsida; order Santalales; family Viscaceae; genus Viscum; species Viscum album. Next base: position 1,968,018,970 of record OY728125.1, on the reverse strand, counting down.
AAAGAATCCTCCCAGTTTGTCCCATCTTGTGATGTTATTTCTTATTTAAGTATGTAGAAAAAGAAATTATCCAGAGGTTCCCTTTAGGTCACCCTTCACAAAAAAAGATTCAAACAGATCCCTGAAATAAAGGATAATATCCCCTAATACTCATAATCATAAATAACCTGTTAAGAGAAAAATTGATTCTGGAAATAAAATCTCTTCTAGTAGATGTTCCTAGAGAAACTGAATCTCCCACTATTCCAAGACTGATAAAATATCTACAATATAGTAATCGGCTATAAACATCATTGGAAATTATGAAAATACTATAGAACATCAGGCTAATGTGGGATAACAAGAGGAGCATATATCCATTAAAAAATGGTCCACAACAAAATAACAGAAGAAGGTGTGTGTATTAGAAATTATATGATTACCCTAAATTTGGGAATTCCTATGAATGCTCCATTATATCCTCCTTGATATGCATTGGCCAAATAAAAGGGTAAGGTTGTGGTTCAATCCCACATATTACTAGAAGGTGTCAAACCCGTTACACTCAAAGTAATTTTTACTCAGTATGAGATAGAAATAAGAGAAATTAAGAGTCTTAATGCCAAATTACTCAGGTGATGTATACCTTCTAGACATATTCTTCTAACAGAACCTTATTTGAACCCTCTAGTTGATGTCCCTTGACAGGAGGATCCTGTTGTACTAGTGAAAATAGATTCAAAATGTCTAACTAATTTCAAATAAATAAAAATAATATATTTGGAACAATTGACAACCAAATATTTAGATTTTACTCCATTGGCCAAATGACATAACCAATGTCAGTCAAGTTATATTCATCTAGTTCAAGCACAAGTGAAGAAAGAACCAACATAACCAAATTAGCCTATTGTGCCTCCTACTCCAATTCACGACCATATTTCCATTCCCATAACACTTTTTGACACTATTGAGTCCTTGATAGCCCACTTAGATTCTATGGAGTGGCAACATGCACCAATATAACAAGAAAGAAAACCCTACCCTGAGTGGGTAGATGCGAATCTTCCCTCACCTAATTTTGGAATTCCTATGTTTCTAATGTTCGATAGTTTAGAGGATCTAGAACATCATTTTACACATTATGTATCTTAGTGTGGCCCCATGATAAGAACTTTTTTTGCAATAATAAGTTGATAAAATCTAATTTTTTATACAAAACTTGCAGGGACCAGCCTTTGTATGGTACACCAATTTACCTACAACGTTGATCAAAGTATGGTAAGAGCTTCTCCTGTAATTTATTTTATAGTTCATCTCAACACTGTGAAAGAAAATAGTCTTAGACCTCTAAAACTGCAAACAGATTGAAAATAAGAGACTTTCAAACATTATTTACCGGTGGAAAGTCCTAACTTACTTCTTGAATTTTCAATTTCCATGTGAATATTTTTTGGGTATGTGCATATAAAACTTCCAAAATGATTTTTAAACACCACTCATCCTGGTCAAGTATATGGGTGGGTTTTGATATCTCACTATAATTTCCATAGTTTAGAAGACTCTATCTTGTGAACCAGATCCAAATCCATACCCATACTGGTAGCCCAAGGATAGAGGACATACAAAGAAAACACTAAAACTATCACCATGAAACCAACCTCATTACTGGTTCCTGATCTGAATCCTGAACCTTATAATGAAACACCCTCTTCGGGGAATAAAAAGTTACAATAAAAACCTCATCGATATGAAAGGAGTGATACAAAATTCTCTCAGTTTGAGGAATAAAAGAAAAAATACTACACCTTCTAAGATGAGAAGGTTCCTAGATATTTATTAATAGCCTCAGAAAACAACATACTAACTCTACTAGAGCCCAAAATACTTAATTATGTCTATCTTGAAGATCACCCAAATTATTATCCTTTCTACTAAATTCTAGGGCACACCATATTATATTGTTTAATCTTCAAATAAATCTTGAAAAATATGGTCGATCCTAGGTATGTAAAACTGTGAAAACCACTGACACAAGTGGAATGAATTTATACCACTTCTGCAGAAGAAGAGGGTGATTGTTGGGAAGTCACCAACAAAGGTGTGCATAAGTTCAATGATTGGATGACTTAGGAAACAATCAAATAAACTCATGCTAACCTTTAATCTTAATTAAAGAAAATAATTGTTCCTCCATCCACCTAAACTGTAGAACAAAAAACTCCATCGACACCACAATCCTCCAAAATCCAATCTTCTAGTAAATGACATGGTTGGAAGAAAAAAACACAAGAAGATGATCCTAAATCTAGGAAAAAGATACCCTTGAATATATCATACTTCATGCCTCTGGTCCAATGAAAATGTGTGTCGTCCCACCAAATAGTACAATGAGCACCAACCCATCAAACCAAGTGCTCATCATATGAAGATTTGATATTTTGATACATAGATGTAATTAATTTGATGGATCACTTGTTTGATGATGAATTTTATTATCAAAATGAGTTCCTTACACCAAATTGGGGATACATGAATCAGGTTCATAGAGGTCGAGGAGACAGAGGGAGGTATAACCACATTTGAGAACTAAAAATTAGCCAAATACCTACTAGAGCTATTTATGCTATTGAAACAAATGGGAAAGTCCTTCAATAAGTCCAATTGGACCAAGAAAATTCCTTCACATATATGAAGAATCATTTATAACCAATCATCTTGGAAGACCAATAAATGAGTAGGCAATAACCTGACCAACCCAAGCAAGTGGGAAGGCCAAGATAGATTAATCCTAAAGCAAACAGAATGCCCTACAAATCTGCTCAACAACCTAACTCATCCACTCTAGGCACATAATATATGATAATTCCTTTAAGGTAACAAACTCCTTTGGGTAAACATAGACCTTTGACCCAACAATATGATATCCTAAGACAATTAGATATAGTTCTAGAAAATTTTTCAATTCCAGATTATATCAATCTATCAAAGGATTTATGAGAAGCACTTGTAGAGGATCTATTATTCCCTAAAGAGTTCAAAGTTGTAGTTTCATACGCTATGGTATATCATGCCTAGGTTGACCCTAAAGAATATAATATTATTATAAAATTCACTAAGGAGGATAGAAATGATGGTATAAAGGGATACATCAGACCCCTGTATGTATCTAGAAGATTAGTTGACATTGATATCTATCAAGATTTCATTGATAATGGATCTGAAGTCAACCTCATTACTATCAGAATTCTCTACCGACTGGGATACACTGAAGCTGATTTATCCCCTTCCACTCTATTTTTTTAGTGGTATGATAAAAGAGAATAGAAAACCCTTGTTCACATTAATCTTAGAACATAATTTGGAGATATAGTGTTCAATTATGAGTTCTTGGTCATCTGGAAAGATATAACTTTTCAATGTCTTTCTAGGAAGGCCTTGATTTCATCAACATGCCGCAATACCTTCATCTTATCATAACTATATCAAATAATTTAGCAATGGACAGATTGTGACATTACATGGTGACAAATCTCCATTCGAATATTGTGAATCCTAGTATATAGATGCAATATTCTACTGAAGAGAAGGAAATAAACCCATAATTGATGATGTTTCTTAAGTTATCACTCCTAATGTATTGGAAATGAATTCAACTAGTCCATTCAAAGAGATCGGTGATGAATATGTGCTTCCAATCAGTCAGGTCGAAGATATCATCTTAGATTCAAAGAAGTGTTCACTGTTCTTCATGATATCAGCTATGTTAGTTGAACCCAAAGGTGTTGAATAATTTTTTTTATTAATCTCTTAGTATAAATATACTAGATTTAAATTCTCTAAAATTATAATCATAACTTCATTAGGCTACCAATTTATCCATTGAACTCGTATAAGTTGTGATATCTCCATTGGAATCTAGCTCGTCAGACATTGACCTTTACTATGAACTTATAGATTAATATCCATTTCTCTACCATACCAACATGAGTATAGGATAATAGGAAGAGGAGAAGGAATAGGAGGAAGAAAACAACCTCATATATGCTTCTCCAACATTTTAAGAAGGGGTCTCTACCACTGTTGATGAACTCCAACAGATCAATCTGGGTACAGAGGAGGATCTACAACCAATACTAACCAACGCAAATATTCCCATCAATGAATAGAAAATTTACACATACTTCTTTAAGAAACATTGGGATTTTTTTATATGTAATTATAAAGAGATTACATGCCTAGATCATGATGTGGATACCCATCAACTGGGTTTACCAGAAGACCATCGTGGCTATAAACAAGCAGCCAGAAGGGAAGATATGACTCATGCTACCAAGTTCAAAGATAAAGTTGATAATCTCATAAAATAAAAATTCATTAAGGAAGTATAATACCATAAATTACTCACCAACATAGTCTATATTAATAAAAATAATGTGAAAATCAAGGTTTTCATCAATTTTAGAGACCTCAATCAGCATTGTCCGAAAGATGACTTCCCGATTCCGATCACAAAACTTCTGATTGATAAAAAAACTAGACATAAATAACTTTACATAATGGATGAATATTTTGGATATAATAAAATATGAATGGTCCTAGATGATGAAGAAGCCACTGCCTTCAGAGTCACTAGGGAGTATTCTTCTACCAAGTAATTCCCTTCGGTTTGAAAAATGCTGGTACTACCTATTAGCATGCCATGTATCGTGTATTAAAAAAAATATTGGGGAAAATATTCAAGTGTTATGTTAATGATTTAATAATCAAATATCAACAATATTATTATTACCTTGCTGATATGAAAATATTTTTCAAAAAACATCAATAACATAGTATGAATATGAATCCCCTAAAATATTATTTCAGCATTACCTTAGGGATTTTTTTTGGCTTCATCATACACCATCATGGAATAGAAGTTGTCCCTAAGAAGAGAACATAAATTATATATATGTCCCCTTCTTGAAACCTCAAAAAATTGAGAGGACTGCAGGGAAACCTTGCCTACATTCTACGCTTCATAACAAACCTCGTAGGAAAATGTTTTCCCTTCACCAATATGATGAAGAAAGGGGTTGTGTTTTAGTGGACTAAATACTTATAATAATCCTTTGACAACCTCAATATATATATCTTAACCCACCAGTGATGGTTCCTTCAGTTTAAGTAAATCCACTCATTCTTTATGTGAAAACTCTGAAACAACCGCTATGTGCCTTCCTTGCATATAAAAATGATACTGATAGTGAGACAAATCTTTATTATCTCAGTTTCACCATGCTCGACACTAAGAATCAATATTTAGACATCGAGAAGATTTGTTTGGTGTTTATTTTCACAATTTAGAAATTAAGGCATTACCTATAGCACCATGAGGTCCATTTGATATCTTGAATTGACCCACTCAAATATATCATTAATCTTTCCATGTTGAATGAATGTTTGGCAAGATGGGTGGTCATCCTATAATATTTTGAAATTCAGTTCATAATATAGAAAGTATCAAAGGATAGTCCTTATCAAATTTTATGGAAGAACATACCTCTATGAAAGAATTACCAATGAGTACTAAACTGGAAGATGAGGAAATAATTTCTACTCAGGAATATACTCGAATGTGAGAAATGTACTTTGATGGTTCATCCATAAGTCAAACTATAAAAAACTAGAAGATCACAAACTCAACAAAGTCAGATTGGGAATCATCCTTATTTCACCAAAAAAGGTAGTTTTATCTCATTCCTTTATGCTATAAAAAGGCTATACCAAAAATGAGGCTGAATACCAATCCATAATTATAGGATTGGAATTTTATTTTAAATTATCAATGACTCACATGAGAATCAAAGGTGATTACTAGTTGGTAATCAAGCAGATCAATGGTGATTGCACCATCAGAAAAGAAGAGTTGATCTCCCTACTTAATTATGCTCAAGGGTTAATGGTAGAATTCACCTATGATCCAACACTAACTCATGTATTATGTTAAAAAAATACTCAGTTATGCGTGTTCAAAAATGTTGTTGTAGACTTGGAAGAACTATATCATAATGGAACAATCATTAGCATCACCCATTGCAGAATATTATTTTCGTTTACTCCAAGTGGCATGGAAGATATCAATGAGATCAATTATAACCCTAAACCAATTAATGTTGTACATGGGTGGATGAATCCCATTCTAGAATACCTCCAAAATAGGGACCTTCCTCTAGCCATAACTAGAGAGGAACAAATTCAACGATGGGTAGTCAATTTCACTCTCTTTGATAGCCTTGGTCATTAAAAAGTTATTTACAAGCGATGATCTGATGGAATTCTCCTTATATACATTAATAGAAAGGAGGATATTTCCACCATGGAATAAGTTCATGCTGGTACCTGTAGTTCCCATTAGTTAGGGAATAATATTTCTCACTAAATTAGGAGGTTTGAATATTTATGTACTTCAATGAAATAAGAATGCACACACTTTTTCAAAAAGCTTTTTTCTTTCCAAGTGAACTTCAATTTCATCCATCAACCCCCAGGGTTGCTCTATATAGCTAAATACTCATGGAAATTCATTACATGGGGGATGAATGTTGTAGGATTATACCCTCCAACTATGACCAAGAAGTTCAAGTATATCCTTACTACTACTGAATTCTTCTCTAAATGGAATGAGGCGATACCCCTTAAAGAATTTAAAACCAAAAGCATCATCAATTTCATGAATCCAAACACCATCACTAGATTTTGTTTCCCTCACACAATACTGATAGATAATGACAAAAACTTATGTTCTTCTGAAATGAAGAAACTATACCAAGAATACAACATCAAATCCAACCATTCTTCCCACTACCATGCAATATAAAATGGATAGATAAAGGCTTTTAAAAAAACTCTAATGATCATTTTATAGAATATGGTTGATATAGAAAATAATTCTTGTCCAAACAAGCTTCTTCATGATTTGTAGACCTACCAAAATACAACCCGCACTACTACTCAAGAAACCCCATATTCATTAGTTTATGGAATATAAGAAGTTCTACCCATCGAGGTTTAATTTTCCTCAAACCGGATAACTATCTGTGAAAAAATTTCAGATGATGAACAATCAAAGAAGCGATTTGATGAATTAGACAAGCTCGACAAGAAAAGGTTTTATATCTTGCATTATTTAGAAATATATCAGAATCAAATAGCATGAGCCTTCAAATATAAAGTTCATCTCTACTTATTCCTCCAAGGAGAACTGGTATTGGTCCTTAGAACCCCAATGATACAAGGGAAGAAACCACCAAATATTGAACCAAAGTGGGAGGGACCTTATTCCATACACAAGGTCCACTCAAATAGAGCTTACTCGTTAATCACAATGGATAGGGAATGAACTACTCCCCCTACCAATACAATATTTCTCAAGAAATATTTTATGTGATTACAACCAATGGTCCTAGTCATACGACTGAAAACTACAAGACACCATAGTCCTGACTGTATGATGTAAAACAATATTCTTAAGATCCATGTTGTATGATGTAAAACTGTACAACATTTTGATCCATGCATGAATGAATCACAACCTTTGGTGATGGAATCCTACCACAACTCCATTCTAGAACCATGTAGGGATTTATTCTTGTATGTATAGGATACATAGTGATTCCTAGGCCTCTTTTCCTAGGCCCAACCTTAAAGATACCCATTTATGAGATTTTGTTTCCAACATTTGGTCCCTAAGGCCTCTTTTCACATTGGGTTTGTATCCTATTGGATGGTGAGGACATATTTCCCCCTTTTATTGGTCAATAATTTATGAACTTAAACAATTAAAACAAATGGTTCTAATCATATGAACAAAAACTATAAGACACCATCATCCTGGCTATAATATTTAAAACTGCACGGTCTATGTCCTTATTGCACGATATAAAAATGCATGAAATTTTAGTCCGTACTCAAGCGGATCATGCTCCCGGTGTTATTCCCTATCCATGTCGCATACAATAACTATATGGGGCTTGAATACTATCATCACAAGATATGTAGTGATGCAAAGATCTCTAATCCTAGGTTCATCTATAACATAAAAATTTCCCCATCCCTGTGTATAGATCAAAATGGCATAGGGAGATATTTTACAAAACTATGTATGGATTGATTCTCACCTCAATGAGATACATAGTGACACATAGAGTTTCTTTCTCCATGCCCATCCATAGATTCAACATAAAACCATCTGTTATCTGTAGTGTTATCACCCAGAAATTTTCTTATGGACATCCTCCTAGGTGAAATCCCTAGCCAAAATTTAATCTCCATGAGTTTAGATTCTCCTCATGGTTCAAAAAAATGATCACATGTGCCTCCTTTTTTGGTGTAATCCCCAAACATAATTTCTTAATCACATGATATTAAAAGGTATGACAATTCCATTTCTATATGACATAAAACCACGTTGTTAACATCCTCATTTCATAACATAAATTGAATAACATTTCGATCCATTATTGAGTGGATCACATCCTTGGGTGCTGGTATCTAGATACACCTTATTCATAGAACTACACATTGATTGATTCATGCTATCTCAATATACATGGTGACATATGAATATTCAATTTTGGGTCCAACCAAAAAGTAAAAATTTCCTCCTATACCCTCCCATTTTTCTAATTATTTAGGCTGGGTAGGTATTATTCACATCGTTTCACACGTCCCAATCACACAATGTTAAACTATGTGATACATCATCCTCACCGTATGACGTTAAACTGCATGTCCAATATCCTTAAAAAAATATTTTAAAATATAATCCTTTCCTTAAATAAAATTAGGATGCCTCATATAATAAATATGGGATGACCCACATATTTTTCCTTGTTACATGACATAAAACTACATAACATTTTGATCTGTACTTGATCATATCACAACCTTTGGTGTTGGTCTCTCACCACACCTCCCTTCCAAAACTATGTAGGGATTTATTCACACCCTTGTAAGATAAACAGTGACATATAGAACCTATGTCCTGGGCCCAACCATGAAATAAGAAAATTCCCCCATCTCCTGCATACAAACAAAGATCTATGCAGGAGATCTTAATTAGGTTCCCTCATTCAGGAGCCCATCAGGGAAACAAATATGTCCTATTCCATGAATATGATTTAGATCTGTGTAGAGAACTCCACACTCTATGGACTATGTTGGTATAAATGATTCCATTATTATTGGAAACATTCACTCTATATAACATACTTCTTATCTCAGAGAAACTCATATCTCCATAACCTTCCCTTGTTCATCAGTAACAGAATGGAAGTTTCCTAAGGACACACTTGTTTTAACTATGTATAACATACCCTAGTTTTGATCTGCATAAGACACCCTAAAAAGATCAGTCAACTAGATTCATATTCATTTTTATGAGAGACCTATTCTATCCCTATAATCCCTGAAAACTTAATGTTGTAACCCACTTTTCAAACATGGTTCACAACCATCCCTATAATACTTATCCTATATCACCTTTTCTGATCCAAGAATTCGAATGATTTTGGTTTATAATTTTCTTCCACATGTCTGAATCATGATGAAAAATTATTGATCTTCCATTACCTATTTTATTCATTGTTTCAATGATATAAAGTTACAAACATCCTTAACACATGACGTTAAACCACCCGGCTAATGTCCTCACTGCATGACACTAAACTGTATAGTTATAAAGAACTATGTTCGACTTGATTATATCCCCTGTGAGATATGTAGTGATTCCTGAATCCTATATCTTGGCCTAAAAATTACATGATACAAAATCACATATCATTTCTTTTAATCACCTCCATGATTTTGATGAAACATTTTCCATTCCTTGTTTCACACACTAAACATAGATAATGTAGGATGAGGTTTTTTTAGAAAAGGGTTTCCCTAAAAGATCAAGGAATATCAACTCACATCAGGGTCATCTTGGTTCTAGATTCATGAGCTTAAAAGGAACAACAAACATCATTTCCAGATAAAGTTAAACTGAATGGTTGACATCTCTTACATGACATATATAGTCCTTACCTGAGAAGACCACTATACTGGGTGTTGGCCTCCAACCACCACCATTTCCAAGAACTATTTATGGCTTGATTATCACCTTTGTGATATATGTAGTGATGCCTAGATCTTACATCCTATCCTGGCCATAATATAAAAATTAGCCACTCTTCAATGTTTGAGAAAGATCCACATAAGAGGATCCAATATGGGTTCTCGCCCTACTTGTGTGCCCATATTCAAACAAAAAAAATACCCCCTCATGAAAATTATATTATGTGTGGGGAGTCTTTATGCTATAAAACACCTTTCGAACATGGTCTACGATCATTCCTTTCTCTTTTCTAGAACTACATATGGATTGATTCTGGATTTTCTTGAGGTGTGTTTCTGCACATATTGACCCAAGCTATTAGTTGATTCATTCAGTGTAGTACTGGAATAGGGACATCAATTGGAAACTTGAAACCATAAAGAGGATACCTATCTAAAACTAGGTACCCTAAAATTATGGCACCCATAAGTCTTGACAATGCTTGATGATGTGAGACAATGTCTTATTTAGCATTATTGTCAATAACTTCGATCACATAATTCCTTTTCTCATCAGCAGCAGAAATAGAAGCATGAAAAGGATCCATTTTCTATAAAATTACAAAAGAAAATTTAGTATATAAACAGGTTCCACAAATCAAAAATTATAAATTTCTGGTGAATCACTTAGTCGACATGTAGACCGTGAAGCAATTAAGCCATTATGTGGACCGTGAAGAACTATAGCCACTATAAAGAATTCATTATTGATATGAGGGAACTATTCAACCATAAAAGAGACTAAAAAATTTGAGGAAGATATCAGTTCATAGATGAGATTTTCTCTATGTGAAAAATTCCATTCAAAAAAAAAGATACTATGTGAGATAAGGACGCTATGTGGAGAGTTTTGACCGATCATAGAGCACAAGATTTTAGAAGGTGACAAATGGGTTAGGCCTAACACCTTTTATATGTGTGTTAACTTCTTTGGGTCTATATATACCCCACAAAGTATTCCAAAAATCATTCAACTAGATCGAATTCATCATAAAAAATGACGTATCTTCATGCCAATCATACCCCATTCTGATGGGGGGGGGGTGTTTTTTTGGTTTAAAAACGATTTCAAATAAGATCAGAATGATTTTATGTGTTTTGGAATGGTAATATTAAAATAAAATGATATACTTCATGAATATTAAAATAGAAAATTACCATGACCCTCAAAGGACCCTCAGGTCCACATAGCATGCTCTCTATGTGAGTCACTACTCCACATAGTGCTTCTGCAAAGAACCTTTGTATAACACACCCATAAAGCACCCATGAAAATTAATTCTCATTTATGAGGTGATATATACTTTTAATACCCTTGAAAATTAATTTCATTTGTGGGGCAAGGCATACTTTTTTCACCCATTCAAACAAATTTTGTTTGTGGGGCAAGGCATCATTTTTCACCCCTGAAAATGAATCTTTTTATTTTGTGGGGTGAGGCAGCCACCAAAAACCCAAATACTTTGTGGGTGGTGGTTGAGTGGTTACATACATACCCCTATAAACCCCCCCACACAGAGACTGATGTGAGGTGGATTTATAGAGAGTGGATTTTGTGTATGAGATAGTCTGAGAAAGCAATTTTAGTAGGTAAAAATCTACTGATTATCACAAAGGAAAGAGAGAATAAAAATTAGTCCACATAGTAAATAATTCTTTTTGGGATGACCATTATCATATCAATTCCCTTTATAAACCAGTATTCCACAAACTGCATGTTGATGAAATATTGGCAGGCCATCATCCCTCATAGAAAACAGTATATGGGATGGGGTCCTTCAGTATCATTATGCTTCCGCGAAGAGTTCATCCCTACTTAGACCCCTTCATGAACTATCCATGAAACCCTCTCTATCAATCTATTTCCTGAAGTGATAGGCCCCATGTGCACCCCTTTATAAAGAACCACTCATAAAGTATTAAGACCCAAATGGGCACCTTCACGAAGTACTATGCCAAGGCCTCTAGAGGATATAGGAGGATAATATATTAAGCATAAAATGGAAAATAAAGCGTGATCCACCCCATTACCATCTATAATGGGGAGGGCCCTGAAACTACTTCAAGGTTGGGAACCTCGTTACCGTGGGAATGAATGATTGATAACATTCAGAGGATCCCCTTTTTAGGTAGGTTACCAATAAGACCTCATTTACCATGGGAATGTATGATCAAGAGGGAATATCTTTATGGGTGATATTTAATATCTTTCATGAAATAAGAAGATTGTGTATCTTGTCTTTAATAGACACTAAACCTTTACGGTCCCCAGACATTTATTTGTGAAATGTATTGAATATTCATCTAAAATGATGTAATATTTATGCGTAAAAATATTAGTTCACTATAAAAGAGGCTATGATGGTGTTAAAAGGAAAATAGAAACGCCAGAGGATGGCCGGGTGGTTGGGGTTGCGGTCTGCATCCACCGACAAGCTAGTGTCCCAATACGGGCTAGCTGGTGGCCCTTAAAGGGAAAAAATGACTCTTTTCCCCCTTTTATTTTTAAGGCTTATCACATATTCTCCATTTTCTTTCTCTTTCATGGTATGAGTTCTCCTCTCCCTTTGATATTCTCTTTAAAACTCATTAAGGAGGAGCTTTTAGCATTGATTCACGGTGGATTAAGGTATGCCTCCACCTCCTTTGGTCTCTTTATTCCTTCTACTTCATTCATTATTAATTTTGGTTTCTAGGTTTAGGGATCTATGTCTATTCCACCATATCATGGTGTAATTGGCCAAATATCATAGGTATTTGGTTCTTTATAGTGAGGGGACATCTCAAGACGACGTCCATGTGCCACTACTTGTTGATTCGACAAAGGTGTGTTGAACTAAGGAATTTTATGTGGGTTTTATTTAAAATCAAAGTTAAATTATTAATTAATTGGAAAATTAGGGTGGATATTGGACCTGAAATGGATTTTGGGTGTGTCAGGGATGTTCAATACCCCATTTCTCAATAATTTAGCCATCATTGGATTCTATAGAGGTTTTGAGGCTTTATTACCATTCAAAACTAAATTGGATACCATGTATAAATGTTATAAATGGTTGTTTTAGGTTGTTTGGATTGAGATAGGGTCTCATGTGGAATGGTGGTGTCCAATTGATCTTGGTTGGGAATGTATGGGTCTTGAAAAACCTCAATGGAGGTCTCATACTGAGACTTTAGAAAAAAGGGTTTTGCCTTCACCGTGAGGTAGGAGGTCCTTGATACTCTTTATCTAGCTTATTTTATTTAGTTTTGCTGATTTTGGTACATGTTTATACCATCGAGTGTGATAAAATATTTTTTAAATGAATTTTTTAATTTAATTTTAGTTTTTCAACCTATGTAAAATTATTGGGATGAATGAATAAAGTATTAAGGCCACTGAGGGCCTTATGTGCTAGTTTAACACCTCAACCACTGATGGTAGAGGCTTAAAATAAGAATTTAACTAAACATTTGGATACCGCAAGAGGGGGGGGGGTGATGATACTTGATATGGATGGATCTACTTGGTTGGGTGAGGACCCTTGAAATGTGTTAGGCCTTGGTGGATGAACCTTAGGCATATTAGAGATGTTTTAGGTGAGAAAACAAGCTTTTAAGAGCACTATTCATAAAGATGGGCCTTGATCTATCTCTTAAGATTATCTCTAGTGAGGCATACCCTTGAGGCCTATGAGGTTGGATGATGACTTTGATGATGTTGAGGGACATTATTTCCTTTGAGAATTGGGCATTGGCATGAGAGATCAGTTGTGACCGAGGATCTTAAGTGGGATACGTCCACTGTAGTGATGACCTTGGGGACCCCTATGGGTGGCCTTCTATGGGATGATCTCGAGTGGGTGTATATGGATTGGGGTAGATTTATTAGAGGGTGTCATATAGAACCCATACCAAACACCATACCTTGAGGATCTATGGATATTGTGATGGGAATGGGTGTTTGGCCAACCTTTAATATATCTTTATTTTATTTATAGATACGATATATGATTTTCCAAGATTCATGGGAATTCACCTTTGGGTCTAACATTACTTTTATTACCTAGGATTCCTAGGAATCACTTGTTGAGATGGATGAGACCTTGGGATACCCATGATGTCTGGGATTTGGTATCATGGTATATTAGGAGAAGATACCTAGCCTGAGTAGCATATATAGATATGGTATATGTAGGGGTAAATGCTTAGTGGTGGTACCTAAGATCCAAAATCACATCTATGTGAGATGAAAAGAATATAATAATTCCCAATATAGAAGGTATTCCTATGGTATGGTTATATCATTGTGAATTCCCAGGTGTCGAGATTCAAAGGAGAATACTAGTAGAAAATTGTAAATTCCCATTATTCCTAAGATTCAAATGGTGGTATGAGGTTCCAAGTGGGAATATATTCCATATAATTAATGCTGGACATCACGATGGGGAATTCTGGTTCCTTCAATGAATTCCTAGGATACACTTCTAGGATTGGGTGGATGCACCAGTTATGACACAACTGAGGATCCGAGGGCATTGGATTCCCATGAGATTGATCATGGGATCTAGGGACGGTATTACTTTTTTATTTCCTAAGTCAACCAAGAATCAGTCACACCTAGATGTATAGGATTTCCTATACCCCCTCATAGGAATCCGATGTCGGCATGATAATGACGAATGATCAGGTACTACAATAGGGTTAAATCTAAGGGCTTGAGAATGTGGGATGCTTGGTGATGCCCTAATTTCCACTATTTATCATGATAGAGGCATGTGTATTGGATCCTCAGTGAGTGGAAAAGGTTTCCCTTGAGTTGATTCTCATGACCAGAGACATCTGACACTAGTTGAGGAATATTTGATCAATCAGTGTCACATACCTGAGGATCAGTGTTGGTTATTGGGATTGGCCTGATTTATATGTATTATACCTTGGGAAGGTTAGGTTACAAGTTAGAATGATCATCATGACGTTCTCAAAGAAATTATGGTATCAAGACAAAGTATGTATTTTTGGTGGTTTTATTTATTTATTTTTATTAGTTTTTTATTATATTAGAACATGACACATGCACATATCACTACATTAATGGTGTTTTATGAGACCATATTGGTAGTGACCTAATGAGTTATGTACTCAAAACTTGGTCAGAACTCTAATGTATTAGGTAACTTGAGCAATATTCACATCGACATAGGTTCATATTAGGTTGAGGCCTGATATTACTTGATCGAGTAAGAAGGATTGGTTGGTTAGGTGACTAGGATGAGGTATTTATGGAGCCTCATTTTCTTTACTTTTATGCGAGTATGAATATTAGAGTTTGTGTAATATATGTCATTTTGTTAAATATTTTATTTATTTATTTCAGTTTCCTATGTACTCAATCATTTAGTTATTTATTTTATGAGTGTGCACTCTAATATAGGGGGTATAATATCTTCACAGTACCTCTATATACCCCCACTACTAGTTAGTATCCTCTGGTGTATAGAAAGGTGTGCCTTAGGTCACGTGGTGTCCTTGTCCTATTTCTATTCATAGTGACCTGGATCAGGGCATTAAAAAGTGGTATGATAGCTTTTACTTGTATTACTATTTTGGATATGGTATCCAGTAGATATAGAAATATTTCCAAGCCTATGATGGATACCAGGATAGTGCGTCATGAACACCTTCACTGGTAAAAGGTCTAGGTTTCTAGCGATGGGATTGATATTCTTAGTATGGAATTTTATAGTTTTATATATTATTTCATCTCATGTGACACACATGATATTCGATGTTTATGATTTAATATAGATTATTATCTCTTGGACCATTAGAAAAATACTGGTTATAGATTTGACACTTATCCTATAGTGGCAAGAGGCATCACATGCATAATTATTTAGTACATAGTATTCACATGACATGTAGGTGCCTACTAGTGTGATTTTGATACTGACTAAGGTTTACCTTTTTAAAGTGTTAGAAAATTCTCATAAAACATTTTCCTATTTAATTTCTTGGCAGTATTCTACTCAGTGGGACTGACATATATATATATGTATCTTATTTTGATGGTAGGTCATGTGGATATATGGTGATATGCTTGTTGTTAATGATGATATAGTCCCTTGGTGTATGGTACATGATATGAACCAAGTAGGTTAGTGCGGCCCATGGTGCCTTAGTGAGAAACCCCTGGTGGGTTGCTATTTCTTGGGTTCAGTTATTTAAAGTACTAGTAACAACCAATATGGTATTTTCCCATATAGATTGGAATGAAATTCTACTCAAACAAACTGTGTGATGGTGGTTAGTGGGATACATACCATCTTAGGGTAATTACGATTGAATGTAACCTATAGGTTCAGTTTTTTAAAGCACTAATAATAGCCCATATAGTGCTTTCCCATATATTCGGGAATAAAATTATATCTAACCAAACCTTATGTTTTTAGTTCTTTAACCTGGATGGTTTAGAGTAATGTTGAGGGATAATAGTTTTGACATGTGATTCTGACTATACCTATATGAGACTCATGAGTGGGTGGTTGGGCATGTTAGATGCCATGGGTTGTTGATATAGGACCATTGATGGCATCCTATGAGCTTTGAACTTTACGAGACTTGACTTGTTGGGCTAGGTGGGATGCCTAGGGATATTTGGATTTAGCTTAGACATTAGCGGGTTAATGTATGTTTTTTTTGGAAATAATCCCATGTGAGGGGTTGGATCTGTCTTACTAGTGTCTTAGAGATGGGAAGCATGGGTGGGTGATTTGGGTTTCCAAAAGTGCACATGAGGTGATACTAGATTTATTTTAGGAATTAAGATGCCTTGAAGATGATATTATGGGTGGGATATTCTTAGGTGGTGAGATTTGGATCAGGTACAAGGGTGATTTACATATGAAAATATGATTTAGGGTTTTTGAGGAAAGGAATAGAAGATTCCTTGTTCTTAGGTGATTGTAAATTTTATATCTATTTTTGCTTCAAAGGGTAGGACTATTTGAGTTTCTGACCCTATTGAATTTGGAAACTCTTTAAAAGCATAGTGTAAGAAAGGGTAGATAGTTTTGGTTATAGTATGGAACCATATGGTGACTAAGTGTTTGGTTAATCATGGAACAATTTAAGTTCCAAATTTTGAAGAGGAGTGCCAAGGGAACTATGGTCATGTGAAACAGACATGAAAAAGTACCATGGTTAGTGTTTAGGTGTGTGTGCCTAATTCTAATAATGTGAAAATCCTAGGAGTGTGAGTTAGGTTTCTTAATTTGGGTAGTACTTGAGTTTATATCCATTGTGTTTTATATGATATTGATATAGCATACATATTTTATGTGTGGGACCTATTTATGTTGAGATTGGTGATAGTTAAGAATGAGATGTGGGACGATAGAAATTTATGACATGCTATGGTCATGGATTTCTAGGAGTTATGATGAAACGATAATTGTCCCTCTATGGTATAATAAACATAGAGAGTGGATCTAGTATAGTGGAATGACATATCTGGCTTAATCTTGGATAGGTATTGACAGGATGGGAAGCATGGATTGGGAGGAGAAACACACACCTAGTAGTGGAACCCATTATGGTGGTGCTCAAGGAGTCGAATAAGGTGATACATATGGCGGGGAGTAAACCATTGGATGTTTGAGGATGTGACCCTCTTCAAGAATTTGGTTTTTGAGGTTTCCATATATATATTTTTCATGATTTGGGAATGGGTAATAAATTGTTGTTTTGACTTGGTGCTCAGGTACAAGCGAGTATAGTAACGTCCAACTATTATGTTTGGTGATGGAAAATACGTGATCAATGAAGAATATTAATTTAACCCTATAATGTAAATAAAGGGTCACTCCTATGGTGGGAGTGTGATGTTGTTCATGGATATGTGACCCTCATGCTAAAGGGATTATGGATGTGTCAAACCGACCATTAGGTGGTTGTTATGGTGTTTTGGTGCCAGTGATAAAATGGAACTAAGTTGATCAAAATTCCATAGAGAATGCCTGATGTGAATTGAGATGTGATGTTAGATCGATTTTGAGTATTGGCATCAGGATTAGAGTAATATTGAGATGATCCGACCGTACTTAGATTGGAAGTACGTCGATGCTTGTGATAGGGCATCATAACTTTTTTTTACCAACTGAGTTTTCGACCAAGGAATTTTATTAGAGGTTAAGTATATAAAATTTGTGTGAATGTTAAAATAGTTACAATATTCCTACTAGGATAAAGGTATCAATATCAGGTGATTTATAAATGCATCGGTGTATGGGACTGATCATTCTTGAGATGGGTTGGTCGGAGGAGGTCCGACCGATAACTTTGTGTTTAATTTGATGTGATGGGTTAAGAACCACTTCAGCTGCATCATTTTAGATATGATGGGAATTTTTTAGGATTTGGATGATGTTTTTACAGAAAATACGAAATGATTATGTTGTTCATGGACAATATAGGCACACCTGTTATGGTTTTTGACTTGGAAAAAAGAATGAGTGTTGATGTTCAAACTATGTTCTCATGTATGTTCGAGTATTGTAATCTGGAAATCCTTTTTTGTGGGTTGGTGGGAAATTTAGAGTGTGTTTTGATAGGTAATTATAGCATAAGGGGGTTCTAAGGAATGCGAATTTTCCTTGGTAAACTAGAGCTTATAGTGGGTAGCACCATAGATAGAATAATCAATTGGGTGATGACATGAGGGAGTCTTGGGATAGATGAGTACATGGGCGTGCTGTCTCAATGTTTTGAAAACGAACTTGTGTGATGGATCAAGTTTTATTGGGTTGACCCCGTTATGTTAGAATGCACTCATAATTCACTTTGATCATCTGATAATAGAACACAACCCTTTGTATGGGAGTGACAACCCAAGTATGTCGGGACCAATGATAGAATTCTTGAAGAGGCTTCTTGATGAAGTAAAGTGTTATGATGGAGAGTTTTTAATGCCTTAGATCCCATAGAAGCATTATAATTTAAGGACCTTGATTTTTAAATTAGCGAATTATTTGGATTTTGAACTGGGATTTGGGATATATTTCTTAATTTTTTTAACACATATAATACGTGTTTTTTCACATGAAAAGAGGATTGGGTGGTGGCCAGAGGAAATAGGAAACACCAGAGGAGGGTTGGGTGTCTGTGACTATAGTCTATAGTCAATAGCTAGTCAGTGGCTTGGATAGTAGCCTACTGGACACACCGTCTAGCTGATGGCCCTTAAAGGTGGAAAATGACTCATTTCCCCCTTAGGTTTTTAAGGGCGTAATCCCCTCTTCTCCCTTTTATTTCTAGCATATGGTAGGGGGTTTCCTCCCCCTTTGATCTTATCTTCAAGAATCATTAGGGAGTAGATTTTTGTGGTTATTCATGATGTATTAATGTATTCATCAACCTTACTTATCCTTCATTCGTTCTTAATTTTAATTTTAAATTTGAGGGATTTGGTGCTGATTCCACCAGATCATGGTGGAATCATCTGATTCTCATAGGGATTTGGTTTTTTTCCTAGAGAGGGGATGTCCCAAGAGGACTAACGAGTACCATTACTCATTGATTTTATAGATATGTGTCACTCCATATAATTTTATATGTTTTTTATTTAAAATTAAAGTTTAATGCTTATGTAATTGGTGGCATGAGATGTGTCTTTAACCTTAAATGGGTTTGAGGATGTGTTAAAGATGTATGAAACCCCATTTCTCAATAATTCGACGATCTTTGGATTCTAGTGAGGTTTTTAGGCTACATTTACATTCTAAACTAAGTTTGATAATAATTTCTAAATGTTATAAATGGTTATTTTAGGTTATTTATCTTATGTTAGGGCCTCACATGGAATGGCTATGATCAGTTGAGATTGGTTGAGCATGGATGAGTCTTGGTGAAACTAGGTGGAGGAACTAGACTAAGGATTTTAAAAAAAAGGTTTTGACTTCACCCTGAGGTAGGTGGTCCTTGATACTCACCCTCTAGATCATTGAATTTATTTTATGATGCATGTGACATGTGATCATGCCACCAAGGGTGCTGTCCTATTTAGTTTAATTAATTATTTAATTTAATTAGTTTGGATAATTTTAATTTTAATTTTCATTTAATTTAAGTTGTTTAGACTATGTAAAATTACTAGGATGATTGAGTAAAGTGCTATGGTCATTGAGGACCTTGTGAACTGGATTAAAGACTCGGCTTCCAATGGACAAGCTTAGATTAAGAAGATAACGAAACACTTGGACATCCCCAATAAGGGGTTGTGATGATACTTGAGATAGATGACCCTAGTCAACCAATTGAGGACCCTTGAAATGTTTTCAGCCTAGGTGGATGGACCTTAGGTAGATTAGAGATGCATTGGGTGAGCTGAACGACATGAAGAGACCATGTACATAGAAATGGTAATTGAGACATCTCTGGATACTATCTCTAGTGAGGAGTACCATTGAGTTCTATGAGGTCAAATGATGACTTTGATGATGCTGAGGGATAAAATGTCCTTTAAGAATTGGAAATTGGCCCGAGAGACCTTTTTTGATTGAGGATATTAAGGGTGATGCCTCCACTATAATGATGAACTAGGGGACCCTTATGGGTTACACTATATAAGATGACCTTGAGCGGGTGTATGTGGCTATGAGTAGAGTTAACACCGACTGTCACATTGAACCAGTACTGAACATAAGACCCAAAGGGGATATGAATAGTGTGTCTGGCATGGTTGTTTGGCTAGAATTTGACATGTTTTTATTTTTTTATAGATATGATATATGATTTCACAGGATGCCAAGGAATTTTACTTTGGTCCATATACTACTGTGATTTCCTAGGACACCTAGGAATAACCTATTAAGATAGATATCACCATAGGATTCCTAGGATGTAGTCTCATGGTAAGTTTGGGGTGGATTCTTAGATTGAATAGAATCCATAGACACGATTTATGTAAGAGTGGATGTCTATTGGTGGTACCTAAGATCCAAATTCATAGCTATATGAGATGACACAAATACAGTAATACCCAAGATATTAAGGAATCCTTGGATATAGTGATACCATTTTGAATTCTTGGGTGTCAGGATTTGAATAGAAATATAAGTAGACCATTAAAAATTCCCATGTTGCTCGAGATTCAAATAGAGGCATGAGGTGTTAGGTGGGTTCATATCCCCAAGCACCGATGTTGGATATCCATAGGGTAGCTATCAGATTACCTTAATTGATTCCTAGGGTAACCCCCCAAGATTGGGTAAACACACCACATATGGTACTACTGAGGAGTTGAGTGCATTGGATTCACATGAGATTGATTGTGAGATCCATAGAGGGAAATCCATTTTAAATTTCTAGGTATCCCAAGAACCAGTAATTCATAGATGTATAGGATTTATTAGGGCATCATACTTTTAGGAATTATACATTAACATGATAGTGAATAATGAATAGGTATTACCCTGGGGTTCAGCATGAGGGATTGAGGATGAGGGATGCCTGGTGATGACCCGGGGTCCACTACTCATCATGATGAAGGTGTGAGCATGGGATCCCTAATGAGTGGGTAGAAGTTTTCCTAGGGTTTTGATCATTATCAAAGACAATATGACACTAGATAAGGTTGGTATGGATGATCAAGGTTATATACCTAAGGATCGACAATGGTTGTTGAGATTGGACTAGTTATATGAATGTTCCCATGGGGTAGTTGAGTTACTTGTTTGTATAATTATCATGATGTGCTCAGAGAAATTCTAGCATCGAGCTAAAGAAGGTATTGTTGGGGGGTTTTGTTTATTTATTTTATAAAGTTTTTTATTATATTATATCATGTAACATGAATATATAACTGAACTATCAGTATAGTATGAGATCATGTTGGTGGTTCCCTACTGAGTTATATATTCTCACCTTTCTTGGGCTGCCATTTCACTGAGGTACCTGAGTATCTTTCACTTTGTCTTCGGTTCAGATTAGGCCAAGGAATGGTATTTATTGATTAAAAAGGATGACTTAGTTGTCCAAGATATTGGGATGAGGTATTTATAGAGTCTCAATGTCTTTAGTTTTATGTGAGCATGACTATTTGAGCTTGTGTTCTGTATGTCATTTTGTTGTAAAATGTTTTTTTTCATTCATACTCTGTTTTTTAGTTATTTATTTTATGATTTCAAACTTATATATAAGGGGTATAATCTCCACATGATACCTATACAGACTTATAATATTATTCAACAACCTCTAGCTTATGGGGAGGCATACCTGAGATCACATGGTAGTTTAGTTTGGTTACTATTCATAGTGATCTAGGTCAGAGTGTTATAGTAGAGTGCCTCTAGATTGTCTTTTTTAGCTTGTTCTTGGTGTTTTATTTGGGTTATAATTAGTTAGGGAACCATTTTGAAGTATATTATAGAAATGGTGTTGATTTTATCCATATAATGAATTAGAAAATTCATTTTCCACTTGAGCATCCAAGAGTTATATATGGTATGATTGGGATGATTCCCTACCAATATAACTTAATGGTGAGGGTTATTCCAAAGAAAACTCATTGTTTAGTGAAATATGGATCTTATCCTACTAATGGATATGATGCATTCTAAAAGGGTTTATCATTTTAGTGGGATCCTATTTAATAATTTTTTTATTAAATAGCATAACATGATACTCATCTAATAAAATATTCTATTTTAGATTAATTACATCATCATCATCAAGTTTAACCTTGAGATCAATCCTTTACAAGGATAAAATAAATATTATAAATTTTATCAAATGGTACTAGAATTAAATAATAGTTATAAATTAAAATTCTTCATGTTAGAACAACACTTTCCAAAGTAACCAACTTTTGATATTATTCAACAAGTGAATCTAGATGCTTATAAGGCATAAAATGATTCACTTAAGGTTTTAAAGGCATTAGATGAAAATTAAATAATAGAATATCAGTACCCATTCACGTGCTCTATATGATTGGGTATATCATTGTTTTGGTAAGGATAATACCTTTATTGTGGAAAATTTATCCATTAGAGAAATTTTTTTCTGGATTACATGGAAGGTTATAATAATATTAGTAGAAGGTCCATAGAATATAAAAATGTAAAAGAATTCAATCATGTTATTATAAAAAATATAAGATATCAACTATATGTTTTACAAAATTTTTAAATATACATGGAGTTAGAAGATAAATAAGGATTGAAGATTAAATCCTTAAGTTTTTCCAAGTAATGGAGCAAAGGGGTTTCTGTATTGGAGACTTGGAGACTTCAATATTAGTTGAATATATCTTAATATGGGTATTTTTCTCAATTTTCTCTAGAGTAGAGAATATAATTAATATTTGTTTAAATTAATTGAGATGGAGTTTTCAATACACATAATTATGAATTTTTAAATTATATAAAATTTTTTAAGGGATACGAAAAATGGTTTGTTATGGTTAATAAATTCATCATGTTTTCATTTATGGTAATGTTACAATAATAATATTAAATTAAAGAAATTTTTACCTAATATTCTTTGAGTGTTGAGGATAAATGATCTAGGAATGCGATGTCTAAGTTTTAGTACCAAAACAATAGTACTAATGAAAGTTCAAACTAGAAGAAGAAAATTTAGTTGAAGAGTTCAACAATGTTTCTTTAAGAATTTGATCAAGGTTATTGAAATATAAGGTTTTTAGGAAAGATGAAAAATAATTCTATATGATTGGATTATTAAAAATACCTAAATGGGTTTAAGAAACTCCATGGAATATCTATGTCATGTATGGATGTTATAGAAATTAATTCTTCAATTTTGAAAGGTATATGATTTCTAATGTATATTTTAAAAGTGTTGTAAATATAATAGAGTTCAAAATGAAAATAATAATTGATTGAGCTTAGAGTTTATATTCATGTTATAAAGAAAATAATTTCTACATCAAATATTTTAATGTAAAGGAATGTGTCAATATTAGATGAATCTAACTAAATAATGTGTATCTTTATATCTTTTCTCTTATGTTATAAGAGAAGTTGTTAGTTAAAAAATAGTTTTTATGAACAATATAATATGATTAATTACATATACATGGTTTATGATTCACCAGGATCCTATAACATGTTTCAAATAGAAGATATGGATAAAAGTGTTTATCTAGGATAAAGTGTTTATCCAAGATAAAGTGTTTATCCAAGATAAAGTGTTTATCTAGGATACAATGTTTATCTAGGATACAGTTTTTATTTAGATATTTATTAAAATATGATTGAATGTGATTCCTAACCAATAATGGAGTATTTTAATGAATAACATATTCTTTACAATAAAATACTATAAACACATAAAATACCATATATGATATATATATATATATATATACAATAGTTTATTTGTCAATATTTCCACTAGAAGGAAATAAATGTTATTTACTAAATACAAATAAGTTTTTATATCTTAAAAAGATATTCTAAAAAATAATATAGTAACTAAGAGGTTAGTGGGAGTATATTTAGACTATGATAAGTTCAAAGTTAATAAATAAATGAATATATTAGTCTGAAGTTAGAGTGATTTATAATCAATATCCTAAAATTTTTTAGATATGTGATATAAAATAAAAAAAATAGTTACATTTAGTTACTATAGAATATGGATATCACTATTTCCTAAATAATTATAATATTATAAGATTAAAGTGTTTTCCAATAAATATCCTAAAGAGTTTAGGATATATAATGATAAAGAATAATTTAAATAACCATATTTAGTTATCATGAATAAAGTGAAAATCAGTATTTTTTAAAGGATTTCACTAATCAAATTTATAAAGTGAATTACACTTGATATCCTAAAATAGTTTTAGGATATAGAGGTAAATAGAAATTTAAATATTCACATTATTTAAGACAAAAAAATTCATATTACTTTATACTAAAATATTTTAGGATGAAATGGTAAAAAATAATGTAAGTAGTCACATTATTTCATAGAAAATTTTGATTGAATAGTGTTACAAGGATTATGATGATGTATTTAGAAATATATCTAAGTAAAAAATATAATTTAACATCATAAAATTTGATGTTATGAAGTTAAGGAGTTTGAATATGTTTAAGTAGTTTAATGTTAGGAATATGATTCCTAAATCCTACCATTATTTAAACTACCTTACTTCATAGATGTTATTAACTAAGAGAGTTTATTGGGGGGGTTTTATTATATGGTAACATAATGATATGATATGAATTTTATATGATGTAATTATTTAATAAAACCCCTAAAAGTGTAGTATACAAAAAGCCGAACTAGAAGTTTATTATATATTATTTGATAAACTGGTACATATGTTGGGTTTATTAAATATTCATAAAAGGTCTTAATAATATTAAATTTATCATAATATATATAAGGTAATATCCAATTTACAATTCATTCAAATTGGATGCATAAATGTATATATAGATATTAATTTCATGAAGTGTAATGAAAATTTACCTCTCAAAGTACAAATTTGTGTTATCCCTAACCAATGTTCATCATGGAGTATTATAGGTTATGATGAAATTTTAAGGTTAACATGAGTAGGATTCTTATATAGAGATAAAATATTTGATCATGTGGCATAAAAAAAAGAATATGATTCTTTGTGTGCAATAAATGACCTATGAAGTGTAACAAATGGAGTGTTATAAAGATATATTTGTTACACTAGGGCTGTATGGATCATATTTTCATCTCCACTACCCAAGGGTGAAGAGATACCTAGCATGTGAACCTGTATACTTTGATACCCTACTTACACAAGTCAACATATTAACTTAGCCAATATAATATTGGTTGAGTATGTTTCTCCTAGTGTCATCAATTAGAGCTCAACCATACACACATTTTGGGGATGAGCCCGTAAGGGGCATAGAGATGATAGGTTTCCCCCACAATGCATTCCTCTCCACTATTGTGGATCGACTGTGGATCTATCCTTGGTGCTTCTGTTTGGTGCGTTCACGGTGTGAATTACCCTCTAGTGGCGTCATCGTGCGGGCTCGTCACTCTCAACATACCCCACCATTTGCTGCCTTCTTTTTATCCTGCCTTCGAATTGGATAGGGTTTCATGGAAGTGTAGTGTTGGTTCAAAGGTTGAGCTCTAGATGCCACTACTTGAGGTTTCTATCATGTTTCATGTTGGATGTGGGTGTGTAGGGAGGATTTTATCTCTCTATGCGGGTTTAAAGGCAACAATGTGATCTGCAGCTCTCGATTTTAGTGCGGTCTTCTTCCAATGATACTAGAGAGGTCCTCATTTCAGTGTTGTTTCATTTTTATTACTCTTAATATATTATTTCTTTTGGTTTGGGTCATGCGATGGGTCAATGTCGCTGGTGATTCTGTACCAGTTCTGGTTGAGGGTGATGGTTGTGATGTTGAGTTTCTGAAGGAGTAGGAGCATAAAAGATAGGTTTAGTAAGGATAATCTCTATCTATGATGTTGGTTGCTAAATGTGTGAATTTATAGATCTTTTGGTGTTGACTGCTTTGTTACTGATTTTTGATGCTGAGTCTGAGTTGCTGAAGGAAAAGGAGACGAATGAATGGTTCTATCAAGGATCTAATGGAGGTGCTGTGAATGAACATTGAGGGTATGAAAATTGACTTATCGTAGGTCTGATTTGGTGTTTTTGATAATTGTGTTGAATGGTATGAAATGGTGGATTTGTTGGTTGAATGCATTGAGTTGGTGGAATGTTCTTTGTGGCCATCTGGTTTGAGGTTTGAGGTTCGATGCATTTGCCTTACATGGTTTTTCTCTATATGGGGTTTTGAGAAGTTGGTTTTCATCTGGTATTCTCTCCAGAATCATATGTTTGAGAGGGTATGGATTTGACATCGGTTCCAGGACCATGCACTCATGAACGAGACAATTAATCGGCAACGAGGAGCTGAAGGTGGCTTATCTTATTGTTTATGATGCTGGGTAGGGACTCTTCTATGTAGGATTGGTATTGTTTGGCCTTAAACATTTGTACAAGATGTTTTGATTATCTTAAGTTGTGAAGTCATGTATGGTTTCTCACTTTTTCCTCAAAAGTGTTTCAATAATAAACATTTCATTTTCATTCAATATAAGGTAAAATGGCACAAAGCCCATGAGTCTTTAGTGAAAGCAGACAATTGAAGGAGATATGCCTGACAACCTTATATGTATATGATATATATAATTTATATAATTCAAATTCTTATTTGAATGCATCATTATATCATTCCATGAACTTTTGGAATACACTAGATACATGAGTTATTCACCAAAATAAGATATCATTTAAAGAAATCATTTCATAATATAATATATATATATATTAGGTCTAGAATTCATATGTTTATTGCATATACTATCCATATCATTTATTCATGAATGAATAAGTACAATTATTTAAGGATCATATTTAACAACCTTTATAAACCACTACCATGTGGTGGAAATCAGTGTGGATGTTTGTACAATTCTTAGCCAAACCTCTTTAGAACCCATGGCTCTCCTCTTCTTCCTTAACACACTAAGGTACTAAAACACTATAGTTGAAGAAGAATCCCACTTGAAATCTGATAAATTAAGTGAATCCTATAGATACCTCTAATGGTGGGAAGGTTTTTAAAACTTTTTAATCTTCATCAAACTCTTTAGATGAAGATCAACACGTTGTTGTAGCTTCTTCAGTGAATGGTACACATCTTTACAGTTATCTTCAATTCTAGTTATATATATGAATTTTTCATATTTTATTTATAGATATCCTCATGTAATATCTTTTTATTATTTTCACCGCATCTAATAAATGTTATTAGAATCATTTGATCCCTTTCTAGAATAACCATGGTCAAAAGGTGACTCCCCTCTCCTTGTATTAGTAAATATAATGTTTTATGGTTGTTTAAATGGATGATGACTTGGTTTAAACATGTTTCCAGGCGAGTGATGACTCGATGTTGGCTATTGAATGATTATTTATACCAAATACAAACAAACAATTAATTATTAGATAATTATTAGGAATTCCTTAGCACTTGAGATTTGGGGAAATAAAGAGTTTCTATTAGATTTTGGGAAATGAGGTGTTTCCATCATATTTTGGGAAAATTAAAAGTTTCCATTGAATTTTGTGGGAATAGAGAGTTTATATTATATTTTAGTGGAGAAGAGTGTTTATATTGGATTTTGGTGGATTTGGGAGTCCCTATTAAATTTTAAGAAAATGAGGGTTTTCCTTGTGTTTTGAAAGTGGGGAGTTTTCTTAGAAATTTAAAAATAAATGGATATTATTTAGAATTATATTTTTGGGAAAAAGTTGAGAGGGATATAGAAGTAAGATTTTAGAATTTATTGAAGGAATATTTTCCAAAAATTTCAAGTGTTTTATATTATCCTAATAGGGATGAAGTGTTTTAGGGTATTTTCAATACAACTCCTATGTTGAAGGAGAATTTATAACTCATGAACCATTTTAATTATTAGGATAAAGAAGAGTATCATGGACATTTTTATGGAGAAATCTTGAACATCAAGACTAAAAAGATAATGAAAAATGATAAGTATATTGAGATTTTATAGGATAACTTTATATCAATATTGGAGTTCACCCAGATTCACTTAGTGACTCTTAAACACAAGGAGGGATTGAATTTCTATTTATAATGAAATGATTTTGAATCACTAATAAAGGATTATATTTCTTCTTAGTGGTTATTTGGTTTTCTATGACTTCTTATAACTAAGTGACCAATTCCTTTAAAGTGGATTTTAATAAAAAAGGGATTAGATGGATTTTTTTGAAAACAAATATTTTTATTTAGTGTTTTTTTGGGAAATTATGAAATTAATATTTTAAATTACATTATTGGTTTTGAAATATAATTTTATAAAGGTTTAGATAGATCAAATTTTATAGTTTAAAATAAATTTTATTTATCATTGTTGATTGGAATGACATTTTAAAATTTTAGGTGCTTGGAATTGTATTGGAGTTATCATGGAAATCCTACTAATATTATACTTACCCACTAAATATGTACTTAAATGAACATATAGATATTCTTCGATGTGATATAGGTAAAGGGAAAATATCATTCTACATTAGTAGTGAGTCCCAGATCCACTTTTGTGATATGGTGGAGGAGTTAGTGTCTCAAGGCATGATCACTTTATTTTAAGTTGGAAAACATCTCATCTATTATATTTGAAATGTTAGATTTTTAAAACAAGTTTATTTTTATTAAAAAGTTAGTTTAAATAATTTTTTATTTAAATAAATTTTACATTCACATTTATTTTATTTTATTTTATGTTGTTGAGGGTAAATCATTCCCTAAATTATTTTCTTTAACCCTTTCCACTTTTTAAGAGCTTATTGTGATCTAAGAATTTTCCTCAGGCCTTGTGGTATCCCATTTCATGTTTTGAGATTCAAGATCTTGGGTTAGGGTGTTATAAAATTGAACCAGTTCATGATTTCAAATTGATCCTTATATAGTATTGTAGTCATGGAGAATGAGACTATTGGGACTCAAAAGTTCTTCCATGAAATTCCATATCTAAAATCTTTATTATGAACTTTAAGCTACCAGGAAGTCTAGGTAAAAGAGTGGTTAGTGATAACCTAATAATAGTATTAATTTTTTTATTTTAACCAATAATGGGATAAAACAATCATTAGTTTATAAATTATGGTAGGCATGATAAGGGTTACATCACATGGTATAGTTTTAAGGAAAATGAATTTTCTTGCATGAAATGTATTTCCAAAAACTAAATAATTTTGGTACTTAAAAAGTGATTTTTTGAAATAAAGGATTATTGTGAAACTTGATTTAATTATTATGAAAAATTGATTCAAGAATGAAATTATCCAATGAAATAATAATCCACCTATAAATGGTTTGAATATAAATTTTTGTGATGGTGAATAGTAAAGAGGTTATGAAATTTTAATTGAATATTTTTTATGATATAGAACATACCACACAGGGAGATTTGGATAGATTTGAATGAGGGAGAGGGGTGATGGTGTATACTCTTTTTGATCATTAGCTGATGGGTGATAATATATATGATATCTGGTGACTAGTAGGGATGTTAATCAGGATATGATGGGGGAGGTTTAAAGGGTCTTAGAGTTTCAAAAGAAAGAACTTTTTTTATTCATGGGAGACGCTATGATAGAGAAAGTTGACGATTGGTTAAAGAGTATTAATCATATCTTCTAGTTTTTATAGGCACTGAAGACATAAAGGGTTGAGTCTGGGACTTATTTTTTAGAGGGAATCACTAAAAGGTGGTGGTAATCAGTTAAGGAATTGAGGAGGTATAAATATATTGAATTTAAGGGATACTAGAATATATTTAATGATCACTACTATCCATAGGAGTTGAATCTATCAAGGGATCAATATATTTTAGACTTTGAGATGGGAAACATGTCTTTTATGGAGTATGTATCATGATTCATTGAGCTTGTGAAGTTTTTCTCAGAATTAGTGACGAATTATAACCTCAAGTCATAGTGGTTTGAGATATTATGATGAATATAAATATGATTTTGGACCATTTTACTTAATTATCCTATCTATGTGGAGGTGGAGACCATGGTGGCTTTGGTGAAGGAAGATATAAATTACATATAAAAGGTAATTAATTTTCTTCCTCAGGAATGTGAATAGAATATTTTTCCAGTGTCTTGAAGAGAAAGTGGAAATAATTACTAGGGATTTCAATTGAGAAATATTACCATGTTTATCAAGGGAATGAATTGTTAGATTACTTCTAGTGTGGTGAAGTGGGGAACTTGAAGTTGAAACTTTCAGCTTATCTTTCATGTGATTTCAGTATAAAAAGGTGGTATATCAAAAAAAGTTTGGTAACTAGTTATCATAGGTGATAAGTGGTGGGACATCCATTAAGTGAAAGGACCAAGGATATAAGAAAATGGATTAGGTCAGGATGATCTAATGACTCATGGAAGAGAGGGATGGACTGTCCAAGAAGATTGGTCAAAACCTTTAATGTGCCAGGGGAAAATATTTATGGCTAATATGACATTAGGGGAGGATGAGGCTAATGCATGAAAATTTATAGTTTAAGGTACCATTATGATATCTTCAATTATTATTTCTATATTATTTGATATTGGATAATCACATTAATTTATTATTGAAATAATCATAGATCTATTATGGTAACATGTGGATTTGATGTCATATTCAATGAGAATAGAAACTCCACTGGGTGAAAGATTTGGGAAAGGATTTAAGTTTCTATCATATTTGATCATGATTGGTAATGTGGAAATCTCATGGGACTCTTGGGAACTTGAGATAAAAACACATTACTTGATGATTGAGATGTATTAGGTGATTAAGTTTAAAGATTAAATAAACTATTATGGTTGGTTGGTTTTCTTTATAGAACTAGATGGGATTGTCCACACTTTCATGGGAGAGTGGGATATTAAAACATTTAGGGCAGAGCATTTGGGTAGTATAGTATAGTGAGATCCATATCATGTCAATTGGTATGATTAATTATTGGATCCATATAAGTAAATAATCTACCTCTACTTCATAAGGTCATGGAATAGTATCTAGATGATGGTGGATAGGATGAATCCTATTTCATTATAATATTATTATATGGAATCAATGATTTTTTAGGAATTAAAGATATAGTTGGATGAGCTTGAGAGAAAGGGTTTCATCTGATCAATTTTTTTTCCAAAAAACCTTAAATGGGATAATATCAGAACCTAAGATTTTAAATAGGAGAATGTTGAAAAGTGAGAGGAGTTTGTTTAATCATGATAAAAATTGGTTTTTTTGTTGAAAATTATCCACATTTAATGGTTTATATCTTTTTTAGGGATTGTGTGAAGTCTAGTTTTGTTTGGTGAAGCTTTGGAGAAAATCTTATGAAGATATCCAAAAGCACACTATAATATATACTGCAATGTCATAGTCTGTAGTGGTGAATGTTTTTAAATGGTTGATTAATGATTTTACTATAATGACATAGTATCATGATATATTTGGTATCAAATATTGTTTAATAGAGAAAAAGTGTTTAGAACTGGGCATTATGGATGAAATGTAACACCTTAATTAGATAATGTAATGGAAATGAAATTTTAGCTAAATCTCAATTACACCATAATATGTAACAATTATTCCATGATTTATTTTAAGATAACATGGCTATTTTGGTTTGGAAATTGTTCTTAAATGTCCATTGCATAGTGGGAGCCTTTAAAGAAAAGTGCTTCAGGCTTTGGATTATTACCGAAGGATCATCCCACAAAGAAAGTCCATAATATTTTGAAGACATATGAGTTGTTCCTAACATATATTATTATGAAGTATTGATCTTGACTGGGAATTATCTATAGAAATCAAGACATTGATTTTCAGGGTTTAAATTCTAAATCAAATAATGATTTTTAGAGGACTTAATGATAGAATTAAATAACATTATAATGAAGATTATTAATAAGTGATTTTCTAGATTATTGAAAAATTTGTAAGTTTTATTTCTTTCCAAATATAGAAGTATTGGTTTGGAATTTTTTATAATTAATTGGACTATAGTGTTATAAATTAAAGGCCAATGAAATGATGACATTTGGAATTCAATGAAGGACATTTTTGGAAGTTCAAATTGAAGGGGTAAAAGAGAGATTTTAGAGGAATGAAGATAGATAGAATATAAATAGTACATTTTAGAGAATATAGGGAGATATTGTTTTTTCACAAATGGTGTTTTTTGAAGATATTATGTTTTGAGGTTTAGTCTTGAGGATTCATAATTGATCAATGAGTATAAAGTTGATGGAAAACACACTCATAGATATAGTTTGTTGAAAGTTCTTGGTATTAATTATGAGTGACCCATGCATTAATTTATTCTTCAAATATATCATTTAAACTAGTGAATGGATATGAATATAGTGGTGGTGAACGTTTTTTTGGTAGTGAACCTTTACTAAATCATTGAATCACATACAATGAGTAGTTATTTGGTAACATCCTAGGTTTAAGTATGATTTTTCATTCCCTAAGTTACTTTTTTATTATTTATAATGAAAGTAAACTTGACTAAAAATATATCATATAAGATATAAATCAAAATACAATACATTATTCAACCATAATATAATGTTACAATAAAAGTACATGATTCCATGTATTTTATCCCATGGACTATTACATACTTTAGATGATTATATCTTTTAAAAGTGCATAAATTAAAATGTGAAAATAAATATAAAATAATAATATCTTTACAACTAATGAATACCTTATATAATATTCACACTTGAGGATCACCATTACAAGAATAAAACCTACAATGAAAAAAAACATAATAAAAGGAGAAATAATTTTTTAAATTCAAAAAATGAAAACTATATGAATGAGTAGTGTACTTTTTGAAGTTATGATAGACTGAATTTATAAGATGTAATGTGGGTAATATAGCCATTATATGACCGTTATTAAAAGGTATGTAGTCATTAAGTATAATACCAATAAATATCTCACCAGTTTAGAATTATCAGTATGTAGTTAATATACTTAAAGTTTATTTAGATGTTTTAAATATACATTTTCATTATAAATAATTTATTTTAAATAAAATAAATTATTTCAGAGTAGAATTAAAATATAATAATTCACTAAAAAATATCATTCATCCTAAGAAAAATATTTTTATATAATATTTATTTTTATTAAATTTTTTACCTAAAAAGAATAATATTAATAAAATTGATTGATTAAATTCAAATAATGATTAGTAAAATAAATTAATAAAATCTAAGAAATAATTATTGAAATATTAGGAACATTAATTTAATTATTTATGTTTAAACAAAAATTTTTTATTTTAAAACGTTGTTTTTATTATATATATTATATGTTTTTATTTAAAATTTAATTTTATATTATTTGGAGTATATAATTAGATGAAATTTATTTTTTACATATATATAAAATGAATAAAATTTCATTCATTAATTTTTAATTGGTTATAAGTATACATAAATCAATTAATGTTAAAAAGAGGTACTTTTGAAAGAATTTTTTTTATGTGTGTAATATATTTTTTATCTCTATAAATTAAATTCTTCATTAATAAAAAATATTTTAATAAAATTTATTGATAATATAAATAGAAAGTAAATTATAAATCATATAATGATTATTACTTGGTAAGGAATAAGAATAAATGTCTTTTATGAGTTAAAAATATTTTGTTTTCTAAATTGTTTTATGAATTGCACATTTTTATTTTAAAAAATAAATGTATCTTATTTTATGGATAATTTGTATAATATTCATGAGTATAAAAATATTTATCACTCATGTGGTGATTAATAATTAATAATAAATGTAAATAATAACACCTAGTGTTTAAGAAAGTCATTTTTTATAAAAGCATTTTTCATATATATTTTATGATTTCTTTTGAATGTTAAATTTATTATGTTAAAAAATTGAATTAGATTAAATTTAGTCTAAACTTGGAATCATAAAATCTAAATTAGGTAAAACAATTCATCTTATAATTTTATTAAAAAAATAACGACCATGTTAAATAATTAAACAAGGTTAAATGGGTAAAAATAAGTGAATTAACATAGCTAAAATTTTGGGCAATTAACATGATATTTATAAATTCTATAAGTCCTTAGGTTTTTTATTCAATACTACATTTCACACAAATATTTCCTTACCTAAATCCCTTGTTATTCCATTTCCCCTGCACTTAGCTCAAGTTTCCAAGGAAATGTCCCTTATTTTAACCTACAAAAGGAGCTCACTTCCACCCCTTATAAACTATTTCTATCCTTTAGTTTTCTCTTGAATCCCAACCCAAATTACCTCTCATAATTTCCTATCCAAAATTTTATATCCTTTTCTCAAAATAATTAGGACTTAGTCCTTCATTCCTAAGGAATATTTTGTGGGAAGAAGGGATTTCATTAAAGTGGTTAGAGCACATCCAACTAATAAAAAATACAAGTTAAGGTTTTTCACATATAAATTTTCATTATTTGAGATATGTTCTATATTCACCACTAGTTTTCATTTATGTGTTGTATATAATTCCACATGAAATTATTTTTTCATGATTTTCATGAAATTTAAGGGATTTACAAATCCATCTCAAGTTCTTACTTTCAAGGGGTTTTAATTCAAAAGTTACCAAATTTATAAGGGATTCTTTCCAATATCACTTTGAAATCATGATTATTTATAACTAAATTTACATAGGGTAAATTGTATATTATTTATCTATAATTCCACTTATATTATATCATCTTCTAGTTATTTATGAGGTTTACATGTCTCCTTATCATTTCACCTCCCATTAAACCACAACTCAACAAAAAGAATTATTGTAAGTGGAGCCAAACTTATCTCTTATTTTTAGATAGGGATATTTTTCCTATATTACCATGTTTTTCATATGATTTTATGGTTTATATTATCTATTATTCTATTATTTATTAAGGTCATTTTTATTGACTTTGAATTTATTTACAAAAGTGTTAAATGAATTATTATTTTTAATGTTTTCCACATGGGTTAATATAACTTTCATTACAGAAGTGTGAAAGGAATATTTTTTAATTATTTATACATGATAAAATTTTATCACATACACTAAATTTTTATTTATAAATATTCCATTCTATTTTTTCATGGTTTTTAAAAGTAATTTATATTTGTATTTTTTTATAAAATATTTCCTTTGAAATAATAATTATTAAAAATGTAAAGAGTATCTCTTTTTAATTTTAAATGTAATTTTATAATGTTTTTATAAAGTGTTTTCCATATATATTAATATAATTAAATGTTTCTTATGATTCAATAGAGATATTATATAATGATACCATCCACTTTCCTTATCTAGAAAACTTTTGTTCATGTTTTTTGGATGTATTTATAAAACCCATTTATTTATCATAGGTTAATTTAGCTATGAAAGGGTTATAATTTTTTTCATTTTAATTTTTCAATAATATCTATGGGTCATCATTATATGACGAGTAGTATTGATATATCCATCCAATACATTGGGTAATGTTTTATTTCTCATGATATAATGATGTTTTCTGTCGATATGACTAAAGTTAGCTATGTTCACAACTCTGTGCATGGAAATGATTGTGTTTAGCTATGTTCTCAACTCTATGTGTCAAAATGATTGAATTTATCTATGTTTAAAAATATATTGATGGAAATTATTGTGTTTATCTATTTTCAAAACTCTGTATGTATCCATGACTATGATTAAGTATGTACAAAATTTCATGCATGGACATGGTTTCATTTATCTATGTTTACAACATTATGGTTTACCTATGATTATACTTATTTCTGATACCTATTTAATACTCCATGGATAATTATTTTTACCTCAAATTCCCACATTCTTATACCATGGTATATTTTATGCTTTCATGATGATCCTTTTGAGGTTATATGTCCTTATTTCACTTCTTATAGACAACCCTTATGATTCCATGTTCTATTTATTTATATATTTTTCTTATGTTCATATTTTCTCACATGCTTATGATCTAACCCTCTATGGATTATTTATAACTTTTTCACTTATTAGTCAATTTATATCACCCATTATTATATTTTAAATTCCCCATGTTATAAATATAAGTGAAAAATTTTATTTCTCGAAGGGGATTTAGTGTGGCGACACTAAGGAGAAATGTTCACAATATTGTAAAATAAGTTTTTATTGTATCTAATATCCAAATAAAATAAACCTATAGTATATGGGGTGTGATTTATTATGATATTTAATCTATTAATTATGAAAATGATGTAAAATATATTCTTATTATGTTTGAGTTGTACCAGTTGGTATGAGAGCGTGGTTTGTTTTTTTGTGATTAGGTTAACAATTATAAGAGAACCTTAATTAAAGTAGCCTAGGTTGAACCAAAAGCATCATATACTTAAATGATAGTGTTTTATAATAATACATCATGAGGTTTAATTTTCATATAGTTATTTACAACAATTCTCTTAAGATGTTATTTATTACCCATGTTAACCCTTTTCATTTTATTAAATGGCTAGAACCAGGGGGAACTAAGTTAATAATGAGTGTAATGGACAATGTGGTGATTTTAATAACAAGTAAACAAATGGGATGAGATATGGATTGTAAAATATAATGGAAATTATATATAATATTATTAATAATAACATTTACCATGTTTTCTCCCAAATACATAAAATAAGAAGCAACATACTATTGATTTTTTTCATACATCAATAAACTCCATCCTTTAGTGGATATTTTGATCCACTAATTCAAAAGAAATGGTTAAACATAATAAAAAATATATTTTCCATTCTCTAGATACCAGATATTGAAAATGTTGTTTTATATGTTTATCATTTGTAAGGTGAATCTTGTTAATGGAAAACCCTAATCAAGTACATAAGGTAATATGTTGAAATAAACTCTATGAAATGAGATGAGTTTAAGAAGGTATTTTTTAATAAATATATCCCCTAACCATTAAAACTAAAATGGAGAGAGAAATACTTGAGATAAATTAAAAGGTGGATGAATCCATTAGAACATATAAAGAAAAATTCACAAGAATTATAAGGTATGATTATGGTTATATTATTTACCCTGAGAGAAAGATCGATCATTTATTTAGTGGGTTAAAATAAATTATCTAAAAATAAATCAATAAAATATAATTTTTTATATTTTAAGAAATTTTCAATGTTTTATCTAGGTGAAAATAGAAGTCGAAGAATCTCATTATCGTGTTATTTTTAGAAATAATAAAATAGAAAATGGAGTTTTTTGGAAGCTCAAATGGTAAATCTCATGGAAGAAAGAAAATTAAATTTCCCATATGGAAAAAATGTGGGAGGAAGCACCAAGAAAATTGTAAAAGAGGAATGGGAAAATGTTTCAAGTGTATAAAGGTTAGCTATTGAGCTCATGATTGTCTAAGAGATATGAAGAGGCTAGTTAATACAATGGAGGATAATGAAGTCTCAACTAATGAACCACCCACACTTTAATGCATCAAATGAAAGGAATATGGGAATTATAAAAATAAATGCCCCAAAATAAGGGATAAAAAGGATAATATCCATTACCAACCTCTAAGAATAAGATAATAGGGAATAGCCTCTGCTAAATTGTGTCATGAAAATGAAGTGGTTAAAGGTAAACTCATTGTATACTCAAAAAACTTTAAATATCTTATTTTATTCTAAATCTACCCACTCCTTTATATCTATAATGTCTTATAATAGAATCAAATCATAACCCCAATAATTATAAATTGAATTATCAGTGAAAAATCTTAGTGGTATGATAATTTCATCCCAAGTATATAAAAACACTATGATAAAATTTGTGGGAATTTGCTTATTAAAAATTGTATTATTCTACCTTTAGTTGAATTTGATATGATTTTGGGAATGTATTGGATATCTTATATATAGAGGCTATATTAATTATCAGGATAGGAAAATCACATTTAATCTCTTAAACCAACCCATGAATTCCCATCACTGTTTTCTTAACTATGAACACCTTATGGAAGTCGCTTCCATTATATGGGTCTTAATAATGAATAATGAGGGATATTTAGATAAAATGGAAAGGGAGAAACTAAATATTAAGGATATTATAATTTTGACTGAATACATTAATGTTTTTCTTAAAGATTTGATTAGTATTCCCCTTGATCATGAGGTTGAGTTTTCCATATAATTCATACCTAGTGCTATGCCTATATCAACAAATCCTTATATAATATCCATAATTGAATTAAATAAATTAAAGAATAAAATCCAATAGAACCTAGATAAGTATAAGGCCCTGGCCTTAAACCTTACTTAATATTGAATTAAATGAATAATTCACATTGAGTTTCTTTTCACGGTTTAGAGTTTTAGATAATTAGGACATAACTATTACATCTCAAAAGATTACAAAGTAGAAACTTCTACTAAGTTTCCATAAAATAAAAACTCTTAAAAGGAAACATGTATAGTTCCATGTTTTAGATAGCATGACTTTACCTTGATCCCATCCTTGACCCTATTCCACATTAAGTCCTGTGAAAAAAATTTCAAAAAAAACTTGGGTTGAGCATAAAAACCTCATTAAGGGATACACAATGAATGAAAACTGTTAGTTTTTCAAAACAACAAGTAGACCATGTATACTTTATCAAAGTAATACTTTTCACCTTTATGAAGTAGTAAAAAATCTCCACTGAAATAAAAGATCATTACTTACCCTTTTGTAACCAAAATATTACCATAAAACCCATATAAAGATCACATAACATATAAAGGTAACTTGGGACATAAACATACTTAAATGGAATAACTATACGGTCGACTTCCACACATATCACTTAATGGAATAACCATATGGCCGACTTCCATACCCAATGCATTGGAGGTTATAACGTAACCACCTGTCCTGGTATTCACGGAACCACCCGTCATATGGTTTATCACGTAACCACCCGTCAAATGTCTAAGTACCATTATAAAATCATAAGACATAAAACAAATATAATGGAAAGAAAACATTTCCACACTTTGATCACAATATATCACATAAATATATTGAAATAAAAAATCCATTATAAAAACCGTTTTCAATACCAAAATACATAAAATAGTATATGGTATTTATTTCATTTTAAAAACATTACGACTTGTTGAGGAAGCCAAAGACCAAATAATACTCGCGGCGATGAAAAAGGTCGTTATCACCGCGTATGTTAAAAGAAACATTACTTTTTGTCGTTTAGTAAAACGCTTCATAGAAAAAGATTCCTTTTGTATAAAAGTAAAAGTCAAAGGGGTTTATACACCGTATAAAAGAAAGTTGTGTATAAAACGAAATATGCCTCAATGAAAGGAGATTGAGATGAATCCCCTTACCTCGTGTTCGACGTGACTCGATTGCTCTTTAATCTCCTGAATAATAAACTAGTGTTAATTTCTACTTTCTTAAGAACCATTTTCAAGCTTACTATTCCTTTTATATCAATTATTTCCATGTTATAAACATTATGAAATCATTTAAGTTAATAATGCTTGTTTTGTTGATACTTGGTTCTTCAGTCGAAAGTGGACTTCTTACAATTACATGTTATTCATGTGGTAAAAGGTTCATTATATCCAGAATGATATTCATGATTTGGATATCATATATATCATATATATCCAGAATATACATGTATTTATAATATTACATAATCATTTAGAGGTAAGAAATGAAATGCACCGTTCATGGAGACGGTAAGCCGTACGTACGCATGAACGCTACTTTCATTTCTATGTCATATTAATGGAATTAAAACTAAATGAGAGGTATGTATATTTTAATTACAGAATTATATTAATCATTTAGATGTAACATACATCATATATATCCATTATATATATGTACTTATAATAGTACATTACATTTGGGGATAAGAAATGAAATACACCGTTCATGGAGACGGTAAGCCGTACGTACTCATGAACGCTACTTTCATTTTTATATCATACTTTAATGGAATGAAATAATAATGATATAAAGGTATATTATAATTCCAGTATAATATCATATATAATAACTTTAAATCCATCCTTTATACGTCCCACATATGGCATTAACGAATCAAATCACTTTGAGGGGGCGGTAGTCCGCACTTCCTAAAATGAAGATATCGTCTTTACCCATAATGGAAACCATAAAGGTATGACATAAATGAAAAATACAGAAGCTTAAGGAAAACATAAACATATTATATATCATATATAAATATAGTTACATCTTAATGGCCACCTTTGAAGGTGTTATATGAGTGTTGAACAATCATCGTTTCGTGAGGCAGAAATTCACCATCCACGGAAACAGTATGTTCTTTAACCATTAGATGTAGGTGTGTATAAGTGTAGCTCGAATAATTCTTATAAAAACATCCTAGTATACTGAGGATACTGGTTTTTTTACAAAATAAATTAATAAAAAGAGTTTAGAGGGTTGGAGAAGCAAAATAAAACATAAGAACACAAGAGAAAACACTACCTTTAAAATGGGTAACTCTTTTTGATTTGAGCTCAAAGGCTTCCTTGGGAAGACTTCTGCCCAAAGTGAGGATTCTAGGAGTTGGATAGGGATGTTTAGAGACAAAATGGGTAGGGTTTGGCCGATCCAAAGGCTTTGAAAGTGTGGGTAATGAGGTAGAGGTGGGGGCCTTTTATAAGAGGAGAGGAGGGGCATTCTTGGAAAGGTATAAAATGTTACTTTATTTTCAAATGATTTTAGGATTTTAAAGGTCTCACATTGATTTATTTTTAGGATAAGGTGATAAGGGTTCGAAATATACTCATACAATAGGTCTTTGACAATTGTAATTCTTATATTTTACATTATCTTTTCATTTTATTTAAATCGTTAAATAATGAGGTAATCGCTGCATCATCATGGTGTATAAATAATTTAATTTATTTAATGTCTAAAAATTATAAAAAAATATCATGATATAGGAAATATGTTTATATTTCTAATGAATATTTATAGTAAAAAATATGACTTTTATAACCCCATTTAAGAATTGTTTTAGTAAAACAACTCATGTTTGTGACATTTTTATTTTAACTTTAAATAAAAAGATATTAATGTCATTTTCCTACCAAAGTAGATCCATGGGGTCCCCAAGTTGACCCATGGATTTTCTTGGTCATACATGACACATCAAATAAGGGTAGGACATGTGTCTAGGTCATATCATATTATTAAAACATTATTTTTACCTTAAACTACACTAATTACCTCTAATCGCGATTAATTAACTTAAAAGTTACTATTCACCAAAAAATTATTTTAATCCCATTGAACCACATTTTACTTCATAATGACAACCATTTATGTTGGATTTTTGAAATTCAAAACACAAAGGTGGTAAAATTTATTTTAAACGAAAAATCAGTTTTTTAAGTACCACTTAGTGGTTTCACTATTCATCAAAAATTGAAGTTTTTCAGAAAAATACCAAAAATTTACCCTAAGATATATTTGATATTCCGAATTCAAAAATGAAGTCTATTTTAAAAAATTCAAAACATATAAGTTGCATTAATTAATTCCCACTGTCAGAGAAAATAGCTTGTTTTTATGAAACAATAAGTATCAAAAGATTGACACTAGTTTAAGTCCGATTTCAAAGTGAAATTAATTACAACGACCACCATTGTATTAAATGGTAAAAATATATTCTAATTGAACTTTAAAACCAATTCAAACGATAATCTTATCATATAAATAAATTATATTACAAATAGGTTTTGAATTAAAATAC
This sequence comes from Viscum album, assembly GCA_963277665.1. Lineage (NCBI taxonomy): Eukaryota > Viridiplantae > Streptophyta > Magnoliopsida > Santalales > Viscaceae > Viscum > Viscum album. Next base: position 1,967,976,441 of record OY728125.1, on the reverse strand, counting down.
AACATTTTTCACTATTCATTAAAAAATGAACTTTATCAGAAAAATACCAAAAATTCACACAAAGTAAATTTTGATGTCCCGATTATAAAGAAGAGTTTTATTTGGTCCAAAAGAATGTATAAGAGTGACCAAAACTATATTTAAAGAGGGTTCACCATCAAAAGGTGATAGTTTGACCTTTTAGTGAATATTAGAGTATCTATGCCTAAAATTGGATTTTGTTTTCTAATTTTAAGTCTTTATCTTTTATTGGATAAAAGTAAAAACATTTCAAAAACATATATAATCATATTCTAGTTATTTCTATTCATTACCGCCAATACAACGACTACATGTTAACTACCATTTAAAATAATATTATTATATTACTAGTGTGCAACGTAAGTTTTCAAAGAAACTCATTGTTGCGTATCGGGTACGCTATCGAACATAGAAACCCTTTAAAGTAAAATTAATATTTAATTTGAAAATATTAATAAATATGAAAATGCTGTATTCTTTATTTACCTGGGATGTTACATCCTTCCCCCCTTTTGGGAATTGCATCCTCGTAATTTTATTCACTTATCAAAATAAGTGGGGGTATTTATCCCTCATAGCATTTTCAGATTCCCATGTTGCCTCTTCAACCATATGGTTTTTCCACAAAACCTTTACCTGATGAATTACCTTATTTTGCAACACTTGCTCTCTTCGGTCAAGAATCTGGAATGGTTGTTCTTTATAAGAGAGATTCTCCTCCAACTGGACTACCTCTGGGCTCAAAACATGAGATGGATCTGGCATATACTTTATCAACATCGAAACATGAAAAACATTGTGTACCTGAGATAAACTCGGAGGTAAAGCCACTCAGTAAGCAACTGATCCAACTCTCTCCATAATTTCATATGGTCCAATGAACCTTGGACTCAGCTTTCCTTTCTTACCAAATCGCATCACACTTTTCCATGGTGAGACTTTGAGAAAAACATGACCACCTACCTCAAAAGAGAGATCCTTCCTCCTGTTGTCTGCATAACTCTTCTTCCTGCTCTGAGCTATTCTCATGTGTTTCTGTATCAGTTGAACTTTTTATGCCAACTCTTCTACCAATTATGGTCCCATTAGCTTCCTTTCACCCACTTCATCTCAGAAAGCTGGAGTTCGACACCGCTTCCCATATAACGCCTCAAATGGCACCATCTGTATACTGGAATGAAAACTGTTATTATATGAAAATTCAACCAAAGAAAGATTTTGGTCCCAAATTCCTTGATAATATATCGAACAATCACGTAGCATATCCTCTAAAGTCTGAATTGTTCGTTCTGACTGCCCATCTGATTAAGGATGAAAAGGTGTACTAAAATTTAATTCAGTACCCAACGAATTCTGAAGGCCTTTCCAAAAGTTAGAAGTGAACCTGGAATCATGGTCAGATACAATGGAGAGGGGAACTCCATGTAACCTGACTATCTCTTTAAGATACAAATGGGAAAGTTGATCTAGGGAAAAAGTATCTCGTATAGCAAGGAAATGAGTAGATTTAGTCAAGCGATCAACAATAACCCAGATTGCATTATTATCTCGGGGTGTCTTCGGCAATCCCACAACGAAGTCCATGGATATATTCTCCCATTTCCACTCTGGCACTGGTAAAGGCTGAAGCATCCCTTTCGGTAACTGCCTCTCTGCTTTAACCTATTGACAAGTCAAACACTTCACTCTAAAATCAGCAATATCCCTTTTCATTCTGTCCCACCAGTAATACTCCTCAAGATATCTATACATCTTAGTACTGCCTAGATGAACTGAAAACAGAGAACTATGAGCTTCACATAACAACTCTCTCTTCAACTTTGAGTCATAAGGCACACACAATATCTTCCCAAATCTCAAAACACAATCATTATCAATGTTGAATTCAGGTAACTTACCCTTCTGAACCAGCTCTACATTTTTCTGCAACTCACTGTCTTGCTTCTGTGCTTGCTTGATTCTATCTAATAAAGAAGATTTCACTGATACCTGAAACAAAAAAGAAGAACATTATGCACCAAAAACTTATATACCAAAGTTAATCAAATCCTTAACCAAAGGATCACATTCCAAACGCAACATTGTTAATGAAGCATTACTTTTTCGACTCAAAGCATCAGCCACTTTATTTGCTTTTCCCGGATGGTAATGAATTGTACAATCATAATCCTTGATTAATTCCATCCATCTCCTCTGTCACATGTTCAATTATTTCTGAGTGAATATATACTTTAAACTTTTGTGATCAGTATATATTTCACACTTTACTCCATACAAATGATGCCTCCAAATTTTTAGAGCAAAAACAACAACAGCTAACTCCAAATCATGTGTAGGGTAATTTACCTCATGAGTTTTCAATTAACGTGAAGCATATGCAATTACCTGATCATTCTTCATAAGGACACAACCAAGTCCCCTCAACGAAGCATCACTGTATATAACAAACTCACCATTCCTAGAAGGAAGTGCAAAAACTGGAGCATTCACCAATCTTCTTTTGAACTCTTGAAAAAAATCATCACATTCTTTTTTCCAGATAAACATAACACCCTTCCGAGTTATCTTAGTAATTGGACTAGATAACTGTGAAAATTTTTCAACAAACCTTCTGTAGTAACCTACCAAACCAAGAAAACTAATTTCAACTAAGCCATCACTGCAGTAAACTGCTCAATTCTGATTCTGACCATCTCAGTATGCTGATTTGCAAGGTCATTTCCCTCAGTATGCCTTCCCAAAAAACTTCTCTGTTTCCTCTAAGAAAAACCATTATTAACACTGAAATACCTTAGGTGAAGCAAATGGTAATCTTTAAATTCTATATCATTTCAATTTGACCAAAAAAAAAATATTTTTGGATAATCATTTAATTGAATTCTAACTCCTAAAGTTGTCTAAACCGACCTCTGATACCAACTATAAGGCCCCGACCTTAAACCTTACTTAATATTGAATTAAATGAATAATTCACATTGAGGATATTTTCACGGTTTAGAGTTTTAGAGAATTAGGACATAACTATTACATCTCAAAAGATTACAAAGTAGAAACTTCTACTAAGTTTCCATAAAATAAAAACTCTTAAAAGGAAACATTTCTAGTTCCATGTTTTAGATAGCATGACTTTCCCTTGATCCCATCCTGGACCCTATTCCACATTAAGTCCTGTGAAAAACATTTCAAAAAAAAAACTTGGGGTGAGCATAAAAAGCTCAGTAAGGGATACATAATGAATGAAAACTATTAGTTTTTCAAAACAAAAAGTAAACCATGTATACTTTATCAAAGTAATACTTTTCACCTTTATGAAGTAGTAAAAAATCTTCACTGAAATAAAAGATCTTTACTTACCCTTTTGTAACCAAAATATTACCATAAAACCCATATAAACATTACATAACATATAAAGGTAACTTGGGACATAAACATACTTAAATGGAATAACCATATGGTCGACTTCCACACATATCACTTAATGGAATAACCATACGGTCGACTTCCATACCCAATGCATTGGAGGTTATAACGTAACCACCCGTCCTGGTATTCACGACACCACCCGTCATATGGTTTATCATGTAACCACCCGTCAAATGTCCAAGTACCATTATAAAATCATAAGACATTAAACAAATATAATGGAAAGAAAACATTTCCACACTTTGATCACAATATATCACATAAATATATTGACAAAAAAAATCCATTACAAAAACCACTTTCAATACCAAAATACATAAAAGAGTATATGGTATTTATTTCATTTTAAAAACATTAATGCTTGTTGAGGAAGCCAAAGATCAAATAATACTCACGGTGGTGAAAAAGGTCGTTGTCACCGCGTACGTTAAAAGAAACATTCCTTTTTGTCATTTAGTAAAACGCTTCGTAGAAAAAGATTACTTTTGTATAAAAGTAAAAGTCAAAGGGGTTTATACACCGTATAAAATAAAGTTGAGTATAAAATGAAATATGCCTCAATAAAAGGAGATTGAGATGAAGTCCCTTACCTCGTGTCCGACGTGACTTGATTGCTCTTTAATCTCCTGAATAATAGACTAGTGTTAATTTCTACTTGATTAAGAACCATTTTAAAGCTTACTATTCCTTTTATATCAATTATTTCCATGTTATAAACATTATGTAATCATTTAAGTTAATAATGTTTGTTTTGTCGATACTTGGTTCTTCAGTTGAAAGTGGACTTCTTACAATTACATGTTGTTCGTGTGGTCAAAGGTTCATTATATCCAGAATGATATTCATGATTTGGATATCATATATATCATATATATCTAGAATATACATGTATTTATAATATTACATAATCATTTAGAGGTAAGAAATGAAATGCACTGTTCATGGAGACGGTAAGCCGTACGTACGCATGAACGCTACTTTCATTTCTATGTCATATTAATTGAATTAAAACTAAATGAGAGGTATTTATATTTTAATTAAAGAATTATATTAATCATTTAGATGTAACATACATCATATATATCCATTATATATATGTACTTATAATAGTACATTACATTTGGGGATAAGAAATGAAATGCACCGTTCATGGAGATGGTAAGCCGTACGTACACATGAACACTACTTTAATTTTTATCTCATACTTTAATGGAATGAAATAATAATGATATAAAGGTATATTATAATTCCAGTATAACATCATATATAATTACTTTAAATCCATCCTTTATACGTCCCACATATGGCATTAATGAATCAAATCACTTTGAGGGGGCGGTAGTCCGCACTTCCTAAAATGAAAATATCGCGTTTACCCATAATGGAAACCATAAAGGTACGACATAAATGAAAAATAAATAAGCTTAAGGAAAATATAAACATATTATATATCATATATAAATATAGTGACATCTTAATGGCCACCTTTGAAGGTGTTATATGAGTGTTGAACAATCATCGTTTCGTGAGGCAGAAATTCACCATCCACGGAAACAGTATGTTCTTTAACCATTAGATGTAGGTGTGTGTAAGTGTAGCTCGACTACTTCTTATAAAAACATCCTAGTATACTGAGGATAATGGTGTTGTTAAAAAAGAAATTAATAAAAGGAGTTTAGAGGGTTGGAGAATCAAAATAAAACATAAGAACACAATAGAAAACACTACCTTTAAAACGGGTAACTCTTTTTGATTTGAGCTCAAAGGCTTCCTTGGGAAGACTTATTCCCAAATTTAGGCTTCTAGGAGTTGGAGAGGGATGTGGAGAGACGAAATGGGCAGGGGTTGGATGAGAAAAAGGCTTTGGAAGTGTGGGTAAGGAGGTAGAGGTGGGGGCCTTTTATAAGAGGAGAGGTGGGGCATGCTTGGAAAGGTATAAAATGTTACTTTATTTTCAAATGATTTTCAGATTTTAAAGGTCACACATTGATTTATTTTGAGGATAAGGTGATAAGGGTTCGAAATATACTCATCCAATAGGTCTTTGACAAGTGTAAGTCTTAGATTTTACATTATCTTTTCATTTTATTTAAATTGTTAAATAATGAGGTAATCGCTGCATCATCATGGTGTCATAAATAATTTAATTTATTTAATGTCTAAAAATTATAAAAAAATATCATGAAGTAGGAAATCTTTTTATCTTTCTAATGAATATTTATAGTAAAAAATCTGACTTTTATAACCCCATTTAAGAATTGTTTTAGTAAAACAACTCATGTTTGTGACATTTTTATTTTAACTTTAAATAAAAAGATATTAATGTCATTTTCCTACCAAAGTGGATCCATAAGGTCCCCAAGTTGACCCATGGATTTTATTGGTCGGCCATGACACATCCAATAATGGTAGGACATGTTTCTAGGTCATTTCATATTATTAAAACATTATTTTTACCTTAAACTACACTAATTACCTCTAATCGCGATTAATTAACTTAAAAGTTACTATTCACCAAAAAATTATTTTAATCCCATTGAACCACATTTTACTTCTTAATGACAACCATGTATGTCTGATTTTTGAAATTCAAAACACAAAGGTGGTAAAATTTCATTTAAACGAAAAATCAGTTTTTTAAGTACCACTTAGTGGTTTCACTATTCATCAAAAATTGAAGTTTTTCAGAAAAAAACCAAAAATTCACCCTAAGCTATATTTGATATTCCGAATTAAAAAATAAAGTCTATTTTACAAAATTTAAAACATATAAGTTGCATTAATTAATTCCCCCTGTCAGAGCAAATAGCGTGTTTTTATGAAACAATAAGTATCAAAAGATTGACACTAGTTTAAGTCCGATTTCAAAGTGAAATTAATTCCAACGACCACCATTGGATTAAATGGTAAAAATATATTCTAATTGCAATTTAAAACCAACTCAATTGATAATATAATCATATAAATAAATTAGATTAAAAAGAGGTTTTGAATTAAAATACAACATTTTCACTATTCATTAAAAAATGAACTTTATCGGAAAAATACCAAAAATTCACACAAAGTAAATTTTGATGTCCTGATTCTAAAGAAGAGTTTTATTTGGTCCAAAATAATGTATAAGAGTGACCAAAACTATATTTAAAGAGGGTTCGACATCAAAAGGCCATAGTTCGACCTTTTAGTGAATATTAGAGTATCTATGCCTAAAATTGGATTTTTTTTCTAATTTTTTGCCTTTATATTTTATTGGATAAATGTAAAAACATTTCAAAAACATATATAATCACATTCTAGTTATTTTTATTCATTCCCGCCAATACAACGGCTACGTGTTAACTACCATTTAAAATAATATTATTATATTACTAGTGTGCAACGTAAGTTTTCAAAGAAACTCATTGTTGCGTATCAGGTATGCTATCGAACATAGAAAACCTTTAAAGTAAAATTAATATTTAATTTTTAAATATTAATAAATATGAAAATGATTTATTCTTTATTTACCTGGGATGTTACATCCTTCCCCCCTTTTGGGAATTGCGTCCTCGCAATTTTATTCACTTATCAAAATAAGTGGGGGTATTTATCCCTCATAGCATTTTCAGATTCCCATGTTGCCTCTTCAACCATATGGTTTTTCCACAAAACATTTACCTAATGAATTACCTTATTTCGCAACACTTGCTCTCTTAGGTCAAGAATTTGGAATGGTTGTTCTTTATAAGAGAGATTCTCCTCCAACTGGACTACCTCTGGGCTCAAAACATGAGATGGATCTGGCATATACTTTCTCAACATCGAAACATGAAAAACATTGTGTACCTAAGATAAACTCGGAGCTAAAGCCTCTCGGTAAGCAACTGATCCAACTCTCTCTAGAATTTCATATGGTCTAATGAACCTTGGACTCAGCTTTCCTTTCTTACCAAATCGCATCACACTTTTCCATGTTGATACTTTGAAAAAAACATGATCACCTACCTCAAAAGAGAGATCCTCCTGTTGTCTGCATAACTCTTCTACCTAATCTGAGCTGTTCTCATGTGTTTCTGTATCAGCTGAACTTTTTCTGCCAACTCTTCTACCAATTCTGGTCCCATTAGATTCCTTTCACCCACTTCATCCCAGAAAGGTGGAGTTCGACACCGCTTCCCATATAACGCCTCAAATGGTGCCATCTGTATACTGGAATGAAAATTGTTATTATATGAAAATTCAACCAAAGAAAGATGTTGGTCCCAAATTCCTTGATAATCCATCGAACAAGCACGTAGAATATCCTCCAAAGTCTGAATTGTTCGTTCTGACTGCCCATCTGATTGAGGATGAAAAGCTATACTAAAATTTAATTCAGTACCCAACGAATTCTGAAGGCCTTTCCAAAAGTTAGAAGTGATCCTGAGATCACGGTCAGATACACTGGAGAGGGGAACTCCATGTAACCTGACTATCTATTTAAGATACAAACGGGAAAGTTGATCTAGGGAAAAAGTATCTCGTATAGTAAGGAAATGAGCATATTTAGTCAAGCGATCAACAATAACCCAGATTGCATTATTTCCTCGGAGTGTCTTTGGCAATCCCACAACGAAGTCCATGGATATATTCTCTCATTTCCACTCCAGCACTGGTAAAGGCTGAATCATCCCTTTCGGTAACTACCTCTCTGCTTTAACCTATTGACAAGTAAAACACTTCATTGTAAAATCAGTAATATCCCTTTTCATTCCATCCCACCAGTAATACTCCCGAAGATCTCTATACATATTAGTACTGCCTGGATGAAGTGAAAACGGAGAACTATGAGCTTCACATAAAAACTCTATCTTCAACTGTGAGTCACAAGGCACACACAATCTCTTCCCAAATCTCAAAACACAATCATTATCAATGTTGAATTCAGGCAACTTACCCTTCTGAATTATCTCTACTTTTTTCTGCAACTCACTGTCTTGCTTCTGTGCTTTCTTGATTCTGTTTGATAGAGAATATTTCACTGATACCTGAAACAAAACAGAAGAACATCCTACACCAAAAACTTCTATGCCAAAGTTCATCAAATCATTAACCAAAGGATCACATTCCAAACGCAACATTGTTAATGAAGCATTACTTTTTCGACTCAAAGCATCAACCACTTTATTTTCTTTTCCCGGATGGTAATAAATTGTACAATCATAATCCTTGATTAATTCCATCCATCTCCTCTGTCTCATGTTCAATTCTTTCTGAGTGAATATATACTTTAAACTTTTGTGATCAGTATATATTTCACACTTTACTCCATACAAATGATGCCTCCAAATTTTTAGATCAAAAAAAATAGCAGCTAATTCTAAATCATGTGTAGGGTAATTTAACTCATGAGTTTTCAATTGACGTGAAGCATATGCAATTACTTGATCATTCTGCATAAGGACACAATCAAGTCCCTTCAACGAAGCATCACTATATATAACAAACTCACCATTCCTCGAAGGAAGTGCAAAAACTGGAGCATTCACCAATCTTCTTTTCAACTCCTAAAAACAATCATCACATTCTTTTGTCCAAATTAACTTAACACCCTTCCAAGTTAGCTTAGTCATTGGACTAGATAACCATGAAAATTTTTGAACAAACCTTCGGTAGTAACCTGCCAAACCAAGAAAACTAATTTCAACAGAGCCATCACTGTAGTAAACTGCTCAATTCTGATTCTGACCATCTCAGTATGCTGATTTGGAAGTTCATTTCCCTCAGTATGCCTTCCCAAATAGACTTCTCTGTTTCCTCTACGAAAAACCATTATTAACACTGAAATACCTTAGGTGAATCAACATGGTAATCTTTAAATGCTATATCATTTCAATTTGACCAAAAAAAAAATATTTTTCTATAATCATTTAATTGAATTCTAACTCCTAAAGTTGTATAAACCGACCTCTGATACCAACTATAAGGTCCTGACCTTAAACCTTACTTAATATTGAATTAAATGAATAATTCACATTGAGGATCTTTTCATGGTTTAGAGTTTTAGAGAATTAGGACATAACTATTACATATCAAAAGATTACAAAGTAGAAACTTCTACTAAGTTTCCATAAAATAAAAACTTTTAAAAGGAAACATGTCTAGTTTCATGTTTTAGATAGCATGACTTTCCCTTGATCCCATCCTTGACCCTATTCCACATTAAGTCCGGTGAAAAACATTTCAAAAAAAAAACTTGGGGTGAGCATAAAAATCTCAGTAAGGGATACACAATTAATGAAAAATGTTAGTTTTTCAAAACAACAAGTAAACCATGTATACTTTATCAAAGTAATACTTTTCACCTTTATGAAGTAGTAAAAAATCTTCACTAAAATAAAAGATCATTACATACCCTTTTGTAACCAAAAGATTACCATAAAACCCATATAAATATCACATAACATATAAAGGTAACTTGGGACATAAACATACTTAAATGGAATAACCATACGGTCGACTTCCACACATATCACTTAATGGAATAGCCATACGGCCGAATTCCATACCCAATGCATTGGAGGTTATAACGTAACCACCTGTCTTGGTATTCACGGCACCACCCGTCATATGGTTTATCACGTAACCACCCGTCAAATGTCCAAGTACCATTATAAAGTCATAAGATATAAAACAAATATAATGGAAAGAAAACATTTCCACACTTTGATCACAATATATCACATAAATATATTGACATAACAAATCCATTATAAAAACCATTTTCAATACCAAAATACATAAAAGAGTATATGGTATTTATTTCATTTTAAAAACATTACGGCTTGTTGAGGAAGCCAAAGACCAAATAATACTCGCGGCGACGAAAAAGGTCGTTGTCACCACGTACATTAAAAGAAACATTCCTTTTTGTCATTTAGTAAAACACTTCATAGAAAAATATTCCTTTTTCATAAAAGTAAAAGTCAAAGGGGTTTATACACCGTATAAAAGAAAGTTGTGTATAAAATGAAATATGCCTCAATAAAAGGAGATTGAGATGAAGTCCCTTACCTCATGTCTGACGTGACTCGATTGCTCTTTAATCTCATGAATAATAAACTGGTCTTAATTTCTACTTGCTTAAGAACCTTTTTCAAGCTTACTATTCCTTTTATATTAGTTATTTCCATGTTATAAACATTATGTAGTCATTTAAGTTAATAATGTTTGTTTTGTCGATACTTGGTTCTTCAGTCGAAAGTGGACTTCTTACAATTACATGTTGTTCGTGTGGTCAAAGGTTCGTTATATACAGAATGATATTCATGATTTGGATATCATATATATCATATATATCCAGAATATACATGTATTTATAATATTACATAATCATTTATAGGTAAGAAATGAAATGCACCGTTCATGGAGACGGTATGCCGTACGTACGCATGAACGCTACTTTCATTTCTATGTCATATTAATGGAATTAAAACTAAATGAGAGGTATGTATATTTTAATTACAGAATTATATTAATCATTTAGATATAACATACATCATATATATCCATTATATATATGTAATTATAATAGTTCATTACATTTGGGGATAAGAAATGAAATGCATCGTTCATGGAGACGGTAAGCCGTATGTACGCATGAATGCTACTTTCATTTCTATCTCATACTTTAATGGAATGAAATAATAATGATATAAAGTTATATTATAATTACAGTATAACATCATATATAATAACTTTAAATCCATCCTTTATACGTCCCACATACGACATTAATGAATCAAATCACTTTGAGGGGGCGATAGTCCGCACTTCCTAAAATGAAGATATCGCGTTTACCCATAATGGAAACCATAAAGGTATGACATAAATGAAAAATATAGAAGCTTAAGGAAAACATAAACATATTATATATCATATATAAATATAGTGACATCTTAATGGCCACCTTTGAAGGTGTTATATGAGTGTTGAACAATCATCGTTTCGTGAGGCAGAATTTCACCATCCACGGAAACAGTATATTCTTTAACCATTCGATTTAGGTGTTTGTAAGTGTAGCTCGACTAATTATTATAACAAAATCCTAGTATACTGAGGATACTGGTTTTGTTACAAAAGAAATGAATAAAAATATTTTAGAGGGTTGGAGAAGCAAAATAAAACATAAGAACACAAGAGAAAACACTACCTTTAAAACGGGTAACTCTTTTTAATTTGAGCTCAAAGGCTTCCTTGGGAAGACTTATGACCAAAGTGAGGCTTCTAGGAGTTAGATAGGAATGTGGAGAGACAAAATGGGCAGGGTTTGGCCAATCCAAAGGCTTTCTAAGTGTGGGTATGGAGGTAGAGGTGGTGGCCTTTTATAAGAGGAGAGGAGGGGCACTCTCGGAAAGGTATAAAATGTTACTTTATTTTCCAATGATTTTAGGATTTTAAAGGTCCCACATTGATGTATTTTGAGGATAAGGTGATAAGGGTTCGAAATATACTCATACAATAGGTCTTTGACAAGTGTAAGTATTATATTTTACATTATATTTTCATTTTATTTAAATCGTTAAATAATGAGGTAATCGCTGCATCATCATGGTGTCATAAATAATTTAATTTATTTAATGTCTAAAAATTATAAAAAAATATCATGATGTAGAAAATATGTTTAGATTTCTAATGAATATTTATAGTAAAAAATATGACTTTTATAACCCCATTTAATAATTGTTTTAGTAAAACAACTCATGTTTGTGACATTTTTATTTTAACTTTAAATAAAAAGATATTAATGTCATTTTCCTACCAAAGTGGCTCCATGGGGTCCCCAAGTTGACCCATGTATTTTATTGGTCGTCCATGACACATCCAATAAGGGTAGTACATGTGTCTAGGTCATATCATATAATTAAAACATTATTTTTACCTTAAACTACACTAATTACCTCTAATCGCGATTAATAAACTTAAAAGTTACTATTCACAAAAAATTATTTTAATCCCATTGAACCACATTTTACTTCCTAATGACAACCATGTATGTAGGATTTTTTAAATTCAAAACACAAAGATGGTAAAATTTCATTTAAACGAAAAATCAATTTTTTAAGTACCACTTAGTTGTTTCACTATTCATCAATAATTGAAGCTTTTCAGAAAAATACCAAAAATTCACCCTAAGCTATATTTGATATTACAAATTAAAAAATGAGGTATATTTTACAAAATTCAAAACATATAAGTTGCATTAATTAATTCCCGTTGTCAGAGAAAATAGCGTGTTTTTATGAAACAATAAGTATCAAAAGATTGACACTAGTTTAAGTCTGATTTCAAAGTGTAATTAATTCCAACGACCACCATTGGATTAAATGGTAAAAATATATTCTAATTGAACTTTAAAACCAATTCAAATGATAATCTAATCATATAAATAAATTATATTAAAAAGAGGTTTTGAATTAAAATACAACATTTTTCACTATTCATTAAAAAAATGAACTTTATCGGAAAAATACCAAAAATTCACACGAAGTAAATTTTGATGTCCCGATTCTAAAGAAGAGTTTTATTTGGTCAAAAATAATGTATAAGAGTGACCGAAACTATATTTAAAGAGGGTTCGCCATCAAAAGGCGATAGTTCGACCTTTTAGTGAATATTAGAGTATCCATGCCTAAAATTGATTTTTTTTTCTAATTTTAAGCCTTTATCTTTTATTGGATAAATGTAAAAACATTTAAAAAACATATATAATCATATTATAGTTATTTATATTCATTCCCACCAATACAACGACTACGTGTTAACTACCATTTAAAATAATATTATTATATTACTGGTGTGCAATGTAAGTTTTCAAAGAAACTCATTGTTGCGTATCGGGTACGCTATCGAACATAGAAACCCTTTAAAGTAAAATTAATATTTAATTTGAAAATATTAATAAACATGAAAATGCTTTATTCTTTATTTACCTGGGATGTTACAATAAGATTTTAATATGACCCAGTGCTTCACCATGGGGTTCACTATTCTTCTTTATTAAGAAGAAATATAGATCAATGTGTCTCCATAATGATGATTTTAAACTTAAAAAAATCAAGACTAAGAAGAAGTATTATATACACCATATTTATGATTAGTTTGATCAACTAAGAGGGGATAAATGATTCAAAAAGGTTGAAATTTAAAATATATATCATTAATTAAGGTTGAAAATATAGGATGTACCCAAGACAATCTTTTATACAAGATATAGACACTATGAATTCATTGAGATACCATTAGAACTTAAAAATTACCCCATTATCTTCATGGATATAATGAATAAATTATTTAGTGATTATATAAATCAATTTTTGGTAGTATTTATAGATTATATTATCATATATTCCAAAAGTAAGGAATACCATGAAGATCATTTAATTATTATGTTAAATACATTGAGAAAATAGAAACCATATTCCAAATTTTGAAAGTGTGAATTATGGATATAGAAAGTTTCATTATTAGGTCATGAAATCCTAATAGAGGGTATATCTTGGAACCTCAAAATATATAAGTGACTAAGGAATGACCCACACTAACCACTATAATTAATATTCATAGTTTTCTAGGATTTGTTGGATACTATTTATTCTTTATGAGAAAAATTTCATGACTATAAAATCCACCAATCAAGTTAACTCATAAGGGATTTAAGTTCCTTGGAATAATTAATGTGTATAAAATTTCAAGGATCTTAAGATAAGGTTGGTAATTTCACCTTTACTCGCACTACCCTAGAGTAGAGAAGGGTTTTTTATATACAATGATGCATCAAAAAATGGAATGGGATGTGTTCTCATGAAAAATTACATGGTAGTAGCTTATTCCTCACATCAATCAATGGTCTATGAGAAAAATTACTTGATTCATGATTTAGAGATAGAAGTGGTAATATTTTCATTAAATATATGGAGAAATTTTTGGCACAAATGGTTGAGACAAATGAAAATATTAATATATTCCAATTATAAAGAGAAAATTTTAGTCTTATAGTATTACCTAAGATATTGAGTTTTATATCTCATTATAAATTATATATCTAATAATTTATATCTTATGTATACCCTTAGTTATTTTCATTAGTGAGTGATAATTAAAATTGTGAGGATGAAATTTATTTAAGAGGGGATAATGTAACATCCTAGATTTAATTATTCATTTTCCTTCCCTAAATTATTTGTTTTATTATTTATAATGAATATAAACATAACTAAAAATATATCACACTATATATGAATCAAAATAAAGACACTTTATTCAATCATAATGGGTAATTACAACAAAACTACATGATACCAAGTATTTCATACAATGAACTATTATATACCATGGATGATTACATTCCTTAAAATTTCACAAATTAAAAAGAGATAATAAATTAAAAATAATAATATATTTACAACTAGGAAATCTAATGTATCATTTATACCATTGAGGATCATCATTATTAAAACTAAATATACAATGAAAAAACATAATAAAATGATAAAACATTGTATAAAATTTAAAATTAAAACTATAAGAATGAGAAGTGCACATTGTGAAGTTACAATTGAATAAATTTATAAGATGTAATGGGGGTAATATATCCTTTATATGACCATTATTAAAGGTTATATAGTCATTGAGAATAATACCAATAAATATCTTACTATTTTAAAATTATCAATATGTAGTTAATATATATAAGGTTTATTTAGATGTTTAAAATATAAATTTTCATTATAAATAATTTATTTTAAATAAAATAAATTATTTTGGAATTTTAATTAAAAGATAACAATTCACTGGTAAAATACCATTAATCCAAAAGAAATAATTTTTATAAATTATATATTTAAATTAAATTTATTACCTTAATAGAATAATATTAATAAAATAGACTGATGAAATTCAAATAATGATTAGTAAAATAAATTAATAACATTGAATAAATAATTATAGAACTATAAGAAATACTGAATTAATTATTCATGACTAAAAAAATATTTTCTTTAAAAACATTATTTTTATTATATATATTATATGATTTTATTTAAAAGTTAAATTTATATAATTTGGAGTATTAGATTAGAATAAATTTATTATTTATATATAAAAAATTGAATAAATAGTAATTCATTTATTATTAATTACTTATAAGTAAAAACCACTTAATGTTAAAAAGTGATACTTTTTAAAGAATTGTTTTTACATGTGTAATTCATTTTTTATCTCAATAAATTAGATTAATCATTAAAAAAATTATTTTAATAAAATTTAATGATAATATATGTAAACAATAAATTAAAAATCATATAATATTTATTACTTAGTAAGGAATAATAATAAAAATCACATCCCGATCTATCATATAGTATACCCTTTAAAGAACATTTATTTATGAATTTATTTAAAAGATTAATTTTTTTGACCAAAATAACTTTATTTTTGAATTCAACAAATGAAGATTATCTTATTATTAATTTTTGATCTTTTTTATGAAAAGGTTAGTTTTTAGACAAAAAATATAGTTTTCATGAAACTTGTAATTTTCATGACTTTATCATTATATAATGATGGATTATAAGTTTAAAAAACATTTTAAGTAATAAAATATGAATTTATAGAATAAAATTGGATTTATAAGTTAAAATAATATGTTAAAATATATATTTTAAAATATTATTTGAACTTATAAATCCAATTTCATAATGTTTTGAGCTAATTAAAATGTTACTTTAATAAAAAATGCTTTCAATATTTTCTTTGAATTGAGTATTTTCAAGGGAGATTCAGTTTTGGATTGACTTTAAATACTCATATCCTTTATTTGTTTTATAATAAATCAATTTATTTAATTAAAATTAGTATCCAATAAATTTTTATCTTATATATAAATTTAATGCTTAAGAATATTATTTTTCTAAAAACTGTTTTTATATAATTAAGTGCGCTTATTTTAAAGTTAAATTTTCACACCTTTAATAAAATTTATCTCATTAAATTATTTTCAAATTTTATATCAAAATTATAAATTTATTAAAAAAATTTTAATCTTAATATTTTTTATTAAAATGAATTACGATGGTTAGAAATTAATTACTAAGGTAAAAGTAAATTAGGATAAAAGTTAAAACTTAACATATAAAACTCTAAAAACCTAAAATTTGTCTCAAAAAACGTTTTTAAGGTATGTTTTGACCCAAACTCACTATACCCACATATGGTTTCAATTTTTTTCCATTGGGACTTGAATGGTAACCTTAAATTATTTAAAATATAAGGGTTACTCAAAAAATTACCCTTCCCTTCACTTATAAAAGGGTAACAATCCCATCACTTCAAGGATTACCTATCATTCAAATTTATCCTCGAACCTATTCCTTTTTGATCCTAATATTACCCTATCCCACTTTCTAAAACTTATGTTTACCATTATATAGTATAAGGTCTTAATTTATAAGCAGACTTCCAAGAAAAATTCAATTCCTCAACATGAGTATTACTAACTACTTAGATTTTCCTCTTAATTATCTTCATTAAAATTTATTCTAGTAAAAATAATATAATAATATTATTATTATGTATATACTGAAATATTAATATATTAATTATATTATCATTTTTTATTCACGCACCCCATCCATTAAAAAAACCAAAATCCTTGTTCATGCATTGTGTGGACTATCATCACTACGACACAACATGTTTCATTTTCCATCACCGCCTTACAAGGATGGATCTAAGAATGTTATTAATGGATAAATATTATATTTATGATATAATTAAGTTTTTGTTATGAAAAATTAGAGAACCTATTAATGATACAATCAAAAAAATACCATCATTAATTTATTCATTTCAAATAAGCGTACTAAGAGGATAACCTTTTATTCACATTTTGTAATATTTTCATATAAATTACTTATTATTATAATTAATGCCAATTATAACATATAACACTAATAAAAATTAAATTAGATAATTTTTCTTTAGTTATAATGATATTATAACAAAACCACCTTATAACCATTCATTAAATCTCGGTATGTTCATGTTTGGGTCAGTTAAACCACCTACTTGAACAATACTGAGAATTAATATCATGAATGAATATGGAAACATAATTAATTGTATAATATAATATACATATGTAAATAAATATTTATTTTTGATTCTGGAGACATTATATCAAAATTTAATTCATTAATTAAGAAAACACCCCTCGATTGTCAAAAATCACCAAAACATGTTTGTTATCGGTTTAATCACCAAGAATAAAGACTAAAAAACTCATTAAAGGAATTTAAAACATCATAAATTATTATAAATATTCTATAATTATAACTTTAATGACTTAAAAATTACTAACTTTTAAGGAATAATTAATACAAACACCACTATTATGAAACTAGTATAAACAATCAAAACAAAAAACACTCAATGTGGAAAATCAGAAGATTTCATATAGAGAATGATTATTTATGAAGGGTATGAATAAAAATAGATATTAGTAAGGTTATTAATTAAGTTATTAATATATATATATATATATATATATATATATTTGTGATACATGAGGTTAAAGTATTTTTGTGGAAGTTATGACAAGAGGTAAGGGTTTTTCATCCCAAATTCCTCTCTTTGGGACATAGTTGGTATTATGTACCTAACTTTATTTATGTGGTGTATATGATACCTTTTTGAGATGTTGTGTCTTGAATTTACTTTATTAATGGAATTTAAATATCAATTTTAATATCTCTATTTCAAGGCGTTTTTATTGAATTACTACACAATCCATATGTAGGGTTTTCCATCTCAATTTTCATTCTTTGGGACTCATGTTATATTCACCACCTTTTTTATTTTGTTTGGTGCATAAATTAACATGGAATAATTTTTTCCATATTTATCATGAAATATAATGGATTTACATGTCTATATTGTTATACCTCTCTTATATTATTTTGATTAAATAATTACCAAAAAGGTTATAAAACTCAATATTTTCCATGGTGTAAAAACCATCCTAAATTTTGGTAAAGTAAAAGTGTGTGTAATTTTCTACCAAATACATCCCTATATATATACATAAAAGTAGATGTTACTTTGGCACATATGAACCTAGTGGTAATCACCCCAAAAATTGTTGGTTGAGAACTGAATCAATCATCACCCTAATGCATGATGATTAGGCCTAAAACTACACACCTGGTGAGACACTCATAGGGTATTTGCTTTAGAATATTCACACTGTCTTAATGAACTGAGATAAAGGATTTTCCCTACCATTTCTTTGGTCTCATACCAATGAAAACTATTGAACCCAATTACTATCTTCAATGGATAACTTAAAACATTCAAGTACCCTCGCCCCAATATTTCTTTAACGAGGTTACATCATGTTACATTGATGATACACCATAGATTATAAATTGATTAATGTATGTTATCATAGAAATAAAAATTATTCAATTGAATGTTGAAGTATTTTATTTCCTTATTTCTCATTATACATATATCCATGCTTTATTTAGAAAGTGGATCCTTAGGAAATGGTGTGAAATTTATTGATGAATATTATGGGGGAATGCATTGAACATAATGAGGTGATATATGGGGGACCAAAATTATATATCCCCTTGATGTATAGACATGTATCATGAGACAAAACAAGTTGGGTTTTGGTGTATACCTCTTCACATGATAGGATAGTGTCTTGGAATAAGTCATTGACAACAAGTTTTTATATCCATCATTATGCATTCCATGAGTATGAGATCCATGGTTATTATTATCCATTATTTAGTTTATATTCATGGATATAAAATGAACTCTATTTTAGTTGATTATGGCTTAATTTTGTTTATTTATTCATTATATATCACTTATTCCATGTTTATGTTATGAAATCTTCTATTGTATGCTAGTTCTTACTAAGAATCTGAGATCACACTTATTTTTTTCATTTGCCCAGGAAATATAGAAGAGAAGTATGGTTAATTTTTAGGGATACAATTGAAGGGATAATAATTTTCTCTAAATATGTTCATACTATATCTTATGTTTTGAAATGTAATTAATGTATTTATCTAGTTTTCCAAGACTTCTAAACTATTGGATCCTTTAGGAAATCTTGTATTCTTAACAATTATGTAATATAACTACTGGTTATGGGTTTTTGGAGTCCATGATATTATAATTAGTATCTGATAAAGTTTAGTAGGAACCTTGGGGATTTTATTTATAAGAAACAAGTGAGATAACACAAGTACTATGAAAAACCCTCAAAATTTCTAGAGAACACTCTATAAAATTAATAGGAATTGTATTTTACAATTCAATTTCATGAGATAATTATGTGTATACCATTATAGAAAGATTGTTACAGATAGGAGTAATGATAATCGTATCAACACCTGTAGTCAATGTAGGGATATTACCATTCAACAAGTTAATGAAACATGAGTTGAGGCTAATTAGTTCATAACCATATTAAGGTAGTTGAAATAGGTTATGAAAAATTATATCACCCACATAGAGTGTCCCACCTATCCACAACATGGTGTATTTTTTTTGGATCTATTCATGAGAAAATAACCTATAACATTCAGTTGAACTACTAATCCATTGGTAGCTAAAAAATGGATCAAGTCCCCAGAGAATACATTTATTACTTTGGGAATAGTGAAAAGGAAAAAATTCATCATGATGATTGTCACGACCCGCCCTCGGGGTCCGAGCCGTGACTACCCCAAGCCCGCCTTCCATAGGCCAGGGGCTGGCGACTAGCACCAAGGCGTAAATCCCGGTAAAAAGGGAAGGCATTGCCTTTGAAAAGAAAACACACACCACAGAGTAAACAAGCGGAAGGTAATCACTAAGAAAGCAGAGAACAACTGAAAGTGCGGAAAAGTAAATGGGCCAGAATACAAACCCAAACTGAAAGTAAAGTACAACTCGAAAAGGGAAAAAACAGCAACTGAAAAGTAAAGCCGCTACTCCGAGCTGTCCACTGGAAATCCCACCTGAAGGGTGGGTACAGATAGCTCCTCTGCTCCACGGGTCCCGCCGTCCGCTCCGAGCACGTCCCGCCCAGTGGTCCACCTCCGGGTACCGTCCCGCTCTGCAAGCCTCAGCTAAGGTCAACGCTGTCCGTCGTCTGCAACCAACACAACGAAGTGCGGGCAAAGCCCGTGCAGGGGTGAGTATAAGCTACTCAGTAGGGACCCCGAGACCCCTGAAGGTCTCTCAAATCCACAAAGGATAAACCACGAAGAAAAGTACAATCACGAAGTAACAACCGACACTGCTTAGGTATATGCCCATACATATACCTAAGTCATCAATTCAAATACACTCCAACCTCCGAGCCCAAGTACAACTCAGTCCACGCAGGAAAGTATACGTATTCCACATAGGAAAGCAAAATATAATCCACACAGGATTGCACAACACAATCCACACAGGAAAACAACAGGATTCAGCTCACACAGGTATACTTTTTCAAGGACGATAAAGATGATCACTGATCCATCTAAATCGTCGGACCCACGAAGGATCGATAGGTAACTAACCCCCGCAGAAGACCCACACAGGATCGGGCTCACACAGAACCTGTAGGCGCTGGCTCACACAGAACCGCTGAGCGCAAGGACCCACACAGGATCGGGCTCACACAGAACCTGTAGCACTGATCCACGTAGGATCGCTGAGTGCTGTAGTCGTCGTCGTCGAATCCACACAGGATCTCTGTACTGTCGTCGCCAAATCCACACAGGATCTCTGTACTGTCGTCGTCTAATCCACACAGGATCTCTGTACTGTCGTCGTCAAATCCACACAGGATCTCTGTACTGTCGTCGTCAAATCCACACAGGATCTCTGTACTGTCGTCGTCGCAGTCACAGTAGCAGTCGTAGCAGTAAAACAGTCGCAGCCAGCACTAGGGTTCCCGCACACAGCAAGCTCGTACGGAGGGTCCGCTCCACGAGCCGAGAGGCTGATACATCAACTGTCACGAAGACCGAAGTTGATGTATCCAAAAGTTCCGTATCGTCAACAGGAACTCAACGCAACAGACGGCGCGTCGATCGGACGCCCGGTCTGAGAGTTATTGGCATTTTCGTCTCCGGGGCCCGGTTGGTTTTTAAGGCAAAACCAACCCGACCGTACTCCACCTGCGTCCAAACCTCGGGCGGAGTATGCCAAAAGATCCGTCTCACTAAGAGGAACACTACGCGTCTGACGGCACGTCAATCGGACGTCCGTAGCTCAAGATATGAGTGTTTCCGCTCCGAAGGCCCGGTTGGTTTCGTGAACGAACCAACCCGGCCGAACTCAAAGTAAACCGAAACCTTGAGTGCGATATACCGAAACGACCGTCTCGATCCAAGGATCGCGTTGCCGCAGACGGTTCGTCATTCGGAGGTCCGAGGCTCAAGTTATGAGCGAAAAACCAAAACTGGTCCGAAACGGGGGGGTCCGGGTCCGGGCCGACCCGGCCCGACCCCCCCCCCCCCGGGGGTGGCGCGGCGGCGGCGCGGCGGCCGGCGGCGGCGGCGACGGCGGCGCGGCGGCGGCGGGCCGCGTGGCGGCGGCGGGCCGCGTGGCGGCGGCGGGCCGCGTGGCGCGGTGGCGGCGGGCCGCGTGGCGGCGGCGGGCCGCGTGGCGGCGGCGGGCCGCGTGGCGGCGGCGGGCCGCGTGGCGGCGGCGGGCCGCGTGGCGGCGGCAGCGGCGGGCCGCGCTGGCGGCGGCGGGCCGCGTGGCGGCGGCAGCGGCGGGCCGCGCTGGCGGCGGCGGGCCGCGTGGCGGCGGCAGCGGCGGGCCGCGCTGGCGGCGGCGGGTGCCGCACGGGGTGGTCACGCGGGGGGCTTGATTGCCCCCGCGTTTTTCTCAAGCGGCACGGCTCAAGGCCGTGCCTTTGCCAAAAAAAACGGCCCCCCACATAAGGGGGCCGGCTGGAACGAACCGGGGGGGCTTTGCCCCCCCCCTCCTTTAAAGAACCGCCCCCCTCATTAAGAGGGGGGTCTTGAAGAACCGGCCGGGGGTTTAATCCCCCGGCTTTTATGACATCCGGCCGGCCGCTGGCCGGCCGGTTTTTACCAACGGGACCGGAATTTCCGGTCCCGCCCTCGACTCCCGACGCCGGCGGCACGGCCGCCGGTCTTTCCTTCCGCCGCGGCCCGGAACCGGCCGCGGTCTCCTCGTCTCACCGCGGCCCGGAACCGGCCGCGGTGTTCGTCGTCCGGCGCGGTGCGACGGCACCGCGCCCCTTTCGTCGTGCCATGAATCCTCCCAACGCGGCGCGACGGCGTCGCGTTCTTGAAATCTCTCCTCGGCGAAGCGCGACGGTATTGCGGAAATCATAAGCATGTTCATCCGCGTGGTGCGACGGCACCACGCCTCTTGCTTCCACCCGCATGAATCAACATGAACGAAGGAGGGGGTTTCGGCCGTGTTCGTGCGGTCCGACTCCCCTCGCGTTAACAAATAACATAACTAAAAAGTCTCACGTTTAGTCATGCTAAAATCCACGATTCAGGAATGGAATAAAATAATTAATAAAAACATCCCCTACCTCGGGTTTGAGATTCAAAGAAATCCTCTACGTTCCGCGGAAGACGGCGTCGCGGAATTCAGGCGTCGCGGTCGTCGTTCGTCAAATCCGTTGACGAAGATTTACGTCCGATGCGACACGTTGTTGGCGGATCTTCGTTTGCCGACGAAGAAGGTCCGAAGAGGAAGCAGAGGTCCGAAGATACTAGGTCTCCGAGTCGATGATCCTTGACGAAGAGTTGTCGTTCTTCGTTGAGGATGAAGACGTTCTTCGTTCTTCGTCAGAGCTTGGAGATGAAGGGAAAGCTCTCCCAAGACAAACAAAGAACCCTCAATAAAATAAGAATACCACTTATTTTATTAACACACAACTCAAAAGGATTTCAAATGTTTGAAATTCAAAAGAGTTAACTCCCAAAAATTAAATTAAGTAACTTAAGCCATTAAAGAGGGGGGTTAAGTATGTTGAGAGAATTTGAAAAGAAAAGGGGGTTCGTGTGGGCCCCACCACACTTAATCCTCCCAAGGGAGGTTAAGTGGGTGTGGGTCCCACTTCCAACCACCTTTGATAGGTTTTTAAATAAGTTAAAACAAAATTTGTATTACACAAATTTTATTTAACTTAACTGAAAAACCCCAAAACGTAACTCTCAACCCGCAACAAACGCAACTCCCGAAAAGGTCTCATTAAGCGAAAACCGGCGCTGCGAGTTCATCGGTGCCCTCGGATTTCAATTCCGAGCACCGGATCAAAAGTTAGGAATTCCCGCTCGTTCGTTCACTGAACGTACCCGAGCCAAACTTCGGAAATTAATTCCGGGCACTCCGGGCCTCGGAATCAGATGCCGTCTGAAACCGCGCTCTTGTAAAATTCTAAAGAAAATTAAGAAAAAATTTTCCTTGAATTTTACGGGTCTTTACATTACTCCCACCTCAGGGCTTTACGTCCCCGTAAAGCTACATCAAAAACTAGGGAAACAAAAGAGGGTACTGAGCACGCATCTGAGCCTCCCGCTCCCATGTGCTCTCCTGGAGATTCTCGTGCCGCCATCTGTTGCGCACAAGAGGAATCGATCGTCCATGTAGGACCCGCTCCTGGATGACATGGACCTCTTCTGACGTGGCCCGGACCATCTCTGGTCCCACAAGAGCTGCGAGATTTCTACTTTGCCGAAAAGAGAAACCTGGTCTCATCCCCTGGATGAACCACATTCTTTGCCTAAAACAGTCAATCCTAACATGGATGATACTAATCCATACTAAGGATGACGTCGTAAGGCCTCGACGCTACTACTAAGAGATTCAACCGTTACTCTCGCCTCCAAGGGTTGTGTCACACTGTCGGCATCAGTGTGTGGTAACTGGGCCTCCTCCAGTAGATGTCTCACAAGTGAGGGTCAAGTCAACAGCCAAAACTGGAACCTCTTAGTAACATTACGATAGAGGACAGGAACGAAAACATCACAAGGTATGCGTCTTTTATTATTGCAGCTCGTAATACAAGACGCTACACAAAAGCAACAAGGAACCAGAAGTACAAAGGATGTAACCACTAGTTCTGCTCCTGTCCATCGGCTCCCAGAGCTCCATGATCGAAGGCCTCGGCTGCCTGAAGCTGAGCTCTTCCCTGCGGTCGGGGTGGACCTCCTGGTGGTGGTGGTGGTAGAGCCTCAAAGCGTCGTCCACCACCTGCTGCTCGGCCTGCTCCTCTGCCTCGTCCGCCTCCTTCCTGCAGACCGCCACGGTCGAACCTCTGCCTCTGCCTAGGTGGTTCCTCAACCGTCTGCTGCTCCTCCGCATGGCGGGTCGGGCAGTCACGAGCCATGTGGCCTCGCCCGCTGCATGCATAGCACTGTCTTCCACTCGAAAGACTGGCTCCGCGTTGTGTGCCCTGCACTGCTGAGCCAGTGCCCTGAGGTCTGGTCTGTCTGGACCCCTGAGTCATTCGCCGACTGCCAGCTGCAGATGACTCTGCCACGTGCCGTCCTGCGGTGGGTCTCTGTGCTGGTGTAGACTCAGCAAGGAAGCTCTCGATCAGAAGGGCCCGCTCCAGTACTCCTGTCTGAGTCGGTATGCTGAGGGAGATCAGCGATGCCCTGATCTCGTGTCTCAAACCCTGCTCGAAGGTTCGGGCCCGGAAGAATGGGTCCCGTACCATGTCAGTCGAGTAGCGCGAGAGATCGGTAAATCTCGCCGAGTACTGAGCGACCGTCATGCTGCCCTGCCGCAGCTGTAGAAGCTCCTGGATACGCACCGCACGAAGGGTGGCTGGGACGAACTCCGAGCGGAAGATGCTCTCAAAGTCCGTCCAAAGAAGAGATGCCTCATCGTGCACCTGGAGCATCAAGCTCCACCATCGTCCTGCTGCTGCGTGTAGTAGGCTCGCAGCGAGGATCACCATGAGGTCTGCTGGTGTCCTCACTAGCCTAAACACTCGAACTACTGCCTCCAGCCAGTCCTCTGCTGCCTGGGGATCCGTCTCCCCGCGAAACCTGGGCGGTCGCTGGCGCTGAAACTCATGCAGTGCGCTGAGGCGACGTGCATCGTCAGCGGCTGCTGCTGGAAGCATCGGGAAATCGGCGGGTAAAGCTACCGCCGGTGCCACTACTGGAAAAGGGCCCTGCACCGAAGCCTCGTCGCTCGGTGGGCTGTCGTCTCGCTCGACTCTCGGAACCCTAGCTGGCTGCCGTCGTGGGGCCATCCTGAAAAGGAAACAGGTGCGCCACGGTTAGAACAGAATACCTGGTGAGCTGGCACAAGTAATCACAAGGAAAACTTGAGACTTTCATAAAGAAGATCAGTATACCCGGTGAGCTGACACAAGTAATCACAAAGAAAACTTTGAAACACACACGCAATCAATGTTTTCGTGCATTAAGTCGGAAATCAGAAGTCAGGGTCCTGGTGTACGGATACGTCGGCCGCCGCACCAACACTGGACTCCCTGGACTGATAACCACACTCAATACGCTAAACATTATTGCTTCACATAGAAAAGATCAGAGTTCGCGGTAGAACCGAACTCCTCTGATACCAATTTGTCACGACCCGCCCTCGGGGTCCGAGCCGTGACTACCCCAAGCCCGCCTTCCATAGGCCAGGGGCTGGCGACTAGCACCAAGGCGTAAATCCCGGTAAAAAGGGAAGGCATTGCCTTTGAAAAGAAAACACACACCACAGAGTAAACAAGCGGAAGGTAATCACTAAGAAAGCAGAGAACAACTGAAAGTGCGGAAAAGTAAATGGGCCAGAATACAAACCCAAACTGAAAGTAAAGTACAACTCGAAAAGGGAAAAAAACAGCAACTGAAAAGTAAAGCCGCTACTCCGAGCTGTCCACTGGAAATCCCACCTGAAGGGTGGGTACAGATAGCTCCTCTGCTCCACGGGTCCCGCCGTCCGCTCCGAGCACGTCCCGCCCAGTGGTCCACCTCCGGGTACCGTCCCGCTCTGCAAGCCTCAGCTAAGGTCAACGCTGTCCGTCGTCTGCAACCAACACAACGAAGTGCGGGCAAAGCCCGTGCAGGGGTGAGTATAAGCTACTCAGTAGGGACCCCGAGACCCCTGAAGGTCTCTCAAATCCACAAAGGATAAACCACGAAGAAAAGTACAATCACGAAGTAACAACCGACACTGCTTAGGTATATGCCCATACATATACCTAAGTCATCAATTCAAATACACTCCAACCTCCGAGCCCAAGTACAACTCAGTCCACGCAGGAAAGTATACGTATTCCACATAGGAAAGCAAAATATAATCCACACAGGATTGCACAACACAATCCACACAGGAAAACAACAGGATTCAGCTCACACAGGTATACTTTTTCAAGGACGATAAAGATGATCACTGATCCATCTAAATCGTCGGACCCACGAAGGATCGATAGGTAACTAACCCCCGCAGAAGACCCACACAGGATCGGGCTCACACAGAACCTGTAGGCGCTGGCTCACACAGAACCGCTGAGCGCAAGGACCCACACAGGATCGGGCTCACACAGAACCTGTAGCACTGATCCACGTAGGATCGCTGAGTGCTGTAGTCGTCGTCGTCGAATCCACACAGGATCTCTGTACTGTCGTCGCCAAATCCACACAGGATCTCTGTACTGTCGTCGTCTAATCCACACAGGATCTCTGTACTGTCGTCGTCAAATCCACACAGGATCTCTGTACTGTCGTCGTCAAATCCACACAGGATCTCTGTACTGTCGTCGTCGCAGTCACAGTAGCAGTCGTAGCAGTAAAACAGTCGCAGCCAGCACTAGGGTTCCCGCACACAGCAAGCTCGTACGGAGGGTCCGCTCCACGAGCCGAGAGGCTGATACATCAACTGTCACGAAGACCGAAGTTGATGTATCCAAAAGTTCCGTATCGTCAACAGGAACTCAACGCAACAGACGGCGCGTCGATCGGACGCCCGGTCTGAGAGTTATTGGCATTTTCGTCTCCGGGGCCCGGTTGGTTTTTAAGGCAAAACCAACCCGACCGTACTCCACCTGCGTCCAAACCTCGGGCGGAGTATGCCAAAAGATCCGTCTCACTAAGAGGAACACTACGCGTCTGACGGCACGTCAATCGGACGTCCGTAGCTCAAGATATGAGTGTTTCCGCTCCGAAGGCCCGGTTGGTTTCGTGAACGAACCAACCCGGCCGAACTCAAAGTAAACCGAAACCTTGAGTGCGATATACCGAAACGACCGTCTCGATCCAAGGATCGCGTTGCCGCAGACGGTTCGTCATTCGGAGGCCCGAGGCTCAAGTTATGAGCGAAAAACCAAAACTGGTCCGAAACGGGGGGGTCCGGGTCCGGGCCGACCCGGCCCGACCCCCCCCCCCCGGGGGTGGCGCGGCGGCGGCGGCGACGGCGGCGCGGCGGCGGCGGGCCGCGTGGCGGCGGCGGGCCGCGTGGCGGCGGCGGGCCGCGTGGCGCGGTGGCGGCGGGCCGCGTGGCGGCGGCGGGCCGCGTGGCGGCGGCGGGCCGCGTGGCGGCGGCGGGCCGCGTGGCGGCGGCGGGCCGCGTGGCGGCGGCAGCGGCGGGCCGCGCTGGCGGCGGCGGGCCGCGTGGCGGCGGCAGCGGCGGGCCGCGCTGGCGGCGGCGGGCCGCGTGGCGGCGGCAGCGGCGGGCCGCGCTGGCGGCGGCGGGTGCCGCACGGGGTGGTCACGCGGGGGGCTTGATTGCCCCCGCGTTTTTCTCAAGCGGCACGGCTCAAGGCCGTGCCTTTGCCAAAAAAAAACGGCCCCCCCACATAAGGGGGCCGGCTGGAACGAACCGGGGGGGCTTTGCCCCCCCCCTCCTTTAAAGAACCGCCCCCCTCATTAAGAGGGGGGTCTTGAAGAACCGGCCGGGGGTTTAATCCCCCGGCTTTTATGACATCCGGCCGGCCGCTGGCCGGCCGGTTTTTACCAACGGGACCGGAATTTCCGGTCCCGCCCTCGACTCCCGACGCCGGCGGCACGGCCGCCGGTCTTTCCTTCCGCCGCGGCCCGGAACCGGCCGCGGTCTCCTCGTCTCACCGCGGCCCGGAACCGGCCGCGGTGTTCGTCGTCCGGCGCGGTGCGACGGCACCGCGCCCCTTTCGTCGTGCCATGAATCCTCCCAACGCGGCGCGACGGCGTCGCGTTCTTGAAATCTCTCCTCGGCGAAGCGCGACGGTATTGCGGAAATCATAAGCATGTTCATCCGCGTGGTGCGACGGCACCACGCCTCTTGCTTCCACCCGCATGAATCAACATGAACGAAGGAGGGGGTTTCGGCCGTGTTCGTGCGGTCCGACTCCCCTCGCGTTAACAAATAACATAACTAAAAAGTCTCACGTTTAGTCATGCTAAAATCCACGATTCAGGAATGGAATAAAATAATTAATAAAAACATCCCCTACCTCGGGTTTGAGATTCAAAGAAATCCTCTACGTTCCGCGGAAGACGGCGTCGCGGAATTCAGGCGTCGCGGTCGTCGTTCGTCAAATCCGTTGACGAAGATTTACGTCCGATGCGACACGTTGTTGGCGGATCTTCGTTTGCCGACGAAGAAGGTCCGAAGAGGAAGCAGAGGTCCGAAGATACTAGGTCTCCGAGTCGATGATCCTTGACGAAGAGTTGTCGTTCTTCGTTGAGGATGAAGACGTTCTTCGTTCTTCGTCAGAGCTTGGAGATGAAGGGAAAGCTCTCCCAAGACAAACAAAGAACCCTCAATAAAATAAGAATACCACTTATTTTATTAACACACAACTCAAAAGGATTTCAAATGTTTGAAATTCAAAAGAGTTAACTCCCAAAAATTAAATTAAGTAACTTAAGCCATTAAAGAGGGGGGTTAAGTATGTTGAGAGAATTTGAAAAGAAAAGGGGGTTCGTGTGGGCCCCACCACACTTAATCCTCCCAAGGGAGGTTAAGTGGGTGTGGGTCCCACTTCCAACCACCTTTGATAGGTTTTTAAATAAGTTAAAACAAAATTTGTATTACACAAATTTTATTTAACTTAACTGAAAAACCCCAAAACGTAACTCTCAACCCGCAACAAACGCAACTCCCAAAAAGGTCTCATTAAGCGAAAACCGGCGCTGCGAGTTCATCGGTGCCCTCGGATTTCAATTCCGAGCACCGGATCAAAAGTTAGGAATTCCCGCTCGTTCGTTCACTGAACGTACCCGAGCCAAACTTCGGAAATTAATTCCGGGCACTCCGGGCCTCGGAATCAGATGCCGTCTGAAACCGCGCTCTTGTAAAATTCTAAAGAAAATTAAGAAAAAATTTTCCTTGAATTTTACGGGTCTTTACAATGATCTATATTTTAAATGGATTTGCGGACCAATGATGGTTACTAATTTAAGGCACTAAATTGGAAAATGAAATAAAGTGCATGGAATGAAGAACTTTTAATGAGGTATTTTATGAAAAACACTTTACTCATAAGAAAATAGAAGAAATGGAAAAGCAGTTTCTCAATAATAGAAAAAAGGAGTATGAAAAAGTTATAGATCATGAAGATAACTTTATAAGGTTATCAAGACATATTGCAGACTATGTACGTAGAATAGAAAATGGTATTGACATTTTATTTTATGGTATAAAGTCTAGCCTTTCAAGGGTGTTGTTCTCTATTTTTTTTTTATCACATGAGGATATATTATCAAGAACTATTAATATAAAAAATTATATATCTAGGACATATATATTCAAGAAAATTAGGAGAATAAGAGCTCCTTTGAGCATCATGGGAATAGAAATGCAATAAAGTGGAAGAAAAGAAAGGTGAAATTTCCCACATGTGATAACCGTGAGAAGAAAAATCCTCGGGCTTGTAGGAAGGGATCCATAGTTTATTATAAGTGTAAATAAGAAGGATATAAAGCTCACTAATTCAAGGGAATTTAAGAAGATATTAATGTTTAATGATTTAACTATAGGGAGAAGTGACATTATGAGAACCAATGTACCAAACATCATGGGAATTTACCTTATAAAATGAAAAGGGATCAAGGAAAAGATTATGCAATTACCAATGCATAAGTCAATGTTTCTAATGATGTGGTGGAAGATACTTTGATCATACCCTCAAATTTAGATAATGTTTTATTTGAGTCTATATTTTCATACTCTTTTATATATTCCATGTTTTTTTAAAAATTATATATTTCCCTACCACCATAGTAAGGGAATTATTAATTAATACACTCAGTGGAAGCCTTATTACAATAGATATGGTTTATGAATTTCCAATTATGAAACATGGGTGTATCCAATTTTCAAAACTCATTATTACACCTATAATTGACTTTTATAGAATCCTTGGTATGGATTGAATTTAAAAATATAATTCAAAAAATTATTTCTAAGAGAAAGAGATTATGATTTATAAAGGTGTGGTGGAACCTCTTGTCTTTAGGGGAAAAAATTAATCATATAAATCATGTATGGATCCCCCCCAATATCTCCCATTAATAAAATTCTGGGAAGAGAGGAATATTAAGTTTGATTTATGGATAAGGAAGGTATCCCAAGGATGGAGTATGTACCTATGGTATAAAAATTCATTAATGTTTTTCTAGAAGAATTACCTAGTTATCCACTAAAGTGTGTATTTGAGTTCTCCATTGAACTCATTATTGATCCAAAACCTATATCTAAAACTCTTGATACAATGGCACCAATGGAGTTAGAAAATTTAAAGAAACAGATGCAGGAGTTGAGTGATAGGGGATTTATACACCTTAGTATTTCACTATGGGGCACCCCTATTTTATTCATGAAAACTAAGTATGGGTCTATGATGTTGTGCATCAATTATAAAAAAATAAATTTCCTTACTATAAATAATAATTATCATTTTCCATGAATTTATGAATTATTTTATCAACTTCATGGAGCCTAATAATTTTCAAAGATTGATATTTTCTTTAGTTTTCACTAGATAAGGGTGAAGAAAGATGATATACCAAATATGACGTTTTGAACAAGGCATGGACATTATGAGTTTGTAATAATGCCTTTTTATATTGATTAATTCATCTTTTTTATTTTTAAATATGATAAATAGAGCATTCAAGTACTATCTTAATAACTTTCTGGTTGTGTTCATTAATGATATCTTTATACAATATAATATCTATAAATATAATGTGAGTCATCTACACTTAATTTTGGAGTCCCTAAAAAGAGTTATATGGGAGATTAGTAAGTTTAAATTTCGGTCAATGAATTTTCCTTTCTTATCCATATTTTCTCGAATAATGAAATATATCTTGACCCTTAAAAGAAAACTTTATTCAAATAATTGCCTACCCTGATGAACAGAATAGAGATTCGAAGTTTCCTGGGCTTAATAGGTTACTATCGGTAGTTTGTTAAAGTTTTTTACTGGATGGACAACCCACTAACTAAGTTTATATGTAAAGGGGTAAATTCAAAAGTTATATAGAATATTAGGAATATTTTGAATAGTTAAATAAGAGACCAATTAATTTACCAATTTTAACTATACCTTCAAGTAAGAAATAAATTATAATTTATAGTGATCCATTGTATAAAGGACTTGGTTTTTTCCTCATACAAAATGATAGGGTGATTAACTATTCAATAATAAACTTTAAAGTCCTTGAATAGAACTATAAAACTCATGAAATTAAGCTAGTATCCATAATATTTACTTTGAAAATATAGATAAACTACTTTTATGGGAAAATATTCCATATATATGGTAAACATAAGAGTTTTTTGTATATATTCTCCCAGAAGGAGCTCAAAACGAGGCAAAAAAGATGGCTGGAACTACTCATGGACTAATATTTCTTGATACACTACCTCTATGGGAAGGAAAATATGGCGGATGATATATTGAGTATAAGGGACCACAGATTTTTGACTATGATGTGGATTAATAAGGATCCTATATATAGAGACGTGTTAAAGATGGATATGGAGATTTTCCGGAAACAAGATCCCTCTTTACCTTTTCAAGTAACTTCTAAACCATATGTACTAGAAAATATAGATAAGTATAAGAAGTATTATAAGAACATATAAATGATTTTTATTGTAGTGAATGATGGTAAATTGATGAAATTTATCTATAGAGATGGAGTGTTGAAGTTTGGGAAGAGGTTATGTGTTCCATCCAAACCAAAATTGAATAGGGAACTGCTAGATGAAGCACATAGATCAAATTTATATATATACCATGGTAGAAAAAATATGTATAGGAATTTAAGAGAACATTTTTAGTGGGATAACATGAAACAAGATAATGCAGAATATGTTTCCAAATGATTAGTATGCCAATAGGTAAAGGAAGAATGAAAACATCCCAAGGGAGTCATGAAACCTATGCTTATACCTATAAAGAAGTGGGAAAATATTACCATGAAATTTCTCCCTAGACCCCAAAGACTTTAAGGAAGAAAAATTATATATGATTCATAATTGATCATCTTAAAAAGCCTACTGTAACATACCATTACCTTGATCAGGTAATTTTCTACCTTTTCTAAGTTCTCGTTCATTTAAAAATACATTTATGTGATTTTTATGGGTTTACTGTAGACTACAGAATAGGTACATGCTGTGTACTTAAACTACACATTGTGTACTTGGTGCTGGTTGCATGTTGTGGATTTTGAGATCATACCATGAATGGGGATATTAGGCCATGATTTGGTACACGACATGTACCTGAGGTACACATCGTGAAGGGATTAAATATCAGTTTTTCAACCTTAGGTGATGGGTTTTTCAGCGTACTTATCCAGAATAGCCTACACATCATAACCACTTGGTACACATCGTGACTCATCCCATTTCCAACTTAAATTCATGTGTTTGTCTTTTTTCACTCGGTCCTTTTCATTCCATACTTCAAGGCTCTCAACCTAGAGAAGTTCTGGTGCATTTTTGGGAGACTCAACTCCTTCTGAATCGAACCAAACAACTTGGGATCTTCATTATTATTGCGGTGTGATTCCTGGGTAAGTGTCCCCCCTAGTTATTCAAGTTTCTCTCTTCCTCTCCTCTTGGGTTTTCAATGGATCATCTTGGTATTGATGGATCCATGTCTTTTGGTGTTGGATCTTGCTACTAGGTAGAGTTTCGAGGTCTTTTACACCTTTGTTCTCGTTGACGGGTGCCATTGGGAGTGTCGTTCTTCAGAAAATAGGTAGGAGGTTTCGTCCCAAATTTCCAAATTTGTTAATATCATATTTCTTGATTTATTTCAATTGATAATTTAAATTCAATTTGTTAATATTTCTTTCAATTGATTGAATGAAACCCAATTCTAATGAATTGGAAGATTTGAAATGGTTTTGGCATAGAAATTTGGGAAACCCCTAATTCTAATGAATTAGGTTTGGTTTGTGTAAAGTTAACCATTTTAAATTGTTGAATTTAAATGGTGGATTTTTATGGAAATATTTTCAATTAAAATTTTGAATTTAATTGAGAAAAATTAATTCTGAAAAGGATGGAATTGGTTTTGAATGAATTTCAAACTTGCGAATGGATTAAAATTATTTGATATAAATTCATGGGTTTTATCTTGTGAAAAGGCATGTTTTTGAATAAAACATGTTTTGGTTTTAAATGGAATGAAATTGGTATTTTTGAAATGGAAGAATGGGATTGATTGTATTTTAAGTAGTCTTAAAATAGTTCACCCATCATGTAAGAGAGCATGAAAGCCTTAGATAGTTAGTGAGTTATTTGGATACACTCTACGCTATAACAAGGTTCTAAAACATACTTGAGGAGGGTCACATACCCAATGGGTTGGTGATGAGTCTCATTTTTCTAGTATCATAGGGACGTGTGTATACACATTTTACTGAGTTCACATAGAGAGTTCATAATCCTATAACTGGTTAATACTATTCTACCTTTTGGCAGATGACCATATTGCTTGCTTGTTTATTTATATTTGAGATATAAATGTATGCCAATTTTGTTTGAACTACTTTACATGCCTGCTAAATTTATATAAAATATTTTATTTAAATGTTTTACTTAACCCATTTTTTTAGAAATATTCCATATCTTGTATAGTAAATCCTGTGATTTGAATGTATTTTCCATCATTTTGAAAATGTATAGCATGTTTCGTTTAAATATGATTTTGAATTTCCAAACCTATTTATTTTGAAAATTTAAAGATTTTATTTGGATAATCTATATTTGGGATCTATTATGGAATCTTTTGTGGTATCCTAATGGGCTTAGGCTCACACCCTACTTTTTCCTTTGGGTATTTGTAGACTCTATTCTTCCAAGCTCGAGCAAAGGGAAGAGATCTCTTAGAGGTGGGACCAACTGTTAAGATTTGGATGTGGTGAGTTGTGTACTTAGGGACCTTGAGGATATTTTCCTATTTAGTACTTTGGGTTGCATTACTTTGGATTTTATGCCTTGTTGTATTTTGGTACCTTACTACCAGTAGAGTTTCCTATTGATATACATATTGTCTTTTTTTTGCTTCTTCATTCTTGTGGAAAAATATTTCCTAGTTGTATGTTGTATGATGCCTGGTGATTGTTGCTAGCACATGGGGATCTGGAATTCCCTTTGGGTTAGGTCAGGACCAGCTTGGTTATCGGGTTACTAGGGTACCCGAGATAGTTTGTGAAAAATTGGTATTAGAGGAGGCTATTGATCTTTCTTTTTCTTGAAGTCAGTATGCATTTTTGAAATCTTTCCTAGACTTAGGAGGTAGTTATGATTGAGTGCCTAGCCAGATCTCAATGAAATGAACCTTAAGTCACTAGAGGTGGTTAGGTAAAGGCTTCTTGTAGATTAGTTATAGTATTTTCCCTATAGATATTTGGATAGGGTAAAATCCAAATCTTGTTTTCCCCTTATGTTAAGAATATTTTCTCTTTCAACTTAGTTTGGGTGTCAATCTAATGTATTATTTTATCTGATGATATTGTGTAGCATCATGCCTTTGAGAATATTTGTGAATCAGATACATGAAAAGGATGTTGCTAAACCTCAGTAATAAAATTCTGTTGTTGATTCGAATATAGTTGGGGTGATTGTGCGCACTGCCCAAGTTCTAGTACATGCATCACCTCTAGTTCCTGCTCAGGCTCCAACTATGGATTCTTAGGGGGATTTTCTTCGGAATAATTATCAAGATCTTATTTACTAGAAGCTTCCAGTCTTCAAAGGCTCTACTAATCATCAACATGATGAGGAATTTTTGGGCAAGATATAATGCCAATTTGAGTTCTTGGATATGCCAGAAGTAATCAGGGTGAAGTGTGCCACCTTCGTACTGGAGGGACCGAGCAGAAGATGGTGGAACACAATGGTGAAGGTAGGGAAACATGGGCATATAATGGAAATAATTTAAGGTTATGTTCACCAACCATTTATATCCAGAGTTTCTAGTGTTGGCTAAGGCTACGGAGTTTTTCATGCTTGAGAAGGCTGACAAAACTGTGACTGAATATTCAAATCGCTTTTCAAATATGGTGCAGTTTTCTCCTAAGATTGTATCCAATGAGAGGATGAAGGCTCGAGGATTAGAGTTGGGACTTCAATAAAATATCTATTCTCAGGTTTTCTTACTGAAGCTACCCACTTATGCTAATGCGCTGGATAGGGAGATTATGGTTGAGACGGACTTGGATGGTAAGTTAGGGTTGATGGGATTTCATTTTTCTCCCAGTGGCAGCGTTGGTTACTTCAAAGGAAAACAGAAGTGTGATTATCCTCAAGGCAGTTCTCAAAGATATAGTTATTCCAGACCTCCTATAGCTCCAGGGGGAAGTTATTTGACTTGCTACTAGTGTGGCAAGCCAAGAAATTATAGGAGGGTTTTCACTGAAGCACCCAAGAACTGTAGCTCCTGCAGACATTCATGACACTTATAGAGGTTATTCCATCACTTCTCTACTTCTCTTAGTGGGATAATATCATCAACTTCTCTTAACACTATGGGGAAATCAAATGCTTCACGTTCAAAAGTGTTCTATCCACAGACATCCCAAAATAAGCTTCTTCACGTAGTGAAAGATTCTCCAGAGGAAGAAGACATGAGTCTAGATACTGTGAGAGGTACCATTACCATTGATTCTCCATTAGTGACTGCTCTTTTTGATACTGGTGCATCTCACTCTTTTATCTCAACCCATATTGTTAACCTGCTTAATCTTCCTATGGAGAAACTGTCCTATGCAATGGATATTACTACACCCCTTGGTATGAAGAGAGAGCATGGTCTCTGTAGCCCTGCCTAAGTCTTCTATCTATTAGAAGTCAAGATAACTTGGAGTTTTTTTTTTGATATAAAATCTCTTGAAGTCATATTAAGGATGTATTGGATCATTTTCACCAAATCCTAAATTGATTGTTATATTTGACAGGTCTACTTTACTACACTTAGTGGTGTGCCTCTTACTTTTCCAGGAGAATGGGACCCAAGGTCGACCAGAGCTCAAACTTTTTATCCAGAGTTGGGAAAAGTGATATCAGTGTTTGATTTTGACCTAGGGAAAGATTCAATGGGTGGTGATATTCCTCCAGTTATCACCGAGTTTTCTGATGTGTTCCCTTTGGATTTCTCTGATCTGACACCAGTGAGATAGGTTTAGTTTTTTATTGAATTAATTCCTGGTACTCAAAAAATATCTATCCCATCTTACTATATGGATCTGGCTGAGTTGAAAGAGGTGAAGTCTTAGTTGGATGACCTTCTTGAGAAAGGTTTTATTCATCCAAGTGTGTCACCTTGGAAAAAACCAGTTCTATTTTCTAAGAAGGATGATGGTTCCCTTTACTTATGTGTTGATTATCAAAAGATCAATCGAGTTACAATAAAGAAAAAATACCCGTTTCCATGAATTGATGATCTGTTTGATCAACTAAAAGGGGTGAAGTGGTTTTCAAAGACTGACCTTTGATCTTGTTCCCATTAGTTGAGGATAAAATAATATAACATTTAGAATAACACCTTTTAGAGTATGTGTGGTCACTTTTATTACCTCGTTATTCCCTTTGGGATAACAAATGATCATGCAGTTTTCATGTATTTAATGAACAAGATTTTCCATGAGTACCTGGATACCTTTTTGGTAGTATTTTTGAATGAAGTTCTAGTTTAATCCAGGTCCAAGAAGGATCATGTGAAACATCTGATAATAGTTCTAAATCTTCAAAGAAATCACTGCCTTTATGCCAAGTTTTTAAAGTGTGATTTCTAGATTCGGGAAGTGAAATTATTGGGACGCATGGTGTCTGAACAGGGTGTATCAGTTGATCCTGAAAAGGTAAAGGCTATTATTACTTGAAAGAAACCATTAAATTTCTTCAAGATCCAAAGCTTCTTGGTCTTATCTGAATATTACTGCAGGTTTATGAAGGACTTATTAATGTTGGCTTCTCTAATGACTACTCTGACTCAGAAGGGGATGAAGTTTATGTGGGATGATAAATTTCAGAGTTCTTTTTTTAATATAAATCATCTGTTGACTACTGCACTAGTTTTAACTATTCTATAATATAGGTAGGGAAATTTAGTCTTTTGTGATGCATCAGGTTCAATATTGGGTTACGTTCTTATGTAAGGAAATCATGTAGTAGCATATGAATCTCATCAGCTTAGTCCACATGAGAATAATTATCATACCCATGATCTGGAACTTTTAGCTATGATGTACACACTTAAGATTTAGTGGTACTACCTTTTTGGTGAATGGTTTATGGTGTATTTAGACCACAAAATCTTGAGTTACATCTTCTCTAAAAAATATTTGAATCTTTGACAAAGGCATTGGGTGGAGTACCTACCGTCTTTTGACTTTGACAATGCCTGTACCCTGGGGAAAGGAAATGTCATTTCTAAGACTTTGAGAAGGAAAATTCCAACCTAGGAAGTAAAAGAATCTTTAGAAGAGTGAAATTTGATTGATCTTTTTGCACATATGCATATTAGAGTTTAGGAGGAAGGGGATGATGTTTCTTTATCCAATGTGAACTTGATGTCTACACTTCTCGAGATGATTCTTCAGTATCAAGAGCTTGATGATGAGTTCTGTAGAACTAGAGAATACATTTATGGTGGGGATATAATTTCCCAACGTTCATTCTCCAAATAGGGTGTTCTATGCTATCAGAACCACTTTGTTGTGGCATTAGCGGCGAGAAAGGAAGTGATGGTGGATTGTCATAATTCTCAAGGGGCTATGCACCTGGGAACCAATAAAATGTTCTATGACATGAGGTGGTAGTTCTGGTGTCTAGACATGAGACATGACATTTCTG
The DNA here is from genome assembly GCA_963277665.1 of Viscum album. Lineage (NCBI taxonomy): Eukaryota > Viridiplantae > Streptophyta > Magnoliopsida > Santalales > Viscaceae > Viscum > Viscum album. The sequence goes on along the minus strand of OY728125.1, from coordinate 1,967,937,672 downwards.
AGTTTGTCTCCCATTTCTATATGTACCAACAGGTGAAATCTGAGCACCAGAAAACTTCAGGTTTACTTTAGCCACTTCCAGTGCCCAATTGGAAGGGGGATGAGATCTCTATGGACTTTATGGTTGGGTTTCCTCATACCCATATAAAGAATAATGCGATATAGGTTGTGATTGATAGGCTGACTAAGATGGATCACTTTATACTCATTCGTGATACGACCAAAGTTGAGGAGTTAGGAAATATCTACGTGAAAGAGATTGCTTGTTTGCATGATGGTCCATCTACTATAGTCTTTAATAGGGATCCTCAGTTCACTTATCTCTTTTGTAGAGGCCTTTAGGAGGCATTGGGATCTTAGGGTTGTTTGAGCATGGCCTACCATTCACAGTCAGATGGAAAAACAAAAAGAGATATACATATTCTTGAGGATATTCTTCATGCCTATGTCCTCAGCTTCAGTGGGGCTTGGGATGATCACTTGGGGTTGGTTGAGTTCTCTTATAAAAATAGTTACCAGTCCGTGATCAGAATGGCACCTTTCGAGGCCTTGTATGTCCAGCCTTGTAAATCTTCATTGTGTTGGTAAGAGGTTAGTAAAAGTTCTTTGGTTGGATAAAGCATGGTGCAGGAGATGACAAAAAATATTCAGCTAATACGTCAAAGGATTTTGACTGAAAAAATACAATATAAGTCTTATACTGATCAACACTATAGACCTTTGGAGTTTTCATTTGGTGACAAGGTGTTCTTGAAAGTTTCACCCTGATTGGGTCATCAATGGCTTGGAAGGCAAGGGAACCTTTCTCCTCACTTTGTGGGACCTTTCGAGGTTGTTGATCAGGTGGGTAATTTTTCATACCACTTGGCACTTCCACCGCAGCTGACGTTGATACATAACGTGTTCCATGTATCACAGTTGAGAAATTATCTATCTAATCCATCTCACATTTTGAGCTAGAGTGATCTTGAGATCAAGAATAATTTATCTTTGACTGAGCAACCAGTTAACATAGTTGATTCTAAGACCAAGGTACTTCATGGGAGGACGATACCTTTTGTTTGTGTAATATGAAAAAATGGCTCGGATAGTCATGAGATGTGGGAACGTGAGACACTGATGAGAGAGAAGTGGCCTCATCTTTTTGGCATGTAAGCTTCTTCATAGGATTTATGGGGATAGAAAGTTTTTATGGTGGGGAGGTTGTAGCATCTAATTACCTTGATCAAGTAATTTCCACCTTTTATAAGTTCCCATTCAGTTAAAAATCATTTTATGTGATTTTTATGGGTTTACTACAGACAACAGAACAGGTACATGTTGTGTACCTGAAGTATACATCATCTACATGGTGCTGGTTTCATTTCATGGATTAGGAGATCAATTTTTGAATAGGGATATCACACCATGATCTGGTACACACTGTGTACCTAAGTTACACATCTTCAAGGGATTAAATATCGGTTTCTCAACCCGAGGTGATGGGTTTTTCTCCATACTTATCCAACATGACCTACATGTCGTAACCCCTTGGTATATGTCATGACTCAACCTGCACCCAACTTAAATTCATGAATTTGGCTATTTCACTTGATCCTTTTCATATCATACTTCATGTATCTCAACCTAGATAAGCTCTGGTGCATTTTTGAGAGACTCGAATCCTTCCGGATTGAACCAAACAGCTTGGGATCTTTGTTTTTCTTGTGGTGCGATTCCTAGGTAAGTATCCCCTTTCTTTATTCAAGTTTTTCTCTTCCTATCCTCTTGGATTTTCAATGGATCATCTTGGGACTGATGGATCAATTTCGTGTGGTGTTGTATATTTACACTAGGTAGAGTTTTTAGGTATTCTGCACCTTCGTTCCCATTGAAGGGTGCCATTGCGAGGGTATTTATTCAAGAAAGAGGTAGGTGGTTCTGTCATGACTTTCCAAATTGATTACCATTATATTGATTGATTTATTTCAATTGCTGATTTAAATTAAATTACTTAATATTACTTTCAATTTCTTGAATGAAACCAAATTCCAATTAATTGGATGATTTGAAATGGTTTTGGCATGGAAATTTGGGAAACCCCCAATTCTAATGAATTGGGGTGGGTTTGTGGAAAGTTAACCGTTTTAAATTGTTGAATTTAAATGGTGGATTTTTTATGGAAATATTTGAATTTAATTTTGAAAAATTAATTATGAAAAGTATGGAATTGGTTTTTAATTAATTTCAAACTTGCGAATGACTTAAAATGATTTTATAGAAACCCAATGGTTTTATCTTGTGAAAAAATGCATGTTTTTGAATAAAACCTATTTTGATTTTAAATGGAAAGAAAATGGAATTTTTGAAATGGAATAATGGGATTGATCATATTTTAAGTAGTCTTAAAATAGTTCACCCATCATGTAAGAGTGAAATCAAGCCTTAGGTAGTTAGTGAGTTATTTGGATACACTTTATGCTATGACAATGTTCTAAAACACACTTACGGAAGGTCACATCCCCGAAGGGTTGGTGACGAGTCTCCTTTTTCTAGTGTTATAGTGACATGTGTAGACACATTTTTCCAAGTTTACATAGAGTGTGAAAATCCTATAGCTGGTTAATACCATCGTACCTTTTGGAAGATGACCATGTTGATTTCTTTTTTATTTATATTTGAGATATAAATGTATGCCAATATTTTTTGAACTTTTTTATATGCCTTCTGAATTTATATAAACTATTTTATATAAATATTTTACTTAATCCATTGTTTCAGAAATATTCCATCTTTTGTATAGTAAATCCTGTTCTTTGAATGTATTTTCCATCATTTTGAAAATGTATAAAATGTTTTTTTAAATATGATTTTGAATTTCCAAACCTGTTTATTTTGAAGATTTAAATCTTTTATTTGGATAATATATATTTGAAATCTATTATGGAATATTTTGTGGTATCCTAATGGGATTAGGATCACACTCTACTTTTTTCCTTTAGGTGTTTTTAGATTCTATTCTTCCAGGCTCGAGCAAAGGGAAGGGATCTCTTGGAGGTGGATCTAGATGTTATGCTTTGAAAGTGGTGAGTTGTGTCCTTAGGGAACTTGGGGATGTTTTCCTCTTTAGTATATTGGGTTTTAGTACTTTGGATTTTATTCCTTGTTTTATTCTAGTACCTTACTACCAGTGGAGTTGCCTATTGATATGCATACTATCTTTTATCTTTTACTTCTGCATTCTTGTGAAAAAATCTTTCCCACTTGTATGTTTTATGATGCCTGGTGCTAGTCACTGGCCTGTGGGGATCAAGAATTCCCTTTGGGTTATGTCAGGACTGGCTTGGTTATCTAGTTACTAGGGTACCTAGGCTTGTTTGCGACACCTACTCATTTCTTAGTGATCAGAGAAGATCTACCCCTTGAGAGACTTTCTAGAATCTATATCATTGAAATCATAAGTCTTAATAGGAAACCTTTATTGACTATTTCTGATCAATACCCTCAGATACATCAAAATTTTAGTATATTTTTCAATGTTATCTCAACATTGAGATATATTTAAGTAACATACATCATCCCCAGACTAATGGGTAGTCTAAAAGAACTATCTAGACTTTGGAAGACATACCAAGATCACATTATCTTGAATTAAAAGACATGTGGGTTCAATATATACCTTTGGGGGAATTTATATAATAATATCTTCCATTAGATAATCCATATGGAATCATACACAAAACTTTATGGGAAGAGGTGTTATACTCCAAAATGTTGGGAAGAAGTTCGAGAAATAAAGTTAGTTATCCTTAAGCTTGTAGAGGAGATGGCTGTTAAAGTATATACTATTCAGGATCATATTAAAGTAGCACAAAGAAGGAAAAAGTATTATGCTGATAATTAAAGGAAATACATGGAATTTTAAGTTGGGTAACATGAATTATTTAATGTTTCACCATGAAAGGGAATTGTAATATTTGGTAAAAAGGTGAATTTAAACCCTAGGTATATTGGGAATTTTAAAATACTAAAAAGAATTGGAGATGTAGCTTACCGATTGGCTATGCCACCCAACCTTTGTAAAGTACATGATACCTTCCATGTTTAATTACTCAATAAATACATTATAGATCTAATTTATATTCTCACATATGAGGTAATAGAGTTAGAACCCAACTTATCTTATAATGATTATCCTATCCATATTCTTAATATCATAGATCATGTTTTTAGGGAATTAGTAAACTCGATTGGTGAAAGTCTTATGAAGAAAACACAAAAAATAAGTGGAAAACCAGGATCCTAATGAAGATATGAGAAAGGAATACCCACATTTTTTTAATAATTGGTATATAGCCTAATTTTGAGGATGAAATTATTTGGGAGGGGGGGTAGAATATAATACCCAAGACCCTTCTGTAGTAGGTAAACACCATTTCCTGAACCATTACACAATGTACCCTATAATAAACCTTTATCCATGTCTTCATTTAAAATATTTATTTTACAATTTTAAACTAACCAAACTAAATTCATCATCTCAAAATTATATTATTTTAAATTTTTTATCTTTTTATGAAATGGTCGTTTTTTTGTTGAAAAATATAGTTTTCACAAACCTTATAATTTATATGATTTATCATTATATAAGGATGAAATATAAGTTTAAAAAACATTTTAAGTAATCAAATATGAATATAAGTAATAAAAATATTCATTTTAAAATATTATTTAAACTTATAAATCATATATCCAACATTTTTAGAGCTAATCAAAATATTACTTTAATAAACAAACTACTTCCAGAATTTTCCTTAAATTAAGTATTATCAAGGTATATTTGGTTTTTGATTAACTTTAAAGACTAATATACTTTATTTTTATTATAATAAATCAATTTACCTCATTAAAATCAATATCCAAGATAATTTTATCTTATATGTAAATTTAAAGCACAAAAATGTTATTTTTCTAAAAAATGTTTTTATGTGATTAAGTGTGTTCATCTTAAAATTAAAATTTCACACCTTTAAAAATTTTATTATATAAAATTATTTTAAAATTTTAAATCATAAGTATCCAATTTGGTAAAAGGTAAAATCTTAATCTTTTTCATTAAAATTAACTACTATGGCTAGAAATTAATTACCAAGGTAAAATTAAATTAGGGTAAAAGTTAAAATTCATAAAAAAGGCCTAAAACACTAAATTTTGACTAAAAAGGAAATTTTGAGGTAATTTTTGACCCAAAATCACTATCCCTACCGATTGTTTTTACATTTTTGTCCATTGACCCTAGAATAGTAATCTTACATTATTGAAAATGTAAGGGTTACTCCCAAAACTACCCTTCCATTCACTTATAAAATGGTAAAAAAACTTCAAATCTCACATATAATTATAATTTATCCTTGATAATATTCCATTTTTATCCTAATATAACCCTATACCACTTTAAAAAGCTTCTGGTCACCATTGGTTTGCATGAGGCCTTCATTTCTATGGAGACTTCTAAGGAAAATTCAAGTCCTGGACGTGGGTATTATAAACTACTTCGATTTTACTATTTTTTATATTCAGTAATATTTATTCTAAAAAAACTAATATAATGAAATTAGTATCATTTAGATACTTTAATATTAGTATAAAAATAATATTATCATTATTTATTCATATACCCCATCCATTAATAAAAACAAAACTGTTGTTTGTGCTTTGTGCTGACTACCGCCACTACAACACAACATGTTTCATTTTCCATCATTTCCATACAAGTATAGATTTAAGGATGATATTAAAGGATGAATATTATGTTTATGATATCATTAAGGTTATTTTTTGACAAATTATACAACTGATTAATTATTCGATCAATAAATGATCGTTGTTAATTAAATCATTTAAAATAACCATACTAAGAGGATATCCTTTTATTCAAATTATGTAATATTTTCATATATATTACTTATTATTTTATTTAATTAAAATTATGATATGTTAAAATAATAAAAACTAAATAAGACAATTATAATTTTTTTTATAATTTTATTATAAAAATCCACCTCATAATTATTCATTAAATCAGGGTATGTTCATGTTTGGGCTAGTTTAACCACATACTTGAACAATACTATAAATTTATATCATTAATAACAATGAGAAAATAATTAATGGTATAATATAATATAAATGTGTAAATAATGAATTTTTTATTCTTGAGACATTATAACAATATTCAATTCATTAATTAATAAAACACTATTTGATTGTCAAAAATCATCGAAATATGCTAATTCTCGATTTCATCTTCAAGGATAAAGAATAAAATATCCATGAAAGAAATTTAAAAAATCATAAATTATTATGAAACATCAATAATAATAAATTTAATGACCTATTAATGAATAAATTTTAAATAATAATGAATACATATACCTCTATTATGAAACTATTATAAACGATCAAAACTATAAATACCAATAATGGGAAATAAAAAAAAATCATGTAGATAATGGCTATTTATGATGTGTATGAATGAAAATGTATATAATTAAGGTTATTAATTAAGTTTTTAAGATATTTATGTCTATGATATATTATATTGAAGAAGGTTCATGGAATTTATGATAATAGGTAAGGGTTTTTCATCTCGAATTCTTCTCTTTGAGACATGTTTGGTATTATACACCAAACTTCCTTTATGTGTTGTATATACTACCTATTTTAGAAAGTGTATCGTGAAATTAATTTATTAATGACATTTAGAGATCAATTTTAATCCATCTATTTAAGGGTTTTTGATTGAATTTCTACCCAGTCCGTATGTAGGGTTTTTCTATCTCAATTTTCATTATTTGAGACTCATGTTATATTAAATGCCTATATTATTTTGTGTGGTGCACACATTACCATGGAATTATTATTTTACATATTAATCATGAAATTTATGGGATTTATAAGCCTATATTATGGTCCCTATATTATATTATTTCGATTCAAGAGTTACCAAAATCATCACAAGACTAAATATTTTACATGGTGAAAAAATCTTCCTATGTTTTGGTAAAGTAAACATGTGTGTAATTTATTACCAAATACATACTTGTATAGATACTGAAAAGTGGGTGAAGTTGTTTCACACATTTACCTAGGGTTAATCACCCTAAAAAGGGTTGGTTGAGCATCGAATAAGTCATCAACTTGATGCACAATGAGTGGGCCTAAGACCTCACACTTGGTGAGACACTGCCAGGGGATATGCTTTAGAAAATTAAAATGTTCCTAATGAACCATGATAATGGATTCGTTCTACCATTTCTTTTATCTCCCACTAATGAAAACTATTAAACCTAATTACTGTCTTCCATGGATAACTCATCACATTAAAATTAACCTCGCCCCTATATTTTTTTGATGAGGGTACTTCATGTTAAGTTGAAAACACTATCAAAATTTTAAGACAATTAAGGGATGTCCACATATTCATAAAAATTTTATTATTGAATGGGGAATTATTTAATTTCAATATTTCTTATTATACAGATAGCCATGTTTTATTCTGAAAGAGGTTCCTTAGGGAATGGTATGAAATATCTTGATGAATCTTATGAGGATGCATTGGATTTAATCAGGTGATGGGTAGGGCCTAGAATTATATAGACCCTAAATGCATTGATAAGTCTCATGATACAAACCAGATTGGGTTTGGGGGTATATATCTTTCCCTAATAAGATAGTGTCTTAGAAAAAAGCCTTGAAAATAAGTTTTGATGTCTGGAATTATCCATTCCATTAGTATGAGATCAATTATTATTATTACCCATGTTTTAATTTAATTTAATGGATATATAATTCCCCTAGTTTTAGTTAATTATGGATTTTTGTGGTTTATTTATTCATGACATATCACTTATGCCATATTTATATTATGATAGATTATAATGTATGCTACTCCTTATTGAGTATCTAAGATCACCCTTATTTTTTTTCCTTTCCCAAAGAAACCTAGAAGTGGACTATGTGTAATTATTAGAGACATGATAGAGGGAATAATAATGTTATTTCAGTATGTTTATGCTATATCTTATGTTTTGAAATATAATGTATGTATATATATAGTCTTCCATGAATCCTAAACTATTAGATCTTTTGGGAAATCTTATATTAAGTACCAATAATTTAATATAGCTACTAGATCTAGGTTTATGGAGTTTGGGATGTTATATCTTATATTTTTAGTAAAATAATAATTACAATGGTAAATAGTTAAATAAGGTAAAACATGGTAAAAAGGGGTGAATTAACATGACTTAAATTTTATACAATTAACTTGATATTTTGATATTCCAATGTCCTTTTTTAGATGTTAGAGTCAATAATATATGTCTATGTAGAGCCCCAAACTGAATGTCACTTAAAACAGTGATATGGGCTGATTGACCACTAGGCCTTAGGCGCACCTCCCTATATGCCAAAGGTTTCTGAATAGTATCGAGGGTGTAAATAGGTGATATCAAGAAGACTATTACCTTTAGTGGTGATAATAATAATGGTCTATGTATATGTAATAGTGGATGAAAAACCATAACACAATGGAATAAATACCAATAAATAGTGGAATCATAATAAAGAAACAACAATAGTATTAAATGATAAGTCCAAAACATACCATTTGTAGCTACTAAACCTAACATGATACCATTTATAAAAGAATTTATAAAAGTCAAGTCATAAAAAATTGTAAGAAGGAAGGGACTCCCATGTCCGACCTCAGTACATGCATATAATAATCTTTATAAAATAAAAAAGGAAACTTCAGCTCTCATAAGAACCCTTAGGCCCAATTATGTCCATCCCATGAAAAGGTATGATCTAATCAGTAAGTTATTTCTCCAGATCCTAATCCCTTACCTGATCTTAGAGACATAAAGTCTACAGGTGTCCCAAAGGGGACTATGTGGGGTGTGATAATGAATCTTAATAGGCCACCACCAATGTGTGCCTATCTTACATCCATAATTATATAGGTGTACTAAAAGTAAATTTAAAAGAGTATCACATTCACATTTAATAAAATACCCGATTCCTCTGTGCTCAATAACTATAAGGAAATGATCACCTACTTCATCCAATGTTGGCATACCATGTGCCCCTAATTATAAATAGGTAATATATCACGTGTCTACATATTTACAAGTACAGTGGAGAGGATCATTAGAATAAATCCCAAGGCATCCCTCGATAAGTAATAAGATAGAGAACCCTCATTAACTTCTTATAAAATTACCACCGAAACCTTGTTCTAGCCGACCCCTTGTGTCACCAAACACATCACCGACATCCAAAACATCATGCCCAACAAGTACCTAGTACCATAGAACACAATTCCTAAATTCACCTTCATCTTAATGCCTAACGTCTCGAGGTATATCGATGTCTATCCTCTAAATATCCCAACCCAATGACCTTAAATAATGCTATTAGCCTCAACCCTCGACCGAAAAACTCATCACTTTCAACTGATGATCTATATCTATCCACATGGATTTCTATGGTAAGAACCTCCAACCTCACTGATGGTTGACACCATCCTAAGATGAAACCAATAGAGGCCTCTACCTATATGAGTGGTCAACACCACCTCATCATTTAAGTCCTATCTATGTGTAAATGACTCTAATGGTGCATCGACCAATCTCGGTGAGTTTCTATCACCCAAACAAGTACCTAATCTACATCATATCAACACATCATTCCCTTGATACCATGTATCTCATCCTGATGGTAAACAAAATTTTAATTTATAGAAGCCATGACCATAACCTGTCAACCTCGCCACCTCAACCTGTGATCAACATCACCCAAAGAATCCAGAACAAGACCAACCCAACGAACCATGTTACCTCAGTCTAGTTGGTCAACACCACCTCAATCCTTGGGCCATACCCATCATGATCCCATGAAACCAAGAAATTCCATATAATAAATTTAATTTAATTTAAATAACCCACCAGGATAACCTGCCCAAGTGGTCTCAAGCCCCCATCACTAGGATTAATAATTATAAATAGGTTCGGGCATACCAAATTACATCCCTCAACCTCAATTATTAAATTTAATAACAACCATTTAATTATTGGGGGTATCACTCAGTCTACCCACATATTGCATATAGATCACACCCCCAAAACACTCAAAAAAAAATCAAGGAGAAGGACAAAAACCACCTACCTCATACTTGTAGGTGTAGGCTAATCTGATATCAGCCTCTAACTCAACCCAAAATGAGAGAAATCATTGTTTTATATGAACACTCTAAGAATAGGGTAAAATGGACCTCATATATTTAGTGCACCATATAGAGAGAGAATATAAGAAAAGAAGCTAGAATAACGAAGGCCTTACTAAGACAAATCCATAACCAATAACAAATTCAAGATCAGAGCTCAGACAAAGATATTAGATCAAACCTAAGTGAGACCAAAATGGTAGAACCCCCCATGATGGCTACATGAAATGAAGGAGGAAGGAGGAGGAAGAAGGGGAATATGGGTAGGGGTAGTTTGGTAATTTCAATTCCCTAAGTGAACCTCACAGTTTGGCTGCATAGTTTGGATAACCATGCACTAACCATGCGACTACCTATGCCTAATAACCACACACGCATGGTCAAGGTGAAAAGTTTTCCAAATCATACGCAAACTGTGTGAATACAATCTGTTAATATTTTATAGGTCTCACATGGCCGTGCACCCCTTTCTGTATAGTTTGCAAATCCATTCTCAATACATCTAGAGTGTTTCACGGTTACTCTTGGGAGGCTACATAGTTTTTTCAAACTATGAACTTCTATCCGCGCCTTTTTAAAAGTTTTTTTTAAGGATCTGATGCACCCAAAACCCATCCAAAACCCTGAAGAACTTTTCAAACCTTAAAAACCATCTAAAAATAAGGCTTTGGGTCAATAAAACACCCAAAATTAGATTCTAAAGTCAAAAATTCATGTTATCACACTCAATAAACTTAAAATGTTTCAAATTTCCCCAAAAAATGACCCACTCAAAAACTCGGGATGTAACAATCTCCACACATTAACATAACCCATCCTTGAGATATAAAGCATTAACCAAAGATGGTAACAAATATACTCATCTCATTTAAATTATCCCGGTCTACCCCAATCATTAAGTCATTAGTCAACTTCCCTCAAGGTGCTTCCCACCTTAAGAGTTACCTACCCAGTCACTTCCTAACCCAAAACTTAAATAATTTGATGTTCCACTAACCATACCTAGAATCAAAAGTCCTCCCATGACACATCTTCATCCCTCCACCTCATAGAGTTCTCAAATTGCACCCAATCCCTATTTGACACCCATCACGTCTTATATCTCATCAGATGTCCATACCATCCCATTGCCCCACACCTCATATAGAACCCACACCGCTTCAATGCCTAGATGAAAATTCCCCTCAATTAACCATTTCACAACATCGATGCCCATATTAAATCCTAGTGTAAATACTCATCATATATATATACACACACACATCATGAATCATAATTAATGCCAACCTAAAAAAAACATCTGGTTAGTCCAAAAACTATACATATGCATCTCATGCATCAAAAACTCCCAAGCCCAGAATAAAGGGTTTCCCAATAACACCCATGGAATAACTCTAACTGTAGCCCATTCCCTGACCTTATCTTCACCTAGAAGCTCCACTGAATTCACATAGCCTGAAAATTAACTACCTTAGGCCTAGCCTCCCTGTGAAACTTTTTCAACCACAGGCCACTAACCCCACTACTAGGTCTCACTGTCTCTTCCATAACCCCCATATGCATCAGACTCTCAGCTACCAGTTCCTAGTACCAATCCTAGTCCCACCTATGATGCCTATGTCTGACCCGATCCTTGGATCCCAAATTTCTAAGAAGGATTTCTACAAAACCTCTCAATATAGCTCATCTTTCCACACCAAAAACCCTTTGGAGGCTGATCACATTGAGTCCAGACATGTCTCATCTACTTGCACTGGAAGAAAAATGATGAAGATCCACTCCTTAGTGGTATGCCTGAATCTATATCTTGACTTCCCTAGTAAAATTCCTCTCGACCCCGCTTCCTTATACCTGAACCGTCACTACTAAAGTCACCTGACACTATCACCCAACTCATATAAGACCAATATATCAAATTCCACTAATCTATTATTGACTAGTTCATTTCCTCTAATAATGAGGATAACTTGAATATGATTACCTACACTCTGATGGAATTTCATAAACCATCGTTGAAATACCTCACTATCACAGTTTCATCACCCACCATACCAGGTGATAATCATGACATGCCAATGAACTTAACCACACAATATATGAAGGAAATGTCTCTCTACTGAAGGTTTAATAACTCATAGTCTCTATCCACCCTCATCATATCAAGAAAAAAGTACTTAAAGAACCTAGATTTGATGTCCCTCTAAGATGGTCCCTCATGTCTGCCCACCTATACATGTAAATCCCCCAGTGTTTTGCTGATCCTATGAGAATGTATGTCTCTAACTTCACCCTCTGGACTGGGGGTGTATCAAGGTTGTTGAAGATGGTCTGGACTGAATAATTCCAGTTCTCTACCTCCTATGGTCCACCCTCACCTTGAATTAGTAGTGGGTGCTATGGCTTGAGCTTGTGGGTAAGATATTCCATAGACGACTCAACTCCCTAGGATCTACTGTTGATACCCTATATGATACATATCGAGATCACCCTGAGCTTCCCATAAATCCATGTATTGAAAGATTCCATATCCCATATATTTCCTTCCTATACATGAGCCTATACTTATTACTATACATGTGGATCATGATTAGCCCAACCCTCCAGGGTCTCATCCTATGCATGATCGTGTGACACCACATCACAACCCCTTAACACTCCACAAGAGACCATCTTGGTGGTATCTCACTGAATAATAATTTCATGGACATAAATACATAATAGTATATATGTATAATACACATTGGGAAAGCTATAACAGGAAGTACATCTCACTACCCTCACACTCTCCTACCACACCCTGTCACATGACATATGGCCTCAATGACCCTTACTTACCCATATCATGGATACATATTAAGTATAATCTAGCATCATGGAACCTATCCTTCCCATAATAGGGTTATGTGTCACATAAAATCCTAGATAGATGAGTATAATTCCACCAAAGTGTATATACTGAAAAACATTATTTAGCTTCTTTGTTGACACTTCATAAAACTCACCCCTATCATTATCCCTCCATACTCACACCAAATTAAGGCCAATATATCACATGAATATATCACCACATAGCATCAAATATATATTTCATTGGAACCACATACCTGGGTTGGCTGAGTATAATTCCACTAAAGAGAGGCTAAGTAAAAAAACTGTTTATCTTCCATTATTGACACTTTAAACAACCCAACCCCACTTAGCACAATCTAGGTTCCCAATGGAAATAAATCATAGGTACATACATATATGAAAACACCCAATTTTACTACCATAAATCAAAATCAAACCTCCCTTTCCATACTAGTCCAGGGGTCAAAAGACACATAATAAGTAACCATCACACTCAAGTGTGCCACCCTAGGTGGATATAAAATAAACTATCAAAGAGAAAATCAGAACATCAATTTACCACCCCTGGCAGCTTGGTCCATCCCCCTTGCATGGGGTTTTAGGCACATAAACACAATATCTGAACCCATTTTTGACAATATCCTAATCATTCAGTCTACCATAACCTAAATAGCAAGAAAAAAAATAAAATAAAACTTTTTTTAATACCATTGGTAGCCATCCAAATGATACTACCAATCCTAGATAATAAAATTCTTAGATACCATTTATAGAGCCTCAACCCGGATGCCACTTAAAATAGTTCTCTGGGCCAGTTGACCACTGGGCCTTGGGAATGCCTCCCCATATTCCAAAGGCTACTGACTAGCAGTTAGGATGTAAAGAGGTGATAGTGGAGAGACTATACCCTCTGGTGGTGATAATAATAATGGTCTACGTATATAAAACAGTGGAAGAAAAACCATAACTTAGTGGAAGAAATATCAATGAATAACATAATCATAATAAATTAGTAGTTGTATTAATAAATGATAACTCTAAAACATACCATTTGTACCTACTAAACTAAACATGATACCATTTTTAGAAGTATGCATACAAGTCAAGTCATAAAAAACAGTAATTAGGAAGGGTCACCCAAGAACAACCTCAATATATACATAAAATAATCAAGAAAAAAAATGAAAATATAGCTGACACAAGAACCACTAGGTTAAATTCTATCAATCCCATGCAAAGGTATGATCTGAACACTAAGGTCCAGTTCCAGATTCTGATCCCTTACCTAAGCTTAGAGATATAAAGTTTACACACCTTCCAAAGGGGCCCATGTAGGGTTTGATAATGAATCTCAGCAATCCACCACCAATGTGTTCTTATCTTAAATCCATAATTATATAGGTTTACTAAAATTAAGTTTAAAAGAGTATCAAATTATCATTTAATAAAATACCCACTTCCCTTGTGCTCAACAACTATAAGGAAATGATCACATACTTTGGCCAATGATGATATACCATGTGACCCCAATTATATATAGGGAATACAACATGTGTCTACATATGTATAACAATATAGGAAAGTATCATTAGTATAAATCCAAAGTTATCCCCCAACAAGTAATAATATGGAGTGCCCTTAGGAACCTCATATAAAAGTTTCACCTGAACCTCATTCTAGCTGACAACTCGTGTCACTAAACATGTCAATAACCTCTAAAACAACATGGAAAACAAGTAATTGGTTCCATGAACATATGTTATGAAAGTCACTAACAAATCAATGTCCAAATTCTTGAGGCACAAAAATGTTTTTCCTCTAAATATCCTGGCCTAATGGACTCAAATAATACCATGAGACTTATCCCCCAACTGACGGTCTCATAACAGTCAACCGATGGTCCATAAACATCCACATATATTTCTATGAAAATAAATTCCAAAATTATTGATGTTAAAAACCATCCTAAGTTATAACTAATGGATTCTTCTACCCACATGATTGGTTAACACCACCTCATCATCTGAGTCCTATTTGTGTGCACATGACTCCAACAGAACTTTGGAAAATTATGATGAGTGGGTATCACCCAAACGAGTACCTAAGACACATAATATCGACACCCCATTTCCCTATGACCATGTCACTCATCCTGATGTTCAACACCATTTCAATTTACACAAGCCATGCCCATAACCCAAAAATCTCATCACCTCAACCCGTGATCAACATCAACCAAAGAATCTAGGACAAGCCCAACCCAACAAACCATGTCGCCTCAATCTAGGTAGTTAACATCACCTCAATAATCATTTCATGCCTATAAAACTCCCACAGAACCAATAAATTCCATATAATTAATTTAATTTAATTTAAATAACCCACTAACCTTGTTGGGAAAAAATCCCTCAAGGTATCATTGAAGCATTTTTGGGGTGATTGTGTTTGTTGACAAAGTAGACAACTGTGCTGTGATTGTTGACAAAGCAAAACATGACATACAAATTTGTTGACAAAGTGGATTTCATGGTGGAATGTCGAGTTCAAGAGCTATGGTTAATGATCAATGTTTGATTCAAGAACTTAGACAAAGGAATGGATGATCTGGAGGCGGTAAAAAAACAACAGATACAAGGTGGCGCTGTTTTCCAGTGTTTGCCAAATTTTTGGGCCTGAAAATCGACAAATGAAGAAAAGTGGTTTTTGGAAAAGGGGCTTGTGCTCCGTGTACTTAAAGACTTGGAAACTTGCGCACCATATGTTTTTCAAGATCAGATCATCAAAATATGGCAAAAAGACAAGGGTCGCACAAGTATTGAGTTGGTCTCGCAAGTGACTTGCGTGCCATGAAGAGACTTGCACGTCGGTGCTTAGGAGGCTTGGGAACTTGCACGCCTGTTGTTTTTCAGGATCATAACTTCAAAATACGGCAAAGGAAGGTGGGTCGTGCAAGTATTGGTTTGGTGATGAAAGTGAGTAGTGCAATAGAGGCCATGGCGGTTGAGCTGCGCGCCGAGACTTGCGCGCCAGAGGGGGACTTGTGCGCCGTCGCGTAGGTAGTTTAAATGCCTATAAATACTGGAACACCCCATCTCATTTCTCATGAATTTCAATACTTAGAAAAATTAGAGCTCCCGTCGCGCAGGTGTGGAAGTCGCGCTAGTGGTGTGTGGTCGCGCAAGTAGGGACTTGCGTGCCAGTGTTGAAGTTGCGCGCCATCTATTTGTTGTGCGCCTAAGGTGGTTTGGGCAGTAAAAGAAGTGTGTAGCACAAGTTTGGAGAAGTTTAAGCTTGAGTCGTGAAAGTGTTAAGAAATACTTGTGCACCAGTTTTGAATTGCACGCCGAGGATTGCGCACCGCCTTAGAGAAGGGCGCCAAGTAAGGTTGATTTACGACAGTGTTTTTGGGCTGTGTGGAAGCTGGAAGTTTTCCTGATACCTTCGATGCAAAGAGAGGTTCATCTACGGGTGAAAGTTGGACTTCAAAAGAGCATCCACATATAACAGAGGATTTATTCATTAGTGATAATGAAGAGACCTAAAGGTCTATAAACTATGAGTGGATCCTTTCCGGAGATGTGAGCAAAGGAAGAGGAAGAAGGTGATCCTCTCCACCGGCAGTGAGCCAGAGAGAGAGAAACATGGAGCGACCCTTGGGAAAGCAGTGAGCTGACCCTAAACCTTGTAAAGGCAGTGAGCCTGGGACAGAGTGATTGTGCCTGAACCATTGTATCCACATCTAGTGAAGAATAGTGGAATTTGGTACGACCAGAAACTTGTCAGCGTATGCTCCTTGGACATAGCCCAGTGAGGGTGAACCAAGTAAAAATCTCTGTGTCTGCCTGTGTACTTCCCTGCATTGCATTTAAAGAATCATCATCAGATAAAGAAGAAAATAAGTGATCATAATAAACACACAAGTGAAAACAAAGTGAACCTTGTAATAAAGAGGTCAAGATCCAGTGGGGCAGGAAGGACTTTGAAAAAGAATATCCACACCCTGATTCACCCCCCCTCTCAGGGTATATAGGCCCCTATTGGTCCTAACAATTGGTATTAGAGGGAAGGTTTATTTTATCTGATTTTTTTTCTCTGACTTGGTTCATTCTATTGCTAAATTTAAAGATCTAGTATGCTCTTATCTCAGTGTGCCATGGAAAAGGAAAAAACATCAAAGAAGAATCAGAAGTCAGGTGGTATTCCTCAGTGTGGAAGTGTGTATGGAAAAGGTGTGATTCAATTAAAAGAATCAAATAGCTTACTGAAAGAAGGCCTAGATGAATCTGATAGGGAAAATATTGATTCACTCAACATGATGTAGGAATGAGTGATGTACTTAAACTTCAAAGTGATGACGAAACAACTGATGATGAAGAAGTTTCAAGAAGTAGTCTACTAGTAGATATTGTCAACATGACAAAGTAAGTGGACCGAAAGTTGGATGAAGAAGTCAAATCTAAAGATATCCGGATCAAAGTATTGGAGATTAAGGTTAACAAGATAAGAGGCTTAAATCAAAGGCTTATTGATGTGGATACTGACCTAAAGGAGAAGAATAATTCTCAAAGTGAAGAACTAAAAATGATGGATAAAATTTAAGGAAAACAAAAGTCAGGTGATTATGAAGAGGATCAAAAGTCAGATGAAGTTCAGAATATTAAAGCTAGAAATGATGATCTAGCAACACAGTTGTCCGAAGAAGTACATAAAAATCAAAGGCTACAACAAGAGAATGAATCTGTCTCTAAATCTGTTTCTGAAGAAAAATTGAAAGTAGTGAAGCAAGGTGACATGGTAGAAAATCTCACACAAGAACTAGAAAATGAGATGAGTTGTGGAAAGAATCTCAGAAGATAACTCAATGAACAAATTGAATCAAGGGATATGAAGATTAAAAAGTTGGAAGAAGAGCTAGAATCAGTGAATAAGGAAGTGGAGAAATCCAATGCTAAAGAAAATCCCAAAATGAAGGATTCCTTACACTTGCTATTTGATTATCCTTCGGCAGGTGATGATGAAGTGAAAAGAAAATTTGATCTTTCTGAAAAGAAGCAAGAACAAATTTTCTCAGCTCAAAGACCATACAGTGTGGGAACAACTGGTATCAGATTTCATGAATTCCCTACCGTGCAAGACAAAAAGAGAGCTGTGAACAGTTCCAGATGTGAAAGAAATCCTATAGGTGCTGTAGATTGGCCCAAGAGGATAGTTACAAAAAGTAGTGATGACATGTGCTATTTCTACGGGATTCATGGCCACACATCAAGCTTCTGTTCAGAGGCTCTGGAATACATTTCAGCCTGTGAAAATAGAAACTTTGATAAATCTGAGAATAAGAAGAAGAATCATGTGAAATCAAAAAGAAGATTCTATCAGAGGAAAGCATTCATAATATGCTATTACTGTGGAAGAATGTGACACACCATGAATATGTGTCATGAATCTTAGGAGCTCAATGCCAGAGGAAGAACTCAAGAAGCATCAACATCTTGTCTAAGAGATGATGAAATGAGGTATGAATTTAATAGAATATGTTTTATATGTTCTAATCATGGATATTTGGCAAGAAATTGCAGCAAGAATAATGCAAGAAACGAAAAGGAGCCCAGAAAGAGAATCCTGAATCCAGTGATGCATAAAAAGAAATCATACATTGGGAGACAAAGTGGAAAGTTGGAGAATATTCTTAGAGCCTCAAGGGAATCACATGGGTCTGAACGAAAGGTGTATCTGTCACCTCCTCTCTCACACTCACAACTGCCCTATAAGAAAAACATGAACATATCTGGAAGAAAAAGGGAGGAAACGCTACAGCTGTGAGTAAGAAGAATAGAAAAGTGGAGGAAGGTGCAAGATCCTTTCAATGGTGGAAGAAGCAAGGAAGATAGAAATAAAAGAGATTCCTGCTCAGAGAAATAATCAAGGAAAATGGAATTTTGGTAGAACATCAAAGACAAAAATGTGTACTAGTGGGATTAAACCCCAAATTGCGAGAAAGGCCAGGCCTGTAGAATCTTCATATTATAAAAAGACTCAGCATGTAGGTAATGAATGCTTAGTCATATGGCCAGAGCAGTTGAAATTGGCTAGGCAGCTGGAGGAAGCAAAAAAGGAGTGTGATGCGCTCTAAGAAAGAATCAAAGGGTTGACCCATCAGGATGAACCACAATCTTCTTCTTGAGGATTCCATAAATACCCCTCTCCCTATGTCTATAAATGTTATTAATTGATGATTCATGTGTTTTAGGTTCTAGGGAGATACGATCCAAGGGGAAGTGACATCTAAGGATGCGAATTTGAGAAGTGATATTCTCTATAGTTTCAACTGATTCAAATCAGGTACTAGAGTTGAAGAAGAAAGGGAGAAACAGAGAATAATATGAATTTATTGTGTTATTACCTCTATATCTTGTTTCCTACACTGAGTTCCAACTCAGTAGTCTTAGAGATTTGGTTAATGGTTTGATGCTGAGTGCCAGATTAGAATAAATGATGCATGAGGGGAATAATGGTTATGAGTCTAAACAGTGGGAATAACCCCATGTAGTGTTTCATAACATAGGGGGAGAATTAAACAACAAAATCAGATGCAAGATCCATCAATTCAATAATTGAATGACTCGAATAAGGTGTTGTCTATGGAGGGAATACATATTGTGGGGGAAGCAGCAGTAATCAAGCATTTCATGCGTATCTATTTTGTTCTAACAAATATGGTATCAGCTAACTTATTTCAGGATACCAAGAAGCTTCGAGAGAAAATCAAAGGTGTGTTAACAGAAATCTGATAGAATATGTTCAAAGAAATGACGTCATTGAACAATAAAACAGTGAAAAGTTTTCTGTTAAAAGTGAGGAAGTGGTAAGAGACTCAGGGAGAGTAGATGTGGCTGAATATGATTTAGAGAAGGATGCTGATGGTCAGTACAAGGAAGTAAAATCCTTATCTGCACAAAAACCAAAGAGTCGAGCTGAAATTGACAGGCAGAATATCATCAGTGATCAGTGAGCTCCAGTTCAGACAAGAAGAATGAAATCACTACATCATACATCATTACTATCACATGTTGAGTCGAAATGCCTTGCTGATGCAGCTAAAGATGAAAACTAGGTTCAGGCCATGAATGAAGAGCTAAATCAGATTGAGAAGAATCAGACATGGGAGATTTTTTCGAGGCTAGTAGACAAGAATGTCATCAGAACTAAATGGGTCTATCGCAACAAGATGAATGAAGATGGCACAATGATTCAGAACAAAGCACGACAAGTGTGGAAGGGATACTCCCAAATATAAGGAATAAATGTTGACAAGACATTTGCACCGGTTGCAAGGCTGGAGCCAATCGAATTATTTTTGGCCATATCAGTGCAAAGAAAGTTCAAAGTGTTCCAGATAGATGTCAAATCCGCATTACTGAATGGTGTTCTGGACGAATAGGTGTATATTGAGCTATCAGATGGTTTTATCATTCATTATGATGAGAACAAAGTTTGCAGGCTGAAGAAGGTATTGTATGGGCTGAAACAAGCACCAAGAGCATGGTACTCATGACTTGATCAATACTTTAAGAAGCTCAGTTTCCAGTATGGGAGAGTTTATTACAATCTCTATTTTATCAATGACAGTAATCAAAGAATGATGGTGTTGGTATATGTCGATGACATAATATTTGGTGGATCAGATAAAGCTCAGTGCAGACAATTTTCTAAATTCATGAAAAATGAGTTTGAAATGTCAATGATTGGAGAGCTAACATTTTTCCTTGGTCTACAGGTGAAACAAGGAAGGAATGGAACATTCATTTCTCAATCCAAATATGCCAAGGAGGTTTTAAGAAGGTTTGGCATGGAGAATTCCAAGGAGATGAAAACTCTGGTTTCTACCCAGATGAAATTATCAAAAGATAAGGATGGCAAGGTAGTTAATATCACAGAATGCAGGAAAATCATAGGAAGTTTGTTGTACTTGATTGCGACAAGGCCTGATATTGTTTTCACCACATGCCAAGCAGTGAGATATCAGAGTAATCCCAAGGAAATCCATATGCTTGTAGTGAAAATAATACTTCGGTATATCAAAGGCACCATGGATTTTGGTCTGATGTATAATGACAAATCTCAGTCAGTTTTATTGGGTTACATAGATACAGATTGGGCCAGATCATCAGATGAAAAAAAATCAACCTCAGGAGGTGCATTATATCTTGGTGGATTGTGTATTTCTTGGATAAATAAGAAGAAAGATTGCATTTCATTGAGCACCGTGGAAGCTGAGAATATTACGGCCACTCAAGCATGAACACAATTATTGTGGATGAAGCAGCAGCTTGAAGATATGGGAGATGAAGTGAAGTCTCTGATCGGAATCTAGTGTGATAACTCAAGTGCTATAAATCTCAGCAAAAATCCCATCCATCACTCAAGGAAAAATCACATTGAGATCAAATATCATTTCATCAAGGAGAAGGTTGAGTATGGAATTGTGAAGTTGGAGTATGTGCCTATAGAGCTACAGGTTGCAGACATTCTGACAAAGGCCTTACCCAAGGATGCTTTTGAGAGGCATCGACTGGCTCTGGGAGTTCAG
This sequence comes from Viscum album, assembly GCA_963277665.1. NCBI lineage: Eukaryota > Viridiplantae > Streptophyta > Magnoliopsida > Santalales > Viscaceae > Viscum > Viscum album. Next base: position 1,967,915,969 of record OY728125.1, on the reverse strand, counting down.
TTGACTCCCCGCACTTGAAAGAGTGTTGATGTGGAACCTCCCCCCTCTCCCCAAGGTATGATGTGTTTTTCTCTAATGTACTGATATGATTTCTCTACTTTGTTACAGAACATGAAGGAGTGCCCTTTGGGTTCATTGACAAAGGGGGAGAAAATAGTGATTATTCAAAGGGGAAGACAGTGTGTCTATTTGAGAAATTTTGAAAGATAAGGGGAGAAGCTGACAGGTGGAGCAGCCAGATAGGGGGAGTTGAAGCTAGTTGAACGTGCTTAGCTAGAGCTTAGCTTGGACAACATGGGAAATAGGGCTTAAGAGGTTTTGAAGCTGACAAGAGTTGAAGCTGTGATCAGAAATGGGGAGAGTATTAAATCTGACAATGCTAGAAGTGATCGATCAAAGAATAGATATCACGACAGCTGAGGATCGTGATAAAAGCAGATGAGTGGTGTTGGTAGAATATTTCCAAAAATTGGTATCTGTTTGGTGAAAATTGGTATCATTTTGGTGTCAAAAATGGGTGTAATATATGAAATGATTCACTGATGAATTTTTCATTTACTCTTGTTTATCACGCCGAGCATTACTCATGTGGGCTTACAGTATGTGTTGAGTAAATCCTTGATCGCTATCAGAATCGCAATGAGGCGAATGGTGGCTGAAGAATCAACGATGTATCTTTTTATGGAAGAGTTGTTAACAAACCCAAAGGGGGAGATTGTTGGGAAAAAATCCCTCAAGGTATCATTGAAGAATTTTTGAGGTGATTGTGTTTGTTGACAAAGTAGACAACTGTGCTATGATTGTTGACAAAGTAAACCATGACATAAAAATTTGTTGAAAAATTAGATTTCATGGTGGAATGTTGAGTTCAAGAGCTGTGGTTAACGATCAATGTTTGATTCAAGAACTTTGACAAAGGAATGGATGATTTGGAGGTGGTACAAAAAGAACAGATACAAGGTGGCGCCGTTTTCCAGTGTTTGCCAAATTTTTGGGCCTGAAAATCGACAAATGAAGAAAAGTGGTTTTTGGAAAAGGGACTTGCGCGCCATGTACTTAAAGACTTGGAAACTTGCACACCATATGTTTTTCAAGATCATATCATCAAAATATGGCAAAGGGACAAGAGTCGCACAAGTATTGAGTTGGTCGCGCAAGTGACTTGCGTGCCGTGAAGAGACTTGCGTGCTGGTGCTTAAGAGGCTTGGGAACCTGTGCGCCTGTTGTTTTTTAGGATCAAAACTTCAAAATAAGGAAAAGGAATGTGGGTTGCACAAGTATTGGTTTGGTCATTCAAGTGAGTAGCGCAATAGAGGCCAGGGCGGTTGAGCTGCACGCCGAGACTTACGCGCCAGAGGGGGACTTGAGTGTCGTCGCGCAGGTAGTTCAAATGCCTATAAATACTGGACCACCCCTTCTCATTTCTCACAGAGTTCAATACTTAGAAAAATCAGAGCTCCCGTCACACAGGTGTGGAAGTCACGCAAGTGGTGTGTGGTCACGCAATTAGGGACTTGCGCGCTAGTGTTGATGTTGCGTGCCATCTATTTGTTGTGCGCCTAAGGTGGTTTGGGAAGAAAAATAAGTGTGTCGTGCAAGTTTGGAGAAGATTAATCTTGATTCGTGAAAGTGTTAAGAAATAATTGCGCGCCAAGGTTGAATTTCGTGCCAAGACTTGCGTGCTGCCTTTGATAAGGGCGCCAAGTAAGGTTGATTTCCGGCAGTGTTTTCGGGCTGCGTGGAAGCTGGAAGTTTGCCCGATACCTTCGGTGCAAAGAGAGGTTCATCTACAGATGAAAGTTGGACTTCAAAAGAGCATCCACATACAACAGAGGATGTATTCATTAGTGATAATGAAGAGACCTAAAGGTCTATAAACTATGAGTGGATCCTTTCCGGAGCAGTGAGTAAAGGAAGAAGAAGAAGGTGATCCTCTCCACCGGTAGTGAGCCAGAGAGAGAGAAACAGGGAGTGACCCTTGGGAAAGCAGTGAGCTGACCCTAAAACTTGTAAAGGCAGTGAGCCTGAGACATAGTGACTATGCCCGAACCATTGTATCCACATCTAGTTAAGAATAGTGGAATTTGGTACGATCAGAAACTTGTCGGCATATTCTCCTTAGACATAGCCCAGTGAGGGTGAACCAAGTAAAAATCTCTGTGTCTGCCTGCGTACTTCCCTGCATTGCATTTAAAGCAACATCATCAGATAAAGAATAAAATAAGTGATCATAATAAACACACAAGTGCAAACAAAGTGACCCTTGTAATAAAGAGGTCAAGATCTAGTGGGGCAGGAAGGACTTCGAAAAAGAATATCCATACCCTGATTCACCCCCCCTCTCAGGGTATATAGGACCCTATTGGTCCTAACAAACCTAACCTTCCTAAGTGGTCTCAATCTCCCATCACTAGGATTAACAAATATAAAAAGGTTAGGTCATACCAAATGACATCCCTCAAACTCAATTCGTAAATTTAATAATAAATATTTAATTATTAGGGTTATCTCTTGGTCTAACCACATCGAGAATATGGAGCGCACCCCCAAAATACTTTCAAAATCAAGGATAATGATAAGAACCACCTACCTCATACTCGTAGGAATATGTTTATCCTATATCATCCTATTACATGAGATGAAATGAGATAAATCTATATTTTAAATGAACTCCCTGAGAATAGGGAAAAAACCTCACACATATTTTTCACACCATATGGTGAGATCAAAGAAGAAAATAGTCTAGAATATCAAAGGCCTTACCCAGATGAATCTGTAGCCACCAACAGATTGAAGATCAAATCTTGGACAGAGAGATTGGATCAAATCCTAATTAATAATAATTAGAAGAACCCCCTATTTTATCCATGTAAAATTAAGGAGAAAGGATGAGGAATAAGGGAAATAGGAGCCTGGTTATTTTGGTAATTTAACCTCTTTAAGTGATTTTATGGTTTGGATAATCATGCACCAACCATGTGGCTCCCTCTACCTAAGAACCACACACACACGATCAAGGTACACTATTTTCAAAACCATACCTAAGATATGTGAATAACATATGTTAAAATTTTAAAATTTCTCTCATTTCCATGAAACCCCTTCTATACATATTGAAAAATCATGCTCATTACATCTGAAGGGCTGCATAGTTACTCCTTGGAGGCTGGACAGTTTGTTCAAACCATGTGACTTTGTCTATGCCTTATGAAAATATGGGTTTTTAGGATTCAACATATTCTAAACCCATATAAAACCTCAAGGAACTTTATGAGCCTTAAAAACCATATAAAAACAAGGTCTTTGGTCATTCAAACTCCCAAAATTAGATTCATAAGTCAAGAATTCAAGTCGTTATGCTCACCAAACTCAAAAAATTTCAAATTTTCTTAGAAAAATGAACCACTCAAAAACTTGGGACATTATAGTATCATTGATATTTACTTACCTAAATCACTTAAATCACATGTGATTCTATCTTTTTGATTCACCTTAACCAAGTTTCTAAGGAAACATCCCTCATTTTCACCTATAAAAGGATCTATCCTTCTCCCCTTCCAAACCAATTATATGTTTTGGTTTTCTCTTGAATTCTTATAGAAATTATATCTACTAAAGTAATATCCCATGTTTTATAGAATTTTGTCCCAATTTGTCCTAAATTATTCATTTCAAAGTAATAAATTTATATAAGGATCAATTTTTTTTAAAATTGTTTATAGCATGTTCGATTGAGCGAGAGTCTAAGGTATGAGTTTTCTCCTCTCAATTTTCCTTCATTGAGATATATTCCATATTCACCATTAATTTTATTTTGTGTGGTGTATATAATATCCTATGAATTTATTTTAACATAATTTTTATAAAATTAAAGGGATTTAATAATCCATATCAAGTTCTCTTTCAAGGGGTTTTGATTCAAAAGTTACTAAATTTATAAGAGTTTCCTTCCAATCTTACTTTGAAATCAATATTGTTTATGAATAAATTTAATTAGGTAAAAATTATTTGTTAAATATATATAAAACCCCATATATTCTATTCTCCTTTAGTTTTTTCTAGGTTATTCACGTCTCCTTACCATTCCACCTCCCTTTGGTCCACAGTTCAATCAAAAGGATTCTTGCAATCAGAGATAAACTTATCTCTTCTTTTTTATTTGGAATCTTTCTCATCCATGTCCATGTTTTTAATATGATTTTATGGATATAATTTTATCTAATTTTATTATTTCTTAAGTTTATTTTAGTTTTACTTTAAATTTATTTATATAATCATGAAAAGAATATGTTTTTTAATGTTTTTCACACGAGTCACATTGAATTTATTTACAAAATTGTGGAAGGACTCTTTTTAAGACTTTATACATGGTCAAATTTACCTATAATTATATCCAATTTTATTTACAAATTTGTATTTATAAGTTTTCATGGTTTTTTAAATTAATATTTATTCCTATTGTTTTATAAAATATTTCTATTTAAATACAAGTTATTAAAAATTTAACTGGAATTTATTCTTATTTTTCAATGTAATTTTCTTATTATCTTATAAATTGTTTCTCATCTATGTCAAAATCCTTAATGGTTTCTTATTTTTCGCTAGAAATATGCTCTAATGATACCATCTAACTTCTTTCTCTAGACAGATTATGATCATGTTTTTTAGAAATATTCATGAACCCCATTTATTTATGATAGGTTAGTTATGTTATAATGGTGTTATGAAAATTTTCATGTTAATTTGTCACAAATATTCATATTTTATCATTATGTGACATGTGGTTTTGATATAGAACTCCAATACATTAGGTAATATTTTATATCTTATAATATAATGATGTTTTGTGTGGTAAAGATAAAAGTTAGCTATGTTTACAACTATGTGAATGTAAATGATTGCATTTCTCTATGTTCATAATTATGAGCATGGAAATGATTATGTTTAGCTATATTCAAAACTTTATACATAGATATGAATGAATTTATCTATGTTAACAACTCTGTGCATGGAAATGATTTTATTTATCTATGTTCACAACTTAGTTCATGGACATGATTGTATTTAGTTATGTTCCTAAAGTTATGGTTTACCTATGCTTGTTCTTATCACTCTTTCCTATGTTATACTTCATGGATGAAGATTTTTGTTGCATGTTTCTAAATTATTAGGACATGGTATATGCTATTCTTTTATGATGGTCCTTTTGATGTTATATGTCCTTTTTCATGCCTTATGTACAACTATTATAATTCAATATCCTTTTTAATAATATATTTCCCCATGTTTATGTTTTATTACATGTTTATGATCTAAACCTTTATGAATTGTTGACAAGTTTTTCCCTTAGTAAAAATTTGATCTCACCCCTTGTAACATTTAAAATTCCCTTGGTTATAAAGAATATTATGTGGGATTTTTCTAAAAGGGGGTATAGTGGGGTGAGACTAAGGAAAAATGTTCACAGTGTTGTAAAATATGTATTTATGTGTCTAATCACTAAATACACTAAACTTATAGGCTTTAAGGAATGATTTATTGTGATATGTAATGTTTGAATTATAAAAATAATGAAAAATATATGCGTTTTATGCTTGGTTCATCTCATATTTCTCAGTACAATGTCACATAATCATGTATATTCTATATGGATGTATCCTTTAGTGGTGAAAAAAGTTAATCCATCATTCTATTTCATTTACTTTTACATATTTGGTTATTGTAGTCGCATGATTAGTTTTTAAATATTTGATTCATTCTTTCCAATGTGAGAATAATATCTATTAATTGTGAAAAATTTAGACACTCTATTTCACCTCCCAGGGTGTATTTAGTCCCATGGAATCAAAATTGGAATTAAAATTTTATTGATATTTCTATAGTATATAAAGATTATAAGATTTTGGAATATATTTTCTCATAACTTGATCTCAATATGATATAGTTTATGTAGGTAGAATACTTTCAAAAATTTGTTTTTGAGATCATATATACGCTGGGAATGGGAAATGTGGTAGAATATACCTTGAGAAAAAACATTGACTTAGGTAGAGAAGGAATCTAGAGTGTAGTGTAATTTGATTATTTTTTAGAAAACATCACCATGAGATAAAGTAGGTGATGGATGGAGTGTTTCTTTATAACCTTATTTTGACATCCATATTAATAGAGAATGTGAGAGAAATAATTCTATATGACAAGGACTATATGAGGATGTGGGATTCTCTAAATGGTGGGGATAACATTAAGGTATGATTAGTTATTGTAGATTCAGTCATTTATTTCAAGGGAATAATGGTGGTTCCCTTGGATCTCAATAATTATGTTCTAAAATATTTTCACTATTCGAGTTGGGAAATATATCTTGGAGCCACCAAGATGTATCATGAGATTAGACAATGGTTCTGTTGGTCAATAATGGGGAAATATATTGATGAATTTGTTTCTAATTTTTTGGTCTTCCATTATACGAAGGAAGGGAATTGATTATCGAATATTTTTTTTGTATCCTTTTAAATATGTGACCTGAAAATGGGATGTATTTTCATGGATTTTATTATTAGGTTATTAAAATCACCATGGAATCTATTATACATGTTTCTCATAATGATCATAAATGTTTTTTTAAAAATTATAATACTCTATTTTAAGTGTTTCATTATGAAAAATATATATCAAGTAAAAAATAGGTGATTTCTAGATCAAATGAACATAATCAAGTATTTATAGAAGAAAAATAAACATGAAGAGTTTTAACCTTCTCATTGAAAGGCTGATGGAATTCCACCAAAAGGATGGTGTAAAAGTTAGTGGATGCTTTATTCACTATAAGAGATATGATTTCTATCACTAAAACTCTAATGGCACTCAAACACCACCACCTTATCAAGATGTTTCCATTAGAAATCTAATGATATTATAATAAGACTCTAGTGTACTTTTATAGAAATCCAACTACCTAAAATTCATCACTCTAACAATTATAATTTTTCTATGATAGATTTATTAAATCTAAAAAAACTACAAACCATCAAAGAAATTATGAGAGGATATAAACTAGATATTACGAAGGCTTAACAACTACCAATTATGAGAATCATACTCATTTGGGCTACTTTGTTCACTCTTTCTTATATTTTTATTCTCCAAAAAATTATCACTTATCTCACTTATTATAATATTTATTTTCATCTGATATTTTAGTGTTCACATCATTGGGATTTTACTAAACAATATATCTTCATTTTCTTTTGTTTTTATGTATAATTAATTTAGATAAAGTGATAGAATTAGGTTTATTTATATAACCATTATATATAAAGTTCAATTATTTATTTTTTTTGGTTACTTAGATGCCATTAAATCAAAGATATAAAAGAAACCCTTAAGGAATTGAGAAGAAGATATATAGATACCCATATATTATGTTTTCGGTTGAAATTATTTAACAAATATTATTTCCCTTTTAATTTATATTAAAAACTCTTTCAATTATTATTTTTCTTTAAATTTGAAAAGAAAATTCACCAACCCCTTGTTCCTTCATCTCAGACCAAAATTTTTTACCATAGTCATTCTTAGTTATTAAACCTTAATAATTTTAAAGGAACAATCATAATAGAAAACCACCATCTCTAATACCCAAGGTGATATTGAGGGACACTTAATGGGATATTCTATATTCTTTGATGTAATATAATATATATATTAAAAAAAATTCATGTCTACATTTCTAAAAATAATTGGTTATCTTGTATATAAAATTGGTATGCACGAGTACACACCTACTAAGGAAATGGAGGAAAATTGGACTGTCAATTATATTACCACATTCTGAGATTTATGGTAAATCCTTGTATTATTTTCAATATGGTTTTTATATAAATGATTTTAATTTAGTTTATACATGTATAAATTCTCATAAAATTTATAAACTTCTTGATTTTACACATGAAAGATCATATAATGTTAAGGATAATATAATTGATAGGTATAAGCATGATTTTTAAAGTTTTTTCATGAAATATAATGATTTAATTATTGAAATGTTTACTCATTTTACTGATATTTCCAATGAAAGAAAATATCTCAGTGATATACTTTCTTTATAAACACTTATAAAGGAGATAAATTGTGAATTTCCAATTTATTGGTCACAAAGGTAACACTAATTCAATAATAAAAGGATATCAAGAACATTCTTATAGAGGAACTTATTAGGCCTCTCATGAACTATGAGATTACAATGAATTAGACATTTTAAATGGAAGATAATGAATTCAAGGAATATAATACCATTAATTTCAATGTAATCAAAGGAAGGTCTTCCAAGAGAGACACCAAAATTACCTACTTTGTGAAAAAAATGAAAAAAACTCATGAGAAAGAGGAAATAATTTAATTAATCCAAAAAGAAGGATAATTATAAAGAAGATGAAGTTACTTTCTGTGAATTAAAGAGGAATGGGCACATTAAACTAAATTATCCCATTTTCAAGAAAATTTTTATTAAAAAAGGAATGGTAAAAAAATATTCAAATATTTAACTTGAAATGAAAGAGATGATTCCCTATCCTCAACCAAGTCAAGAAATGATAGTACCGAATGTATCATGGTTGAAATTGAGGTAAATTCTATTACTTAATCTTATTATTTAATACATTTTAATTATAAATACATTAAAAATACTAGAGATTAACTTGATAAGTATTTTGTGAACATAATATAAAATTTAAAGAGCTTAAAAATATGTTTGTTTAAGTTAGTAACAAGAAGGACCAAATCTCCAAATAAAATAAGGAAATGACCTTGAAATTAAAATATCAATTAAATATGGGTCAATTTAATTACACTATTAAATATATTATAGAAGATATCTCTAAATTAACACAATTTAAAGAATATATTTGATAAAATTCACAATTATAAATTCCATGGAAATAAATTCTTTGGGGTTGGTTTCATTAATCAACTAAGTTTTTAAAAAATAACAACATTTATAAAAGGAAAATATTAGTTTAAATTTTATATTTATTTACATAAAACTAGGAATATTATTTATAAATTTAACTATAAAAATGATCATTATCAAATATCAAAGAGGGTTTATTTTTATTCTGAAATTTTTATGATATATCCACACACAAATAAAATATTTATTTTAAAACATATTTCGACTAACATTAATGGGAAAAAATTCATTAGGGATCCAAAATATTTAGTGTCTTTATTTTTTTCTACAAAAAATGTGTCAAGAGAAAATTTGGGTACATAATATATAAATAGTGGGTTTTTAATGCATATGTGCAGTGGATACTCTAAGTTCATCCACATATAAAATATTTACATAGGATATGACACTTTTGATGACAACTCAAGGTGAAATATCATCATTATAGGTATAATTGGATTTATTAATTATACTATTATTAAATATTTTTTATATGTTTATGGTTTAAAACACAACTTGTTTATTATTAGTCAATTACATGATAGTGGTTCTATGTATTTCTTTGAGAGGGATGTTTTACAAGTCTTTAATTGTAAATGTAAAATTATATTTTACACATATAATTTTAAAAATGTTTATGTAATTGATTTAAATATCTATATAGTAAGAATGTAAAATAATTTTGTTTACAATATTATGAGTATTAGCTATGGAATATATGCCTTAGTTATTATAGCACACACATTTTTCAAACTCAACTAGAACCAACTCGTATAATATTTTTACAAAATTGTGTTTCCATAAGAATAATGTGTGTGAGCTTTGTAAACTTGTTAAGTAACATAAATATTCCTTCAAATCCAAATTGTAAGTGTCTACTTGAAAAACCTTGATCTATTATGCGTTAATTTATTTGGTTTAACCTAAGTTTGCAGTATATAGGGTAAATCTTAAAATTTTATAATTGTTGATGATTATACAATATTTAATCAAGTTTATTTTTTAACACATAACAATGAGTATTATAGATATTTAATTAAATTTACAAATAAATACAAAATTAAAAGGGGAATAAGATCATAACCATTTAGATTAATCATGGGAAAGAGTTTGAAAATAAATACTTCACTGTAATTTAAAACTAACAAGGTTATAATCATTATTTTTCCACTACAATAACTCCCCCAAATAATAAGGTTTGTTAAAATATGGAATCAAATAATATAGTAGATTAAAATAACTCTCCTTAATGAATTTAAACTCTTTAAACATTTTTTTGTTAAGTCAGTCAATACTGTATGTTGCACTTTTAACCATATTCTTATAATACCCTTCCTTAAGAATACCCCAATGAGATTTAGAAGATTATAAAAACTAAATTCAGTTATTTTAAGAAGATTTGATGAAAATTATATATTATTAACACCAAGGAAAACCTGTTGAGGTATGATACTAAATTAGGTTTGTCACGACCTGACCCTACCCGGGCTCGAGCCGAAACTACCCCAAGCCCGCCTCCATAGGCCAGGGGCTGGCGACCAGCGCCGAAGGCACAAAAACTCGGGGAGGCCTTTGCCTAAGCACCTGTACACACGCACATGCAGAAAACTCAATGCAAAAGTGCAGAGTAAAAGGAAAGACAAGTAAAGAAAAGGGAAACTGCTATAAATATAACCCACAAAGTGCATCAACCTCTATACAGTACAAGGTACAAACTGAAAAGAAAAGGGAAAAAACATGCGCCCAACCAAAAAGTGCTACAACCCGGAAACAGGTAAACAAAAAGAAACAGCTGACGGGTCTCCCACCTGGAACCCGGCCACGACCACCGCACGCAGTCCAAACTCCCAAGCTCCTACGCTCCACTGAAGTCACGACTAACCTGTTCGTCGTCTGCAAGGGCACACCAAGTGCGGGTAAAGCCCAAGCAGGGGTGAGTATAAAAAAATACTCAGTAGGATACCCCGAAGGCTCGAGGGAGCAACAAAGGAGGTATCGAAGGGTGAGCAGTAGAGTGAACAAGGAATAGAAAGGAGTACAACCGAGGGTGCAGTAAAGAGTCCATCTCAACCCAACAAGAGAAAGGAAGTAGACTCGTCCAGACACAAGTAGCTGGAGACGGTGAGAAGATGAACTTCCCATTGAGTCTTCGCTACCTATATCAGGAGAGTAGACTCATCCAACCACGAGAAGCTAGACACGGAAAGCACGTGGCATACCCCACGCGTCTTCGCCTCTCCTGGAAGGAGAGTAACCAAACCCAAGAAGTGGGTACCGGAAACAAGGTATATACATATCGGTATGCTCAAAAAGAAACCCGAACAACGTCGTAAGGGGATCCCCGTCCCGTAGCTCAGCCCAAGAAAGAGTAGCCAACAGTCCCAGAAGTAACTCCATCATTGATGCCCAGCATCCCGCACGTCTGCCCTGAATCGCAAGCCAAGGGGCTCAGTCACCGCACCTTGATACTATCCGCTTTGGGCGGCACTGGCTCGCCCGCACAGTTTTAGATCGCGTCGTAAGAACGCGTCTCGGTGGGGAAAGCACCCCTCGTACTTGAGAGTTCTAGGAAAGTCAAACCACACCTCATCACTGCCCTGCAATCGAGAGGTCTCTTCAAAGTCAAGCCGTCACAACACTGACCCGTATAACCAAGGGTCCTGCTCCGGTAATCACGGAGGAAATCCACAGACTAGCCTAGTCGGAAGGGCTGAGTCTGGAATGTCAATGGGTGTCCCACTGCCCGACCTTGCTGGAGGGTAATTCATAACCAGATATCGAGTGACCCACTGCCCAGCCCCGCTGGAGGGTAAACCCTAATACATCATCCGGCGACCCACTGCCCAGCCCCGCTGGAGGGTAGACCTTAATACATCATCCGACGACCCACTGCCCAGCCCTGTTAGAGGGTAGACCTTAATAAGATACTAGGTGACCCACTTCCCAGCCCTACTGGAGGGTAAACCATAATACGTCATCAGGCGACCCACTACCCAGCCCCGCTAGAGGGTAGACCTGGAACTAGACGACGGGCGACCCACTGCCCAGCCCTGCTGGAGGGTAGACCCTAAGAGGTCTTTGGGTGACCCACTGCCCAGTCTCTGCTGGAGGGTAGACCCTAAGTTCGTCGGGTGACCCACTGCCCAGCCCCGCTGGAGGGTAGACCCTAGAAGTCAGTGGGCAACCCACTGCCCAGCCCTGCTGGAGGGTAAGCCCAAGGAAGTCGATGAGTAACCCACTACCCAGCCTCGCTGGAGGGTAGAACTCAGAATTGCCCTGGCCATCTCCACTGGAGGGTACAACACTGGCCAACCGAACACGGAGTGGGCCTCGCTCAACCACCCAACTCCAGCACAAATCACCCAAAGGGGTTCAGCGCCTGTTCCATCACTAGGTGTCACTAACACCGCTACTGGATGATCCACCGAGAACGAAACCAGGGGGAGACCACTCAACCCTGCTGGTCAAACAAACGAGCACACATCCAGGGGAAATAAACTCCACCCTGTTAGCCAAACAAACGAGCACAAAGGGATCCTCTACGCCGTGAGAGGTCAAAGTACGCAAAGCAGAACACGACACACACGTGGGGCCCACACAATGTGTGGCCCCCCTCTCAACCCCAACTGAACACACCAACGTTCTCAGGTACGAACTACCACATGTACCTCCAAGCGCACCCGTATACTCCCAGAGTATACCTCACTTTCAGCCCAAGGGCTAGCGTGCACACGGCACCCGACGTCAACGTGAAGGCGTGATATAACAACTCCACCTCAAAGGCCCAGGCATGGCCAGCCACATCTCGTGAACCATTTACATCACTCTCCCAAGAGTGCGCGATCACACGCCAAGGGTCCGCTACAACCAAGGTAGGGCAAACCACCACTGGAGCACCTTCCATGCTTTCCACATTTCTCAAGATCGCGCAAGAGGCTCCGTACGGCCAAACGGATCACACCGTTGTAATCCTTGCAAAAAAACACGCGAGTTAGACTACTCACTCGCTCGAAACGGTCAACGGGTGGAAAAGGTACTATTCATCATGACCAAACCTGTGTGGGGCCCACCCCAAGATCCCGAAACTGAACCATCGGATCACGCCACTGGGATCCCCTCGGAAAAACACACGGGATTGAGCACTCAATTGCCCAAAACGGACACCCAGTAAAAAGGGCACTATTCACCGTAGCCGGGTCGGGTGGGACCCACACCACGTCCCCGAAAAAAAGTCGGGCGGACTGCGCCATCGCAAAGCTCTCGGAAAAGCACGTCAAATTGACTGCTTACTTGCGTGGAACGGGGTACCCCGGGGAAAAGATGCATTCCGGCGCACCCGCACACACGAGCGGTGCCCACGTGGGACCCGCATCCCGGTCCCGAAACTCAACGAACGGATCGCACCCGTTGCGATCCTCTCGAAAAAGGTACACGAAATGGACTACTCACTTTGTCGAAAACAGTCGCCCGATGATAAAGCTGGAAATCACCGTCAACTCCCGAAACGGCCCCCGCGGGGCCCCACACCATCGTGCGGAATTATAGCGGGCAGACTGTGCCAACGCGATGCCCTCGGAAAAAACAACCCAACATTGACTGCTCGCATGCCCCGTACGGACGTCCGAGAGAAAAAGTCGCTAAAAGCTGCACGCAGCTCAAAAGGCGGGCCGTGGGGCCCTGCGCCACAACTTCGTCCCCAATGCCCGTAACCACCCTGGAAACCTCCGACTCGATGCCAAGGGTTCCCAACGCCGCTGACGGCGCTTTAAAAACGGACGTCAGACGCGTCCCGCGCCATCCAAAACAAGATTTTCCGGAAGAACGCTCATCCACTTAAAGACGCGTCGCGTCCTCCGAGACCCCCTCTTTTCAGGAATTAAAAATTCCTAAAACCATCTCAAAAACTCCCGCCTTGACGCAAGCTCCCGCGCTGCCGCAGACGGCGCGCAAAACGGACGTCCATTAGCCCGGAATACGGGCGTTTCGAAGTTTGAGGGGCAAAAGCCCCTTGGGCCGGGACCGGCCCGGTCCGGCCGGTCTACCCTGCTTGGGCCGGCCCGCGGCACAGCCGCGGGTCCGGTTCACCCCCACCGCGGCCAGCTGGCCGCGGCTTGCTTCAGCCTCGTGGCCGCCTCGTGGCCGGTTGATTCCCCATAGCGACCCCGCGTTTTGCGGGTCCGCGGTCGACGCACGGGGGTCGCGCGCTTCGCGGGCCCCCCCTCCTCCTCCGCTCGCCGGTGCCCGCGGCCCGACTTCCGACAGCCGCCGCCGAAGCGCACCGCCGCCTTCGAAGCCCCGGCCGACCGCGCCCTGCTGCGCCCGCGGCTCCCGCCCCGCGCCGCCGCCGTATGCCGCCTTCGGCCCTCGCCGGAAACCGGCCGTGGCCTGAAAATTCTCCAAGGACCACCGGAAACGATCCGTTGGTCGAAATTTTCGATCCGGATAGCTTTCCGGAAAGCTCGGGATGGGATCTACGCAAACCAAAGGATTTGTTCGAGGATCCAATGGTGCGATTGAGCATAAAAGAGGATTAAAATGGGGAAGGGGGAGGAAAACTCAAATCCGCCTACTTCGTTGGGCTTCGCCCGGCGCTTCTCGCGTGATCCGCCGCGCGCCATCGTCTCGCCGGAGCCACCTCTCCGGAGCCGCCTCGCCAGATCTCACCGGAGGTCTCTGGAAAGGATCAAGGGAGGGGAGGGGTTGTGAGGAAGAAGAAGAAGAGGAAGAAGGGGGGGGGGGGTGCGTGTTTAAATAAAAACACTTAAACACCCCGCCCGACACGCCCCCCAACTACGCTCCCGAAGCAGACAAAAAGGGAGGGCGTCCCCTGGGGTAAACATGACCTCACCGAGCACAACGGTGGTCTCAGAATTTTAATCTGAGACCCCCGTTCAAAAGTTATTAAACTTAGCGCCCGAGGCCTGCCAAATTACGAAAACGCCCCTGGGGCCATTTTTTTTCACAAACAGGCCGCACCCGCAAAACGTACACCCCTCCTAGGGTAAACGAGATGCTCTGAACTCAACGGTGCCATCGGTTTTCCAATCCGAGCCACTGTTTAAGATATACTAGCATTTCGCCATTAAACTTTATAAATTAATTAATTTATTCATCCGTTTAACGTTCTGGGAGCGGGCGAGGGGGTCCAAAACATCCCGCGCTGACAAGTTTTATGTCGTTCCTAGGGTAAACACCCCATTCTGGCCCCATACATACACCCCGGATCTCTGATCCGGATCGCTGTTTAGGAGTTATCCCAATTATTTAGCATTTCCAGTGTGAACGCACTGAAAATTTAATTCCGGCCACTCCGGGGCTCCGGAATCGCACGCCGTCTGAAGGCGCTGCTCTGGAATATCATCAAGAATATTCCAAAGTATTTCACAGCAAAAACCGGGGTTCTTACATCATTCCCTACTTCAAGCTTTTCATCCTCGAAAAGCAAAACTAGGGAGCAACACAGGGTACTAAGCCCACACCTGGCTTTCCCATACCCAGAAGAACCCACACACAAGCTCTGTGCCACCGCACACCGACCAAAGGATTGATCTGTTCATGTGGGGTCGGCCCTTGCCGACGTCGTGCACCCACATCCCCGACTTTGGGGTTAGGGGTAAGGCGATAGGGTACCTCGCCATCCCTTTTGCACGGTCTCAAACGGCCCGAAGGCCCTCGGGGGGTAGCTCACCTCTCCCCGGTCAAACCTCTACATCGCATGCCGTGATTGGAATCACCACCCGCACCTGAAACAAGGCCCGGTGATTCCCTCCTTCAGAATATCCATATGGTGAAACACCCAAGGATATCTGGTCATACAAGATTCCCACGGTCCGATGTCTCTCAACCAAGACTCTCTTACACGCTCGGAAGCGAAGGAGCCAACACCCATCGACTAAAGGAAAAGGTCTCATGCCTTCCACCTTACCAACACAGGGTTACACCCGACGCCCTGCATCACCCCTGGTAACACCTCAAACAAAAAGCAGGGAAAAAACGCCTTTCACAAGCAAGAGCCTAGCAGTTCTACTACAAGAAGTAGAAGGGTCCACAAGGGGTACCTCTCACCATCCTGTGCTCTGCAGGATCGTAGACATCCAAGATCGCGGATACCCGCGGTCCCAACCATCAGCTTCCCGGAGCCTGATGTGGACCGCCTAGTGGTGATGGGGAAATATCGTAACGTCGTCCCCCACCTCCAGCTCCTCCCGCTCCTCCTGCCAGCACCACCTCTCTGGGTACTACTCTGATCACGGCGCTGCCTCTATCATGGTGGTGCGCCTGCTGCCTTGCCCCGAATCTCTCAGCAACTCGGGTCGGGAAGTCTCGTGCCAAGTGACCTCGCCCGTCACAATCATAGCATCGGCGCTCTTCGGGGGCTGCCCTGGTGCCCCTTCGGCGCCACTGTGGTGTACGACCACAGCCCAGGATCCACTCACGGAAGGGCATCCTCGGCTGAGGCCCTGCGCCTTTTCACCACAGTGGTATATGACCACGTCTCCGAAACTGGCAGTGGGAAGGCCACCTGCATCGAGATCCTGTCCTCCGGCACCTTTCTAGCTATGGCAGAACGTCCCGGCTCCGTCGCGCCCACTGCCACTACCAACCGAAAAACATGACAGGAAGCCCCCTGTCACCAGCGCCTGCTCTAGCACCCTGACATACGTGGAAATGCCCAAGGGTACTATGACAACATGAATCTCTCAGCGGAGACCCTACTCAAACTTCCGCACTCAGAGGTCGTCGTCCACGGACCAAGTCCGGTAAAAGTGTGCACGATCTGCAAAACTAGCCGCGTACTTCGGCAACCGTCATCCCTCCCTGCTGAAACTGCAGGAGCTCCTGAATCCGAATGGAGCGCAAGTAGGAGGGGAAAAAACTCCTCTCGAAACAACAACTGGAAGTCCGTCCCATGAAAGCGATGACTCGTCAAGAAACTGAGTCACCAGACCTCCACCAACGCCAAGCTGATCCACAGAAAAGGCTGGCTTCCAAAGCCACTCTCTGATCTGTCGGCATCTGCACAATCCTGAAAAGGCGAACCACTGCCTCGAGCCAAACCTCTGCTACCTGAGGGTCTGGGCTCACACCACTGAACCTCAGCGGTCTATGCCACTGGAACTCATGGAGCGCGCTCAACCTGCGCTCGAGCTCAGCCTGATCTGGATGAAAACTGTCTGCTGCTCAAACAGGTGGGGGGTGCTGCTTACCGGCCCACCCGGAGAAAGGGGCTCGCATGATGGGTCATGACCGTGGCCCTCGTAGCTCATAGGGTCCGTCGTCACGAACCAAAGCTGGTATCCCTGGCTGGCTGTCCTCCTGCGGAGACATCCTGAATATTATCAAGGATTTCCGCAGTCAGATGAGCATATATGTATATACCAATAGCAACGATGGGGAGCTGACTCAAGAAGGATAGTCAAAGACTCAGT
This sequence comes from Viscum album, assembly GCA_963277665.1. NCBI lineage: Eukaryota > Viridiplantae > Streptophyta > Magnoliopsida > Santalales > Viscaceae > Viscum > Viscum album. Next base: position 1,967,898,590 of record OY728125.1, on the reverse strand, counting down.
CCTATGTGATGCACAAACAAATTTCCCTGCAACAAGTGTCTCAGCATGCCGAGTCTACAAGCGGGTTATCAAGGTCCTGGTGAATGGATACGTCGCCTAGCCGCCTCACCATCACTTGGACTCCCTGTCCTGAGAGCCGCTCTCGAGACACGTTAACACTGTTGCCCTATATCCCAACCAATTCCTCTTTTAGGGACAGTCCCGCACAACGTCCCAAGGAACAAACCACCTCTGATACCACTTTGTCATGACCCGACCCCTAACTGGGCTCGAGCCGCAACTACCCCAAGCCCGCCTCCATAGGCCAGGGGCTGGAGACCATCACCGAAGGCACAACAACTCGGGGAGGCCCTTTGCCTAAGCACCTGCACACACGCACACGTAGAAAACTCAATGCAAAAGTGCAGAGTAAAAGGAAATACGAGTAAAGAAAAGGGCAACTGCTATAAATATAACCCCACAAAGTGCATCAACCTCTATACAGTACAAGGTACAAAACTGAAAAGAAAATGGAAAAAACACGCGCCCAACCAAAAAGTGCCACAACCCCGGCAACAGGTAAACAAAAAGAAACAGCTGACGGGTCTCCCACCTGGAACCCGACCACGACCACACCGCACGCAGTCCAAACTCCCAAGCTCCTGCGCTCCCACTGAAGTCACGACCAACCTGTCTGTCATCTTCAAGGGCACACCAAGTGCGGGAAAAGCCCAAGCAGGGGTGAGTATAAAAAAAATACTCAGTAGGATACCCCGAAGGCTCGAGGGAGAAAACAAAGGAGGTACTGAAGGGTAAGTAGTAGAGCGAACAAGGAATAGAAAGGAGTATAACCAGAGGGTGCAGTAAAGAGTCCAGCTCAACCCAACAAGAGAAAAGGAAGTAGACTCGTCCAGGCACAAGGAGCTGGAGACGGTGAGAAGATGAACTTCCCGTCGAGTCTTCGATACCTATATTAGGAGAGTAGACTCATCCAACCACGAGAAGCTAGACACGGAAAGCACGTGGCATACCCCACGCGTCTTCGCCTCTCCTGGAAGGAGAGTAACCAAACCCAAGAAGTGGGTACCAGGAAACAAGGTATACACATATCAGTATAGCTCAACAAGAAACCCGAACAAACGTCGTAAGGGGATCCCCGTCCCGTAGCTCAGCCCAAGAAAGAGTAGCCAACAGTCCCAGAAGTAACTCCATCATTGATGCCCAACATCCTGCACGTCTGCCCTGAATCGCAAGCCTAAGGGGATCAGTCACCGCACCTTGATACTATCCTCTTTGGGCGGCACTGGCTCACCCGCATAGTTTTAGATCGCGTCGCAAGAACGCGTCTCGGTGGGGAAAGCGCCCCTCGTACTTGAGAGTTCTAGGAAAGTCAAACCACACCTCATCACTGCCCTGCAGTCGAGAGGTCTCTTCAAAGTCAAGCCGTCACAACACTGACCCGTATAACCAAGGGTCCCGCTCCGGTAATCACGGAGGAAAGCCACAGACTAACCTAGTCAGAAGGACTGAGTCTGGAATGTCAACAGGTGTCCCACTGCCCAGCCCTGCTGGAGGGTAATTCATAACCAGATATCGGGTGACCCACTGCCCAGCCCCGCTGGAGGGTAAACCGTAATACATCATCCGGCGACCCACTGCTTAGCCCCGCTGGAGGGTAGACCTTAATACATCATCCAGCGACCCATTGCCCAGCCCCGCTAGAGGGTAGACCTTAATAAGATGCTGGGTGACCCACTGCCCAGCCCTACTGGAGGGTAAACCATAATACGTCATCAGGAGACCCACTGCCCAGCCCTGCTGGACGGTAGACCTAGAACTAGATGATAGACGACCCCACTGCCCAGCCCCTGCTGGAGAGTAGACCCTAAGAGGTCGTCGGGTGACCCACTGCCCAGTCTCTGCTGGAGGGTATACCCTAAGTGCGTCGGGTGACCCCACTAGCCACAGCCCCGCTGGAGGGTAGACCCTAGAAGTCAGTGGGCAACCCACTGCCCAAGCCCTGCTGGAGGGTAAGCCCGAGGAAGTCGATGAGTAACCCACTGCCCAGCCCTCGCTGGAGGGTAGAACTCAGAATTGCCCTGTCCATCTCCAATGGAGGGTACAACACTGGCCAACTGAACACGGAGTGGGCCTCGCGCAACCACCCAACTCCAGCACAACTCACCCAAAGGGGTTCAACGCCTATTCCATCACTAGGTGTCACTAACACCGCTACCGGCCGATCCATCGAGAACGAAACCAGGGGGAGACCACTCAACCCTGCTGGTCAAAAAAACGAGCACAAAGCCATGGGAAATAAACTCCACCCTGCTAGCCAAACAAACGAGCACAAAGGGATCCTCTACGCCACGAGAGGTCCAAGTACGCAAAGCAGAACACGACACGCACATGGGGCCCACACAACGTGTGTCCCCCCTCTCAACCCCAACTGAACGCACCAACGTTCTCAGGTACGAACAACCACATGTACCTCCAAGCGCACCTGTATACTCCCAGAGTATACCTCACTTTCAGCCCATGGGCTAACGTGCACACGACACCCAACGTCAACGCGAAGGCGTGACGTAACAACTCCACCTCAAAGGCCCAGACATGGCCAACCACATCTCATGAACCATTTACATCAATCTCCCAAGAGTGCGCGATCACACGCCAAGGGTCCGCTACAACCAAGGTAGGGCGAACCACCACTAGAGCACCTTCCATGCTTTCCACATTTCTCAAGATCGCGCAAGAGGCTCCGTATAGCCAAACGGATCACAACATTTTCATCATTGTGAAAAACATGCGAGTTAGACTACTCACTCGCCCAAAACGGTCAACAGGTGGAAAAGGTACTATTCATCCTGATCAAACCCGTGTGGGGCCCACCCCAAGATCCCGAAACTGAACCAACAGATCACGCCACTGCGATCCCCTCGGAAAAACACACGGGATTGAGCACTCAATCGCCCAAAACGGACACCCAGTAAAAAGGACACTATTCACCGTAGCCGGGTCGGGTGGGACCCACACCACGTCCCCGAAAAAAAGTCGGGCGGACTGCGCCATCACAAAGCTCTCAGAAAAGCACGTCAAATTGACTTCTTACTTGCGTGGAACGGGTACCCGGAGAAAAGATGCATTCCGGCGCACCGCACACGAGCGGTGCCACGTGGGACCCGCATCCCGGTCCCGAAACTCAACGAACGGATCGCACCGTTGCGATCCTCTTGAAAAGGTACACGAAATGGACAACTCACTTGTCCAAAACGGTCGCCTGGTGATAAAGCTGGAAATCACCGTCAACTCCCGAAACGGCCCCCACGGGGCCCGCACCATCGTGCGGAATTATAGCGGGCAGACTGCGCCAACGCGATGCCCTCGGAAAAACACCCAACATTGACTGCTCGCACGCCCTGTACGGACGTCTGAGGAAAAATTCTCTAAAAGGTGCACGCAGCTCAAAAGGCGGGCCGTGGGGCCTGCGCCACAACTTCGACCCCAACGCCCATAACCACCCTGGAAACCTCCGCCTCGATGCCAGGGTTCCAACGCCGCTGACGACGCTTAAAACGGACGTCAGACGCGTCCGCGCCGTCCAAAAACAAGATTTTCCGGAAGAACGCTCGTCCACTTAAAGACGCGTCGCGTCTTTGAGACCCCTCGTTTCGGGAATTAAAAATTCCCGAAACCATCTCAAAAACTCCGCCTTGACGCAAGCTCCGCGCTACCGTAGACGGGCGCGCAAAATGGACGTCCGTAGCCCGAAATACGGGAGTCTGAAGTCTGAGGGGCAAAGCCCCTTGGGCCGGACCGGCCCGGTCCGGCCGGGTCCGCCCTGCTTGGGCCGGCCCGGTTCGCACAGCCGGCCCGCGACTCAGCCGTGGTGTGTCCGGTTCACCCCGCCGCGGCCAGCTGGCCGCGGCTTACTTCAGCCTACCGGCCGCCTCGCGGCTGGTTGATTCCCCACAGCGACCCGCGTTTTGCGGGTCGCGGTTGACGCACGGGGGTCGCGCGCTTCGCGGCCCCCCTCTCCTCCGCTCGCCGGCGCCCGCGACCGGCTTCCGACAGCCGCCGCCAAAGCGCGCCGCCGCCTTCGAAGCCCCGGCTGACCGCCCTGCTGTGCCGCGCTCCGCCCCGCGCCGCCGCCGTCTGCCGCCTTTGGCCCTCACCCGAAACTGGCTGTGGCCGGAAAATTCTCCAAGGACCACCGGAAACGATCCGGTGGTCAAAATTTCGATCCGGATAGCTTTATGGAAAGCTCGGGACGGGATCTACGCAACCACAAGATTTGTTCGAGGATCCAATGGTGCGATTGATCATAAAAGAGGATTAAAACTGGGAAGGGGAGGAAAACTCAAATCCGCCTACTTCGTTGGGCTTCGCCCGGCGCTTCCCGCGTGATCCGCCGCGCGCCATCATCTCACCGGAGCCACATCGCCGGAGCCGCCTCGCCGGAGCTCACCGGAGCTCACCGAAAAGGATCAAGGGAGGGGAGGGGTTGTGAGGAAGAAGAAGAAGAGGAAGAAGAGGGGGGGGGGTGCATGTTTAAATAAAAACACTTAAACACCCCACCCGGCACGCCCCCGACTCCGCTCCCGAAGCAGACAAAAAGGAGGGCGTCCCTGGGGTAAAAATGACCTCCCGAGCACAACGGTGGTCTCAGAATTTTAATCCGAGACCCCATTCAAATGTTATTAAACTTAGCGCCCGAGGCCGCCAAATTACGAAAACGCCCCTGGGGCCATTTTTTTCACAAACGGGCCGCACCCGCAAAACGTACACCCCTCCTAGGGTAAACAACACGCTCTGAACTCAACGGTGCCATTGGTTTTCCAATCCGAGCCACCGTTTAAGAGATAATAGCATTTCTCCATTAAACGAATAAATTAATTAATTTATTCATCCGTTTAACGTTCCGGGAGCGGGTGAGGGGTCCAAACATCCCACGCCGATAAGTTTTATGTCGTTCCTAGGGTAAACACCCCATTCCGGCCCCATCCATACACTCGGATCTATGATCCGGATTACTGTTTAGGAGTTATCCCAATTATTTAGCATTTCCAGTGTGAACGCACTGAAAATTTAATTCCGGCCACTCCGGGGCTTGAAATCGCACGCCGTCTGAAGGCGCTGCTCTGGAATATCATCAAGAATATTCCAAATTCTTTCACAGAAAAAACCGAGTTCTTAAAAGGTTAATGTATTTTTCATGGGTAGTCCAACTCAAGTTAAGTTTACTAAATTTCTAATATGAGGAAAAATAAAACTAAATAATCAATTCACACCAAATTTGAAGATAATTTTCCTACACCTCAACCCCAAATTAATAATGTTGATGAATACATATAGAAGCTAACCAATAGAGTTCCCTATATTTTAAAAGAAGTTTAAGTTAAGGATGAATCTTCTTCAATTCCAATGCCAAAGTCATGGGTGAAATCTAAATATAATCCCTTAAAAATTTCTACCAACCATTTAAAATATGGTAATCATACTAGAAGGATAGTTTTAAATAATGTTGAACATAGAGATTTTGTGTTACACCGAAATCACAAAAATATTGATTATTCCATTAATGATGAAATATAAACACTTTTTATGCATAAGGAACTAAATCAATTCATATGGAATAATGTTTAGAAACTTGATAAATGAATCAATGATCAACCAATTATTGGTATTAAATGAATTTTATAAGGAATAAACTTGATGTGAATGAGAACATAGTTAGAAATATGGACAAACTTATAGAAAAAGTATATAATCAAGGGGAAGATATTGATTATGGTGAAACATTTTCACCCATTTCATGGCTTACTTCAATTATAATCTTGTTTGAATTTTCCTCTCATTTGAATTATAATCAATTTCAAAATGGTGTTAAGAGTGGTTTCTTAAATGATTTTATTTCAAAAAAGGTATTTTTTTGAGAAAACTGCAAGTTTTAAGGAATCAAAATCCAAATAATATATATAAGTTAAAAATTATATTTATAGATTATACTTATCCCCTTGGGGTTGGTATGAAAAATTTATTAAATATATATTTTATAATGAATTCAAAATTATAAATTTGACTACACCATGTTTTAAGAATTTTTAAAATGATTTTCTATTTTTTTAAATTTATATTGATGAATTTTTTATTTAAATAAATAAATCTATTTGTAATAAATTTTTATATTTATTGAAAAAATAATTTTAAATGAGATACATGGGTGAGTTAATGTTTTTACTTGATTTTTAAATGAATCAAAAGAATGATGGAATTTTTACAAGACAAAGAATATACCCAAATGAAAAACTAAAGTGTTTTTGAATGGATCTCATTAAGGAGATTAATGCACCTATGGGTACTTCATATAAGCTAACATTGGATGAATTTGGTAAAATGGTGGTCAAAAAGTTTTATATAGCTATAATTGGAACCCTTATTTACCTTAACATGGCCCATACATAAATTATATTTATTTTTTTTTTGTGATCATTTTCAATATAATATTAATGAATATAATCTTAAATATGTAAAAATGAGTTTTAAATATATTAATGGCACCAATAACCTTGGTTTTGTCTATCTAAAATATATATATTTGGAATTAACAAGTTACTAAAATACTAATTTTAGAATATTTCAATTAGATATTAAAGGTACAAGTGGTACTTAAAACTTAGTTAGAAAATAACCATTCTCTTGGAGTAGTAAGAATAAAAATTTAGTTTAACTTTCCACCATGAAAGTATAATACATAACCATGGGAAGTTTTTAAGCCTAAATTATTTGGATGAAAAAACTTTCCTAAACTATAGAATTAACTTTTATCATAATCATATCAAGTATGAAATTACTAGTGTCATTATAATATATAGTAATATTATTTAGAAATAATGAACCAAGAATATATACCTTTGAAAATCATTTTTTGAGTGACCACTTTCAACATGATGATTTCTTTTGTGAGTTCATAAGAATGGGTCATAAATTGTATAACATATTTATAAAACCCATTTAACAATAATGTATTTATTTTATTAAGATGAGTTGTGTTCGACTATACTTTAATTTTAGATTAAAAGTGAGTTATCTTGAATTTTGATCAAAATATATTCTGAAAAATTTGATTAAAAGATTCATTAATATTCATTAAAGCATGTTCTATCAAATTCAAGCATTTATTTTATTTATAAACTTTTATGTATTTTAAATTTATTTTATAATTTATATGTGCACTTCAATTACAAATCAATTACAAATCATTTAATATGGAGCTTATCACTATAATTAAATATTTTTAATCATTCTTCATAATTTTTGTTCGAATTAATTACTCAAGCTTAAAATGTGTTATTTATTTATTTATTATAATAAATTAATTTATTTTTAATTTATTTATAATTATGAATTTTTGGTTAAATTCTTGTAGTTTGTTTAATGTTTTTACATTTTTTCCTTAATTTAGATGTGTTTTGAGTTAATTTTATGGTTGTTTGAAATTATGTTTCCAATTATATCATTTAATTTAAATTTAAATATTTTCTTGTAATAAAAGAAGACCAATCGAATTCTGGTGCATAAAAAATAGAGTTATGGTGCCTAAGGAGAAAGCTTCTTCCATTGCCACTAGAGTTCTAATTATATTCCTAATGGCCCATTAAATAGGATCACTCTCTGTTTTTATTTCATTTCACACACTCTCTCCCACTATTCGGGACATTGAATCAACCATATCATATTATATCCAGTGTTTCTACTCTATTTCATCAATATTTGGTGATTTTAAATAATATTAAACCATTTTTGTTTCATAATTTCATCTTTTCTTCTATATTTCTGAATATTTTTACCAAGGTTTTCAATTCCTTTATCTATATAAACCGTAATTATTTCTTTTGTTAAAATAAACCCTTCAAATCCTACCATACATTTGATTTAACCAAATAATTCCTAATAAAACTTGGAAGGGGAAGGATATATTTGGTGAATCATCATAACCACCACTTATTCCTTCACTTAACCCAATTTGAATTTAAAAACTATTGTGGTGGATAATAAAATTTTGTTGGTTAAAATATTCCTTTCCTCTACCCAGTCACATTATTTCCTTCCAATTATGGAAATGTTTTATGAAACCTCCTCTAAAATATATTACGTACCCTTAAGAAAATAATCAATTTAATGCTAATATTTTCTTTAACCATGATTACAATTTTGATATAATTTTATCCTCTATTAATGTAGTTACAATTCAATTAACCGTGAAGGAAAATGATGAATGGATTAAACTGGAGATTTTTTCCAACTCCTCTAATTAATTTATCCCATTCTCTTCAATACATTTTTAGGGAATCATACTATTAGAAAATAAAACTTAGTGATATCTCTACCATTCCTCAAGTGATTGAGAGAATAATTCAAACTTTCATCACCCCTCACCTTGGGGATTTTGACTCACTAATATATATTGATGTGTGTGTGCGTGTGTATATATATATATATATATTAAATCCTTAATTTCACAAGATATTTTCTTCAATTTGATTTGTTTTATCTTTTTTTTCATGTACTACACTACCATGACTCTAAAAAGATTAATGATTATTCCCTTTGTTCACTTCCTTACTCATATATTTAGTTATGTGTATTTTGGTCTCTCATACTCTCACTATGAGACCCATTAAGATCATATTGAGAAAATCTACAAAAAATATATGTTTTTTGATTAGAGATGATGGAGTTAACAAAGGTTTTACAATCAAATAGGTGTGTTGAGGGATTAATCACCTCACAAACACCATGAGACACCCAATGAAAAAAGACTCTAGTTATGTCTAAGTCCATTTTCATTAGGGTTGAGTAAAGAATAACATATTTTAAAGAGTAAATAGATGAATATGATGGAATTGAGGATCACATGGAGCATGTAACACTCGAGACTTTTATGTTATATAAATCATCAAAGGGATCTTTTTCTACACAACACTTGCTTGGCTTGCTTTACACGCAATCGCGACCTTCCTCGATAGCTTGCGTCGTACGCAATACCGAGTTTCACTAAACAACAATATGCTATTAAAACTAGCCGTTATGAATAGTAATAACCACTTTTTGAAATTTTATAAATTTTATTTTTCAAAATGGACTTCATTTTTGGACTCAGAATATCGAAATTAGCCTAGGGTGAAATTTTGGTATTTTTCTGAAAACTTTCAATTTTTGATGAATAGTGAAACCACTAAGTGGTAGGTTAAAAACTGAATTTTGCATAAAACTTAATTTTACCGCTTCTGTGAATGGAATTTCGAAAATCCGACAGACACGGTTGATATCAGTAAGTAAAATGTGGTTCAATGAGATAAAAATATTTTTTTGGTGAATAGTAACTTTTTACTTTTTTTTACCGCGGTTAATAGTAAATAGGGTAACTAAGGGTAAATATGATATTAATATTACCCTAACACATGTCCTAATTCTATTGGACAAGTGTAATTCGACCAAAAACAAACTTAGGAATAAAATATGACCATTTAGGCCCACTTGGATTAGATTAGGACATTTATTATTAATTTATTTAAAGAAGGGTTAAAATAGTTAAAATCAAAGTTTAATAAGTAAATCATTTTTAATATGGGGTTATACATAAGATAAATTCAATTGTAAATATTAATTAGAAATCTAAAAAGATTTCCTACATGATGATATTTTATTTGTAATTTTTAGACATCAAATATTTTAATTTATTTATAACACAAAGATGATGCAGTAATTATCTTATTAATGAAATATTGAAAAAATTGATAATATAAATACCAAAATAAATGTAATTTAAGACTTTTTATGAATTCCACTAATTTTATAGGTTACTATGATATATTAATGTTGATTTAATCAACTTGGTTCGAACATATAATTCTGTTATGACTTTCACAAAAATCATATATCAAATAGTGTCAAAATTGACACAAAATAGTTTTTTAAATCAAATATTATATTATTAATTGTTATTTTATTCCTAAAAATATAAGGTTCGGCCAAATGACTTAGATAAGGATATATATATTAATAATAAACAATTTGGGGTTCGTTTGGCATGTTATAGTAAGTGTATTAACCATATAGTGAAAGAAAACAAAAAGACACGGTAAGAGTTAAATTAATTAACTTAGAGTTAAATATAATTGATAAGGTTAAAATAATACCCTAAACTTGTCTAAATCCTATTGGTTGATAGGATTTCGACCCATCCCCACTTTAGCTTCGAAATAAGACCCTTTGGAACCATTATAAACCGATTTTGACTTTAATATAAAATAATATTTTGAGATATTCCTAAGGTGCCCCTCTCCTCCCTTATAAAAGGGCACCTCCTCCCCCTCCTCCTCACACAAATTTGAGCACTCAAGCTCGGAATACCCCTGCCATTTTCTCCTATCCACTTCCCTAGAATAATCCTAGAGGTCCTGGTCTTCTCCAAAGACCAATCTTAGTTCCTTAAGTGGAGGATTCAAAGAGGCGTTCCAAAGAAGAGGTAATATCCATTACCGATCTTTTCAATTTCTTTCTTCTTCAACTTCTTCTTCTTTAGTTGTTTCATGATAAAGTAATAACATCAGTATTACTTACATACTGATATGTTATTATAAATATGAAACAACCCTAATTCACCTTCTATCCATCCTACGGAAAAATGAAATCACCGCGCGTGCGTACGTACGGAATACCGTCTCCACGCCGTGGTGTAATCTATTTTCCACCATCACCTTACAAGGATGGGTATAATGGTGTAATGAGTAACCATATATGATTATTATTAAGTAATATTGATACTGAAATAATATATATATATACTCCAATACAATTCCACGATCATAGGAACGATATCATCACTCGTGCGTACGTACGGAATACCGTCTCCACGATGTGATGCGACTCGTTCTACATGATCTTCATTTCATAATGATTATATAAATGAATTGAATGAATGAATATGGTATATACTACACTAATACCATTCTGGAAATGAATTATCTATAAGAATAAGAATTTATTCAACAAAACACGCATAAGAACAAAAAGTTATAAAGACCCGAGTAACAAGTAACAATGAAATATTACTAACAAGAAGCTAATAATATGACCATATATGATATCATATCAATATGTATGATTCTGGAATAAGTCAATAACATTATTTAAACCATTATACAGGAGCTTCGGACACGAACAAAGCAAATCGGACCTAAGGTAAGGGAAATATCACAATCTCATTTTTATCCGAGATTGTTTATTCGTAAGTATTTACTGGGGTGTATTTTATCATCCACATCCATGCTTCATCAATATGTAATATTATTTCCATCCACCTACAATTTTTTAAATCCATTTTTACCCTTCGGTGAGTTTTTAGTAATATGTATGAAAGGAATCTTTTGTCGTACGAGGTACTTTTTGACTTTTCCGACAAAAGTACGAAGAATGTTTTTTTTAACTTATACGGCACGAACGGATTTCTACTGTTTTATAAAGCCTTATTTTCATGAAGCTTCCTCTAAAATATTTCATGCCTATTTTCAATAAAATATCTTTCTTTTAAAATTGCATGATGTTTTGTGAAAAGAAATTGATTTTGAAGAAGAAAGGATATTTTCCTCAAGAATTCAATTCAAGTGTTTTATCAAAATTATTTTCCATCTAAGATAATAAAGGGTTCTGTTTCTATCCATATTTTTACATTGATTTGACTATGTTGTGATGGAATTATGTTTATGAATTCCTTTATCTTATATGAATGGTTTTATGATGTCATGTTGTTTAAGAATCCCATTTTTATTACATGAGTTACGCTATGATGTATGGTTTATGATTATGTGGCACACATAAGAAAGGATTCATTATAAGATGGGTGGGACCTATATCTCCCTCCAATGCATTGGGTAAAGATTTATATCTCATGAGATAGACATGGCTGGAACGGAAGGTTATTTCAGTTCAGTGAAACAGGACTGAAACGAGGAGTGAACTCGGTTCAGAAAGGGACTTTGTCCACTAAGATAGTCTTGGCAATGAGTCATGACTAACAAGAAATGATTTTCCATGATTATGTGTGCATGCCACAAAGTTTCAAGTTTTATGTTATGATTATGGGGATCTCATTTTCACTTCTATGATTTATTCCATGTTAAGATATTATGATCTCTTTTGCAGGATTTGATTTTCATAAAGATATGATATGATTTTTATTTCCTTTATTTGCCCTTGCTGAGCATTTGAGCTCACCCTTTTATGTTTTCTTTTCCCCAGGCCAGGAAGATGGATATTAAGTAGAATATGCTAAAAGGGACCCTAGATATGATGAAATAAATGGGAGACACTGTAGAAGATTTATGAACCAGTTGTTTATGTTTCCCAGTTTCTAAAGACACTATACCTATACGGTCCTTTGTGGTTTTGTCATATGTTGTAATAACTGTGCTTCAATTTCGATGTATTAACAATGTATGTAAAGTATGGGTCGTTATAGTTGGTATCAGAGGAAAGGTATAGTCAACCTTTGGAAACTAGGATGTGAAAGCCTTAGTAAGAACCCTAAGGATAAGTCTAAGCATAGAACACAATCTTAGTGTTTTAGAAATGGCCTTGAATAACCTAGTATAAGACCTTAAGCATGAAAATTTTATTCTTGAATTATGTGGTTTCCTATTATAATTAGTGTTGCTCACACTATTCTTCTTGGTTTTAGTCAATGGCTGGAACCCGAAGGAACCGTGTTAATGCGGAATGCGATGGGCAATGCAATGATTGTCCCCCTGAGCAACCAAACGATATGGGAGCTGGAATGCAAAATCTTGTAGCCATGCTCACACAACTTTCTCAAGCTATGAATCATGCAGGATTTCCAAACGAGCAAAGGAGGGAGCAACATTCTGTTGAATCCTTCATGAGGCAGCGTCCACCTTCTTTCAGCGGGTCTACTGATCCATTAGTTGCTGAACAATGGATTAGTACTACTGAAAAGATATTTTCAGTTCTTCAATGTTCTGAACATGATAAAGTCATCCTAGCAGTGTATCGTTTGGAAGGAGATGCTGATCAATGGTGGAATCTTGTTAAGAATACGAGGCAAAGGGATGAAATTGAGTCTATGGAATGGGACGAGTTCAAGAACTTATTTTTCAATAAGTACTTCCCTCGTATTCTCCGAACAAAGATGGAGAAAGAGTTTCTTGAACTGAAGCAAAGGGATGATGAATCTGTTGGTACCTATGAAGCAAATTTTACAAGACTTGCAAGGTACGCTTCTGGTATTATTATCCAACCTGAGAGTAAGATCGATCGATTCTTTAGTGGCTTAAAACCAAGTCTTCGAAGGGCGTTAGCCATAAGGGACTTCAATAGCTACGAGGAAATCGTTCGATGTGCTCTCAAAGTTGAGATGGAGATTGGAGTAACCCATCAGTCGCATGGGTTTGATAAGAAGAGGAAGATGGAATTCAAAGGAAACTCTAAAGAGCACACTGAAAAGAAGATGAACTTTCCCTTATGCTCAAAGTGTGGAAAGAAATATGGAGGGAGTTGTCTTAAAGGGATAAGTAAATGTTTTAAATGTGGAAAAGAAGGTCATCGGGCATTTGAATGCCGTGATAATGGGAAGAAGATGTCTAATGACGCAAACAAAGGAAGGGATACACAGAATGAACCTACTACACTTCAATGTTTCAAGTGCAAGGAGATGGGGCATTATGCCAATCAATGCCCAAATCCAAGGGTTGATGATGATGGTCGACGTCAACAAACTCTTAAGGCTAAAGACAAAGGAAAGTCACATGCAATTTCTATCAGCGATGTGGAGTACGATAACGATGTGGTGAAAGGTACACTTACCATCCACTCTAAAGTAGCAAATGTTTTATTTGATTCTGGATCCACCCACTCTTTTATTTCTGAATACTTTTCTAAGGGTATCACCGTATTACCTCAACAATTAGATGTTGAGTTAGCTGTGACAACACCTAATGGCACATCAATCGCATCAAAAGTTTATAATTCTTCTCCGATCGAAGTTTGTGGGAAAGTGCTTCCTGCAAATCTTGTGATCCTTCCTTTAGTGGAATTTGATGTGATTCTTGGCATGGATTGGCTTTCTCTACATGGAGCTCATATCGATTGCCAAATAAGGGAAGTCACATTTCATATTCCAGATCAATCTACGATCGTCTATCAATGCAAGGATGAACATAACCTTCCAGTGGAAATTTCTTCCATCTTATGGGTATTGATTCCACTAAATGAAGGTTATTTATCTCAAATGGTTGGTGAGAAACTCACGATTAAGAATATGCCCATTGTACGGGAGTTTGATGATGTCTTTCCGGAGGAATTGCCGGGTCTTCCACCAAATCGTGAAGTTGAGTTTTCAATAGAACTCGTACCGGGTGCTTTGACTATTTCAAAGACACCTTATAGAATGGCCCCAATTGAGTTGCAGGAATTGAAGAAGCAACTCCAAGAGAATCTTGATAAGGGATTCATACGCCCTAGTGCGTCACCTTGGGGAGCACCTGTTCTATTTGTTAAGAAGAAAGATGGATCAATGAGACTTTGCATTGATTATCGAGAACTTAACAAGATCACTATCAAGAACAAATATCCTCTCCCACGCATTGATGACTTATTTGACCAACTACGTGGAGCTCAATACTTTTCCAAGATTGATCTTCGTTCAGGGTATCATCAATTAAGGGTCAAAAGGGAGGATATACCAAAGACGGATTTCCGTACAAGGTATGGACACTATGAATTTATAGTGATGCCATTTGGTCTTACTAATGCCCCTGCTATCTTCATGGATCTAATGAATAGAGTCTTTAGAGACTATCTTGATCAATTTGTGGTAGTCTTTATAGACGATATTCTTGTCTATTCAAAGAGCAAGGAAGAGCATGAAGATCACTTGAGAATTATATTGAAGACCCTGAGAAAGGAGAAGCTTTATGCCAAATTTACCAAGTGTGAATTTTGGCTTCAAAAAGTTTCATTTTTGGGTCATATAATCTCAAAAGAGGGGATATCTGTGGATCCAGCAAAAACAGAGGTTATCGAAAGATGGTCAAGACCAACAACAGTAACTGAGATCCGAAGTTTTCTTGGTTTGGCTGGATATTATCGACGTTTTGTAAAAGATTTTTCACGATTATCTAATCCAATCACCAAGTTGACTCGGAAGGGAGTTAAGTTTGTCTGGACAGAGGAATGTGAAGAGAATTTCAAGGAGTTGAAAAGAAGGTTATCCAGTGCACCTGTGCTCACACTGCCTTGTAGTGGAGAAAGGTTTGTGATCTACAGTGATGCATCCAAGAAGGGATTGGGGTGTGTTCTTATGCAAAATGATATGGTGATAGCTTATGCCTCACGACAGTTGAAAATCCATGAGCAAAATTACCCAACACATGATTTGGAGTTGGCTGCGGTAATCTTTGCATTAAAGATTTGGAGGCATTACCTTTATGGTGAAAGGTGTGATATTTATACTGATCATAAAAGTTTAAAGTATATTTTCACACAAAAGGAGTTGAATATGCGTCAAAGAAGATGGTTGGAGCTGATTAAGGATTATGACTGCTCAATCCATTACCACCCTGGGAAAGCAAATAAGGTGGCAGATGCATTAAGTCGACAAGACCATGCTAGTTTATCCATGATGAGGATCACGAAAGATCCAATATTTATGGATTTACAAAGGATGGATCTTGGAATTATAATGGAAGGGGAAAAATCTTATCTTTCTCAAATGAATGTTCAACCATCTATACATGTGAAGATTAAAGAGGCACAGAAAGAAGATGTCGAGTTACAAAAGAAGGTGAGAAATGTTCCTGAATTCAACCTTGATTGTGATGGGATAATAAAGTTCAGGAATCGGGTTTGCGTTCCTCCCATCCCCGAATTAAAGAATGAGCTGCTGGATGAGGCTCATAGTTCATCATTCTCTATTCATCCTGGAAGCACGAAGATGTATAGGGACCTGAAAGAGTACTTCTGGTGGGATGGCATGAAAAGAGATGTTGCTGAATATGTCTCTCGATGCTTGGTTTGTCAACAAGTTAAAGCTGAGAGACAGAAGTCTAAGGGGATGTTACAACCATTACCCATACCCGAATGGAAATGGGAAAACATCACTATGGACTTTGTCACAGGACTTCCTAAAACATCCAAAGGCAATAATGCTATCTGGGTCATAGTTGATCGTCTTACAAAGTCTGCACACTTCATTGCTATTAGAGAGGATTTCTCTCTAGATCAGCTTGCCAGGATATATGTAAAGGAAGTGGTAAGATTGCATGGAGTACCACTTGCTATTATATCTGATCGAGATCCGAGATTTACCTCAAAGTTCTGGCGAAGTCTTCAGCATACTCTGGATACAGAGTTGAGTTTCAGCACTGCTTATCATCCCCAGACAGACGGTCAGTCTAAGAGAACAATTCAAACCCTAGAAGATATGTTGAGAGCTTGCTCTATGGATTTCAAAGGAGGTTGGGATCAACACCTACCTTTGGTGGAATTTTCTTATAATAATAGCTTTCACTCCAGTATTCAGATGGCTCCTTATGAAGCTCTCTATGGAAAGAAATGCAGGACTCCAACTTGCTGGGATGAAGTTGGGGAAAGAAAGCTATTAGGACCTGATCTCGTTGATGAAATGGTAGAAAAGGTCAGATCTATTCAACAACACATAAGAGCAGCTCAGAGTCGACAGAAAAGTTATGCCGACAACCGAAGAAAAGACCTAGAGTTTGAAGTGGGCGATAAAGTGTTCTTACGAATATCTCCCTGGAAGAGGGTTATGAGATTTGGAAAGAAGGGGAAGTTGAGCCCTAGATATATCGGTCCTTTTGAAATACTGGATCGTGTTGGGAAGGTAGCTTACCAATTGGCGCTTCCACCGAATCTCTCTCAAGTTCACGATGTGTTCCATGTATCTCTCCTGAGAAAGTACATACCAGATCCTTCACATGTACTCAGCTCAGAAGTTGTACCGCTGGAGCAAGATCTTTCTTATGAAGAACAGCCGATAGAGATTCTGGATCGTAGCGAAAAAGTCCTACGAAACAAGACCACTCGCTTGGTGAAAGTTTTATGGAGAAACCACCAACTTGAAGAAGCTACATGGGAGCTTGAGGATATGATGAGGGAGAAGTATCCTCATCTGTTTGTTGCAAAGTGACGAATTTCGAAGGCGAAATTCTTTTTAAGGGGGGTAGAATGTAACACCCGAGACTTTTATGTTATATAAATCATCAAAGAGATCTTTTTCTACACAACACTTGCTTGGCTTTCTTTACACGCAATCGCGACCTTCCTCGATAGCTTGCGTCGTACGCAATACCGAGTTTCACTAAACAACAATATGCTATTAAAACTAGCCGTTATGAATAGTAATAACCACTTTTTGAAATTTTATAAATTTTATTTTTCAAAATGGACTTCATTTTTGGACTCAGAATATCGAAATTAGCCTAGGGTGAAATTTTGGTATTTTTCTGAAAACTTTCAATTTTTGATGAATAGTGAAACCACTAAGTGGTAGGTTAAAAACTGAATTTTGCATAAAACTTAATTTTACCGCTTCTGTGAATGGAATTTAGAAAATCCGACAGACACGGTTGATATCAGTAAGTAAAATGTGATTCAATGAGATAAAAATAATTTTTTTGTGAATAGTAACTTTTTACTTTTTTTTACCGCGGTTAATAGTAAATAGGGTAACTAAGGGTAAATATGATATTAATATTACACTAACACATGTCCTAATTCTATTGGACAAGTGTAATTCGACCAAAAACAAACTTAGGAATAAAATATGACCATTTAGGCCCACTTGGATTAGATTAGGACATTTATTATTAATTTATTTAAAGAAGGGTTAAAATAGTTAAAATCAAAGTTTAATAAGTAAATCATTTTTAATATGGGGTTATACATAAGATAAATTCAATTGTAAATATTCATTAGAAAGCTAAAAATATTTCCTACATGATGATATTTTATTTGTAATTTTTAGACATCAAATAATTTAATTTATTTATAACACAACGATGATGCAGTAATTATCTTATTAATGAAATATTGACAAAATTGATAATATAAATACCAAAATAAATGTAATTTAAGACTTTTTATGAATTACACTAATTTTATAGGTTACTATGATATATTAATGTTGATTTAATCAACTTGGTTTGAACATATAATTCTGTTATGACTTTCACAAAAATCATATATCAAATAGTGTCAAAATTGACACAAAATAGTTTTTTAAATCAAATATTATATTATTAATTGTTATTTTATTCCTAAAAATCTAAGGTTCGGCCAAATGACTTAGATAAGGATATATATATTAATAATAAACAATTTGGGGTTCGTTTGGCATGTTATAGTAAGTGTATTAACCATATAGTGAAAGAAAACAAAAAGACACGGTAAAAGTTAAATTAATTAACTTAGAGTTAAATATAATTGATAAGGTTAAAATAATACCCTAAACTTGTCTAAATCCTATTGGTTGATAGGATTTAGACCCATACCCACTTTAGCTTCGAAATAAGACCCTTTGGAACCATTATAAACCGATTTTGACTTTAATATAAAATAATATTTTGAGATATTCCTAAGGTGCCCCTCTCCTCCCTTATAAAAGGGCACCTCCTCCCCCTCCTCCTCACACCAATTTGAGCACTCAAGCTCGGACAACCCCTGCCATTTTCTCCTCTCCACTTCCCTAGAATAATCCTAGAGGTCCTGTTCTTCTCCAAAGACCAATCTTAGTTCCTTAAGTGGAGGATTCAAAGAGGCGTTCCAAAGAAGAGGTAATATCCATTACCGATCTTTTCAATTTCTTTCTTCTTCAACTTATTCTTCTTTAGTTGTTTCATGATAAAGTAATAACATCAGTATTACTGACATAATGATATGTTATTATAAATATGAAACAACCCTAATTCACCTTCTATCCATCCTACGGAAAAATGAAATCACCGCGCGTGCGTACGTACGGAATACCGTCTCCACGCCGTGGTGTAATCTATTTTCCACCATCACCTTACAAGGATGGGTGGTGTAATGAGTAACTATATATGATTATTATTAAGTAATATTGATACTGAAATAATATATATATATACTCCAATACAATTCCACGATCATAGGAACGATATCATCACTCGTGCGTACGTACAGAATACCGTCTCCACGATGTGATGCGACTCGTTCTACATGATCTTCATTTCATAATGATTATATAAATGAATTGAATGAATGAATATGGTATATACTACACTAATACCATTCTGGAAATGAATTATCTATAAGAATAAGAATTTATTCAACAAAACACGCATAAGAACAAAAAGTTATAAAGACCCGAGTAACAAGTAACAATGAAATATTACTAACAAGAAGCTAATAATATGACCATATATGATATCATATCAATATGTATGATTCTGGAATAAGTCAATAACATTATTTAAACCATTATACAGGAGCTTCGGACACGAACAAAGCAAATCGGACCTAAGGTAAGGGAAATATCACAATCTCATTTTTATCCGAGATTGTTTATTCGTAAGTATTTACTGGGGTGTATTTTATCATCCACATCCATGTTTCATCAATATGTAATATTATTTCCATCCACCTAAAATTGTTTAAATCCATTTTTACCCTTCGGTGAGTTTTTAGTAATATGTATGAAAGGAATCTTTTGTCGTACGAGGTACTTTTTGACTTTTCCGACAAAAGTACGAAGAATGTTTTTTTTAACTTATACGGCACGAACGGATTTCTACTTTTTTATAAAGCCTTATTTTCATGAAGCTTCCTCTAAAATATTTCATGCCTATTTTCAATAAAATCTCTTTCTTTTAAAATTGCATGATGTTTTGTGAAAAGAAATTGATTTTGAAGAAGAAAGGATATTTTCCTCAAGAATTCAATTCAAGTGTTTTATCAAAATTATTTTCCATCTAAGATAATAAAGGGTTCTGTTTCTATCCATATTTTTACATTGATTTGACTATGTTGTGATGGAATTATGTTTATGAATTCCTTTATCTTATATGAATGGTTTTATGATGTCATGTTGTTTAAGAATCCCATTTTTATTACATGAGTTACGCTATGATGTATGGTTTATGATTATGTGGCACACATAAGAAAGGATTCATTATAAGATGGGTGGGACCTATATCTCCCTCCAATGCATTGGGTAAAGATTTATATCTCATGAGATAGACATGGCTGGAACGGAAGGTTATTTCAGTTCAGTGAAACGGGACTGAAACGAGGAGTGAACTCGGTTCAGAAAGGGACTTTGTCCACTAAGATAGTCTTGGCAATGAGTCATGACTAACAAGAAATGATTTTCCATGATTATGTGTGCATGCCACAAAGTTTCAAGTTTTATGTTATGATTATGGGTATCTCATTTTCACTTCTATGATTTATTCCATGTTAAGATATTATGATCTCTTTTGCAGGATTTGATTTTCATAAAGATATGATATGATTTTTATTTCCTTTATTTGCCCTTGCTGAGCATTTGAGCTCACCCTTTTATGTTTTCTTTTCCCCAGGTCAGGAAGATGGATATTAAGTAGAATATGCTAAAAGGGACCCTAGATATGATGAAATAAATGGGAGACACTGTAGAAGATTTATGAACCAGTTGTTTATGTTTCCCAGTTTCTAAAGACACTATACCTATACGGTCCTTTGTGGTTTTGTCATATGTTGTAATAAGTGTGCTTCAATTTCGATGTATTAACAATGTATGTAAAGTATGGGTCGTTATAGAGCATTAGGAGGAGAAGGGAGGATATAAGGTATCTTTAGATAAGGAAGTGACTATTGAAGGAAAACCTTGGTTTTATGAGCCAACACTAAGGTGGAAATCCTCCATTAATGATATTTATTAGAGTATTACTCATTTTTATACCTTAGTGGATAAATATATCAATAAAATAGAAAGGGTTAATAAAATTCATTAAGACTATTGGGAGTACTTAGTAGAGGAAACATGAATGCTTATTTTCTCTTTGCAATGAGATATATTCAAGGAATGAGGCCAGTATCACTTTTTTCACAATATTTGTTTTCAATATATATGGTATTTTAATTTCTCTTGATTGATATTGTAACTTCATAACCCAAGTTCCACTAAGCGGTGTCTCGAGCTGGTCTTTTACATGGCCTCAAGCATGCCTCTTCCTATGCTAGAGGCTACTGACTAGTAGAGAGGGCCTATGATGTGTTTGTGGGGAGACTATACCCTCATTTCAAAGTGTATAATAACAGTAATAATCACAATAATCAATAGAGGAAGCAATATATAAATTAGATTGTAGATAAACATATAAGATAGGAATAAATAAACAATGCCAGAACTAATCTCATATACAAGATGATGCGTCATATCATGTCTCTACAAAGAAACAAAAAATGTATACAACAAATCCAGTACAATACATGTATCAAAATACAAAAAATAACAAAAATAACTATCCCAGATAAAATCACAAGACCTTCTTGGTCTTGTTCTCCCATGCTCTTAATAAATTAAAAAATCAAGCATCGTACAGTGGGAACTTTCCCTAGTCACTAACTAAATCCATGAAGTCTATACAAGAACCTAATGGAGGCCTGAATAGGTTGTGAAATAAAAATAAGTAGGGAACCATCGATGGTGTAAATAAAAAAATCCAATATATGTATAATAAGATTAAACCATGTGAAATATATCACATGTATAGTAGTATGGAAAGTAAAATTATGCAACTCAAGTGTACTATCTGAAATACCAAGGCCCCCTATAGACAACAGTCAGACTCCCATAAATAATGGCAGTTGTAATTATAAAAGAAGGTGTAGTACTATCAGCCTATCAACTGTAAATAGGAACCCATACCTAGTCTATCTATAAAGTGTAAAAAATTCCACATCATACACATCATGTAAACTAAGTGTATAACATCTACCATGACCACATTGTATAATAAAGTGTATAAAACCCATCACGATCATATCACATAATCAGATTTCATCCAGAATGGTCACACCTTGTAATCCAAACTGTCAAACCATGAAGGGCCAGATCTAATGTATAAAAGACCAAGACATCCTAATCGTGTCGTAGAAGCATCTTGATGGAAACTTGGTAAAGACCTAAGTGGAGTCCAAAGAGAATTTCAATAGAACATGTTCAATGTGAGTCCAACCAAGCTAGATCTAAGGGGTAGCGAGGCCCAAGGTATCCTACAGAATTAGGATCCAAGGAGTAAAAAGGTCCTATGAATCCACTACCATAATCCAAATCCATGGGAAAAACTTCCATGGAATCTAATGGAATCATGATCCAAGTAATCCACCACCATTTCAATTCATCATCTCATTTTATTCATCATTTAATAATCATTAAAAATCCATGGGTTCATCAACCCATACAAGATTTCCCATAAAAAAAAATTATTCAAAAGTACACAACATTTTATCACATGGTAAGGAGGCATCGACTTTATCCCATAATCTCAATTCAATTATCATTTAATAAAAAAAATACATCCCTCTAGAAAGACGAGCTCACACGCACCCATTAGGGTGGTATAACATAGGGAAGGTATAAGGGCACACCCCATGGGTGCTCTAGGTTAAGGCTAGATGACCTATAACCATATAATGATACTAAAGAGGAAACCTAATAGTTTCCAATTCTTTTAGTTAAATTATAAAATTAATTTTCAAGGCGACTATAGAAATTATGAAATGTGGAACAATGAAAGATAGCTTTATTAAACAAAAAACTCATAGTAAAAGGTATAAAACACCTACCATAGGTCCTCATTAGAGTAATCATCTAGTATCGACCTTTGATTCAGTCTAGATCGGAAGAAAAATGAAGAAAGGATGAAAACACTAAAATTAGTACATATTATCTTGAACCTAAATAACTCTGTTGATTTGAAGTAAAATTAAGAACAAAAAAATATTATCAAAGAACTTACTGGAACAGATCCAATGAGATGAACGGTGTTCAAATACAAGTTTGGATCAAGAAACAAGAGCCAAGCCTACAATTTGATCTAAAGGGATCTCCCAACTGTGAGTTCTGTTCACCAAAGGAGAAATGAAAATTATATTTCTTTTATAATATATTTTAATGAAAAAATGTTCATTTTCCCCATTTAAAATAGGTTTCATGGTTTGGCTGTATAGTTGGCCAAACCATGTGCCAACTGTGTGCCCTTATTTGTCTCAAGGGGACACCTCAAATCATCACAAATAATGGTTAGATAAATTCTGTATGGACTGTGAACTAAAAATCTCTCAAAAACTATAGATCCCCTATATGGGTGTGCACCTTAGGATGCAATATTTCCTCAAATCGGGTAGCCTCTTACATCCCTCTTTCTATCCTCTCATGGTTTACTCAAACCATGTTTCTTGGGATACACAATTTCTTCAAACCATGTAGCCCAACTAACTTTTCCAAAAACCCAATCCCTGGGCTTAGAACAAGCCTCAGACACCCACAAAACTCCCATGATCTCATCTTGAATTTAAATTAGGCCAAAAAACAAGGAGTTAAGTTTAAAACAATAAGATTTATACCTTATAGGAAAAATTATACTCTTACAATATTCCCATCTTAAAGCAATTATTCCCTGAATTTCTCTTCTAAGGGTGGTTAAGAATAATTGGAGAATAAATATAGCCACTGAGCACATACGTCTACCTCCCACTCCCAAGTCTCATATTGTAAACAGTTGTGCTACCATAGAACCTATACTAGAGGAACTAACCCACCTTGGAGAACTTTTGTGATCCTATCAACAACACATATAGAATATTCCTCTAAGGATACATCTACCTGTAGCTACACCTCATCTGGAAACAGAGTGTGATACAAGTCTGAGTGATAATGGCATATATGAGATACATGGAAGATGTCATGTATGGATCAATACCTCTGAGGAAACTACAAGTGATAGGATACCAACCCAAATCTCTCTAGAATCTTGAATGACTCAAAATATCACAATGAAAGCATACCCTATCTCCTAATCCATTTGTGTCCCAACCTCAATGAGATATATAAAAAGACCCGATCCTTGACCTCGAACTCCAGAGGTCTTCGATGGAAATCAGTGTAAGATTTCTACCATGATAGTGTAGTATCCATCTATTTCCGAATCAACTGGACCTACTCTAAAGTCACCTACATGAGGCACAATCTAAGAAATACTACCTTACTTGCCTCTAACTGGCATAGGGTATATCGACATGACCTACCATAAAAATACACATAAGGTTCCATCTGTATAGTCTCCTAATATCTATTATTATTGGATAAATTAACTAGAGAAATATTCCTCACCCAAGATCCCCCAAAATATAGTATGCATTCTCTCATCATATCATAAAGAAACTAAATCATGTGCTCTGACTGAAATTCTGTATAAGGGTGGTATGTTATGCTCAGAATCACCTATTCACCCAATTCACTTTGCATAATCTTCTAAAAACAAGATGAAAACCGAGCATACCTATCTGATAGAATGGTATGAGGAGCCCTGTGAAGACGCACTATCTATTAGATATACAATATCAAAAACTCATCTACTGATAAGGTCTACCTAATCGATAGGAAATTATAAATCATCATGATACTATCCACAACAACCCACACAACATCACTACCTTGAGGAGACCTTGAAAATTCAGTCATGAAATCTATCAAAACATCTTCCCATTTCAACTTAGGAATTGGTAACTATTGTAAAGGTTCAATTGGTTACTGATGTTCCTCCTTCACCTGTTGATGGGTGGGACACATCGTAAAAAAACCAACTACCTCACATTTCATCCTCGACCACCAACACTAGTGACATAGATCATAATACATATTGGTAATGTCAGGATGCACTACCCAAACTAAGGTGTGAAACTATCACATCAGCTCCTCACATATGTCTTCTAGAACCCAAACACATTGATGGATATTAAAAAAATTCATCCTCTCCCATAGTCCAACTAGGAGGTGGTTCCTCACCTGCCACAATCTCCCATAAGACTAAGCCCTCAATATCTGATAACTATATCAAACTTACTCTATCCAGAAGAGTGGAAGTCACTGCCAAGGATGATAAAAATGTCTGGCCATGTCCATCATGAACCTCCAAGTGCATTTCAGAGAATAATTCCATAATCTTCCACTTGTATAATGTCCTGTCCTGGATGCCATACACCAGTTCCCCAAGCCGGTCGGTCACTTGACCTCAGCCGCACCTCCTTGCTAGAGGCTGCCGAATAACAGCGAGGGTCTAATATCAAATATGGGGAGACTATACCCTATTAATCAAAGTAATACAATAGTAGAAAATAAATAAACAATAATCAAAATGATATAACCAATAACTAGACGAACCAATATTACATGATGTCTAAAACCAAGAATATATAATATCTAAACTAAACATTAGATATGTCATTCCAATATGCGACAAGTGTCAATATGAAAAAACCAAAGTAAATAAAGAAACTAAAACCTCCGAAGCAGGTCCCAACACCAAGTATAGTTCCCTCATCCATGATACATCCCATGTTGGCCATCTAACATATGGACTTTTCCCTTATCTTGTCCTGCAAACATGAAGTCTATTTAGGTATCGATCAAGAAGCCTGAGTAAGGTGTGAGTATAACTTAGTAGGCCACCACCAATAGTTTCTAAAACAATATCCAATCAATAATAGTGTATGTAGTTATATAAAGAATAAATAAAAGTAATAAAGTAAATAATTTACATTTATTCAATTATTATTTATTTAACCACATAACCCCTGGGTTACTGAGGACACTAGAAATCTCAATTCACATATGAATGCCACTGTTACCATTCATCATTTCAAGTCACATATGAATGTCATTGTTAACATTAATTATTTAAAGTCACATATTAATTCCATTGTTACCATTCATCATTTTAAGTCACATATGATTTCCATTGTTACCATACCTCATTTCAAGTCAAATATGAATGCCACTATTAACATCCATCATTTCAAGTCACACATCAATTCCATTTCAACCATTAATCATTTCTAGTCACACATGAATGTCATCGTTTCCATTCATCATTTCTTATTACACATGAATTCTATTTTTACCATTCATAATTTCTATCCACACATACATCACAATAAAATATTAATTAATTAACTAATTAATTAATAAAATTAACCAATTTCATATTCAAATCCTTCCATTAATCAATTCAATAATTAATTAATAACATCTCTATCATTAATAATTCAAAAATTAGTTTATCACATTAATTACATTAATTAATACAACAATTTGTAAAGTAAATCAATCTTATTAATTAATTCAACAATTAATTATCCCAATTCACAATCTCTAATATCCTATAACTAATTCAATAGTTAATTATTCTATTCATAATACCGATATACCATAATTAATTTAATAATCAATTATCCAATTCACAAACCCAATATCCCATAATTAATTCCAAAATTAATTATCTAATTCACAATCCCAATATCCCAAATTTCACAATTTTTTGAATTAATTAATTCCCCAAATATATTAATTCATTCTATGAAACTCAATTTATAATAATCTAATATCAATTCTACAATTATATATATATAATAAAAATTAGGACTTTGGGATTTGAATTATAGACCATCTACCTTTAACCAAAGATTCAATAATGATTACACAACCAACAACCATGAGGAAGAAGCTGCAGATTATTGCAAAGAGGTTGCTATATAAAAACTAATCAAAATCAAAACCAACAACACAATCAGTTGAAGGATTTCACTACAATGGTTGAAGAAAAAGTAGGAAAAAGAAGAAACCCAACCGAAAAGACTTACCAGGGATCTCTCACACAAACAGAAAGTCCATAAAGGAAGTTGGAACCCTAAAATCTCCTGAAGAAAGCCCTAGGGCCAAGAGGAGAAGAGATGTAGCTGAAATAAATGATAATTCATCCACATAACATGTTTAAAACCGATGGTTAGGCATTTACATGGTGTGTAATTTGATTACATGTAATATAAATGTTTTTAATATAATATGCTAAAAAACCCATTGTCTTAGATTTATTTTATTAAAACCCTCGAACAATTACATGATGTGTAATCCATTTACATGGTGTGTAAATTTTCTGGAATTTATTTTTCAACCCATTTTCCATTTTAAACTGTTTGAACATCTACTAAAGTTTTTCATCTCACTATGAACCCATGAAACACTTAAACCATTTATACGTAGACTTCATTAATTAAAACAATCATACATCCCTAAACTTTAAGTCATTTTCTCCAAGGAAAACACAACTAAAAGGAAATATTAACAAATAAATCAAAGAGAGCCGTACCTAAAAAATATAGGATCATACAATCTCCCCACCTTATAATATCTCATCCTCAATATTTACTCCTAAGTATCTCTAAGATACCAAGTAAAAAATATTAGGCCACTGAGCCCTCATATCTACCTCTCTCCCCATGTTTCCTCCTTAACATTTCTATCTTTCCACAACACTTGAACTATCAACACAACCTTTAACCATAACACTTTCTCATTGTGATCCAACACACGCATCAGATGCTCATCAAAAGATGAATCTATATAAAACTCAACATCATTCAAATAGATCACATGAGAAGTGTTAGGGTGATACCACAAATGTTGTGACACATAGAAAAAATCTTGCATAACACTACATATCTGTTGAAGATCCAATCGATACACCACTGGCCTGATTCTCTTCATAATCTCATTCAGTTGAACAAACTTGGGAACCAAATTTATTTGCTTCCATATCCAGTGGTGACTCAATCTAGGAGTCACCTGGAGGAATAAATGATCAACCTATGTAAACTATATGCTTCATCAACTTATATCTGCATCTGAATTATGTCTACTCTGATCTATATCCATATGCTTCTGAATAAGCTAAACCCACTTCTACGTCTCCTACATGAGACTCGATCCCAATAGATCTGAATTTGCTACCTGCATCTAGCATATAGTTTATCTTTATGACTTACCATAGAGTTTCTCGTATGGTTCTATCTGTATCATCACCTGATAACTATTATTATAGGAGAATTCCACTAAATATAAGTGATTCTCCCAAGACCTACCAAAGTCAAGAACACACAGTATCAACATATCCTCAAGAACCTATATAGTTTGCTCTGACTTCCCATATTTATGTGGGTGTAATGAAAAAATAAATAAAACCTATGTAACAAGAATATTCTATAATCCCTAAGAAAATCATGAAGTAAAATGTGAGTCACAATCTGAAACAATAGTCCATGTCACCCCATACAGATGGACTATTTCTGGAACATACAAATCTCACAACTGCTCCACTGAGAAAGTCTCCCATATAGGAATGAAATGTGCTACCTCTATCAGTCATTACATGATCACCCAAATATAGTCATTATTCTAAGGCATCCTTGGGAGACCCACCAAAAAGTCTATGGTAATGTCATCCCACTTTCATTCCGGAATGGGAAATAGCTATAATAAACCAACATGTCATTAATTCCTAGCCTTCACCTATTGAAAGGTGTATCATCATGTCATGAACCCTGCTATCTCCTTTTTCATGCCGAAACACCAAAATTTTCATCATAGTTCCTAATACATTTTTTTCACACCTGAATGTATTGCCCAATTCGAGGCATAAAATTCACACATCATACCCCTCATATAATCATTGGCACAATAACTCGATTCCTAACATAGATGATCTCATCCTCATCTATACTCTATTTAGAAGGTGACTCCTTGCCTTAATGTATTTCCCTAAATGCTAAACATTATAGACCCTTATACTGTCTGTCTATGATCTACCTCAAGAGTTTAGAATCCACTGAAACTGATATGATAATCATCTTCTCCTGAATTTCCTAAACCACCATATGCATCTCAACTAGTAAAACTATCATCTTCTACTCAAAACTAGACTCTTGAACAGAACTAGACTCTTGAACAACCTAAGTATGATTTTCATACTTAAGGTATCAACAAAAAAGTTTCCCTTTTAAATCATATATACTAGATCAAAATCAAATGACTTTATATACTCTACCCACCTTTGCTTCCAAAGATTCAGATCTCTCTATGAAAAGATATAATTTAAGATATTGTGATCTATATACACAATAAACTTTTCTACCAATAGATAATTCCACTAACAATTCAAATAATAAAAAACTATTGCTAAATAGAGGTCATGTATAGGGTAATTCCATCCATGTGGCCTAAAATACCGAGACCCATACACCATAACTTGATCTCCCTATATCAACACTGCTCCAAGTCCAACCCTAGAAGAATCATAAAACATCATATACTCTTCACCTGAATCAGGTAGGATCAAGATTGATTATTAATTAAAATGCATCCTTAGATCCTATAAGTCATTCTGGCATGCTTCCATCCATTAAAACTTTATCCCCTTATTAGTCAATCCCGATAGCAGTGATACCAATTGGGAAATGTCCTGTATAAAACTCTGATAATATCCTTCTAGTCCCAAAAAGTTACAAATATAAGAAATGTTATTGGGATACTCCCAAGATACAATTAATTGAATCTTATCTTGGTCCACTGAATCACCTTCCTTTGAGATTATGTGACCCAAGAAGTGTACCTGATCAATCCAAAACTGAAACTTAAATATCTTATCGTATATCCGATTCTCTCTCAGTCTACTCATGATAACGTCAAGATATTGGGAATGATTTTAATGAGCCTTGAAGTACACAATGATTTCATCCACAAACACAACCATAAACTGATCTTGGTACTGGTGGGAAATCTTGATCCTAAAGTCTATAAACACTTCTAGTGAATTCATCAACCCAAACGACATTACAAATAACTCATAAATTACATATATTCTTCTAAAAGAAGTCCTTAGTATATCAAGAGGTTGAACTCTCAACTGATGATACCCTAATCTCAAGTTGATCCTCGACAATACATAATCTCCCCTCAACTGGTCAAAATAATAATCAATATATAGAAGAGGATATCAGTTCTTTATAGTTATTTGGTTCAATTTTGGTAATCAACACATAAGCACAGAGTCCCATCATCCTTCTTAGAAAATAATACTGTATAAATCCACGGAGACATACCTAGATGGATAGAACCCTTATCTTCCAAATCTTCCAGTTGAGTCTTAAGCTCTTGAAGCTCTATTAGTTCCATTATTTATGGTAGAATAGAAACTAGATCAGCCCCTAACATGATATCAATAGTAAACTCCACATATATCTCATGTGGAAACTCTAATAAGTATTAAACAAACGCATCCTGAAACCAATCCAATATTGGTGGAAAGACATAATGCTTTACACCTCTGTCATCCAACAATAGACTAGAAACCCAGGTGGTGAGCTCCCCCAGTTGTTGATGAACTAGCCCTACACGACCCGCCTTGATGTCCCCCTCTCCACAGTGAACATATTTTTCTCCCTCAGGAGACATAATGTCACTATCCTATGGTAACAATCAATGTGGGATCGGTATACTACTAAATAGTTCATACCCAAAATTGGTTTAAAGCCTAAAATGTAAATAATATAATGATCCCACATAAAATTATACTCCCCAACCTCAAGAGAACACCCTTTGAATAAGTAGATGTCTCTCGACAGTACTCTCAATGACGTATCTATTTTCAACACCCTACTCATGAACTCGACCACAAGGCTCAAGCCATTCACAAGTTGTGTAGAAATAAATGAATGAGAGGCACCGATATCAAGTAAGGAAATATCTAGAATAGAAGCTACAAGAATAGTACCTATCACTATCGATGGTCTAACATCACTATCCAAAAGTGTAGGATGAACTACATGAAATTTTACTTCCCCTATTCCCTTCATTGCATCCCGAACTCCCTGATCTGCACCACTCTACTGATATAGGAGCTTTTTCCCATAAGTACTGCATCCACTGCCTCCATTTCCTTGTCTAGTAAAACTCCAACTTCCAGAATGATATGGTAAAAAATATTCCTTTTCCACAACCTAGTTCTTTCTAACACCTCCATTACTAACCATATATCATAGGTTCCTACCAAACTTCTATAGACGACCCATCTTTCTATAATATCATAACTCTACTGGTGGTTAGGAACAATGTCTATGATAGTGGCCCTACCTACCACACTGATAGTAGAAAATTCATGTAGGGTCCTGTGTAAATGACCCCCTTATCTAGCCACTCTTTTTTCAACTTCCTTGACTAAAAACCTCCTAGATATTCTTCATTCTATCATAAGACATACCTCTTGAATGCACAATAACAACCATCTATCCTGCATTGGAATCCTCCTTTAGTTTCCCCTCATCTATGAGAGTCTGATCCATCACCTCAGAAAACTTCTTTAACCTAAAAAGGTTAGCTTGGGACTTAATCTCACATTTAAGTCCATCCTTGAAAAACCACTCTATAATTGTCTCATACGCTTCCAACATTGGAGAAAAATGATGAAAATTTGTAAAGCGTCTAGCATAGTCCATCACGAATATAATACCTTAAGTGAACTAAATGAACTCAGCTTCTCTCTCCTATCTGAGCTTCTCTGGATAAAAGTGTTCTAGAAACTTCTCCAAGAAGTCCTTCCATAACAAACCATCAGCCTACCTAGTACAAGTATGAAAATACCACCAGTTATTTGATGATCCTCATATCATATAAGTAGCAACTTGACTCTATTCTTAGTAGGTGTCTCCACATGGTGAAGTATAGTTTGGATAGACTCAATCCATAACTCCACTGCCTTAGGTCCACCCTCTCTAATAAAATTTAGAGGGTGCTATAACTGAAACTCCCTCTTCAGTTCAGACATGATTTTTAAAACTAGTCATAGATATCTTTCTATAAACTGTATAAAGTGAGCAATGTTCACTCAGAACTTATCTCTGAATTCCTCACCAGGAACTATTAGTGCCTTAGGATCCACTACCATTAGTTCATCTCTATCCATATCCTCCTACCATTCTCTCAATAGATTTCATCATGGAAGAATATCTTCATAATTCCAAACACTCACCTTAGGACACATAACATAATAGTAACACATTTATGGGAAATCACAATAAGCCATAATAAGTCATTTCCCCCTTTCACCACCACATGGTCAAAACTGAGGCACTACCACTACCCTTAACCATCATATATCTTGGTCATGGTTAATAAGTGAAAAATCATTCTTATTATTCAAGTTTCCCATTATAAACCCATTTATTCTCATTTTTAATTATTTTACATTTTTTTGAATTTCACATTAGGCACAATTTTCATTTCAATTTCACAAGAAAGAAAAAAATAGTTCAATTTCAAATTTTTTTCCAAAACACATTTTCTCATGCATGCCTAAAATGATTCATGTCAAAATAAATCCAAAGTTATTATAATGATACATGAAACTCAACTCTCATACCATACCGGTCACCAAGTCAAATCTCAAAAAATCTCAAAAAAATTATCACATCCCACAACAAGTGCAGCACCCAAGGTGAAATAATATTCAACTTTAACAGAAAGTAGTAGTAACAACAATCCCACCCTAGGTACTTGTGTTTTCCCCATTCATTGGTTAACTAATCCCATGCACAATCTCATCCCGACTCTTCCTAGTCTTTTTTCTACCTTTACCAAATAGTAAGAAAAAATAAAACACTACTAGAAATAGGGGCTATCCCCACACCCCTATCTCGATGGTTTTTCCTGACCATTGGTATATGGAATTATACTAAAGGATATCTCAATGGTTATCTAAAAACTATTGGAATATGCCCTCCCTAAATTTCCTAAACCGAGCAATCCCCCTTACGCTCCCCTTTTCGCATCTTGAATCCCCCTCACGCTCCCCTTATCCCATCCCACAATGCTGGTCCCATCCTACCATCCCGATCCCTAGTATAACTGCTCCCCTCCTTCTATCCCAAGCCCTAGATGCACTGTTCCCCTTGAGATCTAATCCTGAGCCCGCAGCAGCGTGATCCCCTCCCCTCCTTGCTTCCAGATCTAATACCTAGACCTTGCATTAGTCTGTATTCCCAACCATACAAGCAATGATTTCTTGGTTTATTTTCAATATTAAATCATTGGGTTCCAAATCATTAAGATATTTTATGAACAATCCATTTTATTTTTATTTTTGGTCTAATAGTGCACACCTATTCTTATTTTTGTAGGAATTTAATTTATTTTGATATTGTGGTTTGATTTAGGGTTTCTTATATATGGTTCATGTATGTTTTGGTTTGTTTAGACAGGTTTTTTTTGGTTTGGATTCATTATTTTAAATTTTGGATTAATTCATTATTGTATTTTTTACTTCATTTTGGTTCCAATTAGTTTAGTCTAATATCTATATTTCATTTTGATGTCATTATCAATATTTTTTTAATATTCATTAAGATCAAAATAATCATTTATGTTATGTTTATATTTTCTAATGTAGTTCATAATGTTGTAATCACCTTGATTATTTAATGTTATAGGTGGAAATTTATCTGAATGTGTATCATCATATTTAAGTGATTGAGGAAAATCATATAAATAGATTATTTTTTGAAAAAAATAAGACCGACATAATTTACTTTCTCATACAACATGTGTTATATGATTTTTTATATTATTATTACATATTTCCTATTTCTTCATGTTCTATGTGAATTCTTTACTATATAAATATTATATAGTGTATATATAAGTGTATGCATATAGTAGTTTAATATTGACAAGCATTACATATCATTATGTGTTTAGTAAAAATTCAATATGATGTGTAAGAATACAAGTAACTATTTGATATGATCATATAGTATATTACAGTGCAAACATTAATGTTTCATACAGGCAATGGTAATGAATAATATAAATTTTATATTGAAGAAGATAGTTGATGATTTTCCCATAGTTGTTATATTTTAGGGATATATGATAATGAGTTTGGATTCTAGAATGCTATTACTTAAAGTTCCATCATATAAATGAAAGTAATTGAAGTAAAGAGTGAAACATGTTTTTTCAAGTAAATAATGAAACATATCTCTGTTAGTTAATAATGGAAGTGGAATTAATTGAATATAGAGTGAAACATATACATGTCATATAATAAAGAATACACAAAAGGATAAATATATAATTTTGGAAGGAAATTCACAATGATGTTGAACATTAAGATAATAGTAAAACTATAAAAAGATGAGATCAATATAAAGCAACAATAAATCAATTATCATCAAAATAGTATAATCACAACCATTATGGAATAGTCGCATGATAATCAAGCACAATCATCATGGGAACACCTAGGATTCCAAGAGAAAATATAGGAAAGCATAAATATGATATCCATCTAATTAGTATATATTGAAATTTAACTACCCAAACACTCTATTTTAGCCTACCTTTCTTAAATGAGGCGAAAAATCCACAAATCATAGTGTGATCCTCACTTGGGAAAACTACCCATAGTGGCATCATAACTAGTGAAATAATTTTACCTAGATTTATAAACTTGATAAAAATCATTTCCCGTGACACTAAATAGAAGTAAAAATATCGACATATCATAATATATATATATAGACACACACACACACACATGGAAACAATAATAACACTACCTCACCTATGATCACCATTCACAAAAGTTTCCCCTTTCACTGAGAATATAAATATAATAATCAAGTCCTCTAACAATGAATATTTCATCCACTTTACACAATATCAATATCACATTAGACTTTATACAACAACATGAAGGATCCAACTTCATGGGTGTACTTGTATCAAGAAATCACTTTTTATCAAGTTCTAAACATTCCATTAGAACATATTTAAAGAATCCATGTTATAAAACTATATTTTGAAAACTAAAACATGGAAAAATCATTCAATCACAACCAATTTCATAAAACTTACAAATAACATCAAAGAATATAAAATAATCAATCATTACCAAGATTTGTTTTGTAAAATCTAAACTCACCCATAGTTTTCAAGTCATTCCTTAAAAATATTAGTTAATCCTTTTAAATAGGTTTAGAATCAATTACAACCCTTTAAACCTTAAATTTATTTGAAAGATACTCTTAAAAATTTAGATACACACTTGGATTGCATAATAAAATAGATTAAAATTAATTAACTAAGAAATCATGAAATACCCATTTAATCCAAGTGATATTTTCAAGAAAACTATATTCCTTTGGTAGATAATCAATATATACACATAATATAACCTTGAAATAATACAAAGAATGGTATGAAAAAAGATCATTCATGGATTTAAGTTTAAAGTTATATTCATAGAAATACATACATTAAATCAATAAACTTAGAATCTATAATTTAATTTCACCACTTAGGGAGAGTCACTAAGGCACCTATCTGAAGGTAATTTATGCCTCATCAATTTATTCACTCAATTACATCTCATTTAAATAACACCCTATAGGTATTTATATTCCATAAGAAACATTTTCATAATTAAATCCTTTACCCTTGATGTATTTGGAAGATTATTACTTATTGATTTAATGTAATTCAATATCATGGTTTTATATTTATATTATTTTCTTATATATATAGTATTTTTTGTCTTTTATATTATGATTCACATATAGACTGGTGTTTCAGTTATTGTTTCATATAAATTGAATAGTTATCATTTCCTTAAATATATTTTCAATTAAACTTGAATCTTATTTAATTTCTTTTATGAAATGAAATATAACAATTTTTTTAGAGAATGCATAGAAGTAGGATGTATGAAACTGATTAGATATTAAGAGATTTTCAAAACAATATGGAGAGTTTTTCAGATTTTATATTTGAAAAAGTTTTAGATAGTGGTCACATACATTGCCCAATTTATAATTGTGTTGGAAGACCTTGGTTTCTCCATGAAGAAGTTACCTTCCATACAACCAAATATGGTTTAAAAAAAACTAATATGTGTGGTATCACAATGGGGAGGAAATGCAATCTCAAAATTCTCATTATCCTAATGAGAGGAATCGATTAAAGAATTTTTTAGATGACCAATTTCCATTTATTCTTCATCATGATAAGTAAGGGATTATGAAACAAGAAGACTTCAATATGTGCATACATGATGTGTCTAATGAAAATTATGATGTTGGTAGGATTAAAAATTGAATGATGCTTCCACGAATCCAGTATATTGGAAATGTGGTAAAATTAAGAAGCTAGAATTTTTAATCCATTTGTTTTATGAGAAAAAATGTATGGGATTTCTAATAATACCATCGATTACATTCTTATCATTTTGAAGGAATTTATTCTAGATGATGTAGATATTCCCTCAAACCACTATATGGAATGGAACTTAGTTGAGGAACATGGATTTTCAAAAAACAAAATTCATGCTTACCTATAAGATTATATCTTATTATGGGAGGAAATTTATAAATGGAATGATTATATAAAATGTGATACATCTCGATGGAAGTCAAAAGTTGATGGAACACCATCCCATGTGCCACAAAAAGTAATGTGAAACTTTCTATTGATCCATAGACTCTAGAATCTTTTCATATCTAATGAAATATCAATAAAATTGTGATGGCATGATTCCACGATAAAGAAGAATAATGATGAGTTGGTTCATGTTGTAAATGGATTTTCATGGTAGATATTTGATGCTCGATATCCTATTTTTGTAGATGAAATTAATAATGTAAGGTTGGGTCTTTCATGTGACCGTTTTAATCCATTTAGGAAGATGCTTACTTTGTACAACACATGGCCAGTTTTCATACACATTTATAACCTTCATCCATGGATGTGTATGAAAACACCTTTCAATTTTATGAGTATACTCATATTTGGACCTTCAAATACTGAAAAAGATATAGGTTTATACATGAAACCTTTAATAAAAGAGCTGAAACATCTTTGGAATGTGGGTGTGTGCACATATGATGCATGTTTAAAAGACATATTTCAGATGCATACTACATTTATGTGGATGATCAGAGATTTTATTACTTATGAAACAATGTTTGGATGGATTAGGGAGGGAAAACTATTATGTCCTATTTATATGAAGAATACATGATCCAGAAGACTAAAATATCTCTGTAGTTTTAGTTTTACGGGACATTGACGATTCTTGCCAACGGACCATCCAAATAGGAATAATTATCAAAGATTTGAAAATACCATAGAGACTGACAATCCACCTTAGTGTATATCTAGAAATTATTTACTTAATGAATTTCAAGATTTCAATTTTTCATTCATAAGGGTTATATGAAATCTAGAAAGATGAAGACTATTTCTACTGAAAACTATTACAATTGGAAGAAGATGAGTATATTATTTGAGTTTCCTTATAGATCAACCAATTTGTCATGTCATAGTTTATAAGTAATTCACATTGAAAATAATATATGTGAAATTTTTCTTTCAATTATTCTAAATTTCAATTTAAAAAATATGATTTACGACCTTAGAATGACTTAGTGGATTGGGGAATCAGAAAAGAACTGCATCCTATCTGTATCAGTGAAAATAAATAGAAAGTTCTATGTACTTCTTATGTGATGAAACATGGAGAAAAAAAATCAATTTCTAAAAGTACTACAGACTATTAATATTCCCAATGTCTATTCCAGAAACATATCAAAATGGGTCAACAGAAGAAAGTTGAAGCTAAAATATTTAAAGACTCATGATGATCAAATCCTTCTACATGATTTGATTCCAATAAAAATTCATCATATTCTATCCAATAATATAAGTGTGCTATTTATTTGTTTGTGCCATTTCTTTAGATATATTTATGCTAAGAAGTTGTCGAATTATTTTTTGAAAAACATGTTGGTAGAGGCACCATTAATTTTGTGCGAGTTAGAAAACATATTTCCCCCATTATTTTTCACATGCATACTGGAAATAATTTTCTATCTTCCAACCAAAATACTTCTCGGTGGACATATTGATTTTTTTGGATGTATCTAACTAAAAGAAACATGTTCACATTGAATTCTTATATCCGAAATAGAAATCATCATAAAGGTTCTATCATCAAAGGATACTTGTCTCAAGAATGTATGGATTTATGTTTAATGTATTTGTTTGATCTGACTACGAGATGGAAGAAACCAATGGGAATAATGAATAATAGTAAGATAAAATTAAACATTGATTTACACCACTTCCTTAAATAGGGGTAATTCATATATCATATACATTAATGACATTAATCCTTGAAGAGCAGGATATGGAACATTTTATAGTTTTTTTAATTTTCATTTGTTCGATGACTACATCAAGTAAGTAATGTAAACATGTATATATTATTTTATCTCATGTAATTTTACATATATGTTAAACTATTTCTATTTTTTCAATAGGGAACATAAAAAAATGATAAAAATAAATTATTGTTCTTTATCATTGGGAAGGAGATAAACTTTTCATATCAAAGAGTTTTCTACTTGGTTGAAATTGGAGGTAGAAATATTAATATAATAAATTAATAAATTAATATTTAATTAAGTTTAATATTCATTTTTATTTTAGGTATTGAGTTTTTGTACTGGCTCCATTTATGATTAAATGACAACTTTGGATTTTGGTCCTAATTCTATGGTTCGTGAATGAAAATCAATTATGATTAATGGGTACAAATTTATTATTGTTGAACAAGAAAATAACATGAGAATAAAACATGATGGTATTATGGTAACTACAAAAAAGAGTGTTATGCCAGTGAATCATATAGTAGAACTCAATTTTAAAATGTATCTTATTACAGAGTTGTTGAGAAAATACTAATATATTATTATTACTCTCATGGTAGAGTTTCTATGATGAAATTTTAGTGGTTTGATTCGACGAAGAGGCATGAAACATTTATTGATGATTTTGGATTTTGAGTTATTGACATGAATCACACTCTTACTGCTGATGAACCATATGTATTAAAATTAATGGGGAAAAAGTTTTTTATGTCAAAGATCATCTTCAAAATTAATTTGGTGTCCTTATTAAAGTAATCCAAAGAAATATTTTTGATGATGGTGATGATGGAATTGACACCATACCTTCTCCCATTCTCCCGGATCCATTTATTACTTATGATGAATTCAATAGTTCAATTTATAGAGTTTATTGTGAACCTAAATTTGTGGTGGGAAATATATAGAATCATCCATCTGTGTTCTCATTTCTTTTGGTTTAGATCAACTTGGGTTGTTGAGGTTGATTCTGTACAAATTAATTTACTATTGATTACAAATATTTTGTTTCCAACTAGACCTTCATGCGTATTTTCAATATTTATTAGTTTTAGTTTTCTTTGAGTTTAATTTTTTAATATTGAATTGAACTGTATTCAAACCTTCCAAAATAAAAAAAAATGAAAAAATTAAATTGTAAAAAAACAAGATGAATTGAATTAGAAATATTAAATTAATTGATATAAAAAAACCAATGAAAATAATGACATAACCAAAAAAATGAAAAAATAACCTAACCCAAAATATAAACCAACTGACCTAAGAAAAATAAAAATAGAGAAATGACCTAATTAATTGACAATAATGAACCAAATTACTTAATACAAATAAAAATGGAAAAATAAACTAATCAATTGAACAAAATGAACAAAATAACATAACAAAAATTGAACTAAATAAAATTAAAAATAGAATAAAATTATATCATACTCATGAAAATCATGCTAATTTGAAAGTATTGTCTTTTATATGACATGTATTATGTTTTGATATTATTCCCACTTAATTTAGAATGTTTTTTATATCACTACGTATTT
The DNA here is from genome assembly GCA_963277665.1 of Viscum album. Taxonomy (NCBI): domain Eukaryota; kingdom Viridiplantae; phylum Streptophyta; class Magnoliopsida; order Santalales; family Viscaceae; genus Viscum; species Viscum album. Next base: position 1,967,858,658 of record OY728125.1, on the reverse strand, counting down.
TGTATTTGGTTTGACAAGTGGTATTCCTTAATTAAGTCATTCCATTTATTCTTTCTTTTTTTGGTTACACATTAGTTATGGATTTATAATTAATTCCATATTTGTTTTCAAATATAGGAAATGAAAAAAATTGTGGAGATATAAAGAAAAAATAAGGCATAAAAAAATCTCAAAATGATTGAGATGGGCGTCCCTCCTCTAGTGCCCGTTGTGAGTATTTTATTTCAAAAATATATATCAATAACATATAATGTCATCCGATTAATTTTGTTTTTTAACTTTTAATCATGATCCATCACCAAGGCACCAGTTATTCACTAACCAGACTAGTGGTTCCAGTGATCAAGATGGATATTTAGGGGGGGGGGGGGGTTGGTACTACAGCTAGGTTCTCTAGTCAGCATACCAGATCACACCCTATCCCTCTCCCTAACGTACCATCTACCGCACCTTCTAATCCCGAAGTATCATTACAGACACTCAGGATATTTAGGCCGCCCATTTTTTACCTCCATTTGTATATGATACTTCTCACCTTTCATTCCCATATATGAAAATGATTCCTACTCCTCATCCTTATTATGAATTTTTACAACAATCTATGCCATATTCTTTTCCATATACTTCCTTCTCCTTAGGCCACTGCATTACTACTTCTTTGACTCATACTTTGACACATCATGAGCCTACAGAGCACATAATGGGACCCACTCCATCTTTACAGGTTGATTTTGCTTCAATTCCAGGGGATCCAACAACACCCATTGATTATATTTCCTTAAGTATATTTATAGAACCCTAGTATTTTTTTACCATAATTTATTTTTATTATAAGATGTATTGATATAAAATTTGTTTTTCTTCTTTAATAGCTATATATTCCAATAAGTGTCATGGGAGTATATGCATACATTTGGTTTGCAACCACCACACATAGCTGATAGTGGAGTAAAATGAATAAAAACAAATTATTGGAAAAATATGATGGGAATGTAGGAGTTTTTTAGTGATGCTTGCTAAATACTTCGACATCATTCTCATCCGTCCACTATCCAGATGACACCTACAAAATGAAGTAAAGGCTAACTCTTGGGAAAAAATATGGTTAAAAAAATTAATTAGATTTAATGTTATATTATTATTGTATTTATATGAATTAATATTTCGGTGTTAGCTTCATTTTGATTTTCCTAATGGTGAGACTGTGAGGCCAGTCTGACTTATAGAATTAGGTGAGCTCTGAAGAGGATATAAGAATGTGTTGTATAATGTCTGAAATGCTAGAGTTGGAATGTATTTATAGGCCACCCCTTCTATGGATGACTATTTGGTAGAATATTATTAGGAAATGATTACTCATTGGATGAGTACTAAGTTCAATGTATTAATCAAATTTGAGGTTTTTAAATGAAAATTACCATAATGTGTATTAATAATTACTTTTGTATTATTGAATTTTTTAGGAATCATTAGGAAAAAATAAAAAAAGATTCTACGACAAACCTACACACTTTGGGGTGGACTATGATGTCAGAATATGAGAGGAAGCAGGTATGACACTCATTTAATTAGATTTAATTATTTTTTTATATCTCAGGAAAATATGGGGGTCAATCAGCTTACAAATTACCTTTCCAAAAATTTAGTTAAAGTAAGTGGTTTAGTCCTACTTAGATAATTGACTCATTATTTTTATGCTTTATCCCTTCATGATAGGGCTAAAATTATTTCATATTGTATTTTATAGTTTAATTTTTCTCTAGGCCTTAGGGAGTTATTCCCTTAAGCCTTACTTCCCTAAAAAATGAATATAATAAACATGATGATAAATATAGAATTGATGATGACCTAAAAAACCCAAATCAAATAGAATAAAATAGAAATAACCTAAACCAAACTAAACCTTACTGAACTGAGTAAAAAAAACTCAACTTAACCCGACCCAAACTGAATGGAATTGAACTAAAATTAAATGAAATGAAATTAATAAAAATTAACACAAAAAAACTGAATTGGTATTACTTGACCTAAATCAAACTAAGACAACCAAACAAAAACCAAATATTACTAAAAATACATTATCTACACCAAAAATACTCAAACCAAACCAAACTAAACTAATGAAAACTAAACTAAACTATCTCTGACATATTCAAGTTGAACCATGCCAAATAAAAATAAATTATAGAAACTTAATGAATCACATAAATTTTTTTTTCTAAAATAAATCAAATTGAATAAAACTAAATTAAACAAATGAGAATTGAATGGAATTGATCAATATAAAAAAAATAAAAAATAGGACTACACTAACCTAAACTCACCCAACTCAACCCAAACCACACTAAAATGAATTAAACTGAACTAAAAAAAATTGAATCAAACCTAAATAAATCAAATAGATTTGAACCAAATTTATTTGACATTATATGGAATAAATAAAACTGAATGATACATAAACTAATAAAAAAATAAACTAGAATTAAATAATGTTGAATTGAATCAAATTGAATCAAATAAAACCGAACTAAACTAAACTAGCCTAGGAATACCTAAACATTAGTGAACCAAAAAAACATGTCTACACCAATTCAAGTAGAGGTAAACCAAATGAAATTTAATATAATGGGATATATTTATATTAAAAATAAAAAAACCAACTTAAACCCAATATAACCAAATATTATCGAAACAAACCAAACTAAACAAAATTATATAGAATTGAATCAAACTATAAAAAAATAAATAAAAATTTGTATTTTATAGAATACCATTGAAACAACTCAACTCTAAATAAATAAATATGAATTGAATTGAACAAAATCAAACTAACTTGGCCTAAATAGACTCAACCAGATCTGAATTAAATTTAACAATCTTAAACTAAACTAAATTAAACAAAAATAACATAAGAAAATTATAATAAAACCAAATTAGATTGGAACAACATGAATTGAACCAACTCGTTTTATACTAAAGTATGTTTAGCTGAAGATGATAGGTTTGAACCATCCTAATTTGAAATAAATGAAACTTGATATAATTAAACCAAAATCAATTAACCTAAATAAAACTAAATTTAATTAATTCAAACCAAATAGAAATAAAATATAATGAAATAAATAAAACCAAATGGAATAGATCTCAAACAAACTAAGTTAAACTAAAAAATAGACTTATACAAATCAATAATGAATTGAACTAACCTAAACCACCCACAACCAAACTAAACTAAACTAAACAGAACCAGATTAAAATGAATAAAATTGGACTAAATCAAACTTAGTAAACATGAATGAATATGTCCTAAACAAACATTATTGGAACGTAAATATACCAGAATAAACTAAATTGAATCTAACTAAAATTAATTTATATAAATAATAGAAAAAACTATGAAAATTCATTCTTTGTGTCATGATTAGAGCATTGATAACCTATTCATGCATGTTCATTTATGTTATAGTAATAATTGTTCATCTTATCATTAATTATGGTGATCACAAAACCACCTTATTATTGATTACAATGATGACCTATTCAATTATATATATATATATTATATCTTTTGATAACTCATTTATTGATACTCAGTTATAATTTATCTACCATATATTTTTCTTTTCAACTTCAATTATAATTAATATCCATTTGATTTTAGCTATGAAATTAATTATTAGTAACCTATTTTCAATTATGGTTTTCTATATTCAATTTCATTGTAGAGGGAGTTTTTGAATATTAAAGGATGTGTGCCTTGAGAAAAACTACTTTTCTTGAGTAGAAAGAAAAAATATGGAAGTATGGTTAACAAACCAACATAATAGAAGATTGTAAGTTTTACTTTGTCTATTTAAAAATTTTAAAATCTATTTTATAAATTTATTGTATATTTATATTTGTAACAGTATGATTTGGAGACCCTTGATGTCTAGGAAGCTGAAAAATTTGGGTCAAATTATAACTTACATAAGGTTTTGGGAGATGATAACCATGATAGAGTATGTTGTCGACCTGGGAAGAGTATTGTCCCAATGAGGTATTGTCCCACTTCAAGTTCCATTTTTGGTAAAACCGTCTTGGAAAAATCTAATGAATGGGAATCATAGGCTGAGGCTAAGGAAGAAAAGGATAAAAAAGGTCCATATAGGTGGAAGAATGAAATTAAAAGGGAAGAATGAATTTTAGAATTTGATGGAAGTTTTATGTGCATCACTTCCACTAGAGACTTCTGCAGCTTGTGATATATATATGCTAAGGATGCATATATTATATAGTGCATCGAGTAGTAGTCCAAGTGGTGGTCGTGACCATGATATTTCTAGAAATGGAGATGGTGAGGATGATTGTTAGGTCTTCTAGTCTAGATACACTGAGGGGGGGGGGGGGGGGGGGTGAATCAGGGTATGACATATTAAAACAACTGCCCCTTTTGATCCTGTTCTTCCATTAGAAAAAACCCTCTTCTCTCTCCTTCCTATTGCAGAGTATGAGTAAACCTTAAACCATGCACATGACACAAAAATTTTTACTTGGTTCACCCTCACTGGGCTACATCCAAGGATTATACACTGGCAGAGTGCCAATGTACCAATTCCACTGTAAGTGCACTACTGTTTACAAGTTCGAAGTGGACTCAATGTCCCTCTTGGTTTACAACCACTCACAATTTGAGAACTCACTTCTCTCTCAAATAAAGTGAGCTCACTGCTTCTTCAGAAGATTCAATCACCGTTTATAGACCTGTAGGTCTATTCCCTTGCATGAATACATACATCCTTAACTATTGATAGATGCTCTATTAAAGTTCAACTTTCATCCAAAGATGAATACCACTTTTCCTCTAAAACACTGGGAAATTATTTTGTAAATACCTTCTCAAACCACCCTACTTCGTGAAGCTCCAAATTTTTCAAAGCTTGAACAATCCCTCAAGAAGTCTCTACCTTTTCACGAAGCTCGCACCTTTGTAGAGCTCAGGCCGTCGCAGAGCTCAAGTCGCCGCAGAGTGAGTTTCTTCCCAAATCTCATTGAGCCAATGTAGAGCACACCTATTATTTGGAGCAAGATTAGCCGCTGCGACGCTCCTTCCTTTCACGATGCACACTACCTTCATGAACCACCTTTGTGAGACAAGAGAAAAATATTTTATTCAGAAACTCTCTACTTCTCACGAGGGGGTTGAGGCCTATTTATAGGAGATTCCAATGACCCTCGAACCATCCATGCGATGTCAGCACCACATCATATCAAATCACAAAGCTTTGAAATTTCCACCGAAATTCTCTCAATATCGAAAAGCACCAAGACAATTTTCTGATCGTAGAGATCATCATAATCATGGAGCATTCCGTAAATTACTTCACACCACCACTGTAAAGCTCCCTCACATTTTCCATCAACTCTACCATTCGTGAAGCTCGTCATAATTGCAAAGAACACCATCAATATTCTTTATGTCTTCGTGAAATCCAATCCATGAAGCCTGTATTCAAAAAACTCACGTATTTTTACATATTTTGATGATATCATCAAGGAAATCCATATTTCGCGATACTCACCAAACTTCAAATTTTAGACCCCAAAAATTTGGCAAACACTGGAAAACGGCGCCACCTTGTATCTGTTATTTTGTACCGTCTCCAGATCTTCCGTTCCTTTGTCATGGTTCATTGTAAACATGGATTGTTAACAACCTCTTTGTAACTCGACAATTATCCATGGAAACCTACATTGTTATCAAACACACGAAACCCAAAAATGATGTAATGATACCTTGAGGGATTTTTTCCCAACAATCTCCCTCTTTGGGTTTGTTGACAACTCTTCTCATAATGATTCTATGCACTTTTATACCTCTCTGAATCTCTTTCCATCATCACCCATCCTTCACCTCTTGCGATTCAAATAGAGACCAAAGATTCACTCACCATATACTCTAAGCCCATATGATCAATGCTCAGCATGAGAAATAAGAGTAGTATGAAAAGATCATCAATGAATCAATTTATTTTTACCACCAACCGTTGAAACCCAACTGATACAAATTTTCAAACTGATACCAATTTTTGATAGATGGAAACCTTCTCTCACCATTCCAACATCACTATTTTGCATTTATCACGATCCTCAGCTGTCTTCATGTCTACTCTTAGATCGATCACTTCTAGCATCGTCAGATTTAAAAACTCTCCCCCCATTTCATTGCTCTCCCCCTATATCACTGCTCCACCTATCAGCTTCTCCCTGTGTCTTTGACTAAGACATTTTCTCCTTTCATTAGCCACAGTTTCTCCCCCTTGAAGAGTCACTATTTATCCCCCTTTGTCAACTAACCCAAAGGTCACTCCTTTGTGGTCTGAGACAGTGGAAAGAACACATATGAGCACAGTAGATAAAAACACACCATACCTCAAGGATAGGGGGAGGGGTGGGTCCCACAACCACACATTTTCAAGTACGGGGAGTCGACTGAACTCCTAGCGCTAGTTGATGCCTCTCAAAATCTTCCTTGGGTAAGGCCTTTGTTAGGATGTCTGCAACCTGTAGCTCTATAGGCATATAATCCAACTTCATGATTCCCTGCTCAACCTTTTCCTTGATAAAATGATACTTTATATAAATGTGATTTGTCCTAGAGTGATGTATGGTATTTTTGTTGACATTTATAGAACTTGAGTTATCGCACTGGATTATGATCAGAGACTTCATTTCAACACCCATATCATTAAGCTTCTGCTTCATCCACAATAACTGTGTGTATGCTTAAGTTGAAGCAATATACTCAGCTTCTGCGGTGCTCAAGGAAATGAAGTCTTGCTTCTTGCTTAGCCAAGCAATAAACAATCCACCAAGATAGAAAGCACCTCCTGAAGTTGATTTCCTATCATACGCTGAACCGACCTAATCTGCATCTGTATATCCCAATAGCTCTTACTGAGATTTGTCATTATACATCAAACTGAAGTCCACAGTTCCATTGATATACTGAAGAATTATTTTTAATGCAATCATGTGGATTTCCTTGGGATTACTTTGATATCTCACTTCTTGACATGTGAAGAAACAATATCATGTCTCATCGCTGTCAGGTACAATAAACTCCCAATAATCTATCTATATTATATGATATTAACTGCCTTGCCATTATCATATTTGGATAATTTCATCCGGGTAGCAACTAGAGTCTTCATCTCCTTGGAATTGTCCATTCCAAATCTTCTCAGAACCTCCTTAGCATATTTGTATTGGGAAATGAATGTGTCATTCCTTCTTTGTGTCACCTGTAAACCAATGAAAAACGTCAGCTCACCAATCATAGACATTTCGAACTCATGTTTCATGAATTCGGAAAACTGTCTGCACTGTGCTTCATCTAATCCACCAAAGACTATGTCATCGACATAAACTAGCACCATCATACTTTGATTACTGTTGTTGAAATGGAGATTTTAATCAACTCCACCACACTGGAAACCAAGTTTCTTCAAATACTGATCAATCCTTGAGTACCATGATCTTGGTGCTTATTTCAGCCCATATAACGCCTTCTTCAGTAAAAAAACATTGTTCTCATCCTCATGAATGAGAAAACCATCTGAATGCTTGATGTACACTTATTCCTCCAGAATCCCATTCAAGAATGAAGATTTGAAATCTATCTAGAACTCTTTGAACTTCCGTTGCACTGCAATAGCTAGGAATAATCTGATTGTCTCAGGCCTTGAAACCAGTGAAAATGTATCATCGACATCAATTCCCTCAATCTGGGAGTATCCTTTGCACACTAGTCGTGCTTTATTTTGAATCACTATTCTATATTCATTCATCTTGTTGTGAAATACCCATTTAGTTCTGATGACATTCTTATTAGCTATCCTCGAAACAATCTCTCACGTATGATTCTTCTCAATATGATCTAGCTCTTCATTCATGTCCTGAATCCAGTTTTCATCTTTAGTTGCATCAACAAATCATTTAGGCTATACCTCAGATAAGAAAGATGTCTTCTGTAGTGACTTCATTCTCTTTTTCTGAACTGGAGATGATTTACCACCAGTGATATTTTTCCTATCAATTTAAGCTTGGCTCCTTGGATTATGTACAGATACATATTTTTATTCTTCATGTTCATCATCAGTATCTTCTTCTGAATCATCATCATCCACTTCTGCTTCTCCTGCGTTACTTTAATCCTCATCGATTTCATATGAAAATTTTTCACTGTGCTATTGAATACTCTCTTCATTCTCTACTATAGTGACATCATTGCTCTCAACTAATTTTCCCAGCCTTTTGTTAAAGCATTTGTTTGCTTTTCTTTTTCCTAAGTAGCCAAGGAATATCCCCTCATCTCCACAGGACTCAAATTTCCTATGTTTCTCTTTATTGAGGATAAATCACTTACCTCCAAATATTCAAAAGTATTTCACTGTTGGTTTCTTTCCATACCACATCTCATATGAAATCTTTCCTTCCTTTGGACACAACAGAGCCCTGTTAGAAATGTAGACTGATGTCAATACTGCCTCCTTCCAAAATTTCTCTGGTAGGTCTTTTTCTATGAGAATTGTTCTTGCCATGTTTTTTATGATCTGATTTATCCTTTCAACCACTCCATTCTGTTGGGGAGTTCTTATTGAGGAAACTTGATGCCTTATACCATGTTTCTCGAGATAGTCTTCCACCTAACTGTTTTTAAATTACGTACCATTATTAGTAAGAAACTTCAGAATTTTCTATCCAAGCATCCCTTTGCACTCTCTCCGATACTATTTTAAGAAGCTGAACGCATCAGACTTATGGGAAATAACAAATACCCATGCCATTCTGCTATAGTCGTCAATAAAAAGAATGTAGTACCTCATTCTATTAACTGTTCGTGGTGTGATAGGCCTACAAACATCAGCATTCACCAATTAGATAACTCTTGTTGACTTATTTTCCTTTGCCTTATACGTCTTTATGATGATCTTCCCTTGTTGGAATGCATCGCATGTGTGAGTACGATCACATGATAGCTTAGGGAGGTCTCTTGCTCTATCAAACTTTACCAGATCTTCCAAGGATGGTTGACATAGATGACCAAGTCATTTATGCCACAACTTGTTTTCTTATTCTCTGGATAGAAAGAACATATCTTCTTCTCCACTTACTAGGTAGAGATTTCCCTTTGTTCTTTTTCCTTATAGAACCACTTCCCCATCTCTTACTTTGACGATACACATCTTCTTAGTAAACCTTATATAATGTCCCAAGTCACATAGTTGACTAACACTGAGAAAATTGTGACTAAGGCCTTCTACAACTAAGACATCATCATGTCTCATCTTTTTTCCCCCAAACTTGGCTTTTCCTGAGCCAGTAATCTTTAGGCCTTCATCATTTCCAAAATTGACAACTCCTTCTTTGTCATATTTTACACCTATAACATGATCTTTATTACTTGTCATGTGAGATGTGCAACCACTGTCAATGATCCACACACCAGAGCGATCTGATACTTTAAGGGGAATTTCTACCACCACTGCCTTCTCATCCTTTTTTTCTTGGTCTATATTTTTACCTTCAAACTTGGCATGGATTGAGTCTTTTGATCTTTCTTAGAGTATGATGGACCGACTTCACGTTGCAAAGCTGCAAATCTATTTTGAATTTTCAACTCACCTGTTGGTTTATTGATCTGATGCTTGAAAACATTTTGATTCTCCTTTAGAACATTCCTCTGTATGGTCAAATTATAATACCTAGCCATGTGCCCAAATCCTCCACACCAAAAATAGTTTCCTTCGAAATATGTTCTAGAGAACCATTCTCTGTTATTTTTCCACCTATATTCTTATGCCCTTCGATATCTATTGGCTATGGAACACACATACTATGAATGTCCCATATTTCCACAAAAATAACACCTGATATAAGGTTCATTCCTTCATGTCACTTCTATATTTCTAGTTTCCAATTGGGATCTCTGAATATTCTGATTCTGATTTATCCCCAAATCAACCTTCAATCTCGGAATGGGTGGTTGCGGTATGACATCAATTTTCACAGATTTTTGTTTTTGATCAAGCCCCCCATCAGCCTTAGCATATGAACATAATTGATGCTTCCTTTCTACTGAACCACTATTCTCCACATTTAGCTTCTTAGTTTTCTAAGTGATCTGCTTTCCTGATGTTCTAGTAAGAGTCAAGAGTTTTTCTTGATCCTTAACTTGTTTTTTCAAACCGACAACTTCTTCTTCAAGTTTTTCAATACGCTTGATTCGATCTTTCCTTGTTATATTAAATCTATCGATATCCCTGTTCTATTCTTCAATATTTATTTTATACTCAATAACTGATATTGAGTCCTCTGGTGTTGATGACTTGATTTTCTCAATTTCTTCCATTAGCCTATACTTATCTTCTTCCTACTATTTCATATAGAGTTTGGTGTCACAGACAAATTTGTTGGATTTCTTTGTTTTATCTCTCCAAACATCTATCTCCTCAAGAGAATCTTCTAACTTAGCTTGCATATCAACTCTTCCCTCAAATTCTTCTTCTTCTTCTTCATCAAATTCAGTTTCATTCTTCTTTTGAGAACCAACAATAACTGCCACCATAGCATTTTCTCTATGATATTTAAAATTATCTATCTCTTCAACCTCCTCAACCTTAGACTCATCTGAAATTTCACATTATTTTGAAATAAGGATCTTCTTCTTAAAGAAAATTCTCTTGAACTGTTTCTTGCCTTTCCCATAGGCTGGAGTCTTCTTCTTAGGAATTTCGATTTCATTGACATCATCATCCTCTTAGAACTTTTTGGGGCACCTTTCCATAAGATGTCCAAACTTTCCACATTTAAAACAAGTATGTGGAAGCTTCCCTTTGAACTTTCCTTTTCCTCTTTGATGGTTTGAGGAGAAAATTTACATCACCTCATATGTCTCTTCTTCTTCCTGAGAATATTCAATGGTGGGATTCCTCATGGCCTTGAATGCCACCTCTTTGGATTTCCATTTTTCCACAACATCTTTATCATCATTTCTCATTTCATATGCAACAAGGGTGCTGTGCAGGTTATCCAATGTCAGCTCTTTTGGGTATTTATCTTCCAAAACTAAAACATTCGGATTGAACAGAGGTAGAAGTTTCCTTAAGATACGCTTTAAAATATTTATGTCTTCAATAAATTCTCCAAGACCTCGCATGTATTCCACTACAACATTTACCCTATCAAAGAATGCATCAACAGACTCATTTAGGTTCATTCTAAGATCTTTATACTTATTCCACAACACTTACAGCTTTGCCTCTCTGAACTTTGTATCTCCTTTATATATATTCAATAGCTTTTCCCATATTTCATGTGAAGTTTTTCATGACTTCACCTTTGTATAAATAGAATTGGATAGGGATCCCCCTAAATCATTAATTCCATTGGCATCAGCATCCAATTATCTACACTCAGCTTCAGATAATGAACCACTATTAATATTAGTTGTTATGCCATGAATTGTTGCTGTGAACACATCCATTCCCAAGGATAGAAAATAGTGTTGAATCCAATTCTTCCATAGCTGAAAATTGTTCCCGTTGAAGATCAGAATCCATTTGTGATTGGTGACCTTTATTTTAGAGAGAAATACTGATATCAACATTTACCCCTGATACCAATTGTTAGGTCCACTAGGCTAGATACCCATAGGGGGGGGGGGGTGGGTGGTGAATCAGGGTATGATAGATTAAAACAAATGCCCCTTTTGATCTCGTTTTACTGTTAGATAAAACCCTATTCTCTCTCCTTCCCATTGCAGAGTATGAATAAACCTTAAACTATGACCAAGATACAACAATTTTTACATGGTTCACCCTTACTGGGCTACGTTCAAGGAGCATACACCAGCAGAGTGGCTATGTAACAATTCCACTATAAGTACACTACTGTTTACAAGTTTGAAGTGGACTCACTGTCCCTCCTGGTTTACAACCACTCACAATTTGAGAACTCACTGCTCTCTCAACTAAAGTGAGCTCCCTGCTTCTTCAGAAGATTCAATCATAGTTTATAGACCTGTAGGTCTCTTCCCTTGCATGAATATATGCATCCTCAACTATTGATAGATGCTCTTTTAAAGTCCAAATTTCATCAATAGATGAATACCACTTTTCCTATAAAACACTGGGCAATTACTTTGGAAATACCTTCAAAAAGAACCCTACTTCACGAAGCTCCCAATTTAACAAAGCTTGAACAAGCCCTTGCGAAGTCCCTACCTTTTCGCGAAGCTCACAGATTTGTAGAGCTCAGGCCATTGCGGAGATCAAGTCTTCATAGAGCGACTTCCTTCACGAAGCTCACTGAGCCAATGCAGAGCACACCTATTTCACAGAGCTAGATTAGCCGCCGCGAAACTCCTTCCTTTCATGAATAACATTGCCTTCACGAACCACCTTCGTGAGCCGAGAGCAAAAATATTTTCTTCAAAAACTCTTTACTTATCTTGAGGGGGTTGAGGCCTATTTATAGATGATTCTACCGACCCTCGAACCATCCACGCCATGTCAGCGCCACGTCATCTCAAACCGCGAAGCTCTGAAATTTCTGCCGAAATTTGCTCAATATCTCGAATCACCACGATGATTTTCTGATCATGGATTTTGTAGTAATCATGGAGATATTCCTCAATTACTTCACACCGCCACTGCAAAGCTCCCTCACATTTCCCTCCAACTCTTCCATTCGTAAAACTCATCTTAATCGCGAAGAACACCCTCAATATTCTTCATGTCTTTGCGAAATCCAATCCATGAAGCCTATCATTGTAAAACTCATGTCTTTGACATATTTTAATGTGATATTTCAAGAAATCCATATTTTATGATGCTCACCAAACTTCAAATTTTGGACTCCAAAAATTTGGCAAACACTGGAAAACGACGCCACCTTGTATCTGTTCTTTTGTACCGCCTCCAGATATTATGTTCCTTTTTCATGGTTCATTGTCAACATGGATTGTTAACAACATCTCTAGAACTTGACAATTATCCATGAAAACCTGTATTGTCAACAAACACAAGCAACCCAAAAATGATGCAATGATACCTTGAGGGATTTTTTCCCAATAATGATGAAGAGGAAGAGGGCGAGGATGATAGTGGGGAAGAGGCCACGGATGAGGCTGATGGTGAGGATGAGGGCTAGGGTGAGGATGAAGCTGAGGAAGACAATGATTTTGTGGCTGATGTTGAGGTCGAGGATAATGGTGATTATAGTGATGGTGACGAGGGATAGATTTATCCTTTACATTTTTACTAATATTTATGACATTTGATGTTTGATGATTCATTATGAATGAATATATGTGATTATATGAATGAATGTTGCACGTTATGTTTGTTACATTGAATGTTCTATTTGTTTGAAGGTTTTTTTGGCTATATATTCTAATTTATATTGGCTACAGGTTATGTTTTTAGGTTATGTGTTGCAGGTTCTTTTTTTGTGTGGATAGGATGGGGATACTTCTTACTGTGAAAATGGGGGGTGGGGGATGGGGGGTCTATAACAATGGTTTTATAACCATTTTTATATTCTTTATCCAATGGTTTATTGTAAACTATTGGTATAGGGGTATCCGAATAGTCCAAAATCATTGGTATAACCCTATACCAATAGTTCTCTATAAACCATTGGATAAATTGAATTTCAGATTACCCTATACCAATGGTTCACTAAGAGATGTTGGTATAGGCATTTCCCAATGATACTATAGCCAATGGTTTGGAGAACCATTGGTATTGGCTATACCAACAGTTCTTCAGCCTATACAAATGGGTTTGAACAATTGTTATATGTTTATATCCCAACAGTCAAAGAAAATAAAACTGGGCTCTAATACCACTTTATACCATCCCTGCCTGGGTTCCACACACTAGTTCCCTAAGATGGTCAGTCACATGACCTCAAGCACGCCTCCCCGTATGCCAAAGGCTACTGACTAGTAATGATGGTCTAATATCGAGCATGGGGATACTATACCATCTTAATCAGAGTAATAATTCAGTGGAAAATAAATAAACAATAATCAAAATGATATAACCAATAACCAGATGAACTAATATCACATGATGGATAAAACCAAAAAAATACAATATCCAAACTAAAAAGTAGACTTGTTATGCCAATACGTGTCAATTTTCAATATAAAAAACAAAAAGTAAATAAAGACACTAAAAACTCCCAAGCATGTCCTGAATCTAAGTCTGTTTCCCTCATCCATGATCCACCCCATATCATCCATCTAATATAGGGCTTTTTCACTTATCCTATTCTACAAACATGAAATCTATTCTGGTACTGAACAGGTATCCCAAGTAGGGTGTGAGTATAACTTATTATGCCACCACCAACAATGTATAAAATAATATTCATTAAATAATAGTGTTTGTAGTTGTATCAATAACAAATAAAATAATAAAGTAAACAATTACATTTATTCGATTACTATTTATTTGACAGCATAACCCCGAGTTCCTTAAGACACCCGAAATCTCAATTTTCATGTGAATTCCACTGTTACCATTCATCATTTCAAGTCACATATGAATTCTATTATTACCATTCATAATTTCAAGTAAAAAATGGATGCCATTTTTTTCCATTCATCATTTCAAGTCACATATGAATGCCATTATTACTATTCATCATTTCAAGTCACATATGAATTCCATTATCCATTCATCATTTCAAGTCACACATGAATTCCATTGTTACCATTAATCATTTATAGTCACACATGATTTCCATTTTTACCATTCATAATTTATAGTCACACATGAATGTCGTTGTTACCATTCATCATTTATAATCAAATATATATCATAATATAACATTAATTAATTCACTAATTAATTTATAAAATTCAAAAATTTCATATTCACATCCTTATATTAATTAATTAAATATTTAATTAATCACATCTATCTCATTACCAATTCAAAAATTATTTTATCACATCAATCCCCTTAATTAATTCATTAATTAATTAAGCATATCAATCCCATTAATTAATTCAATAATTAATAATCCCAATTCACAATATCTAATATCCCACAACCAATTTAACAATTTATTATTTAATTCATAATCACAATATACCATAATTAATTCAAAAATTAATTATCCAATTCACAATCGCAATATCCCATAATTAATTCAATAATTAATTATCCAATCCAGAATCCCAATATCCCCAATTTTATAATTCCCTCAATTAATTAATCTAAAAAATTAATTAATTCAATCTATGAAACTCTATTTCTAATCATCAAATATCAATTCTATAATTACATACATGTAATAAAAATCAAGAATTTGGGATTTGAATTATAGACCACCTGCCTTTAACTGACGATCTAACAATACTTCCACAACCAGTTCCCATGAGGAAGAAGGTGAAAATGATTGCAAAGAGGTTACTAGACCAAAATAGATCAATTTAAAAACCAATAACACAATATATCAAAGGGTTTCACTACAACTGTTGTATAATAAAGAAGATATGGAAGAAAACTAATTGAAAATACTTACCAAGGATCGCTCACACAAATAGGATGTACATAAGGGAAGTTGGAACCCTAAAATCACTTGGAAAAATACATTGGTTTGGGAGGAGAAGGTTTGTTGCTAAAACAAATGAGAATTCATCCACACAACATGTTTAAAATAGCTTGTCAGGAATTGACATGGTGCGTAATGTGATTACATGTCATATAAATGTTTTTAATGGAATACACAGAAAAACCCATCACCTTAGATTTATTTTATTAAAACCCTTGAACAATTAAATGACATGTAATCTATTTTCACGATGTGTAAATGTTTGGCAGTTTATTTTTCAGCCAATTTTTTTTTAAACAATATGAACCTCTTTTATAGTTTCTCATCTGACTAAGAATCCATGAAACACTTAACCCATTTATACCTAAATTATTTTAATTAAAAAAATAATACATCCCCAAAGTTTAAGTCATTTTCTCTAATGAAAACACAACCGAAAGGAAAAATTAACGAAGAAATCAGAGAGAGATGTACCTAAAAAAAGACAGGATCTTACAATTCACTACTAGCTTCATGAAATGCCTATATCTAATTCCCCCTACTCAGTGCATTGGAAACTGCATTTCCCTTTCCAAGAATATAGTCAAGCTTGAAGTTGAAAAACTATAGGTACTCAACCAACCTTAACTACCTCATATTCTAGTTACACTATATAAATATATACTTGAGGATTTTGGGTCCGTGTACACCACAAAAATCTCTCCATGAAAATAGTGTCTCTAATGGAAAAAATCATAAACAATTGCCGCTAACTCAAGATCATGAATTAGGTAATTCCTTTAATGTGTCCTCAGATGACAAGACCTGTACACCAAAACTATATCCCTCTATATCAAAAATTCTCCTAGCCTGATACTTGATGTGTCATAATACACATTGTAGATCCTAATCGGCTTTAGAAGAATCAGAACTGGTGCTGAAGTTGGTCTCCCTTTCAGCTTCTGAAAGGCTTTCTCACAGGTATATGACCATAAAAACTTCACACCCTTCATAGTTGAAAAACTCAAAGGTGCTTCTAAGTGTGAAAATTTCTGTATGAAATTACTGTAATATCCATCTAGCCCCAAGAAACTTTATATATCAAAGAAATTCTTGGAAATACTACTAGGAAACTATATCTCTCACCTTCTCTAGGTCAACTGATACTCCTATATCTGAGATAATATGGCCCATGAAGTAAATCTTATCCATCCAAATTTGGAACTTTTTGAGATTAGAATATATCTAACGTTGTCTCAGTGTATCCAAAATGATCTCTAGATGTTTGAAATGGTCACATTTATTGTGATAATACACCAAGATATCATCCATGAATACCACTGTAAAAGAATCTGGATAAGGATGGAAAACTCTGTTCATCATCTCCATGAAAACTACTGGCATGTTCATGAGACCAAACTATATAAATAAATACTTATATAGACTACACCTTCTATGAAATTTTTTTTATGAGGAATGTATAAAGGTCGAACATGCACCTAGTGGTATCCTAATCTCAAATCAAATTTTAAGAAAAACTGAGCTCCTTAGATATGATAAAAAAAGTTCATCTATTCATAGAAAAGGATACTGGTTCTTAACTATCAACTAGTTCAATTTCCAATAATCCACACACAACCTAAGGGTACCATTCATATTTTTTACAAAAAGGATCGATGAAACCCACATAGAACTATTGGGTTGTATAAACCTATTTTCCTCTATGTCCTCTAGGCACCTCTTTAGCTCCTACAACTCCATAGTATCCATCCTATAAGGTGTAATTGATACTGGTGGAGATCCTGGAACTATATCAATAGATAACTCCACCTCTCTCTCAGGAGGTAAACCAAAAAATTCATCCAGGAAAACATCCCTGAAATGATCAACTTCTAGAGGGAAGTCTTCCTGACTCATTCCATATTCATCCAGATATAGACTAAATATATGGGATGTCATCCCACCCATCCCATAATGATCTATTCTAGCTCTGCTATCCTAGAAATCCCATTCATCATTGTGAATAAAAACTCCACCATTTGGGGATGTGAAGGTCACCCTTCGATGATAACAATTTATATGGGATCGATAGGAAACTAGCCAATCCATCTTGAGTATGATGTCAAACCATGCCATCTTAAGGAAAAAAAACCCATACAAAGTGACACACACCAATCTTAAGGAGGAACTCGCTGCACTGGTGTAAAAACTTTGTTGTAATCCCTAATGGAGTATCTAGTGTCATAATGCCATCAAAAAAATAAAAAAAGAGACCAAGACTCTCCACAATATGTACATATATAAAAATATGAGATTCACCTATATCAAGAATTGTATATTCTAGCATAGAGGCTAGTAAAATTGTACGTATCACCATAGAAGGACCATCACTTTGCTCCTCATGTGTAGGTTGTGCCTAATATATATAGCTTAAACTATGACCCTCTGAAATAACCTCACTACCTAGAGTAGGGACACTCTACTGTCTAAGTATAACTAGTTCTTATCTACCCTATCCACAACTACCTCCTCATCCTAAATTAACATCACTACCCCAGATCCCAGCCTATTGTGGAGCTGTGAATCTCACTCCTAAACTTGGATTTAGAGTCAACCCCTTCCACTAACTGTTGGAGGGAAGGTCCTTCATAAATTTTTTATTTACCCTATCCCACCGTAAGCTTAGTACTCAACTGGATTTCAATTAAATTGGTTCCTCGTATGTTCCCATCTTCCACACTGATAAAAAAAATAGATATACAATCACTAATAGCTTAGATGTTACTCCCCACACAAGAAGTCTCAAAATGGTGCTTCCTACCACTAGAAACTGAACCACTAGGTTGAGAAGCCACATTTATCTACTCTATACCACCATATTCCCTTAGGTTCCACTTAGTAATAAGCCCTAAATTCATTATCTTAGTAATAGTCATTAACCTAAACATGTTGACCTATGATCAAATGACATTTACAAGACCTTCCTCAAAGAATCTCACCCTCGATAGATCATCAATAATATATATCAGCACAAAATGTTGAAGCTCTATAAATTGTGCCAAATATTACACAAACATCACAGTTCCCTCCCATAAAAATATAAAATCATTGGCCTCCTCTTCACTCAGTTTCATAGAAAAAATTAGTCATAAAACCTAGATTGGAAATCCCTCTAAACCCTATCTTAGAGCATATCAACCTAGTTAAAAACATCCCACCAATGCTTAGATACTACCTAAAACTTATATATTGTGAGATTCAATCTCCTCTCAGGAGGTTTCCCTAGATTTTTGAAGATCAAAAAGTAGTATCAAGCTACATCACAATAGTCTAGGGACCACCATCCCCCAAAAATGTTGGGGGATGCTGCTGCTAGATTAGAAGTGTTAGATCTTCTATAAATGAGGCAGGATACGGTGATCCCTAAAAAGTCTTCATATAGTGTAGAAAATACTCACAAAAATATTCCTCAACACCTATGTCTGATAAAACTACTTGTTTTTCAACTGGAACTATAGGAGGATCTACTAGTATCCCATGGATTACCACCTCTAGAGAATGGTCCTTTCCACCCTCCTGGTGTATGACTAGAGGTCGTGGTGGTGGTGTGTCTCCACATTTCCAAATACACACCTCAGAAAAGATCAATAATGAAAAGTTCATAGATAAAATCATAGGATAGGTCAAATCATTACTATAAACAAGACAAACCCTTATACCTACTCTGAAATCCATGACTAGGTAAATAGTAACAACTGTAAAAAGCACCAGAGACAATGCCTACTAACCACTCTAAATCTAGGTCAAGGTCAAGTTCTCTATTTCCAAAAATAAAATTTCATTAAAATCCATACTTATTTAGAAATTCCAATTAAATGGTTGAATCTAATGGTTCACCACTACCAATTCATAAGGTCCCATACACCTCATGAACTAAAATACAACATCCACACAATTGAAACGATAACATGTTCCAGTCCATGTGACCAATGGTCTATGACTCAATGCACCATAGTTGACTTCTTAGGGTGTCTACTATAGCCTAATATAGAAAAAAATGATTAGGATACATCATGAACTCTAATTATCAACCATTTTTCTCTATTATCTACACAAATCATCTGTCAAATGACATTTATATCAATAAAGGCACGCAAAATAATTTCATGTAGTCAATAAATGCAACCTATATGGAATGACATATGCATGGAATTTGTATCCTATAAAGTGATTAAAAATGATGCATGATATACATACCCTCATCTCATATAGAAAAAATGAAATCCATAATCATAAGAAACATCAAACATAAAGTGCACCACCCAATGGTGGAATTAAATCAACTATAATAATAAAATCCAGAACACAAAAATTCCCATCCGTGGTAATTTTTTATTTTCTCTGTACATTGGCTAGATACACCAAGACACAACTCATTAACAAATTCCAAAACATTCCTAATATTCTGTCCATTTTTGAAAAATAGTATGTCAGAAAAGAAAATGCCATTGATACTAATTTGTAACATCCTGACCCAATTTCCACTAAATGGCGCCCCAAGCTGGTGGGTTAAATGGATTAAAGCATACCTCCCCATATGCCAGAGGATTTTGACTAGTAGTGATGGCCTATTCCATCTCTATGGTGTGGCTATTCCCTCATGTCATAGGGAAACACAATGGTGGTAATCACAATAGTCAATAACAGAAGTAGTATATACATCATATAGAAGATAGACATCGAAGACAAGAATAAATAAACAATGCCAGAAGTAATCTCATATACAAGATGACCTGTCATGTGATGTATCTACAAAGTAGGAAAATAGGTATACAATAAATCTAGTACAATACTTATATCAAAACACCAAAAAGACCAAAAAGAACTATCTCATCTAGCATCATGATCTGAGAATGGTCTTGTGATCCCTTGCTCTTAAGAAATAAGAAAATCAAGAATCATATAGTGCGTGATTTCCTTTGTCCCTACTGGAATCCATGAAGTTTATCTGGGTACCCAATAGTGGCCCGAAAAGGGTGTGAGATAACACTCAGTAGGCTACAAACAATGGTGTCTATAAAAAATACATTCTGTGTATAACAAGAAAAAACCATGTGCAATATATCATAGGTATAATACTAAGGAAAGTAAAATGATACAAGTCAAGTGTACCGTTTGGCCTACCAAGGACCCCAATAAACAACAGTCAAGATCTCATAAACAAGGGAAACTATAAATATATAATAAGGTGTAATACTATCAGTCTATTAACTATAAAAAGATACCCATACCTGGTCTATCTATAAAGCACAACAAAATTCACATCAGTCTCTCCATGTAAATTAGGTGTATGAAATATACCAAATCTATGTTGTATAATCCAATATATAAAACCCATATATTCCATTATGTATAATAAAATTTCATCCAAAATAGATGTTCCATGTAATCCAAAGTTTTAGACCATGAAGGTTTGGATCTAAGGTATAGAATACCAAGGCATCCTCATCGAGTCCTAGGATCATCTCGATGGAAAACCGGTAAAGACCTGGGTAGAGTCCAAGGAGCATGTTAATGGAACATATCCAATGTGACTATAAGCAAGCCGAACACAATGGGTATCAAGGCCCAAGGAATCCTATAGAATTAGGATGAAAAGAGTAAATAGGGCCAATGAATCCACTACCATAATCAAGATCCATGGGAGAAACATCCATAGAATATAATGGAATCAATATCCAAGGATCATATACAAGGAATAAAATACAATTTTAATTCATCATCTCATTTCATTCACTAATTCATAATCATTCACATTCCATATGTCCATAAACCCATAAAACATTTTTTATATAAACCATTTATTCAAAATCACATAACATGTCATCACATGGAAAGGAGGCATCAACTCTCTCCTATTATCTCAATTCATTTTTCATTTAGTAGAAAAAGGCCCCCCTTTAGCATGTTGAGCTCACACACAGCCATCAAGGTGGTATAACATAAGCCTGGTACAAGGGTACACCCCATGGGCGGCCTAGGTGAGGCCAAATTACCTATATCCATATAATGATACTAAAGGAGAAACATAATAGGTTCTGATTCTTTTATTTTAATAATTCAATTAATTTTTAGGGAATCTCTGAAAAGTTTGGTTTTTGGAACAATGTAAACTAGATTTATAAAACACCAAAATTGAAGGAAAATGTATAGACCACCTACCATAGGTCTATAATAGATTAATCATCCAGTATCGACCTATGATTATTCTAGATAAGAATAAAAATGAAGGAAAATGAAAATATTGAAAATAGGGAATATTATCATTCACCTAAATAACTCCATTGATATGAAGTAAAATTAAGAAAAACATAATATGATCTAAGAACTTAATGATGTGGATCCAAAAAGGCAAATAGTGTTGGAATCTGAGTTCAGATCAAGAAACAAGATCTAATCCTACAATTTGGCTTCAAATGGAGCTCCCAAATGTGAGTTCTATCCATCAGAATAAAAATGAAAAATTAGATTTAGGTTATAATATATTTTAATTTAAAAAGTTAATTTAACCCATTTAAACTAGGTCATACATTTTAGCTACATGGTTGGCCAAACCGTGTGCCAACCATGCACCCTTCTCCATCTCAAGGGGGTACCGCAAACTGTCATGGTGCATAGTTAGACAAACCATGAACCGACCATTCACTAAGCCTCTATGAAAACTAAAGAGGCCTCATATGGGCATGTGCCTTAGGATGTAAGGTTTCCTCAAATCGTGTGGACTCCAACATCCCTCTGCCCATCCCTACATAGTTGAATCAAACCATATGGCTTGTGTTGTATAGTTTCTACTAACTATGAAACCGAGATTCGTTTTCCAAAAACCTAGACAACAAGCTTAGAACAAGACCTAGACACATCAAAACTCTCATGATATCATTAGGCATTTACATTAGTTCAAAAAAAAGTAGTTAAATTGAAAAAAATATCCAAAACTCATTAGAAAACCCAAGATCTTACACTTATATTATTTTGTTTGTTTGAATAAAGTTTTTTTTGATGGTTTTACCTTTAATGTTGGGTATAGAATTAAACTTTATATTCTATATTATTATCAATGTTTTCATAATTCATATTATTTATATATATTTTGAATAATTTATTTATTTTTTTCATTTTATTAGAATCATAAAGGATGAGAAAGTCTTAAGTTTCTCCGTTATGTTATATTCATATACTTATTCTCCTTGTTAAATGTTTTTCAATTTAAATGCATTAATTCTTTTATAATTTATTTTTTTATTCTAAAGTCCTTTAAATTTCTTGGAAGTATTTTTTATATTAACAATTTTTTAAGTTTAAATTTTTTTTATCTTTTCTTGTAATGATTTCATGGATTTAAATGTTTTAAATTCCATTTTTATAAAATTATTTATTTTTTTTGTGTTGTTTTGGATAAAATTATTTCCAGTGATGTTTGAAATTTAAATTTAAATGTATTATAAATAAATAAATTATATACCCAATAAATTTAGTTTGATTTTGGTATTTAAATTAAAATTTATTAATTAATTATTTATAAAATTTTAGTTAATCAAATTGTATTTAATTATTTAACTTTCCTTTATTTATTCTTCAACTACCATTAAAAATGAATTCAAAGTAATGTTTGTTAAATATTTTATCTAAAATTAATTAATAGAATACTTAGTATTATATTTTAATTATTTTTGGATTTATTTTAATTTTATCACATAGATTGAATTCAAGATAAATTTCTTAAATTATTTTTATTGTTTGTGATCATTAAAATAAGGGAGATTATTTATCAGGAATCCCATGCCCAATTTTTTATTTTAATGATCACAAATGTTTTCTTAAAATTATAATAATCTATGTTAGGTGATTTATTATGAAAATGATATTAAGTATAAATATGTGATGGTTGTACCAAATAGTCACAATATATTTTTACTAGAAGAAAAATAAACATGTCATGTTTTAGTCTTCAGACTAGAAGGCTGGTAAAAGTCCACTGAAATAATGATGGATAAGGTAGTGGCTACTAGATTCACCAATGTAACTCTTTTGTTTAGAACTTAAAATATGGTGTTCCCAAATAAGAGCACCTTCTCCAGGGGTTACCACCATAATTTTAATAGTATACTAATAAAACTCTAGGAAACTTTTCTAGAATGCTAAACACTTTGTATCCATCACTATAGTGGCTATAATTTGTTCTATATAGTTTTATTTTATCTCCAATAGTACCAAACCATTAGAAAAATAATGATATTATAAATAATCCAATATAGAGGCATAAAAAATATAAATTACCAAGATCATGATACATTTATATGGGATGATTAACCATTAAACAAAGAAAAAAAAGTGAATAGAAACTGTGAAGCCCAAGAAAACTATTTCATTGAATATGAAATCATACAATACATGAAATAAAAAATATGTACCTTACACTATTGAATGCTATTCCGGATACCTTCTTTCTATTATTTATGGTTATCACCAAGGAACAACCATAAGGATCTTACCTAAAAAGTGTATCCATAGATTACACTGAACCAACCAAACACTTTGGTAATGACTTTTAATTGTTCATGATATTCAAGTATCACAAAATAAATAAATAAATGAAAAAGAGAGCTTTGTGGAGGGAAGAATTTTAGCTAGTGACCACTTTAGGAGATTTTACACACAAGACCAATGGATCAACCTCCTTTATAAGATTTGTGGACACTTCTTGAGCAATGAATTTACTCATACATTTCTCAAATGTATGATTCATAACTTCAATTATATCCCACATAACACTCAAACATTAACTATATGTACCTTTTAATGATAGATAATGTGATAGGGATATTCAAATGTTACATATTTAATTTTTATATGGACAAATAAGTCATGGAAGTTCCAAATTAATTGAACAATTTGATATATGGCTCTATGACTCAAACATATCATACAAGATGACATGTTAAATAACCTACATATAATATATTTATATCATAAAATATGCTATGGTTAGAGTCTTAAACATAATATTTTCTCCATATATCTTTTTTCAATCTATGACACAATATATTGTAATATACAATACATGGATTTAGGGCATATTCACTATAATATACCTCTTTCACTAAATATTAACATACTTTTGTTCCATTTCACCTTGTATCATATTGTATATGATAACTTGTGAAATCATATCCATTTTTTAGATATCTTCCAAAACACATTTCTAAATATTTTATTAACTTCACTCTATATTACATCATACACAATACCTTATGAAAACCCCATCCAAAACTCCTTTTGTATAAAACTCTAAAACACTTTTAAAGATAATCTCTATGTCAAACTCAATCCCCATTCAGTCAACCAAAAAGTGTGACCCCAAAAAATTTTATAGCCTTTAAAAAAATATGAATCACCTAACCCATAACTATAAGTAAAGAGTAGCCTATATCAAAGTGAAAATTCCACTAAATCTATAAGGGGATATCACATGATCTCTATCAAACACATGTGTCTTTATATTTATGTCCACTAGCTATATCAGATGATAGCATGAATTTCCATACATTCCCTTTGTCAAAGACAATGAGTTACTACATGAAATTATGTATGTTAATACCATATAGCCCCCTAAAACATTCTCTACTCTCTGAGTATAGACTAAAAATGTTGATTAATACATCACATGTCATTCATCTAGTAAATCCGCACATCACATGTTCCTCATTCAAGTAGATATACATGTCATATATATTTTATAATTATAGTCATCCATTTCATTAGTATATCTCAATCTAGGACCTAGATTTCATACTTGTCATACGAGAGGAAAAATCATATCTTGGTTGATCTCTAGTTGATGGAATGATCAGAAACATACCCAACTATCACATTATTAGATAAGCCTCAAGGATTTCATAAGAATGGTATCAAAGTATAAAGGTTTTAATACTAGGTATCTCATAAACCTCTAGTGTAGGGACTCCAAATATGAACCTTGCACCCCTATTATAACAAATACATAGTTTATGACACCCCACGTGTTATACATGATGGTCCATCCAGTGAAAAAAAAAACACTTTTATGCCTTATGGACATATTCGATATCCCTTTCTAAGAATCATACTCAAGATAACCTTAACATTTCATCACAACCTATAATACTAAATGATGAACATCAATTATGGATAAATCAAATTAATACTTTGAGAGGTCAATTATCATTACACTTCACAAAATTTATATCAATATATACATATATACATCAAATGTAAAAGAATGATAAAGTGGAGAATGCTATTTTTATGATACATTTTATATTCTTAAACACTTTTAGGAGCACTTAATGAAACCCTATATAAGTGCATACTTAACATATATTATATGATATAATTATATATTATCTTTATGTTTTCTATACTTTATAATGTTTTTTAAACTCATTACATCTATATATAATCCCTGCCACATCCCTATGTGACCATCTGATAAAAATCTCTCATTAAACTCCTTAGTGAGTAACTTATATGAAGTAATCTAGTTTGAATAATGGTGAGACTTAGGAATAATATTCCTAATTTTCAATTACTTGAACATATTCAAACTGATTGACTCTATAAAATTTAATGTTATTATTTTAATAACTTTTATTTTAAACATAGAACATTTTAAGGTACATCATCATCATTCTTGGAACACTTTCAATCAGAAATTTTCCCTGAAATACATTTGTAACTAATGTAACATTTAAATTTTATCTTTACCATAACATCCTAAATTTTTTTAGGATATCGAGTGAAATTAAATTTGTTATGGAAATTAAATATAAATATTATATTATTTCTTTTACCATAATAACTTAAAAATTATAGGATATTAATAGAAATTCACTAAGTGATTTGACTGGTATAATATTTTATTTGTTAATTTTAAACTTCTATAAGTACAAACATACCCTCAATAACCTATTATACACTATAATATATTCATAATATCATTATAAGATACATAAAATTCTTTTTTGAGAAATAAATCTTATTTCATTTTAGATAAATAAGCTTGTTTATCTTTAGAAAATAAATCTTATTTTATTTTAATAGATATAATTAACAAATAAAATATTACTTCCATATCATATATGCTATTTTATGTGTTCTGAAATTTTACTAAAAATAATACTTTATGAAATATAACAATACTGGTGGTGGAATCATATTCTCCTATATTCTTTGATAATAATTTTTCCTTAGATAAAAATCCTTTAATCCCTGTCTCCTTTTCAAGTATATTATGAGATTTGGATGAATCCTAAACCTCATGAATCAAAATATTCATCTAATTCAATTAAAAAATACAATTTATATGTTCTCAAAATAGTCCAAAAATGAGAAAAAATATACATATTTTATTCAAAATTCATCAAATCTTGAAATTCTTTTTGTATCCAAGTAATCAAAACAGTAACCCATTAATCAATTACTTTATAGAAAACTCTAGGATCCCACCTTCAACTATTTTATCATTTTTGAAAACTTGTATATTTATAGCACCTTTAAAACATATTATTGGTATCATATAATTTCCAAAATAAAATAATCGAACTTTATAACATTAATACCTAAGGTGGAATATCAACATGGTTTCTTGCAAACGTTTATGTATTTATAAATTTTATTTTTTCCCAATAGGTAGTTTTTACACAATGAAATCATCATCCCTATTTCCTTTTCTTATATTTAAAGGGTAGTGTAGACTCTCTATGACCTCTTAATTCTCAATCCATCCAAAAATTTTATACTTTCCTTATGTACTATCATGATGACACTTGAGTCTGGACCTCTCATATACTTATTAGTTTTCATCAATATATTAAAGTTACTAGGTAATGTTTTATTGAATATATTCATATTATAATTCATAATAAATTTTTAAAACCTATTGAACAATGATTACAGAATAAAATCCATGGAAAAATCAAGTCTAATAGGTGATTCTCGTATCTTTAAGTTGTTGACATACCCAATCATATTGAGAAAATGAGTTGAGATAAATGTTCCTTTTATAATTATATACTGATAGAGAGAATTAGATACCTTATACCTCTTATTCATAACTTTCTCATTATAGATTCTTTTTAGGTTTTCAATCAGGTTTTAAGCATCTATGGTCACATTGTTCTACTTCAACTTGGAATTTAAGGTTACTAGAATGAGAGTAGAGATTTTCAGTGAACCCTTTAGATACTTTTCATAGGAATCTATATTTTTTATTGAATGGATTCACCAGTCAATTAATTTTGAAGGGGTTCTTCCAACACTTATAATTTTTCTTCTTGCTTGAGAACTATTCTCATGTTTTGGTACTAGTTGTGGAAGTAATTACCATTTAAATTTTCCTGATCTAATACTGATCTAAAAGTCAAGATTAAAGATGATGATTCCATTATCTAAAATAAAATCTTTTATTAGTTGAGTATCAATTTTTATATTCATTTAATAATATGTTTTATTAAATATATCCCCATTAAACATTATTAACCTATATATCAAATCCATTTAGTGACCCAATATTTATATTTCACTAATTAATGAGTCTGGTATGGAATTTCACCCACCATTTAGTTATTTAGGTAAGAAATTTTTCCAATCATATCATATATGAATATTTGATAGTTTAGTGGATATCTATTTAACCAATCCATCATATGGATAAACCCAACACTATTCCTCTAGTAACCTAATCATATTAGGGTCTCTCAGTAAAGTGTAACCAAAATAAAATGTCAATAATTGGAAAAAAATACTATTAGGGTCACCAATTACTTTCTTATATTATACAAGATAATATTTGGGAACCCAACTATAGAATGACTGACCCAGATGTATGATCATAGTATTAAAAAGTGAAAATTTGGAAGGAACCTAACACATAGTATTTAGGGTTTTTTCTTTTAAAGCCTCATAATTCAATATTCATCATATATATCAAATTCATAACTATTTAATCATATATAATTTTTATTTTATCATTTTTTATTCCATTATATATCCATGATTTAAATAATTTAGATTTTTAATCCCTATTCCATCCTCCAAATTAATATATTTATACCATATTAATGTGTTACTTTTTACACAAACCATAGTTTGTGTTACTCACCCAAAATAGAAGAAAAAAATATTTATACATATCTGAATACATCCTAGGAATAAGAAAAATAAACTTTCCATATAATGGTTTACAATTATATGAAATTGATAATCTACACATGAGTAAGCCTAGAGCTACAGATAGCCAAACAACACCTTTATAAATAAAGAAAAACCACTTGGAAAGTGGGAAATCATACCCAAAGTCCCCCCACCTAGGGATAATTTAATCAAGAGAGAATCATAAATATAACACCTAATATGTATAAACAATATTCAATATCTAAAATAAATCTTATAACATTAATTACAAACTGAGGTTAAGGTAGATGAAAACTAAATCTTATGTAGTCTAACCTAGCATGAAACACATGGATTGAAAATTTATACCAAGTAATTTATCATATACGGTAAAGCATAAACAATATTAAAATTTCATAAAAAATTTATAAATATGATTATTTAGATGGAATAATACAAATAAAAAAATTTCATTTATTTTCCAAACATGCAATATACATTTATGAAAAATTCATACATTAAAAATTATAAATAATTTATAAATCATTATAGACATTCCATAATTAGATAAATAAAAACACTTTATATTTATTCTCAACATGAACTCCTTTATATTATCTATTATATTACATTTAGTTTAAATATATGATATTTAATGAAATATAAATATTTCACATATCAATTTATATCCTACAAACATTTTACATAATCTAAATATCACATATTAATATTATTTTAAAATTTTATCAAGTCATTTATCAAAACTATTTTGATATGGTTTACATAATTTCCAAATAAGGCCCTTTTAAATTTAATGATTCAAATTAAACATTATAAACAATTTATAATTTTAGATATAACAATTTATATTTTTCCTTATTTTAATAATTTAAAAACCCTTTATATTTTCCATATAATCATTTTTTATTTAAATTTAAAGTCATTTCATATATTTTGGAAAACATATTTTATTATTAACATTTAATATATTAAAATATTTATTAATAAATGTTTCATAAAAATTTAATTAATTAATTATAAACAGTGTATAATTAATTAATTTATAAACACTTTCATAAATTTATAAATATCCCAAAATAACTTTTATTATATTTTATAAACAATTTATAAATTATATAATTCAGTTCATAATTTAAAATAAATGAAAAAAAATTCTCAAGAGATCATAATTAAAGATTTGAGTTCAATCATAGGATATGATTGATAAGATACGATGCATAAAATCTTTATATGATATCTATCATACTTTATGATTGATAATATAATTTTCAGACATAATTTAAAGTCATATTTTATGATGCATAGAGATAACATAAAATTGATACACCACTCTGTTTTTTAAAACATGAAATAAAGTTCTATCAATGACTATGAATACCTGATGTCATATGATATGACTAATATAAAATCAAGAGATTCATGCTGAGTCATAGGTTATGATAAACTATATTTTAATCCACAAATCAATTTATTTTTATAAACTATGAATTATATTTTATGAAAGGAACTATGATATGTAAAATGATTTAAAAAAATTAATTTATCAAATAATTTTAGGAATAAAAATGCATGGGAATGAAACGATCCACTGATAGGTTTCTAAGGAATGATTAACCATAAATCAAAGTAATTTATATGAATAAAAACTATGAATCCTAAAAATTCCATTCCATTTAAAATTAAATCATATGATAATAAGAATAGAAAACATGTACCTTACACCTTTTAATTTTACTATTGATGACCTCCTTCCATTCCTGATGAAGAATACTGAAGAAATTGTGTTATAAATTGTTTTAAAAAAGTTTTTGTAATTTTTGACAACTAAACTTTTGTTTAAGAGTGTTTTTGTTTTTTAGGAATCAAACCCACTCGATCATAATAATGTTGTTTTCCAAACATAGGTTTTTTTATCCAGTTTTTTGGATTGAGTTTCACTAGACATAGAAGCAGTAATAAAGATGAAATTATTGATTAGACGCTTTATAATATTCAGTTCCATCGACATGACATTAAAAATAATCAGATTTAAAAAATCATAGGTATAATTTTTTATTTGTTGGAATCTTTTCTTTTCTGTATTCATAAAAAGAAAGAATTTTCTAATTCAGAAAGAAATAAGATGTTGATTGTAGAAGTCATTTTGTTTCTGAAGAGTTTTTAAAGAATATTGTGAAGTAAGGAGTTAGAAGGATCTCATACTTTCTAAACAAAATCAGACGATGATTTATTGATTAAGAAGTTCTCATAAATAATGAAAACCATCATGATAAAATCTTTTGAAGAAATAGTGGATACGTTTGAAGAATTTTAGAGTTAAAAAATGCTATTTCCATAATAATGAGAATTAAATCATAATGGGATGAGAAAGAAAAAGATGTTGTTGATCCCAAGGATGAAATAAATTGTATTGGGAGTTTCATACAGGGATTCTCGTACTGAGATTTTCATATTGAGATTTTCATACTGGGATTTTCATACTGGGAAAATCTTATTGAGATTTTCATACTAATATTTTCATACTGATATTTTCATACTGAGATTTTCATACTGAGATTTTCATACTCATATTTTCATACTCTAATGTTCATACTTGGATTTTCATACTTTGAAAATTGTTCTGAGATTTTCGTACTTGAATTTTCATACTGATATTTTCATATTGGCATTCTCGTACTAGGAAAATCGTGATGGTATTTTCGTACTCATATTTTCATATAGAAATTTTCATACTCATATTTTCATATTGAGGAAATCATACTGCAGTATTCATAATGTGGAATTTGTGCTAATAAATAAACATATCCTGATGAGCTAAGAAAGATATAAATATTTTAATTAGTCAAAATTGAAATTAAATATTGTGTAAATCTCATAGAAATATAAGTATAATTGAATAAGTAGAAGTTGAAGTTTAAATGTGAGATATTTGTAGAGTTTTGAAATTTTAGAATGTGGGAAAAGTATTCAGGTTTCCTACTTTTGTTTTTTGAGTTTCCAATAAATACTTACTCAGATCATTTGCTCATTTTCAACTTTCAAACCTGTGGAAAAGGTGAAGAACTAGAGAATATTAAGTGAAAGTTCCCATCTAATGGAATAATAATTATATTGACCATTCTGATAGAGTTTGAGTTTTTTAGATTAAATAATGATTTCATCATTTGAGTCCATCATTTTATATAATCAGATCCAGGATCATTTTATTGATAAAACATGATCTATCATTATTTTTTTGAGAGAATAGAATCTAGGATCATTGTATTGAAAAAATTGGATCTAACATCATTGTTTCTTTAGAATTGGATCTAGGATCATTGTATTGAGAAAATCAAATCCAGCATCAATGTTTTGAGATAATCTGTTCCAGGATCATTGTATTGAGAAAATATAACCCAAATTTATCATATTGAGAAAATTGGATCCAAAATCATTGTAATGAGAAAATTGGATCCAACATTATCATATTGATAAAATTATATCCAAAAAAATCAGAATGTGTATTATAACTGAGAAATTTTAAGTTAGTTTCAACAAAGTCTTTATTCTTTTATTTGGCTCAATTGTTTTATAAGAAAAGATTGAAAACTAATAAGAGTCAGTATGATAATTCTTATCGTGAGATAGAATGTGTCTAACAATATTTGGCACAATTTGTATTCACTTTTTCATAATAGTGGATTTCCATAGACCCACGAGAGTGGATACAGAAAGAATATAGGTTCTCATATTGACTCCAAACCCTATAAATATTGTGTAATTTTCTTAATTTCATACCTTTTTATGCATGAGTATTTACTAAAAGTTGATAAGGAAATAAATTATAGTAGGTTTTATGGGTTATGTTTCTAAATGTTTTAAAACTTATAAAAAGTAAGAAATTGATTCAACCCCCCTTATAACTTATTATTTTATCCTTGGAACTTCAATTGGTATCAAAGGGAGGTTCCCTTATTGAATCCTTATCATGGATAATATCAATTCTATTAATAGTAAATGAATTACTACATTTAATAGAAACAGTATTATAGATAAAAAAATTGGATGATTCCTAATCTCATATCTCTTGGCCTGGAAGTTCTTGGTGTGGCTACTATTAGTTTTCCACTTATTGAAAAAGATTATCCTATTAAGTTTGCTGAAACGAGAAATATAAATGTTTATGGAAAGGATAGAAATGAAAACCTTATGTCCTTATCAGAAAACATCTAGTAGAAGGTGATGGGTCTTAAAGCTTCAAAAAGTATGTGGGACATACTGGAAAGTGTAATATAAGAGAATAAAAATGTTAAGGAAGCAAAAATATAAATCTGGTGTTGTAAGTATGAAGACATTATAATGAGATATTAATAAACAATTGATGAATACTTCACTAGATTAAATGAAATTTGTTTCAACATTATAGGATTCAAAGATGTCTTGCAAGATTCCAAAATTGTGAAGAAACTTATGAGAAATTTTCTGGATAGGTTTAATTATATATAATATTCTTTAGAAGATAAGGATTATTTATCTCTTGATGAATTGCATAGTTTTTCTTATTGCTTATGAAATAAGGAAATCTTCAATGTTTAAAAATAATATTAAAGGTGAAATGGATTTTAAAGCTACGAGAAAGTTGAAAATACAAGATGTTGAAGAAGCTGATCCTTGTGAGTCTAAAGATAAATAGGATAATTAATTGAATGTTAAGATTATGTCTTTTATCTTTAAAAACTATCAAAGAGGAATAGGAAATTATAGAGGTAAAATTTCTCTATTTTTTTTTGAGTTTTGTGGAATTAGAAACTTTTCTATGAATTTCCCTAAGAATAAAGTTGGAGAATATCAATATGATTTTGATGAAAAACCTCGATGGAAGAAGTGGAACAAAAATGATAAAAAAGAAAAGTCTTCTAAAAAATATAAAAAGAAGTTTAATAGAAAAAAATAAGTATGTTGAGTAAGAAAGTTGAATCAGACTCAACTGAAAACAATTATTCTAAAGGTGAGAGTTTAGAAAAATTTTAAACCTTCATTGCAAAAGTTAAAAAAACAAAATATTCCTGAGAGATATAAGAAGGTAGTGAAGAATATTTCAAAGATTATAAAATCAAAATAGAACTTGTTGCATGTCTTAAGAAAAATAAAACTCTTAATAAAAAAATTAAAGTTATAAATAAATACTGTGAATAAGTTGATGATGGAAGAAAATATTTTATCAATTAGAAGGAAGAATACATCGAGGAAATTTTAAGTTACAAACTAAGAATTACTGAACATGGAAAGAAGATTTAAGATCTTAGTAAGATTATGGAAAGTAAGGAAGAAAAAATTAATAAGTTTGAATCAAAACTTATTGAGTCTGAAATTACCTTGAGGAAGATGAATGAAAACTTCAAAAATGCTTAGTAAGTAAAACATGAGACTTTTAAAGTTGTTGAGAAGACTCAATATGAGAATCATGTGAAATATTCTCTTACCAAGAGTAATGGTTCATCTGATTATTTTAACATTTTAGGTTCTAGAAAAATTATTGGAAAATATAGGGTGGATAAAGGATGTGATAAATCTTTCAAATCTAAAAAATTAGATAACTCACTTAAAAGGAAAGTTGGTCTATATCCTAAGTATGTTAGAGCTGAAATAATTTAGAAACCTCAACAAAGTTTTAATAGATAAAGATCTTATTTCAATAGAAAATCAAGGTTTGATGGTAATTGTTGGTGTTATATAATCTATGGGAATATGGATTATAATTATTGGCACAACTTATCCTTACCTGGAATAAGGTTTGAGAAAAGTGGAAGAAATAGTGAAAGAAGAATGAGAAGCTTTCCTAACTTATAGAAAGTTGAAAAATTAAATTCACAAGATGTTAGAAACTTTCCAAAAAAATCAATTTGAATATCTAGAATATGTTTTTGGAAGATCTGATCAATATGGTCATTATACTGAAAAATGTATGAAACTTCTTCCAAAACAAGTTTCTTATGACCGAAAAGAAAAGAAAGCTAAAAAGAAGAAAGTTAAGGAAAGAGCATTTTCTGTTGAAATAGATTTAAAAGAAATTAAAAGGAACAAACCATGGTTAATTTATAGTGTATGTTCTTCACATATGATAGGTGATATAGAAATCTTAAAACATTTTGAAAGTCATGATGGAGGAGTATTTACCTTTGGTAATGATAGTTCCTTAAAAATCAAAGGAATCAGAACAGCTAAGATTGAATCCTAAAAGTTGAAATATAATGAAGTTTTATTTATTGATGGGATAAAACATAACTTACTTAGTGTGAGTCAAATTTTTGATGGACGGAAAGAAGTTGTTTTTAGAAAATATTTTTGTATTATCAAAAGTGTGTAAGATGAAAAAGTCATTACAAAAGAAGAAAAAACCAGTGAGAATCTCTTCCAAATAGGATAATTAAATAAATCCAATGATTTGAGTGTGGATGATGAAAAAAAATTGTGTCACCAAATACTTGGAAACCTTTTATAGAAAAGTATGAACAAAATTTATAAAGTTGAGGCTATTTGAAACTTTCCAAAATTGAAAATAATAGAATAAGATGTTTGTGTAACTTGTCAAAAAGAGAAGATGACTAACAAAAGTCATAAAAGAGTTGAGATTCAATATATGAGACCACTTGAGCTTATTTATTCCAATTTATGTGGGATAATAATACATCAATAAAAAATAGATTTAATATTTATCACTTTTATTGATGATTTCACTCAGATGAGAAACATCATGTTTATGAAGCACAAGTTAGAGGCTATTGAAATGTTCAAATTCTTAAAAAATGATGTTGATAAATAAATGGGGGTTTCCATAAATAAGTTGAGAATGGATAATGGTACCAAATTCAAAAATAATAATTTTTAATGTATCTGAGAAATAATGGTATAAAACATCAATATAGTGCTCCCTATACTCTACAACAAAATGAAGTAGAAAAAATAAAGAATATAAGTTTGTTAGAAATGGGAAGAAGCATGTTAGCAGAATAAAAAATTTTAAAATTATTTTGGAGAGAAGCTGTTATTACTGCTATACATGTTCAAAATATATTCTTGTTGAGATTAGAAAACAAGATTACTACTTATGAAATGTGTTATAAAAAAAACCTTCATTGAAATATTCTAATTTTTTAAACTCTTTGTCTACTCAAAATAAAAAATATGTATTTAGGAAAGTTTGATGAGAAAGATAAGGGGAGAACTTTTATGGGTTATTCACCAAATGGAAGAAGTTACAAATGTTTGAACAAATGTTTACAAAAGTTTATGGACACATATGATGTAATGGTAATTGAAAATAAAAGTTCCTTAATAAAAGTTCTTGATAATACCAAGTAGGATAAACTGGAGAATTATTATAGTAGTGAATGTAATTCAAAACATCCTTATCATGATTCAGATAAGTCATGTGGTAAAGATAGTGAAGTTGGGAGAGAAACATTGAAATTTAATACCTTACAAAAACATGTTGGGTAAATAAAAATTATTGGAAATCATAAAGCTTCGGTTCAGACATGAAGTAAATAGATATTAAAAAATCAGACCTCACTTATCTCAAAAGTTGAACCAAAATTATTTTCAAATGCTATTCAACATAAAGAATTTATGGATGCTATGAATTAAGAGTTGGATTATATTGAGAATAATGAAAAATGATAACTTGTTCCAAATCTAACAAATAAATATTTTATTAGAACAAATTGGGTTTATAGAAACAAATTTAATGAGCATGTATACGTTTCAAGAAACAAATAAAGACTTATTTGTAAAGGATATGCATAGGGTTAAGGTGTGTATTTTGATGAAACATTTTCTCCCATTTCATGGTTAGAAACTATTCGAATGTTTTTTGTAGTGTATTGTCATCATAATTAAAAAGTTTATCAGATGGATGTAAATTCATCTTTATTAAATGGTGAGGTTGAGTAATAATTTTACTTTGAACAACATTGTGGGTTTCTACTTGATGAGGATGAAAAAAAAGTTTGTAAGTTGAAGAAAGCTTTGTATGGAATGAAATAAGCTCCACATGCTTGGTATTCTAATCTTGACAATTTTTTGAGAATTTTGAACTTTTCTAAAGGAAAAGTTGATAGTAACTTATATGTGAAAGATGTTGACTTCGAAACTCTAATTGTAATTATTTATGTGGATGATATAATTTTTTCTGGGGATGAGGAAAAAGTTTTTGAAGAGTTTTCTAAAGAAATTAAGAAGAATATTAAAATGTCAATGTTGGAATAATTAAATTTGTTCCATGGATTAAAAGTTAAATAAAATAAATAATACATTTTATTATATCAATAAAATTATGTCATAGAGTTATTAAAGAATTCTGGGATGACAGAATCCAAAGAAGTTTCAACTACTATATCTATGAGCACAAAACTGAGTAAAGATGAATCCAGAATAAGTGAAAATTAGAAATACTTTTTGAAGCTAATAAAAAGTCTTCTTTATCTTATAACCTCAAGACCAGATATTTTTTATTCTATTAATTTGTGTGCCATGTATCAAATTAATCTGAAAGAATCACATATGTTTGTAAAAAAAGAATTCTGAGATATGTTAAAAAAACAACTTCAAATGGGTTGTTATACAAAAGAAATAGTGGGATAAAGTTTCATGGGTTTACTGATGCTGATTGGGAAGAATATTGTAATGATAGAAAATCAACTTCAGGAGGAACATTTTTATTGGGTGAATGTTGTGTGAGTTTTCATAGTAAGAAACAAAGTTCAGTAACATTGATCATAGCTGAATCCAAATATGTTGTAGTTACTCAAGATTATACTAAAATGTTATGGATGAAGGTTTATCTAAAATATTTGAAAGAAAAATTTTATAAACCATTAAGGATACATTGAGATAATCAGAGTGCAATTGATATTTCTATGAATCTTGTTGAACATTCAATACAAAAAAACTGATATAATGTTTCACTTTATAAAAAATAAAGTTTATGTTGGAGATGTTTTACGGGAATATATTTCAACAAAGTATGAAATTAATGATATCTTTTCAAAAGTAATATCAAAATAAATTTTGGTGGAATTTAGGCTTTAAATTCATGTTCAAACTCCTCCCATGTCTTCCTAAACCTCATTAGAAAGATCCTCCACTATTTTTTGGATTATGTTGACAAAGAGGGAGAGAAAGTAACAACTTTGTACTTTGTAAGATGTTTTACTTATCTTTATTTTATGAATCTAAAGCTATGTTTATCATAGAATGGGGGAGATAAAGAAAGTGAGAAAATAAAGAATGGGGGAGAGAAAAATAATGTGTGAAAATAAATAATGAGAGAGTGATAAAGAATGCATGAAAATAAAAGTGTGGAGATTTTATCTTTACATGGCCGCAAAACTTTCATTCTACCGAGGGATGTAATTCCTTCAAAAAATTACTTTATCCCATAGTGTGGTGTTTGGAAAAACTCTTTTGAGAAAGGATATGTTTTGATAAAAGTCAAAAAAATTGAGTTGTTTACAATAGTTTAGCTGTGAAAATTTTTGAGAGTTGAAATTTTTTTAACAAGGGTTGGCAAAAAATCCAACGGGGGAGATTAAAGAACCTTTATGATAAATTTTTTTAACAATGTTTTTGTATTTTTTGACAAATGGCCTTTTTATTGGAGAGTTATTTTTTAGGAATCAGAACCAGTCCATCGTAATAAGGTTGTTTTATAGACACATGTTTTCATACCCAGTTTTTTCAGATTGAGTTACACCAGACATAGAAGCAGTCAAAAATATGAAATTGTTGATCATACACTTTATTGTATTCAGGTCTATCAGCATGACATTGAAAATCATAGTATTCAAAAGAAAATTAGAGGAATAATTTTTTGTTTATTGTAATTTTTTATTTTTTGTATTCAGAGAAATAACGAAGTTTATAAGTCAGAAAGAAAGAAGTTTTTGAGTGTAGAATTCATTTTTTTATGAAGAGTTTTAAAAGAAGACTATGAAGCCAGGAGTTAAAAAGTTATCATACTTTCTAAAAAAATTAGACAATGATTTTCTAATCAATAATTTCTCACAAATCATGAATACAATCATGATAAATTAGTTTGAAGAAATGTTAGAGAATTTTGAATAATTTTAGAGTTGAAAAATGATATTTCCATCATAATGATATTTCCATCATAATGGGAATTACATCGTAATGACATGAGAAAGAAAAATAGGTTGTTAAGCCTGAGAAAGAAATAAATCATAATTTGAGTTTCATATTGGGATTCTAATACTATGATTTTCATAACGATATTTTCATACTCAGATTTTCATACTGAGATTTTCATAATTGGACTTTCCTACTTGGATTTTCGTACTGATATTTTCATACTGGGATTTTTGTACACGGATCTTTGTACTGATATTTTCTTACCTAGTATTTCATAATGAGTAAATCATATTGAAGTATCTATAATAAAGAATTCATGCTAAGAAATAAACATATTGTAATGAGTTGAGAAAGATATAAAGAGTTAAATAAGTCAAACTTGAAATTCAATCTTGTGTAAATCTTGGAGGAATATAAGGAGAATTGAATAAGTCAAAGATAAAGTTTAAATGTGAGAAATTTGTAGAGTTTTGAAATTTGAGAAAGTGGGGAATTTTTTCAAGTTTCCCCCTTTTATTTTCAAAGTTTCCTATGAATACTTGTTCAGATCATTTTTTCATTTGAAACTTTTAGACATGTAAAAATAGCGGAGAACTAGAGAATTTTAAGTGAAAGTTTCCATCTGATTGAAAAATAATTGTATTTAGCATTCCATTAGAGTTTTAGTTTTTCATATTGGAGAATGAGTTCATCATATTGAGTCCATAATTTCAGAGAATCAGATCCAGGCTCATTGTATCGAGGAAATCTGATCCAACATCAATGTTTTGAGAGAATTGGATCTAGGATCATTGTATTGAGAAAATTAGATCCAACATTATTGTTTTGATAGAATCAGTTCCAAGATCATTGTATTGAGAAAATTGGATCCAATATCATTGTTTTAAGACAATATGATCCAGGATCATTGTATTTAGAAAATTGGATCTGAATTTATCATATTGAGAAAATCAGATCCAACATTATCGTATAGATAAAATCAAATCCAACATCATCATATTGAGAAAATTAGATCCAAAATTATCTTATTGAGAAAATTGGATCTAGGAAAATCAAACTAAGGATCAGGAATGAGAATTCATATAGCAGTTTCAACAAATTCTTTATTGTTTTGTTTTTCTCAATTGTTTTATAATAAAAATTTTTAAACTAACTGGAGTCAGTATATTATTTCCTATCGGGATATATAAGGTTTCTAATGGGAGTTGGAATAAGTTGTATTCACTTCTTCATAGCAGTGGGTTTCCATAGACCCATAGGAGTGGCTATGATAAGGATGTAGGTTCTCACACTGAGACCAAACCTTATAAATATTGTCTGATTTTCTTACTTTCCTACTTTTACATGCATGAGTATTTACTAAAATTTGATAAGGAAATAAATCTTAACATGTTTCAGGGGTTAAGTTTCTAAAAGTTTTGAAACTTATACAAAGTAAACAACTATTTCAACCAACTTCTTATTTTTTATTCGATCCTTTGAACTTAAAATACCAAAGAAAAACTATAAGGATATTCACACAAATATATATCTATGGATTACACTGAATAATCCAACCACCTTGAGAATGTACTTCTAATTCTTCATGATATGATAGTATGTGAGAAGAAAATAATAAAGGAAGAAGAGAGCTTTAGGGATGGAATATTTTTGTATAGTTATCACTTTAGAAGATCACACACAAAAGACTAATCTACTGACATTCTTTTTTATATTCTATAACAAAACTCTTCGAGACATACATTTACTTGTACATTATACAAACATATGATCAAGGAATCCAGTTATATCCCATGTAATCCACAATAATTACCTCTCCATACCAAATTAGGATAACTAATGTGTTGGCGTGATTTGAATATTAACTCTGTACCATTCAAATGGATAAATAATTCATGAAATTTCTAAATGAATCAAACCATTTGATTCATAGATCTATGACTCAAAAATTACATACAATATGATATTTATAATAAAGTTTATGTGACATATATATGTTTTAAAATATAACACACTCATGGAATTAAATATAAGACCTTTTCCAAATGGTGTGTTTTACTATAGGACACACCATATAATACAATAAGATACATGTATTTATGTAATATTCCCTTCAAATCATACAAATTTGAGATACTTTATTCTCTATTTTAAAAATTGTCATTCTTCTACCCATTCTCATTAATTTATCTAATTATAATATTTATTTTTGTTTAAGATTTGAATGTGTTCATAATTATGATAGTACTAAATAATCCATATTCATTACCTTTTATTTTCTTTGGTGATCACTACCTTTAAATTGTGGAAATTGGGGTTTTTTTAAATAATTATTAAAATAAAAGGAAAATATTTTTTAGCTTATATAGACATAGTAAAATCCATGTAATTAATGGAACCCTCAAGGATTTGAGGAGAGGACATATAATAACTCTTATAATGATTTTTTTCTGCAAACTTCTTTAAAAAATATTTTTTATTTTTTAAATTATACTACATACCCATTTAATTTTTTTGTTTGAAATTTAGTATTTTAAAATTTAAAAGAAAATTTAACCCCCACTCTTTATATCCTATCAAATTAACAGAAGAATGACGAGGTTTATGTAATGGAATATTGAATCAAAAAACCAGTTCACATATTTTATATCTAAGAAAAAATGTTAGTTAATTATCATGTTACGTTTTATGGGAATAATATAATTAGAATTAATATAGTTTTAAATTATATTGTTTTAGATAGAGACATAGAGTTTATGCCTATAATTTAGAGGAGACTTTAGAGTGATATGTAGAAACAATTATAGATAATCATGAAATATCATCCTTAGATGGATGGTTAAAAAATTATGTTATTTAGGTTTTATAATGTATTATTTGAGCATGTGTGATTGATTTTTGAAGGTCCTAGGAAGGTAATCTTCTATTGGTGATTTTTTTTATAATAATAGTCATTAGGAATGGAATTGTATGGAACTATTTGAATCATTGTATGGGGCCCAATTTAGTGCAGGGTATTATTGATCAGATTAGATTGATTTAGAATCATGTGATTTCGTCTTAGATTTGACATAATACTGACATTGAAAATCGATGAATTTTTTTGAGATTTGAGGTTAGAGATCATTTTTTAAGGTTACACACCAATTAGGCCATCAATGACTTAGAAAACAAGGGAAGCTATTTCTATAATATATGAGACCCTATTTATTCATCAAATAGATCAATAAAAGGGATTATTAGTTAGAATTTATATAATGTTATATTATGATTCATAACATTTTCTATGTTTCTTAGTTGAATAAGTATTAATCAAACCCAAATCATAGTTTGAGGTGGGAGACACTTGATTTTGATCCTGATACTTCTTATATGGAGAAATTGGTTTTGATTGTGAATTATGGAGATAAGATTATTATAGGATGGATTATTATATTATTATGGGAGCTAGGGAATCATTGGATGATCTAAGAAGATACTTGAGAGATATATGTTGAGATATAATAGAAATTATAAAACCCCATGTTTTTATGAAATTTTGAAAATGT
The DNA here is from genome assembly GCA_963277665.1 of Viscum album. Classification (NCBI taxonomy): domain Eukaryota; kingdom Viridiplantae; phylum Streptophyta; class Magnoliopsida; order Santalales; family Viscaceae; genus Viscum; species Viscum album. The sequence goes on along the minus strand of OY728125.1, from coordinate 1,967,816,161 downwards.
GCAGAAATTCGATTTTTTAGTTTTTGAAGCTCATGGGGGGTAAAATTATTATTTTAAAATATTGAATGTTCTTGGATAATTTTTTACCACTCCATTATCCCAATAATAGATATTTTACCCTAGGGTATAAGTTTGGTGGAATTTTGAGCCATTTGAATTTCAGTGGACTGTTTAATATTTAATTAATTAAATATTAATTTATTTGAGTTTTTTCATTTGGTGATATATTTTTAATGGAGCATCTAATTGATATTAAAACTTATTTATTAATTCTATAATGAGGGGATTTTTCTATTATGGGCATAATCTCATGGGGGTTATAGGGTATAAGTTCAAACCCCATTTTTTTTTATTTTTTCCCTTTGTCTTACTTTTCTTTTTCTTTTACCTTTTATTTCCTCATTACTCATGTGTATTACCTCACATGAACCTTGGGGGATTCAATTCATCCTGTAAGATAGAGGATATGGATAAGGAGAGGGAGAGTGATAGAGATGTGGAAGGAGAGAGGTGCCATTATAGAGCTTAGGAGGAGTCAAATTATTGTGCGATAGCTGTGGATAACAGATCACACCGAAGATTTGATAGTTTCCACCCATTGGTCAGCATATTTTATGTTTAATCCATAGATCAACATATAGTAGTTGTTCTTAATTTTTAAATCCCAATATGTGTTTATATGGACCCCATGGGGATCAAATTAGGGTTATTTTGTGCTAAAAGGTAGTTTTAAGAGAATTATAGGGGTTCCCCATTCAGAAAACCTGATCACATGATGTGTGGTTTCAAGAACACATGCTATGTGTTCTTAATTTTTGGGTAAGATGAAGTTTTATGAATACACACCATGTAGTATGAGTATAATTCTTGTATTGGGATTGGGGGTGTAGTGGAGTACTTGGCCAGACACCCTAGGCAGGGGATACATAGCCATATAGGGTGCATAGCCAAACCCAATATAGAGTACATGACCAAAGGCCATGTATGAGACTAGGATAGAATCCTTGTGTGAGGGGGAATGACCATTTATTAGTACAAGACTATACCATGAGTGTACCCATGGTATGAAAATTACATCAATATGGTGAAGATTTTGGAGTAATCAGGGTATACAACATGTACGCCTCCCTTATTACCCATTCAGTGGTTTGAGTGATTTTACACCCCTGAAATAGAATTGGACATAATAGGAATCCATTATGATTATTTTTATATGAAAATAATGATGGTGGTAACCTCTTGGAAATGTGATTCATTTTGAAATTTAATTCTAGGCTAGTGGGTTATGAAGGAGAGGCTTATCCCCCAAAGGATAAACTAAGAGATCTCCTCAGGGAGACATTGGTTAATAACCATGTGAGAGTTTTGAGAATAATAAGTCTCTTGGTGGGAGATAATGACAAAGAACCTAGTTGAGATGTATAGGAAATGACATAGTGACCCTAGTGTAGGATCCTTGGACACCTCCGAATAGAGGTGCATGGTTTCTTAGCATGTAATGGACTTAGTCATATTTGATTAGTTAATAATGGGTCAAGTGTTTATAATGACCTTGTGAAAACTTTAAGATGGGATCGATTCTATATCCTAGTAAATGTGCCATTGAGGCATGTTTTGTGAGGCCATTAAGGCCATGACATAGTGATGATAACACCAAGGGATGTGCTACCCCTGAGTAATGGGTGTTTACCAAAGATATTTTTTCTAGAAATAAGGGATCCCATGATGGGTTCCCATGCTTATTGGGACCTAAAGGACCCCTATGGGTTCCCCAATGACTTGTTTACCCTGAAAGGTTTGTATGAATATGGGTAGATACAGTAGAAGATGTCACTTTAGAACCCATACTGATGATGTGAGCCTGAGGGGATATGGATAGTGGTGATAGGTTTAGGTGTTCATCTAACCCATATATTTTATTGCTGCTATAATGTATTTATTTTTGATGAAACTATAGATGAACATACATGCTTCACAGGACCCGACCTTTGGGCCTGATGTGATGATGGTATGGTGTCGATGCTAAGAGATGCTTAATGGGATCTGGATTATGAGGCTTATATAAAATTTTTATGACATGATGGATGCCAAAATGTTATTCATGGGATCCAAATTTAAAACTCATGTGATACATCTTGGATTCGATGAAATATCCATGGATTCCTAGTGTGTATCCTAGGATCTAGTTTTTGAGCCACATAAATAATGCCCAAGATTCTAGGATTTGATATTAGGTATGTTTGGGATGACTGGGATTCCATTGGTCCTTAAGATTCCTAGTATATCTAAGATATATCCACTTAGGTTTGGGGAATGTTATCACAATTGTTATGATGAGATTACTAAGTCACCCCTAGGATCCATCCAATTGAGATGATAAAATTACATAATAATTGGGATGCCCAGGGTGATTGGGATTTAACTATTTGTCATGGTGACATGGAGATGTTTCTGATTCAATTATTTCCCAAGATTTCTTGGAATTAACTTTGATCCATTCATTATACCTGTAGCTAGTTTGTTAGGGACCTAGGATCCTTATACCTCTCTGATCAATCCGTATAGAATGTTCTCATGCATGAGCCTCTAGAGAGGTCACAAACAAAGTTCCAACCATCCCCAATGCATCATCATTAATTTAGTTAATATTGTAGTATAAAATTTACAGATATCCCATGTCATTTCCAAACCAACCCAAATGACATACTAGTCTATAGAAACCAACCTAGATACCAAAAATTACAATGTGCTCTATTTTATTTTTCAAAACATGGAAATTTCAATTTTTCAAACCACACACAAATTCACTATCATTCAAAGACAACCCCCATGTGTCTAGAACCATATTTCAAAAAAAAAACCACGGGGTAAAAAATCTATTTCACAACCATCTCACACACACCAAAGAATCATTGAAAAAACCCATGACCCATTCTAAACTATTTAGAAAACAACCCCAAATCTCTCTAGAAATCATTTTGGCCATTAAGAACTTATGGAAAACCCATTAAGGGACCAAAAAATATTTATCATTCCCAATACATGTCTTTAAATTCATTTAAGAAACATTTGAGTATTTAAAATATTTAACTTCTTGAGAAAAGATTGAAAACATATTATATTAAGGGGTGTACATGTAAAATCTTAGAAGAAAACATAAAAAACTAGGGAGAATACAATACCAAGTGTCAAAACATTTTATATAGAATAAAAATATTATATAATAATGAAAATACCCTTTATAAATACACAAGAAATCAAACAATTCAATTTAAAGGCTTGGACATAAGGGAAATACCACAAAAATTTGAAATCAATTTACAAAGGTTTTAATGATTCAATCATGGATTGAACAAGACCTAAAAAGTACATCACATCCCCTAGAAAATAAATCCACAAGAAATCAAAAAAACCCCTCTAAGGTTTATACATGAGTGAAACACTGTGAGGGAGGGGAGAAGAAGGAGATAAAAGATGGAATAAAGGAAGAAGTAGATCATACCTTATGTATTATGACTGAAATCATGAATAAATAAGGAGAAATTGATGGAAAAGACTTGAATCACGTTGATTCAAAAAAATATCTAGTTACAATATCCATGATATCATTCCTTAAAATTTACCCTGCTATATCACACCCACAAATGTTAGCATCCATTATAAGATCATAGAATTCTAAAAAAAGATGAATATGTTGATAATATATTAAGTATATAAGAATTAACATCTAGATAAGTATCATATATCCATAGTTTGGAATCATGGAGGTAGGATAGAAAATTGTTTCAATAGTGTATAACCACAATATTCCTAATGGTGGCTATTAATTCCATTAAAATAGGGCTTTTCAATTTATATGGTTTAAACTATGGAATTAGGCCCTGTATAAACACTACTTAAACTGTGGAATTATCTTTTGATAGCCATGGTTTAAATTTGGAATTAATTTCTTATACCATAGTTAAAACCACGAAAATTTAAAGCTACAACCACTATTTTAACCACGGTAATTTATAGCAACATCGACAGTTTAACCATGGAAATTGAACCCTAATACCGTGGTTAAAATTGTGGAAATTGGAAGTTACATCCATAGTTTAAACCATAGAAACAATTAAATCCATATCACATACAAAATACACCATATAAGACACATCATTTGTACCAAAATATGGACAAACATATACCAAAAGGATAACCCAACACATATAAAATTTTAATTTTATAATCAATAAAAAAATGAAATATATGTAAATACATAAATTGTTAATAATGTTACTCAATAGTTTTGTCAGAATCTCAATCCTCATCGACATCGATATCAATATCATTGACTTAGGTTCCACTAACACCACTATTATCAACACCAACATCACCATAATCACCACCAACATCCTCTCCATCATCATCAACCTCTCCACTTGAATCATCAGTAATAGCTACACAATCATTTCTATCATTATAAATTGAGTGAAAAATCAATTAACATTCCCCAACTATCACTACAACCATTATAGGAATTCAAGATCATGTAGCTAATATCACATTGAAAAATTAGTCATTATGCTTTTTTCCATCTATTGAGACTCTTGCTGAACTTTTTTCTTTACTATCTCAGCAGCCATATTTAACTATTCTTGGGTAATAATTCCTATAGTTTTTCTAGAAGATTCAATATTTGAAGACCAATATTTAGATGACATAGTTTTATTTCAAGGTTTACAACAAACTCCACATCTATTCTCATCACCTAGGACTTGATAAAAATGATCATTTGGTCTAAATGTGACCGGTTCCTTCTCTGTTAGATTTTGTATAGAATCCTATAAAAGTTTGTTACCAATTTAGTAGATAATTAAAAAAAATTAAATAACATGAATTCAACTTATAAATTATAAATATACTAAAAATTTAAAAACAATATTATAATGATATTTCTTTCTATGTTTTTTACTTACTACAAATGTCTAATTTCATATAATATCTATGTACCACTTTCTAGACATGATCACAAATTATCAAATCAGTAATAATGCTTAAATAATTGTTTTATAAAAAACAATACACCCAATAGAGAAACAATTAGTCATGCTAACATATATTTTAGTAGTTTTCATTAATAAAGTGAACATAATTTAACAAGTTATAACAAAATTAGGTCTAGTCCATGCATATCACACTAAGAATTCCAAACGCATAAACATACACCATGCCAAACACGATGTAAATTATAAAGAATGGTTATTTTTTTATTAATTCAGATAAAGGTTTTAGAAAATCTAATATATGTTAGGGGGGATAACTCAAGGTACACAATACCTATCCAAACAATGCACTAACGCATAAATTGGAAATGAATAGTATACAGAAGAGGATTACTATGTAATAAAATAATTTTTATATTTGTCATAGACAATACATACACTATGAATTATAAATAACGTGTTAAAGGTGGTTTAAGTTATAAATTTATATTACATATTAAAAGTAAAATTAATTTCAAAATAGGTTTTCATAACTAAAATTTAATTTAATGGAATCATTAGTTTGGTTTTCAATGTTATCATGGGTTTGACTTTGAGATAAATAATTTTTTAAAATGTAGTGTAAGATATAATTTATAAAATAAGTGGTTTTTTGAAATCAAGGTGTAGTAATTTTTTTGTATGAAATCAAGAATGAATATAAGACTAAATAAAAAATAAATTAGAGAAGGTTTTCAAAAAAAGTCATCTAGTTAATTTGTAACATAATTAATATAACTAACTAACTTTAAGTATCACATCATTACTTTCCACTTAAGATCTCCCAGTTGTTACCTACCACTTGATGTAACTCTTAACCAATGTTATTTTTGGATTATATAATTATAACTCATTCAAGTTTATGTTGGAAGAAATGATTCTATCATTAATATAAGTTAAAGGAACAAAAATGAAGGCTACCACTATTTGAAATATAATCACACTACCCATATTTCCAAATGTCTTCACCAATGAGATCAATATATTTGTTACTTATACAAAGGTTTAAGAGGAAAACATTATAAATATGTAGAAATGTCAATTCATCTAACAAAGGTTTACCCAAAAATATTTAATAAGTAAATCCTGCACACATATTGATATATAGGTGATTTTTACAAACTCAATAAGTGGATATTATAGGTTAAAAAACCCCAGAAGACAAATTGAATTTTTATAGTACATAATCACATTACTAGTCCTATTTATGATCAATTTTACCTTTAAATATTTATGATCAATTAACTAATTAAATTATAGAACATATTTCTTAATAAACCTTTATGTTTTAACCTAGAAAAGTGAAATAAAAGGTGACAACAACATGTTATTCAGGTCTGATACATAGAATAGAAATAAAATAAGATGAACTATGTGTTCCTATGAGGAAGGTGAAAAAAACTTGTTATTTATTAAATATATTTCTTAAAATTTAATTTTGTTGATACTGAAGTGCCCAGATCAGTGTGAATCACTGAGAGGGGGAGGGGGTGAATCAGTGATCCCTTAAAACTTTTTACTAATTGATTCTTATCAATTAAACCTCTATGGCTAGTTAAAGCCTCGATCCACTCTTCTTGTGTCTCTCAACCTTTCCTCGAATAATGATGTAAATATAAAGGCACTGGACACAAGGATTTACAAGGTTCGGCACCAAAGGCCTACATCCTTGCCATGTTGGTTAAACACCCCAACATGGATTCTCCACTATAATCTGTCAGAATTACAATGGTCGGTATAGAGTCCCACTATACCTCTCCTGAGTCCCACAGGAGGATCTTTATACTGCTTCACACAGTGTTACCAGCGTCCCACTGGCCTGCTCCAGAATTCCACTGAAGACTTCTTCTCCCTGAGTCCCACAGGGTCTTCTCTTGGCTCCTCGAGTCGCACGAGTAACTCTTCTTATATTCAAGCTCTTCAAGTATCCTCAGCAGCCTGGGATAAAGGCTGCTGGCCTTGCTCTTCTTCTGATCACTTGTGGTGAACAGGTCTTCTCGTCTTGCTCAGGATTTATCTCCTTCTTCTAAGGATGACCTGGCCTCTCTCCAATTACTGAATACTCAGACAATTGATGTCTTTAACTTTAGTCTGGTCCAGTCTCACTGCAATTCAACTTCATGCACTGAGTGCATGGAATCTCTGCATCCTCATGCACTGATTGCATGGCTTCTCAAAATTCTTCAAGAACTCTTGGTCTTGGACTCCTCAAATGCACACAACCTGATTTATCTTTGTTCACGTGTGCACGTGCATGCATGCATGCATGCACTTCCTTTCTTCTTCTTAGTGTGATAAACACTCAAAGAGTGCAATTACTTTAAGCACACATACTTTCTTGGAATCACACACTTTATTCTTTGTTGATTACACACATAAATGTATGTTCTTCTTTAGTGTGGATGTCCACTTATTCTTTAAAGTGTATACACTCTTAGTGCACACACTAGGTTCGGCCTTCTTCATATACTTAGACACACACACACAACTTAGGTGTGGTCTTCTTGTTTTGCACATACACTACCCGTAGGTGTGTCTTTGGCCTTCACTCCACTTCTTGCACACACACGGCCTCTTCTTCAATTGCACACACAAATGCCCGTAGGGTGTTCTTCCTCTTTCTCCTTATAGGTGGTATACTGCCTCACCCGAACTCCCTACTGCCTTCAACAGCCGTGCAAGACCTCAAGATGCAAGCGGCGCGCAAGGGGTGCGGCCTGTCTTCCTTTCTTCAATTGCGCAAGTCCTCTGGACAGGGTGCAAGGGCGCGCAAGGTCCTTGGACAGCCGCGAGCGAGCAGGGTGTCAAGGACACCAACTGCCACGCAAGTGCGGGCTTCAACCGTGGGCGCACAAGGTGCTACGGCCCCAGGTTCTTCTTGCCGTGCAATAGAGGCACACATGGGACCTCCCTTTCTTATTTCGCGCAAGAAGTGCGCAAAAGGAACCTCACGGAGTAAGGGGTGCTCTGGGCTTCACTGCCGAGCAGGGTGCTGCGTGGGGCTTCGACTTCGCGAGGCACAGAGTGCTTCTCACGGGACTCCTCAAATATTCAGAAAGCATTTAGAATGACTCGGCCTCTCTTTTTATAGGAAGAGGCTCCTCAGATCATCCGCGTGCGATAAATCTTTGATCTCCCGAAGATTTCGGATCTTCAAGATTCTTTGAAATCTCCTTTTTCTCCTCTGTTCACGCGGGTTCTTTTCCTTCATTATTTTTCACGTACATGCGACTAAAAACGCATGCAAGCCTCTGTTCTTTTCCATGAAAAATATTAACCAACATAGCCTCGGCACTTCGTTTGCCTTCAGCCGAACTCGAAATGCTCCCCTCGTTGCATGCATGCACATTTTTATGCATGTATGTGTTCAGTGTGGCCAAACGAACCAGATGGACGCCTTAGCTCCTTCAGAGGTGGCCGGGAACTCGAAATCCGGTCTCGGGTAGCCTCTGGTTCATCGGCGGCTTTGCGGGAGGTGCCTCGGCCAAGCTCGAGGAAGGGGATGATGCGGCAGCCGTCGGATCAGGATTTTGAAACACATCGGACGGCCGCGATTAGAAGATCTCACACGAGATCGATCGTGCGGTCGAGATCTAGCGCGCGATCGATCGGGCGGCCAGGATTCGCTCCGTGGGGCCGGGTTTTCCGCAGTTTATCAAACTCACGCTGCCCCCTTTCTCAGCAATTGAACTTCCAACCCTCTCGGTGCCGCCCACATCGAGTTCTCTCTGCGGGCGCGCTCTTGCGCCCACTCCTGCCACTCGGGCGCGCCACTGGCGCCCACTATGCACACACGGGCGCACTCTTGCGCCCACCATGCGTGCCCCTGGCGCCTACGCTGCGTCCTGCGGGTGCGCCCCTGCCTCAGGGCTGCTGCCTTGGCCTTGAGGGTTCCCCACGGGCGTGGTGACCTTGAGTCCCACAAGAGCCTTGGGTGATGACCCTCGGCTGGCCTCCTTGGTGGATCTCTTTTTGCTTAAGTATTGAATAAACACTTTGTTTAAAAACAAAGTAAGCTCAACATGCCAAGTGACACTTCCAATCCATTCTTCCTCTTCCTATTCTTCCTTCTTAATTTCTTCTCTTATCTTCTTCTTAAGAATTCCTCCATTCCTCTTAAACATTTAATCTTCACCTAGGAGTGAAATTCCCAAAGTTTCATCTTCAACCGAAGCTCCTGAATCAAATAATTCTTCAACATTCTTCAATGATCCAATCAGAGATCAAGTTGGATCATCTTCAATTCATCATGCACTAAGAGATAGTGCATGGTCTTCATTAATGCACATCATCCACTCAGTGATTGTGGATGGATCATCTTCATCTCCTCATGCATTGTTAAGACAATGCATGGTCTTCTGATATTGTTGTGACATTGTATCCAGTTGATACAAGTTCTTTGAACTTAAAGACCAGCTCATCAATCGTCTGATGTAATGATGATCCATCATCATCAATTCTTCAAGTGGTGTAACTTAGTATCATCTTGATACAAGTATTGAAACATTAAGATCGGTTCTACAATCGTCTGATATACACATGGATGAATGTTTCAACCATAAACACTTATGCCACTTAGTGAATCTCCTAAGTGACATTCATCTTAACACAATGGCCATCCTCCATTTATCACCAACACCATCATAGCCTTTTTCATTCACATATTGACTCTCCTTGACATCCATTCATTCTTTGACATCTTCTGATCAACAACATACCTTATTGACAACAAATGCAACACAGTGCACTTCAATCTCCCCCTTTGTATTTGTTGTCAATACCACTAGAGCACATATTGTCAATCCAATCAGTAGAACACATATGAATGGGTCAATATGTGTGCCACACATTTCTGGGGAAATATGTCAGCTTTTCTCCCCCTTATTGGCAACCAAATGCAAAGGTGTGGTGTGGTTCCTTTTCAAAATATCACTTCCTCCCTTTGAAAAGTATTTTCTTGAAAAACACTGAGAGAGGGATGATGTCACATGTTCTCTTTAGCAAAGAACCTTTAGTAAATCAACTCTAAGTCTACTTGGGCTAACCCGGTGTAGAAAACAAGAGTGATGTAACCAAGGTACTCTATGCTGTCCAACATTCACTATACATGTGAGATCATGCTTCAAGGGGCTTGAAATTTTTCAGATATAACAATGAATTTTCTAAATCCTGCACAACTTCACAAAACTCATTAGAAAGTTCAGGTGCAAAGATAAAGCTCCCCCTTTCATCCATTTGTCTTCAATCTATACTCCCCCTTAATTGACAAGATAAACTCAATTAAGAAACAAGGGATGCAAGTATGATTGGAATACCTTCACTTTTCTCAAGATGGTATTAATCTAAGAATCCCATCTTCTTCAGATTGGCTCCCCCTCAAGGGGTGCACTCCATTCTGTCCAAACCATCCTCCAGTTGAGAATGATCATCATCTTCAATTCCCTGTAATGTTAGCACATGTAAATACAAGTGATTAGGGAATAAGATGGAACCTCCTTGGTTCATCAATGAGAACAACAAGGTTGAGAAGATTCTCTCAACCGAGATGTCCCATTTTCACCATTCTTCACACTTGCACATTTGATCTTCAATGATGTTTGTGCTGGTGTGGATATCAATACATCTTCATGTGAAATATTCTTCTTCCCTTTTGCCTTAGTAATTTCCAGAACTTCATCTTCAGCTCTTTGTAGATCTTTGGCAAGTTGCAACTGATTTGGCCATATGACTAGTAAGTCACTTGGGAGTGTGGCCTCAGTTCTGGAAGTTCTACATGGTTCTTTTGATGCTTTCAAGCTAACTTTCTTAGGAAACTTGTTTTCAATCAATCCCGTCTGCTTCTTCTGGATTGATTGTCTTTTTGAGTCCAGTCTGCTTCTATTCAGTTCCATGGCTTGTTCACAAAGATCCATGGTATGACCTTTCTTTCCACAGTAGAAGCATGTTTTCTTGGTGGTCCTTCTGGATGCATCACCCTTCTTGGATTTAGACTCCAAGGACTTCTTTTCCTTTTTCAAAACCTTCTTGGGAGCATCTTCAACTTTCTTCTTGCTTCCCAAGGATTCCATTTTAGCCAGGTTCAGTGATCTTCTCTTCTTTTTAGCTCTGGATATAGTTGGAGATTGACATGTATCTTTTTGACCACTTTTTCACACATCCCAGATGTTATCAAGCAATCCAAATCTGTTAGCAGTAAACAGATGACTCTAGACCTGTGGATGTTGCTTCTTTTCCTCTGGCTTTCTCCCCCTTGGCATGGGCTTGCTTCGTGCTTTGACATTCAGTGGATTGTACCAACAATCCTTTGCACAATGCCCATACTTATTACAACACCAACAATGACCCAAAAATCTTGACCTCTTCAATCCTTCTGATTGTTGGGTACTTTTCTTGACTTGCTGTGTTGTTTCAGGAGAGCATTCTTTCTTCAATGTCTTCATCCATACTTGTTTGGATTCATTCTTCCATCCTGTACTTTTAGTAGAAACACTTTTAGAAGCATGAGTACAAGATGGTATGGATGGTACCTTCTTTTTTGAAGATGTTTCCCTTTCATTAGAGGATGTCTTTCTTTTAGAATCATCCTTCTCAAAGCACACTTGTGTAGCAACATTTCTACTTTCAGCTGACTGGGAGGATTAAGCTTTGGGTGATTGCAGATTTTTCAATATCACCTCTAGTTCTATGCATTTCATGTTAAGGGAGTTCTTCTCATCCTCAACAGTTCTTAGCCTTCCTTCCCAATTTTCTTTCAGCTGTTCTAACTGGTCTTCATGCACCTTCTTCAATTTTAGCAATGAATTGTCAAGCTCCTTCACCATTTTGACTTTATCTTCGAGTTGAACATCTCTGACATTCATTGACACTTTGTGCAACTTCTCCAGTGCATGGAAAACTTCTTTGATCATTATCATAAATATTTCTTTCTCAGAAGAGCTTCTTTGCAATTCTTCATCAGTGTCTTCAAATCTTTCATTGCAAAGGGAAATAGTTTCATCTTTAGCCTTCACCATCTTTCTGAGAGTGTTGGTTATGCCAACCCTTTTAGCCAACTGATCTTCCATTGTATTGGCTTCTTCTTATAGCTGTAATTTTTCTTCTTGAAGATCAAGGATGCCTGTAGCTATACACATTGCCACTTCCTTGGGGACTGTCTTCTGAAGATATTCGATTGCACTTTGAAGATCTTTCATTGTTCCAACTTCATCACAGCTAGGACAGGCTTTCTTCATCTTCTTGGCCTGTTTCTTCTTTCTATTTTTCTGAGTCTTGGCAGATATCTCCATTTGAGGCTGGTTGCTCATTTCCTCAAATCTGCACTTCATAAAGACTCCCTTGGATCTTTTAGAGGTAACCTTCCCTCTGATACCAATTGAAGTTCCCAGACCAGTGTGAATCACTGAGAGGGGGAGGAGGTGAATCAGTGATCCCTTAAAACTTTTTACTAATTGATTCTTATCAATTAAACCTCTATGGATGGTTAAAGCCTCGATCCACTCTTCTTGTGTCTCTCAACCTTTCCTCGAATAATGCTGTAAATATAAAGGCACTGGACACAAGGATTTACAAGGTTCGACACCAAAGGCCTACATCCTTTCCATGTTGGTTAAACACCCCAACATGGATTCTCCACTATAATCTGTCAGAATTACAATGGTCGGTATAGAGTCCCACTATACCTCTCCTGAGTCCCACAGGAGGATCTTTATACTGCTTCACACAGTGTTACCAGCGTCCCACTGGCCTGCTCCAGAATCCCACTGAAGACTTCTTCTCCCTAAGTCCCACAGGGTCTTCTCTTGGCTCCTCGAGTCGCACGAGTAGCTCTCCTTATATTCAAGCTCTTCAATTATCCTCAGCAGCCTGGGATAAAGGCTGCTGGCCTTGCTCTTCTTCTGATCACTTGTGGTGAACAGGTCTTCTCGTCTTGCTCAGGATTTATCTCCTTCTTCTAAGGATGACCTGGCCTCTCTCCAATTACTGAATACTCAGACAATTGATGTCTTTAACTTTAGTCTGGTCCAGTCTCACTGCAATTCAACTTCATGCACTGAGTGCATGGCATCTCTGCATCCTCATGCACTGATTGAGTGGCTTCTCAAAATTCTTCAAGAACTCTTGGTCTTGGACTCCTCAAATGCACACAGCCTGATTTATCTTTGTTCACGTGTGCACGTGCATGCATGAATGCATGCACTTCCTTTCTTCTTCTTAGTGTGATAAACACTCAAAGAGTGCAATTACTTTAAGCACACATACTTTCTTGGAATCACACACTTTATTCTTTGTTGATTACACACATAAATGTATGTTCTTCTTTAGTGTGGATGTCCACTTATTCTTTTAAGTGTATACACTCTTAGTGCACACACTAGGTTCGGCCTTCTTCATATACTTAGACACACACACACACAACTTAGGTGTGGTCTTCTTGTTTTGCACATACACTACCCATAGGTGTGTCTTTGGCCTTCACTCCACTTCTTTCACACACACGGCCTCTTCTTCAATTGCACACACAAATGCCCGTAGGGTGTTCTTCCTCTTTCTCCTTATAGGTGGTATACTACCTCACCCGAACTCCCTACTGCCTTCAACAGCCGTGCAAGACCTCAAGATGCAAGCGGCGCGCAAGGGGTGCGGCCTGTCTTCCTTTCTTCAATCGCGCAAGTCCTCTGGACAGGGTGCAAGGGCGCGCAAGGTCCTTAGACAGCCGCGAGCGAGCAGGGTGTCAAGGACACCAACTGCCACGCAATTGCGGGCTTCAACCGTGGGCGCGCAAGGTGCTGCGGCCCCGGGTTCTTCCTGCCGTGCAACGGAGGCACACAGGGGACCTCCCTTTCTTCTTTCATGCAAGAAGTGTGCAAAAGGAACCTCACGGAGAAAGGGGTGATCCGAGCTTCACTGCCGCGCAGGGTGCTGCGCGGGGCTTCGACTTCGCGAGGCACAGAGTGCTTCTCACGGGACTCCTCAAATATTCAGCAAGCATTTAGAATGCCTCGGCCTCTTTTTTTATAGGAAGAGGCGCCTCGGATCATCCGCGTGCGATAAATCTTTTATCTCCTGAAGATTTCGGATCTTCAAGATTCTTTGAAATCTCCTTTTTCTCCTCTGTTCACGCGGGTTCTTTTCCTTCATTATTTTTCACGTACATGCGACTAAAAACACATGCAAGCCTCTGTTCTTTTCCATGCAAAATATTAACCAACATAGCCTCGGCACTTCGTTTGCCTTCGGCCGAACTCGAAATGCTCCCCTCATTGCATGCATGCATATTTTTATGCATGTATGTGTTCAGTGTGGCCAGACAAACCGGATGGACGCCTTAGCTCCTTCAGAGGTGGCCGGGAACTCGAAATCCGGCCTCGGGTAGCCTCTGGTTCATCGGCGGCTTTGCGGGAGGTGCCTCGGCCAAGCTCGAGGAAGGGGATGATGCAGCAGCCGTCGGATCAGGATTTTGAAACACATCGGACGGCCGCGATCAGAAGATCTCGCGCGGGATCGATCGTGCGGTCGAGATCTGGCGCGCGATCGATCGAGCGGCCAGGATTCACTCCGCGGAAAAATCCCGCGTCCCACATCGAATCGGAGGCCGGTTTTTCCGCAGTTTATCAAACTCGCGCTGCCCCCTTTCTCAGCAATTGAACTTCCAACCCTCTCGGTGCCGCCCCGCATCGAGTTCTCTCTGCGGGCGCGCTCTTGTGCCCACTCCTGCCACTCGGGCGTGCCACTGGCGCCCACTATGCACACACGGGCACACTCTTGCGCCCACCATGCGTGCCCCTAGCGCCTACGCTGCGTCCTGCGGGTGCGCCCCTGCCTCAGGGCTGCTGCCTTGGCCTTGAGGGTTCCCCACGGGCGTGGTGACCTTGAGTCCCACAAGAGCCATGGGTGATGACCCTCGGCTGGCCTCCTTGGTGGCTCTCTTTTTGCTTAAGTATTGAACAAACACTTTGTTTAAAAACAAAGTAATCTCAACATGCCAAGTGCCACTTCCAATCCATTCTTCCTCTTCCTATTCTTCCTTCTTCATTTCTTCTCTTCTCTTCTTCTTAAGAATTCCTCCATTCCTCTTAAACATTTAATCTTCACATAGGAGTGAAATTCCCGAAGGTTCATCTTCAACCGAAGCTCCTGAATCAAATAATTCTTCAACATTCTTCAATGATCCAATCAGAGATCAAGTTGGATCATCTTCAATTCATCATGCACTAAGAGATAGTGCATGGTATTAATTAATGCACATCATCCACTCAGTGATTGTGGATGTATCATCTTCATCTCCTCATGCATTGTTAAGACAATGCATGGTCTTCTGATATTGTTGTGACATTGTATCCAGTTGATACAAGTTCTTTGAACTTAAAGATCATCTCATCAATCGTCTGATGTAATGATGCTCCATCATCATCAATTCTTCAAGTGGTGTAACTTAGTATCATCTTGATACAAGTATTGAAACATTAAGATCAGTTCTACAATCGTCTGATATACACATGGATGAATGTTTCAACCATAAACACTTATTCCACTTAGTGAATCTCCTAAGTGACATTCATCTTAACACAATGGCCATCCTCCATTTATCACCAACACCATCATAGCCTTTGTCATTCACATATTGACTCTCCTTGACATCCATTCATTCTTTGACATCTTCTGATCAACAACATACCTTATTGACAACAAATGCAACACAGTGCACTTCAGATACCGACATGAAACTTATTGAAGACTAGGTTTGAAAGAGATAAAGTATAGTGTACAATATTGAATATATGATTTTATAGAGCCTATAAATAAAGATTAAGATAAAGATGATTCCACTTTTTTAATTATATTATATAAATTATTTTAGGTGTTTGAAAATATATTAAAGATTAAAGGCACAACACTCATCACTTGGAGTTATTTGTATCAGGTAGTAAAATTGAGAGCAACACCTGGAATTCACTAAAGAACCAATATCTATAACTTATGAAATATAAAAAAACTAAAAATTTAAAAATAGTCTTAAAACTTTATCCCATGTTTCCTAATTTAGAGTTCTTCTATATTTCTTCTTTCTACTGGTATAAACAAATACTGACCGAGGAACATGTCCATCAATATTCAATGCTCGTTTTTGTATGAAAATTAAATTAATTAATAAAAAAATAAATATATATTAAATGTTAAATGATATATTATATATGAAATTTCATGATATGAAATTTAAGTGTGCCCAAAATTATGAATATATTTCATGGATCTCTTATTTTTTGTGTTCTTTTCAGATGATTCCTATTAGAAAACAAAAATATACTTGCATTTTATTAATTCATAGGGGACAAAACATCACCAATTTAACTTAATAATTAAACAAGTTCAAGACATAAGTAAAATAACATGGTTTTTAAAATTTCATAAAACCAAACACACTCATATGCATGAAATTTAAATTTAATTAACAAACCAATTAATTAATTATAACATACTATGAAATCAACATCATAGATTCAAATCAACCAAAAAAGTCAACACCAACCAATGGAAAAAGGAACAAGAAATATTTATTTTTTATACCATCATTAAACATTAATTTAACAAATATAAGATATATTTTTTAATAATAAGTGATAGCAAGTTAACTATATATTAGTATATTTGAGATGTTTCAATTAAGTTCAATATAGTTCTCTGTGTTTTAGTTTTTTTCATTACCTATTATATATGAGTATGTAGTTTTGATTTTCAAACATCATAAGTTTGTTTTATTTATTGTTTTAATTTTTTAAATAATTATATGTATTATCTATAGTACTTTTACAATGATGTATAGTAATGTGTGTAGTGATGTTTAATGATGTTTAAATGACTTGTTTAACTATTGCGAGGTTTGTCCAAAATATATTTTTCTGAAATAAATGATAGATTGATTGATGATACATGAGAGTGATACATGAGAGTGATAGAAAATGTATTATTGGTGGAGGGAAGGATGTTGGTTGAGTATGATGGTGGAATTATTTTATTTAGGATGAATTGATTCATTATTCATTACACTTGTGTGAGGAGAATCAACAACCTAAGGAGAAAAAGAGGTCGAGCACTTTCATGGGGGATATCATCTTCATATACAAGATTTTATATTTAAGACATGATTGTATAGTCATTTTATATAGGGGTGAGGGGGGTGTATTAGATCATATGTTTCCTATCATTTGGAAATTAGATATGAGATTTTTCATGTTTTTATTATTAATAATTTAAGTTTTTGTCCAAATGTTAATTTATGAGAGGGTGAGGGTGGTGTAGTGAGAGTGGAAACCCGAATCCAAAACTAAATCATGATAAATACATCCTATGGAATGATAATTCAAGGGATAAAGTGAAAACAAAAACACATACAATGTATATTACAGGTACATTTAAGGGACAAGAGAAACCTCATGGGGACTACTAACATTATGAGCAAGTCCTTCTCTACCATGATAGTAGAGCTTAAGAAATTAGTTATGTTTCTAATAATTTTTTTGGCAATTCATTTTTCATTCATCACAAGGTTTACCACAACCCTAAATCTCCCACTCAAAATTCATTTAATCCAACTCTAATTTTTATTGTTTTGGATGTCCTATTCCATTTCATTGTACACTCACACTTTACACTTAATTTTTTTTAAATTCATGCATTGTACACACATAAAACCCTTCAATATGTTTTATTTATTTATTATAGAAATTTTTATTATCCAAAAAAGTATCCCTATGGAGATAACCCGATTACTCACTAATCCACCATCACTATTGGGAAAGTGTTTTTTTCTTCATATTCTCTCTATATTTTTTATTATGGAATTATATGATGAATATTTTTTGGGGAGACTGTGATGTTTATTTGATGATCAAAATAATTTATTGAATATATTAAATACATGAAATTTTATTAATTAGAAATTACTTCTTCATATTTTTACTAACTTGTGAATTAATCTTGGGGATGGGTGAGATTATGATAGTACAAGTCTATCCTGGTCATACGAGATAGAAACCCGAGGCTACGATGTATGAAAATCACCTATGAAATAAAGTAATAAAGAAATTTTAGAATAATTAATGTGAATAATCTTAATGAAAATTATACAATCAAACTCACCGAGACCTAAGGTTATAAATAGGATTGTTAAACCAAATAAGAGAGCTTGGTTTGAAAAACTGGATGAAGATCTTTGGGAATATAGGGAAGCCTATAAAATACCATTTTAATTGTCACCTTTTAATCCAATATTTGTAGATTCATATATTTTAATAGTAAAACTTCATCACATGTTCATTTTGGGCTATTAAAATATGTAAATCTGAACATGAATAGGTTATTTTTGTTTGAAAACAATGGTTACAAGAGTTAAAAGAATTGAAACTAGACTCATATCACAATATCTCATTATATAAGAAAACTTTGAAACTTTTTCATGATATTAACATCCTTAGAAATATATTCAAGTAAGAAGGCTATATATCACTCTTTAATTCCAAAATTATTTTTTTGGTATGTTAAATTCTATATTGTTTTTTGGTATGTTAAATTCTAAATGGGTTGTACATTATAATGTTTTAACTGTCTTTACATTTTATTTTATAGAAATTTAAGACCCTTTAACAAATATAATTTTTAAAGTAAATGAAAAAGGATGAATATTTTTAATCAAGAAGTCCATCGATAAACTATTTTAACCCTTTTTGAGGGAGTTTATTTGGAATTAAACTATTATTTTCAAGACGCTTGCAATAATTAAGTTTCTTCTACAAATTCCATATTTAATGGAGTTTCTTACAAATCCATTTATTCCACACCATCTTGGTCCTTTCATTTTTATATTTTTCTATAACATTTTCTCACCATACCATATAATTTTTTGTTTTTTACTTATTTAATTTCTAAATTTTAACTTCAAGTATTTATCAATTTCATAAACCCTACCAATTCCCTTAACTCATGAAACAATTACAATCTATAAAATTTTCACCTTGAGTGGTTGGGATTCCAATGATTATTTTGAAGCATTAGGATTAATAACTTATACTACATATTTTATTTTATATTTTTTTCAAGGTAAAACTATAATTTCAATAAGAAAACAAATTATATTTTATAAATAGTTAATAAATCCTGTTAGAAAAAACAAAATTAATTATAAAATTCAATAAATTACCTCAATAGAGGAATTTATCCAATATGAAATTTGGTCTTTGTATTGTGAAAGTGGACATTAATTGAAGATTTGCATATTTTCAAGATTAATACCTCTTATTTTTTTCTATCTGATATACAAGTCTTGCTTGTAGGACCACCACATCTCACACAGTTCCATTAAACAAGGTTTCTTCACTTGTAGGTCACTCAGGATGTTATATCAGAGTTGAATATTAAAACAAAATTATCAATAATAATTTATAAATAAATTTACAATTAATTACAAAAAATATATTATCGAATATTTTTTCCCAAGAATTGATGTTTATTCTTGTATAAATTTTATCTACTGAATTACTTAAACTGGAATAATATTACAATATTTTCTAAGTATCCCCATGAAACTCTAAAATTATTTACCATTTTTTATAATTATTTTCATATCCTCATTTCAATCAACTATGTTTTTTGTGTGTCTATTCCACACCACATTCAACTTTTTTTATAACCAACACTTTTATTAGAAGATGATCCTGAATAAATAAATAAATATTTCATACACATATATATTTGAAATTTAATAATTTTTTACATAATTACTTTTAAAAAATTTACCATAAGCACTAGATATTTTCATTGGATCCTATACACTATGTTGGGGTTTAAAAATGGAGTAGTGTCCTCTATAATAGAATTTGGATGCAGAAGTTGGGTAATAGGGTAAGACCATACATGAGGCATAAATAGTAGAGGTGTACCCTATAGAGATGAAGGTGGATAAGGAAAAAAGGTTGAGGGATGGAAGGAGTGGGGATACCTTGCATGATAGTAGGAGGAAATGGATAAAATAGACATACTCTCTTGTATAGGTACATAATATAAGGGGGATTCATGATAGTAGAAAATTATCCTAATGACTGCATTGTTATATACTGTGAGTCACTGCATGTAGGGGGGCTACATATAGGGGTGGTGCTATTTTCTAGACCACCTGACCTATCTTTATTGAATGTAAGTTTCCTCATTGATGATTACTATTAATATTAAATATTATTCGTTTAAATTTCATACATAGTAAATAAATAAATAAGGTACTCATTGGAACAATCATATTTGTTAGTTTATATTCTTTAAATCCGTGATCATTTTCTTCTATTTTTTTTCTACAAACCTCCTTATAAAACATAATAAACTGAAAATACCAGAAGTGATTTAATTGTTTTTAAAAAATGAAAAATCATTAAATAACTATAAATATACCAAAAAATTCATATTATTGTTCAAAACATTACATATTACATTAAGTTTATTTTCATTAAGTTGTTTACACATAAAAATTAAACATTATACAACAATAGAAGCTTCTACTTTAAATTCAAAAATAAACTAAATAATTATTTCATGTTGTCTATATGGATCCTATTATTAGTTTAACATAAAAAAACATGATATTATATTTCTATTTATTACTAACATATATATATTTAGTACAAATTTTGAGGATATAGAAACTATGTGATAATACAAAATAATTCAATAAAAATTACTTATTTTGGTAAAGATAATATCTTCTCCATTTGATTTCATTTTTATTATCAATTATTACATAAATTTAAAAAAGATTAACTATATTCATGTAAAAATGACCAAATAATTATCACTTTGTAGAAAAAATTTCAATAATGTGACACTATAATAAATATATCCTGGCAAAAAGTTTAGGAATTAAAATATTTCACAACCATGTATAAAACATACAAATAATATGAAACTAGATAACTAATATAATATACTTACCAAAATTAATTATGTATCATGTTTAAAAGTTTAAATAAACATGTACCCTATTAGAATAATATAAACTAAATACTTCCAAAAATGTCAATGATACACATTCTCTGTTACAATTACCGGTTTACAATCTATTGTAACAATTGAATCATCGATGTCATTGAATGATACATTTGAGTGAATACCAAATTGTTTATCAAAAAATATCTATCATTTGATCCTTAATAAAAAAATATGTCTTGGAATTACACCAATAATAACAACAAATTGTGTTGTTAAATGGTCATTTATATAAATACTTGTCTAGATAGGGATAAAAGAATGTAAGGATTATCTATGTGAAGATAACATTTCTAATCAATCAATCTAAATTGAAAACCATATATATACATGGATTTTAATTTCATTGAATCAAGCCAATTGAATTTGATAATAGCAATATAACCACTCTTTTTGTAATATAATAAAAATACCATCTCAATAACCCAATAATACAACATATTTTCTGATCAAGTTTGTATGTCTTTTAAACTAGCATAACAATCTATTGTTACACATACCATGAAACCATCATGTTATGATTCCATATTTTTTTCACAAATATTTATAATGAATTTAAAAACATCAAAACTATTTATTTACAATATTGTATCAATTGTTTTGGAGAAAATGAAAATGACCTTATTTTAAGAGATATAATATCCATTGGTAAAATTTAGACCTAAAATATATTAACATTGAACATTAAACAAGTAACGGTGATTTAGTCATGTAAAAAAGAATTTGTTAATTTTAAATTCAACTAATAAGGAAATTATTTACTATATAATTTATCTCTCCTCTTAATAGATAAATAATGACATGTTATTTTTATCGGAAGTGGAATCAGACTCCGAGGTGTTGATTAAGGCCTTGCAGGGGAAAGTTGAGCCTCCTTGGCTTGTGACTTATCTTATATGTAGTTGTGCCTTGGATATTGATAATGGATGTTCATTTCGGCATAATCATAGAGAGGGAAACTTTGTGGCATACCCTCTTTCTTAGGGGAGTATCCACGAGGAACCCATATTAGTTTTTTCTAATATGGGGTCGTTACCTCAGGAATGTAATGGTTTTTTTCTAAGGGACCCTCTTGGGATCTATCACATTATACCTCCTTGATTTCATGTATTCGTGGAAGGGATTTCTTCCACTGTTCAAATAATAAAATAAAAAACCAATTATCGATTGATATTGATGACATAAAATTTGAAAAAAATCACAATAAAAAAATATATTTATAATTTTACTTACATGATATAATCATCAACCATTACAAATTTCATAATAATATATGATGATCCATTTACCACTCATCCTTTTTCAATGTACATAGCCTGTATGATCTAGATATCCTCATCCATTTGGGGAAGTGATGGAAATGTTGGTTTAATGGTATCATACTATTTATCTTCAATTCTAATTGTCTAATTAGATCTCTTTCTGACATTATTGAGGTACATTGAACCAAAATACTTGTATTCTGATTCTAAATAACCTTTCACAATAGATCCTTCAAGATGATTCTTATTTCTGACATAACATTTCAACGTATAAATTATTCTTTATATTGGATACATCTAGTGGCTAGAAATAGGATGGAAAAAAATAACTTTTATTAGAAGATACATGGTTAGACATAATATACATGTGAAAAATTATGGAGGGAAAATTTTCTCCAAGTCAGAAATAATGATTGATCCATATTTCTACAGGTTTTTACAACACTTTTGTTCAATCTTTTAACATAAAGGTCATAATAAGTGTGAAATAATATAATCATAGTGAACCTAAAACTATGTGATAGTAAATTTCAAATGGAAGTAGGGATCGATTCATGAAACATGATATAATAGTCATGGGTTTTAAGAGATTTTAGTTTTACATATCATATATTCACCCATTTTTCAATATTACTTAAATAAATATATAGAACCTTTAAACTTCCCAAGAATTGAAGAATTTCTATCTCTCTTAATATGTCATAAAAAAATAATTAAAATGTATTTTCTACTGATTTTGACTAATTAACTCATGATAAAGTCTTGATTTTTTAACCCCAATCCATTAAGTCACTATGTGAGCACAAACAAACTTATGTTTTCCCATTACAATTAAAAGTTTTGTAAGTAACATTTAATTTTTTTTCTCAATATGAATTATATCTAAGTAGCGACACATCAAATTTTATAAAAAATACAGATACTCAAAAATATACTTTTCTTTCTCCAAATATTTTTGGAATTCAATGGAATATTCTTCAACTTTCTAGAATTTGATTGATACTTTCCAATAGAAAAATTCAAACCATCAAGTTCTTTAAGGATATCACCCCTAAAATTCATTGAGGTACTTCATATGTCTCTATGGAATTATCAAACTATCTTTAATTTTTCTTGTATGTATGATCCATTTATAGAAATTACTTATTCCCTATGAAACTGAAAGATTGATGGAACTTTAATATCCTAAAATGTGTATTTTTCATAAAAGTAAGGTAGGATAATCTCCCCTTTGTGATCCAATGAGGAATCATTCCATAAGAAAAGAAATAATTTATTATCTATAGTAATACTGAATGATACCTAATGCAATCATTTCTAAATGCAACATATGTCTACACCCCTAGGGTTTAAAACTCATTAAACTCACATTTTAATGTTTTCAAGTATATTTAAATATCACTTCCAGGATAATTGAGTTGAGAAATCAATATACTCATGGTAGTAACTAGACTTACATCTATGATGGAAAATTATAAATATTAATAAAAATAGGCCATGTAATTGGTGTATTATACGTCTGGTGAAATGGGTTGAAACCATCACATGAAAAACCTAATCTTACATTCCATGGGTCAACTGTAAAATTAGGATATAAAATATAAACTTTTTTCCATGGTAACCCATCTATAGGATGAAATATATTATCATTATCTTTATTTCCTTCATCTTAATTTCATATCTGATTATTTTATATTTTTTATAACATAAAAAGTTTCTGAAGTTTGGGAATCAATGGAAATTTCTATATCACTTTATTTGGAACACAAGATTGAGTTCTATATTTATCAGTCTTCCATATCAATGTACCAAATTTTTACACTCATTTAACTTAGAATTTCCCATCAAAATCAGTCAATAATATTTATGGAATGTATGGATTTTAATACTTGAAAATATAAAATTTTCAACCAAAATTGATACCATACATTCATGTTCAAGATTACATGAATCATCAAGTAGTAATTCCTTAAAAATTTCATGGGGATAGTAAATTGTATAATTAATAAATCCAAGAATTGTTTTCCCATGATACAATCGCATTAAAAACTCATGTTTGGTTATTATCCACATGAATGGTATAATGAGGTATTCACATCTTCGAAAATGTTTATAAATTTATCAGTGTTATCATTCTGATCATTAAATGAAAACTACGATCCCATATTCGTTTCATCCTCCACTGGTCTACATGAATATTTTTTGGAGAAACAAATGGAAACTGATTAGAAATAAAATTTTCTATTCAGATCCTTTCAGCTAAATCAATTTAATTCTTTTTATAAAATTTTTTCTCTATTATAATAGAAAACATGATATTATTTCTAAAAAACTTTTTTTATTTATATGGTGACTAATTTATTCACATGTTACCCATGTCCTTCCAATGAAATAAAATAAGGGCATCAAATCAATCTTCCATCTAAACCATTACTGAATGAAAAATAAAAAAAAACTCCAAATCCTTCTAAAACTCATCTATGATCTGATAAACATTTTACATAAATCCTTTATCCATTATAATATGAATAAAAAAACTGTTATCAAAATTTTTTATTTTTAATAATAAAATTGAAAATCATTCATGCTTAAGATATGTACTATACAAACTCATTAATTTTCATAATTATTTATGAATTCAAAATCATGAAACATTCATTATAATATAGATAAAATTATTTTCATTTTATGTTTTGGAAATTTAAAAGACTTTTAATTCATTAAAATATTATAACAACACATAAGAAAAACTAAATATGTTCATAAATTTGGATGAAAAAACTATACCCTTTTTTATAAGAACCCTTTTAAATCATCTCATATAAATTGCATCAATATCATGGGTTTTACCAAGACTATCAAAATTATATTTTGCTTTATAAAGGAAACATCATGAAAAAAATTCAAAAATTTCCATATTGAATTGAATTAACTTATCCCAAACAAGTAAAAAAATAAATTCAAACCCAACACACTTATATTTTACTTTTAAAACAATTATGGAATTAAAATCTGCAAAACAATTATTTTAAAAATAAAGTTAATAAAAATTTCACAAATAAAATACATTAGATCAAACAAACTACCTATAAAATAGATTACCAATGATCAAATAGAAAAATGAAGGTTAATAAACCATAAGTTATTCTAGTGGCATACTATAAAATTCACTGGTCATTGAGTATATAATAATCCTTGGTTTAGTAATATATAGTCAAACTTGTCTTCTGAAATCACATGGAAAATATATCGTGTTCACTAAAGTAATGTAGGTAAATATTATTTATGGTATTGATCAAAACTAATTGAAAATTCTCATAACCAAAATCAAGACAAATATATGGCACATATATTAATTAAAACTTATAGTTAAAATTAATTCTTATTTATAAATGATTTTCTAATGTTTAAAATTTCATTTATGAAAAACACCCACATAAAAAATTTATTTACTATTTTTTTCCATTTCACTCCTTTACCATATAAAAATATTAATAGTAGGTTTACATTTAAATAGACATATTTATTAAACATATTAAATTCTAGAAGTATTCCTTAAATTAGATTCAATCCCATCAAGCATGCTATACATTGTTATCACAAGCACACTGAGGAATGCTCCACGATAAGATGAATTGAGAGGTGAACCTACAGTGCCTCACCACTCAAAAGGATATGTGACATCTCCAAGGCATTCTAATGGATACATATATTGTGCCATTTCAATAGCTGTAGAGGCACTAAGCATGAATGTGCTATGCTATTGAAAAAAAAATTAGGGATTTTTTTCAACATGTTGCGATAAAAAGGATGATGGGGATCATAAGTCAAAAAAACATTAAATACAACATTAAATGTAATAATAATTAAAAATTCTACCCTACTCCTAAAAAATATACAAGTAATCTTCTCAGTCTAAGAAGAGCAACCCAACTTGGGCAAGTTGGAGGCTCCAACAGTTAGATTAGATGCATAGAGGGGAAACAAAATCTGGTGATGTTTGTAGTAAAATAAAAAACTCCCCTTCTCCCTAACTTTTATCATCTTCTATTGATGATTATTTTGATTTATATGTTCTCAAAGATTGATTATTGGCTTATGGGATCATTAAAAAATGACAGTTTGTACTTTAATTTGTATTATTTTGATTTAATTTATGTTTTTAAAATTTAAAATATTTTTTAAACCTATTTATATATAATAATTACATAGGATACGTCTTAGTTTCTTGAGGAATACCCCTCATTCTAAGCCTCTTAATATACCTCACATTGTATCCCCAAGCAGCCTTGGTACTTTATTGTTTCACACACCATTGAAAACTATGATGTTATATACACCCACTCCCTTTTGAATTTTTTTAACTATTATAGGGTGTGTTTTCCATGTTCCTCAACCCCCTACGGTGGATTAACCCCCATTTTTCTATGCATCTCTACCAACATATTCCTTCGTAAATAACACAAATTAGAACAAACACACTACCTATAAAAACATGATTTTTTTGAAGAACTAAGTATACAGATTGAAAGCAATATAATATCAAAATTTTCAAAAAATGACACTAAATCAAATAACAATAATTGTTGGGTAAAATTTGAAAAATAATATTTTATATCCAACACAAACATGGATTAAACAATAAATTTATTTCGTGATAGAACAATTAAAACTATGGATTCTTATAAAAAATTGACATTACCAGTAGGGATAGGTGAATAAATAAATTTATTTAAATTGTGAAGAGTCAATGTGAAAAAATTATCCATCATGAGGGAATATTTATAGTGCCCTTGATTTTAAAAAACATCAATTTCACATAGAGATGAACTGAGGGGTTACTCGAAATGTGGAGGAGCAAGGTTTGGTCGGCTGTGAGTGGAATAATAGGACAATACCTCTTATGGAGGAACTGAATTGGGAAATTGTGTGAAGAGGGGAAACAAGGAGGATATGATTAATAGATTATATATCTTGATTGCGTGAAGAGTTAAACCATTGGGGTGTCTGGGGGTCGATTGTGAAAATAGGGGAATCGTTGGTATGTAGTGGATTTGTGGAGCCGGGGTTGATCATGAAAAGGGTAAGCACTGGATAGGGAGGATATCGACAGAGGATAGGGCTCTATCATTTAGAGGAGAAGGAATTTATGCTTTAGTATTTCCATAGTTTTAATAAACTATTCCATCAAGTATATTATTTCCATGTTTTTAATAAATCGTGGAAATAGGTGTATTGAAATAAAATCTTTTTGTTGTAGTGAGTAGTATCAGAAGTCATAACAGCCTATAATTTTTGTTTTCTTTACCTTTTAAAGTATTTATAATATATATATATATATTAAATTGTTAAAAAAATTAATCAATAAATGAAATAAAGAATATAATCTATAAATACCTCAGAGGTAATTTTTTGGACAAGTCTATATTGCCAAATTAAAAATAACCGATACTTTTTCCAACTATAGTAACCTAATCTATAGGATATGGTAATCTTACCAATCTATCTATAATATCCTATAACATTACTTAAGATGATATATCTCCATATATTTATTATGTATTATATCCCCAATATAATATATATTCTCATATTCAATAATATGATATTGTAGATCCTTAATTAAAAACTCACTGTAGATGGGAATATGTGGTGGAGGAGGTTTAGGAGTTGGATAGGCAGGTGAAGGTGGAGGAGTGGGATATGAAGATGAAGTTTGAAGAGTTGGATATGTATCATAAAAATATATTTACATGTTTTTAAACATCAATTATACCAAATATCTAGTAATCTCCTATATCATCTCAAAATCTCTATAACTTTATATTCTAAAGATTCTATTTTTTTTATATACATCCTCCATTAAAGAATCTTTAGAATTACAAAACACTTTTTAACTTATAAATCCACCTCATCTCTAAATATATGACCAGAGTGTTGGGATTTACCAATGTAGTAGCTAAAAAATACTTCCTACCCATGGGTATGAAAGTTCACTATGTTATTTTCTCCTCAAGGGATTCTTATATAGAATATTTGAAAATTTTTATTAGTGAATAAAAATACAAAAGAGTTGAAATTCGTTAAATAAGATAAATAAATTAAAACACCCTTATAATACCATCAGTTACAACCCTTGAATGTTCAATAAGACATGTTCCCTTTTTTCTCATTCAACGTCTCTTCCGTGGTTTATGTCTAGATGGAGAGGGGGGAGGGGGGTCAACCTCTATGGAGCCTAAAGACTTGACTTTTTTTTTTGAAAATTTTCATCCATCATTTGATCTTCTAATAAATTATATCATCCATAAGAGAAATTATGAGGGTATATGTATTTTTATTGGATATACTGATGATATATCCTTGGTTTCTATTAATTAAGCAGAAAAAATAATCAATATGATCATAATTATATAAAAAAACATCAAAAATATAACATTCAACTTACAAAAAATGATTCAATTCATCTATATAAAATAAATGGATTCCATGTTTCTTCATCTATAAAATGATATTTATCACATTTATTTTCAAATTTTCTTTCCCTAAAAATTAAAAATGATATAAGGTTTGATTTTAAATCTCTCCGTCACATATACGTTAAAGATAAATATTTCTTACCAACTTGTTAGTGTTAGGTATATCATATGTCATCTGATATGAATGGAAAACACCAATATTAGTAATAACATGTCATGATAAGTATAATAATAATAAATTAGTATACCAAAGTTGTCTCCCATAACTATTATATTGTCGATTTTTTGACACTTCACTAATCACAAATAAAAATGATAATTTTCAATCAAGATTGAATTGATAAAAAATGTATATATTATTTTGAATTTATACCCCTAGGATTACCATTATCATCAAACCCAATATATATACTATGGTCCTAGATATAAGAAAATGATAATTTTAGTAAATGTGTGATACCACATTTACCAACCTTAGAAACCTTCCTTGCTTTTGTGGATGTTGAAGTCTCTTGTGTAGAAGGATGATAAGGTTGCTCAATAAAAGTATGTGTACAGTCCTTCGAAGAAACTAAATATGAATTAAATGTTTGGTATAACATTATACTACAAATGAAATTAAAAATTATTACAAAAAATATAAAAATCCAATGTCTACATATAAAATTAAATAAAAATTAAAAAAACGATCCTTCAAAAACCAAACTAATTTAAACACATTTTTATTTTTATTTGATATAGTAGCTAACTAAAATGATAGAAAATGGAAAATTTCATGTATGAGACATAAGTTACTATATATTGAAATTAAATTTGATTTTTTTTATAAATAATAATACAAGAAAGTATATGTAAATTTTTTTATAAATAAAATAAAAACAAAACGTTTCACAAAGTAAACAATTAAAAAAAATAATGGTTTAAAAATTAAAATATTATCATAGACATTAAAAGGATGACCACCAATAAATCAAAAAATTTAATTATTTTTATTATATAATTTTTTAATTATATATCTAATTCTTTCATAATATATATGTAAAGACCATAATGAAAATGCAAAAATGTTTTCAGATTGTTAATTTTTTTAATAGTTTTAACGTATTTAATGGGAATATATACACTTGTTTTATAATTAAAATATAATAATCTATGATAATTTAACATGTATTCTAGAAAATATAATAAAATATAAAATAGGATAGTGAAATTTTCATTTCCTAAAATAAATAGTTTTATAATGTTTCATTGAGAAACATTCTACCATATAATAAACAAAAGGTCAATGATAGTGTCATGCATATTATTTTATTCACATCAGATAAAAGTAAGGTCAATTTTTTAAAATGTTCTAAATAATAATGTTTTCAGAGAATGTGAAATGAAAAATATTAACTTTAATTTATAATGCTTCATATAAAAACATTCTACTATACAACATTTCAAAAATCATGATATAAACTTAAAACATGAGAAAATTATAAGTAAAAGACACCTAAAATATCATGAAAAATATAATAAAAGTGATAATTTGATTATATGGAATAGAAAAATTAATGAGAGGTAACAAAAAAGATGATGGTGCTAGAGAAACATAATAATGAAGGTAATAAGGGGATGTTTATGTCTACATTGACGGTGGTAGTGATAATGGCGAAGAGAAAGGTTGGTGATGAGAATGGCGATGATGAGAAATAATATGAGATATTTGGATCCCTAGGTTTCAAATAAAAGATATTATGGCTCATATGATGGGAGAAATCAAGAGTGGATAACTAAAATTAAATATATGTATCGATTAATTATTTTTTAAAAGGTTTCTACATTGGCTATTTTATATTTTATATAGAAACTTTACATAGAAAACATTTTTTACACTGGTTATATTATAACCAATGTGTAAACTTTTTCATGATAATTTTTTAGGTGGATTATAATATATTTGACCTAAAAAAAACTTTTTTTTCACATTAATTAATATAATTAACATAAAAATGTGTCGTATTAAATACTTTTTTCACTAGTGTGTGTTTCAGGCCATGTATTATCCTAATTCATAAATATAGTTTTAGGATCTTAGATTATATTGTTATAAATTTATTCTTTATGTGGGGTTTTTTGTACAAATGGTGGTCCTAACACTTGATGTGTTTAAATTGAATTAATTACACCAATCATTGTTTATTTATTTTGAAATTGTTTCTCTTGATAATCAATAGTTCTCTCAAAATATTTAGTAAGATATGATTATAATGTTTTATTTTTATTTTTTAGTACACTATAATTAAATATAACGCCCCAAACCCAGTTACCCAAAGTCGGTGAATTATTACATAATATTGGCACGATCACAAAAGATCTAGTCTCAAAAGACCGATTAGTTTAGTAGCCTTGGAAACACTAGATATATTCATAAGTCTTACATTACATCATAAAGTGAAAAAAACAACAAAATATTGTCTTCATATCCCCTCATACTATCCCTACAGGTCATTCTAAAATACTTCTTCACATCCTGGGAAAAATAAAATATTGAAAGGGGTGAGCTCAGATGCTCAGTAAGGATAACAATATAGCGGAAACTTTCATAAATAAACATAAACATTTATGAGAATGTATAACTAAAACAAAATCCTTTTAAACTTGAACTTAAAAATAATATATAAAAGATAAAACGAAATAATTACATTTACTTATTCTCATGTATATTATACTAGTCGAATAATCGCATGCAATATCAATGACCACTTTCATAATGATGGAATGCATAATGCTAGACTATCATAACCACATAGTCAAGGCCTTATGCCAAGACTACAAATAAGATTTTTTAAAGGCCTTGTTCCAAGACACTAGTTTGTCTAATGAAACCTACCAATGCATCGAGGAGCTATAGCGGGCTCCACCCGTCACTTATTAAGTCCAATGCATTCCTCATATGAACAGGTTAAAACATAACATAAACATTCATATTAAAACTATCATATGAAATGTCAATACTTTCTCCATAAACCATGAATGGTATAAAATAACACATCCACAGTAAGAAATATCACAAAACCTTCAATATAATATGGAAGTTTTGTATCATAATTAATTAACTTCAAATAAGCTTAAAATCCATCAAAGGATGTTCACATAGATGAAATCAAAACTAATTGAGAGAAATATCTCTTTTTTTTTGAAATCATTTAAAATACACATAATTAAAACATTTAAATTGAAAATATTATTATAATATTTTAAGGTAAGCTTGGATGATTTTATAATGGAGGAAAATAGCCGCACAAACTGTATAAGTTAAAAAAAATACATTCTTACCTTAATTCTATCGAAAAGGTTAAAGAGGACCTTGTTTAGAAAACGACAGAAAGATTCCTTTATAAACATCTTATAAAAAGTAAAAAAGGGTATAAATTATTTTAACCCATAGTCTGTAAAATAGTAATAATTATTTAAAATACATTTTTAAGAAACATGGACGTGGATGATAAAGAGGTCCCAGTAGATAATTACGTATAAACAACCTCAGACAATGAAGATATTGTGAAATAAACCATTAATTTGTAATTTTCCTTGGTCGAGGGTAGGTTAACCTCCTATATAATAGTTAAATAACTATTATTAAATTATTCAAGAATCATATACAGAAATATGATATCATATATGATCTTTTAATATTTCTTTGTTAATAATATTATAGTATTATCGTCGTTTTGGGTGTTCACTTACTCGTTTTCTTTTATTTGTTTTGTTACATAAGTTATGTTTGTTATCCATAGGTTGTATTTTATTCATACCCAGAATGATATCAAGTTCTTAAATATTATTTTTAATCATAAAATGAAAATTAGTCTTGAATGGATACGATGTGGAATGAATCTTATTGCATTCGTGGAGACGGTAATCCGTACGTACGCACGAGCAACAATAGCATTATTTTGATATTAAAATAATATATAATTGGATTGTGTATCATATATATAGAATCATTATCATGTTATATTTATTATTTACATGAATTACACATCATTATCATACCCATCCAAATAATAATGTTTTGAATAACAATTACACCACGACGTGGAGACGGTAAGCCGTACGTACACACGTATGGTGACATGTCATTCAAAGGATGGATAGAATAATGAATATGGTTGTAACATATTTATAATAACATCACATTATATAGAATATAATGGAGTTATTATTTTAGAATAGAAATAATAATGAAAGAATATGTGGAAGAAGAAAGGAACTTGAAAGTGGGTGTTGAAAACATTACCTCTTCTCCGGGTTCTTCCTTTTTATTTGATCAAAAGGGCTCCTTAGGTTGGCTTTATGATCAAACTAAGGACTCTAGGTTGGATTTAGGGAATATGAGAGGATATTTGGGTAGGATTTGGCCAATCCAAAAGGCTTTGAAGGTGTGAAATTGAGAAAAGGGTGAGTGCCCTTTTATAAGAGGGGTGAGGGGCACCTTAGGAAAAGTTAGAAATATTATTTTATAATAAATTCATATTCGGTTTCTAATGGAACCAAAGTGGATTATTTATTGGATAAGGTGGGGATAGGTCTAAAACCACTCAACCAATAGGTTTTAGATAGGTTTGTGTCACTATATTAACTTTATCTTTTTGATTTAACTCTTAGTTAAATAGTTTTACATTTAGCATGTCTCTTTATATTTTTATATTATATAGTTAATAAACATAATATATAAATCCAACCAACCCCCAAGGGGTCAATTAATAATACAAATATCATTATATAAGTCTTTTGGCCTAACCTTAGATTTTTAAGAATAGAATATCAATTAATAATATAATATTTGTTTTAAAAACTCTTTTATGTCATTTTTGAAACTATTTAATAATTGATTTTTGTTAAAGTCTTAAAAAATTTATTAATTAGAAACAAATTCATTTAAGTAATCCTAAAATGTTATATTAACCAATAAAATTCGTGTATGTCATCAAAAATTTCAAATTATATTTATTTTAACTTTTATAATACTAATTATTTGATTCTTTCATTAATAAGGAAAATACTACATCATTTTTGTGTCATAAATAAATTTAATTATTAAATGTCTAAAAATTATAAATAAAATACCATTATGTATGAAATATTTTTATATTTCTAATGAATATTTATAGTCGAATATATAACATATATAACCCTATGTAAAAATTGTTTTTCTAAAAGATATATGCTTATGTCATTTTTGTATTTACTTTAACTTAATTAATATAAAGTGTCATTATCACTTACAAGGGGATCAATGGGGTCCCAAAATCGACCCAAAGATGACCATGGTCGGAAATGTATCAACCAATAGGGTCAGGACACGTTTTAGGGTAATTTAGTATTATTATAATATTATTTTTTATCCTTATTTACCGGATTTACCCTTTAACCATGGTAAATAAAATATTTACCGAAGTAATTATTCAAAATGTCTAAAAATAAAAGTTACCCATTTACACAATTTGGACATCCTGATTAAAAATACAGAATCTATTTTTCCAAATTCAAAACACAGAAGTGGCAGAAATTAATTTAAAATTAATTCCCACTATCAAAACAAAAAGTGTGTTTTTTACTATGAAATAATAACTATCAAAAGATTGACACTTGTTTATGTCCATTTTAAATGCAAAATTACGTCCAATGACCAAAATTGTATTAAATAGTAAAAATATATTCTAATTATACTTGAAAACCATTCAAATGAATAATTTATCACAATTAATTATTTTGATTAAAAAAGTTGTTTTTAATTAAAATTTAGTAATTTTCACTATTCATCAAAAATTGGAAGTTCTCAGAAAAATACCAAAAAGTAACCCTAAGCTAATTTCGATACTCAGAATCCAAAAATTAAGTCCATTTTGAAAGATAAAATTTATAAAATTTCAAAAAGTGGGTATTACTATTCATGACGGTAAGTTTGATTGGTTATGGTGTGTGTTGGAACTCGAAGTTGCGTACAACACACGCTATTGTATTATTCAAAGAGAAGCGTACCCTGGAAGCTTAGGGTGTTACATTCTCCCTCCCTTAAAATAAATTCATCCTCAAAATTTGATTTTTTTTTCAAAAATAAAAGGTTGAAAATAAAAAATACCTTTTGGGAAAACCCACATCAGAAATTAGGTTAATAAAATTTAGTCTTAATAAGAAGAAATGAGAAATTAAAGGGTAACCACAAAATTATGATCTCGATTAGGAGAAAGTTTGTGAAAATTAGAGACATATAATTGGAGGAAAAATGTAAATATTTATATGTAGTGATTGAGGTCATCAATCACAAACACGTGTAAAATTGAGGGCCTTAAATTCGTCAATCTATGATGACTTAAAATACCATCAATTCAACAAAACATAAGGTATTAAGATAACACATTTTTGGTCTTAAGATCCCTTCAATAAATTATAAGAATTAATTTCTTCATAGAATAATAGAAGAAGAAAAATATATACTTGAAAAGTAGATTTCCATACTTTAACTAATTTCTACCACAAACTCATCTTTCACTCCAAAAGATAATTGAACTTTAAAAAAATATTCTATTTATCCTATTCGAATGGGGTTAAAAAATGAATTTATAATTCATCTACTAGATTTTTTTAAAAAAGGACTACATTATTCAATCCAGGACATCACTTGGGCCAGTGGTAGGTGATACACCCTTGTTGCCCTTTGGTTGCGGGTTCAGGTCTTGCGGCCTTGCTGGTCGCGATGGGTTGCCGCTCGACCTTCGGGTTGTCCTTTTATGGAAATAAAAAAATAATTTCAAACTAGAATTATCCAAAATACTTTTTTCCAAACTCACAGTCCAAAATTTATAAGGAAGGTAAACACAATGAAGATCACTTTTTTCGCTTAAGAACATGTGAACACCTTCATCATGTATTCTTTTAAAACATTGAAACATCTTGAATTACCATAAAACCTTATTGATTACATTCGTGATCCCTTATTCCTTATAGAATGCTGGATATACTCCTTCTATCGAAAAATGTTGTAAACTCCAACAATGATGGAATATACAAATCATTAATCAGTTTCAAGGTAGTCAAGAATATTCAATATAATTTATCAAAATCAATCATGTATTATTCCAAAATCACTACCTTGGTATCAGAACCATATTATGGTTTATCTTTCTCTCAACCATATATTTTCCAAAAATTTAACCAGCTATTGAGTCACTTTTTTTAGTTCCACACAATCTCAAGTTCTTAATGAAATAGTACTACAGTACAATCCTTATATACTTCATAATTATCATAACTAGTACATTGTTGATACAACACTCAAATGACATAATTCTCTAATAAGAACATAAGAACTATAATCATTCCTCCTCATCTGTGGTAGTATCATAACTTGATTCTTATCCAATAGCAGCATTTGTGGTATACTCTGATGATTTGGATATTGATTCCCATAGTGTCTCAACTCCTTGTAGATAATGCATTGTACATTTGAAACCTTTTTCTTACCCTTACACTCACATACTCGGTGTCCTTTCTCTCCACACTTATAACAAACTCCCATTCCCTTCAGGCAAGTTCCATGGTGTTTCTTCCCATAGTTATCAAATATGGGAAAATTCTTCTTTTCCCTCTTACCTTTATCCATCTTTCTATCTTCCATCATTTTCTTCTCTTGCCTCCCTTCAAAGCCATAGGACTCAGAGAACTCTTTACTTATCTTATTAACACATGATACTATTTCTTCATATATTTAGAATACATGGGAGATTATCTCCCTTCTAAATGTTGGCTTTATATCATGAAAGATATGATCCTTCTTACTCTTTGGATCATACGTATTGCTGGAGTTTACATTCCTTCTACTGGGCGCCATTTCTATACAATGGCACACACTTGATTATTTTATAAATTACAATACATAAATCCAAATTTGTAAAACACTTAACATAAATTGAACAGTTTATGGATATAATCTATAATCATAAATATGTTTTCTTTGAGGAAGTATATACTTATAAACCCTTAAAAATAGTTTGTAAAGAAAATGATAATTAACCTAAGCATATCCCCTGGGAGTGTCGTAACCAAGAGTACAACAAGGCCCGTTGTCATGCACCAGTTCCCGTTCGAGTCTAGCTCAAAGTGGTGTTTTTGGGTTTTACCCCTAGGTACATCTGTGCCAGAGCCGCCTCTACCTGCTCGTATCCAGACAGAGATGTATTGCTCGGAAAACTCACAAAATATCTACAATACCAAAATTCTAGGAAGTTCTTCTATACTAATACTCAAAGTCTATCTTAGGGCTATGTGCTCGAATCAGAGTTTATCTAAATCTAGCTTCCAAGATTTGTACTAAACGTCCTCTGATACCAACTATAACTCCCCTACCCCAGTTACCCAGAGTTGGTGAATTATTACATAATATTGTCATGATCACAAAAGATCAAGTCTTGAAAGAACTTTTAGTTTAGTAGCCTTGGAAACACTAGATATATTCAAAAGTCATAAATTACATCATAAAGTGAAAATACAACAACATATTGTCTTCATATCCCCTCATATTATCCCTGCAGGTCATTCTAAAATACTTCTTCAAATACTGGGAAAAATAAAATATTGAAAGGGGTGAGCTCATATGCTCAATAAGGATAAAAATATAGCAGAAAATTTCATAAATAAACATAAAAATTTATGGAAATGTATAACTAAAAAAAAGCCTTTTAAACTTGAACTTCAGTATAATATAGCAAAGAAAAAATGAAATTATTCCATTTACTTATTCACATAGATATTCTACTAGTTAATTAATCACATGCAATATCAATAACCACTTTCATAATGATGGAATGCATAATGCCAGACTATCATAACCACATAGTCATGGCCTTATACCAATACTACAAATAAAATTTTATCAAGGCCTTGTCCCAAGACACTAGTTTGTCTCATGATACCTACTGATGCATCGTGGAGCTATAGCGGGCTCCACTCATCACTTATTAAGTCTAATGCATTCCTCATATGAACAGGTTTAAACATAACATAAAAATTTGTATTAAAACTAGCATACCAAATGTCAATACTTTCTCCATAAACCATGAATGGTATAAAAATAACACATCCACAGTCAAAAATTTAACAAAACCTTCAATATAATATGTAAGTTTTGTATCATAATAAATCAACTTCAAATAAGATTAAAATCCATTAAAGGATGTTGACATAGATGAAATCAAAACTATTTGAGAGAAATATATCTTTTTTTGAAATCATTTAAAAGACACATAATTAAAAAATTTACTTTGAAAATATTCTTATAAGCTTGTAAGGTAAGATTAGATGATTTTATAATGGTAGAAAATAGCTGCACATGCCATATAAGTTAAAAAAAGACATTCTTACCTTAATTCTGTTGAAAAGGATTAAAATGACCTTGTTTAGAAAATGAAAGAAATATTCCTTTATAAACATCCTATAAAAAGTCAACAAGGTTATAAATTAATTTAACCCATAGTCTGTAAAATAGTAAGAATGATTTGAAATACATTTTTAAGAAACATGGATGTGGATGATAATGAGTTCCCAGTAGATAATTACGTATAAACAATCTCAGACAATGAAGAGATTGTGAAATAAACCCTTACGTTGTAATTTTACTTGGTCTAGGGTAGGTTAACCTCCTATATAATAGTTAAATAATTGTTATTAAATTATTCAAGAATCATATACATAAATATGATATCATATATGATCATTTAATATTTCTTTGTTAATAATATTTTAGTATTATCGTCGTTTCGGGTGTTCACTTACTCCTTTTTGTTTTATATGCTTTGTTACATAAGTAATGTTTGTTATCTATAAGTTGTATATTATTCATATACAGAATTATATCAAGTCATTAAAAATTATTTTTAATCATCAAATGAAAATTATTCTTGAATGGATACGATGGTGAATGACTCTTATCACGTTCGTGGAGACGGTAGTCTGTACATACGTACGAGCGACAATATCATTCTTTTGATATTAAAATAATATATAATTTTATGGTGTATAATATATAAAGAATAATTATCATGTTATATTTATTCTTTACATTAATTACACATCATTATCATACCCATCCAAATAATAATGTTTTGAATAACAATTACACCACGACGTGGAGACGGTAAGCTGTACGTACGCACGTATGGTGACATGTCATTCGAAGTATGGATAGAATACTGAATATGGTTGTACCATATTTATAATAACACCACAGTATATAGAATATAATGGAGTTATTATTTTATAATAGAAATAACAAATAAAGAAGAAGTGGAAGAAGAGAGGAACTTGAAAGAGGGTGGTGAAAATATTACCTCTTCTTCGGGTTCTTTCATTTGATTTGATCAAAATGGCTCCTTATGTTGGATTTCGGATCAAACTAATGCCTCTAGGATTATGTGAGGGAATCTTAGAGGATATTTGGGTAGTTTTTGGCCGATAAAAAAGTCTTTGAAGGTGTGAAATTGAGAGAAGGGGGAGTGACCTTTTATAAGAGGGGTGGGGGACACCTTAGGAAAAGATAGAAATATTATTTTTTAATAAATTGATATTCGGTTTCTAATGGCTCAAAAGTGGATTATTTAAAGGATAAGGTGAGGATAGGTCTAAAACCACTCAAGCAATAGGTTTTAGATAGGTTTATGTCACTATATTAACTTTAACTTTTTGATTTAATTCTTAGTTAAATAGTTTGACATTTACCATGTCTCTTTGTATTTTTATATTATATAGATAATAAACTTACTATATACATTAAAGAGACCCCCAAGTGGTCCATTAATAATAAACCTATAATTATATATGTCCTTTGGATGAACCTTAGATTTTTATGAATAGAATATCAATTAATAATATAATATTTTTTTAAAAACTCCTTTATGTTAATTTTGACACTATTTAATAATTGATTTTTGTTAAAGTCTTAACAACTTTATTAATTAAAAAAAATTCATTTAAGAAATAATAACATGTCATATTAAGCAATAAAATTCGTGGATGTCATCAAAACATTCAAATTATATTTATTTTAACTTTTATAATACTAATTATTTGATTCTATCATTAATAAAGAAAATAGTGCATCATTATTGTGTCATAAATAAATTTAATTATTCAATGTCTAAAAATTATAAATAAAATACCATTATATAGGAAATATTTTTATATTTTTAATTAATATTTATAGTCGAAAATATAACATATATAACCGTATGTAAAAATTGTTTTCCTAAAAGATATATGCTTATGTCATTTTTGTATTTACATTAACTTAATTAATATAAAGTGTCATTATCACTAACAAGTGGATAAATGGGGTCCCAAAATCGAACCAAAGATTCCCATGGTCGGAAATGTATCAACCAATAGGGTTAGGATACGTTTTAGGGTAATTTATTATTATTATAATATTATTTTTTATCCTTATTTACCGGATTTACCCTTTAAGCATGGTAAATAAAATATTTACCGAAGTAATTATTCAAAATGTCTAAAAATAAAAGTTACCTATTTACACAATTTGGAAATATTGATTAAAAATATAGAATCCATTTTTCCAAATTCAAAACACAGAAGTGGTAGAAATTAATTTAAAATTAATTCCCGCTATCAAAACAAAAAGCGTGTTTTTAAGAAATAATAACTATCAAAAGATTGAAACTTGTTTATGTTCGGTTTAAATGTAAAATTACGTCAAATGACCAAAATTGTATTAAATGGTAAAAATCTATTCTAATTATACTTAAAAACCATTCAAATTCATAATTTATCACTATTAATTATTTCGATTAAAAAAGTTGTTTTTAATTAAAATTTAGTAATTTTCACTATTCATCAAAAATTAGAAGTTCTCAGAAAAATACCAAAAATTCACCCTAAACTAATTTTGATACTAAGAATCCAAAAATGAAGTCCATTTTTAAAGATAAAATTTATAAAATTTCAAAAAGTGGGTATTAATATTCATAACGGCTAGTTTGATTGGTTGTGGTGTGTGTTGGAAGTCGATGTTGCGTACAACAAACACTATTGTATTATTCAAAGAGAAGCATACCGTGGAAGCTTGGGGTGTTACATTAAATACCTTTTTTATTCAAACCATGTGATTTATCTTGTAATGTGGAAAATATAAAAAATTTCAATTTTTTTAATTTGTTTTTTAATGTAATATATGGGTTACAACGTATCTTGATAAGTTTTTTTAGATTTTTAAATTAGTCCTAATGATGAGAGCCAAAATTTTCATTTTTTTCAAATGTATTTAATCCCACAATTAACATAAAACCTTGGATATTAAATCATTTTTTATATACTTTATGAGTTTGGGATGGAATTGTTAAATTACTTGAATCTTTGATTTTGAATTATTTTATTCATCTTCAGAATTAATTGAAAAGAAAAAAATTGATAGTTTGATTCTATATTGAATATGGAATTAATTTAAAACACGCTAAATAATAGTGATTTTTTAATGGTCATATATTTTTTTAATTAATTAATAAAATAATACACTAAACTTGTTGAGAATGGCTAGATCTCAGTCAATGCCTCCGGCTTCCATGCCCAAGGTGGTGAATATTTTCACTCCGACACCTCCCCCATTTGTGGAGGAGGGTACTCTGCTGCCTATAACTGGTGTTTATCCTCCACCCTTCATTCCTTTCTCAAACCCTAATTTCATACCTTCCTTCCCTTATATTTCTATCAACCTAAAAGTCCCATAATGCTTCGATGAATCCCCAAAATTATTGATCTCAACCTCAAAATTAACTAATGTATTCTATCTACTGCATCTTACCTTGATTGTATGACTCAATCAACACATCTATTAGTGGAATCCTTAGACCACTTGATTTTTGAAACATAGGTCTTGCAGGAGTGAGTGGAGATAGGTCATCTTGACTCTAAACATATCATGATTCAGTTTTACTCTAAAGACGATATGATTATTGCATAGTCGAGCATGCCTCAATCTTATGATGGATCTCAATTTCTTATCTTTAAATGGTCATAAGATTTTCATATGAAACTAGATTCACCAATGTTGGTGAGATAGGTAATATTTCTTGAACTTACTCTTCCATTTCAAAATCCCTGAATAATTCGTATGCTTGGAAATTTGGCTGGGCATTTCCTATGCTTTTATAGTAGGACTAAAGTGTCGTGTCATTCAATTTCACCGTGGGTATATGTAGAAGTCAATGTGTCCAAGGAACCAATTTAATCCTTTTGTATTTTTTTTCAATGAAGAATTTCAATATAATCATTTAGTCATTTTTGAATCCTTGTGTGAGTTTTGTTCATCATGCTAAAATCTGGGGCATGGCTTGGTTGTTTTTAGGAGTAGGATGAAACAACCAGGAGTTAATTTGGATGTTCAGGTGAATAGGGTACTAGGTCGTTCTACCAGTGATTTGTGGAACGATTATAGATATGGTCGATAATGGGTCTGTT
Source organism: Viscum album (assembly GCA_963277665.1). Classification (NCBI taxonomy): domain Eukaryota; kingdom Viridiplantae; phylum Streptophyta; class Magnoliopsida; order Santalales; family Viscaceae; genus Viscum; species Viscum album. The sequence goes on along the minus strand of OY728125.1, from coordinate 1,967,773,858 downwards.
TATGATTTTAAAGGATCTGGTCGAGGTCCTGGAAAGACAACTGGTACTGTATGTTCGGGTGAAGCAGTGAAGAAAAATAAAGTTAAGGTATTACCTAATGAACCGAGTGTATCTCAAATTTTTAATAGGCTGAGGAGAGATCTAGAAAGTCCTCCTGGAAACACTATTACTACAGGGGGTGCATAGGCTAGTGCAATGGTATAATTTATTCCGGATACGCACAATTATAATGCATAAGCACAGGTGGATTCTGTTGAAGCTGATGTTCCGAATTCTAAGAGCAGGGTGATCACAAATTCATTAACCAATACTGTGGATGTGTGTGCAGAAAATAGTAACAAAACTGGAAGGGTGATCTAACCAATTGGTGAGGGTAATTCTAAGGATAGCCATGAATGGTAGAAGCCAACAGATGGTGTAATCAGGAAACTAAATATCAAACAAGGAACCAATATGATGAGGACTTTGGCCTATCTCAATTTAAAAAATCACTTTGATAGTTTGAGTAACGATGGAGGGATTTAAGACAACACCATTTGTCCCTCATAATCTGAGTTTGATGAAGAAGGAAAACCCTTAAATGAAAATTTTATAGGAGGGTTTAGTAAAGGGTTTCATAGTCCAAGGAGGAAGAAGGGAAATAATAAAAACAGGGATATGGGAAGCTTTATTTTTACCATGAAGTAGAAAACAAAGGGTCACAAAGATTAATAATATCTTCCTAGTCCAATGGAGACATGGTCAACCAAAAAAGGTGGTAAATCCAAGGATCACAAGATCCAGATATTGGAAGTTGAGGTTGTTCAATAATTTGGAGGCAATGGGTCTTCAGAGCATGACAATGAGGTTACAATAGAAGAGGGTACCTCATATGTCTTGGAGAACCCTCATGGGGATGCTGACTAGAGGTCGGAGGATCAACACAGGGATATACTACTGTAACATGAGGATGTTGTGCTGGTGAAGGAGGCTTCTCTCCCCCTGGATAAAAATGAAATACAGGGACTTCTGATGGCTCACAATGACATAATTTCACAGGTATGAAACATAAGATGGATATTCTCATGCACTCTAGTGAAGAAATAGTAGAGGTGGGTCTGGAAATTAAAGCGATTAAGGAAGATGTTAATCAAATGATGGGAAGACTACTTTGAGTGGATACTACCAGGGAGGAATGTGATTGTATTGACAAGAAATATTGAATATTTATTAAAGTATTCAACATGATAAATGTTAGTAAAGAATAATACATGCAATCTTAAGACTATCTATCATATCATTACGATGATATCTTAATGGATGATCCGGATAGATAGGTAAATTACTTTCCCTAGAAATTGTTTAGGGAGTGTGATTCCAACTGACTTAAACTTTTCTTTAATAAGGCATTAGTCACATTTCTTATTTGATCTGGTTAAGCTATGCGGGTTCTCACTTTCCCCTTAAAAGTGTTTGAAAATAAAAATTTAAATTAGAGAATACACTAAACTTTTTATTTTTTATATTTTTATGGATCTTTATAGAACCGATATCTAGAAATTAAAGTATGATAGAAATATAGAAATAGAATGAGGCCCTTATACATAAGATACTCTAGATAAAAATATTAGGAAAATACCTGGAACCATCTATGTGTATGTAAGATAATTATTGGATGATATAAAAAAATAATAAAGTATTGGAGTACATTGAATAATGTTGATAGATAATGGTGGGAAGAGGATAAATAGTATTATACCCTTTTTTAAAATGTGAATAAGCTACTACTTGACTAATAAATTTTTATAGTTTAGATGATACATAATATTTTTAGGATGGATCTATATTTATAAATAACATTATTTACTTGGAAAAATCTGAAACAATCACATAAACAAGTTTCTTGTAGGGATATGTTAATATGTAGTATTATGTATTTTTAAAAATTTGAGAAATCTATTAATACATGACATTTTATCCTTAGGAAAATTTGGAGAATAAGAATGCATAAGACATATTTTCCCAATGAATATGATACATAATATATTTTCTAAATAGAAAATATGGTACCTAAGATAATTCTCCATTTTAAGGCTCATATATAATATTCTTGAGTTTGAAAAATTATGAGAAGAGGTGACACGTAAGATATTTTTTCCCAGGGTTTCTAAAATATAATATTTTTATGAATAGGTGAAGATATTTAAGTTTTTCCACTTGTTGAAAATTCAGAGATAACCATGTATAACATTTTATAATTTTTAAATTTGAATAATCAAATTAATCAAAGTCTTTCATCATATAGATGACTGTGGTAATTGGACTTTTCCACACTAAACATAAATTTGAATTTTCAAAAATGATTTAGGTATTTAGTCAAATTAATTCCACATTATTATATATAACCAATTATAGAAAATCTTTTATAAATATTCCATATGGAATATATAATACACCTAAGAAAGATGAAAATTATGGGGAGTTTTTTTGATCCTAGGATTCTTTGAGAATATTCTCATTTAAATAATTTTTACCCTTCATCCACGGAAAATCAAAGTATTTGAAACTAGTGATAGTGGGAGCTCATTGTAATGATTTTCAGGATAATGGAGAATAAGGTGTTGTAATTATTATATAAAATCTTTCCATTCCCCATTGTAAAAGGAATCAAGTCCTTGGATTCAGACTTGGAATGACTTAGTTATCTTTCTATAATTTCTGTATTTTAATAGAAATTTAATGTTTTATATTCATCTATGTTGTGTTCTTTTCTATTCTTGGAATTCATTGTGTTTCTTAATATATGTGAATTACCAATGTACTATTATTTAATGATTACGAAGAACCAATCCATTATGGGTGGTTTAAGGGGAATCATAGTGGGAACCTTGAATTTATGCATTTTATTTCCTAAATCCATTTCTATGATTCATTTGCAATAGTGAAGGTAAAGGGTGGATGTGGTGATCATCACTACATTTTCTATAATTATTGTTATATTATTCTATTAGTTGAACTTAAAATACTTTTACTAATCAAATAACTCACCATACCAATGTAAGTGAGTGGTTTGAGAGGATTAATGGTGTGTATTTGTTTTCAAGTGTGTACGAAGGTTCATATCATTGGTTTAAGATTGTTATTGTTATTGGATTAGTGAATCCTAATCTATTTGGATTAAGTTTGTTAAAATACTTGTGGTGAAATCTATACACAAATCCATAAATCTAAGAGATTAATCTCCACGGTGAGGTCACTGGGTGCTATAGGGGGAAGCACATCTCAGTTTATGGGTATGTGGGCCGAAACCCCCTTGCTAAAATTTTGGGGGCACTATAGAAATTATAATTCACCATATTAAATATAACCAATAACACTAACAATGAACTATAATAGTGTAGATATCAACATGGTTACTATATAAATGCTAACCATAGCTCTATGTACTTGCTTCCATAGGTACTATAGCACTATGAACATATCGTAAAAGTTTATCACTGTAGAAACATGAGTTTCCGTAAATATCTCCTTGATTTATGATCTCCCCTCAAGCTAAGGTTTATATACTTTAATAATTCCATCTATATTTTTCTCCTCAACATAGTTAAATCATTTTGCCTCTCTATGGATTAAGGGATTTTTCCCAAACCATGTATATCCTATGTTTTATTAATCAAATTCTTATTTTTTTCTCCCTTTCATTATTTTTATGAAAATTCAAATATCATTTTCTCTAGGTGTTTTGAAATCAATTTCCCACTCACTAAGGAGAGAAACTTAGTTATTTATATGATTAAGGGTCCTTGAGAATATTAATATTCTGATAAATGAGAAAATAGTGGGGGTAAGTTGATAAATTTTATTGGGTCAGCTTATTATATTATGTAATTTTGAAAAAGTAAAAATGGGGATAGAACCCATTGAAATTCACCCCAGGACCATATAATTTTCTTAACAACCTTTTGTGTGTTTTTATTTCTTATTTGATTCAATATCATTAAATATAAAAAACCAAACAACCATTCTCTTTCTATTTTTTTTTAAATTTTATAAGAAAACCTAAGTGCTAAATAATTGTGAGTGTTCTAGACTGGGATCCTTGTGATTCAAACCAATGGTCAATATCAACCTGTAGATTGGGAATTTAAATTATTCTATTAATGTTAATATAAAGGATTTCATGGGTGTCATACTCAATCTAGATATGATTAGCCTAGTTAAAAATATGCTATGAACATATATAGATGTTATTATTTACCATATATGGATGGCTATAAATTGTACTAGGTTTGAGGGGAATAATCTCCAAAATAAGATAATTATTTATAGAATTATGAGAGACATCCATATAGACTCTAATATACTAATGAGATACATGAACAATACACTGCAATACATTATTATCCTCAATATTGTTAGTATTAGTGGTGTCCCTAAGAGGACTATTCAACCTATGTTTTTTAGATGGGTTCCCCTCTTCCCTCATGGATCAAAGTTAATGTTGATGGTGAAACTATTGGTGCACCTAGTCAGATAGGTTGCAGTGGTATTTTTAGAATAAGTAGAGGCTTCATTGAGGGGTGATTTCTATATTTATTAGGAACTTATATTGAATTCATAGATGACATGTAGATAGTTATTCATGCTATCAATTATGCAAAGCATTTTTGATGGGATAAACTATGGATCAATAGTGAATCATTTATGGTGGTTATAATTCTAAGGTGTAGATTATTTTTAGTTCCATGCCATATTTTCATTGAGTGGATGGAATGTATAAGGTACCTGCAGAAAATTCAGTTTGTGATCACTCACACTTACTGGGAGCTAAATATAGCAGAATATGCCTTATAAAAGCAAGTTGTAGAGGAATATAATTACTTCCAGTCCTTTTCCCTTAATGACAACTTTTTCATTTACATTTCTATAATGTAAAGGGTGATGTAAAAAACTCATATTAAATCCTTCTTTTTCAACACTATCATTTTTATTTAATTTTTATGTGAATGGGTCGTACAACCCACTACCCAGAACTTCTTGTATTATACCATATTTTCCCAATAATTCTTAAGAACACACATTTTTTTTTCTATTTTTCACCTTTGATAGTTTCATTAATGATACATATAAAACTGGTTATAGTCTTACTACAAATAAGTTTATTAAATTTATTAAAATAATCTAACATCATTTTAAAGGCTTTAATCTTTGATTTGAATTTATCAAATGATTCTTTATAATTGAAAATTGGATCAAAATTTTATTGATTGAATTAATGTGGCATGACATCTTATTCATTGGACATTGTACAATGATTTATACTTTTTAACACACTATTTTATTAGTTTGATTCATTTACTTGAATCATATGGTGTTTCATAAAAATATTCAACGAATTTTTATGAAAATTACTTTGAAATTAAATGGTTTAATTGAAAAAATATTTTAAATTAAGGGTTTTATAGTTTAGTTAAATAAATAAATAATTTTTTTATTTTATTGATAAAATGTTTTGGAATTAAATTTATATTTGATTATATATAATCCAAAATATTATTAAATTTATAATATTTTTTTAAATAAATATTTTATTATTGGATTACTAAAATTAAATATATATATATATGTATTTATTTTTATATGACTATATATAAAGATAAGTTGAAAAACCACAACCTTTATGAATATTTACATTGATATATATTGAACATTATGGTTTAAATAAATATGCATTTTAAAATAATAAAATTAATGTAAAATGATATAATTCATTATAAATAACATAATTTTATTAATAATGAATCATATTTTATATTGGGATATTATAGTTGTAAGAATAAAAAAACAAACCTTCTATATATTTTACATTATAATTAATATACTTATATTTTAAAATATTCTGACTATTTTCTTTATTTGATAATTACCTCAAATTTATAAGCCCCAGTATTATATGTTAATAATTATTTATTGTGTAAAAATTGATATGGATGCAAGTTTTATTGACTCCTTGAATAAAATAACTAGGTAATATTTTGTGGAAATTAAGTAGTTTACCAATTTCACCAATGTATTTTAAAAAATTCTTGTTTTTCTTATACAAATATATCAAAATTGATCTTATTTCACTTGAGATACTATTAAGGAACATTTTTCCAAAAAACATTTTTAAAAAATTATAGGAATTATACTCATCATGGGGAATTTCATGTTTCCTATCATCTAAAAAAATTGGTTAGATAGAAATTGATATATGATAGTTGATCCAATTAAATTTGATCTGATGAATTTAATGATCAATTAAGTGTTATTTAGGTTAACTCCTGATAGTATTAACACCAATACCAGTGAGGTTGGTGGAGTGATCCCTTCTTTGGTGCAGATGGAGAATTGTTAAAGTTCTTTGAAATCATTAATACAATTCATACTAAATTATATCTTGGATGGATATATTTTAATAAATTTTTATTTAGCATGGATATGATACATTTTAAGGCATTTAATAAATTTTTATTTGCATAATTTGATATATTATTGGTATTATTGATGAAAGTACCACCCATTAGATAAAAGATTCTAGAGTTTTATTACCATGCCCACAAGTTGATTGGGAACTTAAGTATCACATAAGGGGCCATGGATTTGTCACAACATTACTATGTTGTTTATAAAATATAATTAAAAAATTAGTTCATTCAATATCTATAACTCTACTAGGTTATAGGACATTATGGAAAAATAGAGTAGTCGAAGTCATCTGAGAAGGGTTTTAAATCATAGGAAATATATCCTTGGAAAGTAAATTCATTAAATTATACTAAAAATAAATTTGAAGATATTATTTATGTCATTTAACATATATAAATTTAAGAGATTACATGAAATTAAAAACAAGTAAAATGATAGTTTATCCAAATCAATAAACTCTTTGGAATGGGATGATTTTGATTTGAGGTACGCATAATTTTATTTAGATTGTTGAAATTTCATAATAGGGTTAGAAGAAAATTATTTTAACATATCCAGAACTATAATTATTATAACCCATATTACATGTGATAGAGAAAAGTGAGATATTTCATGAACATTGGGTGGGGGTGAATTAGTTATTACTAAAACTATAGATCTTAAATGAAATTATTACCATTTTGGTTAGACTATATGGTCTATGAATGAAACTAGTAAATATTATTAACATGAAAAATAAATTGAGTGAGAATATGGTTCTAAACTATATGAATAATAAATATATAAAAAAGTGTTAAAAAGTTCATTAATATTTATCTTCCCACTTCAAGTTCATCCAAGGATGAATCAAGTGTGAAATTTCATTTTTTCCGAAAATGTGGAAAACATTTATATAATTCAATACTAAATGTATGGCTAGTTTTGTCCATTTATTTTGATATATGTTTTTCATACGTATTTGGGGAATAATTTTTTAATGTCAATATGTGCTTTCAATGGATAATTTTGTTTTATCAATTCTAGTGGAAAATATAATTATTTAAATATATGAATGAAAATGAGTTCTTTGGTGATAAATTAGTGAAGTAATATTTGTTTTAATTTATATATGATTTAAGATCAAATAATTTGAAGTGATCTAGAAAGGTTTTGGGATTTTGGAATTAATTCTTTCAAAGTTCCATGTTTTTACTTTAAATTTTCTTGTTAAAATAGTTTTTATATGATTTTTTAGGATCATAAAACTTTCTTTAATTTCATCCTACATTTCTATCTTTGTATGGATTTGTGCTTCATTTCATATAACTTCACCTTCTCATAATACTTTGGAATTTACCTAATCCTCATTTGTTAATATCCTATAATAATTTATTAATAATATAATAATAATTTAAATCCTGTATGACTTTTGTCGAGTCTAATAATACTTTTAAAATCTCATATGGAATACGAATTTTCCAAATTTTATTTTTATCAGGAGCTGTGAAGGAATTGATTCAAATTAATGCCACACCAACCCTTTTTTTATCAATTCAAAATAATATAGGTAGAGAATGATCTTGAAAATTTGAACTCAAATAAGAAATTTCCAAATATATCCAAGTAATTATGAAAGGAGAATAAATAAACCATGTTGGCAGATCATATTCTGTTAGAAGATATCTACTTGAGTCACCCGAAGGAGATGATGAATAGCCAAATCTATAATATGAATCTAAGTGACATGAGATTAAAAATGATGTCTATTATACATTATTCTAGAATATCTTTCACTTTGGTGTGAGGCCATATTTCAAAATGGTGATATCAATTTAGGGCATACAACAACAAGGATGAGAGAACAGAAATGAAGGATCAAGTAGGTGTGTGCTAGGTTGTAGAAGGGAGATTGAGGGGGAGACAATCAACTAGATAGAGGGTTTTTTTATCCCTATGATTTATTTATTTTTTAGAATTTTTAATATATTGAATTACATAATTATATATAATTTTTTGAATATGATTTTCAAATAAACTATTTTGGGGGAATGATATTGTCACAACCTCATTTCATTACTTATCATTCTTATATTTTTATTCCTTGTCATTTATCTTCTTAATTTTATTTATTAGTAATATTTATCATATTTTCATGATTAATAAATGGTTTTTATAGATTAAATTTCATAAAAGTTTATAAGTAAATTACTTATCAATTCACATGACCAAAAAGTTTTTAAATTAGTGATGAGATACCCATTAGATTATTTTTCATAGTTTGTTTTTGTTTGTAGTTGAAAAACTATAAAAACCATATAAATACATGTTTATACATTAAAAAATTGAGTTAGTATAATTTTATGGGAGTAGGAAAAGCAAAAACTCATTTTTTAGAAATGGAGGAATATAATTTTGAGGTAAAGCGATCAAAATTTCACCAAATCATCAATCACTTGAATACCATTTTTACTACTTTTATCACTCAATAATCTAACCATAGTTTCAAAAAGTCCTTTATCATTGGTTTTTAAAATTAAATCACATATAAAATTCTTAAAAAATTATCTCATGCCTTTACCATTGCTGTTATTTGTGTTGTTTTTCTTATTTTTGAGGGCATTTCTTGGACCATACACGTGACACCATCCCTACAGGTTTTACCCTGGTTACCCAATATTAGGACTAATATAAAAAGTAAATAAATAAATTGACAAATCTTAATGAAACATATAAAATTATTACACGTTTTATGGGTAAGGATTCATACAACAAATGAAAAAAACAACAACAATAAATATGTATTAAAAAAAATATCTTTGAACAAAATATCTAGTGCACAGACACTAGATCATGATTTAAAAACCTAGAGACTATAATTAAATATATTAATAGATATCTTTGAGTTATAAGGAAATATAACTTCTAAATAGAAAATTTAATTGAGGGAGAGAGAGAGAGAGGCTCCCTACGAGAAATGAAAAAAAAATTGAAACTAGAACTTATTCAAGAAATCATAGAAAAGACTAGGATATGATAGAATCAAATCAATCAAGTTTCATGAATAAAATTATGAATTAGTTTTATAGGGGAAGAAACAAATTATAAAATTAACCAATAATATTTTTCATTTTTTCTTAAATTTAATGGAATGTTTATTGAGGAATCTTTAGCCATCATTAGGGATTTCTATAATATTATACAGAAGCTTACACTTTAAGGGTTAATTAAAGTTGAAGTAGAAATGAGAGTTTTCCATTTTTTATTGAGGTAAATACTAGGAACTATTTTCTAGAATTATATAAATAATTTTTTAATAATTGGGAATAGGTTTAAAATTTTTTATCATTAAATTTTATCCGAGGAGACCGATGGAAGAACTTATAAGTAAAATCAGTAATTTATTTCAAGTGCATCTAGAAGATTTTCATTAATCCCGGGATACATTTAGGGACCTTATCAGGTATTATCTCCACCACCATATCACCTATAATATTTTAATGGATATTTTATAAATGTTTTAACTTTATGGTTAGAACTTTTTTGACCAATATGTTAGAGGGAAACTATACATATATGAATGATGATGATTTGAGGAAGATCTATAATAATCTAGTCCTTAATTCACAACAAAAAAATTCTAGGGGAATAATATTTAATAGGGGAGAGTACACCACTAGTTTAATTCTAGAAATAAATTCCTAGATTTATAAAATTTAATACAAATATCAATTCATGATGAACTAAAATTATAAAAAAAGTAGTAATCAAGTGGGCTATAAAAATCAAAACCGAAATCTTAGATAACAATGTTACTAGTTAGGTATGTTTTAGAGCACTAAAAAATAGTTCCTATACTATAACATTCCATTCCAATCTAATGAAAATGTTAGTTTTTGTGGGTATAGACCTATGGTAAAAGACACCATTGACATATTTTAAAATAGTTACAAACCTTTCTATAATAATCATCCTACATTTTCCTAGAAGGAATAAGGTATTCATAGATAGAATACTAAAACATATTCCCATAAAGTACAAGGAAACAATTTAAAACTAAACCAATGTTTGAGTCCTATAATTCTTAATAGTAACTGAGGGGAATGATGTAGTAGATGTTAATTAAATTTGACTCATAGAGTAAATGTTATATGTTGAAAAAGCTAAGAATGATTCAAATAATTCCTAACCTTAAGATAAAAATGGGTCAATTAGATAGGTATTTTACACTAAGAGATAAATTAAAACATTAAAGTAAACCTAAAATAAACCATAGTGAGAATGATATGGATTTCACTACTAAGAGTGGGTTGAAAACATAACAGGAAGTTAGAAATAAATCTCAGAAATACCAAACTGAGAATGTAAAAAAATATAGAATTTAAAATATGGATAGTAATACTAAAAATAAATTAAATACTAATATTACACCTATAAAACAAGAATAAAAAGTCCTTAAAATGATAAAGAATAAAGGGAAGGAAAATTTTTAAGAGGAACTAGAGGGAATACCCGTTATCTTTAATAAATTTCCACCCACATACCTTTACTTAAAAGGATCAAGAAAAATAATTAGGAACACAAATTACTTGAGTTATTTGTGATATTTAAGAAGCTTAAAATTAATATCCCATTTCTTAAATAATTATTTAAAAATCCAATATTACTTTAAATAAAAAAATTATTGTTTAAAATTAGAATACTTTGATTAAGTTTTCTACTTACATCCTGATAGAGGAGTGTTGTATTGTTTCTCATAAGAGGATACCTACTATGTTTAAATATTCTAATAGATTTTTCAACCCATACACTTTAGAATATATTGTATAATTAAATTAAAATTTTGACCATGTTTTAAGCATAAATTTGATACCTTACTCATTTTTTATATCTAAGGTTATGTGATCTATAGCCCACTATAATGGTCTTGTAGTTGGATGACTGTTTGATCACACACCCTATTGGGAGAGTGGATGACTTCACTATTATATTAAAGAGATTATTTTTATGAGATGATTTCTTGATGTTGGACAGGGAATGTGATAAAGGGGTCCTTATCTTCTTAATAATACCCTTATTATTAACTAGAGGGGATATGATTCATGTTTCCAAATAAAATCTAATATTAAATTTTTGGGAATAAAATAACAATTTAATGTTTTTAATAGGTATAAATAACATTCAAATAAACTAATATACTCAAAAAATGAATTTTAGGAGCCTTTTTATGAGGAAGAGGATGAGTTTTTAAGGATTATTGATGAGATCAATAGTAAACCCACCACTGTATAAACTTTCATGGGAATCTATCCTAGTAAAAAGAAGGATCCCTTTGATGAGTATGAGGGGTTATTTTTGTAGCACTTATAAGAGGAGAACATTATTTGGATCGATATGGAATTGGAGTATATGAAGCTATTTACTTTGGACATTAGTGAGGAAAAGGTTCTTCCTAGTTTTCACACTCACTTTAAGAGATACTTTAAAGACCTTGGACCTCTTAGGCCTAAAATCATACCTCTTAGATAATAATAACTACATTTTGAGCTCAAACTACAACCATATCATTTGAAATATTCCTTTATTGGTGATAATTATTCAATTTGTTATTATCACATCCATGATGAGGAAAAATTAAGAGGAATGTTTTTTTTTTGTTTTGAAAAATTTTAAATTTAATATAGGATAGACCTTTATTGACATTAAAGGGTTTATTCCATCATTTTTCATGCATAGAATTCCTATAGATATTAATCACATACTAAGTGTTTAGGTCCAAATGAGACTTAACCCCAATATAATGGAAGTTATTAGAGAATATGATATTAAATTACTTGATGCAGGGATTGTAGACCCCATCTCAGATATTATCTAGGTCATCAATGTACAAGTAGTTCTGAAAAAAGTGGTTATCACTATTATAAAAAATAAAAAAAATGAATAAATTCAAAATAGGAAGGTCCCCAAATAGAGGGTTGTATTGACCATATGAGGCTGATTCTGTCACTAGAAAGGATCATTTTCCCATGTTATTCTTAAATAAAATTCTTGAGAGGTTGGATGAAATTTAATTTAACTATTTTCTTGATGGATATTATGGTTATAACCAAATTCCAATATCTATTGAATACTAATAAAAAACCACATTATCATGCCCATTTGGAACACTTTCCTTCCAATGAATTCCCTTTGGGTTTTATAGTGCTTTGGCCACTGGTTAAAGATACACGATAGAAATCTTTTCAGACATGATTGAGAGGATAATAGAGGTCTTAATGGATGAATTTTAAATAGTTATAAGTAAATTTGATAGGTATTTATGAAATTTGGAACTAGTTTTTCAAAGGGGATAAGAGATAAATCTAGTTTTTAATTTGAAAAAAATGCTAATTTATAGTAACCAAGGGGATTTTTCTTATCCACGATGTTTCTAAGAGTGAAGTAAAATTTGAAAATTTCAAGATTGAGGTAATTAAAAAGTTACCCCTATTAAAAATGTCAATGGTTTTATAATATTTTTGGGTCATGTTTTTTTACGAGAGGTTCATTAAATATTTTTCAATGATAAAAAGGCTCCTTTACTCACTACTTTTTAAGTATAAAAACTTTGTTTTTATGATAATTTCTTAGAATCAATAAACTAAATTTAGAAAAACTAACCTCTTCACCCATCACCACTACCAGTAATTTAATGTTACTATTTGAGATTATATGTGATAGTAGTTATCTTATTATATGGGATATTTTAGGGAAAATAAAAGATAAGAGGTTTCATATGGAGAATTATGATAATTAGCTTATAGATGATGCCCAAAGGAACCACACATTAAATGATAAGTATATATTGACTATAATGTTTTCTCCATACAAGTTAAGGAAATATTTTATTGGGTCTAAAGTAATTATTTTCAATAAAAATACAACCTTTAATAACCTTTTGGAAAAGAAAGAGGCTAATCTAAGACTCATTAGATGGATACTTATCTTAAAAGAGTTTGAATTGGTAATAAGGTAAAATCAAGGTGATGAAAATTTTGTTGGTTAACCCCTATTGAGGTTATCAAACACCAAAAATGACAACCCTAGGGGGATTATTTCTTTATTCATTGATAAAATATTTCATGTTGTATCAACTAGATAGATTGATTGGTATAAATATTTTTTGAACTTATTAGTTTTAAGATTAATTCCCAAATACTTTATATAGATCCAAATAAATAAATTTATCTCTAAGCTAAACAATAACTTTTGGGATGATCTTTTTTTATTAAAAGTATTTGCTGATGGTATTTTGAGAAGGTTTGACATTTAGAAGGAGATTATAACACAATCCATTTTATTTTATTTTATTGATGAAGCCACTTAGGGTGAGTGGGAACCAATAGAAAAGCCACAAAATATGCATTACATATTTCAAAATTCAAAATAACAACCCTAACCATCAAACCGCGCCACAATCCTTCAAACACACCATTCAAAATTAAAATGAGATCCATCATCGCTGCCTCTCTATGCGCACCATGACACATCACCTTTTTCAATTTTTAAAAAAGAGACCATCATCACATCCTCGATGCTACCGCCTCATGATCCAACCTTCAACTAAACAACCCATCGGAAAACAGCAACACTATGCCAGATTTCAAAATTTAAAAACAAATTCAAAAAGGTACATCAGATTCTGAGAAGGCCTCAATCCAAGCAACCCAGATCAGCCAAAATCATATCTCCTATCATTAAATTCTTGGGAACACCACCATCGTCGCCACCAACCTATCACTGCCAGTGCGGATGACCGGAACTCATCATCTGAACCACCTTCCGCTAACACACAGAACAAACCATTCTAAACACATTCCACAACAAAGCCATCTGAAAAAAGCATAAAAATGAAAAAAAAAAACAAATGGGATTGAAATCCAAGATAGAAAGAAATTCCAATACAGAGAATCAACGAACCAGAAACCCCAAAATCAGAGAATCCGAAGCACCCAAGCCATCACTCCTCCATAACATTCCCAAACCACCGTAGAACCACTGGGTTAGACCAGGTTGGGGCCTAGCATGATGGGAATAGTAGAAAGACCAGTGGATGAGGAAGTACGAGCCTCAAAATCCGAACACCATACTAGAAGAAAATCGAAACCAAAAGGAAGGGGAGAAGGGCAGATGAAACCCTAATTGCTGAGGGATAAAAATGCGCCATTGTGGACCGAATCACATGAAGATAAGAGATATGCAAATGAAATTCTAAAATAAACCTACCGAAAACACCATGAAATGAGAGAAGAAAAAGACGCCAAATCCTAAGGGGAAAATGATCCACAAACAAAGGCTATCTGATAAAGCAATGCCGAGCTCTGGGAAAAGATGCCGACGAGAAAAAAAAAAGGAGAAAACGAAATTGAAGCCATCACTGAAGTGTGAAAGGAAATGCTACCATGGAGAAGAAGAGGATGAAACCAGAAGACCACCAAGCTAGATGAATAAAGGGATGCCAAAGGAAGTGGAGGAGGGAAAAACCTGGATCCCAAGAGGGAACCGTTGGGAGAGGAGAGAGCCCAGGCAAAACGGTGCCATCCCCTCTTGCAATAAAACTATTCCTTTAAGGACATGCTACCCATTTTAGATAGTATTAACTCTTTACTATCGGGATGAAACCATGGAAGATAAAGGCCATACGAAAAGGTATTATAAGATATATTATTTTGGATAACTCTTTTTAAGGATGTTATGAGTTTTTTAGTTGGTTGTGGAAAGTTTCAATGGATATATAATGTGGGTATAATGAAAGAAATACCACAAAAGGGAATTTTGGGAGGTTAAATTTTTGATGTTTAGGGTCTATATTTTTTGGGAACATATCCATCTTATAATGGTATTGAGTAAATATTGGTGGTTATAAACTATGTATCTAGGTTGGTAGAAGTGGTGGTACTAATAAATAATCAATCCAATGGTGTTGTTAGATTCATAAAAAAGAACATATTTTCTAGATTTGAAGTGTCTAAGGATGTCATCAGTGACAATGATAACCACATTAAAAACTTTATATTTAAAACATTAATGTAAAATTATGGGTGTGTTCAAAAAATATGAACCAATTACCTACCTCAATCAAGTGGGAAAGTTCAAATTTCAAACATGAAGCTTAAAAAGATATTGAAAAAAATATTTACAGCTTTAGGAAGGACTGGTATTTGGAACTAGATGAGGCATTGTGAGGTTACATAACTAAATTCATGAATCCCATAATAATTTTTCTATACTTAATTTTTTTTTAAATCACTTCACTTGAATGGGAGCTACAATACAAGTCATTTTTGGTAGTGAAATATTGAAAATTTGATTTTGAAACTGTTAGAGAAATATTTTTTTAGAGTTAAGTGTGATAGATTCATTTAGAAGATAATATTATGAAAATTATAGAATATACAATAAAAGAGACAAATATTTTCATGAATCTATAATTAAAAATAGATATTTAAAGATTGGTCAAATGATTTAACTTTTCAATTACAGATTGATTTTTTTCCCTGGAAAATACAACTCTAAATTTTCTAGACCATTCACCATCCTTAGGGTGATAGTCAATAGAGCTATCAAATTATTTAGAGAGGATAAAATGATATTTTTTGTTAATGTAAAAATGTATGAACATTATTTTTAGGGGTATATGAAGGGATTATCTACTTTATATGTTCTTGAATACTGATAATTCACTCAGTCTAACTAGAGACTTAAAATTCAGTGTTTTATTGAAGTAAACCCATGTTCCTCTTTATTTTTTTTCATTTTTATGGTTTAATAGAAATTAATCTTCTTTTATATCTACTTATAGTTATTGTTTTTTCTACTCTCTGTAATAAATAGAATTCAAAATTTCCATTAGATTGGTATATAATTTCAGAAATTTTGAAACAGTATTCAATTATTTTTCAAGATCATAGAGGGGATATAAATTAGAGAAACATAGATCACTCTCCATTAAAAATAAAACTTTGGTTTCAAATTATTTTGTACATTATATTTTGAAATATAATGTTTATCTCTTTACTTTTATAGGAGCTACAATTGGGATACTGGGGTATTTTCTCAAAGGGGGAAGGATAGCGTTTTGAATGAACTCAAATGATTCAATCCTTTAAATCATGGGATATTCAATTTAATTTTTACACTCATTAATTTAATGGAAATTACTATTACTGATTTTTTGAATTAAATTTATAAAATATGTTTTCAATTTTTTTATTGAATAAAAAAATAATTGAAAAATCATGATAGTCACAAATATTTCTTAATAAATTTGTGTATTTAATTAGTATCATTGCATTTTTATTGTGATAAAACTTTTTTTACATGAATATCAAATAATATTTAAGACAAATAACATAATATTATTTCATTTTAGGATCAATGAGTTTAGTATTTTGGGGAAATTTGGTTTATACATCACTTTTACATAATTAAAAATAAATGTTATTTAATTACTTATTTATAGACCACCTAAATATGTCATTTAATCCTTAGTAAATGTATTCACCTGGGGATATACATTAATGTAAATATACCATTAAGGATAGGGATAATATAAAAGGAAGTACATGACATGAATCAATAGTGAATGGGTGAGAATAACCATCACCATCATATTATAAGAATGGTATCATTATCATAACTATGAGAGAAACATTTAAAAATGGAATGGAATATGGCATATGAATAAAAATGAAATATCATCACATTTTTCTTAAATACCACACATAGTTTTGAACCAATATAGTATCATGTTCATGCATCACATATGTGTATAAATCATAACATCATAATTTCGAAAAAAGATAACATCATGTTCACACATAATACACATAATATCATGAAATATATCACATTAGACAATTCATTTCAATGATATATAATTTAAATCCCACCCATCACATCATAAAATGTTGATAATCATGAACTTCACATGGAAAGGAAACATTTAACAATCATTGTAATGAAATAAACCAATGGAAAAGAATGTGTGTCATAAAGGTTTAATAAAGAATACTTTCATGAATAACCTTTGGGGTTCCAAAATGAGTAAATGAAATCTTATTTTGGCATAAAAAATCATCATTCTTGAGTGGATAAGAAATAACTTCTGATGAGTCCATGCAGTGTTTTGGAATATAAAGTCTCTTTGAAAAATCTTTAACTTGGCTTAGAAATCATTTTAACAAGGTAGAAACATGTACATCCAAAGAAAGAGAATGGAAATAATATTAAAAGGAAATTTTAAGTATACTATAGTAATATCCAAACTGATAAAATGTGAAATAGGAGATAAATCAAAAGAAAGAGTTGGGTTCAAGAATCCCCATACCTTAAATCCCGATTTATTTCATCACTTTTACACCTGTTCTAGAATAAACAAAGGGTTATCAAAAATTGGAATCAGAATTGTATTATGTTTATTTTTTTCACTATTGATAAATTATAATAATTGTATTATATTTCTTAATTTCCATTGTTAAAGGTGGAACATTTGGATATCATATTTTCCATAAAATATCCTATCCTTATTCAATTTAGTGACATTTGTTAATGCTATTTATCAATTACTAAGATTAAATACAGAAGCTTATAAATAAATATATTTTTAAATTTTTATATTCTAAATAATTTATTATAATCATTTATAATTATTGTGATAATTGGAGAGTTGGTAACATCCTCATGGGAAGTTAACCGACTGTCATATAAATACATGAAAAGTGGAGGAAAGAGAAGTATGAAATATAAATATATCATATATAAAATCATTAAAGTATGCTAAAATTATTAATATAATTATAATGTACTGATTTATTAATCTTATAATATTTTTTTGAAAGGATTAGAGAGAAAGATGAAGAGAAGAGGAAGATGAGAGAAAAATGTGATGAAAAATTACACTCTTCTAATTGTTACATCTTTTCTATGAAACTAAACTCATTGAGTGATTATATTTGAGTAAATCTAGATCATCACTAAGGTTTATATATGGCTTAAGAAAAGTAATTTTGGTATATTTTTTACTTTTGTATGATAGGGAGAAGTGGTTTTTAAAATGGAGGGAGAGGGGGGGGGGGGGGGTTTATAGTTGAGGAGAGGGGTATTTTTAGGTTATAATAATGAAAAAAATATTATATCCAAGAAAAACCTTTGAAAAGTAATATTGTTTACATTGTAAAATTTATTTGAATAAAATAACTTTATTTTAGGACATTAAAACTTTTTATAAGTCAAATTTATTAGTTTAATCTAAAGGAAATGAGAAAAATGAAAAAACATTTATTTAAAGGGATACTTTAGACTTTTAGACTATTGAACTTATTTTTAGGTTCAAAAATTAATTTTATTATTTTTAAATGACTAGTTTATATTAATAAATTTATTTTTTGTTAGTATAAACAATTTAATATTTATTTATTCATTATTACATCATCATTATGTCATAAAACATGCTATACTTGTAAAATTATATCTTTACTATTCATATAAAAATTGAACTTTCTTAGAAAATTATCAAAATTTCACCATTGTGAAATTTGGAAGTATTGATTCAAAAAATGAAATTAATTATTTTATAATAATTTTCTATCATAGTTAATTTTAATTTTTAATATAAATATTATGTTTTTTCAAAATATATTAAAATATAATTTATTATAAAAGTACTTATAATTTCTTTGAGTTTTTTATAATGATATTCATTTTATGGAATTAAAATAATAATATTTTATTAAATTTCTCATAATAAATATCATTTATATTAAATTTAATTATTTTCATGTCAAATTACTATTTCAATGGTAAGGATACTGTTCCCAATAGTACGGCTCTTATTCCTAATGGAAATGATACTATTCGAACATTTACATAACTATTTCAATTGTCATATTACTTCTTATAAACACCTATTTATTCATTTATTCAATATTATCCTAAATTAATATAAAGGTTCCATATTTTTAATTTCTAAAATGTCGAGTGGTTTACTAATATTTTGTTTTAAATCTATTGTATTGTTCTTGGGAGTGATAATTATAACAGATTGAGATAATCCAAATTTACACATTCTAATTTTTTATTTTTTTTATTTTTTATCCCATTTAAATATTTTTCATTTACATGGGTTTAATTATTGAATAATGTAACAATATCCATTAATGTAATTAATTGTTTTTCGTATTTCTATGTGTTGTATATGTAAAATATCATACAATATAATATAATACACATTTATTCAGAAAAAATATCATTTATAATGGTTGGGTCATTAAATTATTCCCCTGTTATAAATTTGATCACCACAATTTTTATTCATATTCTTAGTTGAGAATATATTAGGTTACTTATGTTTCATTGTTTCCTCAGGTTCACATATCTCCTTTTCATATTTATAGATTCTTTATAGAACCTTTACAATGTGAGTTATCCTATTGCGTAGATTTTTTCCTCTATGATCCAAGATCATCACTGGATACTCCTAATAATAGGGGTCATGTTCTAGTTATACAACCTTTGGATTCAGTACATGTGAGGGATTTCATATATACATATTTAGGAGATATATGTGGAACACATGATAAATTTGAGATAGGTTTGGTGGAAGTGCTAGACGATACACCCATAATAATATGCTATTATAGATATCATAGGTTCCAATGTATCTAGGGTTAAGATTTCCTTTCTTTCAAAACCTCATGACTCTCTTCCATGGTTATATTTGATGGAACAATTTTCTCTAACTTCAAACTCTAGGTCCCTTCAATGGTTATCAACATAGATCTTATGCTGACTCGGAGTAGATTTTATATATTATTGGATGACTTGAACCTTCTCTATCATAACTTGTACAGGATCATGTCCAAGTATATTTCATTCACCAATATCATCCCAACATATAGGATTTTTACATTGCTTCTCATATATAGCTTCATATGGGGCCATTTGAATACTCAAGTGAAAGCTGTTTTTATATGAGAACTCAACCAATGAAAGATATCGTTCCTTTACTAAATTAAACTCCATTTATTAGGATATTAGTATTTCCTAAAGTTTTTAAATGGAACTTTCATATTTTCCATCAGTTTTTGGGTGATAGGTCATACTGAAATTCTATTCTGTA
This sequence comes from Viscum album, assembly GCA_963277665.1. Taxonomy (NCBI): domain Eukaryota; kingdom Viridiplantae; phylum Streptophyta; class Magnoliopsida; order Santalales; family Viscaceae; genus Viscum; species Viscum album. The sequence goes on along the minus strand of OY728125.1, from coordinate 1,967,753,277 downwards.
TTTACATCATGTTAAATAATCCTCTAAAATTTAATAGTTAACCTTGGATCATGATAAAAAACAATCAAAAGTTGCTCCCCATGCAACCTCCCTACTTCTTATATATATATATATATATATATATCTTGGAAAGTTAGTCAAAAGAGAAATCTTCCTAAATATCAATGAAGTGGGTAGTCTTGGTGATTCAATCCATCATAACCCATATCACATTTCTTCCATTGTATGTATTTGGGAGACATATGAAAAATTCCACATTGATGTTATCCCATTTATATGTGGGTATGGGCAATGGTTGTATCACCCCCTTTGACTTTTTACTCTCTTCTTAAACTTTCTAAAATACCATGAACTTTTAGGTGTACTTAGAAATATACTTCTTCATTTTTTCTCACCAGAAGTGCTCTCAAAGATCATGGAACATCTTGGTACTTCCAGGATGGATGGAAAAAGATTATGTATGTGAATTATTCAGTATCACTTTATTTATCTAAAGTTATTGAGGCACTCAAAGTCTAGTTCCAAACTAAATGACACCATCATCATTGATGTGTAATTTATAAAACATCTCTTACTTTTAATCTACCACCTTCATTTGAAGATCTAAATCATACCATAATGCCTCCTTAATATTTTTATAGATAGATGGTTGAGAAATCATTTGTAAAAGGAAGGATATATTCTCTATCCTTATGATTTCTAGATCCATAATTTTCATATCCATGAAGATAGGGTCTTTCTCAATTTGAATCATGGATAATGCAGTATGTTATTTTATACTAATATCATTTGTTTATTTTTTCTAATTTCCAGTTTGTAGTGAATAGAGAAATCATAGTGCTTGATTATATTTTACCATATTCACTGATGTATATTGATATCCTTCTATATAAAAATATAATTTAGACTCTTTTTATTTGTATGTATGTCATACTTCTCACTATAGTGGTAGTTCATCTAAATATTCAAAGTCAATATCACAACTGCTAACTCTAGATCATACATCAGGTGGTTTTTCTTATTGACCATCAACTTTCGTTTCACATAAGATATCACTTTATCATTCTACCTGAGTACAAAAAACCAAGTATTTCTTTGAATCATCACTATATATCACAAACCCTTCTCCACTTGAGAGTAGTGTGAGTATATTAACAATGATTTTCATCTTCTCAAAACCTTAAAACATCCCTCACATTATTCTATCCAAATATATTAAACCCCTTTCCATGTTAACAAAATTAGTGGGCTATAAAATAATGTGAAAATTTTCACTAATCATCAGTAGTACACAAACAGTCTATGAAAAGTATGAATTTCCATGATACTTGAGGGTTTGGTCCATTTTTAAATTTCTTTTTTTTTGTTTTAAGGTTCTATATAAATTCCATCACTTAGGATCATGTGCCCCAAGAATGTGACTTTCTATATCCAAAAGTCACACTTTCTAAACTTAGTGTACATCTTCTCCTTTCTTAATGAAACTAGAGAAATACTTATATGATCTTAATATTCCTCTTTTATATTGGATTAAATGATTATATCATCAATAAATATTACCAAAAATTTGTCAAGGTAGTCTCTAAAAACTTGATTAATAAAATAAATAAGAATTATAGTGGAATTAGTAAGACCTAAGGGAATCACTATAAAATCATAACGTCCATACCATATACAAAGAGTTTTCTTATCATTATATTAATTATTCACATTTATATGATTCCATAGTAAATGAAGATACAAATTTGAGAAGTATTTATATCCTCAAAGTTGATCAAAAGATTCATCAATCCTTGGTAGGGGAATTTTTTTTCTTTATAGTGATATTTTTTCACTCCTAATAATTATTGCATCGTTGCATTGATCCATGATTTTTATTAACAATGGGAACTAGTATACCCCAAAGTGATTGAATATGGTGTATAAACCCTTTTTCCAAATTCCATTATTGTTACTTCTTTAAATCCACCAGTTTAATCAGTGAAATCCTATAGGGGAATTTGAAGATAAAAGTGGTTCTGAATATAAGCTATATTGAGAACTCTACCTCACAATATGGGGGAAGTCATGGAACCAATTTAATAAATACATCATTATATTCCCTCAAAATATCTATTTACTTATGGTTGATGGTTTCCTTTAATAAAACAATTTGGGAAAGATATACTCCTTCCCTGGGTATCAACACCCACACCATTGAGGGATTTTCCAAATGATATTCATTATTTTCCTTGTATTTGTACATGATCATGGGGTGGATCTGAATACAGAAATAGATTTTATTTTCCCAAAAATTATTTTGATGTATATATAAGTAGTCCTAATAAATTCCCATTATATCATTAAATTTCACCAAGGCAAGGATTATGTGATTCGCTAGAAGAATCTTCCTATAGTCACTAATAGGAGAAGATTTCGACAATTAGGTTGAAATGATTTCACCACTAGGTGTTTTTATGGATATATTCACTATAATAAATTAAATACATGACTCAATATTTCTATAAAACTTACAGGATATAAAGGAATGTTTTAAACCAAAATCAAATAAAACTTTTTATATTATTGATTGAATATGAAGTATACCTTTTACAAATTTATTTTCTTGTTCCTCCTTAGTGGTGTTATTAGCATAAGGTTTTCCTTAATACCACAAAATTAATGGTTAATAATGTTTATTACCCTTAAATACCATTGGTTGAATGCATTTACTTCCACAATTCCCATGATCCTTACGGTTGAATCATTGAACCATGGGTGGTGCAGTGTGAGGTTCATTCCTTTACTCCATCATGTTAGCCAACTTCTTCGTGCCTCTTTGATATTTATGAGTTTGGTGGACTAATATCCCACACTTAAATCACTTAATACCCCCTTTAAGTTAGTTTTCATGATGCTTCTTTCCATATCTTTAATATGTTGGTGGTTGTATCTTCTTTCCTACTTTTTCATTTTATACCCCAACTTTAAAATCCATTCTTATCTTCTTATCTCCATATGCGTATGACCATTATCCAAACCCCATCTCTACTTTTAGATCACATTGAAAAAAATTCTTTATAACTCCCAAAGTCTTGGATAGATAGATCCTTTCAAATATGTGGTTTTTGAAAACTAAATAATCTACCTATTTTTCTATCATTATTGATAAAAAAACCCAATACATATCATGCAATACTTGTGAAATTTTCCTCGCAAGCCATAATAGATTTACTATCCTTTTACATAATATCTAGATATTCTATCTCTATCTTTGTTCTAATATTTTGAGGGAAATAATTGTCAAGAAATATTTTCTTAAATTATTCCCACTCTATTTCTTATATTTCAGCTTTCATCTTTGAATTTTTTATCAATTACCACCATTGATCAACCTCTATATCTAAATGATTGATGGAAATAGTAACCTTTTCCTTCTCAAAATGGTGGAGCATAGAAATATATTCTCAATATAGTCAAACCATTATTCTTAAATAATTGGATCATAAGATATTATAAATAGTTGTACTAGTTTCTATATAAAGGGATTAATGGATTACATCTCATTATTAGGTGAAGTTGTATCTTCCACATGGTTTAGGTTATTGTTTATTTCGAAAGATAGCTTTTTAATAATTTCTATAATGTTTTGAACTCCACCATCCATTGTAATGGGAATGAAATTTGGAAAATTATTTCATTGTACCTCACATTGGTTGTTGGCCTAGTTTCTCCTAGTTCCCACCATTTTATAAAATATAAAACATTTGAATATAACTTAAGTTAATAAATCATGAATAAATAATTTGTTCTCGTGTTAAAATAAAATATAAATTCATATATTAGGGGATCACTATGTTTATTAAAAAATTAATATTAAAATATGGTTCTAGGATCATGTACATTAATATTATTCTATAATTAAGAGGAATAATTGCATTAGCTATGTATCCTTCATAATGGTTTTTATATAGATTGTGATTAATAGAATAATATCCCATAGGAGTGTAAAACCATGTTTGTAGTAAGGACTCTTTTTCATGCACTAGGTATAAGTAGATTTAATAACCAATGATCCATATTGGGATTAATACCCCTAGGTACATCTATTTTAGATCCACATAAAATTGTAGTAATCGAATAGGGATTTCATTACTCAGTTTCCACACACTCTTATACATTACCAAAACATAGGATATTTACCTATAATTGACCTTATCCTTAGGATTTTCTACAAAATTTTCCTAGTCCTAATTCCCAAATTCACTAAATTATGATATGACCCTAAACATGACTATTACATCATTTTTAAGAATAATTACATGATACTAACATATTCCAGGATCAACAGGTTTAATATCATGGGAAATTAAGTCTATACATCACTTATATAGAATTAAATATAATAATTATTTAATACCTTCTTTATATCCCTACTAAATACATCATATAATATTTAGTACATGTATAAAACTGAGGATATACATCAATGAAAGCAGTTAGATAAAATCCAAGTAAGGGGAGGGATGACATAGAAGGAATAAGAGACATGAATCAATAGTACATGTGTGATCATAATTATCATCATTATATCATAATCATAGAATAATCAAAATAATCATGAGGGAAGCATTTGAAAAGTTCATTTATGTGTCTTTTTCACAATAAAAAAATGTCATAACATATTGGTCAAATACCACACACAACTGTGAATAAAGCTAGAATCATGTTCACACATAACATATGTGCATAAATAATGGAATCATAATTGTGAATAAATCTAGAATCATATTCAAGAACAATACACATAATATCATGAGATATATCACATTAATAATGCATTGGAGGGATATATAATTTTGGGATGACCCGTCACATTATAAAATCTTCATAATCATGCATGCCACATGGAAATTAAACATATAACAATCATAGTCAGAAAATTAAACCACGGAAGGGAATGCGTTTCATGTTTTTTTAAATAATAATCTCATGAATAAAATTTGGGGTTCTAAAATTAATAATGGAAAATGTAATTTTGAATAAAACATCATCATTCTTGAGTGGATAAGAAACAACTCAAGAGGAGTCACTATGTTGTTTTGAAAATAAAGTCTCTTTGAAAAATATTTATATTTGGCTTAGAAATAATTTTTATAAGGTAGAAACATTTATAATCCCAGAAAGTGAATACAAAGAATATTTAATGTAAATTTTAATTTATTTTAAGAATATATATACTAAAAATAACATGAAATAAGATATAACTCAAAATAAATAATTAGGTTCAAGAATTACCTTACAATAAATCTTGTTTTATTTCATCAATTTTCCATCTCATGTATAATGAAAATAGGTTAATTGAAACATGGAAAAATAATTAGATTATGTTAATTTTTTTCACTCTTGATCAATTATAATAATTATATATTATTTAATAATTCCCATTATTATAGGTGAATTTTTTTGAATTAATATATTCCTTCAAATATCTTTTCTTACTTCGATTTAATGATATTAATTTATTTATATTTATAAATTATTAATATTAAATCCAAAATATTAGAAATAAATATATTTATAAATTTATATATTATAAATAATTTATTATAATCATCCATAATGGTTGTGATAGTTAGAGATTTGACAACATCTTTATAAGCTGTTAACCAATCGTTGGTGAGAAATTATCTTAACAGGAGGATAGAGAAGTATAAAATATAAATAAATCATAAATATAACCATTAAATTAGGGTAAAATAATTAATAAAATCCTGAAAAAAAATTAATGTCATAATATTTGGGTTTGAAAGGAATAGAGAAAAATAGGAAGAGAAGTGAAAAATAAGAAAAAAATTTGAAGAAAACTTATCCTACTCTCGGTGTTACTTCTTTTCTATGAAAAAAAAATATTTGAGTTTTTAGATTTGAGTGAATCCAAATAATCTATAAGGTATTGAATTTTTAAGTTAATTCGAATTCATTTTCCAAGGGGAGGTAAATGGGATTGTATACTTACAAAGACAAGTATTTTTAAGTTATAATAATAAATAAATTACTTTATCCAAGATAAAAATTTTAATAGTTATTTTTTTGGAATTATGAAATTTATTTGAATAAAATAACATGTATTTACGACTTTAAAAAACTCTATAATATGAATTTATTAATTTAATCAAATGTAAAGGAGAGAAATAAAAAACATTTATTTAAAAAGATACTTTAAACTTTTAGAAATTGGAAATTATTTTTTAGTTTTTAAAATTAATTTAATAGTACTTAAATGACCCATATATTCTTTTAAATTAATTTTGTGCTGAGAAAAAAAATTAAATATTTATTAAGTCATATTTACATCATTATCTGTTTATATAACTTGTGGTATTTAAAAAAGTGTATTTTTACTATTCATGTAAAAAAATTGAAGTTTCTTAGAAAATTATAAAAAATACTCCCTTGGGAAATTTCGATGTGTTAATTTTAAAAATATAATTTATTCTATTAAAATAATTTTATAACACGGTTAATTTTATATTTTAATATAAAAATTATATTTTTATGAAATATATTAAAATAAAATTTATTTTAAAATTGATTATAATTTCTATGAATTTTTAGTCAGGGAATTTATTTTATAGAATTAAAATAATTATATTTTCTTAAATTACTTAATATAATTATTATTTATGTTAAATTTTATTATTTTGAGGTAAAATAATTATTTTAACGACTATGTAACTATTCACAATAGTTAGGCTATAATTCCTAATGGTCAGGTTACTATTCCAAGGTCACATAACTATTTGAAAAGTCATATTAGTTCCTATAAATACCTCTTCACTCATTCATTACACATTTTCCACAATTAATATAAAGTTTCCATATTTATAATTTATAAAATATTGATTGGTTTACTAATATTTTTTTTATTTTGCATTTTGTCATTTGTGGGGGTGATAATTTAGTTAATAAGAATAATCCAAGTTTTCCCATTATAATTTTTATATTATTATATTTTTTATCGCATTGTAATATTTAGAACATCAGGGGTTTAATTATTGACTAATGTAATGATGTACGTCAATAAAATAATGGTTTTTTGTTTTTTTATGTTCTATATTCTTATAATACCATGGAATATAATATAACACACATTTATTCAGGGAAAATTATTATTTATAAAGTCCGGATCATTACAATGTTTGTTTTGGTCATTTTTGAAAACTTCTTTAAACCTCAAGTGTAAGCGTGCACTTTTCTAAAAAATATATTTATGAACTAAGTTTTTTTTAATAATTAGATGGGAATTTGTTTTTGAATACTTAGATGTTATCAATTGATTATATTGAGTGGAAAATATACCTTTTGAAATTTATTATGACCCTTTGCATATTATTTTCATTAATGAATTGTAAAAAAATTTTAATCTAAAACTACTTTATTTATTATCCACCTTTAAAGTTCAAAATTAGTCCAATGTTTGAGTTTTAATTATGGGTGAGGGGTATTTAAATCTACTAAAACGCATTTCATCTATTTCACATTAGAAATAATACTATTTATTTTCACAATTTACCATTTCACGTATTATTTTTCATTTTGAGTGGATGCATTTTTTTCTAAAATTTGAGGTATGTTTTTCCATCTTAAGGGGGTTAATATTTTATATTTTTAATTAGATTCAATTAGTTAATATCATTATTCTTTATCTCTTAAAAAAATGTCTTTTCTGCAAATTTTGGGGTTTATGAATTATAATATAAATTCGATTTTAATTTTTTGATTGGTTTTGAACTGATAGGATTTATATTCAAATGAGATGAGAATGACCTCTTAATATTGGATGAACATTTTATTTGTTTTTAAATATATTGGATGAGTTAATTATATTGAGATGTTAATTATTAAACACACCCATTCTCAAATTGTGTTTAATTATACTGAGATAATAATAGTTGTGTTTGTTCACCATGTAGAATAAGAGAAATTTTGAAAGAAAAATTGAATGAGAAGTTATGTTTTTACAATCCTTTCAAAATTTTAAATTCAAGAATCTTTATAAATCTGGAAAAAAAATTTAACACTAAGTTTACTTTTTTTATAGATTAATCATCCTTACTTGAAAATGTTTACGAGGTAAAACATTTTCAAAATAAAAAAATTTTGGTAAGGAAATTATTATTTTTAGATTCCATTAAATTTAATGAATTGATTTCTTGAGGAAAGTATATGATTTAAGTGTGGTGTAATTTGATGTATCTATTCTGATACATTTTTTCTATATTTATTTTGTAAAATAATTGTATTTTTGAAGTCAAAATGTTACTTTAATTGATAATTACAAATTCTTTATCAATTTAGGTCGAAAATTTAATTATTTTAATTTATGAATGAAAATGAGTGTATTTAGTTCTAAATTGGTGAAATTATATTTGTTTTAATTTTAATATATTTTAATATAAAATACATTTATGATATTCAGAAAGGTTTTTGGATTTTGAAATACATGATTTCAATGTTTTATATTTGTATTTCAAATATTCTTTTTGGTAAACATCTTATTATGATGTGTTGTTGTTTATAAATTTTTATTGAATAATTGGAAAAGTATCATACATGTATGATTTTTCAGAAATTTTGTATGACTCTAAAAAGTCCCATATAATTTTTTTCTAACTAATAAAACCTTCTGTTTTCATATGAAATTGTGCTTCATTTTGTATGACTTCTCTTTCTTGTAAGAGTATAGAATTTTCCTAATATTTAGTTTCTATAATATTTTTAAAAATTTTATGTTAATTTTTTAGAATTTTAGTATTTTATATTTTTTACTATCCCATAAGACTTTAAAAATCCCATATGAAATATGAATTTTCCAACTTTTAGGTTTATCATGAGCTGTAAAAACATCAATTCAAATTAATATCATTCAAGAACTTAATTTCTCAATTAGAAATAAAGTAAAAAGATCATGATCTTGTGAATATGAAATCAAAGAGGAAATTAATAAAGATTTTGAAGGAATATTTAAATAGAATCAAGTGGCCATCAGGTAGGAGTAGATTCTATTGGAGGGTCTCTACTTAATTCCCATGAAGGAGGCGATGAACAGTAAAAGTTTCCACAAGGAGTCTAGCAATACAGAAATGGAGAAACTGTGTATGAGTTGTAGTGATGGGATATATTAAATTTTTCTATGATCATGCATTTTAAAAGGTGGATATTGATTTTAGGGACAAAATAACAAGTATATGTAAATAAAACTAGATAATCCAGAAGGCATGAGTTGGGCTGTAGAAGAGATCTTAGAGGGGGTGATAATTGAATCAAACAAAGATATTTTTTATCACTTTAATTTATTTGTTATGGTTTATGATATAATAAATTCATTAATGATATAAATTATTCTAAAAGTGATTATTGGTGAAAATATTTTGGGGGAATGAGATTTTCTCTTCATTATTTCTTTAATTAATTTACTTATATTTTTCTTATAGATCATTTCTTTTCAACATTTTCTTTAACAATAAATCATTATATGATTTTTACGATTCACTTATAGTTTTTATTGATTAAAATTAAAAAAATATGAAAAGTAAATTGCTTATGAATTCACTTTAAAAACATGTTTCTAAATTAATAATGAGTTACTCATTCCATTATTTTTCAATGTTTTTTGTGTTTGTAGTTTACAAATTTTAAAACCCAAATCATCTACATATTGAATCGTTTGACAGATTGAGATAGAATAATTTTATAGGATAATTATCCAGTAAAACTCACTTTACACAAATCAAGAAATGTTATATTTATTTTAGGAAATCAAAATTTCCCTAAATAATCAATCAATTGATTAATATTTCAATTTTTGTTTTGACCCACACATTCAACCATAGTTTCACCCACTCACATAACTTTGGTTTTCAATTTCAATCATATCTCACCTCTATGAACAGTTATCCACTAGATTCAATACTATTTCTATTTGTGTATTTCTTTTTTATTATTTTTGAGTGTATTTATTGGATAACACACACTACACCTTTCTTATGAATTCTACACTACTCTTCATATATTAGGATTAGTAAGAAAAATATATAGGTAATTTTATAAGTCCTAATGACACATGTCCGTTCTCTATATCAATATTTCATCATGAATCACCACATTTTTTCAAATAAAACCCCTCTTCTTAAAGACCCCAAAATATGAAATATATAAACTGCATGCATTACTATTGTTTCTCATGCTTTTGATGGGGAAAAAATATTCATCTGTCGAGGATGGGGATGCACTATTTATTTCCTCACATTTCTACTTTCCAAAGGCATGAATCATCCGTCACTTATTCAGGGACGTTTTCTCCTTGATCGAAATGGGATGATAAGATGTCAATTCCTCCTTCTGTGGATTCCTCCTTGGAACTCGTTACCTAGTTCGGGTCTCCCTCATAGATTAAGACATTGTTTTTGAATCTATTCCCAATGTCATGTCTTCATGGACGATAGTTAATTACACTACTTCTATCCGGACATTCCAAAGGGTCCAGTCAGGGTAGCAACCTTCATTCGGGGGATTATACATGTTGGACATCATTGAAATTTCTGGATACTGGAACACTGGCGTTTCTAGGTTTATTCCCCTTATGATAGGGCCTCTCAAGGGCATGGGAGCTCGAGGAATCCCACATCGAATGCGGAAAATTATATGCCATAGGCATGTGTCTGAGGTTCTCCTCAGCTTCCCTTGTTTAACACAGGGTATTCCGTGGGTTTAAAGTCTAGCAGAGGTGGATCAGACTGATCAGAACACTAAATAGAGTGGATCATATGGGTGCAACCCCTAGAGGGAAAACTAATGTTGGGGCTAACACGTGGTTAGTTACCCAGTGTTTCTAAGAGCAGTGAAGAAGAGAATTGACATGATCTCACCAGGATGTGGCGGCCTGGGTAAGAGTCAAGATGGATGGTAGAGAGTTGAATTGAGTGGAGGGGGAAGAATATGGAACCAGCATGAGGATGATGATGATGTTTGGATTGAGCCTTGAAGATACTTTCCACGCATCCCTATGGTAGGGAATCAAAGTCCTCATAGTTTGGTGAGGAAAAGAGACACCTAAGGAGGAGACCCGTATGAAGGGGACCTAGAAGAAGTGGAACCTCCAGGTTGGGTAATGACCTTCCCGAAACAAATAGGTTCAGGGAAAAGACCAGGATGAGACATGGGTGATGGGATTGAACCTCAGGGAGGCTTCCTACATACCTTTCCTTGGTAGGTATCAAAGTCCATGTAGTTCGGGATGGGGCATAGAATCAAGGTGTATGTAGAGGAAAATGACCCGATGACATACTAGGGATTACGCATGGTTAGCAGCCCGGGTTGGTCTGATGCTGCTAGGGTGGACTATATATGTGGGTCCCGACAAAGGAGACTACAATGACTTACCGTCGATTGGAAAACATGATATATTACCATCTATTAGGGTTGATAATGGCTTACCACTAGTCAGGGAAGACAAAAGCTTACCACTGGTCAAGGAACACAATGGCTTACCTCTAGTCAGGGAACAAAATTTCTTACCACTGGTCATGCAACACAACGTCTTACCACTTGTCGGGGAACACAACGACCTAACGCTGGTCGAGGAACAGTTTAGTGTCATGCTAGACATAAGGGGTGTACATTTTAACATCATGGAGGATAGGGGTGGACCAACGTGAAGTGGTTGGGACTAATGGATGTTGGGCTTAAACCTTAGGGAGAATTCCTACATACCTTTCCTTCGAAAGGATCAAAGTCCGTGTAGTTCAGAGAGGTGATGGGACACCTAAGGAGGCGACTCGTATGAAGGAGACCCGAAGGAAGTGAAATCTCTGGGTCGGGGAATGACCTACCCGAAACACATAGGTTTAGGGAAAAGAATAGGATGAGACATGGGTGATGGGATTGAACCTTAGAGAGGCTTCATATATACCTTTACTTGGTAGGGATAAAAGTATATGTAGTTAGGGATGGTGTTGGTGAGCCGACGTGAAGGGGGTCAGGACCAATGGTTGTTGGTCTTGAACCTCAGGGAGGCTTCCTACGTACCTTTCCATGGAATGGATCAAAGTACACGTAGTTCGGGGTGGTGTTGGTGAGCCGATGTGAAGGGGGTCAAGACCTATGGTTGTTGGGCTTGAAGTTCAGGGAGGCTTCTTACGTACCATGCCTTGGAAAGTATCAAAGTCCACATAGTTCGGCATGGTGTTGGTGAGCCGACGTGAAGGGGGTCGGGACCAATGGGCGTTGGTCTTGAAACTCAGGGAGGCTTCTTACGTACCTTACCTTGATAAAGATCAAAGTTCCAATAGTTCAGGAGAGGTTTGAGGCTTACATGATAAGGCGACCTAAGTGGGATGCCATAGTCAATGCTTACTACTCTAAGCCCATGTGAGTCATGCTCAGTGTGAGAAACTAGAGGTAGAAAGGTCCTAGCGATCTAGTGAAAAGGTGCATCCATGAAGGGTGGTGAATGGGGATTACATAGGTAATCTTCTCAGGTGCCACTATGGAGCGGAAATGGTGAATGGGGCTTACGCAAGTAAGATACCTAGGTGCCACTATAGAGCGGCAATGGTGAATGGGGCTTACGCATGAAAGCTGCCCGATTTCTTTTAATGGAAATTACTATTACTGATTTTTTGAATTAAATTTATAAAATATGTTTTCAATTTTTTTATTGAATAAAAAAATAATTGAAAAATCATGATAGTCACAACTATTTCTTAATAAATTTGTGTATTTAATTAGTATCATTGCATTTTTATTGTGATAAAACTTTTTTTACATGAATATCAAATAATATTTAAGACAAATAACATAATATTATTTCATTTTAGGATCAATGAGTTTAGTATTTTGGGGAAATTTGGTTTATACATCACTTTTACATAATTAAAAATAAATGTTATTTAATTACTTATTTATAGACCACCTAAATATGTCATTTAATCCTTAGTAAATGTATTCACCTGGGGATATACATTAATGTAAATATACCATTAAGGATAGGGATAATATAAAAGGAAGTACATGACATGAATCAATAGTGAATGGGTGAGAATAACCATCACCATCATATTATAAGAATGGTATCATTATCATAACTATGAGAGAAACATTTAAAAATGGAATGGAATATGGCATATGAATAAAAATGAAATATCATCACATTTTTCTTAAATACCACACATAGTTTTGAACCAATATAGTATCATGTTCATGCATCACATATGTGTATAAATCATAACATCATAATTTCGAAAAAAGATAAACTCATGTTCACACATAATACACATAATATCATGAAATATATCACATTAGACAATTCATTTCAATGATATATAATTTAAATCCCACCCATCACATCATAAAATGTTGATAATCATGAACTTCACATGGAAAGGAAACATTTAACAATCATTGTAATGAAATAAACCAATGGAAAAGAATGTGTGTCATAAAGGTTTAATAAAGAATACTTTCATGAATAACCTTTGGGGTTCCAAAATGAGTAAATGAAATCTTATTTTGGCATAAAAAATCATCATTCTTGAGTGGATAAGAAATAACTTCTGATGAGTCCATGCAGTGTTTTGGAATATAAAGTCTCTTTGAAAAATCTTTTAATTAACTTGGCTTAGAAATCATTTTAACAAGGTAGAAACATGTACATCCCAAGAAAGAGAATGGAAATAATATTAAAAGGAAATTTTAAGTATACTATAGTAATATCCAAACTGATAAAATGTGAAATAGGAGATAAATCAAAAGAAAGAGTTGGGTTCAAGAATCCCCATACCTTAAATCCCGATTTATTTCATCACTTTTACACCTGTTCTAGAATAAACAAAGGGTTATCAAAAATTGGAATCAGAATTGTATTATGTTTATTTTTTTCACTATTGATAAATTATAATAATTGTATTATATTTCTTAATTTCCATTGTTAAAGGTGGAACATTTGGATATCATATTTTCCATAAAATATCCTATCCTTATTCAATTTAGTGACATTTGTTAATGCTATTTATCAATTACTAAGATTAAATACAGAAGCTTATAAATAAATATATTTTTAAATTTTTATATTCTAAATAATTTATTATAATCATTTATAATTATTGTGATAATTGGAGAGTTGGTAACATCCTCATGGGAAGTTAACCGACTGTCATATAAATACATGAAAAGTGGAGGAAAGAGAAGTATGAAATATAAATATATCATATATAAAATCATTAAAGTATGCTAAAATTATTAATATAATTATAATGTACTGATTTATTAATCTTATAATATTTTTTTGAAAGGATTAGAGAGAAAGATGAAGAGAAGAGGAAGATGAGAGAAAAATGTGATGAAAAATTACACTCTTCTAATTGTTACATCTTTTCTATGAAACTAAACTCATTGAGTGATTATATTTGAGTAAATCTAGATCATCACTAAGGTTTATATATGGCTTAAGAAAAGTAATTTTGGTATATTTTTTACTTTTTTATGATAGGGAGAAGTGGTTTTTAAAATGGAGGGAGAGGGGGGGGGGGTTTATAGTTGAGGAGAGGGGTATTTTTAGGTTATAATAATGAAAAAAATATTATATCCAAGAAAAACCTTTGAAAAGTAATATTGTTTACATTGTAAAATTTATTTGAATAAAATAACTTTATTTTAGGACATTAAAACTTTTTATAAGTCAAATTTATTAGTTTAATCTAAAGGAAATGAGAAAAATGAAAAAACATTTATTTAAAGGGATACTTTAGACTTTTAGACTATTGAACTTATTTTTAGGTTCAAAAATTAATTTTATTATTTTTAAATGACTAGTTTATATTAATAAATTTATTTTTTCTTGGTATAAACAATTTAATATTTATTTATTCATTATTACATCATCATTATGTCATAAAACATGCTATACTTGTAAAATTATATCTTTACTATTCATATAAAAATTGAACTTTCTTAGAAAATTATCAAAATTTCACCATTGTGAAATTTGGAAGTATTGATTCAAAAAATGAAATTAATTATTTTATAATAATTTTCTATCATAGTTAATTTTAATTTTTAATATAAATATTATGTTTTTTCAAAATATATTAAAATATAATTTATTATAAAAGTACTTATAATTTCTTTGAGTTTTTTATAATGATATTCATTTTATGGAATTAAAATAATAATATTTTATTAAATTTCTCATAATAAATATCATTTATATTAAATTTAATTATTTTCATGTCAAATTACTATTTCAATGGTAAGGATACTGTTCCCAATAGTACGGTTCTTATTCCTAATGGAAATGATACTATTCGAACATTTACATAACTATTCCAATTGTCATATTACTTCTTATAAACACCTATTTATTCATTTATTCAATATTATCCTAAATTAATATAAAGGTTCCATATTTTTAATTTCTAAAATGTCGAGTGGTTTACTAATATTTTGTTTTAAATCTATTGTATTGTTCTTGGGAGTGATAATTATAACAGATTGAGATAATCCAAATTTACACATTCTAATTTTTTATTTTTTTTATTTTTTATCCCATTTAAATATTTTTCATTTACATGGGTCTAATTATTGAATAATGTAACAATATCCATTAATGTAATTAATTGTTTTTGGTATTTCTATGTGTTGTATATGTAAAATATCATACAATATAATATAATACACATTTATTCAGAAAAAATATCATTTATAATGGTTGGGTCATTAAATTATTCCCCTGTTATAAATTTGATCACCACAATTTTTATTCATATTTTTAGTTGAGAATATATTAGGTTACTTATGTTTCATTGTTTCCTCAGGTTCACATATCTCCTTTTCATATTTATAGATTCTTTATAGAACCTTTACAATGTGAGTTATCCTATTGCGTAGATTTTTTCCTCTATGATCCAAGATCATCACTGGATACTCCTAATAATAGGGGTCATGTTCTAGTTATACAACCTTTGGATTCAGTACATGTGAGGGATTTCATATATACATATTTAGGAGATATATGTGGAACACATCATAAATTTGAGATAGGTTTGGTGGAAGTGCTAGACGATACACCCATAATAATATGCTATTATAGATATCATAGGTTCCAATGTATCTAGGGTTAAGATTTCCTTTCTTTCAAAACCTCATGACTCTCTTCCATGGTTATATTTGATGGAACAATTTTCTCTAACTTCAAACTCTAGGTCCCTTCAATGGTTATCAACATAGATCTTATGCTGACTCGGAGTAGATTTTATATATTATTGGATGACTTGAACCTTCTCTATCATAACTTGTACCGGATCATGTCCAAGTATATTTCATTCACCAATATCATCCCAACATATAGGATTTTTACATTGCTTCTCATATATAGCTTCATATGGGGCCATTTGAATACTCAAGTGAAAGCTGTTTTTATATGAGAACTCAACCAATGAAAGATATCGTTCCTTTACTAAATTAAACTCCATTTATTAGGATATTAGTATTTCCTAAAGTTTTTAAATGGAACTTTCATATTTTCCATCAGTTTTTGGGTGATAGGTCATACTGAAATTCTATTCTGTATTTACATCATGTTAAATAATCCTCTAAAATTTAATAGTTAACCTTGGATCATGATAAAAAACAATCAAAAGTTGCTCCCCATGAAACCTCCCTACTTCTTATATATATATATATATCTTGGAAAGTTAGTCAAAAGAGAAATCTTCCTAAATATCAATGAAGTGGGTAGTCTTGGTGATTCAATCCATCATAACCCATATCACATTTCTTCCTTTGTATGTATTTGGGAGACATATGAAAAATTCCACATTGATGTTATCCCATTTATATGTGGGTATGTGCAATGGTTGTATCACCCCCTTTGACTTTTTACTCTCTTCTTAAACTTTCTAAAATACCATGAACTTTTAGGTGTACTTAGAAATATACTTCTTCATTTTTTCTCACCAGAAGTGCTCTCAAAGATCATGGAACATCTTGGTACTTCCAGGATGGATGGAAAAAGATTATGTATGTGAATTATTCAGTATCACATTATTTATCTAAAGTTATTGAGGCACTCAAAGTCTAGTTCCAAACTAAATGACACCATCATCATTGATGTGTAATTTATAAAACATCTCTTACTTTTAATCTACCACCTTCATTTGAAGATCTAAATCATACCATAATGCCTCCTTAATATTTTTATAGATAGATGGTTGAGAAATCATTTGTAAAAGGAAGGATATATTCTCTATCCTTATGATTTCTAGATCCATAATTTTCATATCCATGAAGATAGGGTCTTTCTCAATTTGAATCATGGATAATGCAGTATGTTATTTTATACTAATATCATTTGTTTATTTTTTCTAATTTCCAGTTTGTAGTGAATAGAGAAATCATAGTGCTTGATTATATTTTACCATATTCACTGATGTATATTGATATCCTTCTATATAAAAATATAATTTAGACTCTTTTTATTTGTATGTATGTCATACTTCTCACTATAGTGGTAGTTCATCTAAATATTCAAATTCAATATCACAACTGCTAACTCTAGATCATACATCAGGTGGTTTTTCTTATTGACCATCAACTTTCGTTTCACATAAGATATCACTTTATCATTCTACCTGAGTACAAAAAACCAAGTATTTCTTTGAATCATCACTATATATCACAAACCCTTCTCCACTTGAGAGTAGTGTGAGTATATTAACAATGATTTTCATCTTCTCAAAACCTTAAAACATCCCTCACATTATTCTATCCAAATATATTAAACCCCTTTCCATGTTAACAAAATTAGTGGGCTATAAAATAATGTGAAAATTTTCACTAATCATCAGTAGTACACAAACAGTCTATGAAAAGTATGAATTTCCATGATACTTGAGGGTTTGGTCCATTTTTAAATTTCTTTTTTTTTGTTTTAAGGTTCTATATAAATTCCATCACTTAGGATCATGTGCCCCAAGAATGTGACTTTCTATATCCAAAAGTCACACTTTCTAAACTTAGTGTACATCTTCTCCTTTCTTAATGAAACTAGAGAAATACTTATATGATCTTAATATTCCTCTTTTATATTGGATTAAATGATTATATCATCAATAAATATTACCAAAAATTTGTCAAGGTAGTCTCTAAAAACTTGATTAATAAAATAAATAAGAATTATAGTGGAATTAGTAAGACCTAAGGGAATCACTATAAAATCATAACGTCCATACCATATACAAAGAGTTTTCTTATCATTATATTAATTATTCACATTTATATGATTCCATAGTAAATGAAGATACAAATTTGAGAAGTATTTATATCCTCAAAGTTGATCAAAAGATTCATCAATCCTTGGTAGGGTAATTTTTTTTCTTTATAGTGATATTTTTTCACTCCTAATAATTATTGCATCGTTGCATTGATCCATGATTTTTATTAACAATGGGAACTAGTATACCCCAAAGTGATTGAATATGGTGTATAAACCCTTTTTCCAAATTCCATTATTGTTACTTCTTTAAATCCACCAGTTTAATCAGTGAAATCCTATAGGGGAATTTGAAGATAAAAGTGGTTCTGAATATAAGCTATATTGAGAACTCTACCTCACAATATGGGGGAAGTCATGGAACCAATTTAATAAATACATCATTATATTCCCTCAAAATATCTATTTACTTATGGTTGATGGTTTCCTTTAATAAAACAATTTGGGAAAGATATACTCCTTCCCTGGGTATCAACACCCACACCATTGAGGGATTTTCCAAATGATATTCATTATTTTCCTTGTATTTGTACATGATCATGGGGTGGATCTGAATACAGAAATAGATTTTATTTTCCCAAAAATTATTTTGATGTATATATAAGTAGTCCTAATAAATTCCCATTATATCATTAAATTTCACCAAGGCAAGGATTATGTGATTCGCTAGAAGAATCTTCCTATAGTCACTAATAGGAGAAGATTTCGACAATTAGGTTGAAATGATTTCACCACTAGGTGTTTTTATGGATATATTCACTATAATAAATTAAATACATGACTAAATATTTCTATAAAACTTACAGGATATAAAGGAATGTTTTAAACCAAAATCAAATAAAACTTTTTATATTATTGATTGAATATGAAGTGTACCTTTTACAAATTTATTTTCTTGTTCCTCCTTAGTGGTGTTATTAGCATAAGGTTTTCCTTAATACCACAAAATTAATGGTTAATAATGTTTATTACCCTTAAATACCATTGGTTGAATGCATTTACTTCCACAATTCTCATGATCCTTACGGTTGAATCATTGAACCATGGGTGGTGCAGTGTGAGGTTCATTCCTTTACTCCATCATGTTAGCCAACTTCTTCGTGCCTCTTTGATATTTATGAGTTTGGTGGAATAATATCCCACACTTAAATCACTTAATACCCCCTTTAAGTTAGTTTTCATGATGCTTATTTCCATATCTTTAATATGTGGGTGGTTGTATCTTCTTTCCTACTTTTTCATTTTATACCCCAACTTTAAAATCCATTCTTATCTTCTTATCTCCATATGCGTATGACCATTATCCAAACCCCATCTCTACTTTTAGATCACATTGAAAAAAATTCTTTATAACTCCCAAAGTCTTGGATAGATAGAGCCTTTCAAATATGTGGTTTTTGAAAACTAAATAATCTACCTATTTTTCTATCATTATTGATAAAAAAACCCAATACATATCATGCAATACTTGTGAAATTTTCCTCGCAAGCCATAATAGATTTACTATCCTTTTATATAATATCTAGATATTCTATCTCTATCTTTGTTCTAATATTTTGAGGGAAATAATTGTCAAGAAATATTTTCTTAAATTATTCCCACTCTATTTCTTATATTTCAGCTTTCATCTTTGAATTTTTTATCAATTACCACCATTGATCAACCTCTATATCTAAATGATTGATGGAAATAGTAACCTTTTCCTTCTCAAAATGGTGGAGCATAGAAATATATTCTCAATATAGTCAAACCATTATTCTTAAATAATTGGATCATAAGATATTATAAATAGTTGTACTAGTTTCTATATAAAGGGATTAATGGATTACATCTCATTATTAGGTGAAGTTGTATCTTCCACATGGTTTAGGTTATTGTTTATTTCGAAAGATAGCTTTTTAATAATTTCTATAATGTTTTGAACTCCACCATCCATTGTAATGGGAATGCAATTTGGAAAATTATTTCATTGTACCTCACATTGGTTGTTGGCCTAGTTTCTCCTAGTTCCCACCATTTTATAAAATATAAAACATTTGAATATAACTTAAGTTAATAAATCATGAATAAATAATTTGTTCTCGTGTTAAAATAAAATATAAATTCATATATTAGGGGATCACTATGTTTATTAAAAAATTAATATTAAAATATGGTTCTAGGATCATGTACATTAATATTATTCTATAATTAAGAGGAATAATTGCATTAGCTATGTATCCTTCATAATGGTTTTTATATAGATTGTGATTAATAGAATAATATCCCATAGGAGTGTAAAACCATGTTTGTAGTAAGGACTCTTTTTCATGCACTAGGTATAAGTAGATTTAATAACCAATGATCCATATTGGGATTAATACCCCTAGGTACATCTATTTTAGATCCACATAAAATTGTAGTAATCGAATAGGGATTTCATTACTCAGTTTCCACACACTCTTATACATTACCAAAACATAAGATATTTACCTATAATTGACCTTATCCTTAGGATTTTCTACAAAATTTTCCTAGTCCTAATTCCCAAATTCACTAAATTATGATATGACCCTAAACATGACTATTACATCATTTTTAAGAATAATTACATGATACTAACATATTCCAGGATCAACAGGTTTAATATCTTGGGAAATTAAGTCTATACATCACTTATATAGAATTAAATATAATAATTATTTAATACCTTCTTTATATCCCTACTAAATACATCATATAATATTTAGTACATGTATAAAACTGAGGATATACATCAATGAAAGCAGTTAGATAAAATCCAAGTAAGGGGAGGGATGACATAGAAGGAATAAGAGACATGAATCAATAGTACATGTGTGATCATAATTATCATCATTATATCATAATCATAGAATAATCAAAATAATCATGAGGGAAGCATTTGAAAAGTTCATTTATGTGTCTTTTTCACAATAAAAAAATGTCATAACATAGTGGTCAAATACCACACACAACTGTGAATAAAGCTAGAATCATGTTCACACATAACATATGTGCATAAATAATGGAATCATAATTGTGAATAAATCTAGAATCATATTCAAGAACAATACACATAATATCATGAGATATATCACATTAATAATGCATTGGAGGGATATATAATTTTGGGATGACCCGTCACATTATAAAATCTTCATAATCATGCATGCCACATGGAAATTAAACATATAACAATCATAGTCAGAAAATTAAACCACGGAAGGGAATGCGTTTCATGTTTTTTTAAATAATAATCTCATGAATAAAATTTGGGGTTCTATAATTAATAATGGAAAATGTAATTTTGAATAAAACATCATCATTCTTGAGTGGATAAGAAACAACTCAAGAGGAGTCACTATGTTGTTTTGAAAATAAAGTCTCTTTGAAAAATATTTATATTTGGCTTAGAAATAATTTTTATAAGGTAGAAACATTTATAATCCCAAAAAGTGAATACAAAGAATATTTAATGTAAATTTTAATTTATTTTAAGAATATATATACTAAAAATAACATGAAATAAGATATAACTCAAAATAAATAATTAGGTTCAAGAATTACCTTACAATAAATCTTGTTTTATTTCATCAATTTTCCATCTCATGTATAATGAAAATAGGTTAATTGAAACATGGAAAAATAATTAGATTATGTTAATTTTTTTCACTCTTGATCAATTATAATAATTATATATTATTTAATAATTCCCATTATTATAGGTGAATTTTTTTGAATTAATATATTCCTTCAAATATCTTTTCTTACTTCGATTTAATGATATTAATTTATTTATATTTATAAATTATTAATATTAAATCCAAAATATTAGAAATAAATATATTTATAAATTTATATATTATAAATAATTTATTATAATCATCCATAATGGTTGTGATAGTTAGAGATTTGACAACATCTTTATAAGCTGTTAACCAATCGTTGGTGAGAAATTATCTTAACAGGAGGATAGAGAAGTATAAAATATAAATAAATCATAAATATAACCATTAAATTAGGGTAAAATAATTAATAAAATCCTGAAAAAAAATTAATGTCATAATATTTGGGTTTGAAAGGAATAGAGAAAAATAGGAAGAGAAGTGAAAAATAAGAAAAAAATTTGAAGAAAACTTATCCTACTCTCGGTGTTACTTCTTTTCTATGAAAAAAAATATTTGAGTTTTTAGATTTGAGTGAATCCAAATAATCTATAAGGTATTGAATTTTTAAGTTAATTCGAATTCATTTTCCAAGGGGAGGTAAATGGGATTGTATACTTACAAAGACAAGTATTTTTAAGTTATAATAATAAATAAATTACTTTATCCAAGATAAAAATTTTAATAGTTATTTTTTTGGAATTATGAAATTTATTTGAATAAAATAACATGTATTTACGACTTTAAAAAACTCTATAATATGAATTTATTAATTTAATCAAATGTAAAGGAGAGAAATAAAAAACATTTATTTAAAAAGATACTTTAAAATTTTAGAAATTGGAAATTATTTTTTAGTTTTTAAAATTAATTTAATAGTACTTAAATGACCCATATATTCTTTTAAATTAATTTTGTGCTGAGAAAAAAAATTAAATATTTATTAAGTCATATTTACATCATTATCTGTTTATATAACTTGTGGTATTTAAAAAAGTGTATTTTTACTATTCATGTAAAAAAATTGAAGTTTCTTAGAAAATTATAAAAAATACTCCCTTGGGAAATTTCGATGTGTTAATTTTAAAAATATAATTTATTCTATTAAAATAATTTTATAACACGGTTAATTTTACATTTTAATATAAAAATTATATTTTTATGAAATATATTAAAATAAAATTTATTTTAAAATTGATTATAATTTCTATGAATTTTTAGTCAGGGAATTTATTTTATAGAATTAAAATAATTATATTTTCTTAAATTACTTAATATAATTATTATTTATGTTAAATTTTATTATTTTGAGGTAAAATAATTATTTTAACGACTATGTAACTATTCACAATAGTTAGGCTATAATTCCTAATGGTCAGGTTACTATTCCAAGGTCACATAACTATTTGAAAAGTCATATTAGTTCCTATAAATACCTCTTCACTCATTCATTACACATTTTCCACAATTAATCTAAAGTTTCCATATTTATAATTTATAAAATATTGATTGGTTTACTAATATTTTTTTTATTTTGCATTTTGTCATTTGTGGGGGTGATAATTTAGTTAATAAGAATAATCCAAGTTTTCCCATTATACTTTTTATATTGTTATATTTTTTATCGCATTGTAATATTTAGAACATCAGGGGTTTAATTATTGACTAATGTAATGATGTACGTCAATAAAATAATGGTTTTTTGTTTTTTTATGTTCTATATTCTTATAATACCATGGAATAAAATATAACACACATTTATTCAGGGAAAATTATTATTTATAAAGTCCGGATCATTACAATGTTTGTTTTGGTCATTTTTGAAAACTTCTTTAAACCTCAAGTGTAAGCGTGCACTTTTCTAAAAAATATATTTATGAACTAAGTTTTTTTTAATAATTAGATGGGAATTTGTTTTTGAATACTTAGATGTTATCAATTGATTATATTGAGTGGAAAATATACCTTTTGAAATTTATTATGACCCTTTGCATATTATTTTCATTAATGAATTGTAAAAAAATTTTAATCTAAAACTACTTTATTTATTATCCACCTTTAAAGTTCAAAATTAGTCCAATGTTTGAGTTTTAATTATGGGTGAGGGGTATTTAACTCTACTAAAACGCATTTCATCTATTTCACATTAGAAATAATTCTATTTATTTTCACAATTTACCATTTCACGTATTATTTTTCATTTTGAGTGGATGCATTTTTTTCTAAAATTTGAGGTATGTTTTTCCATCTTAAGGGGTTTAATATTTTATATTTTTAATTAGATTCAATTAGTTAATATCATTATTCTTTATCTCTTAAAAAAATGTCTTTTCTGCAAATTTTGGGGTTTATGAATTATAATATAAATTCGATTTTAATTTTTTGATTGGTTTTGAACTGATAGGATTTATATTCAAATGAGATGAGAATGACCTCTTAATATTGGATGAACATTTTATTTGTTTTTAAATATATTGGATGAGTTAATTATATTGAGATGTTAATTATTAAACACACCCATTCTCAAATTGTGTTTAATTATACTGAGATAATAATAGGTGTGTTTGTTCACCATGTAGAATAAGAGAAATTTTGAAAGAAAAATTGAATGAGAAGTTATGTTTTTACAATCCTTTCAAAATTTTAAATTCAAGAATCTTTATAAATCTGGAAAAAAAATTTAACACTAAGTTTACTTTTTTTATAGATTAATCATCCTTACTTGAAAATGTTTACGAGGTAAAACATTTTCAAAATAAAAAAATTTTGGTAAGGAAATTATTATTTTTAGATTCCATTAAATTTAATGAATTGATTTCTTGAGGAAAGTATATGATTTAAGTGTGGTGTAATTTGATGTATCTATTCTGATACATTTTTTCTACATTTATTTTGTAAAATAATTGTATTTTTGAAGTCAAAATGTTACTTTAATTGATAATTACAAATTCTTTATCAATTTAGGTCGAAAATTTAATTATTTTAATTTATGAATGAAAATGAGTGTATTTAGTTCTAAATTGGTGAAATTATATTTGTTTTAATTTTAATATATTTTAATATAAAATACATTTATGATATTCAGAAAGGTTTTTGGATTTTGAAATACATGATTTCAATGTTTTATATTTGTATTTCAAATATTCTTTTTGGTAAACCTCTTATTATGATGTGTTGTTGTTTATAAATTTTTATTGAATAATTGGAAAAGTATCATACATGTATGATTTTTCAGAAATTTTGTATGACTCTAAAAAGTCCCATATAATTTTTTTCTAACTAATAAAACCTTCTGTTTTCATATGAAATTGTGCTTCATTTTGTATGACTTCTCTTTCTTGTAAGAGTATAGAATTTTCCTAATATTTAGTTTCTATAATATTTTTAAAAATTTTATGTTAATTTTTTAGAATTTTAGTATTTTATATTTTTTACTATCCCATAAGACTTTAAAAATCCCATATGAAATATGAATTTTCCAACTTTTAGGTTTATCATGAGCTGTAAAAACATCAATTCAAATTAATATCATTCAAGAACTTAATTTCTCAATTAGAAATAAAGTAAAAAGATCATGATCTTGTGAATATGAAATCAAAGAGGAAATTAATAAAGATTTTGAAGGAATATTTAAATAGAATCAAGTGGCCATCAGGTAGGAGTAGATTCTATTGGAGGGTCTCTACTTAATTCCCATGAAGGAGGCGATGAACAGTAAAAGTTTACACAAGGAGTCTAGCAATACAGAAATGGAGAAACTGTGTATGAGTTGTAGTGATGGGATATATTAAATTTTTCTATGATCATGCATTTTAAAAGGTGGATATTGATTTTAGGGACAAAATAACAAGTATATGTAAATAAAACTAGATAATCCAGAAGGCATGAGTTGGGCTGTAGAAGAGATCTTAGAGGGGGTGATAATTGAATCAAACAAAGATATTTTTTATCACTTTAATTTATTTGTTATGGATTATGATATAATAAATTCATTAATGATATAAATTATTCTAAAAGTGATTATTGGTGAAAATATTTTGGGGGAATGAGATTTTCTCTTCATTATTTCTTTAATCAATTTACTTATATTTTTCTTATAGATCATTTCTTTTCAACATTTTCTTTAACAATAAATCATTATATGATTTTTACGATTCACTTATAGTTTTTATTGATTAAAATTAAAAAAATATGAAAAGTAAATTGCTTATGAATTCACTTTAAAAACATGTTTCTAAATTAATAATGAGTTACTCATTCCATTATTTTTCAATGTTTTTTGTGTTTGTAGTTTACAAATTTTAAAACCCAAATCATCTACATATTGAATCGTTTGACAGATTGAGATAGAATAATTTTATAGGATAATTATCCAGTAAAACTCACTTTACACAAATCAAGAAATGTTATATTTATTTTAGGAAATCAAAATTTCCCTAAATAATCAATCAATTGATTAATATTTCAATTTTTGTTTTGACCCACACATTCAACCATAGTTTCACCCAATCACATAACTTTGGTTTTCAATTTCAATCATATCTCACCTCTATGAACAGTTATCCACTAGATTCAATACTATTTCTATTTGTGTAATTTTTATTATTATTTTTGAGTGTATTTCTTGGATAACACACACTACACCTTTCTAATGAATTCTACACTACTCTTCATATATTAGGATTAGTAAGAAAAATATATAGGTAATTTTATAAGTCCTAATGACACATGTCCGTTCTCTATATCAATATTTCATCATGAATCACCACATTTTTTCAAATAAAACCCCTCTTCTTAAAGACCCCAAAATATGAAATATATAAACTGCATGCATTACTATTGTTTCTCATGCTTTTGATGGGGAAAAAATATTCATCTGTCGAGGATGGGGATGCACTATTTATTTCCTCACATTTCTACTTTCCAAAGGCATGCATCATCCGTCACTTATTCAGGGATGTTTTCTCCTTGATCGAAATGGGATGATAAGATGTCAATTCCTCCTTCTGTGGATTCCTCCTTGGAACTCGTTACCTAGTTCGGGTCTCCCTCATAGATTAAGACATTGTTTTTGAATCTATTCCCAATGTCATGTCTTCATGGACGATAGTTAATTACACTACTTCTATCCGGACATTCCAAAGGGTCCAGTCAGGGTAGCAACCTTCATTCGGGGGATTATACATGTTGGACATCATTGAAATTTCTGGATACTGGAACACTGGCGTTTCTAGGTTTATTCCCCTTATGATAGGGCCTCTCAAGGGCATGGGAGATCGAGGAATCCCACATCGAATGCGGAAAATTATATGCCATAGGCATGTGTCTGAGGTTCTCCTCAGCTTCCCTTGTTTAACACAGGGTATTCCGTGGGTTTAAAGTCTAGCAGAGGTGGATCAGACTGATCAGAACACTAAATAGAGTGGATCATATGGGTGCAACCCCTAGAGGGAAAACTAATGTTGGGGCTAACACGTGGTTAGTTACCCAGTGTTTCTAAGAGCAGTGAAGAAGAGAATTGAAATGATCTCACCAGGATGTGGCGGCCTGGGTAAGAGTCAAGATGGATGGTAGAGAGTTGAATTGAGTGGAGGGGGAAGAAGATGGAACCAGCATGAGGATGATGATGATGTTTGGATTTAGCCTTGAAGATACTTTCCACGCATCCCTATGGTAGGGAATCAAAGTCCTCATAGTTTGGTGAGGAAAAGAGACACCTAAGGAGGAGACCCGTATGAAGGGGACCTAGAAGAAGTGGAACCTCCAGGTTGGGTAATGACCTTCCCGAAACTAATAGGTTCAGGGAAAAGACCAGGATGAGACATGGGTGATGGGATTGAACCTCAGGGAGGCTTCCTACATACCTTTCCTTGGCAGGGATCAAAGTCCATGTAGTTCGGGATGGGGCATAGAATCAAGGTGTATGTAGAGGAAAATGACCCGATGACATACTAGGGATTACGCATGGTTAGCAGCCCGGGTTGGTCTGATGCTGCTAGGGTGGACTATATATGTGGGTCCCGACAAAGGAGACTACAATGACTTACCGTCGATTGGAAAACATGATATATTACCATCTATTAGGGTTGATAATGGCTTACCACTGGTCAGGGAAGACAAAAGCTTACCACTGGTCGAGGAACACAATGGCTTACCTCTAGTCAGGGAACAAAATTTCTTACCACTGGTCATGCAACACAACGTCTTACCACTTGTCGGGGAACACAACGACCTAACGCTGGTCGAGGAACAGTTTAGTGTCATGCTAGACATAAGGGGTGTACATTTTAACATCATGGAGGATAGGGGTGGACCAACGTGAAGTGGTTGGGACTAATGGATGTTGGGCTTAAACCTTAGGGAGAATTCCTACATACCTTTCCTTCGAAAGGATCAAAGTCCGTGTAGTTCAGAGAGGTGATGGGACACCTAAGGAGGCGACTCGTATGAAGGAGACCCGAAGGAAGTGAAATCTCTGGGTTGGGGAATGACCTTCCCGAAACACATAGGTTTAGGGAAAAGAACAGGATGAGACATGGGTGATGGGATTGAACCTTAGAGAGGCTTCATATATACCTTTACTTGGTAGGGATAAAAGTATATGTAGTTAGGGATGGTGTTGGTGAGCCGACGTGAAGGGGGTCAGGACCAATGGTTGTTGGTCTTGAACCTCAGGGAGGCTTCCTACGTACCTTTCCATGGAATGGATCAAAGTACACGTAGTTCGGGGTGGTGTTGGTGAGCCGATGTGAAGGGGGTCAAGACCTATGGTTGTTGGGCTTGAAGTTCAGGGAGGCTTCTTACGTACCATGCCTTGGAAAGTATCAAAGTCCACATAGTTCGGCATGGTGTTGGTGAGCCGACGTGAAGGGGGTCGGGACCAATGGGCGTTGGTCTTGAAACTCAGGGAGGCTTCTTACGTACCTTACCTTGATAAAGATCAAAGTTCCAATAGTTCAGGAGAGGTTTGAGGCTTACATGATAAGGCGACCTAAGTGGGATGCCATAGTCAATGCTTACTACTCTAAGCCCATGTGAGTCATGCTCAGTGTGAGAAACTAGAGTAGAAAGGTCCTAGCGATCTAGTGAAAAGGTGCATCCATGAAGGGTGGTGAATGGGGATTACATAGGTAATCTTCTCAGGTGCCACTATGGAGCGGAAATGGTGAATGGGGCTTACGCAAGTAAGATACCTAGGTGCCACTATAGAGCGGCAATGGTGAATGGGGCTTACGCATGAAAGCTGCCCGAGTTCTTTTAATGGAAATTACTATTACTGATTTTTTGAATTAAATTTATAAAATATGTTTTCAATTTTTTTATTGAATAAAAAAATAATTGAAAAATCATGATAGTCACAACTATTTCTTAATAAATTTGTGTATTTAATTAGTATCATTGCATTTTTATTGTGATAAAACTTTTTTTACATGAATATCAAATAATATTTAAGACAAATAACATAATATTATTTCATTTTAGGATCAATGAGTTTAGTATTTTGGGGAAATTTGGTTTATACATCACTTTTACATAATTAAAAATAAATGTTATTTAATTACTTATTTATAGACCACCTAAATATGTCATTTAATCCTTAGTAAATGTATTCACCTGGGGATATACATTAATGTAAATATACCATTAAGGATAGGGATAATATAAAAGGAAGTACATGACATGAATCAATAGTGAATGGGTGAGAATAACCATCACCATCATATTATAAGAATGGTATCATTATCATAACTATGAGAGAAACATTTAAAAATGGAATGGAATATGGCATATGAATAAAAATGAAATATCATCACATTTTTCTTAAATACCACACATAGTTTTGAACCAATATAGTATCATGTTCATGCATCACATATGTGTATAAATCATAACATCATAATTTCGAAAAAAGATAACATCATGTTCACACATAATACACATAATATCATGAAATATATCACATTAGACAATTCATTTCAATGATATATAATTTAAATCCCACCCATCACATCATAAAATGTTGATAATCATGAACTTCACATGGAAAGGAAACATTTAACAATCATTGTAATGAAATAAACCAATGGAAAAGAATGTGTGTCATAAAGGTTTAATAAAGAATTCTTTCATGAATAACCTTTGGGGTTCCAAAATGAGTAAATGAAATCTTATTTTGGCATAAAAAATCATCATTCTTGAGTGGATAAGAAATAACTTCTGATGAGTCCATGCAGTGTTTTGGAATATAAAGTCTCTTTGAAAAATCTTTTAATTAACTTGGCTTAGAAATCATTTTAACAAGGTAAGAAACATGTACATCCCAAGAAAGAGAATGGAAATAATATTAAAAGGAAATTTTAAGTATACTATAGTAATATCCAAACTGATAAAATGTGAAATAGGAGATAAATCAAAAGAAAGAGTTGGGTTCAAGAATCCCCATACCTTAAATCCCGATTTATTTCATCACTTTTACACCTGTTCTAGAATAAACAAAGGGTTATCAAAAATTGGAATCAGAATTGTATTATGTTTATTTTTTTCACTATTGATAAATTATAATAATTTTATTATATTTCTTAATTTCCATTGTTAAAGGTGGAATATTTGGATATCATATTTTCCATAAAATATCATATCCTTATTCAATTTAGTGACATTTGTTAATGCTATTTATCAATTACTAAGATTAAATACAGAAGCTTATAAATAAATATATTTTAAAATTTTTATATTCTAAATAATTTATTATAATCATTTATAATTATTGTGATAATTGGAGAGTTGGTAACATCCTCATGGGAAGTTAACCGACTGTCATATAAATACATGAAAAGTGGAGGAAAGAGAAGTATGAAATATAAATATATCATATATAAAATCATTAAAGTATGCTAAAATTATTAATATAATTATAATGTACTGATTTATTAATCTTATAATATTTTTTTGAAAGGATTAGAGAGAAAGATGAAGAGAAGAGGAAGATGAGAGAAAAATGTGATGAAAAATTACACTCTTCTAATTGTTACATCTTTTCTATGAAACTAAACTCATTGAGTGATTATATTTGAGTAAATCTAGATCATCACTAAGGTTTATATATGGCTTAAGAAAAGTAATTTTGGTATATTTTTTACTTTTGTATGATAGGGAGAAGTGGTTTTTAAAATGGAGGGAGAGGGGGGGGGGGGTTTATAGTTGAGGAGAGGGGTATTTTTAGGTTATAATAATGAAAAAAATATTATATCCAAGAAAAACCTTTGAAAAGTAATATTGTTTACATTGTAAAATTTATTTGAATAAAATAACTTTATTTTAGGACATTAAAACTTTTTATAAGTCAAATTTATTAGTTTCATCTAAAGGAAATGAGAAAAATGAAAAAACATTTATTTAAAGGGATACTTTAGACTTTTAGACTATTGAACTTATTTTTAGGTTCAAAAATTAATTTTTTTATTTTTAAATGACTAGTTTATATTAATAAATTTATTTTTTGTTGGTATAAACAATTTAATATTTATTTATTCATTATTACATCATCATTATGTCATAAAACATGCTATACTTGTAAAATTATATCTTTACTATTCATATAAAAATTGAACTTTCTTAGAAAATTATCAAAATTTCACCATTGTGAAATTTGGAAGTATTGATTCAAAAAATGAAATTAATTATTTTATAATAATTTTCTATCATAGTTAATTTTAATTTTTAATATAAATATTATGTTTTTTCAAAATATATTAAAATATAATTTATTATAAAAGTACTTATAATTTCTTTGAGTTTTTTATAATGATATTCATTTTATGGAATTAAAATAATAATATTTTATTAAATTTCTCATAATAAATATCATTTATATTAAATTTAATTATTTTCATGTCAAATTACTATTTCAATGGTAAGGATACTGTTCCCAATAGTACGGTTTTTATTCCTAATGGAAATGATACTATTCGAACATTTACATAACTATTCCAATTGTCATATTACTTCTTATAAACACCTATTTATTCATTTATTCAATATTATCCTAAATTAATATAAAGGTTCCATATTTTTAATTTCTAAAATGTCGAGTGGTTTACTAATATTTTGTTTTAAATCTATTGTATTGTTCTTGGGAGTGATAATTATAACAGATTGAGATAATCCAAATTTACACATTCTAATTTTTTATTTTTTTTATTTTTTATCCCATTTAAATATTTTTCATTTACATGGGTTTAATTATTGAATAATGTAACAATATCCATTAATGTAATTAATTGTTTTTGGTATTTCTATGTGTTGTATATGTAAAATATCATACAATATAATATAATACACATTTATTCAGAAAAAATATCATTTATAATGGTTGGGTCATTAAATTATTCCCCTGTTATAAATTTGATCACCACAATTTTTATTCATATTCTTAGTTGAGAATATATTAGGTTACTTATGTTTCATTGTTTCCTCAGGTTCACATATCTCCTTTTCATATTTATAGATTCTTTATAGAACCTTTACAATGTGAGTTATCCTATTGCGTAGATTTTTTCCTCTATGATCCAAGATCATCACTGGATACTCCTAATAATAGGGGTCATGTTCTAGTTATACAACCTTTGGATTCAGTACATGTGAGGGATTTCATATATACATATTTAGGAGATATATGTGGAACACATCATAAATTTGAGATAGGTTTGGTGGAAGTGCTAGACGATACACCCATAATAATATGCTATTATAGATATCATAGGTTCCAATGTATCTAGGGTTAAGATTTCCTTTCTTTCAAAACCTCATGACTCTCTTCCATGGTTATATTTGATGGAACAATTTTCTCTAACTTCAAACTCTAGGTCCCTTCAATGGTTATCAACATAGATCTTATGCTGACTCGGAGTATATTTTATATATTATTGGATGACTTGAACCTTCTCTATCATAACTTGTACAGGATCATGTCCAAGTATATTTCATTCACCAATATCATCCCAACAAATAGGATTTTTACATTGCTTCTCATATATAGCTTCATATGGGGCCATTTGAATACTCAACTGAAAGCTGTTTTTATATGAGAACTCAACCAATGAAAGATATCGTTCCTTTACTAAATTAAACTCCATTTATTAGGATATTAGTATTTCCTAAAGTTTTTAAATGGAACTTTCATATTTTCCATCAGTTTTTGGGTGATAGGTCATACTGAAATTCTATTCTGTATTTACATCATGTTAAATAATCCTCTAAAATTTAATAGTTAACCTTGGATCATGATAAAAAACAATCAAAAGTTGCTCCCCATGCAACCTCCCTACTTCTTATATATATATATATATATATCTTGGAAAGTTAGTCAAAAGAGAAATCTTCCTAAATATCAATGAAGTGGGTAGTCTTGGTGATTCAATCCATCATAACCCATATCACATTTCTTCCTTTGTATTTATTTGGGAGACATATGAAAAATTCCACATTGATGTTATCCCATTTATATGTGGGTATGGGCAACGGTTGTATCATCCCCTTTGACTTTTTACTCTCTTCTTAAACTTTCTAAAATACCATGAACTTTTAGGTGTACTTAGAAATATACTTCTTCATTTTTTCTCACCAGAAGTGCTCTCAAAGATCATGGAACATCTTGGTACTTCCAGGACGGATGGAAAAAGATTATGTATGTGAATTATTCAGTATCACTTTATTTATCTAAAGTTATTGAGGCACTCAAAGTCTAGTTCCAAACTAAATGACACCATCATCATTGATGTGTAATTTATAAAACATCTCTTACTTTTAATCTACCACCTTCATTTGAAGATCTAAATCATACCATAATGCCTCCTTAATATTTTTATAGATAGATGGTTGAGAAATCATTTGTAAAAGGAAGGATATATTCTCTATCCTTATGATTTCTAGATCCATAATTTTCATATCCATGAAGATAGGGTCTTTCTCAATTTGAATCATGGATAATGCAGTATGTTATTTTATACTAATATCATTTGTTTATTTTTTCTAATTTCCAGTTTGTAGTGAATAGAGAAATCATAGTGCTTGATTATATTTTACCATATTCACTGATGTATATTGATATCCTTCTATATAAAAATATAATTTAGACTCTTTTTATTTGTATGTATGTCATACTTCTCACTATAGTGGTAGTTCATCTAAATATTCAAAGTCAATATCACAACTGCTAACTCTAGATCATACATCAGGTGGTTTTTCTTATTGACCATCAACTTTCGTTTCACATAAGATATCACTTTATCATTCTACCTGAGTACAAAAAACCAAGTATTTCTTTGAATCATCACTATATATCACAAACCCTTCTCCACTTGAGAGTAGTGTGAGTATATTAACAATGATTTTCATCTTCTCAAAACCTTAAAACATCCCTCACATTATTCTATCCAAATATATTAAACCCCTTTCCATGTTAACAAAATTAGTGGGCTATAAAATAATGTGAAAATTTTCACTAATCATCAGTAGTACACAAACAGTCTATGAAAAGTATGAATTTCCATGATACTTGAGGGTTTGGTCCATTTTTAAATTTCTTTTTTTTTGTTTTAAGGTTCTATATAAATTCCATCACTTAGGATCATGTGCCCCAAGAATGTGACTTTCTATATCCAAAAGTCACACTTTCTAAACTTAGTGTACATCTTCTCCTTTCTTAATGAAACTAGAGAAATACTTATATGATCTTAATATTCCTCTTTTATATTGGATTAAATGATTATATCATCAATAAATATTACCAAAAATTTGTCAAGGTAGTCTCTAAAAACTTGATTAATAAAATAAATAAGAATTATAGTGGAATTAGTAAGACCTAAGGGAATCACTATAAAATCATAACGTCCATACCATATACAAAGAGTTTTATTATCATTATATTAATTATTCACATTTATATGATTCCATAGTAAATGAAGATACAAATTTGAGAAGTATTTATATCCTCAAAGTTGATCAAAAGATTCATCAATCCTTGGTAGGGGAATTTTTTTCTTTATAGTGATATTTTTTCACTCCTAATAATTATTGCATCGTTGCATTGATCCATGATTTTTATTAACAATGGGAACTAGTATACCCCAAAGTGATTGAATATGGTGTATAATCCCTTTTTCCAAATTCCATTATTGTTACTTCTTTAAATCCACCAGTTTAATCAGTGAAATCCTATAGGGGAATTTGAAGATAAAAGTGGTTCTGAATATAAGCTATATTGAGAACTCTACCTCACAATATGGGGGAAGTCATGGAACCAATTTAATAAATACATCATTATATTCCCTCAAAATATCTATTTACTTATGGTTGATGGTTTCCTTTAATAAAACAATTTGGGAAAGATATACTCCTTCCCTGGGTATCAACACCCACACCATTGAGGGATTTTCCAAATGATATTAATTATTTTCCTTGTATTTGTACATGATCATGGGGTGGATCTGAATACAGAAATAGATTTTATTTTCCCAAAAATTATTTTGATGTATATATAAGTAGTCCTAATAAATTCCCATTATATCATTAAATTTCACCAAGGCAAGGATTATGTGATTCGCTAGAAGAATCTTCCTATAGTCACTAATAGGAGAAGATTTCGACAATTAGGTTGAAATGATTTCACCACTAGGTGTTTTTATGGATATATTCACTATAATAAATTAAATACATGACTCAATATTTCTATAAAACTTACAGGATATAAAGGAATGTTTTAAACCAAAATCAAATAAAACTTTTTATATTATTGATTGAATATGAAGTGTACCTTTTACAAATTTATTTTCTTGTTCCTCCTTAGTGGTGTTATTAGCATAAGGTTTTCCTTAATACCACAAAATTAATGGTTAATAATGTTTATTACCCTTAAATACCATTGGTTGAATGCATTTACTTCCACAATTCCCATGATCCTTACGGTTGAATCATTGAACCATGGGTGGTGCAGTGTGAGGTTCATTCCTTTACTCCATCATGTTAGCCAACTTCTTCGTGCCTCTTTGATATTTATGAGTTTGGTGGACTAATATCCCACACTTAAATCACTTAATACCCCCTTTAAGTTAGTTTTCATGATGCTTCTTTCCATATCTTTAATATGTGGGTGGTTGTATCTTCTTTCCTACTTTTTCATTTTATACCCCAACTTTAAAATCCATTCTTATCTTCTTATCTCCATATGCGTATGACCATTATCCAAACCCCATCTCTACTTTTAGATCACATTGAAAAAAATTCTTTATAACTCCCAAAGTCTTGGATAGATAGAGCCTTTCAAATATGTGGTTTTTGAAAACTAAATAATCTACCTATTTTTCTATCATTATTGATAAAAAAACCCAATACATATCATGCAATACTTGTGAAATTTTCCTCGCAAGCCATAATAGATTTACTATCCTTTTACATAATATCTAGATATTCTATCTCTATCTTTGTTCTAATATTTTGAGGGAAATAATTGTCAAGAAATATTTTCTTAAATTATTCCCACTCTATTTCTTATATTTCAGCTTTCATCTTTGAATTTTTTATCAATTACCACCATTGATCAACCTCTATATCTAAATGATTGATGGAAATAGTAACCTTTTCCTTCTCAAAATGGTGGAGCATAGAAATATATTCTCAATATAGTCAAACCATTATTCTTAAATAATTGGATCATAAGATATTATAAATAGTTGTACTAGTTTCTATATAAAGGGATTAATGGATTACATCTCATTATTAGGTGAAGTTGTATCTTCCACATGGTTTAGGTTATTGTTTATTTCGAAAGATAGCTTTTTAATAATTTCTATAATGTTTTGAACTCCACCATCCATTGTAATGGGAATGCAATTTGGAAAATTATTTCATTGTACCTCACATTGGTTGTTGGCCTAGTTTCTCCTAGTTCCCACCATTTTATAAAATATAAAACATTTGAATATAACTTAAGTTAATAAATCATGAATAAATAATTTGTTCTCGTGTTAAAATAAAATATAAATTCATATATTAGGGGATCACTATGTTTATTAAAAAATTAATATTAAAATATGGTTCTAGGATCATGTACATTAATATTATTCTATAATTAAGAGGAATAATTGCATTAGCTATGTATCCTTCATAATGGTTTTTATATAGATTGTGATTAATAGAATAATATCCCATAGGAGTGTAAAACCATGTTTGTAGTAAGGACTCTTTTTCATGCACTAGGTATAAGTAGATTTAATAACCAATGATCCATATTGGGATTAATACCCCTAGGTACATCTATTTTAGATCCACATAAAATTGTAGTAATCGAATAGGGATTTCATTACTCAGTTTCCACACACTCTTATACATTACCAAAACATAGGATATTTACCTATAATTGACCTTATCCTTAGGATTTTCTACAAAATTTTCCTAGTCCTAATTCCCAAATTCACTAAATTATGATATGACCCTAAACATGACTATTACATCATTTTTAAGAATAATTACATGATACTAACATATTCCAGGATCAACAGGTTTAATATCTTGGGAAATTAAGTCTATACATCACTTATATAGAATTAAATATAATAATTATTTAATACCTTCTTTATATCCCTACTAAATACATCATATAATATTTAGTACATGTATAAAACTGAGGATATACATCAATGAAAGCAGTTAGATAAAATCCAAGTAAGGGGAGGGATGACATAGAAGGAATAAGAGACATGAATCAATAGTACATGTGTGATCATAATTATCATCATTATATCATAATCATAGAATAATCAAAATAATCATGAGGGAAGCATTTGAAAAGTTCATTTATGTGTCTTTTTCACAATAAAAAAATGTCATAACATAGTGGTCAAATACCACACACAACTGTGAATAAAGCTAGAATCATGTTCACACATAACATATGTGCATAAATAATGGAATCATAATTGTGAATAAATCTAGAATCATATTCAAGAACAATACACATAATATCATGAGATATATCACATTAATAATGCATTGGAGGGATATATAATTTTGGGATGACCCGTCACATTATAAAATCTTCATAATCATGCATGCCACATGGAAATTAAACATATAACAATCATAGTCAGAAAATTAAACCACGGAAGGGAATGCGTTTCATGTTTTTTTAAATAATAATCTCATGAATAAAATTTGGGGTTCTAAAATTAATAATGGAAAATGTAATTTTGAATAAAACATCATCATTCTTGAGTGGATAAGAAACAACTCAAGAGGAGTCACTATGTTGTTTTGAAAATAAAGTCTCTTTGAAAAATATTTATATTTGGCTTAGAAATAATTTTTATAAGGTAGAAACATTTATAATCCCAGAAAGTGAATACAAAGAATATTTAATGTAAATTTTAATTTATTTTAAGAATATATATACTAAAAATAACATGAAATAAGATATAACTCAAAATAAATAATTAGGTTCAAGAATTACCTTACAATAAATCTTGTTTTATTTCATCAATTTTCCATCTCATGTATAATGAAAATTGGTTAATTGAAACATGGAAAAATAATTAGATTATGTTA
The DNA here is from genome assembly GCA_963277665.1 of Viscum album. Taxonomy (NCBI): domain Eukaryota; kingdom Viridiplantae; phylum Streptophyta; class Magnoliopsida; order Santalales; family Viscaceae; genus Viscum; species Viscum album. The sequence goes on along the minus strand of OY728125.1, from coordinate 1,967,714,703 downwards.
ATTTTTTTCACTCTTGATCAATTATAATAAATATATATTATTTAATAATTCCCATTATTATAGGTGAATTTTTTTGAATTAATATATTCCTTCAAATATCTTTTCTTACTTCGATTTAATGATATTAATTTATTTATATTTATAAATTATTAATTTTAAATCCAAAATATTAGAAATAAATATATTTATAAATTTATATATTATAAATAATTTATTATAATCATCCATAATGGTTGTGATAGTTAGAGATTTGACAACATCTTTATAAGCTGTTAACCAATCGTTGGTGAGAAATTATCTTAACAGGAGGATAGAGAAGTATAAAATATAAATAAATCATAAATATAACCATTAAATTAGGGTAAAATAATTAATAAAATCCTGAAAAAAAATTAATGTCATAATATTTGGGTTTGAAAGGAATAGAGAAAAATAGGAAGAGAAGTGAAAAATAAGAAAAAAATTTGAAGAAAACTTATCCTACTCTCGGTGTTACTTCTTTTCTATGAACAAAAAATATTTGAGTTTTTAGATTTGAGTGAATCCAAATAATCTATAAGGTATTGAATTTTTAAGTTAATTCGAATTCATTTTCCAAGGGGAGGTAAATGGGATTGTATACTTACAAAGACAAGTATTTTTAAGTTATAATAATAAATAAATTACTTTATCCAAGATAAAAATTTTAATAGTTATTTTTTTGGAATTATGAAATTTATTTGAATAAAATAACATGTATTTACGACTTTAAAAAACTCTATAATATGAATTTATTAATTTAATCAAATGTAAAGGAGAGAAATAAAAAACATTTATTTAAAAAGATACTTTAAAATTTTAGAAATTGGAAATTATTTTTTAGTTTTTAAAATTAATTTAATAGTACTTAAATGACCCATATATTCTTTTAAATTAATTTTGTGCTGAGAAAAAAAATTAAATATTTATTAAGTCATATTTACATCATTATCTGTTTATATAACTTGTGGTATTTAAAAAAGTGTATTTTTACTATTCATGTAAAAAAATTGAAGTTTCTTAGAAAATTATAAAAAATACTCCCTTGGGAAATTTCGATGTGTTAATTTTAAAAATATAATTTATTCTATTAAAATAATTTTATAACACGGTTAATTTTATATTTTAATATAAAAATTATATTTTTATGAAATATATTAAAATAAAATTTATTTTAAAATTGATTATAATTTCTATGAATTTTTAGTCAGGGAATTTATTTTATAGAATTAAAATAATTATATTTTCTTAAATTACTTAATATAATTATTATTTATGTTAAATTTTATTATTTTGAGGTAAAATAATTATTTTAACGACTATGTAACTATTCACAATAGTTAGGCTATAATTCCTAATGGTCAGGTTACTATTCCAAGGTCACATAACTATTTGAAAAGTCATATTAGTTCCTATAAATACCTCTTCACTCATTCATTACACATTTTCCACAATTAATCTAAAGTTTCCATATTTATAATTTATAAAATATTGATTGGTTTACTAATATTTTTTTTATTTTGCATTTTGTCATTTGTGGGGGTGATAATTTAGTTAATAAGAATAATCCAAGTTTTCCCATTATACTTTTTATATTATTATATTTTTTATCGCATTGTAATATTTAGAACATCAGGGGTTTAATTATTGACTAATGTAATGATGTACGTCAATAAAATAATGGTTTTTTGTTTTTTTATGTTCTATATTCTTATAATACCATGGAATATAATATAACACACATTTATTCAGGGAAAATTATTATTTATAAAGTCCGGATCATTACAATGTTTGTTTTGGTCATTTTTGAAAACTTCTTTAAACCTCAAGTGTAAGCGTACACTTTTCTAAAAAATATATTTATGAACTAAGTTTTTTTTAATAATTAGATGGGAATTTGTTTTTGAATACTTAGATGTTATCAATTGATTATATTGAGTGGAAAATATACCTTTTGAAATTTATTATGACCCTTTTCATATTATTTTCATTAATGAATTGTAAAAAAAATTTAATCTAAAACTACTTTATTTATTATCCACCTTTAAAGTTCAAAATTAGTCCAATGTTTGAGTTTTAATTATGGGTGAGGGGTATTTAACTCTACTAAAATGCATTTCATCTATTTCACATTAGAAATAATACTATTTATTTTCACAATTTACCATTTCACGTATTATTTTTCATTTTGAGTGGATGCATTTTTTTCTAAAATTTGAGGTATGTTTTTCCATCTTAAGGGGGTTAATATTTTATATTTTTAATTAGATTCAATTAGTTAATATCATTATTCTTTATCTCTTAAAAAAATGTCTTTTCTGCAAATTTTGGGGTTTATGAATTATAATATAAATTCGATTTTAATTTTTTGATTGGTTTTGAACTAATAGGATTTATATTCAAATGAGATGAGAATGACCTCTTAATATTGGATGAACATTTTATTTGTTTTTAAATATATTGGATGAGTTAATTATATTGAGATGTTAATTATTAAACACACCCATTCTCAAATTGTGTTTAATTATACTGAGATAATAATAGGTGTGTTTGTTCACCATGTAGAATAAGAGAAATTTTGAAAGAAAAATTGAATGAGAAGTTATGTTTTTACAATCCTTTCAAAATTTTAAATTCAAGAATCTTTATAAATCTGGAAAAAAAATTTAACACTAAGTTTACTTTTTTTATAGATTAATCATCCTTACTTGAAAATGTTTACGAGGTAAAACATTTTCAAAATAAAAAAATTTTGGTAAGGAAATTATTATTTTTAGATTCCATTAAATTTAATGAATTGATTTCTTGAGGAAAGTATATGATTTAAGTGTGGTGTAATTTGATGTATCTATTCTGATACATTTTTTCTACATTTATTTTGTAAAATAATTGTATTTTTGAAGTCAAAATGTTACTTTAATTGATAATTACAAATTCTTTATCAATTTAGGTCGAAAATTTAATTATTTTAATTTATGAATGAAAATGAGTGTATTTAGTTCTAAATTGGTGAAATTATATTTGTTTTAATTTTAATATATTTTAATATAAAATACATTTATGATATTCAGAAAGGTTTTTGGATTTTGAAATACATGATTTCAATGTTTTATATTTGTATTTCAAATATTCTTTTTGGTAAACCTCTTATTATGATGTGTTGTTGTTTATAAATTTTTATTGAATAATTGGAAAAGTATCATACATGTATGATTTTTCAGAAATTTTGTATGACTCTAAAAAGTCCCATATAATTTTTTTCTAACTAATAAAACCTTCTGTTTTCATATGAAATTGTGCTTCATTTTGTATGACTTCTCTTTCTTGTAAGAGTATAGAATTTTCCTAATATTTAGTTTCTATAATATTTTTAAAAATTTTATGTTAATTTTTTAGAATTTTAGTATTTTATATTTTTTACTATCCCATAAGACTTTAAAAATCCCATATGAAATATGAATTTTCCAACTTTTAGGTTTATCATGAGCTGTAAAAACATCAATTCAAATTAATATCATTCAAGAACTTAATTTCTCAATTAGAAATAAAGTAAAAAGATCATGATCTTGTGAATATGAAATCAAAGAGGAAATTAATAAAGATTTTGAAGGAATATTTAAATAGAATCAAGTGGCCATCAGGTAGGAGTAGATTCTATTGGAGGGTCTCTACTTAATTCCCATGAAGGAGGCGATGAACAGTAAAAGTTTCCACAAGGAGTCTAGCAATACAGAAATGGAGAAACTGTGTATGAGTTGTAGTGATGGGATATATTAAATTTTTCTATGATCATGCATTTTAAAAGGTGGATATTGATTTTAGGGACAAAATAACAAGTATATGTAAATAAAACTAGATAATCCAGAAGGCATGAGTTGGGCTGTAGAAGAGATCTTAGAGGGGGTGATAATTGAATCAAACAAAGATATTTTTTATCACTTTAATTTATTTGTTATGGTTTATGATATAATAAATTCATTAATGATATAAATTATTCTAAAAGTGATTATTGGTGAAAATATTTTGGGGGAATGAGATTTTCTCTTCATTATTTCTTTAATTAATTTACTTATATTTTTCTTATAGATCATTTCTTTTCAACATTTTCTTTAACAATAAATCATTATATGATTTTTACGATTCACTTATAGTTTTTATTGATTAAAATTAAAAAAATATGAAAAGTAAATTGCTTATGAATTCACTTTAAAAACATGTTTCTAAATTAATAATGAGTTACTCATTCCATTATTTTTCAATGTTTTTTGTGTTTTTAGATTACAAATTTTAAAACCCAAATCATCTACATATTGAATCGTTTGACAGATTGAGATAGAATAATTTTATAGGATAATTATCCAGTAAAACTCACTTTACACAAATCAAGAAATGTTATATTTATTTTAGGAAATCAAAATTTCCCTAAATAATCAATCAATTGATTAATATTTCAATTTTTGTTTTTACCCACACATTCAACCATAGTTTCACCCACTCACATAACTTTGGTTTTCAATTTCAATCATATCTCACCTCTATGAACAGTTATCCACTAGATTCAATACTATTTCTATTTGTGTAATTTTTTTTATTATTTTTGAGTGTATTTCTTGGATAACACACACTACACCTTTCTTATGAATTCTACACTACTCTTCATATATTAGGATTAGTAAGAAAAATATATAGGTAATTTTATAAGTCCTAATGACACATGTCCGTTCTCTATATCAATATTTCATCATGAATCACCACATTTTTTCAAATAAAACCCCTCTTCTTAAAGACCCCAAAATATGAAATATATAAACTGCATGCATTACTATTGTTTCTCATGCTTTTGATGGGGAAAAAATATTCATCTGTCGAGGATGGGGATGCACTATTTATTTCCTTACATTTCTACTTTCCAAAGGCATGCATCATCCGTCACTTATTCAGGGATGTTTTCTCCTTGATCGAAATGGGATGATAAGATGTCAATTCCTCCTTCTGTGGATTCCTCCTTGGAACTCGTTACCTAGTTCGGGTCTCCCTCATAGATTAAGACATTGTTTTTGAATCTATTCCCAATGTCATGTCTTCATGGACGATAGTTAATTACACTACTTCTATCCGGACATTCCAAAGGGTCTAGTCAGGGTAGCAACCTTCATTCGGGGGATTATACATGTTGGACATCATTGAAATTTCTGGATACTGGAACACTGGCGTTTCTAGGTTTATTCCCCTTATGATAGGGCCTCTCAAGGGCATGGGAGCTCGAGGAATCCCACATCGAATGCGGAAAATTATATGCCATAGGCATGTGTCTGAGGTTCTCCTCAGCTTCCCTTGTTTAACACATGGTATTCCGTGGGTTTAAAGTCTAGCAGAGGTGGATCAGACTGATCAGAACACTAAATAGAGTGGATCATATGGGTGCAACCCCTAGAGGGAAAACTAATGTTGGGGCTAACACGTGGTTAGTTACCCAGTGTTTCTAAGAGCAGTGAAGAAGAGAATTTACATGATCTCACCAGGATGTGGCGGCCTGGGTAAGAGTCAAGATGGATGGTAGAGAGTTGAATTGAGTGGAGGGGGAAGAAGATGGAACCAGCATGAGGATGATGATGATGTTTGGATTGAACCTTGAAGATACTTTCCACGCATCCCTATGGTAGGGCATCTAAGTCCTCATAGTTTGGTGAGGAAAAGAGACACCTAAGGAGGAGACCCGTATGAAGGGGACCTAGAAGAAGTGGAACCTCCAGGTTGGGTAATGACCTTCCCGAAACAAATAGGTTCAGGGAAAAGACCAGGATGAGACATGGGTGATGGGATTGAACCTCAGGGAGGCTTCCTACATACCTTTCCTTGGCAGGGATCAAAGTCCATGTAGTTCGGGATGGGGCATAGAATCAAGGTGTATGTAGAGGAAAATGACCCGATGACATACTAGGGATTACGCATGGTTAGCAGCCCGGGTTGGTCTGATGCTGCTAGGGTGGACTATATATGTGGGTCCCGACAAAGGAGACTACAATGACTTACCGTCGATTGGAAAACATGATATATTACCATCTATTAGGGTTGATAATGGCTTACCACTGGTCAGGGAAGACAAAAGCTTACCACTGGTCGAGGAACACAATGGCTTACCTCTAGTCAGGGAACAAAATTTCTTACCACTGGTCATGCAACACAACGTCTTACCACTTGTCGGGGAACACAACGACCTAACGCTGGTCGAGGAACAGTTTAGTGTCATGCTAGACATAAGGGGTGTACATTTTAACATCATGGAGGATAGGGGTGGACCAACGTGAAGTGGTTGGGACTAATGGATGTTGGGCTTAAACCTTAGGGAGAATTCCTACATACCTTTCCTTCGAAAGGATCAAAGTCCGTGTAGTTCAGAGAGGTGATGGGACACCTAAGGAGGCGACTCGTATGAAGGAGACCCGAAGGAAGTGAAATCTCTGGGTTGGGGAATGACCTTCCCGAAACACATAGGTTTAGGGAAAAGAACAGGATGAGACATGGGTGATGGGATTGAACCTTAGAGAGGCTTCATATATACCTTTACTTGGTAGGGATAAAAGTATATGTAGTTAGGGATGGTGTTGGTGAGCCGACGTGAAGGGGGTCAGGACCAATGGTTGTTGGTCTTGAACCTCAGGGAGGCTTCCTACGTACCTTTCCATGGAATGGATCAAAGTACACGTAGTTCGGGGTGGTGTTGGTGAGCCGATGTGAAGGGGGTCAAGACCTATGGTTGTTGGGCTTGAAGTTCAGGGAGGCTTCTTACGTACCATGCCTTGGAAAGTATCAAAGTCCACATAGTTCGGCATGGTGTTGGTGAGCCGACGTGAAGGGGGTCGGGACCAATGGGCGTTGGTCTTGAAACTCAGGGAGGCTTCTTACGTACCTTACCTTGATAAAGATCAAATTTCCAATAGTTCAGGAGAGGTTTGAGGCTTATATGATAAGGCGACCTAAGTGGGATGCCATAGTCAATGCTTACTACTCTAAGCCCATGTGAGTCATGCTCAGTGTGAGAAACTAGAGGTAGAAAGGTCCTAGCGATCTAGTGAAAAGGTGCATCCATGAAGGGTGGTGAATGGGTATTACATAGGTAATCTTCTCAGGTGCCACTATGGAGAGGAAATGGTGAATGGGGCTTACGCAAGTAAGATACCTAGGTGCCACTATAGAGCGGCAATGGTGAATGGGGCTTACACATGAAAGCTGCCCGAGTTCTTTTATGGAGCGACAATTGTGAATGGGGCTTACACATGAAAGCTGCCTGCGTGCCGCTATGGAGTAGAAATGATGAATGGGGATTATTCAAGGAAGTTTCCCAGGTGACGCTACGGAGTGAAAATGGTGAATGGGTCTTACGCATGGAAGCTGCCCATGTGCCGCTATGGAGTGGAAATGGTGAATGGGGATTATGCAAGGAAGCTGCCCATGTGCCATTATGGAGTGGCAATGGTGAATGAGGATTACATAAGGAAGCCGCCCATATGCCACTATGGAGTGACAATGGTGAATGGGGATTACTTATGGAAGCTTCCCGAGTACTGCTATGGAGCGACAATGGTGAATGGGGATTACACATGGAAACTACCTGGGTGCCGGTATGGAGTGGCAATGGTGAATGGGGATTATGCATGGAAGCTATCCGGGTGACGCTATGGAGCGGCAATGGTGAATGGGGATTATGCATGGAAGATGTCCCTGCGCTTCTATGGAGCGGAAATGGTGAAGGGGTCATACACATGGAAGCTGCCTGGGGTCACTATGGAGTGGCAATGGTGAATGGGGCTTACACAAGGAAGTTTCCCGGTGTCTTCCTCATGTATATCCATGAGGGAATCTCAACTCACTTGTGGGTTGTGGAATATAATTAAGGCCTACACCTATGAACTAGTGCACAAGAGGGATAATGCAAAGGGCATTGGAATCAGTCTGAAAAATGGGAGATGAAATGTGTAAATCACATGCCCAAAATTCAGAACGCAGTGAGGGCAGCGTGACGATGGAGGAAAACTATTGACCGTGTTCGAAACAAAACATCCATATCATGTTAGCCTGAAATGGGGAAAACAAACAAGGGTCAACTGTTGACTATGTTTGAAACATAGGACCTGACTCAAAGTGTTGTCCAAAGTCTTCTGGGGAGTTGGCCCAGAATGGTAGGTGAGTCATGGTAGCCAGGGACCAGGCCGTCAGGGGGTCCCTTCAGACGTGAAAGAGTATAAAGATCTGAATGAAGGACATGCAATGTATGATATGGAGTGGTGAAATGTTTGAAAAAATTCCAACACTCTTGAAGTTATGCCACTGTAATCATTGCATAAGGTATCTTATGCTTGTAACGTAATCCATATCTTATTTGGAACAAGAGGCATCCTATTATTGAATGATAGGGTGCACTATAGTTTATAGTCATTTAGAGAGGATTGTTGGCATCTTATGCTTAGTGCATAAGGCATCTCTATTTGGGGAAAGAGGCATCCTAAATTTTTCATATAGGATGTACTATAGTTTATAGTCATATAGATAGGACTATTAGGCATCTTATGCATGGTGCATAGGGCATACCTCATTTGAAGCAAGAGGCATCCTATATTTGGAACCTAATGTGTGCTATAGTTTAAATTCGTGTAGATAAGACTATTAGGCATAAGACACCTAACAATCGATGGTGTTGGGACTTATGAAAGAGTGGCCCTTTATGGTTCAGCCTGGCATAGGAGTCAAGTGATGGGGTTTGGATGAGTTACTTGAGGAATGGTTTGACTCAATGTACTTGGGAATTGTCCATGAGAATCTCAACTCATGACATGTGAAAGGGACCAAGAGGAATATGTCGAATCAAGGTATTTCATGGTGTTTGGAGGAGTATATCGAATCATGGTATTCCAAAGGTGGAAGATGGCTATGTATGAGGGAGCAATGGAAATGTCAACACTGTGGCCCGAAAAGTTCGTGGTGCGCCTCTCCAATTTTCATGGGGGTCAGTGATGAAAGAGAAGGGACCGGCATGGAGGGCCAGAACTGTAGACCGAAACTGATTCCGATCAAGGATGTGGGGGTGTAGCCCCCACGGTATGGACCAACGAGCATGAAGGTAGAAGCTTCGCAAAGGATAGGTCTTCGTAAAGTAGCATTTCGGAGCAACGAGGCTCACAGAGCATGGGGTCTCGCGAAGCAGCTTCGTGAAGGAAATCTGCTCACAGAGCATGGACTTGCGGTGCGAAGTGGATATTAGAGAATAGGGGCTCATGGAGAAAAGTCTCTCCCGGAGCAAAGCATCTTGCAGAGAAAAGCCTCTCACAGATCAAATCATCTCGCGAAGCCCTTGGCGAAGGGCATCACTTCACGGTGCCCTGGAGCTCCGTGAAATGGGAGATCAGCCACCCAAGGGGTTGCATGACCATCCTTATGGGGTTGGGGGTGATCCATCTATTTATAGGAGATGGAGGTCGAAAGAGTGTGCTGCAAAGAACAAATGCGTGACACAAAGAAAAAATGCGCGCCGCGAAGCACAAATGCACTCTAAAACCGGAGGGAGTTCCCTCAAGTTTATCATAATCTCAGATTCGACCATCATCGATATTTGTGGTGCTCACATAGGCTCTATTCAAGTTCCCTCAAGTTCATCACAACTGTGGAGTTGAGCGTCATCATCCTTCGTGGCGCTCACAGAGGCTCCGATCAAGTTCCCCTACTCCGTGATCACAGAGGGAGCTTCACGAATGGGCTCCATGAACCTATTTTCTATCCCAACTTCAAATTTCCATAACTCATAATCCGTAACTCTGTTTGGTACCTATGACCTATCAAATAGAATCTTGAAAAACAGGTTACGATCTTGGATCATGTATGAATGCATTTAGAATATTTTTTGGACGCGTTTTCTGGTTCCAAAAATGATGTAACCCTCAATCATATGTTGATGAAAAAATCTTAGATTATATCTCTTAATTTAACTCTAAAAATATTTATTACGATCTATAAAATCCACATTTTATTTGAATTGATTATATAATGGCCATAAAACATATGGTGTAATAGTTAATTTTAGTAAAAAAAGTTCCCTATATCCTGGAATCATACTATATGATATATTCCACTAAAACATGACCTTAACTCCTATAGTGTAATAATATTCCCATAAAAGGAAGCGCAACACAGCAATTAAAATCCACTAATGTTCTCAAACTAGGGTTAGGTATTATGAAAAAATTAACTATATTAGATGCATCTCAAGATATATCAGAAAATATTAATGACACAAACCATGTATATTGTGGTGTTATTCTTTCATAAGAGTAAATGGTGTCTCTACTTTAGCTCATTATAGTGTAATGAGAATTGATCTATGTCATGGTTTCCTAAAATTCAGGAATTATTCATTCTTTTACTACTATCCCAGCTCTAATAAGTATTAAACTCATCCAAAATAATGTTTACAAAACTCATGAAAATATCATCATAACTAATGAAGTAATAATTTCAAAAAAATTAGCATGATACCAATGTAAGAGTTTTCTTAATACTACACTATTCAATAAAATGATTTTGGTTTCTAAAAATATTTATGTAAATATCAATACAATATTAAACATATCCTAATTGGGGTATTCTTAGAATACTCATGTTTTCAATTCAATTCATGAGGGATATAAAATCTCCCTAATTATCAAGGGATCTTTAATTTACCCTGCTATATTTATTGTAAGTATCCAAAAAAAACATATAAGATCTTATCTAAGATTTAGCAACTAATACATCATGTTTCTCCTAGTAAGTAAAACTCATTTTACTTTATCCCTATTTATTATCACCATAAAAAAGAATAAATTCACTCTCTAATATCAAGAATACCTCCCATGATATACTCCCCCTTTGTAAAAAAATACTAAGGAATGAAAAAGGGAAAAATAATTCAGAGAGATTATAAGGATATTTAGAGAGAATTAACTCCCAAAAACATTCTCAAGTGATGTAATGATCCTTCATTAGAGGCTTCATTAGGATATTTTTTTCTCTCACCTTCATTAAAACATATTCAAATTAAATTTATCCACATTCCACCTTGTCCATGATGATGTGATACTTGATATCAATTTAATTTGTCCTTGAATATTAGATTCGACTCTTTGGCATATTTATTTCACTTTGATTGTCATTACCAATCACCAATGGGTATGAAATATTCACCCTTATGTATTCAAGTTGGGACTTCATCTATGTCATTTGAGTTATATTTTATGATACCACAACATACTCATATTTTGTTGTGCTTAGAGTGACTAATTTTTTCTTCTTGTATTTCCAAGAAACACACCTTATTTCAATAAGGAACAAAACTCTATGTGTTGAATTTCAATCATAAATTTCACCTAAGAAATTTGTATTAAAATATAAATAAAGTTATAAATATAAAATTTTATCACACCACAATCCATAATCAAGATTCTATTTTGTTTTTCAGAATAATATAAATATACAAAAGAGGGGGGGGGTGAATTGTGTCTTTTAAAAAATCTGAACAGATTCAAAATTTTATCCCTTTTAATGATTTATGTATATATGATGCATTTTATTATTCAAGTATGTTGATAAATAAAAAAATATTGAAGAAAAAAACATCAGTTTTTATAGTGTTTCAGAGCACAAATATCCCCTCATCCACTCCACCAACACTCTCTCAATGATTTTGGGGATTTTTATTAGATAGGTACTATTATCAAAAGACCTTAAAAAATGAGTATAGTAAGTTGAAACATTTATAATAAGTTTTTTTAATAGACTTATGGTTCTTTTAAAGGAACCTAATTAATTTACATCTTAGTCTGAGAAGCTATCACTTCACCATAACCGACTCCAAGAATCCTCCATTAATTTAATAATAATTTATTTGATTGGGAAATTTTTATTTTCTCATAATTGTAGTAGAAAATAACAAAAAATGGATCTTATCCTTCAAAGAAAAAAATATTCAAGAAATACCAGATTTAAAGAGATCTTAGTTGCAAATGAACTTTAATAATATGACAACAGAAAAATAGTAGCAGTAACACTAGATCATCAGCTTACAAAATATAAGATTGAAACACGTATGTATCTAAATTACATATCTTTGAGAATAAAATATGAATTTATTTAATTAATTAATTTTGGAAGTAGTAATTTATTCAAAAATACACCACATCTGTAAACAATATCACTCTTGATATTTAACAGGAGAAGCATGATATGCTTTTTTTTGAAAATATCCTAGAATATTTCCTATTAAATCAGGATCATTTTAATTTTTAATGCTCAAAAGAAATTCATAACTTCCATTAGAAACAAAAATTATTTAATATAATGATTAAGAACATTTTAATAGGTTGTAAAATATATTTCAAGTGGTATTTACTTTTTATGAGACCAATTCAAAAAACATGGATAATATCTTGAATTTAAAACTCCATAATTGACCAAGTCAAATGTAAGGTTTCATTACATAGTAATAAAATCAGAAAGTATGATTGACAAGGTACATTTGATTAAAAAAGTAGGGTTAAAAAACCAAACATTATGTCCTTAAACATAGGGTTTCTTCTAAAATTAGGGTTCATGATTCATAATTTTACAGCAGTGTAGGGTTCATGATCCATACATTTTATTCCAAACATATGATTCCCAAACAATATGTTCTACTTACAAACATGTGGTATAAAAAATGTTTCTAGAATACTTAAAAACACATCCAAAATACATAATCAAATAATTTAATCTGTAAATAATATAAATTTCACAAGAAATATATTACTGAACAACACTTAAAGTTATTTAATTAGTAAAATAAAAAAGGGTATTTTTGAGCATCAAAATCAATAGGATTCATCGATTATTATTGGAACAACACATTTCCAACAATCCCCCTATTTATTATCATAAAACCCATATATAATAACTTATATATAATATAGAATATGTATACACAAATTAAACAAATTATTTAAACAGAAATTATAGTTTTCTTTTAAAACTATATAAACCCTGATTTAAACAAGGAATATAATTTTTTTGAATCAAAATATATGTATAGTAAATATTTAAATTCTTATTATCCTTGGTTGATATATTATTAAGAAATTGTTTTTTACCCAATTTTATTCCCTTTTTTGTGATATAAAATGAATGTAATAAAAAATGGTTTGTAACACATTCAATGTACAACATAAATGTTAATGAATGTTATGATATTATAAGATAGAAATGATATTTTTTCATATAGTAGATACGGACAGAAATAAAAAGAAATTAATTGAAACAAAGGTTATATATAAAATAATTTCAACAAAATATGCTTTTATTAAAACAAAAAGTTGGATAAGAATGTTTAAGAGGAAGGATTAACTGAGGGTGGATATTCTTTTTTAGATGAGGTTTTAGAGGGAAAAGAATCTCTAACAACCAGATGAACATCCATAGCTCTGCCAAAATTCCTATAAAATTATGATTAAACATATCATTCCACTTTTTCATCAAAATAATTGTGTCCTAACCCATTTTCAAACTTTCAACCAAATTAACTTTAAAAAACTAATGAAAATTTTCTTTAAACAATTTTTTTGTTATCATCTCACTTAACTGATTATGAAGATGTATAATACAAAGATCATATGATGTTAATTTCTCAATGAGATATTAATGATTTCCTAACAAAACATGAATAAGATCACTATTAAAATAAAGATTATGAATCCAATCATTCAATTATAAAAAAACCATAGTAATAGATTAAAACCTTATTATTAAATTTAGAGAAATTGGATGAGTAGAATTTGAATATTGTGATTGATTAGAGATACTTCTTAAAAATTCAAATCAACTTCCCAAGTAATTATTTTTAAATCTAAAAAATATTTCTCTAAAACTATTTTGACTTTCAGATTCCCAATATAATTATAATTCTCTTCTAGGAAAAATTGTGCTTTTAAAATCCTATAAATATTTCTTAGTAACCTCTATCTCACTTTGAAACATATAATTATCTTCTTTCATCTGATTAAAATTGATAACTAAATATTTAATTTTATCATTAAGATAATAAAATTATTGTTTCTCTTGAATTTGTGATGGTTATTCTATTTAAACTATATTTAAGGACTAAACTTTACCATTCTCACTAGAAGATGATGACATAGCTCCATAAATTTTTTCTTCTCTCTAGATTCAGAATAATCATTTTCTAAATATTCTTCAACAACAAAGATTTTTTGATTTACAATTTTTTTTTCTATTTCATCTTATGATGTTTTCACTTTCTCACTATTTTTAGAATTCTCCTCAATCTGTTCTTCTTCATGAGATTATTTTTATCTTTATTTTCATATTATTTTTTCACTGGAGTAATTGATACTCCTAAAACTCCAATTTTTAAACTTCTTTAGTTTCAGTAACTTTAGATTCTGGATCTTGAACTCTAGGTTCTTCTATTTGTTTAGGTAATGTGAAAATAGACTCAAAGTTAGCTTCCTTTGAGGATTCTTCTGAAGAATGATGAAAATTTATTACTGTAGGTGGGTTAGAGATATAGACCCTGTGTATTCTAATTATTTTCTCAAAGAAATATCTATTCTTGATTCCCCAAATTATTCACCATGAAATCATACTGATCAAATTTATTTGATATTTTCTTTCTCTCATTGGGCATTATCATCAAATACTTGTCGGTTATTAGCCCCAATGGGAATCAACTTTAATTTTATTATGATCCTAAATAAGCCTATTTTTTTAATTTTCCAGTATTAATAATATTACTATGATGACACATAATTCCTAGATCATTATTCTAGATCTTATTCTTTAGACAAAAAATCTTATAGAGAATCCTTCCATATTGATAAAAATACATCCTTGATTCTTTATGAAAAAAATAATGTATATATGATCACATATATCTATTAAAATTAAAATTGATGTCATTTATCATAAAAAAATTATGTACATATCTAAAAATAGATTTTTTTCTAGCCCAAAAATTCTTAACACTATTACTGAATGAATGAATTTGAACTTCACCTTATATTTTGCTTCAAGATCCTTTACAAACATATTTCTAACCAAGGTTAAACCAAAAAAATAAAATAAATAATGTACTTAGATTTATAGATTGTATCTTCAATGGATTTATAATCAAAGTTAAAACCCCCTTCATGGGGACACTATAAAATCCTTGTTATCTCTACTGAAGAAATGGAAAACTCTATACCATTTACCTTGAAAACTAAAATGTCCTTTGATTCATAAAAATTGTACTGGGAATTTTCATAGAACTATTTTTCTTCTCCATCGATCACATACTAATTATTTTATCCATTGGAAATAACCCTTGAAAGGATAGATCTTGATTCAATAGATGATTCTTATGAAATAACCATTCAAAATAAATAAATTTCCCTTGGATTAATCGTCTATTAGTTTATGTAGTGCATTGGAACTTCGATTCACTTAGTTCAACTTCACTTGTCCTCTTGGTATTTTATATTACTGAAAATATGATGGTTTTAGGTTCATATTATAAGGTTTAGAATGAAAAAAAGAGATATCTAGAATTCAAAAGTGTTTAAAAATGAGGGTAAGAGAGAGAGAGAGGGAGAGAGAGTTTCTGGTGATTTTTGTTGATGCCAGTTTGGTTTCTTGAGATAAATACTCAAAAAATCATTATTTATTTTAATTTTGAAAATACATGTTTTCAAAAATAGTATTAAATCCATAATTTAATAAAAAACTAGAAAATAAATAACTAAACAAGGGTAATAAAATATGTAATACATAATTAATGAAAATAATTAATAAATTTTTTATTTAAAATTAAATATACCTAACTCCGGTCAATAAATTATAAACTAGAATTGGGAAGTGATTTAGTGAAAATATCTTCAAGTTGATATTCACTACTTAAAAATTATAAATATGTATCCTTTTTTAGAACATGATATCTTAGAAAATGATTATTTATAATGATATTCATAGTTCCTAAGTGACTTATAGGATATTTTAAATATTAATTTGACTTGTATTGTCACATAAAATTATAATATTATTGAAATTAAGTCCAAAGTTTGGTTGTATGTGTTTTTTCTACAAAACTTATGCACAAAAACTATTATTAGCGATATATTTTTCCTTATTTGTTGATAGAGAAACTGAATATTATTTCTTACTTGACCACGAAACTAAGGACTTCCCTTAAAAGTGGCAAGTTCCTCATGTACATTTTCAATATAATTTACATACTAAAAAATCATCATATAAACATGAAATTAAATTAAAATTATAAGTTTTTGGATAAAGGATTAAAAAATAAATCCTTTTAATTATCTAAAAATTATTTTAATAATAGTAAGGTGGGATTATTTTGGATTTTATTGAAATCTAGCACATAGATAAAGAGAAAACATAATGTCTAATATACTATCAGTAAGATATTAAAAATTCCAATCATACCTCTATATAAATTTATTTTAACAGGTTTTACATCTTCATCCAAATTAATTTTTATATTGGTACGCATGGGAGTTTCATGAGTATTACTATTCTATAGTCTAAACTTTTCAATGACACAATAATATATTTACTTTGATTTAAAAAATTTCCAATATATTTTTTTAAAGATTTGAAAACCATGAAAGAAATTTCATTCTCCTATCATACTCATTTCAAATTCCTTTTGCATAAGATTTGAAAAATCATTACAATTTTGTTTTATTTTTTGACCCAAATATAACATCATATACATAAATATATACTGATAATATATTAAAACAAACTATTTTCATAAATATATAAGTATATTAAATCCTTTTAGATAATATATTATTAAATAGAAAAGAACTTAATATTTTATACCAAGCTATATGTACTTGCTTAAGTCCATAAAGATATTTAATAAGTTTGAACGATGAACTTGGTGGATGAGGATTTTCTAAACTTAGTGGTTGTTCCATATACACTTCCTCTATTTAATATCCATTTAGAAAAGATGATTTTATATCCATATGATATAATTTAAAATTCATATATGATATATAAGATAGATGGATTATAATAGATTCTAATCTAGAAACAAGTATAAAGGTTTCATCTTAATACATTAATTCTTACTGATTATATCCTCTAGCTACCAATCTTGCAATATTTCTTGTAATTATCCCTTGGTCATATTGTTTATTTCAAAAAACAAATTTGGTTTCTATTAATGGATGAATATATGTTCTTTAAACTAATTACCCAACATGGTTTATACTAAATTTTTTAACTTATTCTTGCATAGATATTATCCACATTTCATCTTCTAATGTTTCATCTATAATTTTATGTTTTAATTGAGATATAAAGGCAAAAAATTCAGATAAGTTTCCTAAATTCCTATGAGTTATTACTACTTATATCTAGATGTCTTATTCTAGTTTCTAAAATATGATACTTTAAAGTTATAGGTTGTCTAGGAAATATTCATTCAGGTTTATAAGTTTCATTTCCTTATGAAAAAAACTGAATTTTATCTAGTTTATTTTCCAAAATCATTTTTAGGTGATTTAAGTCCCATGTTGTCTAAGGAATCAACAACTTAATTTGTTTGATTTTTCCTATGATTAGTAGGGTCACTTTCACCAAAATTCACATGAACAAATTCTTAAATAATCCTTGAATTTTTATTATACACCCTATAACCTTTATAGGAAAAAAAATATCGTTTAAAGGTTCCTTCATCATCATTTGGACAGAATTTATCAATGTTATCTTTAGTATTCAATACATACACCTTGCATAAAAAACATTAAAGTATATGACCTTAGGTTTTATTCTATTCCATAGTTAATAAGGAACATTTTCAA
Organism: Viscum album; assembly: GCA_963277665.1. Taxonomy (NCBI): domain Eukaryota; kingdom Viridiplantae; phylum Streptophyta; class Magnoliopsida; order Santalales; family Viscaceae; genus Viscum; species Viscum album. The sequence continues at coordinate 1,967,696,794 of OY728125.1, read as the reverse complement.
GAATGGGTCTTATTAAAACTCTATTCCGGATATAAAAAGATATGTTTATAACTTATTACCAAAAGTAGGTACGAATACTATATTAATTTAACATATTTTTCTTCTATTTCTTGTATATTATTATTTATTCTTCCTAAAATCCCTTTTTGTTGAGGTGTTTTTAGTGTAGAGAATGTGTATTTAATACCAATATCTAAGCATAAATAATTCAACTATTTTTTCTCAAATTCTCCACCATGATCACTTCTAGATGAAATTATTTTAAAATATTATTAATTTTAAACAATTTTATGAAATCTTTCAAAAACCTAGAAAATTCAACTTGTAAGATTTAGAAAAGAAACCCATGTAAATATTGAAAAGTAATCAACTATAAAAAAAAATACAATCTCCCAACCAAGCCTAATACTATAGATTTTCGAAAAAATCTATGTTGATATGTTCTAGTGGGTTTGATGTAGAAAATTGTCTAAGAGATTTGAAGGATGACTTGTGTTTCTTGTTAATTTTTCATGCGTCACATAATCTATCTTTATCAAATTTAATAAAAGAAAATTCAGAAACTAAGTGTTTCTTAGACAATTTATATAAACTAAATACATTATGTTGTCTATGTATCCTATGAAAAATCTATGATTCATTTGTATCAACAGTTAAACAATTCAGTTTTTATTAACACAAGGAATTAAGATCCAAGGTATAAACATTTTCTGTTCCAGGTTATCTAAATTAAAAAATTTATCTTTAAAAATAGATCATGAATTATTATCAAAATAAAAATAAAATCCATCATCAAAAAGTTGAGAGATAATTATCAGTCAGTGCTTCAACCCTTGAATATATAGTACTTTTTTGGTCAAAAATGCTTTTGGATCTCTAACTGATCAAACTCTAACTATTTTATCATTAACATTATGATCAAAGTTAACCATTTCTATATATAATTTTTCTAACGCATGAAAATTAGAAGAGTATCCACTCATATGTCTTGAGAACATAATATCCATATACCATATAATAGTTTCGTTTCGGTGGCATTTTTTTAAAAGAATTTAAAATCTAGTTTTTTTGTTACCCATATTTTATTGTGTCCAACTGTGTTAGTAAGCCAGGATATATACAACCATATTTTTATTATTTTCCCAAAATTCATATTACATGCTTAAGAATGACTTTTATAAGTAAAAGTTTTTTTAAAATTCAATGAATATAGGTATTTATTAAATATAAGTCATTAAAATAAATTCCTTTAATTCCACAATAAAAATATTTGACTCTTGATATGTGGTTATTTTCATAATTAGGTACAAAATAATTTCTATATACTTTTTATTTTTCTCTATTACTTCATATTCTATATTTTTTATTTTTATGTTTTTTTATAATAATAATATTCAAATATTCGCCAACTTTAGTTATTATGCTCACAATAATTTTTAAAGACTCCCCTTCATCTTATAATTCTTTTATTCTAATTTCATGAACAGAAAAATTTGAGGTAGATTTGTCAATTTTTTTAATTGTTAGGGTTTTTTTAACATAGAAACTTTTTTCACTTAAAATATCATTGTAAATATTATTTAGTTATTTATACCTTTTTACTAAATATTTATATTTTTATTTAATCATGGAGTAGTAAAAAAAATTCAGTTAGACCATCTTTCAGAATTATAAGACGAAGAATATGCTGATTATACCTCATATTATTTATTATCCATAAATAACATATTTTCCATTAGATTTTTGGGATCTTTTTATGAGTCAAATTTAGAAGAACTTATGGAGTCTTCAGATATACTCAAATTAGCCTTCATAGTATTTTTTCCTTTTTTCTTATAACCAGTTATAATCTGATTTTTTTATTTCTTCTCCATCATTCTCTTTTATTCCTTTAACTATAAGAAATAAGGTCAGATATGACCCATTTTCTTATATTTATAGCATCAAAATTATTTATATCCTTGATCATATTTCTTAAGGAGTTATTGAATCCTTTATTCTTTTTATAAAATTTTATGAATCTTTTGGATTTATTAGGCAATTTCATTTCAAAATCTAATGATTCTAAATCTTTTGAGAATATAATATCTTCTTTTGATTTATTTTCAAGTCTCTGAGTAGTAACTTTAATGGTGGTATTTTTACTTTTTATCACCTTATGACTTTTATCTTCTAATTATTACATCATCAAGGTTACCATCAATTCTTTCATAATCAATTTTTTTACTGTTGTGGATTGTTGTATAGTAGTAGATATTCCATTCAACTTAAAGGGTAAAAGCTGTATCTACTTGTGAAATTTAAGTTCCTAGAGAACCAATATAATTGAATATTTCATTCAACCTTCCATTAAAATGAGTGATGATTTCACCATCATACATTATGAAGGTATCAAATTTTCTATTTATAATAGTGTTCCTTTATTTTCTGAAATTTTCAATTACTTCATAGGAAAAAATAGTTTTCCATATCTCATAGGTAGTAAAACTCTAAGATACTAAATTTAATTCATATATACTAATTCAAAATATAATAGAATTAATTTATTTTTAATTTCCATCATACTCAGCTTCTTTAATGGAATCCCATGTTTCCAGTTTTTTAGGTATTTCATATAGATTAAAAATATTCATGTACACTTTGAATCCAAGATTTTTCAAGTATATAATCATGCGAGCTTTCTGGTATCCCTATTTATCAATGATAAAGTGATGAGAACAAATCATTGATATACCATATTTTAGTTCTATCATTGACATCTATATTTGTATAGAACTTTTACTTGATCTTAAAAGATCTCATTTTTCTTTGTTAAAAAGAAATCCTTTGATAAAAATTGTTAGGTTTGAATAATAAAAAGATGCACAATGGGTGGGGGTGAATTTTGTATTTCAAAAATCTTTATTTATTAAAACTTTTACAAAGTATTATACTTGTTTTATAGGAACTTGAAATATCTATAGTTTAGTTTAAGAAGATAAAACTCCACCATGACTAAGTCCAATAAATAGAAAATTTAAAAAATCAATAAAAATTGATTTTATTGAGAATTTTTTTCTCATACTTAATAGAAAATGGGTGTTCTATTTCACAAAGAAAAGTATTTAAGAAAGGGAACCTTCAAAGAGATCTCAATTGAAAATGATATTTCATAAAACAAAAACAGACAAATATAAGTAGTAACACTAGATCTTTAGTTTACACAGAACATTATTAAAAATTTTATATCTCTAAATTTTAGCTATTTCTGAATAATAGATACATTTTTTTGAATTTTTTTGCAGTTTCAATGTATTCCAAAATTCACCAAATCAGTAAATGTCATCACTCTTGGTATTTAAGAAGAGAAACTTAACATTATTTTGGTTGAACATATCCAATAATATCTCTTAATTAATCTTGATCATTTGAATTTTAAACATTTAATAGAAATTCATAAATTCCATTAGAAATGGGAATGGTTTAATCCATTGAATACGATACTTTTAATTAGACATAAAAACCTTTCAAGAGGCATTTACTTCTAGTGAGACCATTACAGAAAACATAGATAATATATTGAATTTAAAACTCCACCATTGAAAAATTAAAATATATGTTTTACCATTGAAATGCATGGCCTATTGTCGCCTATTGACCGATCAAGGTTCTGGTGCTCTGCTAATGTGTATAGCAGCACTCGGGTCGAATCCTTCGCGATGGTACTTCGTAATAGTCGATTGTTTTTAGTTGATTGTATTTTGATTGGGGGGTTTTTTTTGTAGAGCATAATTGAAATGTTTAATGGATTATGTTTAATTTAACAAGTTGATAAAGATTGGGGTGAGTTCATCATTAGGGAGTTAAGCATGTGATATCCTTGAGCTTTGCTTTATATTGCATTAAATTAACACCCACATCAAAAGTTGATGTTGATTGGAATTCCCAAGTGTTAAGCCTTTAATCCAAGACTTAACTTTACATAGGGTTCTAATCTTAATCAGTTCTTGATTGTGGAAGTGTATTTATGGTTCCAATAATCCATGGAAACCACACGTTGAACATAATATGGCAATAATCTATGACATGTTAAGTCCAACATACACAATGTTAAATTAAAGAATACTCATCGAGAAAAACCTCTCAATCAATTAAAATCCATAAATTATAACTCACCCCTATAAGATATTTACTCATACATTTAAATTATTAGTAATCTGGTCTATTATGTTTAAGGTGATGAATTACAAAGAGAAGAAAAATAAAGGGATAAGAAAAGAGTTGTGTGCCGAACACACACACGAACGATGATGAGAGTAAAACAAACCGGACTTTTTATTGAATAATAAAGTAAAATAAGATGATGGATTTCAGATTGATTTAAACTAAAATAAGAACATTAATATTTAACTACATAAGGTGGATGAGAATAATAAATTAAGAAGAAGAGAATTGCATTAAAACAGAATTACAAAGACAAACACTTCCAAAATTACAACGAAGAAAAATGAAAAATTAAATGAAAACAAAGAGAGGAGGAAGGGATTATCAAGTGAAAAATTGAGTTTGGAAGATCCTCCCAAGACTTTTTAAGGGCCTTGGTACTACCAATCAATCCTCCTTTTCTCTGAAATGCCAACCCTTTTGAAAGGAGAGGAGGGGATGTATTTATAGCCCAAGGTGGTGGACTGTTTACATTCCAAAAATAACCCTCCACTTGGATCGAAGATATGGACATCAAGAAAACCTAATCTCGAGAGATATCCTTCTTCAAAGTTGTATATAATAAAGTTGGATGACTACTCTCAAAAGTTTGAGTCATTTGGACTTAAGGATCAAACGTTATGACCGGTTTATTAAACAATGTAAAACTGTCCATTTCAATCCAGTCTTTTTGAAGTCCAGAATGTGAAAGGGTTTTTGAATATGAATATTCCTTAAAATACGAATGTGTTCTTCAACAAAGTCGGCCACCTATATCTCTTATTTCACACTGCAAAATATCAGGTCCATTTTATGCTTACATAATGAGATATGTCATGCATACTATACTAATTTTAATTCTCGGCCATAATGGTGGGATAGGGTTCAAAGCTTCATTTGGGACCCTTGTACTTAGATTTGGGCCTTGAAATATTTATCCAAGATTACATGTAGTGTCCCCCGAATTATTGTGGAGATTTAATGTTTTTGGACTTCTGTATTGATCCCAGTAAATCAATCTTCAATGCTGGTCCAGTTTGTTCACAGATTCTTTGGTCTTGTTTGTGAGGACCATATGACCCTTCAAATGGCAGAATTGGCTCATGATACCTTCTAATGAAATGTTTTATATTGAAATTAGAATACTAATAAATAATAACCAAACAATTGGGATCAGTATAGTGATATTTATTAGTAAAACATTAAACTGACTCAATTGGACTACTTCTAAAAATGCTCAACAATTATACTTAATATTAAAACATTAATATTTTACACAAATTATGCACATTTCATATAAAATAAGTAAAGGGAGTATATAATAAGTCATGAAAATATTAATAACATCAACTCCCCCACACTTAGTTTTGTGCATGTCCTCATGTGCAACAAATATAAAAACATGACAAAATAATTTTTACTCACCAACGGATATTAAAATTTTGTTTTCTCCAATCAGGGGAGGTTTAGACTATTTCACTCATCCATTTTGAAATACACCAAATTTTTTTACAGAAACAATGTGCCAAAACTAATTCATTTTTTCATGCCCAAATTTTGAAATGGAAAATGTGGACACTCAAAACTCACACCTCTCATAATGATAAATTTCATTTGTGAAGGTTCACTCTTTCACCAACCAAAAGTAAAAATATTAGAGTTTGAAAGAGATCTCAGCTTCCAATCCCTATCAAAAGTGAAAAAGAATAAAGAGGTATTTTTAAGGGTTTTTTTCTGTGGCTATGGGACAGTTGGAATATAATGTCCAAGAGAGAGAAGAAGAGGGTAAAAATACCAACATAGAAAAAGCAATGCCCATTTTTTTGAAATAAAACATGGAAGGAAATGAAAACACATATTTAAAAGGGAATGATTGTGTGAAGAAAGACACAATAGAGGAATAAAATATAAAGGTAATGAGAAGATGAAATATTTACAAAACACAAAACTTCTTCCAAAAAGAATATAATGCACGTGTTCATTTTTTTTCTTTTTTTTTCTTTTTTTTCGAAAGTTGAACTTGGAAAAGATCTCACACTCATAACCCAACCCATGATTGATCTCCTCACAACACTAATTGAAATAGTTATAACAAGATAAAATGTTTAGGAAGAGTGATTTTTGACCTACCCAAGACACAACCCATTTTTTCATCATTTTTTCTGATTTTTTTTTATTTTTTTCATCATTTTTTTCAACACTTGTCAATAACATTTAAAAAATTACATAAATGGAAGTTCATTACATTCTCCAAAACACACTTAATGACAATCTCTCCCCCTCAATGAAATGGATGCTTGTCCTCAAGTAGATGATAACACCCCAGAAATTAAGGAAATGATACCCAAAAATAAAATCCATTCCCCCCCTACAATTAAATTTCAAAAACTTATGCAATGAAAATCCATGTTGATATTGGGTGGGATAAGGTATTGGGCTTGTAATGTGGCTATCAAAGAAATGGTTTATTAGGCTTGAAGGGGATTTCAAAAGGAGGATTAATGTAAGGGAAATGGGAGGCTATTTGTCTATTGTGATTCTCATGTGGTTCAGAAAATGACTATATCATATTAATACACACTAAGGTAGTAAATTCAGATCGAAGGTCCACAAACTCAAGACTCACAAATGGGGGTGAAAACAAACATTTTTAAAAGATGGCCATAGGTGGCCTTCGCATGAAAGTAAATGTTGTTCCTCACGGTTTGGGAAAACCATTTTCCAAATCAAAAATAGAGCATTCAAAATTTGTTGGTTTTGACACAATATTCTTTATCCAATTTTATGATGAAAACACAAATTTTTTGAAATGAAACATACCTATTGACTCACCAAAATGGTTGGACAAAATTTAAAAATTAAATGGTGAGTAATTATGAGTCTTTGTTTTTGTTTTTTAGTTTTAGTTTTTATGTTTTTTTTATTTTTTTATAAAGACACACCCACAAAAAAGAGAAAGAGTAAAAAGGAAAACAAATTATGAGGAAAGTGGTAAGAAAAACAAAATGAGAATTCGGGAGGAAGAAGAAATAGAGATATAGGGAGAGAGGGAGAAGAAGAGTCAAAGGGAAAGAGGTTCCCCCTGGTTTGGATTTGGTGGGTTGCCATCTCCATCCAGTGGTGGGTCTACTATGGATCCAATGGAAGTTGATGTTGTTCCAGGATTGTATGTCCTCTCATGGTGATGTTTCAACTGATGTCCATTTACCATGAATGTATTTTTGGAAGAGGGGTCTTGGACTTTCACAGCACCAAATGGGTAAACATTAGTAATAACAAAAGAACCTTCCCAACGAGAATTAAGCTTACCTGGGTGAAGCGGAAATCGAGAATTGAAGTGCATTACCTTTTCACCTTCATGAAATACCTTTCTCAGGAAGTGTTTGTCATGGAGTACCTTAACCTTCTCTTTGTACAGATTGGAATTCTCATAGGATTCAAGTTGAAGCTCCTCCAGTTTAGCCAATTGCAACAATCTTTCTTCACCAGATTTTTCACAATAAAAATTACAGGTTTTCACATCCCAAAAATACTTATGTTGGATTTCAACTGGTAAGTGACACGCTTTACCAAAAACTAGCCTAAAAGGAGACATCCCAATGGGTGTTTTATAGGCAGTTCGATAAGCCCAAAGTGCTTCACCAAGTCTTTAATGCCAGTCTTTTCTGGTGGGTTTTACAATTCTCTCAAGCACTCTTTTCAATTCTCTATTAGAAAGTTCAGCCATCCCATTTGATTAGGGGTGATATGCAGTTGAAGTTTTATGTACAACCCCATTCTTTTTCAGAAGAGATTCCATGGTTCTATTACAAAAATGGGTTCCTACGTCACTGATCAAGGCACGTGGTGTTCCAAATCTTTGGATGATGTGGGTCTTTAGGAACTCACTAACAGTATGAGCATCATCCTTCCTAGTGGGTTTGTCCTCAACCCACCTTGAAACATAATCGACCGCAAGAAGAATGTATGAGAATCCATTGGAAGGGGGAAATAGTCTCATGAAATCGATGCCCCAAACATCGAAGATTTCACAAAAGATTAAAGGATTTTGGGGAATTTCATTTCTTTTGGAGATTGTGCCGAACTTTTGGCAAGTGGGACATGATTGACAGAACTCATGTGAGTCCTTGAAGAGTGAAGGCTAGAAGAATCTAGAGTCTAGGACCTTTCGGGAGGTCCTTTGTGGTACAAAGTGGCCACCTCCGGGAAGTGAGTGATAAAATTATAATATGGAAGAATGTTCATTTTCAACGAAAAATCTCTTTATTACCATGTCAGCCCCAGTTTTCCAAAGTTTACTTTCTTCCCAAAAATAGTATTTTGAATCACTTTTCAACTTCATTTTTTGTTATTTTTAAAACTTTTCAGGAAAAACACCAAAAACCAAGTAATTTACAATTGGGGCATACCATGGTATTTTTGGAGTGAGAGATGAAAGGTGATCAGTGGGGAATTCAGGATTGATGATTTCAGATTGAGAAGAATTAGAAATTCTACTCAAGTGATCAGCCACATGGTTTTCTTTTCCTGGTCTATATTTTATTTCAAGGTCAAATTCTTGGAGCATTAGGATCCATCTTATTAGCCTCGGTTTGGAATCACTTTTCTTGAGTAAGAACTTTATAGCAGAATGTTCTGTGAAGAGGATGATTTTGGCACCTAAGAGATAGGACCAGAATTTATCTAAGGCAAAAACAACTGCTAAAAGTTCTTTTTCAATGACAGTGTAGTGAGATTGAGTTTCATCGAATGTTTTCGAGGCATAATAGATGACATGAGGAATTTTTTCTCTTCTTTGACCAAGAACAACCCCAACAGCTCTATCAGAAGCATCACACATCAATTCAAAGGGTAAGGACCAATCAGGGGGTTGGATTATCGGGGCAGATGTGAGAGAAGTTTTGAGTTCAATGAAGGATCTCTTGTAAACCTCATCAAAATGGAAAGTGACATCATTTTGGAGCAAACGAGTGAGTGGGAGGGAAATTTTACTGAAGTTATGGATGAATCTCCGATAGAAACCAGCATGACCGAGAAATAAACGGATGTCCCAAACAGAAGTGGGTTCAGGAAGTGATTGGATGACTTCAATTTTGGCAGGATCAACTTCAATACCATCTTATGAAACTATGTGACCTAGAACAATCCCATTTGCAACCATGAAGTGACATTTTTCAAAATTTAACACAAGGTTACACTGGAAACACTTTTTAAGGACTAGAGAGAGTGAATGCAAGCAAGACTCAAATGAATCACCATAAATGGTGAAGTCATCCATAAAGACTTCCATGTAGTGTTCAATGAATTCTGAAAAGATACTCATCATACACCTTTGGAATGTTGCAGGAGCATTGCAAAGTCCAAAAGGCATTCTTCTATATGAATATGTTCCAAAGGGGCATGTGAAAGTAGTCTTTTCTTGATCTTGAGGTGTGATTGGGATTTGAAAATAGCTATTGTATCCATCAAGAAATCAATAGTGTGACTTTCCGGCCAATCATTCTAGCATTTTATCAAGGAATGGAAGAGGATAGTGATCTTTTCGGGTTTCAACATTCAATTTCCTATAGTCGATGCACACACGCCATTTGTTCTTCACTCGAGTTGTGACTACCTCTCCATGTTCATTTGTGACAACAGTTATCCCACCATTCTTAGGTACAACTTGAATTGGACTTACCCATTCACTATCAGAAATTGGGTAGATAATACCAGCTTGAAGAAGCTTGGTGATCTCTTCCCTAACTACCTCAAGGATGAGTGGATTGAGTCTCATTTGTGGTTGTCTAATTGGTTTGGATGATTCCTCAAGATGGATGTGATGTATGCAAAGGGTAGGGTTGATTCCTGGTATGTCATCTAGGGTCCACCCTAAGGCCTTTTTGTTTTCCTCTAACACTTGAACAAGTTTGGACTACTCAGTTTTTGTAAGTGTGGCAGAGATAATGATAGGATATGAGTGATCATGGAAGAGGAATGCATATTTCAGGTGTGTAGGAAGAGGTTTTAGATCATTCTCATCATTAATTTTTGGGTTAGGAAACTCAAAAATGGAGTATGGGACTTCAGTTGGTTCAGAATCATTTTTCCCAATACTGTCCAAGGTGGAGCAGTTTTGATTAGAGTTGAGATGGGATTCAAGAGAGTTTTCAAGATCCTCTAAATTTATGGATTCTATGAATGAAAGGTCCACATCAACTTCACCATTTATGACTTGGTTAATCCTAGTGTAGATTTCCAAGATCCTATCTCTTCAGAACATGATGAAATTTATGGAATGGGGTTCAATTGAATCTTAGAAGTGTCCTCAGAAGCATTGATTGAGAATGCAGAGTGATCCTCAGATGGGTATCACATGGCTTGGAAAATGTTGAACTTGACCAGTTGGTCACCGAATTCCATGGATAGGATTCCTGAATGGACATCAATCTTGGTTCTCGCAGTCATAAGGAATGGTCTTCTTAGAATTAGGGGAGATCGAGAAGAGTTCGTCTCACCTTCCATGTCAAGGACATAGAAATCAACTGGGAAGATAAGATAATTTTCTCGAACAAGGACATCCTCAATTATTCCCTCAGGACTGGCTGTGCTTCGATTGGATAATTGAATGACAACACCCGTTGGATGTAAGGGACCTAGACCAAGGTTGGAGAATATGGATTTGGGCATGACATTAATTGAGGCTCCTAGGTCTATCAGTGCATCATCAAAGTTTGAACATCCAATTTGGCATGGGACCATAAAGGTCCCTGGATCTTTGCACTTTATGGGAATAGACTGCTAGGTGGAAACATTTTCTAAGGTCCTAAGTTGCCTCTTGTGGGTACACAACTCCTTAAGAAACTTGGCATACTTAAGAATTTGTTTTATGGCATCGAAGAGGGGAATGTTGACTTCAACACGTCTAAACATGTCGAGCATTTCAGGATCGGGTTCAAAGGACTTCCTTGGTTTAGAAATAGATTGAGGAAAAGGAATTCGATTCTTAAGTGGAATGGAAGGAGGCGAGGGAATGGATTCAGGTTCCTTTTTAATTTTCTTTTTCTTTTCATTTTCTAGGTCAACATTCATAGGAGGGTTTGAGGATTTATCTTGAGGCATAGCAAGTTTCTTTCGTGATCTAAGTGCAATTGTACTTACATTAACCTTGGGGTTGGGTAATGGTTGAGCTGGGAGGTGGGAATAATTTGATTGTTGTTGTTGGCTTAGGTGGGATGCAAGTTGACCTATTTGAGTTTCAATGTTTTTAAGGCTAGAACAGGTGAAGGAGGAAATATCTTCCATAGCACTTTCCCATGGTTGCTTGGAAGAAGAGGCTTGACCCGGATTGGGATTGCCTTGATTTTGGTTCTTGGGAAATCGATTGTATTGGTATTGAATTAGGAAGGCTCACTAGGATAATGGAATCTAGGAGGAGGACTGTTCCTTTGTGGTTGAGGAACAAAAGGATAAGGTTGGTGGAAGTTACCAACACCTTGACCATATTGAAACTGGTTTGGGTTTTGAGGAGGGAATTGAGGTGGATTAGATATGGGATTACCATCCCTAAGGCCTTGGTTATAGGAAGAAGATAAGGGCTCAGAGTGAGGTTGGTTGAAGTTTCTAACAAACCGACCTGATAGTTGAGGGTTGGTGTTCCGTTGAGCATATGATGTATTGTGCTCCATTGGTCTAAATGAATTGGATTGATCCTATTGAAGTTGTGGACATGTGTCAGTTGGATGAGATGGAGAGTTGTAGATTTCACAGTTTTTGACATGTCCAGGAAACATTGATTGTGGAGAAGACGAGGTTGGGGATTTGGTGGTTACAGCTAGTTGTCGCACAAGACTTGTAAGTTCACTAATCCACTCAGTCATTTTTTTCGGTTCAATTGATTGATTATCTTGGGCTTTTTTGCCTTGAGCATGTGCTTGAGTATGGAATTGTTGTGTGTTTGCAGCCATGTTACTTATGAGATCTCTTGAAGCTATGGGAGTTTTATCAACCAGAGCACCACCACTTGCGGCATCAATGAGAGTTATCTCCATAGCCAATAACCCCTCATAGAAGTATTGGATCAAGATTTGGTCAGGAATTTGGTGGTGTGGGCAGGTTGCAACAATCTTTTTGAACCTCTCCCAGTACTCATGGAGTGATTCACTTGGGAATTGACATATACCACTTATTTCCTTTCGGATAGAAACAGTACGAGAACCAAGAAAGAATTTCTCTAAGAAGAGTCGCTTCATGTTATTCCATGTAGTTATGGAACCAGGAGGAAGGTAGTAGAGCCATGAATTAGCAGTGTCAGCTAGGGAGAAAGGGAATGCTTGAAGTCTGATTTGTTCTTCAGAAACCCCTTGAGGCTTCATGGAAGAGCACACCACTTGAAACTCTTTAAGGTGGAGATGTGGATCCTCACCGGCTAGCCCATAGAAATGAGGAAGAAGATTAATCAAACCCTATTTGAGTTCAAATTCAGCCTCTATGTTTGGATATTGAATACCAAGAGGTTGGTAATTCATATCAGGGCATCGAGTTCTTTAAGGGTTTGTCCCGTAGGATTGGCCATATCTAATTCAATTGGTTGGATGAGTACTGGTTCTTGAATTATTTGAGTATCTCTTATGTTCCTCCTAATTTGGCGAAGTGTTCACTCAATTTCAGGGTCAAAAAAATCTGAGGGATTATTTGGGAGGCTACGGGTCATTCAGAGAGATTTTGGAAGAAAGAGGTAGACGGGTTTTTCTTTGTGATTTTTTTTTCAATTTTTTAAATTTCTTTTTTGGTTTTTTTGAAAATAACGAGAAACTAATGACTATTTAAAGCACCATCCCCAGCAACGGTGCCATTTTAAACGTGCGGCCAATTGTCGCCTATCGACCGGTCAAGGTTCTGGTGCTCTGGTAATGTGTATAGCAGCACTCGGGTCGAATCCTCGGTGATGGTACTTCGTAATAGTCAATCGTTTTTAGTTGATTGTATTTTGATTGGGGGGGTTTGTTTGCAGAGCTTAATTGAAATGTTTAATGGATGATTTTTAATTTAACAAGTTGATAAAAATTAGGGTGAGTTCATCATTATGGAGTTAAGCATGTGATATCCTTGAGCTTTTCTTTATATTGAATTAAATTAACACCCACATCAAAAGTTGATGTTGATTGGAATTCCCAAGTGTTAAGCCTTTAATCCAAGCCTTAACTTTACATAGGGTTCTAATCTCAATCAGTGATTGATTGTGGAAGTGTATTTATGGTTCCAATAATCCATGGAAACCACACGTTGAACATAATATGTCAATAATCTATGACATGTTAAGTCCAACATACACAATGTTAAATTAAATAATACTCATCGAGCAAAACCTCTCAATCACTTAACATCCCTAAATTATAACTCACCCTAATAAGATATTTACTCATCCATTTAAATTATTATTAATCTGGTATATTATGTTTAAGGTGATGAATTACAAAGAGAAGAAAAAGAAAGGGATAAGAAAAGAGTTGTGCGCCGAACACACACACGAACGATGATGAGAGTAAAACAAACCGGACTTTTTATTGAATGATAAAGTAAAAGAAGATGATGGATTTCAGATTGATTTAAACTAAAATAAAAACATTGATATTTAACTACATAAGGTGGATGATAATATGAAATTAAGAAGAATAAAATTGCATTAAAACAGAATTACAAAGACAAACACTTGCAAAATTACAACGAAGAAAAATGAAAAAGTAAATGAAAAAAAAAGATAGGAGGAAGGGATTATCAAGTGAAAACTTGAGTTTGGGAGATCCTCTAAAGCCTTTTTCAGGGCCTTGGTACTTACAATCAATCCTCCTTTTCTCTGAAATTCCAAACCTTTTGAAAGGAGAGGAGAGGATGTATTTATAGTCCAAGGTGGTGGACTGTTTAGATTCCAGAACTAGTCCTCCACTTGGATCGAAGATATGGACATCAAGACAACCAGATCTAGAGAAATAGCCTTCTTTAAAGTTGTAGATAATAAAGTTGGACGAAGACTCTCAAAATGTGGAGTCATTTAGACTTAAGGATCAAAAGTTATGTCCGGTTTATTAAACAATGTAAAACTGTCCATTTCAATCCAGTCTTTTTGAAGTCCAGAATTTGAAAGGGTTTTTGAATATGAAGATGTCTTCAAATCCAAATGGGTTCTTCAAAAAAGTTGGCCGAATATATCTATTATTTCACACTGCAAAATCTAATCTCTATTTTATTCTTACAGTATGAGATATGTCATGCATACTATACTGATTTTAATTCTATGCCAGAATGGTGGGATGGACATCAAAGCTTCATTTGGGCCCCTTGTACTTAGATTTGGGCCTTAAACTTTTTATCCAAGATTACATGTAGTGTCCCCAGAATTATTATGGATAGTTAATGTTTTTGGACTTCTGGATTGAGCCCAGTAAATCTATCTTCAATGCTGGTCCAGTTTGTTCACAGATTCTTTGGTCTTGTTTGTGAGGACCATATGACCCTTCAAATGGCAGAATTGGCTCATGGTAACTTCTAATGAAATGTTTTATATTGAAAGGAGAATCCTAAAAAATAAGAACCAAACAATTTGGATCAGTATAGTGATAGTTATTAGTAAAACATTAAACTGACTCAATTGGACTACTTCTAAAAATGCTAAAAAATTATACTTAATATTAAAATATTAACATTTCACACAAATTATGCACATTTCATATAAAATAAGTAAAGGGAGTATATAATAATTCATGAAAATATTAATAACATCAACTCACCCACACTTAGTTTTGTGCATGTCCTGATGTGAAACAAATATAAAAACATGACAAAATCATTTTTACTCACCAACAGATATTAAAATTTTATTTTCTCCAATCAGGGGAGGTTTAGACTATTTCACTCATCCATTTTGAAATCCACCACAAGTTTTTATAGAAACAATGTTCCAAAACTAATTCATTTTTTCATGCCCAAATTTAGAAATGGAAAATGTGGACACTGAAAACTCACACCTCTCAAGAAGATAAAATTCATTTGTGGAGGTTCACTCTTTCACCAACCAAAAGTAAAAATCTTAGAGTTTGAAAGATCTCTCAGCTTACAATCCCTATCCAAAGTGAACAAGAATCAAGAGGTCTTTTTAAGAGGTTTTTCTGTGGCTATGGGATGGTAGGAATATAATGTCCAAGAGAGAGAAGAAGAGGGTTAAAATACCAACATAGAAAAAGCAATGCACATTTTTTTTGAAATAAAACATGGAGGGAAATGAAAACACATATTTACAAGGGAATGATTGTGTGAATGAAGACACAATAGAGGAAGAAAATATGAAGGTAATGAGAAGATGAAATATTTACAAAACACAAAACTTCTACCAAAAATAATATAATGCAAGTGTTCCTTTTTTTCTTTTTTTTCTTTTTTTTTCGAAAGTTGAACTTGGAAAAGATCTCACACTCATAACCCAACCCATGATTGATCTCTTCATGACACTAATTTTAATAGTTATAACAAGATAACAGGTTGAGGAAGAGTGATTTTTGACCTACCCAAGACACAACCCAGTTTTTCATCATTTTTTTTTGATTTGTTTCCATCATTTTTTGAACACTTGTCAATAACATTTACAAAATTACATAAATGGAAGTTCATTACATTCTCCAAAACACACTTAATGACAACCTCTCCCCCACACTGAAATGGATGCTTGTCCTCAAGAAGATGATAACACACCGGAAAGTAAGGAAATGATACCCAAAAATGAAATCCATTCCCCACCACACTTAAATTTCAAAAACTTATGCAATGAAAATCCATGTTGATATTGGGTGGGATAAGGTATTGGGCTTGTAATGTGGCTATCAAAGAAAAAGTTTTCATAGGCTTGAAGGGGCTTTCAAAAGGAGGATTAATGTAAGGGAAATTGGAGGCTATTTGGCTATTGTGATTCTCATGTGGTTTAGAAAATGCCCTTATCATATTATTACACACTAAGGTAGTAAATTCACCTTGAAGGTCCACAAACTCAAGACTCACAAAAGGGGGTGAAAACACACATTTTGAAAATATGTCCATAGGTGGCCTTGGCATGAAAGAAAATGTTGTTCCTCACGGTTTGGTAAAACCATTTTCCAAATCAAAAATAGAGCATTAAAAATTTGTTGGTTTTGACACAAGATTATTTATCCAATTCTATGATGAAAACACAAAATTTATGAAATGAAACATACCTATTGACTCCCCAAAATGGTTGGAAAAATTTTAAAAAATAAATGGTGAGTAATTTTGAGTCTTTGTTTTTGTTTTTTAGTTTTTTTTATGTTTTTTTATTTGTTTATAAAGACACACCCACACAAAAGAAAAAGAGTAAAAAGGAAAAAAATTATGAGGAAAGTGGTAATAAAAACAAAATGAGAATGAGGGAGGAAGAAGAAATAGAGAGATAGGGAGAGAGGGAGAAGAAGAGTCAAAGGGAAAGAGGTGCTCCCTGGTTTGGATTTGGTGGGTTGCCATCTCCATCCAGTGGTGGGTCTACTGTGGATCCAATGGAAGTTGATGTTGTTCCAGGATTTCATGTCCTCTCATGGTGATGTTTCAAACGATGTCCATTTATCGTGAATGTCTTTTTGGAAGAGGGGTCTTGGACTTGCAATTCACCAAAAGGGTAAACGTTAGTAATAAAAAAGGACATTCCCAACGAGAATTAATCTTACCTGGGTGAAGCCGAAATCAAGAATTGAAGAACATTACCTTTTCAACTTCATGAAATACCTTTCTCAGGATGTGTTTTTCATGGAGTACCTTAGACTTCTCTTTGTACAGATTGGAATTCTCATAGGATTCAAGTCAAAGCTCCTCCAGTTCAGCCAATTGCAACAATCTTTCTTCACCATATTTTTCACAATCAAAATTACAGGTTTTAATAGCCCAAAAATACTTATGTTGTATTTCAACTGGTAGGTCACACGCTTTACCAAAAACTAGCCTAAAAGGAGACATCCCAATGGGTGTTTTACAGGCAGTTCGATAAGCCCAAAGTGCTTCACCAAGTCTTTCAGGTCAGTATTTTCTGGTGGGTTTTACAATTCTCTCAAGCACTCTTTTCACTTCTCTATTAGAAAGTTCAGCCATGCCATTTGATTGGGGGTTATATGCAGTTGAAGTTTTATGTATAACCCCATTCTTTTTCAGAAGAGATTCCATGGTTCTATTACAAAAATGGGTTCCTAAGTCACTGATCAAGGCACGTGGTGTGCCAAATCTGTGGAAGATTTGGGTCTTTAGGAACTCACTAACAGTATGAGCATTATCGTTACTAGTGGGTTTGGCCTCAACCCACCTTGAAACATAATTGACCGCAAGAAGAATTTATGAGAATCCATTGGAAGGGGGAAATGGTCCCATGAAATTGATGCCCCAAACATCGAAGATTTCAAAAAATATTAAAGGATTTTGGGGCATTTCATTTCTTTTGGAGATCGTGCTGAACTTTTGGCAAGTGGGACATGATTGATAGAACTCATGCGAGTCCTTGAAGAGTGAAGGCTAGAAGAATCCAGAGTCTAGGACCTTTCGTGAGGTCCTTTGTGGTCCAAAGTGGCCACCTCCGGGAAGTGAGTGACAAAATTCTAATATGGAAGAATGTTCATTTTTATTGACACATCTCCTTATTACCATGTCAGCCCCAGTTTTCCAAAGTTTATTTTCTTCCCAAAAATAGTATTTTGAATCACTTTTCAACTTCATTTTTTGTTCTTTTGAAAACTTTTCAGGAAAAACACCAGAAACCAAGTAATTTACAGTTGGGGCATACCATGGTATTTTTGGAGTGAGAGATGAAAGGTGCTCAGTGGGGAATTCAGGATCGATGATTTTAGATTGATAATAATTAGAAATTCTACTCAAGTGATCAGCCACATGGTTTTCTTTTCCTAGTCTATCTTTTATTTCAAGGTCAAATTCTTGGAGCATTAGGATCCATCTTATTAGCCTTGGTTTGGAATCACTTTTCTTGAGTAAGAACTTTATAGTAGAATGGTCTGTGAAGATGATGATTTTGGCACCTAAGAGATAGGACCAGAATTTATCTAAGGAAAAAACAACTGCTAAAAGTTCTTTTTCAGTGACAATGTAGTGAGATTGAGTTTTATCCAATGTTTTCAAGGCATAATAGATGACATGAGGAATTTTTTCTCTTCTTTGACCAAGAACAGCCCCAACAGCTCTATCAGAAGCATCACACATCAATTCAAAGGGTAAGGACAAATCAGGGGGTTGGATTATCGGGGCAGATGTGAGAGAAGTTTTGAGTTCAATGAAGGCTCTCTTGAAAACCTCATCTAAATGGAAAGTGACATCATTTTGGAGCAAATGAGTGAGTGGGAGGGAACTTTTACTGAAGTTATGGATGAATCTCCAATAGAAACCATCATGACTAAGAAATGAACGGATGTCCCGAACAGAAGTGGGTTTAAGAAGTGATTGGATGACTTCAATTTTGGCAGGATCAACTTCAATACCATATTTTGAAACTATGTGCCCTAGAACAATCCCATTTGAAACCATGAAGTGACATTTTTCAAAATTTAACACAAGGTTACACTGGACACACTTTTGAAGGACTAGAGAGAGTGAATGCAAGAACGACTCAATTGAATCACCATAAATGGTGAAGTCATCCATGAAGACTTCCATGCAGTGTTCAATGAATTCTGAAAAGATACTCATCATACACCTTTGGAATGTTGCAGGAGCATTGCAAAGTCCAAAAGGCATTCTTCTATATGCATATGTTCCAAAGGGGCATGTGAAAGTAGTATTTTCTTGATCTTGAGGTGCGATTGGGATTTGAAAATAGCCGGTGTATCCATCAAGAAAGCAATAGTGTGACTTTCTGGCCAATATTTCTAGCATTTGATCAAGGAATGGAAGAGGATAGTGATCTTTTCAGGTTTCAACATTCAATTTCCTATAGTCGATGCACACACGCCATTTTTTCTTCACTCGAGTTGTGACTACCTCTCCATGTTCATTTGTGAAAATAGTTATCCCACCCTTCTTAGGTACAACTTGAATTGGACTAACCCATTCACTATCAGAAATTGGGTAGATAATACTAGCTTGAAGAAGCTTGGTGATCTCTTCCCTAACTACCTCAAGGATGAGTGGATTGAGTCTTCTTTGTGGTTGTATAATTGGTTTGGATGATTCCTCAAGATGGATGTGATGCATGGAAAGGGTAGGGTTGATTCCTGGTATGTCATCTAGGGTCCACCCTAAGGCATTTTTGTTTTCCTCTAACTCTTGAACAAGTTTGGACTCCTTAGTTTTGGTAAGTGTGGCAGAGATAATGACAGGATATGAGTGATCATGGAAGAGGAATGCATATTTGAAGTGTGCAGGAAGAGGTTTCAGATCAGTCTCATCATTAATTTTTGGGTTAGGAAAATCAGAAATGGAGGATGGGATTTCAGTTGCTTCAGATTCATTTTTCCCAATACTGTCCAAGG
Source organism: Viscum album (assembly GCA_963277665.1). NCBI lineage: Eukaryota > Viridiplantae > Streptophyta > Magnoliopsida > Santalales > Viscaceae > Viscum > Viscum album. Next base: position 1,967,677,112 of record OY728125.1, on the reverse strand, counting down.
TGGAGCAGTTTTGATCATTGTTGAGAATGGATTCAAGAGAGTTTCCAAGATCCTCTGAATTGATGGAGTCTATGAATGAAAGGTCCACATCAACTTCACCATTTATGACTTGGTTAATCCGAGTGGAAATTTCACAAGATCCTATCTCTTTAGAACATGATGAACATGATGGAATGGGGTTCAATTGACTCTTAGAAGTGTCCTCAGAAGCATTGATTGAGAATGCAGAGTGATCCTCAGATGGGTATCGCATGGCTTGAAAAATGTTGAACTTGACCAGTTGGTCACCAAATTCCATGGATAAGATGCCTGAATGGACATCAATCTTGGTTCTCGCAGTCATGAGGAATGGTATTCCTAGAATTAGGGGAGATCGAGAAGAGTTCGTCTCACCTTCCATGTCAAGGACATAGAAATCAGCTGGGAAGATAAGATCATTTACTCGAAAAAGGACATCCTCAATTATTCCCTCAGGACTGGCTGTGCTTCAATTGGCTAATTGAATGAAAACACCCATTGGATGTAAGGGACATAGACCAAGGTTGGAGAATATGGATTTGGGCATGACATTAATTGAGGCTCCTAGGTCTATGAGTGCATCATCAAAGTTCGAACATCCAATTTAGCATGGGACCGTAAAGGTCCCTGGATCTTTGCACTTTATGGGAATAGACTGATGGGTGGAAACATTTTCAAAGGTCCTAAGTTGCCGCTTGTGGGTACACAACTCCTTAAGAAACTTGGTATACATAGGAATTTGTTTTATGGCATCTAAGAGGGGAATGTTGACTTCAACACATCTAAACATGTCGAGCATTTCAGGATCGGGTTCAAAGGACTTCCTTGGTTTAGAAACAGCTTGAGGAAAAGGAATTGGATTCCTAAGTGGAATGGAAGGAGGTGAGGGAATGGATTCAGGTTCCTTTTCAATTTTCTTTTTATTTTCATTTTCTAGGTCAACATTCAAAGGAGGGTTTGGGGATTTATCATGAGGCATAATAAGTTGCTTTCCTGATCTAAGTGAAATTGTACTTACATTACCCTTGGGGTTGGGTAATGGTTGAGCTGGGAGTTGGGAAGAATTTGATTGTTGTTGCTAGCTCAGGTGGGAAGCAAGTTGACCCATTTGAGTCTCAATGTTTTTAAGGCTATAACGGGTGAAGGAGGCAATATCTTCCACAAAACTTTCCCATCGTTGCTTGGAAGAAGAGGCTTGTCCCGGATTGGGATTGCCTTGATTTTGGTTCTTGGGAAATCGATTGTATTGGTTTTGGAATTGGGAAGGCTCACTATGATAATGGAATCCAGGAGGAGGATTGTTCCTTTGAGGTTTAGGAACAAAATGATAAGGTTGATGGAAGTTTCCAACACTTTGACCATATTGAAACTAGTTTGGGTTTTGAGGAGGGAATTGAGGGGGATGAGATATGGGATTACCATACCTAAGGCCTTGGTTATAGGAAGAAGAGAAGGGCTCAGATTGAGGTTGGTTGAAGTTTCTAACAAACTGACCTGATAGTTGATGGTTGGTGTTTCGTTGAGCATATGATGCATTAAGCACCATTGGTCCAGATGAATCGGATTGATCCTCTTGAGGTTGCGGACATGTGTCAGTTGGATGAGATAGATAGTTGCAGATTCCACAGTTTTTGATAGGTCCAGGAAACATTGATTGTGGAGAAGACGAGGTTGGGGATTTGGTGGCCACAGTTAGTTTTCGCACAAGACCTGTAAGTTCACTCATCCACTCAGTCATTTTGATCGGTTCAATTGATTGATTATCTTGGGCTTGTTTGACTTGAGCATGTGCTCGAGTATGGAATTGTTGTGCGTTTGCAGCCATGTTACTTATGAGATCTCTTACAGCTGCGAGAGTTTTATCAACCAGAGCACCGCCACTTGCGGCTTCAATGAGAGTTCTCTCCATAGCCAATAACCCCTCATAGAAGTATTTGATCAAGTGTTGGTCAGGAATTTGGTGGTTTGGGCAGGTTGAAAAAAGCTTTTTGAACCTCTCCCAGTACTCATGGAGTGATTCACTTGGGAATTGACCTATACCACTGATTTCCTTTTGGATAGAAGCAGTACGAGAAGTAGGAAAGAATTTCTCTAAGAAGAGTAGCTTCATGTCATTACATGTAGTTATGGAACCAGGAGAAAGGTCGTAGAGCCATGAATTAGCAGTGTCAGCTTGGGAGAAAGTTAATTCTGAAAGTTTGATTTGTTCTTCAGAAACCCCTTGAGGCTTCATGGTAGAGCACACCACTTGGAACTCTTTAAGGTGGAGATGTGGATCCTCACCAGATATCCCATGGAAATGAGTAAGGAGATGAATCAAACCCAATTTGAGTTCGAAGTCAGCCTCTATGTTTGGATATTGAATACCAAAAGGTTGGTAATTCATATCAGGGGCAGCAAGTTCTTTAAGGGTTTGTTCCCTAGGATTGGCCATATCTAATTCAATTGGTTGGATGATGACTGGTTCTTGAATTATTTGAGTATCTCTTATGTTCCTCCTAATTTGGAAAAGTGTTCGCTCAATTTCAGGGTCAAAAAAATCTGAGGGATTGTTTGGGAGGCTACGGGGCATTCAGAGAGATTTTGGAAGAAAGAGGAAGACAAGTTTTTCTTTGTGATTTTTTTCATTTAGAAAAAAAAAAATTTTTTGGTTTTTTTGAAAATATCCAGAAACTAATGAATATTTAAAGCACCATCCCTGGAAATAGCTCCATTTGAAACACCCGGCCGATTGTCTCTTATCGACCAGTCAAGGTTCTGGTGCTCTGCTAATGTGTATAGCAGCACTCGGGTCGAATCCTCGGCGATGGAACTTCGTAATAGTCGATTGCTTTTAGTTGATTGTATTTTGATTGGGGGGGGGGTTGTTTGGAGAGCTTAATTGAAAATTTTAATGAATGATGTTTAATTTAACAAGTTGATAAAGATTGGGGTGAGTTCATCATTAGGGAGTTAAGCATGTGATATCCTTGAGCTTTGCTTTATATTGCATTAAATTAACACCCACATCAAAAGTTGATGTTGATTGGAATTCCCAAGTGTTAAGTCTTTAATCCAAGCCTTAACTTTAAATAGGGTTCTAATATCAATTAGTGATTGATTGTGAAAGTGTATTTATTGTTCCAATAATCCATGTAAACCACACGTTGAACATAATATGTCAATAATCCATGACATGTTAAGTCCAACATACACAATGTTAAATTAAAGAATACTCATCGAGAAAAACCTCTCAATCAATTAACATACCTAAATTATAACTCACCCCAATAAGATATTTACTCAAACATTTAAATTATTAGTAATCTGGTCTATTAATTTTAAGGTGATGAATTACAAAGAGAAGAAAAAGAAAGGGATAAGAAAAGAGTTGTGCGCCGAACACACACACGAACGATGATTAGAGTAAAAAAAACCAGAATTTTTATTGAATAATAAGGTAAAATAAGATGATGGATTTCAGATTGATTTAAACTAAAATAATAACATTAATATTTAACTACATAAGGTGGATGATAATAAGAAATTAATAAGAAGAAAATTGCATTAAAACAGAATTACAAAGACAAACACTTGCAAAATTACAACGAAGAAAAATGCAAAAGTAAATGAAAACAAAGAGAGGAGGAAGGGATTATCAAGTGAAAAATTGAGTTTGGAAGATCATCCCAAGACTTTGGTAGGGCCTTGGTACTTCCAATCAATCCTCCTTTTCTCTGAAATTCCAACCCTTTTGAAAGGAGAGGAGGAGATGTATTTATATCCCAAGGTGGTGGACTGTTTACATTCCAGAAATAACCCACCACTTGGCTCGAAGATATGGACATAAAGAAAACCGAATCTAGAGAAATATCCTTCTTCAAAGTTGTAGATAATAAAGGTTTCCGACTACTCTCAACATTTGGAGTCATTTGGACAGAAGGATAAAACGTTATGGCCCGTTTATTAAACAATGTAAAACTGTCCATTTAAATCCATACTTTTTGAAGTCCAGAATGTGAAATGGTTTTTGAATATGAATATGCCTTAAAATCCGAATGGATTCTTCAACAAAGTCGGCCAACTATATCTCCTATTTCACACTGCAAAATATTAGCTCGATTTGATGCTTACATCATGAGATATGTCATGAATACTATACTGATTTTAATTCTCGGCCAGAATGGTGGGATGGACTTCAAAGCTTCATTTGGGCCCCTTGTACTTAGATTTGGGCCTTGAAATTTTTATCCAAGATTACATGTAGTGTCCCCCAAATTATTGTGGAGAGTTAATGTTTTTGGACTTCTGTATTGAGCCCAGTAAATCAATCTTCAATGCTGGTCCAGTTTGTTCACAGATTCTTTGTTCTTGTTTGTGAGGACCATATGACACTTTAAATGGAAGAATTGGCTCATGGTACCTTCTAATGAAATGTTTTATATTGAAAGGATAATCCTAAAAAACAATAACTACACAAGTTGGATCAGTATAGTGATTGTTATTAGTAAAACATTAAACTGACTCAATTGGACTACTTCTAAAAATGCTCAAAAATTATACTTAATATTAAAACATTAATATTTCACACAAATTATGCACATTTCATATCAAATAAGTAAATGGAGTATATAATAAGTCATGAAAATATTAATAACATCAATCTTCATAGTAATAAACAAAAAATTATACTTTAAAATGTACGATTGATTACAAAATTTGGTTTAATGAACCATATATTTGTTCCTCAAATGTAGGGTTTCTTCTAAAAATAAGGTTCCTAATCCATACTTTTCTAATAGTGTAGGGTTCATGATACATATATTTTATTAATAATTTAGATTTCCCAAAGCCTATGTTTTTCATACTAACTTAGGGTTTGAACAATTTTTCTATATTACTTACAAACATTTCTATAATACTTAATCAAATAATTTTACCTATAAATAAGATATATTTCTCAAGAAATATAATCCTAAAAAATATTTAAAGTAATTTCATTATTAAAAAAATAAGGGTATTTTTTATCATCAAAATCAATAAGATTCATAGAGTATTGTTGGAACAAAACATGACAAACACATTTTTTATATTACAAGTTTATTTATCTACCATGAGTGGTAAATATTTTGGGTTACTATAGAATCATGAAAAAAGAGAGAAAATAAAAATGATAATTGATCATGATGCTATAAAGTAATGAAGGATTTTAAAAACCATAATCCTTAAAAAATTGTTTTTCCTACACTCATTCCTTCCCCATATAAAGATATATTAGTCCTAAACAATATATGATTAGTGACCTTTATTTATTCTTCTATTATAAACCTTTCCAATAAATGACATGCATAATGTTTTGTGATAGAAAGATAAAACCTATAGGGTTAATCATTTGTAAACATAAAAATAATATCATCTCACCAATTATTTAAATATAAAAAATATTTTTTTTATCAAGAAAATTCTTCACAATATTTATCTTTTCTTTCAGTAAAAATAATTTCATCAATATAAACAATCACAATGAGTGAGTTTGTGTCACCTCCATTGACATAATGATTGTTACCCACCTTTCCTTTTTTAAAACTCATGATTTATAAGAAAATGTATAACTTAAAATACTATACTCAAGGTGCTCTTTAATCCTATATAATTATTTATGCTACATAAAAATTTGATAACCATTACCATCGAGGATAAAATCAACTAGTTTTTCAATGAAAACATCTTCTTTAAGATCTCCATTCATGAAGGATGACTTCATATCCATTTATAATACATTATAGTTTATCTAAGAACATATATCAAGAAAAATACATATAATTTCAAGCATTAAATTAGTGAAAAACTTTAATCAAATTCTATAGCCTCAATTTGAGACTAACCCTTACACATAAGATATGCCTTGTTTCATGCTACCTCTGCACTATCTTTGAGATCATTTCTAGAAACCCACTTCATATTAAGAAAATTATTGCCTTTAGTACATTACAATAACTCCAAAGTTTCATTCTTATTAATTTAATTTATCTTTTCTTCTATAACTATGATCTAATCCTCATGTTACAATGATTGTTATCTCTCTTTGGTTTAACATTTTAAAGAAATTTATTATGACTAGAATTCAGAAAAATTATCTAGGTTTGAGCACCCTTGATGATGTATTGAAGGATGGTTTTAGGATATAAATGATTTATAAGTCTTATAAACATATTTCCTACTTTCCATAGGACTTCCTAATTTATAGAAATTTCAAAATCAACATGGGAATTTTGAAAATCTTCTTCTACAACTGAATCAGTCTCATAGTCTCTAACCCTCTCTCCTTAAGTTTATTCAATATTATCCTAAATGGGTAATGATATTTGTGACGTGTTTTTATTTTCAAATAAAATCATAAAAAATACACTAATGATATTCTCTAAAATATTATTTTAACATTTATAACACCACATACCAGGTGTATATCTAAGAAAACCCCTTCATCAGATCTCTTAAAAAAACTTTTCCATGTATTCCATTTATTTTTAGATAACATGAGATATAAAATACCTTCAAGAATCTCATGTTGGTATTCCTAGAAAAAATTATCATAAGTTTATTTATATATATTTTTTGTAGTACATTGATAATTTAGAAGAACACTATGTTTGACTGTGTATACAACACACAACACCAAGCTTAAACGAACCAAAAAATAATATTATTTTAAATATGACCATTATAACCAAGAAATTTAATTAGAATGTATGAATAATATTAAATAAATTATGATATATATAAGGGTATTTATCAATAAAAAATTATTTTTAAATACTTAGTAAATAATTACACAATTTTTAGTGAAGTCATTTTATTATTCAAAAATACATTTTCTTTAAAAATATTAATAATTAATTTTTATGAAATAATATTATATTTAATTTATAAAACTTTTAGAAATATTATTTGATAAATATTATATATTTTTCATCAAATAAAAATTATCATAGGGTGAAATTTTATGATTTTTCTAAAAATATTGATTTTTTAGTGAATAGTGAAAATACCAATTTTTTAAAACCTGTCATTTATTTTCATTTAAATTTTACATTATGCTTTAATTTTTTTCATAAATTTACTCAAGTTTATTTTAATTATAAAAATCTAAATAATTAAATATTAATCATCATTATACCTGATTTTTGTGTAAGTTCATTTATTTATCTTAAAAACACATTTTTTTGGAAAAACTGCTTTTCGTTGTATGTTGAATTTTTATTTTAAATTAAAATTTATCACTTATAGAAATTGAATATTGAAAAATATATTCCATATTTGGAATAATTATTTCTAAATTTGGTTAATATCCCCCTTTTAAGTTTTTTCATTATAAATAATAGCTGTTATAAATATTTGTCACCTCCGTAATGGTAAATCGAGTAATTAATGCTAAAAATAATATGATAAGGACTAAAAATAACCATAAAACTTATATTTAATATATTTTACGAGTGTTTTCTAACCATATTCATCCACGATTTTATTTTTTGAAAATTATATTCCATTTTTCTTTGAAAATGACTTATATATTATTTTATGTAAATATAAAGTTAAAAATGTCCCCTTCTTTCTTTTAATATATATAATATTTTTTGACTTGGATAATAAGAAATTATTTTTATTTTAAAATTTTTATTTAAAGTATAAATGATTATTTATCATGTTATTTTATTTTTAATATTTATTGATGAATAATTACCTTAAATAAATATGTAACACTGACTCAACGCTTGTGAAAGTAGTAGAAAAATCAAGTAAAAAAATTTTAAAACTACAAAAATAATATTTTTTGGGTTATTTATAGTGTAACCAGGATTTTATTGATATATATAACATATTATGGATATGTTAATGTATTATATTATAATTCCATTTATTCTAAACTAATGAGAATTGGTATTTCCGTGTGTTGTGTTTTGATTCATTTGTAACCTTATCACAGTAAACTCCGGTGAGTTAGTGTGATAGATGTAGTGTTGAATTTTAAATTTTGTGGTGGAAAACATTGAATTTTATGTCCACCATTTAAATAGTTTCATAATATGGTGATGTTCCCAATAGATGGAAAATTTAAGATTACATGAAGCATTGTGTGAGCCTGGAATGTCAATCATGACAATACTGAGAGACATTATGAAAATATCAAAGAAAGAGGAGAACATAGATGTGATTATATCATAAAAGGTTTATGGATAACATCTAGGAATGTGAATATCTTGATTTATTCACGAATTTTTATGATTCATAGAAGAATGTTTTTCAAAATACGGTAAGTTTCTTAATAATGAAAATTCCCAAAAACGTTTCTTGAAGAAATCGAGTTTCAAGAAAAGGTGGTGGTGAGTGAGAAAGTATTTCAAATGGGTGGAAAAATTTATAAATAGGTGGATACTGTAACACCCCAAGCTTCTACGGTATACTTCTCTTTGAATAATGTGATAGCGTGTGTTGTACGCAACACCGAGTTCTAACACACCATAACCAATCAAACTAGCCGTTATGAATAGTAATACCTACCTTTTGAAATTATATATATTTTATATTTCAAAATGGAATTCATTTTTGGATTCGGAATATCGAATTTATCCTAAGATGAAATTTTGGTACTTTTCGGATAACTTTAATATTTTGATGAATAGTGAAAATTACTAAATTTTAATTAAAAACAACTTTTTTAATCAAAATAATTAATAGTGATAAATTATGAATTTGAGTGGTTTTAAAGTATATTTGGAATATATTTTTACCATTTAATACAATGTTGGTCATTGTACATAATTTTACAATTAAACCGGACATAAACAAGTGTCAATATTTTGATAGTTATTATCTCTTAAAAACACGTTTTTTGTTTTAACAACGGGAATTAATTTTAAATTAATTTCTGCCACTTATGTGTTTTGAATTTTGAAAAATGGATTCCATATTTGGAATCAGTATGTTAAAATTGTGTAAATAGGTAACTTTTATTTTTAGACATTTTGAATAATTACTTCGGTAAATATTTTATTTACCATGGTTAAGGGTAAATCCAATAAATAAGGGTTAAAAATAATATTATAATAATACTAAATTACCCTCAAACGTGTCCTAGACTTATTGGTTGATACATGTTTTACCATAGGCATATTTGGGTCGATTTTGGGACCCCATGGAGCCACTTGTAGGTGATAGGGACACTTAATTTTAATTAAGTTAAAATAAGTACAAAAATGACATAAGCATATATCTTTTAGAAAAACAATTTTTACATAGGGTTATATATGTTGGATTTTAGACTATAAATATTAATTATAAAGATAAAAATATTTCTTACATAATTATATTTTATTTTTAATTTTTAGACTTTAAATAATTTAATTTCTTTATGACACAATTATGATGAAGTAATTACCATAACAGTGAAAAATTAAAATAATTGATATTATAAATACCCAAATAAATATAATTTGATACTTTTAATGAATTAAAATAATTTTCTAGGATAATATGACATATTAGAATTTATTTAATTAACTTTTTTCGAAGTAATCATTCTGTTATGAGTTTCACAAAAATCAACTATTGAATAGTGCAAAATTGACATAAGAGTTTTTAAAACAAATATTATATTATTAATTGATATTAAATTCCTAAAAATCTACGGTTCGGAAAAGTGACTTATATCATGATAGTTATATCATTAATGGACCACTTGTGGGTCTCTTGGATGTATATAGTAAGTTTATTAACCATATAATACAAAAATACAAAGAGACATTGTAAAAGTGAAACTAATTAACTAAGAGTTAATACTTAAATATAAGGTTAATATAGTAACCCAAACCTGTCTAAATTCAATTGGTTTAATGGTTTTCGACCTATACCCACCTTAAAATTTAAATAATCAACTTTTTATCCATTAGAAACCGAATATTAATTTATTATAAATTCATATTTCTACCTTTTCCAAAGGTGCCCCTCACCCCTCTTATAAAAGGGAACTCCTCCTTCTCATTTCTTCACACATTAAAAGCCTTTTGGTTCGTCCAAACTCTGCCCAAATACTCTCCCAAATTCCCTCACTACAACCTAGAGGCCTTATTTTGATCAGAAAGCCAACCTAAGGAGCCCTTTTGATCAAATCAAAAGGAAGAACCCGAAGAAGAGGTAATGATTTCACCACCCTTTTCCAAGTTCCTTTTTTCTTCCACTTCTTCTTCCTTTGTTATTACCATTATAAAATAATAAATCCAGTATCATATATATATATTGTGATGTCATTATAAATATGGTACAACCATATTCATTATTCTATCGACCCTTTGAATAACATGTCACCATACGTGCGTACGTACGGCTTACCGTCTCCACGTCGTGGTGTAATTGTTATTCAATATATTATTATTTGGATGGGTATAATAATGATGTGTAACTCATGTAAATAATAAATATAACATGTTAATGATTCTTTATATATTATATACCATCCATTTATATATTATTTTAATATCAAATGAATGATATTGTCGCTCGTGCGTACGTACGGACTACCGTCTCCACGAACGCGATGAGATTCATTCTCCATCGTATCCATTCAAGTATAATTATCATTTGATGATTTAAAAATAATGTTTAAGGACTTGATATCATTCTGTATATGAATAATATGCAACCTATCCATGAAAAACATGGCTTATGTAACAAAACATATAAAAGAAAACGAGTAAGTTAACACCTGAAACGACAATAATACTAAGATATTATTAACAAAGCAATGTTAAAAGATCATATATGATATCATATGAATGTATATGATTATTTTATAATTTAATAACAATTATTTCACTATTATACAGGAGGTTAACCTACCCCAACCAAGGAAAAGTACAAGGTATGGTTTATTTCACAATCTCTTCATTATCCGAGGTTGTTTATACGTAATAATCTACTGGGATCTCTTTATCATCCACATCCATGTTTCTTCAAAATGTATTTCAAAACATTTTTACTATTTACAAGAATATGGTTTAAAGTCATTTATACCCTTGTTTGACTTTTTATAAGTGGTTTATAAAGGAATCTTTCCGTCGTTTTCCAAACCAGGTTCTTTTTAACCTTTTCGACAGAATTAAGGTAAGAATGTTTTTTAACTTATACGGCGGGTGCAGCTATTTTCCACTGTTATAAAATTTTCGAAGCTTCCCTTACAATCTTATAAGAATATTTTAAAAGAAAATATTTTATTTCATAAATATAATACTCTTAAATTATTTCAAAATATAAAGAGATATTTCTCTAAAAAGAGTTTTGATTTCATCTATGTCAACATCCTTTGATGGATTTTACGCTTATTTGAATTTGATTTATTATGATACAAAACTTCTATATTTTATTGAAGGTTTTGTGATATGTTTGACTATGGATGTGCTATTTTTATACTGTTCATAGTTTATAGTGAAAGTATTGATATTTCGTATGCTTGTTTTAATACGAATGTTTATGTTATGTTTAAACCTTTTCATATGGGAACGCGTTGGACTTAATATGTGACGGGTGGAGCTCGCTATAGCTCCTCGATGCATCAGTGGGTCTCATAAGACAAAATAGTGTCTTGGCACAAGGCCTTGACAAAATTTTATTTGTAGTCTTGGCACGAGGCCTTGGCTACGTGGTTATGATATTCTAGCATTATGCATTCCATCATTATGAAAGTGGTTATTGATATTGCATGTGATTATTCGATTAGTAGAATATCCATGTGAATAAGTAAATGGAATTATTTTTCCCAGGATGTGAAGAAGTAATTTATGAATGACCTGTAGGGATAGAATGTGGGGATATGAGTGTGGAATATGGAGACTATGTTGTTGTAGTAGTTTTTCACTTTATGATGTAATGTAAAACTTTATGAATATATCTTGTGTTTCTAAGGCTACTAAACCAATCGGTCTTTCGAGATTTGATCTTTCTCGTGATCATGCCAATGTTATGTAATAATGCACTGACTCTGGGTAACTGGGGTCGGGGAGTTACAGTTGGTATCAGAGGAAGTTTAGTACAAACCTTGGAAGCTAGATTTAGATAAACTCTAATTAGAGTACGTAGACCTAAGATGAACTTTGAGGATTAGTATAGAAGAAATTCCTAGAATTATGGTATTATAGAGATTTTGTGAGTTTTCCGAGCAATACATCCCTATCTGGATACGAGCAGGTAGAGGCAGATCTGGCACAGATGTACCTAGGGGTAAAACCCGAAAACACCGCTTTGAGCTAGACTCGAACGGGAACTGGTGCACGACAACAGGCCTTGCTGCACTCTTGGTTACGACACTCCCGGGGGATATGATTAGGTTAACTCTCATTTTCTTTACAAATCATTATGAAGGGTTTATGAGTATATACTTCCTCGAAGATTTTTTTTATGATTATGGATTATATCCATAAACAGTTCAATTTATGTTAAGTGTTTTATAAGTATGGGATTATGTATTTTGATTCATAAACTGATCTAGTTTATGCCATTGTTTAGAAATGGCGCCTAGTGGAAGAAATGGAAACTGTATCAATGCACGCACTCCATGTAGGGATTTCCCTCCTGCTCAATATAATTATAGTGGAGCTGGTGATGCAACTGGTGCCGATCAGCTAATCACCATACTGGGACAACTCACTCAGGTTATGAATAATAACCTTACCTATATGGAGCACCCTGATCCACAGCATGGAGGATCAATGTTAGATCGATTCATGAGGAAAAAATCACCAACGTTCAATGGGAGTAAAAATCCCTTAGTAGCTAAGCAATGGATATTTTCCCCAGAGAAAATATTTCAGGCTTTGGGGAGTAGTGAAAGGGAAAAAGTTATCATGGAAGTTTACCGCCTCACTGGAGATGCTGATCAATGGTGGTAATTGATTCAAAATATGAAGGAAGATGATGAAGTATCAAATATGGAATGGAGGGAGTTCAAAGATCTGTTTTTAGAAAAATAATTTCCTCGCGACCACCGAGCAGATATGGAAAGGCTGTTTCTGAGTTTGAGACAAAAGGAGGATGAGAATGTCTCAAAGTATGAGGCTAACTATACAAGGTTAGCAAGGTATGCTGGAGATTATATACGTAACCCAAGAAGTAAGATTGATCATTTCTTTGATGGGTTAAAACCATTTCTCCGTCGAGCATTAGTCTCACAATCCTTCTCATCGTACGAAGACATTGTCTCATGTGCTATCAAGGCTGAAAAGGAATTCTCTAAGTCTTATGACTTTAAAGCAAAGCAAGAGAAGAAGAGACCTGCTGATCAATCTGGGAATGGAAATAAGGGGAAGAAGGGAAAGGTTTAATATCCATCCTGTGGTAAATGTGGTAAGAAACACCCCGGTACTTGCTTGAAGGGAACATGAGTCTGTTACAAGTGTGGTGAAAAAGGCCACCAAGCTCGTGATTGCAAGGGGAAGAAGGAAGCTACCAATGTTTAGTGCTACAATTTCAGGGAGATGGGGCATTATGAAAATGAATGTCCTAAGCGTCAGCATAACTTATCTCAGAAAATGCCAAGGGATCAAGGCCAAGATTATTCTATCACTACTGCTGAGGTAGAAGCTCCGAAAGACGTGGTGGCAGGTAATTTAATGGTTTCCTCAAGTTTAGCAAATACATTATTTGATTCTGGATCATCACATTGTTTCATATCTTCCCAGTTTGCTAAGAAAATTAGATATTTCCAATTTGATTTAACAAGGAAGTTGTCAGTTAAAACTCCTAAGGGAAGTATCATTGCAACAAAGTTTTGTGAATCAGTCCCCATTAGAGCACATAAATGTTCTTTATCTACTGATCTCATCGTCATACCTATGATTGATTTTGATATAATCCTTGGTATGGACTGGATTTCGGACTATGATGCGAAGATTTATTGTAAGAAGAAAGAGGTTACGATTCTTGATGATGATGATAAGGAACACCTTATCTTTAGAGCAGAATCGTCACCACCTAATTATTATTTAGATCCACCCCCAGTAGCTCAAATAAATTCAATTATTGGGGAGTAAAAGAATGAAATAACTGTGGGTGAGGAAAATAATGTTCAAATAGAAGATGTACCTGTTGTGAAAGAATTTGTAGATGTATTTCCGGAAGATTTACCTGGATATCCTCCAGAACGAGAAGTTGAGTTTTCCATTGATTTAATTCCTGGATCAAGGCCTATATCGAAGACCCCTTATAGAATGGCCACTGTAGAATTAGTCGAACTAAAGAAACAACTATAGGAATTGAGTAATAAGGGATTTATTCGCCCTAGTGTTTCTCCATGGGGATCCCCTATTCTTTTTGTTAAAAAGAAAGATGGATCTATGAGGTTATGTATTGATTACAGGGAGATCAATGCTATAACGATAAAGAACAAGTATCCCCTACCACGCATTGATGATTTATTTTACCAACTGCATGGAGCTCAATACTTTTCAAAGATTGACCTTCGATCTGGATACCATCAGTTGTGTGTGAAGAAGGAAGACATTCCAAAGACAGCATTTCGAACCAGGTACGAGCATTATGAGTTTATAGTAATGCCTTTTAGATTAACTAATTCACCCTCTGTATTCATGGATCTGGTGAATAGAGTTTTCAAGGAATATCTCGATGAATTTGTGGTGGTACTTATTGATGATATCTTGGTATACTCAAAAAGCTATGAAGATCATGAAAATCACTTGCGCATTATCTTGAAGACTCTGAGAAGACATGAATTATATGGGAAGTTTAGAAAGTGTGAATTCTGCCTTCAGAAGATTTCTTTTCTTGGCCATATTGTCTCTAAAGATGGAATATATGTTGATCCTTCTAAGACCAAGGCAATCCAAGAATGGCCAGCACCTATGAGTATAACTGAGGTACACAGTTTTATTGGTTTGGCAGGTTATTATCGACGTTTTGTCCAGAATTTTGCCCGATTGGAAAACCCATTAACTAAGCTCACACGTAAAGGGGTTAAATTTTTTTGGAAAAAAGAGTGTGAAGAATGTTTCGAAAAACTGAAGAGAAGATTATTCAATGCTCCTATATTGAGTCTACCATCGGGGAATGATGGATTCGTTATTTATAGTGATGCATCGAAGAAAGGACTTGGTTGTGTCCTTATGCATAATGATAGGGTTATTGCCTATGCATCACGACAGTTGAAAATTCATGAACAAAACTATCCTACTCATGATCTCAAGTTAGCAGCTATGATCTTTGCTTTGAAGATATGGAGGCACTACCTCTATGGTGAAAAATGTGATATTTATACTGATCACAAGAGTTTGAAGTATATTTTCTCACAAAAAGAACTCAACATGAGGCAAAGGAGATGGCTTTAATTACTCAAGGATTATGATTGTATGATACACTACCACCTAGGGAAAGCAAACAAGGTGGCGGATGCTTTGAGTAGAAAAGACCATGGAGTTTTGAACGTGATGAGAATTGAAAGGGATCCAATTTTGATGGATCTAGTAAATATGGACATGGGAATAACCAGAGAAAGAGAAACATCAATGCTTTTTCAAATGGTTTCCAAACCATCCTTACTATAAAGGATTAAGAGTTCTCAGATTAATGATGGAGAATTTAAAAAGAAGATTAAAGCTGTGAATGATGGGAGATTGAGAGATTTTGTGTATGAAAATGGAATTTTGAAATTCGGGAAGAGAATTTGTGTTCCCGATATACCTGATCTAAAAAGAGAATTGCTGGATGATGCTCATAGTTCCAATTTCTCTATACACCCTGGGAGCACCAAAATGTATAGAGATTTGAAGGAACATTTTTGCTGGGACAATATGAAGAGGGATATTGCTGATTTTGTGTCAAGATGTATGGTTTGTCAACAAGTGAAAGCTGGAAGGAAACACCCTAGAGGAGTCATGCAACCTCTTCCCATACCAGAGTGGAAATGGGAAAATATTACGATGGACTTTGTCATGGGGCTACCAAAGACTCCTAGAAGGAACGATGAAATATGGGTTATTGTTGATCATCTTACCAGGCAAGCACATTTTCTTTCTATAAGAAAAGATCTACCACTGGAACGTCTAGCAAGACTATATATTAATGAATTTGTGAGACTTCATGGAGTACCCCTATCGATTGTTTCTGATCGTGATCCCCGTTTTACTTCAAGATTCTGGAAGAGTCTTCAGAAATCCCTGGATACTAAACTTCATTTGAGCACTGCCTACCACCCTCAGACAGACAGACAATCAGAACGGACTATTCAAACCTTAGAAGACATGCTGAGATCTTGTTCACTTGACTTTCAGGGTATGTGGGATCAGTATTTACCTCTGGTAGAATTTTCCTATAACAATAGCTTCTATTCGAGTATTCATATGGCACCATATGAAGCGTTATACGGAAAGAGATGTCGCAAACCAACCTGTTGGGATGACGTTGGTGAAAGAAAACTTGTAGGTCTATAACTGGTGGAGGAAACTATGGAAAAGGAGAAGGTAATCCAAAATCACATCAAAGCAGCTCAAAGTAGGCAGAAGAGATATGCCGATAATCGAAGGAAGGATTTGGAATTTCAAGTCAGTGATCATGTTTTCCTGAAGGTGTCTCCATGGAAGGGAGTCATACGTTTTGGTAAGAAAGGTAAATTGTGTCCCAGGTACATCAGACCTTTCAAAATTCTAGAACGAATTGGGGTTGTAGCTTACCGATTGGAAATGCCGCCAAATCTCTCCAAAGTTCACGATGTGTTCCACGTATCTCGGTTGAGGAAATACATGCCCGACCCAACGCATGTCTCACCTATGAAAAATTAGAACTGGAACCCGATCTGTCTTATTGCGAAGAGCCCTTCAGGATTCTTGATACTAGAGAACAAGTACTGCGAAACCGGACGACACATCTGGTAAAAGTTTTGTGGAGAAACCATAAGATGGAAGAGGCAACGTGGGAACCCGAGGAACTTATGATGAAGAACCACCGGTGTCTTTTCATGTGATAAGTATTCTAGAAATTTCGAGGACGAAATTATTTAAAGGAGGGGAGAATGTAACACCTCAAGCTTCTACGGTACGCTTCTCTTTGAATAATGTGATAGCGTGTGTTGTACGCAACACTGAGTTCTAACACACCATAACCAATCAAACTAGTCGTTATGAATAGTAATAACTAAATTTTGAAATTATATATATTTTATATTTCAAAATGGACTTCATTTTTGGATTCGGAATTTCGAATTTAGCCTAAGATGAAATTTTGGTACTTTTCGGATAACTTTAATATTTTGATGAATAGTGAAAATTACTAAATTTTAATTAAAAACAACTTTTTTAATAAAAATAATTAATAGTGATAAATTATGAATTTGAGTGGTTTTAAAGTATATTTAGAACATATTTTTACCATTTATTACAATGTTGGTCATTGGACATAATTTTACAATTAAACCGGACATAAACAAGTGTCAATCTTTTGATAGTTATTATCTTTTAAAAACACGCTTTTTGTTTTAACAACGGGAATTAATTTTAAATTAATTTCTGCTACTTCTGTGTTTTGAATTTTGAAAAATGGATTCCATATTTGGAATCAGGATGTTCAAATTTTGTAAATTGGTAACTTTTATTTTTAGACATTTTGAATAATTACTTTCGTAAATATTTTATTCACCATGGTTAAGGGTAAATCCGGTAAATAAGGGTTAAAAATAATATTATAATAATACTAAATTACCCTCAAACGTGTCCTAGCCTTATTGGTTGATACATTTTAAACCATAGGCATCTTTGGGTCGATTTTGGGACCCCATGGAGCCACTTGTAGGTGATAGGGACACTTAATTTTAATTAAGTTAAAATAAGTACAAAAATGACATAAGCATATATCTTTTAGAAAAACAATTTTTACATAGGGTTATATATGTTGGATTTTCGACTATAAATATTCATTAGAAATATAAAACTATTTCCTACATAATGATATTTTATTTATAATTTTTAGACTTTAAATAATTTAATTTCTTTATGACACAATTATGATGCAGTAATTACCATAATAGTGACAAATTAAAATAATTGATATTATAAATACCCAAATAAATATAATTTGAGACTTTTAATGAATTAAAATAATTTTATAGTATAATATGATATATTAGTATTTATTTAATTAACTTTTTTCGAAGTAATCATTCTGTTATGAGTTTCACAAAAATCAACTATTGGATAGTGTCAAAATTGACATAAAAGAGTTTTTAAAACAAATATTATATTATTAATTGATATTAAATTCCTAAAAATCTAAGGTTCGGCCAAGATACTTATATCATGATATTTATATCATAAAGGACCACTTTGGGGTCCCTTGGATGTATATAGTAAGTTTATTAACCATATAATATAAAAATACTAAGAGACATTGTAAAAGTGAAACTAATTAACTAAGAGTTAATACTTAAAGATAAGGTTAATATAGTAACCCAAACCTGTCTAAATTCTATTATTTTAATGGTTTTCGACCTATCCCAACCTTAAAATTTAAATAATCAACTTTGGATCCATTATAAACCGAATATGAATTTATTATAAATTAATATTTCTAGCTTTTCCAAAGGTACCCCTCACCCCTCTTATAAAAGGGCACTCCTCCTTCTCATTTCTTCACACCTTCAAAGCCTTTTGGTTCGTCCAAAATCTGCCCAAATACTCTCCTAACTTCCCTCACTACAACCTAGAGGCCTTATTTTGATCATAAAGCCAACCTAAGGAGCCCTCTTGATCAAATCAAAAGGAAGAACCCGAAGAAGAGGTAATGATTTCACCACCCTTTTCTAAGTTCCTTTCTTCTTCCACTTCTTCTTCCTTTGTTATTACCATTCTAAAATAATAAATCCAGTATCATATATATACTGTGATGTTATTATAAATATGTTACAACCATATTCATTATTCTATCCACCCTTTGAATAACATGTCACCATATGTGCGTACGTACGGCTTACCGTCTCCACATCGTGGTGTAATTGTTATTCAATATATTATTATTCGGATGGGTATAATAATGATGTGTAACTCATGTAAATAATAGATATAACATGTTAATGATTCTGTATATATGATATACCATCCATTTATATTTTATTTTAATATAAAATTAATGATATTGTTGCTCGTGCGTACGTACGGACTACTGTCTCTACGAACGCGATGAGATTCATTCTCCATCGTATCCATTCAAGTATAATTATCATTTGATGATTTAAAAATAATGTTTAAGGACTTGATATAATTCTGTATATGAATAATATACAACCTATCCATGAAAAACATGGCTTATGTAACAAAACATATAAAAGAAAACGAGTAAGTTAACACCCGAAACGATGATAATACTAAGATATTATTAACAAAGCAATGTTAAAAGATCATATATGATATCATATGAATGTATATGATTATTTTATAATTTAATAACAATTATTTCACTATTATATAGGAGGTTAACCTACCCCAACCAAGGAAAAGTACAAGGTAAGGGTTATTTCACAATCTCTTCATTATCCGAGGTTTTTTATACGTAATAATCTACTGGGATCTCTTTATCATCCACATCCATGTTTTTCAAAATGTATTTCAAAACATTTTTACTATTTACAAGAATATGGGTTAAAGTCATTTATACCCTTTTTTGAATTTTTATAAGTGGTTTATAAAGGAATCTTTCCGTCGTTTTCCAAACAAGGTTCTTTTTAACCTTTTCGACAGAATTAAGGTAAGAATGTTTTTTTAACTTATACGGCGGGTGCGGCTATTTTCCGCCATTATAAAATTGTTGAAGCTTCCCTTACAAGCTTATAAGAATATTTTCAAAGAAAATGTTTTATTTCATAAATATAAGACTCTTAAATTATTTCAAAATAAAAAGAGATATTTCTCTAAAAAGAGTTTTGATTTCATCTATGTCAACATCCTTTGATGGATTTTACGCTTATTTGAATTTGATTTATTATGATACAAAACTTCTATATTGTATTGAAGGTTTTGTGATGTGTTTGACTGTGGATGTGCTATTTTTATACTGTTCATATTTTATGGTGAATGTATTGACATTTCGTATGCTAGTTTTAATACGAATGTTTATGTTATGTTTAAACCTTTTCATATGGGAATGCATTGGACTTAATATGTGACGGGTGGAGCCCGCTATAGCTCCTCGATGCATCGGTAGGTCTAATAAGACAAACTAGTGTCTTGGCACAAGGCCTTGAAAAAATTTTATTTGTAGTCTTGGCACGAGGCCTTGGCTATGTGGTTATGATAATCTGGAATTATGCATTACATCATTATGAAAGTGGTTATTGATATTGCATGTGATTATTCGATTAGTAGAATATCCATGTGAATAAGTAAATGACATTATTTCATTTTATTTTTTCCATACTATGTTGAAGTTCAAGTTTAAAAGGCTTTTGTTTTAAGTTATACATTGCCTTAAATGTTTATTCTTATTTATGAAGGTTTCCGCTATATTGTTATCCTTACTGGGCATTTGAGCTCACCCCTTTTCTATGTTTTATTTTTCCCAGGATGTGAAGAAGTAATTTATGAATGACCTGCAGGGATAGAATGTGGGGATATGAGTGTGGAATATTGAGACTATGTTGTTGTAGTAGTTTTTCACTTTATGATGTAATGTAAAACTTTATAAATATATCTAGTGTTTCCAAGGCTACTAAACCAATCGGTCTTTCTAGATTTGATCTTTCTCGTAATCATGCCAATGTTATGTAATAATGCACCGACTCTGGGTAACTGGGGTCGGGGAGTTACAGATACCCACATAATTTGATAAATAAATCCTTAATAAATATCCAAGGGAAATGAATTTGAGAAAGTGTTTCATGAAGGATTTTATTTCATGAAGGATTCATAAGAATATAAGTTTCACTAAGAAAAGAATTATTCCAATATAAATAATGGGTTTAATGAAGGATTTGAAAGCTTTTTGAATGGTTATGGGTTTTTAGAAAGACTTAATGTCTCAAAAAATTATTGAATTTTGACATACATTCAAAGTTTCCTAAAATGTTCGAGTTTTGAAAAAGTTTTATGTTTTGAGACATAAAATGTTTTTGGAACTCCTTAAAGACTTTGAAAACGGATGTTGGTATTTTTTGAAGACTAGTTCAATAGGGAAAGTGAAGCTTCTACAATGGTGATGTTTACAACCATTTTGTGAAAGAGTATTTTAAAAATCAATGAGAACTAATAATTACATCAAATAACTTATAGTGAAGTTGTTTATTAGCCTTTCTTCCAAAGATTTTGTTATATTAAAGTAGTGAGAAAAAGGAGAGGATAAAGGGAGCGGCCCTTGATTGGTAGTGAGCTAAAACTAAATATTGTAAGGGGAGAAACCCTTGGGTGGTAGTGATATGAACCTAAATCTTTTCAAGGTAGTGACCTAATAATATGAGTGACCTATTTTAAATCCCCCATTGAAAGATTTTTAGTGAATTTTATCACACTTACACAACATTAGTGTGTACTCCTTGGATGCAGCCTAGTTTTAGTGAACAAAGTAAAATTATTGTGTCTTATATGCATTCTTTACTTACTTTATATAGGATGAAAATCAGTTCATTTAGATTGAACAATTATTGATCTTAAAAAAATAATTATTTGATAAGTGCTCTAGTTAATTAGATCATTTCATAATAGGTGAACATAAGAGTGACCCTACTAATAAGTGAGGTCAGGATTAGTTAGGGAAGTGAGTGTTTCACAGGTAGTTGGGGAAATTTGAACAAGTTTTTTAGCCTAATTCACCAACCCTATTAGGTAATATCTTACTAAAGTCCCTTATGGGTCAAACACTATTGATATAACATTGTTTTCAAATTCAAATTAAATTAATACTTTCAAAAATTAAAATAAAGATAATTTATAATAAATAATATTTTATTAAATGATTTAGAATTCATAAAAACATATCTTCAACCAAGTGATTCAGATATGGTTTAAAATATCAACCATGATCCATATATGGGTAAATTATCCTATTATAGTAACTATATTTACCCCTAAAAAGTAAATAAAACATTGTTTTAAGGTTATTGTTAAAAGGGTAAATGGGGTGGGGGTGGGGGTTAAAATAAAGAGATAAGGGTGAAAAAATCATCTAAACATGACAAAAGTTTATTTTAGGAGATTTTTTAGACTCATACTCATCTTCTATTATAATTATATAATTTTTTCCATTTTTCAATGAAATGTAATTAATATTATTTTTATAATTTAAGAAATTTCATGAATTCCCCTTATCTCACATATAGAAGGGAACCCCCTATCATCTTCTATCCAAACTTCATAAGCCATTTTTTTCTAATAATATCTACCTAAATACCTTAAAAACCCCCTCCCCATGTTTTAGAGGTATTTATTTTGGAATAAAACAAACCTTAGAGGGATTAATGTGTAAAGAAAAGGAATTTTTATGAAGAAGATGTATAACTTTTAATTGAATGTTTAAGTTTCATATCTTATTCTACACCCTTAAAATATTATTCAATCGGGATAAAATAATAAAATAACTATCTTCCATTCATCTATATATTTTTTATATTAATCTAATAACCTATATATATCTCCACTTCAATCAAATGTGAAATGAATCCATCATTCGTGTGTACCGGGGACTACAGCCTCAAGAACTGATATAATTTGTTTTACATCACCACCTTTGATGAATGATTATAATGATAGATTTAATGTGTATATATTATATTAATGAAATCAAAATCCTTATTTAAATATAATACATCATCTATTTTCTTACCTTCCCATCCATTGAAAAATGAAAACGTCATTCATCTGTACTTGTGGATTACCTCCTCCATAAAGAGATGAGATTTGTTTTCATAACGACATCACATGGAAGATATATATAAGTGTATTTAAACATACTTATATTATATTTACTATATAACTATAATTATTAAATGATATAATAATACTTACATTCTTTCCATCATGTTTTTTGAAAAATAAAAACTTTACTCTTGCGTACGTATGGCCCACCGTCTCCATGATTGTAACATAGTTCATTTTTCATAACAATATTTCATATATGTTTTAAAAGAATAATTTATGTATAAAAATTATAATTATTACATGATTATTATTTTTTATACTTTGTAATAATTACCTCTTTGACCAAATTCAACATACCAAAGTCGTTACAAAACTATGAACTGAACATCCTCAAAACACATGACATGGGATTAATCAATTAAGTAATTAAATATATTACTAAAATAAATGTAATAAATGATTTAAGGAAAAGTTATTAAATAAGGAAAATTTTATTATGAAATAAAATAATTGATATAAGTTTATTATAAAGGAGTTAAAGGACATACATGGCATGTCTTGACTCGAGATAAGGGATTTCTTCTCAATTTTATTTCATTTATGCATATTTTAATGTTATACACATAATTTATTTTATATGGTGCATATAATTCACTTTTAATTTTTTTTATCATGAATAATACATCATTTTATTTTAATTTACATTTCAAAATATATCATCCAAATGGATTTGACTTTAATCTTACCAAGTGGTTAGGGGTTTCTTAACTCAATCTCTATTCATTGGGTAATACTTATACTTCATTGACCTTGTTATTACATATTTTTTTGTGAACTAATATATGAATTGTTTTATTAAATATTTACACTTAATTTATTTGGATCTACATATGTTCACATAATCACTTCATGGATTAATTATCACTTTAAAGGTTATGATCTTTATAAGGGTTTTCATTGTCTCAATCTCATTTTGTAAGACATGTATCATGTTGTGCACCATGAATTTCCATGTATGGTGCAATTAATACCTAATTAATTAATTTTTAAATATTTATTAATTTAATTCATTATATTTATATATCCATATCATATTAATTATTTATAGTAATGAATTTTTATTTTTAAAGTTACCAAAGCGGTAGAAGCTTCATGTTATAAACTCATTTATTTTTGGGATTGTTTATGTTAAATGTTCCTTTGGGGGAAATAATATTCTATTATTTTCTTCAAAAACATATTATTTCTTCCATTATAGTAATTAATTTTTTTTACATGTTTAGTTTCCATTTCATTCCTTATTAATTAATGAAACATCATGAATGTTGTTTCTAAGTGATACCGATCTTGCATCTTCTTTTAGATTAGGAATATTTATCTTATATAACAATTTATTCTAAAGTATTTTCAATAATGTCTATATCTATACATAAATGATTTTATAAAGTTATTTTACATAATATTTTAACTTATTTTAAAATTCTTTAAAATGAAATTTCTTAACATTTTCGTAATGTGTCACTTTTGACTCTCTTTATAAAAGTTGAATAGAATGTTTATTTTTAACATTTAATAAATGAATGGATTTACCCATCATAATGATTTCTATTTTATTTAAATCTCCATTTATAATTTTCTATGCCAATTTAAAAAATTATTTTCCAAGTATTTTGGCAATTTTTAGTTTTTAAAAGTTTTTTTTAAAATCAAAGAGTATTTTAAAAAAGAATTTTTTTAATGATCTTTTAATGGTATCTATATTAATAATCAACAAAAAAACATGATTTTATTTATTCTAAACTAGGGATATATTATAATGATACCATAATTATTATTTACGTAGATCTATTATTATTGTCTCAAATATATTTTACTGGAACCCATTTTATTTTCTATGGGTTGATCATGTTATTAAATGAATAATGGTTATTTCTAAGAGTTTTATGATGAAATGAATGATATATGTACTTTTTTATTATATGGTAGTTGGAAATTATTAATGATTATGGCTAATCCTAATATATATTATATGATGGGATAACACAATTAAATATATATAATGGGTGGTCCCAATACAACATATATGATAGGTGCACCCAATACAACTTATATAATGAGTAAGCCCAATATAGCTGTTCAGTACATTAGGTAATGTTCCTTGTCTTAAAAGGAAATATGGAGGGAGTTAACCAAGGAGGTTTCTCTAATGGAATTAGTTGGGATCCATTTATTTATAACATGTTTATTAATAAAATTCTCCAAGATACCTACATGTTTTCTTTATGATTTCTATGAGTTTTAATATTTTTTTTGATAAATATTTATATCACATGTCTCACAATTATTGATTCCTATGAAATTTCATTTTTTAAATATTCATTTGATGTAACATTTTTATTGATCTTAGTACTTATGGGTATCAATAATATTATGTTATTCTCATTCACTTTGATTATATCATCATACCCCTATGCTTATCTTATGATTAATAATGAGAATCAATTTTTAATTTTTATGTTTACCCTTATCAATCATTTTAGATCACCCTTATTATTCCCCATGTCGCGAAGAAAAGTTTTAAGCATGTTATTACAAAAAATGTTACTATATGTGAAGAATTTAGTGGGATATGACATAGTTTTTTTATGAAACAGTTTCTTTTGAATACGAGTTCTTGTGTAAAAATTTGTTTTAATATTCCAAAACTATAAACATAAAAGTTCCTTGGCACTACTAGAAAATATCCCTATACCCATGGCTTCAAACTGTGGGTATATCCCATCAAACCGTGTGTATAGGCTATACCCACGGTTTGATGAACTGTGGGCTCTCGAGGCATCGTCATTTCCCTATACCCATGGTTTTGAAGAAACCATGGGTATAACCCACTAAAATTTCATCTTACCCACAGTTTTGGTAAACCATGGGTATACATCTATACCCTCAATTTAAAAACCTTGGGTATATATTTTTACAGTAGAAATTATTTACCCACGGTTAAGTAAACCATGGGCATTGAAAGGTTTCCAGCAGTATATATACCCACGGTTGAAAAACCGTGGGTATAGATCATTTTCCAAGAAATAACAGCTGGACACCCCCTACAACCCCTCCCTTCCCCCTAGATAGACCCCCTAGCAAACCCCCTCCCCATTGAACACCCCCACTCTCCCCCTGGATAGAACCCCCTTGCACAATACCCACTGTACCCCCCCCCCCCCACTGCCCCCCCTAGACACCCCCACAGACCCCCTGGACACCCCCTTGGACCCCCACATGCACCCCCACTGCCCCCATCCTAAACACCTTCCCTTGCACACCCACCACTGGACCCCCCCCCCCCCCCCCATTGGACCCCCTGGATGCCCCTTCTCACCCCTTGGACACCTCCCTTGGACACCCCCACCACCTGCACCCCCACTGCCCCCAGAAACCCCTTGCACTCCCACTACACCCTACACCTTGCCCTACCTCCCCCCTGCACCCAGCCCCCACCCCCACCCTCTGAACCCAGCCCCTACCACCCCCCCTCCCCTTTCACCCATCCCCCAGCCCCCACACCCTACACCCAACCCCCTCCCCCCTACACCCATCCCCTGCCAGCCCCCCTGCACCTAGCCCCACCCCCTACCAGCCCCCCTCCCCCTACACCCAGCCCCTTCCACCTCCCCTGCACCCAGCCCCACCCCCTGCCAGCCCCCTCCCCCCTGCACCCAGCTCCCCTCCCCCTGAACCCAGCCCCTTCTAGACCCCTCCCCCCGCACCCACCACCACCCCTACCATCCCCCTCCCCTGCACCTAGCCCCACCCCCTTGCACCCAGCCCCCCTTCAAACTAAACAATGAATCAACAGAACTAAAAACATTCCAGAAAAACTGTTGGGTGAGGGAAAGATCAAACTAAACAAAGAATAACAATTCAAACAAAATGAATAACCGAATCAACAAAATAAATTAGAAAAATATTAACCCAAACTAAACAATGAATTAATTAACCATGTCAGAAAAATGAAGCCTTCATGCACTGGTCTACTACAGTAACCTGAACTGGGTTGCTACAGCTACCTTGAAGTTGTGGTTTGGTGCATAATATAGGCCACAAGAATTAATCCTTAAACATCATTTAATACAATAAAGGGAACTAATGACCATGTATGATTTCTATGTAAATATAAAAACTCTTAATGAAGCGCTTAATGCCACTAAGGTTGAAACAAGGCATCCTTAAAAGATCTAGGTTCCACA